>JAOPSE010000083.1:7991378-9387060 GCA_029449295.1 Zea luxurians | reverse complement strand
GATGTTCCAACAGCCGCTATACGAACCATGGCGATTGGAGACGTTCGGCCACAGGAACAAGATGAACGAGATCAACCTTCTTCCTCAACGACGGTGCATCCCCCAACTCAAGACGATGAACAGGTTCATCAAAAGGAGGCGTGTGATCAAGGGGGAGCACAAGATGATCATGTGATGGAGGAAGAAGCGCAACCGGCACCTCCAACCCAAGTTCGAGCGATGATTCAAAGGGATCATCCCGTCGACCAAATTCTGGGTGACATTAGCAAGGGAGTAACTACTCGGTCTCGACTAGTTAATTTTTGTGAACATTACTCTTTTGTCTCCTCTATTGAGCCTTTCAGGGTAGAGGAGGCCTTGCTAGATCCGGATTGGGTGTTGGCCATGCAGGAGGAACTTAACAACTTCAAGCGCAATGAAGTTTGGACGCTGGTGCCTCGTCCCAAGCAAAATGTTGTGGGAACCAAGTGGGTGTTCCGCAACAAACAAGACGAGCACGGAGTGGTGACAAGGAACAAGGCTCGACTTGTGGCAAAAGGTTATGCCCAAGTCGCAGGTTTGGACTTTGAGGAGACTTTTGCTCCTGTGGCTAGGCTAGAGTCCATTCGTATCTTGCTAGCATATGCCGCTCACCATTCTTTCAGGTTGTACCAAATGGATGTGAAGAGCGCTTTCCTCAACGGACCAATAAAGGAGGAGGTGTACGTGGAGCAACCCCCTGGCTTCGAGGATGAGCGGTACCCCGACCACGTGTGTAAGCTCTCTAAGGCGCTCTATGGACTTAAACAAGCCCCAAGAGCATGGTATGAATGCCTTAGAGATTTCTTACTTGCTAATGCTTTCAAGGTTGGGAAAGCTGATCCAACTCTTTTTACAAAGACATGTGATGGTGATTTGTTTGTATGCCAAATTTATGTCGATGACATAATATTTGGTTCTACTAATCAAAAGTCTTGTGAAGAGTTTAGCAGGGTGTTGACGCAGAAATTCGAGATGTCGATGATGGGCGAGTTGAACTACTTCCTTGGGTTCCAAGTGAAGCAACTCAAGGACGACACCTTCATCTCCCAAACGAAGTACACGCAAGATTTGCTAAAGCGGTTTGGGATGAAGGACGCCAAGCCCGCAAAGACTCCGATGGGAACCGACGGACACACCGACCTCAACAAAGGAGGTAAGTCCGTTGATCAAAAAGCATACCGGTCAATGATAGGGTCTTTACTTTATTTATGTGCTAGTAGACCGGATATTATGCTTAGCGTATGCATGTGTGCTAGATTTCAATCCGATCCTAAGGAGTGTCACTTGGTGGCGGTGAAGCGAATTCTTAGATATTTAGTCGCTACGCCTTGCTTCGGGATCTGGTATCCAAAGGGGTCTAACTTTGACTTGATTGGGTACTCAGATTCCGACTATGTTGGATGTAAGGTCGATAGGAAAAGTACATCAGGGACGTGCCAATTCTTAGGAAGGTCCCTGGTGTCATGGAACTCTAAGAAACAAACCTCCGTTGCCCTATCCACCGCTGAGGCCGAGTACGTTGCCGCAGGTCAGTGTTGCGCGCAACTACTTTGGATGAGGCAAACCCTCAGGGACTTTGGCTACAATCTGAGCAAAGTCCCACTCCTATGTGATAATGAGAGTGCTATCCGAATAGCGGAAAATCCTGTTGAGCACAACCGCACAAAGCACATTGACATCCGGCATCACTTTCTGAGAGACCACCAGCAAAAGGGAGATATCGAAGTGTTTTATGTTAGCTCCGAGAACCAGCTAGCCGATATCTTTACCAAGCCTTTAGATGAGAAGACCTTTTGCAGGCTGCGTAGTGAGCTAAATGTCTTAGATTCGCGGAACTTGGATTGAATTGTAGCATACATGTATTCATGCTTTTGATCATGTTCCTTTTTGCATTTTGTTGCTTATCATGGTGCTCAAGTTGTACAAACACTCCCTGGACCTCACAAGTCCGTTGCAAAGTGATGCACATGTTTAGGGGGAGATGTGTTACAACTTGACCCTTTGAGACTAACCATATGTTTGAGTTTGCTTGTTTTAGTCACAAAGGAGAATTGAAAAGGAAAAGGTGGACTTGGACCATGAAAGACTTCCACTGCACTCCGATGAGGGGTAACTTATTCCAAGTTCATCTCATGAACTCTTATTGCCATTTGCTCTTAATTGAAGATTTTTGTGAGGCAATGGGGTTAAAGGGCCAAAATTGATCCCGTTTTGGTGCTTGATGCCAAAGGGGGAGAAAATAAAGGCCAAAGCAATAAATGGATCAGCTACCACTTGAGAAATTTGAAAATAGTAGAGTAGAGCTTTTGGTTTGTCAAAACTCTCTTTGTTGTCTCTCTTTTTCTTCTTTGGCTTCTTTTGGGAGAAGTAGTAATTATGGGAAAAAGGGGGAGTTTTTGAAATCTTTGATCAATCTCTTTTGGAATGACTCTCTTTATGCTTCAACATGTGTGTTTAACCTAGAGATAGAGATTTGAGTTTGATTTGCAAAAACAAACCAAGTGGTGGCAAAGGATGATCCATATATGCCAAAATTGATTCAAAATAAATTTAAGTTTTATTTAAAGTGAGTTTGCACTTGTTCTAGTTGCTTTATGTTGTGTTGGCATAAATCACCAAAAAGGGGGAGATTGAAAGGGAAATGTGCCCTTGGGCCATTTCTAAGTATTTTGGTGATTGAGTGCCAACACATGTGCTTAATTGTGAATTTATGTACATGGATGAACAAGGTGCAAATCATAAAGTAAAGGTATGTTTCTAAGCCTTAGTACATTGTTTTTGTGTACTAATATATTTGTCTAAGTGTTAGAAACAGAAAGAAGATGAAGAGAGAAGAGGAGAAAAGACTTGGCTGTGTGCTGCCAAGACCCAGCTCGGTCTGGAGCACCGGACTGTCCGGTGTGCACCGGACAGTGTCCGGTGCGCCAGGCTGGCTCGAAGCGAACTGGCCGCTCTCGGGAATTCGCCGACGGCGTACGGCTAAAATTCACCGGACTGTCCGGTGTGCACCGGACTGTCCGGTGAGCCAACGGTCGGCGGGGCCAACGGTCGGCCGCGCAATCTGCGCGGGACACGTGGCCGAGCCAACGGTCGGAAGACGGCACCGGACTGTCCGGTGTGCACCGGACATGTCCGGTGCGCCAACGGCTCCAGATCTTCCAACGGTCGGCAACGGTCAGAAGCGCCAGTTATGGAAACAAATCGGGCACCGGACAGTGTCCGGTGTGCACCGGACTGTCCGGTGCCCCCGACGACAGAAGGCAAGGATGGCCTTCCGGATTTGCTCTCAACGGCTCCTAGCTGCCTTGGGGCTATAAAAGGAGCCCCTAGGCGCATGGAGGAGACACACAAGCAACCTTTGAGCATTCTTGATCATCCACACTCAGTCTTTGCGCATCCGTTTGTCATTCTAAGTGTTTCGAGCTCCGTTCTAGTAAGAACTTTGTGATACTCTTGTGAGCTCGATTCTTGGCCGTGTGTGTGCGCGTTTCGCTGTGGATTTGTGTGTGTTGCTTCCCTCCCTTACTCTGTGCTTCTTTGTGATCATATACTTGTAAGGGCAAGAGACTCCAATTTGTGGAGATTCCTTGCAAACGGGATAGTGAAAGGAAAAACAAAACACCGTGGTATTCAAGTGGGTCTTTGGACCGCTTGAGAGGGGTTGATTGCAACCCTCGTCCGTTGGGACGCCACAACGTGGAGTAGGCAAGCGTTGGTCTTGGCCGAACCACGGGATAAACCACTGTGTCACCTCTATGCTTGATCTCTTGTGGTATTGTGTTTTGTTGAGACTTCTCTTTAGCCACTTGGCAACTATTGTGCTAACACTTAACAAGTTTTTGTGGCTTAAGTTTTAAGTTTTCACAGGATCACCTATTCACCCCCCCTCTAGGTGCTCTCACCATACCCGCTACCCATCGGGGACTCGATATGACAGGTGGGACCATTACCTCAGTGTCTCAAATGTCCTCATTTCCAATCAGTCCGGCCCGAGGAACGCAAAGTCGCTAACCCTAGCTTCTGTTTGGCACTTTGGCGTGGGTGGCGGCTGCTCCCGAGGAATCCTCATTTCCGCTTCCGCCGCTCGCCCGCAGCCCGCTCCGTGCGACCGTCCGTGCCTCCCTTCGTGGACCGCGGTCCCCTGCAGGCTGCAGCCCTGCTCCGCGCCTCTGCCGTCCGCCCCCTGCTCAGGCAGCTCGACTGCTTCGCTGCCTGCTCCGTGTTCGGACCGTCGGGCGTCTTCCACAGTTCCTGTGCTCGAGCTGTCCAGAAGATCCCCAGGCGTCCTGCGTCCACGGCTCCACGCGGACGACACGGCCGACCGGCCACACGCCCACCTGCTGCTCGGCTTCTCAGGCTCGGCTGCTCCTGCTCGGATTCCTCCAGCGGCCGTTGGCACTCGGCACCTGCTACAGCGGTGCAGCCTGCATATCTGGTCGGCAACTCAACGTCGACTGCTTCCTGTTCCTGGTAACTGGTTTCTGGTTCTGCTGATTCAGTGATTCCAGAGTAGCACATATCTGCAGTACGTGAAGTTGATTTCTTCACTGACCATATATTTATTTGTAGTTGGTCTTGAGATAATGTCATCAAGCAACAACAATCATGACCATAATGTCAATGAATCACAGTCACAACAGGGTTCTTTACCATCTGTTAATGACTCCGAGGCAGTAGGAGGAAATTCGGAAGTGGACGAGATTGAAGTTTCTGATGATGAAGACCAGGAAGGTGGTGTTGGTTCAGAGATAAAATTGACTTCAGCTGTTTGGAAATAATTCAAAATGGTTAAAGTAGGGGATAAAATTAAAGCAAAGTGCAACTGGTGCGCAAAGAAACTTGGAGGAGAGACAAAAAATGGAACCAAACATCTACACGATCATCTCAAGACATGCCCATACAGTAAAAGCAAAATGACCGGACAAAGCAAGACATTTAGCCAAAGCTCATTGAGGTTTGGTTGTCGTGATACAGGGAAAGTGTCAGTGGAGAACTATACGTTTGATCAAGAAATTGCTAGAAAGGAGCTTGCATCTATGATGGTTTTGCATGAATACCCATTATGTATGGTTGATCATACAAGATTTAGAAGATTTGTTAGCGCATTTCAACCTTTATTTAAAATGGTGACAAGGAATACTATTAGGTAAGTAGTATTTGGCTAACTGTACTAAACTACTTACTGTGTTTTGGCTAACTTATATTTCCTTAGGAATAGGAATGGCATCATGAAGCAATATGAGATAGAAAAGAAGAAAGCCATTGCTTTCATGGCAGAAAACAACTCTTGGGTTGCTATCACTACTGATATGTGGACTGCAGACAACCAAAAGAAAGGCTACATGGCTATCACAGCCCATTTTATTGATCAATCATGGAAGCTTAGGAGCATTGTGATGAGGTAATGTGACTTGTTTACTGTTGTATGTTTACTATTGTATGTTCACTATTGTATGTTTACTGTTGTATGTTCACTATTGTAGGTTCATTTATGTGCCATGTCCACATACTGCTGAGGTTATCGCTGAAGAGTTGAATGAATCCTTAATTGCATGGAATCTTGATGAGAAGGTATCAACTCTGACTGTTGACAATTGTTCTACAAATGCCAAGGTTATAGACTTGTTAGTGAGAAAGACAGGGAAAGGTAAACTTATGTTAAAGGGTAGCACATTGCACACGCGGTGTTACGCCCATATTCTTAACTTATGTCATTTTTGGCTTGATGAATACATGTTGAAATTTACTTTCTTCATTTGCAGGATCTGGTAATGTGATATTGGTGCAAGGAAGTTAGTTCAGACTTTGTGAGCGTGTTGCATGTATTTGGTATATTGCCATGTGTTATCTTATTTATGTACCCTGGCTGGAACTGTAATCTTGAAGTATGGACTATGAACAGAACTTGGGTTTGGATCTGATGTATCATTCATGTGTGTAATAGCTAGTAGCCTGGTACTGCTATGTGGCATTGTGGCTGTACTATATTACTTATTACTGTATTAGTGACTTGTGATGTACCATGCCATAGTTGCAATAGCTGCTATGATTTGTATTGTTTATATATCTGCAAATGTAATATGCTGTTGATTTATTATGCTGGGCAGGATTTTTAAGTGGGCTGTTGGTGGGGATTTTTCCCCAACGAATCCCCATATACTCGACAAGGACAGGTACGGGGAAAATTTCTCTCCGCGGGCGGAGACAGGGAACGGGAAATTTTTATTTTGGCGAGGACGGATATGGGAGCAGTCTCCGACGGGGAGCATCCCTAGTCATTCCCCGCCATCCCTACATGGACAGAGTGAGAGTGGACGCCATCCGAAAATGAGGCCCATATAGGGCGCAACTGTTCATTGGTACTTACCACTCGTCTACAGCTACAAGCCTACGACGATGACAGTGTCACAACAGCAGCATGCATTGTTTACGTAAAGTTCTGTTACATCGAATATTCTGATAATAATTATAAATATTAAATATAGTATAATTATTAAACTAAATACACAAATGAAGACTTAAAGAAGAGACGAATTTAATAAAGCTTATTAAGATTATATTTAATACTGATATATAAATATTTGATGTGATATAAACTAAGTTTTAGTTATGAAACCAAACACTCCTTTTTAATATAGCACCACGTATAAACTTCTACAACAGACAGATCTTGACGTCATGTACAGGTTGAAAAACAGCGCAGCTCCTCCCTGTGGTTTCAGTTCAGCCAGCTGTGTCATGCTCATGTACACATGCATGTGTGACGTGCATGTGCATGTGATATCGGAAGGAATTTGACCACGCAAAAGTTTATTGAAAAAAAACAACAAATTGCAGCAATCGTTTAAAATATTGACTCGTTAAATTTTATCTGTCTAGATTTTTGCTTCGTTTTAGGCAACGATTATTGTATATATTCATACTAAAATTATGGTTTTAGTTTGTTGCGATTTATATAGACATTACATTCTGCAGTTTTCGGCTCTGAGAATGAAAATTTTCTTAGAACAAAATCACACACCACACAAAATCTATTTTTTATTGGCACAAATCGATTATTCGTACTGATTGATTATATAATAATGATTTATTCGTACTGATTGATTATATAAGTGGGTTGCTTGAAATTACTTTAAATTCAGATATATTTATGAAATGTACCAGAAAGAAGTGCTAGAA
This sequence comes from Zea luxurians, assembly GCA_029449295.1. Taxonomy (NCBI): domain Eukaryota; kingdom Viridiplantae; phylum Streptophyta; class Magnoliopsida; order Poales; family Poaceae; genus Zea; species Zea luxurians. The sequence goes on along the minus strand of JAOPSE010000083.1, from coordinate 9,379,860 downwards.
TATTTACTGCAAGACTACACGCGAAAGCTTGGATGGGCATTAGCCTGCTATCTAGTCTAGTGGTTGAAGCAACTGATGAGATGATATATAGTCAGTCAACGATCTACACGTAGCTGAACGAAGCAGAAAAGGTGGGGTACAAGCACGTCGCTGACTTTAATCATACACACATTTAACATCAGAGCGTTTTTCAGGGCTCATGTGGCGTGCGTTTGATCGGATACCTAATTATTTTTGCACGGCCAGTTCCCTCATCAGAGACACTGGAATTCTGTAGGGTTTCTAGTTGTATAATGGAGCCGGGGGGGGGGGGGGGGGGGGGGGGGGGAGGAGGGTTACCAGGCGGAAACTCAAAGAACTTTCAGCAGCAGAATATACTACAATGGAGGAAATTGTGTCATTTCCAATTCCAGATAATGGCCCGGAGGATATATAAGAATTACTATGTTCAACCTCCCCAAGGTAGTCTACTGACTAATTTCACCGAATAAAGAGATATTGGTCTTGACATACGCTCAAAAGGTTCCTACAACACGTGTACATCAATTGCAATGAAACTATTAATGCTGCATTTGCTATAGTGGCCTTCAAGAGCTGGAACACAATGGAGAATTTGTGGCTCTGAACAAGTGTCAAAAGGCTGGCAATTGGTGTTTTTGAAGCCTAGCCTGTTTGCTGAAGCTAAATAACGCAGTGTCAACGTCCTCCTTTATCTTTAGTCAAACTTTCTAAAAGTTATATAGAATTTATATAAAATACTAGAGTATTTGATAGAATTTAGGGCCGGGCTGAGCCATAATTTTTACACTTTAGGCTGGCTAGGCTGGCATGACATGCCACAAATTTGTTTTTGGCTTTGTTGGTTCAAATCCGTTTGACATGAAGTATGATAGATTTGGACAAGCCCAATTCCCAACACTAGCCATGACGCCCATCCAAGCATTTTGGGACCGTATGTTTCGGTGGCGGAGCGCCCATCTACAACCGCAAGAGACATCGACAGACCCAACCCAACGGGCACCGCAATACTTATCAACCTCGGAGTATGGAGTTGAAAATTTCTAAATTCCAATCCACCTCCCGAACAATGGTATGAACTCTCCCTACATTCCCCAAATGCCTGGTATTATTCCAAACAATGAGAGTTGGGGTGCCCATCCACATACATCTGAAGTCATGGGAGGTAGTGTTCAGGAGTCTTATTTCACAAAAAATTTAGGAAATCTGCCAAAACTCCACTATCCATCATTTGATGGTGAGAACCCTAAGATGTGGCAATCCAGATGTGAAGACTACTTCCTTACATATTTAGTGGATCCCCGCATGTGGATCAAAGTTGCTTCTATGCAATTTGTGGGTCCAGCCACTCGGTGGTTCGATGTCTTGGGGGGAATTCGGACGCTTGATTCAGGAAGGAACGATTTAGCAAGGACCAGTACCAAATGCTCCTTAGACAGCTATTCCATATTCGACAAATGGGGACAGTAGTTGCTTATGTAGAAGAAATTTATCAGTTGATTGACAGGTTAAATGCATACCAGACCATGTCTAATCCTTTATACTATACCTTAAAATTTGTGGATGACTTTGAATATGGTATTAAAGCTGTTGTGATGCTTCAAAGGCCACAAGAATTCGATACTGCTACTGTTATTTATCATTTGATGGCATGATGTTCCAGGAACTGCCAGGTCTTCTGCTCGTCAACCTGCTGGCCAACAACTGATTTCTAAACAATGAGTGTACCATGATTTCATTCCTTTTGCCGAGCAAACTTTGATCAGAGTTGGTGTCGTCCATCGTCCTCCCACTTCCATCAGAGTTCTTCGTACCAAAAGATCGATCGCCAAACATCGCTGCTCACCTTTGTGTGCCACATGCTTCGGCTTCTACGCACAATTTCGTTTTGTTTGTTCCCCCTAGCTTCTTGCAGCGCTGTCTACAAAGCGATTTCTTAAACGAAAAAAAAAACAGGTAGGCATTTCCGGACGGTCCGTCCGTGTCATCCTTGCCGACCTATGCCCCTAGATTTTAGCTCGTAGGAGTCCATGGCAGTTGCCAAAAGTCCAAGGTTAGCACACTGTGCACTGTACTGTACACGGCTCTCTTGCAATTTGATATACAGACAAGCAAGCACTTCAGCCGTCTTGCTATTCTTCACACGCCAAGCAATCGCAGCCGCGGATAAAGAGCGAATCGACGATGCCCTTTTTTTTTTCTTCTCAGAGATGGTGCACTCCCTTGAAGCATCCTTCCTCCCGTCCCGTCCAAGATCACAAACGAAAGTAGTACGTGCACAGGCGCTGATCAGTATCCGCATCCTCCGGCGACCAACGTTTTTAGATTGGATCGAAGCTCCTCTGCGATTCATCCACCCGAGATCGAAACGTTCTCAAATCGGAGAAACCACGTGCAAACCGGCGACGCGATCGGCAGCGGTTGTTGGGTCCGCGACAGCGAAGCTTCAAATCCCTCGCCACTCGTTGGAAGACACCAAATCATTCGAACGCCCATGACAATAACATTTCGTGCTGGCGTGACGGCACTAACAGGAGACGACCGGCTAGCTAGCCGGATTCAAAACCGGGGAGGAGAGGAATCCATCCTCATCAGTTCCCATCGTTCCAGGCCTTGCGCAAGGCCAAACTCCCCCGTCGTCTGAAACAGATTACAGATCCGTTTCTCCTTCCCGAACAATTCTAATTCGATCGCTCCCCGGTCGTCCGCGCCGGCCAGATTTATGCAGCCATGCAGAGCGGCGGGTTCCGGAACAGTTTGACTACTGACGCTGCCGCTGCCGCTGCTACGGGGCTGAGGAGGGACCGGTTTCGGGATCCGCAATGGCGAGCCTGTCGGACTCGGCGGGCGCGGGCAGCGGCGGCCGCGCCGGCGCGGAGCTGATGGTGCCGCAGTTCCTACTCAAGGCGCTGCACGCCATCCTCGCCGCGCGGTCGCCGCGCCCGCACGCGCCCCCGCCCCCGCCCCCGGCAGCGTCGGCGTTCCGGAGGCGGGACCGGTGGTTCCACCTGCCGCTCCACCTGCCGCCCGCGGCGGAGCACCTGCCGGAGCCGTCTCCCGCCGAGCCGCTCGTGGTGGACGTGTACCTGGCCCCATCGGGCGGCGGGCCAGAGGAGGTGCTCGAGAGGTGGACCGTGGCGTGCGAGGCCTGGCCCTCGCCCGCCGCCGCGGGGGAGGGGCTGGCGGTCAACCGGGCGTACAAGCGCTGCATCACGCTGCTCAGGTCACTCTACGCCATGCTCCGCTTCCTGCCCGCGTACCGCGCCTTTCGCGCGCTCTGCGCGTCTGGCCAGGTGTACAACTACGAGATGGGCCACCGCGTGGGCTCCTTCTCGACGCCCTTCTCCCGCGCCGAGGAGGCGACCATGCGCACCGAACGCCTCGCCCCCGTCGAGACCCAGCTCGGCCGCCTCGTCGTCTCCGTCCAGTACCTCCCCAGCCTCGCCGCCTTCAGTTTCAACGCCACTTCCCTCGCGTCCGCCGCGATCATCACGGATTACGTCGGCAGTCCGGCGGCGGAGCCTATGCGTGCCTTCCCAGCTTCGCTCACGGAGGCCGCCGGCTCGCCCTCTCCGCAGCCCTCGCGGCGCCCCAGCAGCTGGGCGTCGCCAGCGCCCTGGCCGCACACGATGAGGCAACCGGCCAAATTCTCGCCTCCGCCGGCCCATTACGCGTCGCCCACGCCCTCGCCGCCGACGTTTGGCTATCTGCACTCGCGGTTTAGCGGCGAGACTGCACCAATGAGCATACCGCAGGCGGGAGGTGGCAGGGGCCCTATGCACCAGCACCATCGGAACCTGTCGGAACCCAGTAGGGCCTTCATGTTTCCTCCACCTTCGCCAAAATATCTGCGAGGGGAGGCAGGGAGGCAGGAGTCACCTACAGAGACTAATCGATCGTTCAAGAGGGCAGATGGCATCCGCATGGGAGATCTCTATGCAAACTTGCCGTCTGGTTATAAGGTGATTTTACTGCATTTCGTCCATATTAAAACTAGGTGATGATGTCTGTGTGCTCAGATGAAAACATAGGGTTATGCAGAAGTATCATATCTGAACTACTCCGTACTACTTAGTAAGACCTTCTATCAGTTTATATGATAGTGCATTGAGTAGCGAAGGATGACTGTTTTTTTTATCCTCATCATAAAGGCTCGTGGATAAAAAATATCATGTGTTAAACTACCTGGCATACTGTTCATTTTGTTATCTCTTTCAGCTTCTTTGGGAATTGTGAACCTTAAGATTTAGTTAGTGTGTTCAGCCATTGGAGCTTCAATTTAATGGCAGGCATTTTTTGTTGGAAGCTATTTTTTCAGTATTTTTCTTTACCTGGAAAGGTTGACAGGGGTTTCTGATTCATTTAGATGAAGATAAGGATTCGATAGTCACTGCTATTTTTAGAAATTAAAGAAACACAAGCCCACTGAGGGCTTGATCTTAATCTGTTAGGGTGGATTGAGGGGAATTGGAAGAGATTAAATGTGCTGATATTAGAAACGTTTTGAATTTTTTTTTCTTGCAAACTAAGCTGATGCTATTTTTCACTGCTTCACAGATGCCACACTAAGGAAACAATAGGTTGAGTGTGTCTTTCTCTCCATAACCTTTGCCTTTTCATATATTTGTCTTTCCTTGGTAGTTTCGTACCTGAATACCTTTTGTGACTGGTTGCCAAATTTGCATCCTAAAAATACCTTTAGATTATCATATAATTATACTTCTGAAAGGCTCTCAAAGCTTGATGATTTTTAGTGTGGGAATGTCATCTTTTCGGAAAGAGACTAGTTACAAGGGGGTAGAATCGGAGTCTGAGTCCTCACATGATCATCCATGCTCAAGTTTGTCGAATATATGAATCAATTGGGAGTGGTAGGGAGACCATAAAGGAAGAACTTTATGAGGAAGCGTGAGGAATTGACAGGCTTAGGTACAGGGCCGGAAACGAGCTGAGCTCGACTCGGCTCGGCTCACATTGTGAACGGGGAGAATGGAGATTAGGCTTGGCTTGGGCTCATCCAAGTTTGCAAGCCGCCACACTGTCTTTTATTTAGAACATAAATTGTATATTTTTATTATATATAAAATAAAAAATATGTACAAAAAAATCTAGCAACATATTTTAACCTATATCTAGCATTGGGTCCATAAAAAAACAAGAAAGTAAATCAATAACATAATAATGTAATAGTACAACAACGTAGCATTATTATTAGGCTGGCTTGGGCTCGTTCAGGCTCGGCTTGGCTCATCGAGTCGAGCTGAGCCTGAATGAGCTCGAGCTTTTTTTTTCCAGCTCTACTTGGTTAAATGAAAAAAAATTCTGGATCCTTTCCTTCTGCACAAACAGAGGAAGCTTGGAGCAACGAAAACCTACAGGGATTATTAAAAGGGAAAGGTTCCTGACTCCTTCATAGGAGCCTACCTAGGAAAGCTTTCCCCTTGAAATGAACGTTCCTGTGTACTCTTCAATTCCTGCAGGGAGTGACGGAGTGTGGGAATAAATGAAATTCACTACTGTTTTTTTCTTGCGTGCTTGACAACCTGCCCTTGTGCTTGTGTGTAACCGGTAACCCGGTTTCCCCTTGAATTTGGAATGTCTTACATTTTCAGTGAATTTGTTCGTTTTAACCTTTCTTGGTATATATCTCTACTACTCTATATGTGTGGACTGTAGGCGTCCACACTTTGGTTCTGCCATCGCGCGCTATGCTCCCTCCCCGCCCGTCAATGGAAGGTCCCGCTCCCGCAGTCCGTGCCATCAACGCCTCACCCGCAGTCCGCAGTCCCGCAATCCCTCGCCGTGGTGCACTGTTCTGCTGTCTTCACTACGCGCTGCACGGCTACCATCTCCCTCCGCCCTCCCGTGCTCCCTCCGCGGATCCCCACCCTCGAATCAAGCAGCGGCGGGTTCAGCGCCGTCCTCGAATCGAGCAGCCGCAACTTCCTTCGATGGCGCGCTTCCTTCGACGGCCAGCCCCGCAGCGGCTCCCCCGCCAATCTCGCCCTCCCTCGCTAATCTCGCATCGGCGCCCATCCCATCCCCGCAGAGGTCGCGTCCGTCAGCCTCTTCCCCACCGCGTCGAAGCCATTCCACTGCGTCCGTCAGCCTCTTCCCCACCGCGTTCGTCAGCCTCTTCACCAGCGCGACGCCATTTCCTCCCCGTCCAAGCCCTTCCCCACCGGAGACCTCTCCCTTCCCCAATTCCCCACTGTGCCCCCCTTCCCCACCCACCGGAGACCGCGTCATTCACCGGAGACCGCTTCCTCCAACCCCATCTCGACCCTCTGCCCTCCTCGGGTTCCTCGAGCACAGGAGCAGGGAAGGGTTCCACCAGGCCGAGGCGCCGTACCGGTCCGCTCCCGCTACACTCGTCGTCGCGTGGGCCGTTGACTTCAGCTTCTCCTTCCTCCCCAGCCACCACCATGTTCGTGGACCTCGCACCATGCGATCCCTTGCACCGCCGGTACGTTCAGATCCCCACCATCCCCAACGACCACTTGTCCTCCTTCGTCGTGTCGTACCAAGACGACGTAGATCTGGAGCATTTCCTCGCGCCGGATCCCAGAGAGGTGAAGGACGAGTCGGCGTCCAGATGATTTGTAGTGCACGGTTGTGGTCTTCGTCTTCTCCTTGGCCACCTGGAATTGGTCTCGTGTCGCCTCCGTTAGCTCTCACTCCGCCTAGAGATCAAAGATCCCAAGGCGCTGGTGCGCTACTACGCATGCGGGCTACGGCTGCTTCTGCTAGGTGAACACTTGGGACCGCCACATGCTCGTGCTTGACCTGCATAACATGGAGCTGTCACTGGTGGAGCTCGTGCTTATCCATACCACTCGACGCAGAGAGCTAGGCGTTGTCGATGCAGGGGAGCACATGCTTTGCGTGGTAGGTCTCGGTATTGTTATCTTTAATGCACGCGAGCACATAGTTAGATATATTCCTTTGTTGCCTTTAAAGTGAGAGCATCTATGATATCTGAAAGTGACACAATTTTAGCACTAATATTTAACTATTCATGATTCGTGATTTACCTCCACTTGGTTTTGTAGGTGTTGCACATAGTTGATAAACTCATCTAAAGTCTAGGGCTTTCCAGTAACCTGTCTAAATATGCATATTTGTTCCTTCTCAAAGTTACTACTTAAATGACCTACAACATGATGGATGCTGATGTTGGTTAAAACGGGTATTAATATGATGGCCTAGAGTGACCTGATGTTGGTTAAAACATGATGGATGCTGGTGTGTTTGAATGCTATAGTTCACCCTGCTTGTCCATGAGTCATCATCATTGTTTCTAGCTGAATTATTTTTATTCATCCATCGATTTATGTTGCATTTGGTTGGTTCTTGCAGGCTAAATGTGAATTGTCTATCAAGAAGGGTTAACATAACATAGAAATGTAATTAGCTGGATCTTCACGACGCGTTACTAGGTCCGGTAAGTCCTCCAATGTCCCTCCCGAGCTGGGATGCACGGATTATTGTCATGTGCCCATGCTGTTAAGTAATCATATCTTTACTATCATTAGCTCGCAGAGACAAGTTACTAGATTGGGTGGCTATGATCGGTACCCGTCTTCAATATTTATGCCTTTTTGGGTTCTTAAAGAAAACAAGAATGATTGAATTATGAGTTATATTTGCATCACACATATTTGCTCTTTTAATATTTGTTTCTGCTGAAAATGAGCACATTAGGTCTGGAACATGTCTGAAAATGATTCTATTCGGCACTGCCCCTTTCAGCCTTACCCCCACGCGATCCCTCAACCTCTCCTACAACACCTTCTCCGGCTCGCTCCCCGACGACATCATGCACCTCGCTTTCACAGCGGCGAGACAGGGAAGATGGACATTAATTTTACCTTAATGTTTTTTAATACACGATTTAGACTTTTCATGAATATAATCTTCATTTTCCTTGCAGACAGCAAGTGTGGAGTAATCTATAGTTTATTTTCTGGTATACTGGTTCCATTGAAGAAAGATCCTCGTGCTCCATTTCACCATATCCAGATGCCATCTTCCAACAATAGCAATATGGTTATGCAGGTAAAATTAATGTCCATCGGCTACATCAACTCTCAGTTTTCCTTATATGTCATATATAGAGTATGGACTATTTTTTCTTCCACCCACTGCAGGAGCTCATAGAGTGAAATGCCCAAGACAGGGAGAAGTTTGGCTTCGTCTTCATGATTTGCGTCTCTGGGAGGACTGCACCTGAGGTCTTGGCCAAGCTTAAGGTCTGAACATGTCATGTTCATTTTTAGATTCAGTGTCCACTTCATATTTTTCCAATGAATTTCTACTTCGAGAAGGACTAAAACTTACAAAATTGTGTTAGATCCTTGCTATTGACTTGGGTAATTACTATTGACTAATGAGGTGTTGTATCATCTAGACCTCTAGAAAAGTTAAAACACCTATGTATTGTTGTTTAGGGATTGATGATAATGCAAGATAATTATGACGTTATGAAATATGCAGTGGGTTTAGTGTACGGTTTACTCATTTCTTTTAATGTGAACTCAAAACCATTTTTTGCTGTTGAACAGTAGAGGCAACTGTTGGACTGCAGCAGGTAAGAAACTAGATAGCTTTAATATGTTTGGTCTATTATCCCTAAGACATCACTGGTTGTTTATTACTCGACCGTTTATTTTTACTTCAAGTTCTCGCTTCACCCTTCTCCGCTTAACAGAGACAGTTGATTTGGGCTTCGGAGTGTCAAAAGGAACACTGGATTCACCAACAGCATGATCTCTAATAACCAATAACTAGATCTCTGGAAGCACTATTGTCAATTTTGCATAAGTTAGAAACATGAAACATTACACCAAACTGTAATGCAATAAACTCCCTGGATCAGAATACAATGTATGTTCCAAGACAATTCAATTATTTTGCTAATAAAATAGAGTACTTGACCTTGATCAGAATGCTGTAAATAAACAGCTACCTAGAATGTGCTTATTGAATAGCTACCTGCATTTTCTTTAATTAGATTAGATGACATCATATATGTATCTCATTAATTGTGATATTCAACTGACAAGCTTGTATTTTCTGCACCTATGTTAGCAAAATCAATAGACTTTGATTGTTCATGATTTGGTATGATGAATGAATTGTTCGACTAAACTTTGTAGATTACTGATGAAGGTGGAAGAGATTTTGACACATCCGTAGAAATGAAGTTCTACTAATTTTGCTTACATACATAGGCATATGACTTGTGCTTGTTTTCTACTTGAACTTAGGTAGTAGTCGTGGTCCGTTCTCGATAATACTGCTTGCTTTTTTTACACAGCTGGCGTTAATGACACAGGTTGTATGGTCCTTGATGAACAAACAATACCTAGGGTCATAGATTGTCTGCATGCATGCTAGATGGGAAAAAATAGCCAGCCGGGGGTGTTTGGATTCACAGTAGATGGCTGAGAAGCGCAATGCGCAAAAACTGACATAAAGGTAACCACTTTGTTAGCGGGTGATTCGTTGCAAAACTCTAGGAACTCCTTAGTTGGCCTAAAACAACGTGTTTCTGTACTGGTTGATCTGTTTTTGCAGGGTAGCTAAGCAGTTTCGCAACTAACCATTTGCCTTTGGACAACCGTGTTGAAACAAGGATTGGTCCCGCATCTATACATGTCATTAGCCACACAGCTCAGGAAAACCTTAGTCCCCCATTTGGTTCTCCTAAACATACATATTTTTTTTCTTAGAAATATCTTAGAATTATATTTTGGGGTGTATCAGCATGAGCATGAGGTGTAAAATCATTGCAGATCCGTAAAAGGCTGGAATGATGCTTGGATCGAACTTATCCTTGATCATGATCTCTGGTGCTAAGGGAACAGTGATAGATTGATTTGAGGTTTGCAGGTGTAATCATGTGTTTAATAACCTTTTTTATTTTTCCTCTGTCCGTGTGGTGTAGTACCTGAAAAGCAAAATGATGCCTGCATTTGTTGTGCTTATTGTTGTTAAATATTTTTCTAATTCTAACAGGTCAGTGCCTTGCTTCCTAGCTGTAGCTAGATTGGACAGTTCCCTTATGTTTCTGATCTTTGTCTCCCACTTTGGTCAATTTCTATTTTAAAGGTCTAAATTCATGCTTCTTTATATTATGCAGATTCCTTCCAAGGCTCTGTGCAGCTGTTCAGCCATTTCTCCCTTCGATGTCGGTGTTTGTCACTGCTATGTGTGTTGGATCACCATTGACAATAAATATCAAGGTTGTTTTGTCGCCATTTGGATTAACCATACTGCTGCTCCTTTTTTCATTCCACACCTCATCTCTCGTAACTGGTTATCATCTTGTTGGTACTGATTATTTAAAGATTTTGACTCATGTTTCGCTTCAGTCTATTTTCAAGGCATAGCACATATTTTGATGGAAAATGGAATACCTTAATGATATGTTGATGAAATGGTCTTTTGCTCTTTGATGTGCTTCATTTTGGCTTGTAAATAAATTAAACAAACTATTTGCCTAGATCAACTATTGGTGTCTCTATGTGCTCTAAATTATCTTTATTATTTGTATTTTGCACAGGTCACGTACTGCTGGTCCTCCGCTTCAGGTGAATTTCCTATTCTGACGATTTCATCAACATATCGTCATTGTGAGTTTGCTGGTCCTCCGCTTCAAGCATACTAAATAATGGGGTTAATGTGCAGTGTTTATGTACACAAGCAGTTTATCTAGAATGGTAATAATAGATGAATGTTGAAAATCATTTCTCAGGTGCACAGTTTTTTAGCTTAAAACCCTAAACACGTTCTTATAGGTAGGTGGGGAGAGATTTTTTTAGATTCTAAGAAACAGGAGTGGCAGTATTCATGACCTGACTGTTTTATCTAACTGTGGTTTGATTAGCTGCTCCTGCCAAGAAGGGTGATGCCAAGACTAGGCCTTGAAGGTTGCCAAGGCTGTGAAGTCTGGGGCAGGAAAGAAGAAGACCAAGAAGATTCGCACGTCCGTGACATTTCACCGCCCCAAGACTCTGAAGAAGGCTAGGGACCCCAAGTACCCAAGAATCAGCACTACCGGAAGGAACAAGCTTGATCAGTACCAAATTCTCAAGTATCCCCTCACCACAGAATCGGCGATGAAGAAGATTGAAGATAACAACACTCTGGTCTTCATTGTCGACCTCAAGGCAGACAAGAAGATCAAGGCTGCTGTCAAGAAGATGTATGACATTCAGGCCAAGAAGGTCAACACCCTGATCAGGTTAGCATTTGGTCCAGTGTTATTTTCTTGTGCATAATCTATTATGTTGTGCAACTGTGAGTTAGTTCTTAACTGTGTCTGTCCAGGCCTGATGGAAAGAAGGCTTACGTGAAGCTTCTCCTGTAAGCACGCTTCAGATCTCACCTCCCTTCCTTCTATGTCTCTTTCACTAGCTGGATCCAACTGTCCATTCCTCACTCCCATGACCCCTCACCCTCGCTGGTGTCTAGGCATGGGCGTCGCCTATGAGACGACCAAGAGTGGCGTCGGCGTCGCCTCCATGGGCGTCATGCGCCTCAAGCTTGTCATGAAGTCCATCGTCCTCGTTGTCATGGCCAGAGTCCTTAGCATCTATGACCTCATCATCGCCGCCATCATCTCTGCCGGGATCAACCTCAAGGCCAAGCCCTACTTCTTAGACGGCTACGTACACCTCTCCTTCGAACTCGCATGCAGCCTTGCTGGCCTCGCTGCCGGCATGGCCATCAGCATCATCAGAGACACCAGAGTCAGGTATTGTACTACTCTGATTGTAGTGTGTATGCTTGAACATATATGAATAAGCAAAGCTGCAACATTTTTTCATTAGAAAATAAGCAAGCCAAACTGATCTAGAATACACTGTTTTTGAGAAATTAAGCAGCAACAAAGAAGTCTATGTGCACCTTCTTCAATAGCAAGGTATTGTTGTGCATTGGGTTAGATGATATGTTTATGTGATCGTTACAGTGTTGGGTCTTGAGGTTATGGCTAAATAGTCAATCATCAAAATGGCAGTTACCTCACAACTTTGTAAGAAAAACAGGTTATGTGATCTTAGGTAACTTCTGAAATTTTGTTGCTTAGTGTAGCAGATTGCCAGGGCTACCTTACCTTTTTTGCCCTTGTAAACTGATACTAATAATGTATCATCCAATGCAGGTAATTTCAAGCTTTTGGAGGATCATGCTTTTCTTCTGGATTTTATCTTCAGCTGTCCTTGTAAGGGTTGTGTCAATGGTAGTGGTGAATTATCTAGAAGCAACAAAGCAGCAGATTTAAAATGCCAGTTATAGAGTTAGGCTTAGTTTTAGTTAAAATATTAGTGGTGAATTATCTAGGCATACATCCAGTCCACACCCTCAACCTACCGAGTTAGGCTCAGTTTTAGTTAAACAGCGTCTCGGTTGCTTGTGCCTACTGATGGCTTTTCTTAAAATTATATCAACGACATCTTAGGTTTTGGAAGGTGGTGCAGTTGTCATGACTCTTAGAGATCATAGTATTCCTTCTAATGGGGATATCAATGAAAGTAAAGTTTCTTATTTGTTATTATTATATTCTTGTTGGTGCAGCCTGAAAATGAAAAGCCAATTACTGAAAGCGGAGATGAAATCTCTTATGAAGGAGCAAAGACAAAAAGTCCAATATCTTTATTATCGGGACTACGAAGGAGATCAATGTAAGTTCAGTTTGGTCCATTTTATCTATTTTCCTTTCTTATGGTATGGAGTCAACAAATGGAATTAAATAGAGCCCATGCTAAGTTTGGACCAAGTCATCACGAGAGAAAGGAATTTATTGGAGCACCTATAAAATTGGATGTGGAAGCTCATGCTCACATTCAGAAGCATAGGTATGCCAAATTTTTTTCTTAATCTGTGAGAAGATATCTTAGGCTCCAGATCAATGCCCACATTATTCTTATCCACAACTTCTCAATATGTTGGACTGTAAAAGAGCAAAAGCGCCTAGCTGCATAATCCTGCCCAAGACACACCCAGTTGACTGATACTCAAGTTTTACTATAAAAACATTGTTTTTACTAACTTCTCCTTGTAGCAATGTAAACCGCTTACATTTCGTATGACTGAGACAAAAACAAATTATTTATATACTTCTCATAGTGTAAACCCGCTATCATATTATTTGTGATGCAAAATTGTGCTGGCTTTGCTTTACTGTAATCTAGCTTAGAATGGCAACTTACAATTGGATAAGCATAATCAAAGCAGGCAGTTAGCAACAAAATTACCTTGTGCTAGATATTTTGCAATTTTGCAACACTAAAGATTTTGTATTTATTCAGTCTAGATTTGTCTTTGTAGCTTTATAGGCAGCATTGTTCGTCGATTCAAGCTGTTAGTTAAATCAATCAGGGTCCATCTCAAAAGTTTCATGGTGAAAATCATACACTTTGTGACATGTGTTATGTCCCTATCTTGTTTCAGTGATTGCATCTAAACTGTGAGATGTGTGCAAGATTGGGTTTGTTGTATTTGGAGTTCCTCATAGATTTGGTGCCCGCGATCTGCCATGGATTTGATTTAAGGTGAGTTCCCTTTACTTATTTTGGCGTCTTGCTTGGCTGGCTCGGATTCGTGTTATCAGTCGACCTATCATGGAGCTGAGAGAGTGATTTGGTTCTTTCTTCGCAGATTTGGGGAGATCGGTCGTGTTCGCGCTGCGAGATTCGATTGTAATCAATACTGGCAACATTGTCATCCAGGCGGCAATACTGGCAACATTGTCATCCAGGCGACATGAATTAGTGATCCTTCCAAAGAAACAAACTATGCAAAACAAATGTCATATTAATAATCTAGAAACAGCTTCGAGATGGGTTTTATCTATTGATGAGGAACCTGTTAAGAAATGTTTGATTCGCCTGTAGCTGCAAGGAATGCTAACTTTTTTTTGGTTCGTCTCTGCGGAGGACGCCATTGTGAGTTGTAAATATTGGCAGCATATTAGGAAACAAATTATCCCTATTTTGAGTTGCACACACATTTCATGTTATTAGTGTGAATTTGTGAGATATTGAGGTTGATGATATATATGTTCATTTTCATTTTATCGTTATGCACTAACAGTTATCGAATAATTTATACTGTGATCGTTATGCACTAACAGTTATCGAATAATTTATACGCCGTCGCAACGCACGGGCACATACCTAGTGTGCAGATTAAGGACAGTAGGGATGAATCTGGCAGGTCCTCTGGTGTCTTTTCTTCTAGTGGTTCACCACAAGTTGGTTTCTCAAGAAGTTCAAGCAGATTGTCCATGCAGGATGATACTGATGATGCGGATTTTCCTTTTGCTGTGGATGATGTTGATCCAGATTCACGGCCAGGGTATGTTCTGCTCCTACTTCGCCTTTGGTTGATCATTCTATGCAATAGTCACCGACCTTTTTTGTTGTCTTGGTTGTTCAATTTGTTAAGCAACACTGGCAGACTCGTAGCTTGGAAGCTGCAACACTCGTTAGTAGAACTTTGCTGATTAAACCATGCAACTTTTCAGGAGTAGTGGTGGAAAGGACACAGGGGATCCAGTTGGTTCGTCATTCCATAAATCCCAAGATGCTGCCGTTGGATATCTTGTCCACCTGCTGAAATCTGCACGTCCACTGCGAGATTTTAGCTACTCATCTCATACATCAATGGGCGAATCTATCGAAGCAGGAAGCACCAGCTCTTTCATGTCCCGCAGGACATCCGACGCACTGGAGGAGTTTGAATCTTTCAAAGAAATAAGAGAGAACCTGCTAGCACGTAGTAGATCTTGGGTGCAAGACTCATTGGATAAATCCTAGTGTTGATGCAATCCGTGGTTCCATTTCTTAACACTGAAAGCATAAGGTTCTGTGACTAGGGATAATAACGGGGAATTCTCCCATCGGGTTTTAGCTCCCATCTCTGTCCCCACGACGAATTTTTTTTCCCGCGAGGATCCTCACCAATACTTGTGGGGGATATTTTTTTTTCATCCCCATTCCCCGTGCGGATAAATCCCGTCGGAGATCTTGTCCCCGCTTAAATTATAATTAGATTGTACTTCATTTGTTAGATGTAAAAAACATTGTCACTTATACACATTGTTAGATGTAAAAATCATTATGTGTACATTAAAATGAATATATTTGTATAACGAGTGATCTCTTAATAAAATAATTATTTATTTTATCATTAACTATTACATGAAAATATCATCACATGTATGTTTAAAGAGTCCCCGTGGGGAACGGAGATGAGGAATGCTTCTCCGTCCCCGTTTACCCATCGGTGGAAGAAGTTTTCCTTGTTTACATCCCCATGGGGAAAAAACTTCCCCATCCTCAAATTTGAATAAGAAGAGATTCTAACTCCTTTAATTCCCTCCGGTTTTGTGGCTCCCAAACTGGCCATAATAGAGGAATTTCTCACAGGAAACCGGGATCGGGTTCCCATTGTCATCTCTATCTGTGACTGTGATTCAATGATTAATGTCAACAATAGATTATTATGACTGACATATGTTTTGTAGAGTTAATTTGTGCTAGGTTAGAATAATATTGATTGATTGCACTTCTATGGTTTTCATGCTCCTATTGTTAGTTGCCAATTCTCTATTTTTAAAAGGATGAACACGGACATTAAAGATCAACTAGTTTTAGTATTAATGGAGTTGATGGATACGTAGATTAGTGATATGATATTTTTTGGTCGTACTATAAAGAGGAATATGGATAAGTTGGTTGAGCTACGTAAGTTTATTGATGAGTTGTAATGCACATTTGTGAAATTTACTACTAGGTAGCCTTATAAAAATCCAACAGAAGTTTGAGGTAAATCTAACTTAAGGAGTGTTAAAATAGATAAGTTGATGATCCTGTAGTTGCACTAGGCATGTCTAGTGTATATTGGATACGTGGCGTTAGGGGAAGTTTGAGATAAACCTAACTTAAAGAGTGTTGAAATAGATAAGTTGGTTATCCTGTAGTTGCACTAGACATGTCTAGTGTATATTGGATACGTGCGTTAGGAGTGTAATCGGATCGGATACAAACCGATATTATCAAAACCATATTTGTTTTCATATTTTTGTTCAGTTTCGAATTCGAATACGGATAGTTTCGAATATAAATACGAATACAGATGTTTTCAGATGCAAATATGGATAGTCGTGTATCAAAAACAGAACTAGCGGGACATGGATAGTGTCGGTAACAGATTTTTGTCAGATACCGTGTAAGACACCATTTCACCACTCCTTGAGTCCAATTTTTTTAAGGATTATATGTGGGCATATGTTGTGCCTCAGTAAAATTTCATAAATTTCTGAGGCTATTTATGTATCAATAATTTCTTTCTGCAGAAAATCATCAAACTACAATTAAATTCATAAACTACTAGCTGAATGCCCGTGCGTTGCAACGGGAATATATAATATCATTATACTACGATAACTTATATACAAAATGTGTGTTATATTGTTATGAGAAAATGTTTCATAATCAATTTGTGATCCTAGCCATACATAAATTTTGTTATTTTAATCTAGTTGTTTCATCACTACATTGCAACCATCAGTATCATGCGGACTTCGATATATGCCACGATTTGTATGGTCTTATCATTGGAGAGCACGTTCCATACATGCCGGAAGAAATTCCCTCGTACATCGTTAGTCATCAGACACGCACCATCATACGCTCTTGCTTAAACAAAAAGGTAAGTGTGTGTGTGTTTGCGAAGAGAATTAAAGGCAGGCCGGCATAAAAGCTACCCAGACGGTAGCAAGGATGACGAACTGGTCACTGTTGTCGATCCTCCTCTGCGTTACCTCCGACGCCAAGATGATGCCACAATCCTCGATATAGTAGTCATCGAACGCGCGCGACATGACGAGTACCGATGACTCTTGGTTGGGCTGCCAAACGAAGTGCACCCCGGGCTCATCAGCGAGGTAGTACCCTGGCCGTTGCACCACCGGATGCGCTACTCCACTACATACATCATGTTCGAGGACACTCACACAACGTCAGCAACGTTCATCGTCCCAGCGCACAAGAATTCATGTCCGGTCAGTAGTGACTTACGTGGCAGGTTAGGCTTCAGGTGGACGATGAGCTGGACGGCGTGATGGCATCGTCGTCGGATATGGTGTCCAGAACAACCCGAAAGTCGTCGATGTTGGCGACAACCATGAGGCCCCCCTGCTTAACGATGGACAACATGGTGCAGCTGCTCTGGACCGCGTCTAAGCGGCGGCTTCACGGGAGCTTGTCGTACACAGCGGCGCATGCGACCACGTAAGACTGCTTCTAGAGGTCGGACTGACAGTCACCAAGGTTCTTCTCGTTATCGATGAACGACGCCAACGCGAGTGCCTCCTGCTCATGGTGTTTGTTCAGGTTTCAAGTAAGAAACATGGATTCATGCTTGGTGTTGGTTTATGAAAATGACTCACAATCTGATCCATGGAAAAATATTACGAAGAAAAAATGCCACACATGCAAAAAAGGGAATTTAAGTATAATACATTATTCAAACAAAAGAAATTGCATGCAAAGCTCTTGTTTAAATAATATTACCTCCATCCAAAAATATAATTCAAGAATCTCGGTGATACTTATCTACTACTACGCATTGTGCAAGGGTAGCAAGTGAGCTTGGTGAGAGATATAGTATATGTGTTTCCTGTCATAAATGTAGATATAAACACACATGTGGTGTAGCGGTAGCTACTCTTGACCTTTGCTTGAGAGGTCATGGGTTTAAATCCCCTTGAGGACATGTGTTTTTTTAATTTTAGCTAGACGTGGGCTGTACGGGAGAATGAGAATAGGAATGAGCTTTGCGGGGAGGGGGGGAATGAGAAAGATAGAACAAAGAATGGGAATGAGAGAACATACACAGAATGGCAGACTACTCTTGCAGCCTTAATAAGTAGACTAGGTGAGTGCCCGTGCGTTGCAACGGGAACATATAATAACATAATAACTTATATACAGAATGTGTCTTATATTGTTATAAGAAAATGTTTCATAATACATTTGTAATCCTAGCCATACATAATTTTTGTTATTTTAATTTAGCTATTTCACTACTACATTGCAACCATCAATATCATACAGACTTCGATATATGCCACGATTTGCATGGTCTCATCACTGAAGAGCATGTGCCATACCTGCCTAGGGATGAAAATGGGACAGATACAGCCAGATACAGGGTCATCCCGTATCCTACCCTAATGTATTTCTCTCGGATACGGGACCGGATACAGGTAGTTAAGATTCGGGACAGATACAGGATGAGACCGGGTAATAATCCGGACGGGTAAGAAACGGATAACGGATACTACTCGGGTAGGTACCAGATAATTGTCGGGTAGTTCGTCCGATGATATTAATTGTCCAACCATCCAATAAACACATAAGTTAAGCAATACATAATCATGTATATGATGGATCAAATGTAAGAAAGGAAACCGATAAAATTGACATCATGCAATTCAAAGTTACTTATCACAAGGGCATTGTAGAACCAACACCGCAATATTTAAAATTCATAAAATATTCTAGTTTTACTCAAAATTTGCAAATAAGTTACAAAAACTAATAAACATTTTATACAAAGATAACTCAAGTCCTCCTGAAAATGATAAAGTAAAGTACTGATTATGTTGAAACTTGGATATTTACACTGATTTCACATGTAACTCATACAAACAAGTGAAAGTGAAATAGAATAAACGCGGACATCTTATAGATCTTATGATCCAAACATTTTTTAATGTTATATATGGACATATGTTGTGTCTCCGTAAAATTTCACAATTTTTTGAGGCTATTTATGTATTATTAATTTCTTGTCATAGAAAATCATCAAAATACAATTAAATCCTTAAAATATTGTAGTATCAACCGAAAATACAAATAAGTTATCAATACTAATAAATAGTCAATAAAAAGATAACCTTATGTTCCCACGTGGAGATAACTTTAAGCCCACACATAAAAATGGTAAAGTCTATTAATTTGATATAAATTTGGACATTATTTCAATGATTTTGGTCTAAAGATATGTTTAAACAAAAAATTGATGTATTGCAAACTTATAGATCTCTTCAAGCTCTACAATTTTCGTATAAACTTTATCTTCATCCGATTTCATATGTAAAAGTTATGATTTTATAACTATATTATGCAGAAAAAGAAAAAATGGGTACCTGAATTCTAGGTACCCGTATCCGACCCAAATATCCGGGTATTTTCCGGGTAGTTCTTGCTCCGTATCCGACCCGAATCCGAAGCTACAGTATCCGGGTATTACCTGTATCCGTCCCGAATATAAAACTACCCGAATCCGTATCCGAAAAACGGGTATTAGCACTACCTGTATCCGGTACCCGACGGTATACCCGACCCGTTTCACCCCTAACACCTGCCGGTAGAAGTTCCCTCATACATTGTCAGTCATCAGGTACGCACCACCATACACACTTGCTTAAACAAAAAAAACAAGTGTATGTGTTTGCGAAGAGAATTAAAGGCAGGCCGACACAAAAGCTACCCCGACGATGGCGAGTGGTCATTGTTGTCGGTCCTCCTCTGTGTCACCTCTAGCGCCAAGATGATGCCATAGTCCTTGATATAGTAGTCGTCGAACACGCACGACATGGTGAGTACCGATGACTCTTGGTTGGGCTGCCAAACAAAGTGCACCCCGATCTCATCAGCAAGGTAGTACACCTAGCCGTTGCACCACCGGATGTGCTACTCCTCTACATACATCTTGTTCGAGGACACTCACACAACGTCAGCAACGGCCGTCGTCCCAGCGCACAAGAATTCATGGCCAGTCAGTAGTGACTTACGTGGTAGGTTGAGCTTCAGGTGATGATGAGTTGGACGGTGTGATGGCGCCGTTGTTGGATGCGGTGCCTAGAACAACCCAAGAGTCGCCGGCGTTGGTGACGACCATGAGGTCCCCCTGTTTGAGATGGACAGCACGGTGCAGCCGCTCTGGACCGCGTCCAAGCGGCGGTTGCGGTGGAGCTTGCCGAACACAGCGACGCATGCGGTCACGTAGTACTGCTTCCAGACATCGAACTGGCAGTCGCCAAGCTTCTTCTCGTCGTCGATGAGCGACGCCAACGCGAGCGCCTCCTGCCAGTGGTGTTTGTTCAGGGTTTCCAGGTAAGAAACATGGATTCATCTTTAGCGTTGGTTTATGAAAACGAATCACAAGTCAGATCCATGGAAAAAATATTACGGAGAATAAATGTCACACATATAAAAAAGAATTTATGTTGAAAACATTATTCAAACAAAAGAAATTGCATGCAAGGCTCTTCTTTAAATACTACTCCCTCCATCCAAAAATATAATTCAGGAATCTCGTTGATAATTATCTACTACTACATATTGTGCAAAGGTAGTAGGTAGGCTTTGGGAGAGATGTAGTAGATATTTTTACTGTAACAAATATTGATATAAACACACATGTGGTGTAGTGGTAGCTACGATCATATTTTCTTGAGAGGTCGCAGGTTCAAATCCCATTGAGGTCATATTTGTGTTTTTTAATTTAATTTTAGCTAGGCGTGGGATGCATGTGGGAATGGGAATGGGCTTTGCGGGGAGAGAGGAATGAGAAAGACAACACTGGGAGAACATGGAATGACAGCCGGGAATAGGAATGATGAGCTGAGAAAGTAGTAGAGATTTCACGTGTAACCCACATAACAAGTGGAAGTGAAATGGAAGAAACATTGACTTCTTATGGATTTATTGGTCTAACTATTTTTGAAGATTAGATGGACATATGTTGTGCCTCCGTAAAATTCATGAATTTCTGAGGCTATTTATGTATTATTAATTTCTTTCTACAGAAAATCATTAATATACAATTAAATTCATAAAATATTCTAGATTCGTCCAAAAATGAAAATAAGTTAACAAGGGCAATAAACATTCTATAAGAATATAACCTCATGTCCACATATGAAAATGATAAAGTGAAATATTGATTATGTTGAAACTTGGATACTGTCGATGTTTTGACAAGACGATCCTATCGACTAGTAAATTAGTGTTGCATGTCCTAGCCCAGATGGTGATGCAAGGAGACACAAGTCTTTATCCTGGTTTGGGCAAGAGAAGGACCTACTTCCAGCAGAAGGGGGATGAGACTTATATTTCTTGCACCTAAGTGCTTACAGTAGGGAGTACAAGCTGGTCGGGAGAGGGAAGGATCCCAAGTCCCTAGGGTTGATTGAGGCAAGTGTCAATATCGTCGTGGAGGTGAAAACGGTGAAATGTTCGCCTCCCTCCCTGAAGCCCCGGGCGCCTCTATTTATAGCCTCGAGAAGGGCCTCCAAGAGCATCGAGGTTTGTCGCGTATGGGAGAGGAGGCGAGGCCGAGCCCCTGTAGCAAGTATGGCGTTTGGTATGGCCCTTATACTCGCTGTTGACTTGTGCCGGGAGGGGGATGTCTGGTTCCTGTATTTGCATCTTTGACTACGCAGAGAGCCAAGACCAGGGCCGAGGGCTCCATCACGTACCCGAGCCAGTTTGATGGAGAACATGTCCAAGTCGTAGTGGTTGGAGCAATGGTGAGTATGGCAAAAAGGCTCTTGGTAATACGTCAGCTCTGCTGCTTCTAGTGATGTCGGATGTTCTCCCGTTGGTATTATCGAGGCCGAAGCCATGCTCGGACAAGGCAGAAGTGTTCCCAAGGTCATGATCGACCCTACTCTGGAGCTCGCAGCCGTGCATGACACAGTTGAAGGAGTGGCCTTCTGTGGGATTTGAGGGGGCAGGTAGCCGAGGCCGAGCTCGGACGAGGTGGAGTTTGTCCCGAGGCTGAGGACGACCTTGGGCGAGGCGTAGTTTCCTCCTGAGGGCTAGACCACGCCTTTTCATACGTGCATCCCATCTGGAGTTGCAGACGGTGTGGGCGAACAGTAGACGTTATTACCGGGCACGCACCATCATAGTTGGTGAAAGAGGATAGGACCACGGTCTTGTCGCTCCTATTTGGCTGTGATGTCGCGTGGGGTAGGTATGCGCATTGAATGCGCATGTCCCCTACGACCTTTGGTTGAGGCCTGGCTCGGGGTTGTCTTCTTCGCCCGAGATGGGCTCGAGTGAGGCAGAAACGGTGGCTCTGTGGAGAGGGGACCTCGGGCGGGACGAGGATTTTCTTGAGTATGTCCCTCATCCGAGGGCAGGCTCAGGCGAGGCGGAGTTTTGAGCGACTGCCGAATGGACCCTCAGGTGAATCGTGGTTCACACTCTCTTGACCTTAGGGAATGTGTCTCACGGTAACCTTGGGGTTAAGCGTGTTTGGGGCGTAATCCAGGTACCCCTAATTACGATACCCGACAATACTTAGAGTGATTTCACATGTAACTTATGCAACAAGTAAAAGTAAAATAGAAGAAATGATGACATCTTGTAGATGTTATGGTCTAGATATTTTTTTGGATTATAAGTGGACATATGTTGTGCCTCCGTAAATTTTCATGAATTTCTAAGGCTATTTGTGTGTTGTTAATTTCTTTCTGCAGAAGAACATCAAAAAACAATTGAATTCATAAAATATTTTAATGTCGGCCGAAAATAGCAAATAAGTTACCAAGACTAATAAACATTCTATAATAAGATAACCTCAAGTCCCCACATGAAAATGATAAATTGAAGTATTGATTACGTTGAAACTTGGATACATAGTGATTTTATATGTAACTTACGCATTAAGTTAGAATGAAATGGAAAAATGATGTCATATTGTAGATTTTATGGTCCAAATATTTTTGTGGATTATATATGGATATATGTTGCACCTATAGATGGCCAAACGGGCTGCCCAGCCCATTTAGGGCACGGCCCGTCAGGCACGCCGGACAAACCGGGCCGGGCCTTACTGACCCGCGGGCCTCAAATCCTGAACGAGCCCGGCACTGCTCGGGCCTAAACGTGCCGGGCTAGCCTGAATAGCCCATCCTAAAAACAGTGTCGGGCTGGCTCGGGCCCGTTTTATAGAATAGCACTACAGGCATATAAAAGGCAACAACCAACACATATAAAAGACTGTGAAAACAAACATCACAGGCACACATAGAAATATAGAATTAAATATAAATTGTACTTAAAAGAGCTGTTTGTGCAATGACTGCCTCGTTAAAAACCTTTCTAGGTAAAAACTCACACCTCGTGAAAAAACCCTAGAAAGGAAAAGAGTACAGTCACAGCTCATATATAATGTTCGCTGTTGATGAATGATGACTACATATTACATGGATGAAGCATGAAGATACAGAATTACAGATACAGTCCTAATACCCTAAGTCTTAGGTTGCTCCACCTCATCAAGATACAGTCCTTCAAATGCATCTTCTAATTCTTTGTCCTGGGCAGTGTTGAGCTCTTGCATCACCTAGCTCCCAGTCCTTGATGCAAAGGAGCATCTCAACCATCTCTAGGGCTAATCGTCGCCGTCGTTCCTCGATGATCCTGCCACAAAGACTGAAAGCAGACTCGGAAGATACTGTTGAAACAGGAACTGAAATAACATCTCTAGCTAATATTGAGAGAACAGGAAAGGTTAGTTTATGCTCATGCCACCAGTTTAAGAGGTTGAAATCATCCTCAAACTTCTGAAGAGTGTCACTGTCAAGGTAGGAGGATAGTTCTGAGTCTATAGAACTTATGCATGCACCAGATCTTGCTGCCTGTAGCAATTCAGATGTCGATGTTCCCCTAGACAAGTTAGGAGGAGTAATAGGAGGAGTATACTCATTTTCAGATCCATAGATCCAGCTCCATTGTTGTTTCCTCTTACCAGTAATAGATGTTGTAGGAGTGGTCCTCTATAGTTTAACTGCACCAAACTTAGCATCATATTTGGTAAACATTACAGTCAGTTCAGATCTCACATTTGTCGGCGTTCCGAGACCGGGGGGTCCCTGAGCCGACGAGTGAATGTCGCCGCGTGCCCCAGCCCAGATGGGTCGAGCGCGAGGGCGAGCGTGAAGGGGGAGAGCAAGGCGGCCGGAGACCGGTGTGAGAGAGGTGGGAATCCTGCGGCCTTCGTGTTCGTCCCGCGCCCAGGTTGGGTGCGCTTGCAGTAGGGGGTTACAAGCGTCCACGTGGGAGAGGGAGCGAGCGGCTTCAAGCGAGCGCGTGTCTCGTCCTCGTCCCCGCGCGGCCCACCTTCTCTAAGAGGGCCCTGGTCCTCCCTTTTATAGGCGCAAGGAGAGGATCCAGGTGTACAATGGGGGGTGTAGCAGAGTGCTACGTGTCTAGCGGAGGAGAGCTAGCGCCCTAAGTACATGCCGTTGTGGCAGCCGAAGAGATTTTGGCACCCAGCTGGTGTGATGTCGTGGCCATCGGAGGAGCGATGGAGCCTGGCGGAGGGACAGCTGTCGGAGCGGTTGAATCCTTGCTGACGTCCTCTTGCTTCCGTAAGGGGGCTGAGAGCCGCCGTCGTCACAGAGTATGCAGGGCGCCATCATTGCCTATCTGGCGGTGTGAGCCAGATGGGACGCCGATCTTGTTCCCTGCGGCCCGAGTCAGCTCGGGGTAGGGTGATGATGGCGCCTCCTGTTGACGTGGCTGGTCTGCGCCCTAGGTTGGGCGATGTGGAAGCTCCTCCGAAGTCGAGGTCGAGTCTGCCTTCCGTGGCCAAGGTCGGGTCCGAGCCCCAGGTTCGGGCGAGGCAGAGATCGCCGGCTGGTGCCGGGGCAGAGTCCGAGCCCTAGGGTCGGGCGAAGCGGAGTTCGTTGTCTTCCGGGGCCGAGCCCAAGTCCGAGCCCTGGGTCGGGCGAGGCGGAGATCGTCGTCTTCTGGGGCCAAGCTCGAGTCCGAGCCCTGGGTCGGGCGAGGCGGAAATCGTCGTCTTCTGGGACTTAGCCTGAGTCCGAGCCCTGGGTCGGGCGGAGTTCGCCGTCTTCCGGGACTTAGCCCAAGTCCGAGCCCTGGGTCGGGCGGAGTTCGCCGTCTTCCAGGACTTAGCCCGAGTCCGAACCCTGGGTCGGGCGGAGTTCGTCGTCTTCCGGGACTTAGCCCGAGTCCGAGCCCTGGGTCGGGTGGAGCGGAGCTTCCTATGGTGCCTTCTGCAGGGCCTGACTGCCTGTCAGTCTCACTCTGTCAAGTGGCACCGCAGTCGGAGTGGTGCAGGCGGCGCTGTCCTTCTGTCAGGCCGGTCAGTGGAGCGGCGAAGTGACGGCGGTCACTTCGGCTCTGCCAGCTGGGGGGCGTGCGTCAGGATAAAGGTGTCAGGCCACCTTTGCATTAAATGCTCCTGCGATTTGGTCGGTCGGTGCGGCGATTTGGTCAGGGTTGCTTCTTGGCGAAGGCAGGGCCTCGGGCGAGCCGGAAACATGTTCGCCGCTGAAGGGGGGCCTCGGGCGAGATGGAAATCCTCCGGGGTCGGCTACCCTTGTCCGAGGCTAGGCTCGGGTGAGGCGTGATCGAGTCCCTTGAATGGACTGATCTCTGACTTAATCGCACCCATCAGGCCTTTGCAGCTTTGTGCTGATGGGGGTTACCAGCTGAGAATTAGGAGCCTTGAGGGTACCCCTAATTATGGTCCCCGACAGTAGCCCCCAAGCCTCGAAGGGAGTGTTTGCACTCGCTTGGAGGCTCTCGTCGCACTTTTTTGCAAGGGGACCAGCCTTTCTCGGTTGCGCTTTGTTCCGGTGGGTGCGCGCGAGCGCACCCGTCGGGTGTAGCCCCCGAGGCCTCGGAGGAGTGGTTTCACTCCTTCGAGGTCTTACTGCCTCACGTAGTGCTTCGGCTGGTCTGGTCGTTCCCTCATGCGAGCTGGCCATAGCCCAGGTGTACGGTCGGGTCCCAAGTTCTCGGGCTGGTATGTTGACGCTGTCAACGGTTCGGCCGGAGCCGGGTTTGCGAGAGCAGCCCCCGAGCCTCTGCACAGAGCGAGAGGGCGGTCAGGGGTAGACTCGGCTTTTTTACATACGCCCCTGCGTCGCCTTTCCGCAAGGAGGAGGGGGGGAAAGCGCCATGTTGCCCTCGATGGGCGCCGAACATGGTGTCTCCGATGAGCTGCAAGCGGGTAATCCGAGTGGACGTCCGTGCCCCGTTCGTTAGGGGTTGGCTAGGGGCCCAGAGGCACGCCCAAAAGTACCTGCGGGTGATCTGCCGGACCCGGTCCCCTGGCGACGAGGTCCGAGGGCTCGATGCCTCCCTCTGATGGGATTCCGTTACAAGATCATTCCCGCTGGTCTCGGAAATGTCCTAGGGTACCTCGGGAGCGCAGCCCGAGCCTTGGTTATGTATCGAACGTACCCATGGTCATCCCTCGCTCGGCGTCTGAGGCGGCTGTGAACCCTTCGGGGGCCAGCCTTCGAACCCCTGATCAGTAATGGGCGCGGAGCCCGAGTAGCCTGAGGCGGCCGTGGAACCCTTTCGAGGGGCCGACCTTCGAACCTCTGACCAGTAGTGGGTGTAGGGCCCACGCGATCTGAGCCGGCTGTCGAACCCTTCCGGGGGGCCAGCCTTCGAACCTCTGATCAGTAGGGGGGCTCGGAGCCTGGTTCCTTCTCGGGGAAGGATCCTTTTCGGGGTATCCCCCTTTCCCGGTCCCTGTTGCAAGAGAGAGAAAGAGGAAAAAGGGAAAAGGATACGGAATCGATCGACGCGGCGTACCTTTTTTGACGCGGTCATCATGGCGAAGGCGAAGCGTCGCCCGCTTCTCCTGCCAGAGGCGCCGCGTGTCCCGCCGCGGAGTTGATGCGACGGGGCGAGTAGTTCGCAGGGTAGCCGTTGCACGTGCGTGAGCCGTTCGAGGAACGGGTCATGGGCGCGTTGCCTTCACACCGTGAGAGAGGGTTCTCTCGCTGCCCCCGGACGGGACGTGAGCTTGGCTGACGACGTGACCGCTACACCTGCCCGCCTGCCACCGCCATTACTGCCGGCCCGTCTTCGGCCATATTGACCGTCGCGCCAGGCTGGAGCCGCTGGGTGGCCTCGAGTCGCGGTATTGGTTCCGCAGTCGAGGAGGCGCGGTGGTGGCGCAGGTGGCGGTGCAGTTACTCAGACGTAGCAACCGGCGCACCGATTGCATGACGCGTGGGCCTGGGCCTCCATGCCGGGCGTGTTGGTAGTCGGAGAAGTGCGCCCACTTGGCACGGTTGCATGCCGCCTGCATGGCTGCCCACCCTTTCGCCCGCTGGTCTAGGCAAAAGCGGAGGGTCGCTTGTGACCGCTGGGCGGTTGTACGCACCGCGCGCGGCGGTTTGGCTTCTTCTGCTCTGAGTCGGCTTGCATGACGCGTGGGACCTAGCCCCCGCGCCGTAGGGGAGGACCTTGGAGTGTGTTGGAGAAGACTCAGCCCCTGACGGCTGGGGACGCAAGTAGGAAGAACCACCTTTAAAAGGAGGGTGACCCCCTTGGAAGGCGACCATGTATTCGCGCTCCCTTATGCATCGTGTCTTTCCACCTTCCAAGCCCCCGGATGGGGGAGATCCGCTGTCTTTCCGCCTCGTCGTTGGGGGAACACAACTCCGTGGGAGTTGGCACCTTTCAGCCATCGTTCGGCTTCAAGGATTTTCATCATGCAGCCCGGCTGCACCCCTCCACCGGCGGTCACCCAAGATGGTGACCTCCAGTTTGATGGTGGGGGAAAGCGAGCCGGGCTGCGGCCTCTGCCCTCCCTCAGCCTCAAGGATTTTCATCACCAGGGCTGGGGAGGGGAGTGTGCCGAGTCGGGAGGCCGCCTCCACGTGGGTCGGTAACCCTTTTCTTCCCCCGGCGTCTGGGGGAGAAAGGCATCTCCCAGCTCCGCGGAGGCTTCCCCCAGGCATGCCGGGGTAGGCGGACCGCCGCTGCTCAGCCAGGGTGCAGCATTCCGTCCTCCATCCGACCATGTCTAGGCCTTCCTCGCGCCGACAGCCGCATCAGTGGGTCGCCCAGCACGTCGCGTGCCGCGAGGGCGGCGCTCATGTTCTAGGCGGCTCCGGCGAGGGCGAGGACCTGTCGGCACGCTTTGAGGCGTCTGGCGCCCGCTGGCACGGTGCTGAGGTGGTGGCAGCCGGAGAAGGCTTCTCTGTCAATGAGATTGCCAACCCCGGCCGCACCCCTGGGCCTCCGTCTTCCGGCCTGAATGGCTGGTTCTCGTCCTCGGTGAACGAGAGCCCTCGTGCCGTAGCGCCCGCCCGAAAGCCACTGCTGAAGCTGCTTCGCTGCCCGGGGCGGAGGTCATCGTTGCTGCTGCCGGAACGGGCGACAGCGAGCCACCCGTCGGCCTTCTGTTGCTCCACAGGCCCCCCAATCGCGTGGGGTTGCTCGTACCTGGTTGGCCGGAGCCTGGCCGGGTCGTCCGTTAGCGGGACCGACGCTGGAATTGACCAACCGAGGCCTCGGGTCGGGTTGACGCCCTTGGAGGACAGCTGGCCGAGGCCCCGGGGTGACCGGCCGAGCCGCCTGCTCAGGCCAGATTCCCGAGAAGACCCTGGCAGCGATGGCCCGGGCGTGGCGATGACGTCGTCCTTCAAAGTGGAGATCTTCGGACCGCGTCGCCGTCCGAGGCTAGGTCGGACCTCGCCGAAGGTGTTGTCGATGCCGAGGGTGCTGTTGCTCCCTTCCAGCGTTAAGACCCGAGCCTGCAGGATCGGATTGCCTTGTAGCGTGTGTTCCCTGCGGCCGCCGAGGCCAAAACACACCCTCGCCGTGTTGTAAAGCCGCGTCTCCTTTCCTCTTGTTTCGAGTATCTGGACCTTTTTGTTGGTAACAGAAATGTTTATGCGAGGGAGAGTTGCTTCTCGCGGAGGGTGACGAGTGAGGTATCCGTATCCCAGAGGCGTAGGAGTCCCTCGGCTCGGTCGGCCTTGCCGCTTACGCGCACTCTTACCCGTCCATGGGGCTCTATTCCCGACGCAGTCGAGAAGGCTCGAGAAATCGCTTCGGCAGAAGAGCTTCCGAACGTGAAGACTTGTTCGGTCCGCGGGATCACTTATCCGAATGTGAGTTACTTATCGCAGAAGGTGATGAGTGAGGTATCCGTATCCCGGAGGCGTAGGAGTCCCTCGGCTCGGTCATCCTTGGCTGCTTACGTGTACTCCGTCATTTTCAGGATCCACTTTCGAAGTAGCCAAACAGCCCGAAAGACCTTCTGGCAGAAAAGATCTTTTTTTCGAGGAAAATTTCGACGCAGAGGGGGTTCTCCCCCTTTTAGCCCCCGAGGGAGGGTCGGGCTTTGCCGAGGCAAGGCCGACCCTTCCTTGACGACTAAACTTTTGCTGGGCGCGAGGTATATGAACAACTTGAAAACATCTTAAGGGTAGAAGCGACGTAGCTGTTGGATGTTCCAAGCGTTGCAGTAGACCTCGCCTTGACTGTTGGCCAGCTTGTACGTTCTGGGCTTCAGAACTTGGGCGATGACGAACGGCCCCTCCCAGGGGGGCGTG
This sequence comes from Zea luxurians, assembly GCA_029449295.1. Classification (NCBI taxonomy): domain Eukaryota; kingdom Viridiplantae; phylum Streptophyta; class Magnoliopsida; order Poales; family Poaceae; genus Zea; species Zea luxurians. Next base: position 9,350,411 of record JAOPSE010000083.1, on the reverse strand, counting down.
AGCTTGTGCCGCCCTCGGGCGTCTTGTCGCAGCCGAAGCACTAGGTTGCCCACCCGGAGGTCTCGGGACCGGACCCCTCGGGCGTGGTAGTGTCGCAGGGACTGCTAGTACCGCGTCGAGTGTAGTAAGGCCTTGTCCCGAGCCTCCTCCAGCTGGTCCAGCGAGTCTTCTCGGCTAGCTTGGTTGCTTTGGTCGGTGTAGGCCCTCGCCCTCGGGGAGCCGTATTCCAGGTCTGTGGGCAAGACGGCCTCGGCCCCGTAGACTAGGAAGAACGGCGTGAAGCCCGTGGCTCGGCTTGGCGTTGTCCTCAGACTCCAGACCACCGAGGGGAGTTCCTTCATCCATCGCTTGCCGAACTTGTTGAGGTCGTTGTAGATCCGAGGCTTGAGCCCTTGTAGAATCATGCCGTTGGCACGCTCTACTTGCCCATTTGACATGGGGTGAGCCACGGCGGCCCAGTCCACCCAGATGTGGTGGTCCTCGCAGAAGTCCAGGAACTTTCTGCCGGTGAACTGGGTGCCGTTGTCGGTGATGATGGAGTTCGGGACCCCAAAGCGATGGATGATGTTGGTGAAGAACGCCACCGCCTGCTCGGACCTGATGTTGTTCAGGGGTCGGACCTCGATCCACTTGGAGAATTTGTCGATGGCGACCAACAGGTGCGTGTAGCCCCCGGGTGCCTTCTGCAAGGGGCCGACGAGGTCCAGACCCCACACAGCAAAAGGCCAGGTGATGGGTATCGTCTGCAGAGCCTGAGCGGGCAGGTGGGTCTGCCTTGCGTAGAACTGACACCCTTCGCAGGTGCGGATAATTCTAGTGGCGTCGGCCACCGCCGTCGGCCAGTAGAAGCCTTACCGGAAAGCATTCCCGACAAGGGCTCGAGGCGCTGCGTGATGGCCGCAAGCCCCTGAGTGTATCTCTCGCAAGAGTTCCTGACCTTCGGCGATGGAGATGCATCGCTGGAGGATGCCGGAGGGGCTGCGGTGGTAGAGCTCCTTCTCATCTCCCAGCAAGACGAACGACTTGGCGCGCCGCGCCACCCGCCGAGCTTCGGCTCGGTCGGAGGGTAGCTCTCCTTGGTGGAGATATTGCAGGTACAGGGTCTGCCAGTTTTGATCAGGCGTGACCCCGCTTTGCTCCTCCTCGACGTGCAGCGCCTCGCCCTCGGGGGCCGAGGGTACCTTGGGCCGAACCGAGGATGCCTCGGACCGAGCCGAGGGTGCCTCGGGATGATCCGAGGGTGCCTCGGGCTGGGCCGAGGGTGCCTCGAGCTGATCCGAGGGTGCCTCGGGCTGGGTCGAGGGTGCCTCGGGCTCGGTCGTGTCGTCGATCTTGACGGAGGGTTGATGCAGATCCCGGGAGAAGACGTCTGGGGGAACCGTCGTTCGCCCCGAGGCTATTTTAGCCAGCTCGTCCGCAGTCTCGTTGTAGCGCCGAGCGATGTGGTTGAGCTCGAGCCCGTAGAACTTGTCTTCCAGGCGCCGTACCTCATCGCAGTAGGCCTCCATCTTCGAGTCGCGGCAGTGGGAGTTCTTCATGACTTGGTCGATGACGAGCTGCGAGTCACCGCGAGCGTCGAGGCGTCGGACCCCTAGCTCGATGGCGATCCGCAACCCGTTGACCAGAGCTTTGTACTCAGCCACATTGTTGGATGCCGGGAAATGGAGGCGTAGCATGTAGCGTAGGTGCTTCCCGAGGGGCGAGATGAAGAGTAGGCCTGCGCCGGCTCCTGTCTTCATCAGCGACCCGTCGAAGAACATGGTCCAGAGCTCCGGTTGGATCGGAGCTGTCGGTAGCTGGGTGTCGACCCATTCAGCTACGAAGTCCGCCAAGACCTGGGACTTGATGGCCTTCCGAGGAGCGAACGAGATCGTCTCGCCCATGATTTCCACTGCCCACTTTGCAATCCTACCCGAGGCCTCTCCGCACTGGATGATCTCCCCCAGGGGAAGGATGACACCACAGTTACCGGATGAGACTCGAAGTAGTGTCGTAGCTTCCGCCGCGTCAGGATCACCGCGTACAGCAGCTTCTGAACTTGTGGGTAGCGGATCTTGGTTTCGGACAGTACCTCGCTGATGAAGTAGACTGGCCTCTGAACGGGCAATGCATGCCCCTCTTCTTGCCTTTCGACCACAATCGCGGCGCTAACCACCTGAGTGGTCGCGGCGACGTAGACCAAGAGGGCTTCTCCAGCAGCTGAGGGCACCAAGATAGGCGCCTTCATGAGGAGCGCCTTCAGATTCCCGAGGGCTTCCTCGGCCTCAGGGGTCCAAGTGAAGCACTCGGCCTTCCTTAAGAGGCGGTACAGAGGTAGGCCTCTTTCGCCAAGGCATGAGATGAAGCGGCTCAGAGCCGCGAGACATCCCATGACCCTCTATACGCCTTTCAAGTCCTTGATGGGCCCCATGCTGGTGATGGCTGCGATCTTCTCCGGGTTGGCTATGCCCCGCTCGAAGACGATGAACCCCGAGAACATGCCCTGGGGCTCCCTGAAGACCCACTTTTCGGGATTGAGCTTGACGCCTTTCGCCTTTTTGACGAACCCCTGCCGCCATGAGCTTGTGGATCTCCTCGCCAATGGCTCTGCGCTTCTCCTCGTCAAATCGGCGCAGTGGCTGCTTGACGGGTCGGGCTCCGGCTCGGATGTCCAGTGAGTGCTCGGTGACATCCCTCAGTATGCCGGGCATGTCCGAGGGACTCCACGCGAAGACGTCGGCGTTCGCGCGGAGAAAGTCGACGAGCACTGCTTCCTATTTGGGATCGAGCCCGGAGCCGATCCGGATTGGCTTGGAGGCGTCGCCGCTGGGATCGAGGGGGACGGACTTAACCGTCTCCGCTGGCTCAAAGTTGCCGGCATGACGCTTCACGTCTGGCACCTCCTTAGAGAGGCTCTCTAGGTCGGCGATGAGGGCCTCGGACTCGTCGAGGGCCTCGGCGTACTCCACGCACTCCACGTCACATTCGAACGCGTGTTTGTACGTGGGTCCGACTATGATGACCCCGTTGGGGCCCGACATCTTGAGCTTCAGGTAGGTGTAGTTGGGGACAGCCATGAACTTCGCGTAGCATGGCCTCCCCAGTACCGCGTGGTAGGTTCCTCAGAACCCAACCACCTCGAACGTCATGGTCTCCCTTCGGAAGTTGGAGGGTGTTCCGAAGCAGAAGAGAAGGTCGAGTTGTCCGAGGGGTTGGACGCGCTTCCCGGGAATGATCCCATGGAAGGGCGTAGCGCCTGCCCGGACAGAGGATAGATCGACACGCAGGAGCCTGAGGGTCTCGGCGTAGATGATGTTGAGGCTGCTTCCTCCGTCCATGAGGACCTTGGTGAGCCTGACGTCGCCGATGACGGGGTTGACGACGAGCGGGTATTTCCCCGGGCTCGGCACATGGTCGGGGTGATCGTCTCGGTCGAAGGTGATGGGCTTGTCGGACTAGTCTAGATAGACTGGCGCCGCCACCTTGACCGAGCAGACCTCCCAACGCTCTTGCTTGCGGTGCCGAGCCGAGGCGTTCGCCGCTTGCCCACCATAGATCATGAAGCAGTCGCGGACCTCGGGGAACTCTCCTGCCTGGTGATCTTCCTTCTTGTCGTCGTTGCGGGCCTTGCCACCCTCCGCGGGTGGCCCGGCCCTGTGGAAGTGGCGACGAAGCATGACGCACTCCTCAAGGGTGTGCCTGACGGGTCCCTAGTGATAGGGGCACGGCTCCTTGAGCATCTTGTCGAAGAGGTTGGCACCTCCGGGGGGCTTTCGAGGGTTCTTGTACTCAGCAGCGGCGACAAGGTCCGCGTCGGCGGCGTCGCGTTTCGCTTGCGACTTCTTCTTGCCCTTCTTCTTGGCGCCGCGCTGAGTTGACGCCTCGGGAGTATCTTCCGATGGGCGGCCCTGGGGCTGCTTGTCCTTTCGGAAGATAGCCTCGACCGCCTCCTGGCCGGAGGCGAACTTGGTGGCGATGTCCATCAGCTCGCTCGCCCTGGTGGGGGTCTTGCGACCCAGCTTGCTCACCAGGTCGCGGCAGGTGGTGCCAGCGAGGAACGAGCCGATGACATCCGAGTCGGTGATGTTGGGCAGCTCGGTGCGCTGCTTCGAGAATCGCCGGATGTAGTCCCGGAGAGACTCTCCCGGCTGCTGTCGGTAGCTTCGGAGGTCCCAGGAATTCCCGGGGCGCACGTACGTGCCGTGGAAATTGCCGGCAAAAGCTTGGACTAGGTCGTCTCAGTTGGAGATCTGCCCCGGAGGCAGGTGCTCCAACCAGGCGCGAGCGGTGTCGGAGAGGAACAGGGGGAGGTTGCGGATGATGAGGTTGTCATCGTCCGTTCCACCCAGTTGGCAGGCCAGACGGTAGTCCGCGAGCCACAGTTCCGGTCTCGTCTCCCCCGAGTACTTTGTGATAGTAGTCGGGGGTCGGAACCGGGTCGGGAACGGCGCCCGTCGGATGGCTCGGCTGAAGGCTTGCGGGCCGGGTGGTTCGGGCGAGGGACTCCGATCCTCCCTGCTGTCGTAGCGTCCCCCACGCCTGGGGTGGTAGCCTCGACGCACCCTCTCATCGAGGTGGGCCCGACGGTCGCGGTTGTCGGGGACCATAATTAGGGGTACCCTCAAGACGCCTAATTCTCAGCTGGTAACCCCCATCAGCATAAAGCTGCAGAGGCCTGATGGGTTTGATTAAGTCAGGGATCAGTCCATACGAGCGACTCGATCACGCCTCGCCCGAGCCTAGCCTCGGGCAAGGGCAGCCGACCCTGAGGTGTTTCCGTCTCGCCCGAGGCCCCCTTTTTTTACGGCAGACGCATCTCCGGCTCGCCCGAGGCCTTGCCTTCGTTAAGAAGCAACCCTGACTAAATCACCGCGCCGACCGACCAAGTCGCAGGGGCATTTAACGCAGAGAGTGAGACGGACGGGCAGCCAGGCCTTGCCAAAGGCGCCATAGGAAGCTCCGCCCGACCTAGGGCTCGGACTCGGGCTAAGGCCTCGGAAGTCGGCGAACTCCGCTCCGCCCGACCCAGGGCTCGGACTCGGGCTAAGGCCCCGGAAGACGGCGAACTCCGCTCCGCCAGACCCAGGGCTCGGACTCGGGCTAAGGCCCCGGAAGACGACGAACTCCGCTCCACCCGACCCAGGGCTCAGACTCGGGCTAAGGCCCCGGAAGACGGCGAACTCCGCTCCGCCCGACCTAGGGCTCGGACTTGGGCTAAGGCCCCAGAAGACGACGAACCCCGCTTCACCCGACCCAGGGCTCGGACTCCGCCCTGGTCTCTGCCGAACGACCTCCGCCTCGCCCGACCCAGGAGCTCGGGCTCGGCCTCGGCCATGGAAGACAGACTCGACCTCGGCCTCGGAGGAGCCTCCACGTCGCCCGACCTAGGGCACAGGTCCGCCACGTCAACAGGAGGCGCCATCATCACCCTGCCCCGAGCCGACTTGGGCCACAGAGAACAAGACCGACGTCCCATCTGGCTAGCTCCGCCAGATAGGCAATGATGGCGCCCCGCTAGACCCATGACGACGGCGGCTCTCAGCTCCCTTACGGAAGCAGGGGGACGTCAGCAAGAGCCCAACTATTCCGACAGCTGTCCCTCCATCAGGCTCCGTTACTCCTCCGACAGCCACGACACCACACCAGCTGGGTGCCAAGCTCTCTCCGGCTGCCACATTGGCATGTACCCAGGGCGCTAGCTCTCCCCCGCTAGACACGTAGCACTCTGCTGCATCCCCATTGTACACCTGGATCCTCTCCTTGCGCCTATAAAAGGAAGGACCAGGGCCTTCTTAGAGAAGGTTGGCCCCGCGGGAACGAGGGCAGGGGCAGGCGCTCTCTTGGGGCCGCTCGCTCCCCTCACCCACGTGGACGCTTGTAACCCCCTACTGCAAGCGCACTCGACCTGGGCGCGGGACGAACACGAAGGCCGCGGGATCTCCGCCTCCCTCACGACCCGGCTCCGGCCACCTCGCTCTCCCCCCTTCGCGCTCGCCCACGCGCTCGACCCATCTGGGCTGGGGCACGCGGCACACTCACTCGTCGGCTTAGGGACCCCCCGGTCTCGAAACGCCGACAGTTGGCGCGCCAGGTAGGAGCCTGCTGCGTGTTGACGAGCAGTTTCCCGTCAAGCTCCAGATGGGCAGTCTCCAACGACCTCTCCAACCCGGGACGGTGCTCCGTTTCGGGAACCTCGAGTTCATGTCTCTCGACAGCGGCTACGACATGGTACTCCTTCCACCGCCGCGCGGCGGCGACAATGGCGGTCGACAGCCCGCCCGCCGGCGGCGGAATCGACGACGTCTTTCCCGCGTGGGGGAAGAACAACATTCGAGCTCGCCCCATCTTCTCCCTCGCCATCGGAGGAGGAGGCGGGGCAACCAGGGCCGAGCGGGAGGCTGCGCTCCGTCGACTGTCGAGCGAATCGACATCCCCAGTGCCCCAACGGAGGACGCGTCGGGCGTCACCCCCGCGTTTGAGGCGAAGGCGAGCGCCGTCCCCCAGCAACACGCCAACCCCGAGCAGGTGGACGACGCCAGCACGCTCACGGAGGGCATGCGGGACGTCGCCCTCGTACCCAGGACAACGACGTGATCAGCCCCCGGTGCAACCTCGTCGCTCCTCGTCGACAAAAAGGTACCGACTGATCTCCATCCTTCGTCATTTCGACTCGACCTCAACCCGCCTAGCGACCTCGCTCTGGCGGGCACTCACGTTGAGGCGAGTGCAACCCCTCTGGGGTTTCGTGTGCGGTCGCCTTGGGACCGATTGACGGGCGTCTCGACCTACGGACCCTCTGGGTCCGAGGAAGATGACGACCCCAGCATCCTCTGGGATTTCTCTGGATCTGGCAACCCCAGTGCCATGCGGGACTTCATGACCGCATGCAACTACTGCCTCTCCGACTGTTCCGACGGCAGCCGCAGCCTTGACGACAAGGACTGCGGCCCGAGCCGCGAATGTTTCCACGTCGAGCTAGGGGATCCCTCCGGAGACAGCCATCTCGGCATGCCGGAGGATGGTGATCTCCCTAGGCCAGTGCCTCGCGCCGACATCCCGCGGGAGCTAGCTGTGGTCCCCGTTCTGGCGGGGGGTCACGACCCACAGCTCGAGCAAGTCCGTGGGGCGCAGGCCGGGCTCGACGAGGGGGCAGGAGCGCTCGAGTCGATCCACCGGGACGTCGGGCAGGTATGGGCGAGCCAGCCCCCGGCCGGAGAAATACGTCACCTGCCCTAGGGTCTCCAGCACCGCATCGCCAACGATGCCAGGGACAGGCCGCCACCCGCGTCCGGCGGAACCGGTCAGGACCTGGCAGCCGCGGCGATGCTCCTCCGCGCGATGCCGTAGTCATCAACCACCAAGGGTCGGCGAATCCAGGGAGAGCTCAAGCATCTCCTGGAAGGCGCTGCGGCCCGGCGGGCCGAGAGCTCTGCCTCCCGAAGGCAGGGGTACCCCTCGGAACCTCGTACAGCGACTTCCCGACTCATGCGGGAAGCCTCGGTCTACACCGGGCGCACGCGCAACACCGCGCCTGCGGCCCCGGGCCACCTCGGCGACGAGCACCCTCATCGCGACCGTCAGGCCCGCCTCGACGAAAGGGTGCGCCGAGGCTATCACCCCAGGCGTGGGGGACGCTACGACAGCGGGGAGGATCGGAGTCCCTCGCCCGAACCACCCGGTCCGCAGGTCTTCAGCCGGGCCATTCGGCGGGCGCCGTTTCCGACCCGATTTCGACCCCGACTACTATCACAAAGTACTCGGGGGAAACAAGACCGAAATTGTGGCTCGCGGACTACCGCCTGGCCTGTCAACTGGGTGGAACGGACGACGACAACCTCATCATCCGCAACCTCCCCCTGTTCCTCTCCGACACTGCTCGCGCTTGGTTGGAGCACCTGCCTCCGGGGCAAATTTCCAACTGGGAGGATTTGGTCCAAGCTTTCGCCAGCAACTTCCAGGGCACGTACGTGCGCCCCGGGAATTCCTGGGACCTTCGAAGCTGCCGGCAACAGCCGGGAGAGTCTCTACGGGACTACATCCGGCGTTTCTCGAAGCAGCGCAGCGAACTGCCCAACATCACCGACTCCGATGTCATCGGCGCGTTCCTTGCCGGCACCACCTGCCGTGACCTGGTGAGCAAGTTGGGTCGCAAGACCCCCACCAGGGCGAGCGAGCTGATGGACATCGCCACCAAGTTCGCCTCCGGTCAGGAGGCGGTCGAGGCCATCTTCTGAAAGGACAAGCAGCCCCAGGGCCGCCCGTCGGAGGATGCTCCCGAGGCGTCTACTCCGCACGGCGCCAAGAAGAAAGGCAGGAGGAAGTCGCAAGCGAAACGCGACGCTGCCGACGCAGACCTTGTCGCCGCCGCCGAATACAAGAACCCTCGGAAGCCCCCCGGAGGTGCCAACCTCTTCGACAAGATGCTCAAGGAGGTGTGCCCTTACCATCAGGGGCCCGTCAAGCACACCCTCGAGGAGTGCGTCATGCTTCGGTGCCACTTCCACAAGGCCGGGCCACCCGCAGAGGGTGGCAGGGCCCGCGACGACGACAAAAAGGAAGATCACCAAGCAGGAGAGTTCCCCGAGGTCCGCGACTGCTTCATGATCTGCGGAGGGCATGCGGCGAATGCCTCGGCTCGGCATCGCAAGCGAGAGCGTCGGGAGGTCTGCTCGGTGAAGGTGGCGGCGCCAGTCTACCTAGACTGGTCCGACAAGCCCATCACCTTCGACCAAGATGACCACCCCGACCACGTGCCGAGCCCGGGGAAGTACCCGCTCGTCGTCGATCCCATCATCGGCGATGTCAGGCTCACCAAGGTCCTGATGGATGGGGGCAGCTGCCTCAATGTTGTCTACGCCAAGACCCTCAGGCTCCTGCGCGTCGATCTGTCCTCCGTCCGAGCAGGCGCTGCGCCCTTCCACGGGATCATTCCCGGGAAGCGCGTCCAGCCCCTCGGACAGCTCGACCTTCCTGTCTGCTTCGGAACACCCTCCAACTTCCGAAGGGAGACTTTGACATTCGCGGTGGTCGGGTTCCGAGGAACCTACCACGCAGTGTTGGGAAGGCCGTGCTACGCGAAGTTCATGGCCATCCCCAACTACACCTACCTGAAGCTCAAGATGCCGGGCCCCAACGGGGTCATCACCGTCGGCCCCACGTACAAACACGCGTTCGAATGCGATGTGGAGTGCGTGGAGTACGCTGAGGCCCTCGCCGAGTCCGAGGCCCTCATCACCGACCTAGAAAACCTCTCCCGAGAGGTGCCGGACGTGAAGCGACACGCCGGCAACTTCGAGCCAGCGGAGACGGTTAAGGCCGTCCCTCTCGACCCCAGTGGCGACGCCTCCAAGCAGGTCCGGATCGGTTCCGAGCTCGACCCCAAATAGGAAGCAGTGCTCGTCGACTTTCTCCACGCAAACGCCGACATTCTTGCGTGAGATCCCTCGGACATGCCCGGCATGCCGAGGGATGTCACCGAGCACTCGCCGGATATTCGGGCAGGAGCCCGACTCGTCAAATGGCCTCTGCACGGATGACGCCCGGGGGCTGCGCCCTTCCCCCGCTCACACACGAGTATCAGTCATCAAGGAAGGGTCGGCCTCGCCCTGGCGGAGCCCGACCCTCCCTCGAGGGCTAAAAAGGGGGAACCCCTCCGCATTGAGATCGGATGCACTTTTTCGCGTCAAAAAATTGTTCGATCAAGAAGGGGTTTTTGCGTTCTCCCGGATGCGTCAGAAGCAGGGTCCCGAGGAGCGAACGTGGGTACAAATAAGTGGCGGGACCGACTGAGCCGAGGAACACCTACGCCTCCGGGCTAGGGACGCCTCACTCATCGCCTGCCACGGAAAAGGACCCAACTCGGGAAATCACCCTACTATTGACAAGTCAGGCCAGGTGCGAGAATTGAAAGAGAAGAGAGCACAACTTCACGCAAAAAAAGTAAGGTGTCCTGGCCTCGGCGGCCGCGGTAAAGCGCACGTCCAACAGAAACTGCCACAACAAAAATCAGGCGCCGCCTTGGGAGGGTGCCGCACCCTCAGTTCCGCCTCCGCCGTCGGTAAGGTCCACCTCCGCTTCCAGCGGCGGCGCAGGAGGAAGGATCTCCGCCTCAAAGGTGGTCGCTAGCACCGCGCTCGGACCCGCGGCGACCGCGTCGAGCCGCTGAACTTCTACCAGGGCGGCTTCGTCTTCGTCAGGGAGACAATACCCCTCACTGACCCGCTCCAGGTCCACAACGTAATGGGAAGCGAGCACGGCGAAGGCCCGCCTGACGCCGTGGTGTAGCGCCCTGCGGACTTTACCGCGCGCGTAATCACCTAAGGCTTGAAGGCGGCTTTGAGGGGAGCTTCCTGAAGGGACGTCGCCGGGGCCAAGGAGCCGATAAACATCCGAGACGGCCTCGGACATGGCCGCGAAGTCGGCCTCCCTCTGCTCGGCAGCCCCAGCAAGCGCCTCGGCGAGCGCTTTGGCCGACTCGTCAAGGGCAGACTCGAGTTCTGCGAACAACCAAAAGAAAGACCACAAGCACAAGCAGAAGAGACAGACAAGAACAAGAACCGAGGACAGTCGAGGCATACCTCCGGCCCGGAGGCACTGCTCCGAGGCCGCGACTTGGGCTGCGGCTAGATCGGCCGCGAGGGCCTCAGCCCGGCTTTCGGCTTCGGCGGCCTGGCCCCGAGATTGGTCCCGCTCCTCGGCAACCTGGACAAACTCTGACCGCTGCCGTAGCGCCTCCGCGCGCGCCGCCGCCGCCTCGGCCCTCAGGTCAGCGCAGAGCAACTGGAGGTCCGCTATCTTCGCATCCTGCTGAGAAAGGCGCGCGGTAGCCCCGGCGAGCGAGGTCCTCAGGGATCGCAGCGAGCCCCAGACGTCGGCCTCGCGGCGGATGAACAACGACTTGGCGGCGCTCTGGTCCGTCAGATCCTGAAAAGGAAAAACAAGACGTCACGACAAACGCCCTGCTCACAGAAGGGAGAAGGTATGCCTGAAAACCATTACCTGGAGGATTTTGGGGACGTCCCTGCAGAGAGCCTCCAGCGACGATCGGAGCGACCCCACCGTTGCTTCCGCGCGCTTGCGGAGCTCGTCCCAGGACTGGTCCTCCTGCTCGTCGTCAAGAACGAAGATAGGGTCCGAGGCCTCGTGGGTCCGGAATCGGAGCAACTGACGCTGGGCCTCGGGGCTCCGCCGCACAGCCACGAGGCTGCCGCCCGCCTGGATGAACTGCGCGTCCACGCCCACCTCTTCCGAGGCCTCAGGCACCGACGCTGCAGCCATCTCGACGCTGGCAGCAACCAGATGCTCTCCGACTGGGACGAGGGCAACTGCGGTGGCGGCAGGCGCCGGCATGGCCGGCACGGCAGACGGGCTCGGGACCGCGTCGGCGCCGGCCGCCTCCCCGATCACGATGGCCGCCTCAGCAGAAGAGCCCATCGCGGGGACCTGCTCCCCCGAGACATGCGACGCCCGAGCCCCATGCGGCGAAACGCCCTGCGAAAGGGTCGGCTGAGCGGCAGGGCCCGGGGTGGCACCAGTCGCCCGGACCGACGCCGTCTTAAGGGCTTTCCGGGGCGCCAGGTCGGTATGGCCATGGCTTCGTTTGCTCGAAAAAGGAAGAAAGGGAAATTCACGACCGGGACGTATGAATGAAGCGCCGGGACGAAGACATTCCAAGATACTTACCCACTCCGGGCCATGATCAACTGTGCCTGAGGAGAGGTCTCTTGGCTCCCGCTCCCTGGAACCGCCGCCGAGGTCCGCTTCGCCGACAGCCTCGGCGCCACCCTCACTTCGGGCGCCCCTGACGCCCGAGAGGCGGACTACCCAGGCGCCGCTATGACGACCTGAGGACCGCTCCCCCGCGCCGCCGCGCGCGGGTGGCGGCTCCCGAGGGACGAGTACCTCGGCCCGGCTCCCTGGAGTCGCGTCAGCTCCTCGAGCCGAGGGGTCAAGTACCCTCTCGGGTTGCCCCCGCCCCTCGGGTCGGGGATCCGGCATCCCAGCTCCGGGAACCGACGGCATCGGCCCGCTCGGGGGCTGACTCGACGGCTCCTGGCCACACCCCAAGCTGGGGCTGAGGCCGAGACGGGCGGCCATGTCGTCCTCCTCCTCCTCCTCCTCACCATCGTCGTCATCGTCATCAGATGTCTCCGGCGACGGCTCCCTTGGGAGTCCTTCCCTCTCCTGCTGGCGACGGCGTTTCTCCAAGGCGTCCCGAGCCCGCCTCCACTTGCGGGCCTGGGCCTTCTCTGCATCCTTCTTCTTCTTCTCCTCCTCCGCGGCGACCCGCCGCGCCGCCCGACCCACCGCGTCCTCCAGGACCCGCGGCAGGGAGGGTTTGTGCCGCCCCACCTCCTAAGGGGGGGGGAAAGAAACCCAATCATGAGAGCCAGGAGCAACCCGATGTATGAAGAAGGAAGGAGCGAACACTCACCAGAGTGACGCACCCCTGGTCGGGGCGCATCCGAGGCTGGGAGAAGGCGTGGGGGTCCGGCTTCCCCATCGCGGCCGTCACCCGCCATTGGAGGGCGTCGAGGGAAAGAGAATCAGGGGACATCCGTGACCCCTCCCAGTCGGCCTCCAGGGTCATCTCCCAAAGCGGCAGCCGCCGCTCCGCCAAGGGGAGCACTCTCCGACGATGGATGGCGGCAACCACCCCCGCGGCGGTGAGTCCTCCCTCCCGCAACGCCTTCAGGGCTTGGAGAAGAGGTTCGAGGTTCTTCTGCCTCTCGTGTGGAGTCCCGTGGCGCCAGACGTCGGTGGCGGCCGTGACGACCCACTGAGAGAACGGCGGGAGCAACTCTTCGTCATTCCGGAGGTAGAACCACCGGCGCTGCCACCCCTTGTTCGAGGATGCGAGGACGGCAGGGATATACTGCGATGACCGCGACTGCCTCAACAAAAGGGTGCAGCCGCCGGCCCGCACCGCTGCGCGGACCTTCCTCTCCCCCGTCGGCAAGGCAAAAAGCTCGGCGAAGAAGAGATGAGTCCACAAATCCCAATGGGGGGCGATCCCCAAATACCCTTCGCACACCGCTACGAAGATAGCGGCCTGCGAGATGGAGTTGGGGGTGAGGTTGTGCAACTCCACCCCATAGTGGAACAGGATAGCCCGCATGAAGCGGCTCGTCGGCACACCAAATCCCCGCTCATGGAAGGAGACGAAGCTCACGACGTACCCCGGCGGCGGGGATGGAGTGACTCCGCCCGTGGGAGGGATCCATTCCGGCCTCTGCTCGTCGGTGAGAGGGCGGAGCAAACCCTCGCCAACGAGATCCTCCAGATCACTCGCCGTCACCGTGGAGAAGGGCCATGGGTCGCGCGGCGAGATGATGGTCACCCGGTCAGCCATCGCCGAGCGGAAAGGGTGGCGGCGCGAGGGACAGGGAGGGCGGTTTTCTTTTCCCTGGCTAGATCTCTCAGGCTGCAAGAAACCTAAGAGGGAGGCAAGAAGCAGAGCCAAGAACCGTCACCGGACCCTCTCCGGGGTATATAGAGACCAAGATGAAGACGGTTCCAACGTTCCGCCCGGACCGGACGCGGGGTTCAAAAAACACGAAGCAAAACAGCCGTTCCTCGAACGACCCGCGCACGAAGCGGTGGCCTCGCCAACTACTCACCCCAGCGCATTAACTCCGCGGCTGGACAGGCGGCGCTTCTGGCAGGAGCAGCTGGCGCCACTTCGCCTTCGCCAGAATAACCGCGCCAAAAAAGGTACGCCGCGTCGTTCAAATTCGTATCCTTTTTTCCCTTTTTCCTCTTTCTCTATCTCTTGCAACAGGGACCAGGAAAGGGGATACCCCCAAAGGGATCCTTCCCCGTGAAGGAACTAGGCTCCGAGCCTCCATACTGATCATGGGTTCGAAGGCTGGCCCCCCGAAGGGTTCAACAGCCGCCTCAGATCGCGTGGGCCCGACACCCACTACTGGTCAGAGGTTCGAAGGTCGGCCTCCCGAAAGGTTCCACGGCCGCCTCAGGCTACTCGGGCTCCGCGCCCATTACTGATCAGGGGTTCGAAGGCTGGCCCCCGAAGGGTTCACAGTCGCCTCAGACGCCGAGCGAGGGATGACCAGGGGTACGTTCGATACATAACCAAGGCTCGGGCTGCGCTCCCGAGGTACCCTAGGACATTTCCGAGACCAGCGGGAACGATCCTGTAACGGAATCCCATCGGAGGGAGGCAACGAGCCCTCGGACCCCGTCGCCAGGGGACCGGGTCCGGCAGATCACCGGCAGGTACTTTTGGGCGTGCCTCCGGGCCCCTAGCCGACCCCCAACGAACGGGGCACGGACGTCCACTCGGATTACCCGCTTGCAGCTCACCAGAGACACCATGTTCGGTGCCCATCGAGGGTAACATGGCGCTCTCCCCCCTCCTCCTTGCGGAAAGGCGACGTAGGGGCGTATGTAAAAAAGCCGAGTCTGTCCCTGATCGCCCTCTCGCCCTGCGCGGAGGCTCGGGGGCTGCTCTCGCAAACCCGGCTTCGGCCAAACCGTTGACAGCGTCAACATACCAGCCCGAGAACTTGAGCCCCGACAGTGCACCCGGGCTACGGCCTGTTCGCATGAGGGAACCACCAGACCAGCCGAAGCATTACGCAAGGCATTAAGACCTCGAAGGAGTGAAACCACTCCTCCGAGGCCTCGGGGGCTACACCCGGCGGGTGTGCTCGCGCGCACCCACCGGAACAAAATGCAACCGAGAAAGGCTGGCCCCCTTGCAAAAAAGTGCGACGAAAGCCTCCAAGCGAGTGCCAACACTCCCTTCGAGGCTCGGGGGCTACTGTCGGGGACCATAATTAGGGGTACCCTCAAGACGCCTAATTCTCAGCTGGTAACCCCCATCAGCATAAAGCTGCAGAGGCCTGATGGGTTTGATTAAGTCAGGGATCAGTCCATACGAGCGACTCGATCACGCCTCGCCCGAGCCTAGCCTCGGGCAAGGGCAGCCGACCCTGAGGTGTTTCCGTCTCGCCCGAGGCCCCCTTTTTTTACGGCAGACGCATCTCCGGCTCGCCCGAGGCCTTGCCTTCGTTAAGAAGCAACCCTGACTAAATCACCGCGCCGACCGACCAAGTCGCAGGGGCATTTAACGCAGAGAGTGAGACGGACGGGCAGCCAGGCCTTGCCAAAGGCGCCATAGGAAGCTCCGCCCGACCCAGGGCTCGGACTCGGGCTAAGGCCCTGGAAGACGGCGAACTCCGCTCCGCCCGACCCAGGGCTCGGACTCGGGCTAAGGCCCCGGAAGACGGCGAACTCCGCTCCGCCCGACCCAGGGCTCGGACTCGGGCTAAGGCCCCGGAAGACGGCGAACTCCGCTCCGCCCGACCCAGGGCTCGGACTTGGGCTAAGGCCCCAGAAGACGACGAACCCCGCTTCACCCGACCCAGGGCTCGGACTCCGCCCTGGTCTCTGCCGAACGACCTCCGCCTCGCCCGACCCAGGAGCTCAGGCTCGGCCTCGGCCATGGAAGACAGACTCGACCTCAGCCTCGGAGGAGCCTCCACGTCGCCCGACCTAGGGAACAGGTCCGCCACGTCAACAGGAGGCGCCATCATCACCCTGCCCCGAGCCGACTTGGGCCACAGAGAACAAGACCGACGTCCCATCTGGCTAGTGTAATACCCAACTTGTAATTTGTGGAGGATAACAAAAAAAATGATATCCCTTTGTATATATGTGTGTTATCCATATTTACCATACCATGAGAACATCACATGAACAACAAATAAATAATCAACAAACGACGCTCAACTAAATTGTGCATCATGCTGGGATTTTATTGTGTGTGCATTATTTGTGACAATGTAAAAAAAAAATATAGAAATGAATAAGTTAAACCTAGAGTGGAATTTGAGATCTAAAAAGGAATTCTAGAATTTAGAAAAGAGAAGAAATGAATATTATGAGGAAAAAAAAATATATAAGTGAATAAAAATATATTGTTTCAAAACTAGAGTTTGAAATGGTGTAATTAGCTCAAGGGAGGAACTCATAACCAAATCCAAAATTCAAGTTTGAATTCAAAAAGGGAATAAAGAGGAAATAAAATCAGAATAAAAGAAAAACAGAAATCCCACTATTGGGCCCAGATCCGCCAATCTGGCCCATCATCTCATCCCACTCCTGCGCGGCCTGGGATCCCCTCCACTGCGCGCGCTGCTGCCCTGACATCCGGCCCCACCTGTCATTCTCACGCGCGGCGCTGAATCACTGATTTGCGGGACCCATCGGCCAGTCCGTCTTCTCCGCGTTTCCGTTGCGCTGTAACAAACCGCGCGAGCTCGCCGCGCACCGCCGCAAGAACTGGGGGTCCGCTGCATGCTCTGCTCCGCGCGTCCGAGCAATGCGGGCAGGGCGTTTCAAGCGCTGGGAATAAAGTCCTGTCCGCGCCGCAACGACCCCCCCTCTCGAGCTCTCCCCTCTTGTTTCCCCCCCTTTCAGCCGCCATCCGCGGAGAAGTGTGGCGTCGGTCGCCGGCCAAATTCGCCGTGTCGCCGTCACCATTGTCGTGTGGCTTGCTCCAGAAGCTCCGCCGGATCATCCTGATCACGCTCGCGGTGGAATCGTGGTGGGCGTGCAGTCGGGCACCTCGAATTCGGCATCGCCTCGGCATGTTCACCGCGGCACCGCGTTGAAATCCGCCACCGCCATCGATTCGTGCCGCGTTGTTGGCTCGGGTCGTGCCCTCGGAGTCCGGTAGAGCAAGGGAGAACCTCGCCTTGGGCGAATTGTACTTCGGGACTCCGGAATCTCTCACCGTGTCCGCCGCGCCGCCGTGAATCCGCAACGCCGCGTGGTCAGCTTCATCCGGCCTCCCGTCCATCGGTAATGCTCCTTGGACCGGTTCGATACCTCCTCTACATTGTGTAGCACCTCGTTATGCTTCGAATCAAGCCCGGGGTCGCCAAAACCCGCGGCTCCGGTGAACTCGCCGCCGCGGTAAAATGTGGACTGCCGCGCAGTCTGTCGCGAGGTTGGGGATGGGTCGTGCACCGTCGGATATGGGGCAAACGGCTGGATTGAATCGGGTGATTTTCCCTGGGCGATTCGATCGGGCCCGTTGGTGCGGATCTGACGGTTCCGGATGACTCTGGCTGCATAGAACCCGAACCGTAGATCTTGCGATGTGGGGTGGAAATCCGAGCGCGGGTTCATTAAATTGTGACCGTCGGATTCAGATCCGAGGGCTATGGCTGCATACCGGTTCGGTGTTTGGCAAATCTAATCTAGGCCATCGACTGTAGATCGTGCGGCTCACATTAGATCTTACCCCTTCGGTCTGGTAAAGTTGCATAAGAGCCCCTGGAGTTTGAAATAATTAACCCGCTGTCCAACCCGTGCGCGACTGAGTCTTGGGAAGTTTTACACCAAAGCCCCTACACTTCTCTGTTATAATGCGCCCAGTCCAGTGAATGAGAAAAACAGATAAATTGAATTATAAAATGAATTTTTAATATAAAAACAATTCCAGAATTTTGTTAAATCCATAGAAAATTCATACTAACTCCAAATTGAGCCATTCCAGTTCCTAAAATTTTATAATTTTATTCTCTATCACTTAGTGTCTCTGTTTTATCATGAAAACAGTAAGAAATTTATTTATCACTTAATCTTATTTAAAGCACATAAAACCTTTGAAAATGCATAACTTAAAATCTATAACTCAGAAAATTATGATTTCTGTTCCTAGGATTTTATTTTAATGTGTAGATTATTACTGTGTATTTTGTGTACATGTTTGGTGTGATGTTAATTTCCTCTATGCACTGTGCTTGTTTGTAATGTGGCGAGTAGAAGAGCCCGTTGTTGAAGATCCTGGTGAGCAGCAGGTTGAAGTAGCTGAGCAGGAGCTCATTGAAGGCAAGTTGTGCCCTTGACCACTTTTTACCCAATAATGTTCTTTAATATCACATACTCATGCATAGGTTAATTTTGAAGGGACCCAATAGGTCACCCTAGATTGTTTACCTCATTACCTTGTTTACCCCTGAATCACTTGGGTAGTTTGCTATTGCTTTATATGGTTTTGGGATAATCATTTACTACCTCTATGTTCCAATTCTTGTTGTTATTCTGTTTATGTTCATATTGTTATCATTAATGTTAATTGGAACATAGAGCTTAACTTGAGAACCACGTGCCACCACAAGGGTGGAATGGGACGCCCTTGGCTGACTAATTAGGAAAGCTAGTGGAAGACTACCTTACCCGAAAGGGGCAAGGGCAGTAGGGGAGAGGTCAGTGCGGGGAGGTCCCTGGTTGATTTTGCTGCGATGGCGGTCAGCCAGGAACCCTTTACTGGATCTTCCCATAAACTGTAGCGGGTTTTCGGAAGCTAGTGGAACTTTGTAAAGGCCTCGTAGTGTTGCCCTGCCGTGCTTCCTAGGTAGAGGTATATGGGGAGTCGCGACCCCTTGGCAGATGGGTAACATGACTTGTGGGTAAAGGGTACAACCTCTGCAGAGTGTAAAACTGGTATACTAGCCGAGCTCACGGTCATGAGCGGCTCAGGACTCTCTGATGTTTAACTATGGAACTTAAATTCAATTTTGTCATTTGCATTGCATGGGTTTGTTATTAATTTTGTTCTATCACTTTACTTATGGTTTGGTATTTACTTACACTTAGTAATTGCTAATAAAATTTTGACCAACTACTTAAAAGCAATGCTCAGCTTTAACCCCTGTCATTGATTAAGCCTTACACATCACATGAACTCACACCTTTGTGAGTTTATGTCCACTGGTTCCCCACAACTTGTTGAGCTATGATCATGTGTGAGCTCACTCTTGCTGTCTCACACCCCCCCACAGGAGAAGATCAGGTGGTTTCAAGTGGAGTCAAGTATCGAGGAGTTCGATCTGATCTAGGTGGCGTTTCCCAGTCGACATCTGCGCCGACGATCCTTAGTTTGTTTTATCTTTATTACTTTATTTTGTAATAAGTCTTCCGCTATGTAATAAATACTCTGATTATTATGACATTTATCTCTATACACTCTGTTATTATATATGTTGTCTTCTTGGCGCATGTATGAGTTGCACCCGGCTTTGTTCTTTAAAACCGGGTGTTACAGAAGTGGTATCAGAGGAATGTCGACTGTAGGACGAAACCTAGATAGAAATGGACAAACCCTTCCTTACTTACCTTACTCTGACTCATTCTATACGCATCTCATCTTGATCTTGTCTTACCTTTTTGCTACTCTACTCTGGTTATTCTTACCTTTTCTACTCTGAGACAAGATGGATTTCACACCTTGGAATCCATACCCCTATGACATTTTTAAGAGATAGGAGGCCTAAGACAAAAATTAAAACTATTTTCTCTATTAAAAATGTTGGTTGATTGTTCTGATGATCAATGCCTGATTTGCTTCTTTGATTGATTGAGATATTATATATGGACATTTTTGCATGTACCACTATAAGGTACTGTATTAGCTTTAGTAGGTGACACACTAATCTACTTAGCTAATAAGTCCCGCGCAGTAACATTCCTCATAATTACTCGCCTTGTCTACAATTCTTTCTTTCTTACCCTGTATTTCTAACCCAGATGGACTACCCCTATACTGTTAGAAGAGAGCAGTATAGACTTGATCCTTGGTATGTCATGGTTAAGAAAGGCAATGGTGGTTTATACACTGCGCTGAGGGAACCGTAGAACTCACCAGTTCCAAAGGAGAAAGATTTGAGGTTGGAATTGCAGTAACTACTGCCACCAGATATGGAAGTTGAGTTGGTCATTAATCTCTTACCTAAGACTGCCCCTATTTCTAAACGGCCATACATGATGTCCATAGAAGAGCTAAAGGAACTTAAGAAACAATTAACGGAATTACAAGAGGATGGATACATTCGTCTGAATTCTTCACCTTGGAGAGCACCAGTTTTGTTGGTAAAGAAGAAAGATGGATTGCAAGGGATGTGCGTGGATTAAAGGTCCCTTAATGATGTCACTGTGAAGAACAAGTTTCTGTTACCCTGCATTAAGGATTTATTTAATCGGATGAGAGGAGCCAGGGTACTCTCGAAGATTGACCTCCGATCGGGATACCATCATATGAAGATTAGACCATCAGACATTCCTAAGACGACTTTCTCGACTCGATACGGATTATATGAGTTCATCGTTATGTCGTTTGGATTAACTAATGCACCAGCTTATTTTATGGATTTGATGAATAAGATGTTCTTGGAGTATTTGGACAGATTCGTCGTGGTGTTCATCGACGATATTCTAAGAATGAGAGTGACCATGAAGAACATCTAAGGTTGGTGCTACAGGAGTTGCAAGATAATCAACTCTACGCTAAGTTTAGCAAGTGCGAGTTTTGGATTGGCGAGGGGCCATTTCTTGGACATATCATTTCTAAGAGAGGGATATCAGTGGATCCTGCTAAAGTCAAGGAGATAGTGGTGTGGAGCATACCCACTACGGTTACGGAGGACCGAAGTTTCTTGGGACTTGCAGGACATTATTGGAGATTGATTGAAGGATTTTCTAAGATTGCTAAGCTTATGACCTCGCTTTTGGTGAAGGAAAGATAATTCAAATGGGACGAGAAGTGCCAAGTATATACGGACCATAAGAGTTTGAAGTATATATTCACTCAGAAGGATCTCAACCTTAGGCAACGCCGTTGATTGGAGCTTATTAAGGATTACGATTTGGAAATTCACTATCACCCGGGCAAGGCAAATTTGGTTACAGATGCCTTGAGTCGAAAGGAGCATGTTCATTTAGCTATTGTTGCCCAGCTACTCGATGAGATTGTTGAGAATTTCAGGAGACTTAACCTGGGGATAGTTGCTCACACTAAAGGAGTTATTATTGATATGGAACCTACCTTGGAGCAAGAGATCCGCAAAGGACAAAATGGTGATGCTAAGATACAAGAGATTAAGGATCTGATTACTGAAGATCGAGTTCCGGAATTCACGGAAGATGGGCAGGGCACCGTATGGTTCAAGAATAGGATGTGTGTCCCTGATATTGAAAGCCTTCGTGAGACTATATTGAAGGAAGCCCATGACTTGGATTATTCTATTCATCCTGGGAGTACCAAGATGTATCAGGATTTGAAGCGGAAGTATTGGTGGTATGGATTAAAGAGAGTTGTGGCTGCACATGTGGCTATGTGCGATGTATGTCAAAGAGTTAAGGTTGAACACGAGAGGCTAGCTGGATTATTATACCCATTAAGGATACCCGAGTGGAAGTGAGAAGAGATTGGTATGGACTTCATTACTGGATTGCCTCGCATCTCGAAAGGACATGGTTCTATATGAGTTATTGTGGATAGACTGACCAAAGTGGCTCATTTCATACCGGTCAAGACTACTGATAAGGGATCCCAATTGGCTAAGTTATACATGTCTCGGATTGAGTCTCTACACGGTGTACCGAAGTGGATCATTTTGGATAGAGGATCACAATTTACCTCCAAATTTTGGAAAAGTTTTCATGGGAATATGGATACAAAGTTGAATTTTAGTTGACTTACCATCCTCAGACTAATGTACAGACTGAAAGGACTAATCATGTATTGGAATACATGTTGAGAGCTTGTACCCTTCAGCATGGAGGAAGTTGGGATAAAAGTCTACCTTATGCTGAGTTCTAATATAATGATAGCTATCATGCCAGTCTGAAGATGTCACCTTTTGAAGCTTTATATGGCAGGAAATGCAGGGCTCCTCTATTTTGGACCTGATTAGAGGAAGACAGATCTTTGGACCTGAACTTATTCAAGAGGCAGAAGAACAAGTCCATATAATTCGGGAGAATTTGAGGGTAGCTCAAACCAGACAAAAGAGCTACGCTGATAATAAAAGAAGACCACTGGAATTCGAAGAAGGAGATTATGTGTACCTCAAGGTGTCCCCACTACGTGGAATGAGGAGATTTAAAGTCAAGGGCAAATTGTCCCTTCGCTATATTGGACCATTCCTGATCTTTAGAAAAGTTTGGGAGATGGCATACCAACTCGAGTTACCTGCTAGTCTATCGGATGTGCATAATGTGTTCCACGTATCTCAACTTAAGAAGTGTCTCCGTGTCCCCGAGGAACAGTTACCAATGGAAGAGCTCAGTGTTCAAGGTGATCTGACTTACACGGAGTACCCGATCAAGATTTTGGATACTTTGACTCGAGTTACAAGAAATAAGGTGATAAAGATGTGCAAAGTCCAATGGAATCACCACGGTGAAGATGAAGCAACTTGGGAAAGAGAAGAAGAGCTTCGCATAGATTTTCCCCACCTTTTCCCTCATTCCTCTTAAATCTCGAGGACGAGATTATTTTTAAGGGGGGTAGGATTTGTAATACCCAACTTGTAATTTGTGGAGGATAACAAAAAAAAATGATATCCCTTTGTATATATGTGTGTTATCCATATTTACCATACCATGAGAACATCACATGAACAACAAATAAATAATCAACAAACGACGCTCAACTAAATTGTGCATCATGCTGGGATTTTATTGTGTGTGCATTATTTGTGACAATGTAAAAAAAAAATATAGAAATGAATAAGTTAAACCTAGAGTGGAATTTGAGATCTAAAAAGGAATTCTAGAATTTAGAAAAGAGAAGAAATGAATATTATGAGGAAAAAAAAATATATAAGTGAATAAAAATATATTGTTTCAAAACTAGAGTTTGAAATGGTGTAATTAGCTCAAGGGAGGAACTCATAACCAAATCCAAAATTCAAGTTTGAATTCAAAAAGGGAATAAAGAGGAAATAAAATCAGAATAAAAGAAAAACAGAAATCCCACTATTGGGCCCAGATCCGCCAATCTGGCCCATCATCTCATCCCACTCCTGCGCGGCCTGGGATCCCCTCCACTGCGCGCGCTGCTGCCCTGACATCCGGCCCCACCTGTCATTCTCACGCGCGGCGCTGAATCACTGATTTGCGGGACCCATCGGCCAGTCCGTCTTCTCCGCGTTTCCGTTGCGCTGTAACAAACCGCGCGAGCTCGCCGCGCACCGCCGCAAGAACTGGGGGTCCGCTGCATGCTCTGCTCCGCGCGTCCGAGCAATGCGGGCAGGGCGTTTCAAGCGCTGGGAATAAAGTCCTGTCCGCGCCGCAACGACCCCCCCTCTCGAGCTCTCCCCTCTTGTTTCCCCCCCTTTCAGCCGCCATCCGCGGAGAAGTGTGGCGTCGGTCGCCGGCCAAATTCGCCGTGTCGCCGTCACCATTGTCGTGTGGCTTGCTCCAGAAGCTCCGCCGGATCATCCTGATCACGCTCGCGGTGGAATCGTGGTGGGCGTGCAGTCGGGCACCTCCAATTCGGCATCGCCTCGGCATGTTCACCGCGGCACCGCGTTGAAATCCGCCACCGCCATCGATTCGTGCCGCGTTGTTGGCTCGGGTCGTGCCCTCGGAGTCCGGTAGAGCAAGGGAGAACCTCGCCTTGGGCGAATTGTACTTCGGGACTCCGGAATCTCTCACCGTGTCCGCCGCGCCGCCGTGAATCCGCAACGCCGCGTGGTCAGCTTCATCCGGCCTCCCGTCCATCGGTAATGCTCCTTGGACCGGTTCGATACCTCCTCTACATTGTGTAGCACCTCGTTATGCTTCGAATCAAGCCCGGGGTCGCCAAAACCCGCGGCTCCGGTGAACTCGCCGCCGCGGTAAAATGTGGACTGCCGCGCAGTCTGTCGCGAGGTTGGGGATGGGTCGTGCACCGTCGGATATGGGGCAAACGGCTGGATTGAATCGGGTGATTTTCCCTGGGCGATTCGATCGGGCCCGTTGGTGCGGATCTGACGGTTCCGGATGACTCTGGCTGCATAGAACCCGAACCGTAGATCTTGCGATGTGGGGTGGAAATCCGAGCGCGGGTTCATTAAATTGTGACCGTCGGATTCAGATCCGAGGGCTATGGCTGCATACCGGTTCGGTGTTTGGCAAATCTAATCTAGGCCATCGACTGTAGATCGTGCGGCTCACATTAGATCTTACCCCTTCGGTCTGGTAAAGTTGCATAAGAGCCCCTGGAGTTTGAAATAATTAACCCGCTGTCCAACCCGTGCGCGACTGAGTCTTGGGAAGTTTTACACCAAAGCCCCTACACTTCTCTGTTATAATGCGCCCAGTCCAGTGAATGAGAAAAACAGATAAATTGAATTATAAAATGAATTTTTAATATAAAAACAATTCCAGAATTTTGTTAAATCCATAGAAAATTCATACTAACTCCAAATTGAGCCATTCCAGTTCCTAAAATTTTATAATTTTATTCTCTATCACTTAGTGTCTCTGTTTTATCATGAAAACAGTAAGAAATTTATTTATCACTTAATCTTATTTAAAGCACATAAAACCTTTGAAAATGCATAACTTAAAATCTATAACTCAGAAAATTATGATTTCTGTTCCTAGGATTTTATTTTAATGTGTAGATTATTACTGTGTATTTTGTGTACATGTTTGGTGTGATGTTAATTTCCTCTATGCACTGTGCTTGTTTGTAATGTGGCGAGTAGAAGAGCCCGTTGTTGAAGATCCTGGTGAGCAGCAGGTTGAAGTAGCTGAGCAGGAGCTCATTGAAGGCAAGTTGTGCCCTTGACCACTTTTTACCCAATAATGTTCTTTAATATCACATACTCATGCATAGGTTAATTTTGAAGGGACCCAATAGGTCACCCTAGATTGTTTACCTCATTACCTTGTTTACCCCTGAATCACTTGGGTAGTTTGCTATTGCTTTATATGGTTTTGGGATAATCATTTACTACCTCTATGTTCCAATTCTTGTTGTTATTCTGTTTATGTTCATATTGTTATCATTAATGTTAATTGGAACATAGAGCTTAACTTGAGAACCACGTGCCACCACAAGGGTGGAATGGGACGCCCTTGGCTGACTAATTAGGAAAGCTAGTGGAAGACTACCTTACCCGAAAGGGGCAAGGGCAGTAGGGGAGAGGTCAGTGCGGGGAGGTCCCTGGTTGATTTTGCTGCGATGGCGGTCAGCCAGGAACCCTTTACTGGATCTTCCCATAAACTGTAGCGGGTTTTCGGAAGCTAGTGGAACTTTGTAAAGGCCTCGTAGTGTTGCCCTGCCGTGCTTCCTAGGTAGAGGTATATGGGGAGTCGCGACCCCTTGGCAGATGGGTAACATGACTTGTGGGTAAAGGGTACAACCTCTGCAGAGTGTAAAACTGGTATACTAGCCGAGCTCACGGTCATGAGCGGCTCAGGACTCTCTGATGTTTAACTATGGAACTTAAATTCAATTTTGTCATTTGCATTGCATGGGTTTGTTATTAATTTTGTTCTATCACTTTACTTATGGTTTGGTATTTACTTACACTTAGTAATTGCTAATAAAATTTTGACCAACTACTTAAAAGCAATGCTCAGCTTTAACCCCTGTCATTGATTAAGCCTTACACATCACATGAACTCACACCTTTGTGAGTTTATGTCCACTGGTTCCCCACAACTTGTTGAGCTATGATCATGTGTGAGCTCACTCTTGCTGTCTCACACCCCCCCACAGGAGAAGATCAGGTGGTTTCAAGTGGAGTCAAGTATCGAGGAGTTCGATCTGATCTAGGTGGCGTTTCCCAGTCGACATCTGCGCCGACGATCCTTAGTTTGTTTTATCTTTATTACTTTATTTTGTAATAAGTCTTCCGCTATGTAATAAATACTCTGATTATTATGACATTTATCTCTATACACTCTGTTATTATATATGTTGTCTTCTTGGCGCATGTATGAGTTGCACCCGGCTTTGTTCTTTAAAACCGGGTGTTACAGCTAGCTCCGCCAGATAGGCAATGATGGCGCCCCGCTAGACCCATGACGACGGCGGCTCTCAGCTCCCTTACGGAAGCAGGGGGACGTCAGCAAGAGCCCAACTATTCCGACAGCTGTCCCTCCATCAGGCTCCGTTACTCCTCCGACAGCCACGACACCACACCAGCTGGGTGCCAAGCTCTCTCCGGCTGCCACATTGGCATGTACCCAGGGCGCTAGCTCTCCCCCGCTAGACACGTAGCACTCTACTGCATCCCCATTGTACACCTGGATCCTCTCCTTGCGCCTATAAAAGGAAGGACCAGGGCCTTCTTAGAGAAGGTTGGCCCCGTGGGAACGAGGGCAGGGGCAGGCGCTCTCTTGGGGCCGCTCGCTCCCCTCACCCGCGTGGACGCTTGTAACCCCCTACTGCAAGCGCACCCGACCTGGGCGCGGGACGAACACGAAGGCCGCGGGATCTCCGCCTCCCTCACGACCCGGCTCCGGCCACCTCGCTCTCCCCCCTTCGCGCTCGCCCACGCGCTCGACCCATCTGGGCTGGGGCACGCGGCACACTCACTCGTCGGCTTAGGGACC
Organism: Zea luxurians; assembly: GCA_029449295.1. Lineage (NCBI taxonomy): Eukaryota > Viridiplantae > Streptophyta > Magnoliopsida > Poales > Poaceae > Zea > Zea luxurians. Next base: position 9,324,065 of record JAOPSE010000083.1, on the reverse strand, counting down.
CCCCGGTCTCGAAACGCCGACAGCGGTGATGGTGCTCGTTGCCGAGGCGACCCGGGGCCGCAGGCGCGGTGTTGCGCGTGCGCCCGGTGTAGACCGAGGCTTCCCGCATGAATCGGGAAGTCGTGGCATGAGGTTCCGAGGGGTACCCCTGCCTTCGGGAGGCAGAGCTCTCGGCCCGTCGGGCCACGGCGCCTTCCAGGAGGTTCTTGAGCTCTCCCTGGATTCGCCGCCCCTCGGTGGTTGATGGCTCCGGCATCGCGTGAAGAAGCATTGCTGCTGCCGCCAGGTTCTGGCCGACCCCACTGGATGTGGGTGGTGGCTTGACCCTGACGTCGTCGGTGATGCGGTGCTGGAAGCCCTGGGGTAGATGACGTATTTCTCCGGCCGGAGGTTGGCCCGCCCATGCCTGCCCGATGTCCCGACGGATCGGCTCAAGCGCTCCTGCTCCCTCGTCGAGCCTGGCCAGCACCCCGCGGATTTGCTCGAGCTGTGGGTCATGGCCCCCCGCCTGAATGGGGACCACAGCTGGCTCCCGTGGGATGTCGACGCGAGGCACCGGCCTAGGTAGGTCACCGTCCTCCGGCATGCCGAGATGGTTGCCTTCGGGGGGACCCCCTAGATCGACGTGGAAGCATTCGTGACTTGGGCCGCAGTCCTTGTCACCGAGGCTATGGCTACCGTCGGAACAGTCGGAAAGGCAGTAGTCGCACGAGGTCACGAAGTCCCGCATGGCACTGGGATTGCCAAGTCTAGAGAAATCCCAACAAATGCTGGACTCGTCGTCTTCCTCGGACCCAAAGGGCCCGCAGGTCGAGACGTCCGTCAGCCGGTCTCAAGGTGACCGCATACGAAACCCCAGAGGGTTTGGACTCGCCTCAACAAGAGCGCCCGCCAAAGCGGGGCCGCTAGGCGGGTCGAGGTTGAATCCGAAAGAAGTGGGATGGGAATCGGTCGGTACCTTTTGGTTGACGGGCGGCGATGAGGTCACGTCGGGGACTGACTGCGCCGTCGTCTCAGGTACGAGGGTGACATCCAGCAAGCTTTTCACGAGCGTGCTGGCGTCGTCCGCTTGCTCGGGATTGGCGTGTCGCGGGGAGACGACGCTCGCCTTCGTCTCAAACGCGAGGTTGACGCCTGGAGCGCCCCCCGTTGGGGTGCTGGGGCCGTCGAATCGCTCGACAGCCGACGAGGCGCTGTCTCCTGCTTGGCCTTGGTTGCCCCGCCTCCTCCTCCGTCGGCGGGGGAGAGGACGGGGTGAGCTCGAAGGTTGTTCTTCCACCATGCGGGGAAGACGTCGCCGATTCCGCCGCCGGCGGGCCGGTTGTCGGCCGCCACTGTCGTTGTCGCATGGCGGTGGTAGGAGTATCATCTCGTAGCTGCCGTCGAGGGACATGAACTCAAGACTCCCGAAACGGAGCACCGTCCCGGGTTGGAGAGGTTGCTGGAGACTGCCCATCTGGAGCTTGACGGGAAGCTGTTCGTCAACACGCAGCAGGCCCCTACCTGGCGTGCCAACTGTCGGCGTTCCGAGACCGGGGGGGCCCTGAGCCGACGAGTGAATGTCGCCGCGTGCCCCAGCCCAGATGGGTCGAGCGCGAGGGCGAGCGCGAAGGGGGGAGAGCGAGGCGGCCGGAGACCGGCGTGAGAGAGGTGGGAATCCCGCGGCCTTCGTGTTCGTCCCGCGCCTAGGTCAGGTGCGCTTGCAGTAGGGGGTTACAAGCGTCCACGCGGGAGAGGGAGCGAGCGGCTTCAAGCGAGCGCGTGTCTCATCCTCGTCCCCGCGCGGCCCACCTTCTCTAAGAGGGCCCTGGTCCTCCCTTTTATAGGCGCAAGGAGAGGATCCAGGTGTACAATGGGGGGTGTAGCAGAGTGCTACGTGTCTAGCGGAGGAGAGCTAGCGCCCTAAGTACATGCCGTTGTGGCAGCCGGAGAGATTTTGGCACCCAGCTGGTGTGATGTCGTGGCCGTCGGAGGAGCGATGGAGCCTGGCGGAGGGACAGCTGTCGGAGCGGTTGAATCCTTGCTGACGTCCTCTTGCTTCCGTAAGGGGGCTGAGAGCCGCCGTCGTCACAGAGTATGCAGGGCGCCATCATTGCCTATCTGGCGGGGCGAGCCAGATGGGACGCCGGTCTTGTTCCCTGCGGCCCCAGTCAGCTCGGGGTAGGGTGATGATGGCACCTCCTGTTGACGTGGCTGGTCTGCGCCCTAGGTTGGGCGATGTGGAAGCTCCTCCGAAGCCGAGGTCGAGTCTGTCTTCCGTGGCCGAGGTCGGGTTCGAGCCCCAGGTTCGGGCGAGGCGGAGATCGCCGGCTGGTGCCGGGGCGGAGTCCGAGCCCTGGGGTCGGGCGAAGCGGAGTTCGTCGTCTTCCGGGGCCGAGCCCAAGTCCAAGCCCTGGGTCGAGCGAGGCGGAGATCGTCGTCTTCTGGGGCCGAGCTCGAGTCCGAGCCCTGGGTCGGGCGAGGCGGAGATCGTCGTCTTCTGGGACTTAGCCCGAGTCCGAGCCCTGGGTCAGGCGGAGTTCGCCGTCTTCCGGGACTTAGCCCGAGTCCGAGCCCTGGGTCGGGTGGAGTTCGCCGTCTTCCGGGACTTAGCCCGAGTCCGAGCCCTGGGTCGGGCGGAGTTCGCCGTCTTCCGGGACTTAGCCCGAGTCCGAGCCCTGGGTCGGGCGGAGTTCGCCGTCTTCCGGGACTTAGCCCGAGTCCGAGCCCTGGGTCGGGCAGAGCGGAGCTTCCTATGGTGCCTTCGGCAGGGCCTGACTGCCTGTCAGTCTCACTCTGTCAAGTGGCACCGCAGTCAGAGTGGCGCAGGCGACGCTGTCCTTCTGTCAGGCCGGTCAGTGGAGCGGCGAAGTGACGGCGGTCACTTCGGCTCTGCCAGCTGGGGGGCGTGCGTCAGGATAAAGGTGTCAGGCCACCTTTGCATCAAATGCTCCTGCGATTTGGTCGGTCGGTGCGGCGATTTGGTCAGGGTTGCTTCTTGGCGAAGGCAGGGCCTCGGGCGAGTCGAAAACATGTTCGCCGCTGAAGGGGGGCCTCGGGCGAGACAGAAATCCTCCGGGGTCGGCTGCCCTTGTCTGAGGCTAGGCTCGGGTGAGGCATGATCGAGTCCCTTGAATGGACTGATCTCTGACTTAATCGCACCCATCAGGCCTTTGCAGCTTTGTGCTGATGGGGGTTACCAGCTGAGAATTAGGAGCCTTGAGGGTACCCCTAATTATGGTCCCCGACAACATTAGAATAGAAATTTGAGTAGTCAGTACCAGTGAGACCAGACAATATCCTCAGAAAATTATGAAAACCTCTAATCTTTGCTCTAGGGTCCAATATGAAAGCAAAAGCATATAACATTGGAATATCCCTCCAGTACTTAAGGAATTTAGACTTCATAGGAAAAATAACATTTCTAAGCAAGTGATCATTGTCATACTCATTTAAATGTTTAGCAATATCAAGTATGTTATGCAATATCAGAGGAGATGTGGGATAATAAACACGAGAAAGGGATACAGTTGCATCATAGAACAATTCCAAAAATTCTAGAACCTTTTCAGCCACATACCAATGAGCCTCTATCAATAGATCAGGTTCACCAGGCTTTTTAGGGTAATGAGTATGCATGAAAACGGAAAATTTTGACTTGTATGGAACTAAATGCTTAAGCATGAGATATGTAGAATTCCACCTCACATCCATGTCTAGCCCAAACTTACGAGGGCGTACATCCATAGCAACACAATAACTCTTATAAGCAGCAATGCGCTGATTAGAGGAGTTTAGGAATGAAATAGCAGTTCTAAATGCTTCAATGTAAGGCTTAAGTCGTTTCAAGCCAGACTTCACAATAAGATTGATAATGTGGCATGCACAACGTTGATGCAACAAAAGACTACCAACATAACCAGACAATAGAGGTTTAAGCTTCTCCATAGCTCTAGAGTTAGAAGATGCATTATCCAAAGTGATAGAGATCACTTTGTTAGTGCATCCAAAACCATCAATAACATTATAGATATGGCCAGCAATGTTGACACTAGTGTGAGCAGACTCTATGAGCCTAAGGCCAATGATTCTCTTTTCTAACATCCAATCCTTATTAATGTAATGAGCAACTACACTAAGGTAGTACTCTTTAGCATTTCCTGACCAAATATCAGAAGTAATCGCAATGGACGAAGCAGACAACAAGCAATCAGCTATAACCTTACGACGATCAGTATAGTACTTAACCATATCCCTAGATGTAGTCTGTCTGGTCATAGATTTGAAGCCAAGATTATGGGATAATTTGATGTACTCCTCAAAAGCAGAGGACTCAGCAAAATTTAGAGGAAGATCAAGCCTGGCAATCAACCTACACATCTCAGTTCTAGCACGATGGGGACAATAATCAAAATTACGAACAGAACCATCAGGGTTGAACTTAATCATGGACTGCTTGCCCATCCTAGCATTTTTTTACTTTGCAATCACGTTGATGCCTAAGCAAATGGCTAGTACCACTAGAAGACACAGCAGACAAAGTTACTTTGCACCAGTGACACTTCCCACCAGTCCTTACCCTCTTGCCGTTCTTAATCGTGTACACAGGAACAAAATCATCCCATACCTTTGAGGTGTTACACCGCCTTGGCCAGCGCTAGATTCCCCGACGGCAAGGTCGATAGGAGCTGCAGCACTGCTACCACTGCCACTAGCATGGTCGGTAGTGGCAGTAGCACGGCTCTCAGGGACTCCAGGTTCTTCGAGTAGCCTCAAATCATGGTTGATGGAGCGACTAATGTCACCACCACTGTGTAGGATTACGGGGAGGCTACGCTAGCGCAAAACAAAATTTTCATCCCCATAATACCAAGAACTACTGCGGTTATAGGTCATGGAATTACCACTAGACGCGCAGAGCAGCGAAAGACGTCTCGATGTAGACGAACGCGTCGAGCAGTGCCGTGTAGTCGCCGGCGTTCTTCACGTCCTCGCACGGTTCGTCCAAGTGCTCCAGATGCAGCACCTCTGAGGTATCCACACGTACAGGGAGGAAGCGCCGCGTACCAAACTGCTAGGTTCGCGACGGCGGCTTGGCGAGGGCGAGAGGCGAGCGGCGGCTGCTAGTTTGCAGGTGGCGAATTAGGTTATCTCTTAACCGCGCCCCCGCCCCTCATTATATAGGCGTTATGGTGGGCTTCTGACGCCGAGGCCCATCATTAACCCTAAAGCCCAGTCTAATTTCGGATCTAATCCGAATTAGGCTTCCTTCCCCTTAAGTGTGTGACCCTATAGGTTCACGTACAAATAGACATAGCCCGAGTACTCTTACTTGGCCCAATAATTGACAGCGGCCTCTAGCAAGACATGTCAACTCCTATGTGTACGTAAAGATCATATCAGACGAACCATTGCGACATTAAGTACATGCTGTTCCCTTTGTCTCACGATATTTGGTCTGGCTCTAAGCTGACCTCTCTTTCTCGATACTGTGAATTGGAATCCTTTCAATGGTTAACTCTTAACCCTAGCACGGCCATGCATTTCTTGATCCAATCACTCGAGGGGCCCAGAGATATCTCTCTCACAAAGAGAGGGACAAATTCCATCTTGACTGACCATGCCTCATAGCATGCTTCCTGACAAACCCAAAACTACCTTTATAACTACCCAGTTACGGGATAGCGTTTGATAGTCCCTAAGTAAGTCAATTCACATCTTGAGAACATGCGACAATCTCAGGTCTAAGGATACAGTATTCATGTTGCAAGAAGAGAACTATATTACAATATCTCACGTTGGGTCGGTCCAGCCTCATGTCATACATGTGCCCACATTATTAATTTAACATCTCCATGTTCATGACTTGTGAAATGTAGTCATCAACTAATACATGTGCTAGTCATCGACTCTGACTAGGGACATCATTTAGAATAACCATATAAGTAAAGAATCTCACAAACAATTCACATAATTGCTAATCAATACAAGGTGCCTTCCATGGATATTCAATTAAGCAATATATATATCATGGATACAAAGAAATATGCTCATCTCTATGATTATCTCTAGGGCATATTTCTAACACACCGTCCCCCATCGCCGATGCGTCGGTTCCTCATAGCCTACAAATAGAAGTGACGCGGAAGAAGATGGAGGTGTTAGCTACAACAGATCCGACTCTGGTGAGGTCGTGAGGAGGAGGTGTTACCTACGCGGCTTAGGAATGAAGCCGGTCTGCCGGAGCACCGATTCCGTCGACGATGGCCCACAAAAGAGACGTGGAAGAAGACATAGATGGAGAGAGATCCTTGCAGAGGACTAGAGGAGACAGAGAGACAGATATCGTGGAGAGGCGCGGGCGTGCGGCGAAGACGGATCCACGGAGAGGCACGGACAATCCGGTGACGGAGAAGGATCCACTGAGAGGCACGGAAGAAGACGGAGAGGAAACAGAGAGACAGATACCGTGACCGTGGAGAGGCGCGGGCGTGCGGCAGAGACGGATCCACGGAGAGGCGCAGCACCACGGTTGGCCGACAACGGAGAAGGATCTGTGGAAAGGCGCGGAGCCGCGGACGTGCGGCGGAGACGGATCCACAGAGAGGCGTGGCGCCACGGTTAGCCGATGACGGAGATAGATCCGTCGAGAGGCGCTGACGCGCGGTGGAGAGGCACGCTGGAGACTAGAGATTTCCGAGGAGCGGACGAGCGGTGGTTGGTGGAGACTGGAGAGGCGGAGACAGATCCAGGGACGAGGAGCGGACGAGCGGCGGAGCGGAGGCGATTAGGGTTAGGGTTTCTACCTTTCGGTTTCGGGGAAGAGAAATGTGACTGTGAGTCGGCTGGGGGCGGCTGGGGCAACGGCACAACGCGTTTAAGCAAACGCGTGGGCGTGGAGCGGACGGTCGGAGTGGGCTGTGGGCTGTGGCTGTGGCCTGTGGCCTGCGTGCGAGTGGGCAGCCTGCTAGCAAATACGGGCTCTAACTGGGCCTGGGCTAAAATCCGTGCCATGCCGTGCTAGCCCAATGGGCTGAACAATGTGCACGAGTCCGGCACGCCTATCCGGGCTGGGCTGGCACGGACCCACTTAAAATGGGCTGGGCCGGGCCTCGTGCCGGGCCGATGAAGCGTGCTTCCGTTCGTGCTTTCGTGTCGCGGTTCTTCTGTACATCTATAGTTGCACCTACATATTATTATTATTATTCTTATGAAAATCATCAAAATGCACACAGTTATCCATATATCTGGGAATATATACCCGAAAAGGTATTCAGATATCTGGAAAGAGATATCCAAAAAGATATCCGCTTATCCGAAATCTGACAGATATCAACCATCTCATATTCGTATTCGATATCCAAACTATAGTATCCGAATCCAAAAATGCTATATTTGGATAGGTGCAGATATTCGAAAAAAGCTAACTGGCTGGATAATTGACCTCTTCGAACAGTCAAATACTCGAATAATATTCATACCATTTACACCCCTACGTGGCGCCAAACAGGAGGCTGCACTATTTATCCAGTGCGCGATTGGTACCGTGTATCGGACATGGCGTCTAGAAAGTGTTGTAGACGAGTGTGAGAGGTTGTGCACTTACTGCTCTCTATGGGTTGATTCTTCGCTCCTGCGCAGGTGCTCTAACGAAGATTAGTGTGAAGTGTCGGCTTTACGATACCTCGATAGAACATTGTTGTATTTATAACTCTTTATTTTGGGCATATACATTAGCAATTCAATTATTGTCTTTACATTACTAGAATTTTCATAGTTGAATAGGGTTGGAATCTAGGGCACGAGAGTACAAAACTCTTGGGCATAAGAGGTGAAATGGGCTATCCACTATGATTTAGTTTAGCTTGATCATCTTGATCCTTTTAATTAGTATTAGAGCCTCATGCTCACTGTTTTAGACTTCATCGTCTAAAAAAGATGCATGGTGGGGATTGACGCCTCCCATTTTCAAGGGAGACCATTTTTATTATGGAGCGTTTGAATTCATTCATTTTGAACAAATTGGAATGTAGTTAATAAAGCAATATATTTGGCTTGGAATTTGACATTCCACTATTTTTTAAAGTTCAGATATAAGACTATCTTAAATTCATGGGGTGAAGCATGGCAAATGATTTTATGTATCAATAGAATATGTTTATACTCTACAATTTATAAGGACACTCTTCTAGTTTTCGGCCCACTCCTCTATAGTAAAATGTAGCATATAAAATCTTGGACATCTTAATAATAATAGTATATAAATATATTTTACATAAAACCGTATTAGCTTAATTGATATGTGTCTAAATTATTATTATTTGAATGAAATTCGGAGCTTATTGAAAAATTTATATGGGACCATTTCTTGAAGCCATAGATGTTGGTGAATTCGTGGAACGCTGCTGCTTCTTTTAGCTTCTCCTAGATTCATCGTTCATGCGCCTTGTGATCTGTCCCGGTTTTTGCTTGCTCCTTATTGATTCCAGATTTCCATGCCGATCGACTGTTCGAGATGAAACCAGGAGACGACTCCTCATCTTTGTCTTCTGTTGGAAGAAACGGCTATCGGAAGAGCAGTCCCAACCCATAGTTTCTATAAGCAGTTTCTTTATTCACTACAGTAAAACGATACAAGTCCGACGGCTACCTTATGTCCGACGGCTGCATAGGAGACCGTCGGACATAAGCTTATGTCCGACGGCCACTGGCAGTCGTCGGACATAAGACAGAATATCCGAGGGCTGGCAGGTGGACCGTCGGACATAAGCTTATGTCCAACGGCTGTCAGGCAAGCCGTCGGACATAAGCTTATGTCCGACGGTTTCCTAGGTGGCCGTCGGAACTAATGGATTTTAACTAACCCCGCGCCCCGCGTCGGTTCCATTTCTCTCTGTCTTCTCTGCCCGCTCGCATGCGTAGCCGCCGCCGCCTAGCCCACGCCGCCGCCACCATCGCCGACGAGCCGCCGTCGTCGCCCAGCACCGCCCAAGCCTCTCCCGGGGACCTCCAGCCCCGTCCCGATGCCCAGCCCGCGCCCGATCCTCTGTCCACGTCGACCGGCAACTCCACCGCCGCCGAAGCGACACCGGAGCCGCCCCGACGCCGCCCGCGGCCGCCGGAGCCTCTGCCCCCGTCCCCGACGCCACCGGCGCCCGCCCCGACCCCGCCGGCGTCCGCTTCATCAGCTAATCGTCCGACAAAGTAAGGAATTTTATAATGTTTAGTATAATTTTCTATATGCATATATTGTTTGCTATTAGCAATGTTTAGTTTTGTTATGTCCGACGGCTTAATTTAATTATGCAATTAAATTAGCTTGTTTTAATTTATTTATTAGTGGTTATATAATTTAAACTTTTAATTTCCGAGGGTAATTATTAAGCCCTCGGAAATAAGGTTGTTTTATTTGATTTAGGGTCCCGTGAAATGATTTTTTGTAGTGCTATTGTATTAGTTTGATTAATTAGTGGCTATTGTATTAGTGTGGTTAATTAGTAATCATAACTAATTAAGTTAACGTCTCGTATCTAGTATGGAGGAGAATCGTCGATGGATGTATGAAGGTTGGAAGAAAAGAGGTGCTCTATCAAGTGAGTGGGTTGCCAAGACTGATGCTTTTCTCGACCGTGCTTTTGCTCGGTCAGAGACTGGAACCGATGTTAGGTGCCCTTGTAGCAAGTGTCGGAACATTAATTTCCTTGACAGGAGGACTATGTCGATACATATTTGCAAGAACGGTTATATGCCAGGCTATGAGGTGTGGGTGCACCACGGTGAGGATCCACCTCCTCGTATTGTATCGGAAGTTCAGTCACATGAAGAGGAGGACTACGATAGGATGGAAGAGATGCTTGACGATGTACGCCATGAGCTTCTAACAGTCGATTGGGAGAACCCCGGTCAACCCACTGAGTTTGAGGATCCAGCTACACCTGAGGTTCAGAAGTTCTTCGAGCTCCTTAAAGCTGCCGAAGAGCCGTTGCATGAGCACACAAAAGTGACCATCCTTGTATTTGTGACTCGACTTATGGCTATTAAGTCTAAGTTTGCATTCTCAAACAACTGTTACAAGGAGCTTTTGAACTTGATCAGTGATGTACTTCCGGAGAATCACAAGATGCCAAAGGACATGTATCAGTCTAAAAAGTTGTTATCTGGGCTCGGTATGGACTACGAAAAAATCGATGTCTGTGAAAATGATTGTATGCTTTTCTGGAAGGAGACCGCGGGTGAGAAGGAGTGTACTGTATGTGGTGAGCGTAGATTCGTTGAGGTTGAAAACGACGATGGTTTGACCGTGACTACGAAGATTGCACGTAAGCAGCTTCGTTACATGCCTCTTATACCTCGGTTGAAACGTTTGTTCATCTCCAAGAATACAGCCAGACACATGAGGTGGCACAAAGAAGGGGTACATGAGAATCCAAATGTCATGGTGCACCCAGCTGATATAGATGCATGGAAGGCACTAGATGCTTTTGATTCCAGCTTTGCTGATGAAGTGCGGAATGTTCGCTTCGGTTTGGCAACAGATGGTTTCTCGCCATTCAATCTAACTGCAACGTCCTACTCATGTTGGCCCGTCTTTGCTGTTCCATACAACCTTCCACCAGCTCTTTGCATGAAATATGAATTTATTTTCTTGTGTCTTGTAATACCTGGTCCGGATCATCCTGGAACAAAGATCGATGTGATGATGAGGCCCCAGATTGAAGAATTGAAAATTTTGTGGGAAGGAGTCGAGGCGTACGATTGTTACAAGAAACAGAAGTTCAACCTGAGAGCCGCGTTTTTATGGTCTATTCATGATTTTATGGCTTATGGTATCTTTGCTGGATGGAGTTGTCATGGGATTTTGACATGTCCGATATGCGTTGAAGACACTTCATGCTTTCGACTAAAGTTTGGTGGAAAGATATGTTACTTCGATTGCCATAGATGTTTTTTGCCAGAGGATCACCCGTTCAGGTTCGATAGGAACGCTTTTAAAAATGACACGATTGTGACGAGGGGACCACCCAAGCGTCTAAGTGGTCCAGAGATTCTCGCGAGACTTAATGATTTGAAACTAAACGAACATGGAAATCGTTTTGAAGGTTATGGAACCGAGCATAATTGGACTCACAAATGTGGTCTATGGGAACTCCCTTATATGAAAGCCTTGATTCTAATGCATAACATTGATGTCATGCACCAGGAACGAAATATGGGTGAAAGCATTATCAGCACTTGCATGAATATCACTGACAAAACAAAAGACAACCCTAAGGCAAGGAAAGACTTGGCCTTAATCTGTAGAAGACCAACTATGGAGATAGGAGAGAATCAGAAGAAGCCACGTGCTCCTTTCAGTATTAAACCTAAAAGGAAGAAACAATTGATGAAATGGTTGAAAAACTTAAAGTTCCCAGATGGTTACGCCGCGGGCTTTAGAAGGTCTATGAATTTGAAGACGGGCAAGTTTTCTGGGTTGAAGAGTCATGACTACCACATAATAATGGAAAGACTCCTTCCTGTTATGTTTCGTGGTTTTGTAAAAAAATGATGTCTGGAAAGCATTAGCGGAGCTAAGCTACTTTTATAGACATCTTTGTGCCAAAGAAATAAAGAAAGTGATGATGGAGAAGCTTGAGCAACAAATACCGATTTTGGTATGCAAACTTGAAAAAATATTTCCACCAGGTTTCTTCAATCCGATGCAACATCTACTTGTTCACCTACCATACGAAGCTAAGGTAGGAGGTCCTGTGCAATATAGATGGATGTATCACATCGAAAGGACACTAAAGAAGCTACGTGCAATGGTTGGTAATAAGAGACGAGTTGAAGGGTGCATCGCTGAAGAATTCAAATATAAAGAGATAGCATCGTTCACGGGCCTATACTTTGCAGAGAAACACAATGTCAATGCCCATACGTTGCGGTATCATGTCGTCGAGCCCCCTATCAGTGATATTGAAATTTTTCAATGGAGGGGCAAAACTGTAGGACCCAGCACAACATACTGTTTCACCAACGACGAATGGAAGACTGCTTTACTCTACATGTATAACAACATGGAAGATATGAGTCAGTTTCTCCTGTAAGTGTAAACTTTATTTTAGTCATTGCCGCTAGAATTTTTGTTGTGAGACTAAAAGGTTTGTTTCCTTGTACTAACAGGGAATTTGATTCTCAAAATTGCATCTCTGGCTGTGAACGTGACCAGATTCGTCGAGAGGGAAAAGATGGGGGACTTAATTTCTTGTGTTGGTTTCGAGATTATGTAGATAAAAATGACAATATACACCCGGACCTTCAACAATTATCCCTAGGAGCAGTAACTGGCAGACGTTATGGTCGGTATGATGTCAATGGTTTTAGATTCCGTTCCACAAGGTTCGAAGATGATCATCCTCTAGCAGCCACGACAAATTCCGGAGTTGTAACTAGAGCTGTCGATGATGAAGGGAAGGTGACTAATTATTATGGAGTCATTAATGATATAATCGAGTACAAGTTTTTTTGGAGATAAACAACTCAAAGTGGTGTTCTTCGATTGTGATTGGTTTTCTCCAAACTCAACGCGAGAAAATCAATATGGCATGGTGGAAGTCAAACACAACGATAGATTAAAAGGCCACGACACTATAATCCTTGCCCACCAATGCGAGCAGGTGTATTATATGACATATCCATCTAAGAAAAAGGGTTTGGTTGATTGGAGGGTAGTGTACAAAGTTAATCCTCGTGAACGACTATATGCTCCTGGTGATTCTGGTTATGTTGAAAGTCAAATCGAGCACGAAGTGGGGGCTGCTGAGATTTTCCAAGACGAAGAACTTACAAGCACGTTTAATGTACAAACTGAAATGTTGGAAGAATCTTTATTAGGTGATCAAAATGATGTAGAGGTTCCTCCAAAACAAAAACGAGTGACGAGAAAGAAGAAAGCTACTTGGCGTCCATTAAATCGACGAAAGCAACTAGATCCTGATTTTGATTACGATTACGATTGACGAGTATGGAACATGATTTTATTGCATATTTTATTATTTTATTGCATATTTTATGATTTTGTTGCATATTTTATTGTCGATTTATGTACTAACTTGTTGTTGTTAAAATAGGATGTCAAAGAAAATGAAGTCTTTTGCTCGTAGTTTGCTTGGGACGAGGAGTAGCTCGAGGAGCACCTCGAGGGGTGAGGATTCAGTTTTTCAGGGCACAGGTTCTACCATGAGCAGACGGAGAGCGCTGGCAGAACATTTGCCTCCACAAGATGTAAGTTAGTTGTTAAATTACATTATTTGAGTTACTTAATATTGTATGATGTAAGGTATTTGTTTCATAGGATGCTGAAATTGAGGAACCAGTGGTAGAGGATCATGTAAGAGATGATGTTGAAGATGATGGTGGAGATAATGTGGGAGATGATGCTGGAGACGATGCTGGGGATTCTGGGGCTGGTGGAGATTCCGCAGCTGGGTCTGGAACTTCTCGAGTTAGGAGAATGAGGAAGCTGCATTTTGTTGGACCATCTCCAGAGCTTCCACCCGAATCTCGGGTTTTGATAAAGCCTAGTGGAAAGTGAGTGACATGTCTTTGCTTAAATGTTATTGAAAGTTATGTTTTAATTTCCACATTGTTTATACTATTTGTAGGTCTTGGATCGACGACTCGTTCACAGGCACAGGACACTACAGGCAGGTGAACATGGTCCTTGGTAATCTTGTTCGTCTGCACTGGCCTGGTGTTGTGACTTTGCCTACTGGCGAGTCTGTCCCGCCACCACTTGGGAGCATTATCGCTATGGTGTCTGTAGAACGTTTGGCAACACACATGCACTAGTTTGGGATGCATTCTGGGTATGAATTATTTATACTATTTTAGTTATTCCATACATGTTTGCTTTTATGATAAAACTAATTTTTTTTGCAGAAACGGTACAAGTTGCCGGACGATGGATCATATGATATGAACGCTCGTTACGTGTTTGAGTATAACGCGAACGATGTCGTTGCAGATGCAATGTACTATGCACAAATTCAGGCTATAAAGGTATGGTACAGAGCAAATGCTGATGATCGACCGATGCCAAATACCAAGGCCGAGTGGTCATCAATTTACTTGACGGAGGAGCAATACCTAGAGGTAAACAGGTTCTTGCCTCTCATATCGCACGAAGCCATGTATTTGCTTGCTTTATTTAAAAAATTTCATGTAGGTGTCGGTGCCGTGGATGGCCACCCGATCAGAGGGTTATCGGGCATTGTGCAGATGGTGGGCTTCCCCTGAGTTTCGTGCCATTTCCGAAAGGAACAGGGGAAAATGTGGGACCGAGTCGTTCCACAACTACGGTGGTGATGGTCATGTGCGCTTGGCTAAGCGAATGGTAAGTCACAGTTTGTTGTAACTTTTTAATTACATAGAAATGTGTCATTGTAACTTTTATGTACAGGAAGTCAAATCCGGCCGTACGCCCACGGATGTGGAGGTGTATATGCAAGGGCATAGGGGTTCTGATCCTCAGAATCCTGATGTGTTATGCACTCAGACGGCCACCGACCGTCTAGTGAGTTTTTGGTACTCTATTATGTGTTTGATATTGTTTGCAAGGGCATAGGGGTTATGCACTTATATTTGATATTGTTTGCCTCCAGGCTTCGTATGGGCAGGAGATGGTTCAACGCCATGGGCAGGAGTACGATTGGAGGAGCCAGCCAAGCGACCCTCAGGCAGCATATGCTAGCGGAGGAGGACAAGCCCACAGACGGTGAGATTATTTGATTTGGATTACAAAATTGTCATCATATGCTTGCGATTCAACTGAGGCATGAGTTACTATACTAAGTGCATGGTTCACTCTTGTAGGTTGGGTATTTTTGATTCTACGATTGATTCCAGAGAGCTGAGACGCCGTGGACGACAGTCCACATCGTCGTCTTCACAGTCGTCCCGTTCACGATCATCCGCCCATGAGATAGAGCTTGCAGTGTTGCGTCAATAGGCAGAGTACCATCAATCAGTCTTGAGGGAACAATTGGAGTACCAGAGGCAACAATCTGAGTACCAGAGGCAACAAGCTGAGTACCAGAAGAAGAGGGACGAGTATTATGCAAACCTCTAGGCCCAAAATCAAGCTCTTCTCTCGGTAAGCTGAAGTAACATTTTGTAGCTTATTTTGCAAAACACTTGATGTGTATCTTATTAGCTCAACAATGACTTGTATATAATTTGTAGCAACTAGCCCAACAAGCGGGCGTCCCGATGCCGACATATGGGATGCCGCCTCCGGACTTTGCACTGCCAATGCCAATGTTGGCGCCTCCACCTCCGCCTCCGCCTCCGTCACAATTCCCTATGGTATGTACACATATGCGTGTGTGACATGTTCATAGATGTCTTATATGTTTAAATGAACAACTGAGTGGTTACTATTTCATGTGCTTGTGTTATAGGGATTTCAGACACCACCCGCTTCAGTTGCCGCACCTGGTGATGGGTCTGGTCAAGACGACACAACACATTTGTGTGTGAACAACCTTTTCAACACGCAGAGTCCAGCCGGAGGAGGTGGCTATGGATATGATTGATGTGTCGTGATGTTAATTTATGAAACACTTTGCAACACTTGTTTGTGAGACACAATGTCAGTTTGCAACAACCGTCGGACCTATATGTTGATGTTAAATTTGTGAATGTTAATATTTATGTGAGAATATTTGTGATTGTGAATACTTATTTGAATGTGTATATCTGTGATTGTGAATGTGAATGTGTATATGTGCATGAAATCTGTTTTTGTTTTGTAAATGTCAGATTTTTTAAAAAACAGAATTTTGTGTAAATTCTGTAATTTATTATGTCCGACGGCCTAGTGGTAGCCGTCGGACATAAGGCTTGGTTATGTCCGACGGCCTAGTGGTAGTCGTCGGACATAAGGCTTGGTTATGTCCGACGGCCTAGCGCCGGGCCATCGGACATAAGCCTGTGGGCCCCACAGGCTGACCGGTAAAACGGTTGCTGTATATTATGTCCGACGGGCAAAGGCGGCCGTCGGACATAGCTTATATCCGACGGCAGCCGTCGGACATTACTTTATTTCCGACGTGTAGGAAACGGGTGACGCCTAAGGGGGGGGGGGTGAATTAGGACTTCTAAAACTTTTACTAAACTAGGCCACAATTAAATCCCTAGAGCAAAACCTATGCAAATAATCAAAACTAGAACGTGCAAACTAGGTTTTGTCTAAGTGTTGCTATCTCTACCGCAAAGGCTAAGTTTCAATCTACACTAAGTAAGTATGACTACAAGATTGAAACTTAAATGCTTAATATAAATGCGGAATGTAAAGAGCTAAGTAGAGAAGCAAACTCTCATGGATGACGCCGGTATTTTTACCGAGGTATCCGGAACCGCGCAAGGTCCCGACTAATCCTCGTTGGTGCCCCTACGCAAAGGGAAGCCCACGCGAGGGCCAAGCACCACGGTCGAGTAACTCCGTAGAGAGCCACGGGCCTTCTCCACGCGCAAGTGGTGCTCCGCTTCCGGCTCCTCTCGGACGCTCCTCGCCGTCTCCACTATCGAGCTTCCGGCCGAAACGCCGCGGGCCTCGTTCCCTCCGGTACACGGTGGCGGCCGTGACACAAACGCAGTTGTCACGGTCTCGCAAGACTCTCGCCCCACTCGGTACAATTACAACGACTCACGCAAGAGCCGAGGGGTTGTATGGTTTTACAAAACTCACTCAACTAACTAGGGTTCACCTAGAGCAAGCGCTAAAGCGGTCTAACTAACCTAAGCACTTCGCAAAGCACCTACGCTAATCACCGAGTGATTCTATTAAGCACTTGGGTGTTTGAGCTCTTGGAAATGTGCACTATATGCCTTGGTATGTTGCTTGGGCTCTCACACTTGAGAATGGCCGGTTGGGGTGGTATTTATAGCCTCCACACCCCAAACTAGCCGTTGGACAGAAAGCAGCAGCTTTCTATCGTCGGGTGCACCGGACAGTCCGGTGCACCACCGGACACTGCACAGTAGATGTCCGGTGCACGCCACGTCAGCCGACCGTTGGCGCCTGTAGCAGTCGACCGTTGGATCCGACTGTTGCCGTCTGCCCGTTGGCACACCGGACAGTCCGGTGCACACCGGACAGTCCGGTGCACACCGGACAGTCCGGTGCTACAGCCAGAGAGCGCCTGTCTGCGGCCTCTCTGCGCAGACTGTCCGGTGCCACACCGGACAGTCCGGTGCACACCGGACACCAATGTCCGGTGCGCCACCAGGCGCTGGCTGACAGCCCTCATCTTGGATTTCTTCGCTGATTTCTTCGGGCTTCTTTGTTCTTGAGTATTGGACTCCTATGTATCTTTTTATGTCTTCTTTTGAGGTGTTGTATCCTCATTGCCTTGGTCCAATTCTCTTCGCATCCTGTGAACTACAAATACAAACACTAGAAAACTTATTAGTCCACAGGTTGTGTTAATCATCAAACACCAAAACTCAATTAGCCAAATGGCTCGGGGTCCATTTTCCTTACAATCTCCCCCTTTTTGGTGATTGATGACAACACAACCAAAGCAAGCAAATAATACAAGTATTTGATTTAAAATATGCACTCTTCTTGCTAGGATGCATGATTGTCCCCCATAATGTGAAGTTATGGACTTAAGCCTCCCCCTAACTCCATAATTCACTTACTTCCTATTTCTGGACCAAATAACCAAAACCACTTGAAAAGCCATTTGAAGATATAAAATTTTAAATTGGTGGTGTTTGGTGTTTGATATAGTTTTCATTGCTTTGGTCACTAAACTTCTCCCCCTTTGGCATCAACCACCGAAAAGGAAGACACTAAAAGCATGTAGGAAGTAAATAACAGCTTGCCCTCAACAAGAATTGTATCAAATGATATCACTTAGAAGGATATTAAAATAAACCATATGAATGATACCAGATGAAATGATTACTCCCCCTAAATGAGTGTTCTCTTTAGAAAGAAGTTTCTCCCCCTTTTTAGAGATGAAGAAATACTTCCCCTGACAGAGATCCTCTACTTAGGAAAAAGCATGTGAAAATTAGAGGTGCAAGACATGATTTGAAAAGACTAACTTCCCTTATGCATAGGTAACAAAATATGAGTTAACTACTTATGCATTTTTAGCAACATGGAAGCATATGATATGAAATATAGTCTAATCAAATATTGGAGAAGACATGTAAATGATACTGAATGTAGTCTCAAAAGATACCAAATGAAGATCAATGGCGAGCTTGAGAGACATGAGAGTTCTTGGAGATTTTGCAGTGGAAGATTGTTGTCTTTCTCCGGGGACTTCATTTTCCTTACAATGAGACTATCACATGAAATAGACTTGAAAAGGTGTTAGTCTCAAAGTGTTAGATTATGGAGTAACCTCCCCCTAAAGGTGTGCATACAAGTTTTGAATACTTGTAGGAGACTCAAAATTTTCAATTTATGCATCATTTACTATGGAGTGATATAAAAGCTATGTGTTGTGCTTAAATAAACATTTTAAACCATGTAGGTTTGCTTAAGTATATGAATTGAAAGCAAGCAATCCTACCATGTGATTTACCTAGTATGCATGATTTTAAACAAAAGTACATAACAAATGTAATACTAGGCAAGAAAGGTAAACTAGATAAAAAGTAAATAGATACGCATATCTAAAAACAAGAAATACAATAAAACTAGTTACCTTAGTCATGGGTGGGAAATTTGGGTCCAAAATTTTCACTAACCCGCTTGGCAATAGACTTGATCCAATATGATGTATCCCATGATATACATCCCAAATTAGCCAAGTCTCCAAATTTCCCGATGTCCTTCGGTCCACTTACTTCCCTTTCGGGATCCAAACCTTCTTGGTGCTTTTCATGGTTGAAATTATTTCCTTTGGCACCCAGATGCGTTTGACCCCTTTTCCTTTGATGGCTTGCTTGTTGGCCTTGATTGCTATCACCTTTCCATTCTTTTTCTTCTTGATCAAATATGGTGTAGCATCCTTTTTGTTCACCTTTTTGATGTAGGTGTTTGAGATTTTGCTTGATGGCTTTTGCTTGAGCTTTTGTCTTTGTTTATTCCCGGTCATCGCCTTGCATTGGAAAGACTTGTGGCCTTCCCTGTGGCATAGCCTACAAATCACAGTTTCTCCCTCCATAGGCTTGTTCACTCCCGCAGTGGTGTTATCCTGTGGAGGTTGGATTTGTTTGGATTTGCCTTTCTTGTCATACAAAGCCTTGCCAAGGCGAGCCACTTCTTGCTTTAATTGTTCATTTTCCTTTGCAACCTCATCCGTACATGTCTCTACAACAATATTCTCAACAACGACTTGGTTGCAGGGGTTAGAATCATCAATTAAATCAAAGCAGGAAGTAGAAGCATCTTTCTTAATTATTTCAGGTATTTCAACTAAAGATGCTGCTGGGGTGCTACCAATGTTTTCTAGCTTAGTAGTTAGCTCATTGTTGTGTATGCTAAGAATTTCTATTTTCTCTAGCAAATTTTCAATAGCTTCTTGGGAGCTAGCTAACTTAGCCTTAAGTTTTTCATTCTTTTTAATAAGGCTATCATCGGTAGCAGTGGATGGAGCACTAGATTCTAATAGCTCAATTTTAGTTGATAGCTCACTATTTAAGTTTGCAAAAGTTTCAAATTTTTCTAGCAAACCTTTGTAATCATTTTGAGAGCTAACCAACTTATTTTTCAAAGTTTTAAGTTGAGCTTTTTGCTTAGTGCAAACATCCTGGAAAAATTCTACGGCTTCCGCAAGCTCATCTAGAGAGGGCTTTCCCTCACCTTCATCATCACTACTACTTTCATCACTAGAGGATGGAATGCTTTTGGTACCTCTTGCCATAAGGCATTTGTGTGATGACCGTGATGATCGTGACGAGGACCGGTGGCTGCGCGTCCTTGGAGGTTCATCTTCACTTGAAGAATCATCCCAAGTTCTAACACTTGTTAGCGCCTTGCCTTTGCTCCTCTCCTTTTTGGGCTTGGCCATATTTGGACAGTTGTCCCTGAAGTGGCCCTTCTCCCCACATGCGAAGCATCCTCTCTTCCTTTGCTTTTTCCTGTCAATGTTAAAGAGAAGATCCTCGACCTGCAGGGGCACACCCATTAGATTAATCTTGCGGATCATCCTCATTACCTTTCCGACGCGTCGGATTGTTTCTTCGTCCTCGGAGGATGATGTGCATGGTTGATTATCTTCATCATCATCACTTTCTTCTTCTTCCTCTTCTTCACTTGAGGAACTTGGAGTGGGAGCCTTCTTTTTGCCCTTCCTTTCATCACATGCAAAAGCATATGGCCTTGAGGAAGTTGGCTCCTCTCCCCGACTCATTTTTCGCGACATCTCAAAGGCCGCGATTTTCCCAATCACCATGGTCGGGGTCATGTTGCTCAAATCCTCCATGTTGTGAAGGATGGTGATGATGCTCCCATATCTTTGTTGTGGTAGCAGGGAGATAATCTTCCTCACAATGTCCGCATCACCTAGCTTATTAATGCCAATAGAATTGAGCTCATTGATAATTAGATTCAAACGAGAATACATGTCTCTAACAAGCTCATCATCTTTCATGGCAAAAGAATTATACTCATTTAAGACTAGGCAATGTTTTTGCTCACGGACATTAGATGTGCCGTCATGGAGCTCATGCAATTTTAGCCAAATCTCATTAGCAGTTTTCAAGGTAAATACTTGATTAAAATATCCATGCTAAGAGATTCATACAAGCAATTTTTGGCTCTAGCATTTAAATGAATTTCTTTTTCCTCACTCGTGGTGGGTTTCTCGGGATTCTTGAGGGGTTTCATCCCGTCACGAGTGACTCTCCAAACACCTAGATCAACAGCCTCTAGGTAACAAGCCATTCTAGCACTATAATATGGGAAGTTAGTGCCGTCGAAGTGTGGTGGCCTATGGGTATCCATCCCTTCCTCTAAAAAGCGTCGGCTCTTTTAGCGGTGAAGCTAAAGCGTTTCAAATGAGCCAAACCGGGCTCTGATACCACTTGTAGGAAACGGGTGACGCCTAAGAGGGGCGGGGGTGAATTAGGACTTCTAAAACTTTTACTAAACTAGGCCACAATTAAATCCCTAGAGCAAAACCTATGCAAATAATGAAAACTAGAACGTGCAAACTAGGTTTTGTCTAAGTGTTGCTATCTCTACCGCAAAGGCTAAGTTTCAATCTACACTAAGTAAGTATGACTACAAGATTGAAACTTAAATGCTTAATATAAATGCGGAATGTAAAGAGCTAAGTAGAGAAGCAAACTCTCGTGGATGACGCTGGTATTTTTACCGAGGTATCCGGAACCGCGCAAGGTCCCGACTAATCCTCGTTGGTGCCCCTACGCAAAGGGAAGCCCACGCGAGGGCCAAGCACCACGGTCGAGTAACTCCGTAGAGAGCCGTGGGCCTTCTCCACGCGCAAGTGGTGCTCCGCTTCCGGCTCCTCTCGGACGCTCCCCGCCGTCTCCACTATCGAGCTTCCGGCCAAAACGCCGCGGGCCTCGTTCCCTCCGGTACACGGTGGCGGCCGTGACACAAACGCGGTTGTCACGGTCTCGCAAGACTCTCGCCCCACTTGGTACAATTACAACGACTCACGCAAGAGCCGAGGGGTTGTGTGGTTTTACAAAACTCACTCAACTAACTAGGGTTCACCTAGAGCAAGCGCTAAAGCGGTCTAACTAACCTAAGCACTTCGCAAAGCACCTACGCTAATCACCGAGTGATTCTATTAAGCACTTGGGTGTTTGAGCTCTTGGAAATGTGCACTATATGCCTTGGTATGTTGCTTGGGCTCTCACACTTGAGAATGGCCGGTTGGGGTGGTATTTATAGCCTCCACACCCCAAACTAGCCGTTGGACAGAAAGCAGCAGCTTTCTGTCATCGGGTGCACCGGACAGTCCGGTGCACCACCGGACACTGCATAGTAGATGTCCGGTGCACGCCACGTCAGCCGACCGTTGGCGCCTGTAGCAGTCGACCGTTGGATCCGACTATTGCCGTCTGCTCGTTGGCACACCGGACAGTCCGGTGCACACCGGACAGTCCGGTGCTACAGCCAGAGAGCGCCTGTCTGCGGCCTCTCTGCGCAGACTGTCCGGTGCCACACCGGACAGTCTGGTGCACACCGGACACCAATGTCCGGTGCGCCACCAGGCGCTGGCTGACAGCCCTCATCTTGGATTTCTTCGCTGATTTCTTCGGGCTTCTTTGTTCTTGAGTATTGGACTCCTATGTATCTTTTTATGTCTTCTTTTGAGGTGTTGCATCCTCATTGCCTTGGTCCAATTCTCTTCGCATCCTGTGAACTACAAATACAAACACTAGAAAACTTATTAGTCCACAGGTTGTGTTAATCATCAAACACCAAAACTCAATTAGCCAAATGGCTCGGGGTCCATTTTCCTTACACGACGAATTATCTCCGACGGCTTAAAGCCGTCGGAGATAAGTTAAAGCCGTCGGGCATTAGCTATCTCCGACGGTTTTAGCCTTATGTCCGACGGCTTTGGCCGTCGGACGTTGTTCTGTTTACTGTAGTGATTAACACATCATCAAGACACCACTTCTTAGCGATAATGGAAACCGGAAAGCAGGATATGTCCACTGCAAATTTGGCGCGTCTGGTGGAGTAGATTTTATCTAGCACTGTCTTCCACCAAGGGGCAGATCTGGTGGCATCCTTCTGGGAGTTAGAGCGGATGCTTTTGACGTAACCCTTATCGCTCAAGGAGAATTCTACATTAAATTCCATCTGTGCAATAGAACAGATAACTTCACATGGATTTTGATGGTTGCGTATGGCCCAGCTCAAGAAGAATTCAAATCAGCTTTTCTAACGGAGCTTGTTCGGTTCCTCATTGGGGGGATTTTAATATAATGAGAAGCAGTAAGGAGAAAAACAATGACAGGTTTAATGGTCGCTGGCCTTTTCTCTTCAATGCTGTGATAGATAGCTTGGATTTAAGAGAAATAGACCTAACAGGTTGACAATATACCTAGGCAAATTCCCTCCCCATACCTACTTATGAAAAGCTCGATAGAGCACTCATGTCTACAGAATGGGAATTTAAGTTTCCTTTGGTAACACTCCAAGCCTTAGATAGAGACGTATCCGACCATACCCCCTTGCTTCTTAACACTGGCTATCCTGCCTTTGTTGGAAGTAAGAAGAAATTCAAGTTTGAACTGAATTGGCTACAAAGGGAAGGTTTTCAGGACCATATCAAGGAAATTTGGGCTAATACATGTAAGGGTCGGAACTCGGTCCAAAGATGGAATAATAAGCTAAGCGCATTACGGAGGTTCCTCCGAGGTTGGGCGGCTCAAACAAATGGGGATTATAAGAAAAGGAAATCAGACCTCCAAAATATTATCTACACGTTGGATACTGAAGCTGAAACAAGAGATCTGAATGAGTCTGAGCTTTTCCACTTGACTCACTCGCGTGACCAGCTGACCAAACTTCTCAGAGAGGAAGAGATCAAATATTTTCAACGGGCAAAAACAAAGGATGTTTTCCTAGGAGATAACAACACAAAATACTTCCATATGATTGCCAATGGGAAACACAGAAAAAAGAGAATCTTCTCGCTTGAGAATGGCAATTCTAAAGTAGAAGGTCACGACAATCTTAAAAGGTTTATCACTGAGTTTTACAAAGGTTTATTTGGTGAGCCGGAGGAAAACTCCTTCACTTTAGATTAATCCTTTAATCAAGATATCCCACAGGTCTCTAGTCAGGAAAATAGCTTACTCACGACAGATTTTTCGGAAACTGAAATAAAGGAGGCCATCTTTTCAATGAATCACAATAAGGCTCCAGGTCCGGATGGTTTTCCAGTTGAATTTTATCAACAATTTTGGGAGACCATCAAGGGCGACCTAGTGCAAATGTTTAAGGATTTATCAAAGGGAGACCTCCCTCTGTTTAGCCTTAATTTTGGAGTGATCACCCTCATTCCTAAGGTCCAAGAGGCAAATATTATTTAGCAATATAGGCCAATCTATCTTCTGAATGTGAGCTATAAAATATTCACCAAGGTGACCACTAATAGGCTAGGTTCAGTAGCAGATAAGGTTGTTAGCCCGACGCAGACAGCCTTTATCAAAGGTCGTAATATCCTGGAAGGGGTGGTAATTCTACATGAAACAATACACGAACTCCATCAGAAAAAACTCAGTGGTGTAATCCTTAAGCTAGACTTTGAGAAAGCCTATGATAAGGTGAGGTGGCCTTTTTTATATCAAACTCTCAGGATGAAGGGTTTCTCGTCCAAATGGATATCTTGGATTAAGACCTTCATTTCGGGAGGAAGTGTAGCGGTGAATGTTAATGACGATATCGGAGAGTTCTTCCAAACAAAAAAGGACTCCGGCAAGGGGATCCTTTATCTCCCCTCTTGTTCAATATAATGGCAGACATGCTACAAGTGTTCATTAGTAGGGCCAAAACGGATGAGCAGGTTGTGGGAATGATCCCGCACCTTGTTGATGGCGGGCTCTCAATTCTCCAGTACGCAGATGATACTATACTCTTTATGGATCATGATCCGGACAAAGCGTGCAATATGAAGCTTCTTCTATTTGCATTTGAACAAGCTTCAGGCCTAAAGATCAACTTCCATAAGAGTGAAGTGTTTTGTTTTGGGGCTGCCCGGGAGAATTTAGAACTTTATACAGAACTCTTTGGATGTAAACCGGGTAACCTCCCCATCAATTACCTTGGTATTCCAATCCACTTCCGAAAGCTAAAAAATAGAGACTGGGCTAAAGTCGAAAAGCGCTTTGAGAAGAGACTTAGCAGTTGGAAAGGGAAGCACTTGTCTATCGGAGGACGCCTGACTTTGATTAAGTCAGTGGTTAGTAGCCTACCGACGTATATGATGTCCTTCTTCTCCCTACCTAAAGGGGTCCTTAAGAAGTTAGACTATTTTCGATCGAGGTTCTTTTGGCAGGGGAATGAAAACAAAAGGAAATATAGACTTGCTAAATGGAACATTCTATGTCAACCTCGGGATCAAGGGGGCCTTGGTATCTTGGATCTGAATATGATGAATACAACCCTTCTCAGTAAATGGTTGTACAAGCTACTCACCTCAGATGGAATGTGGCAACAATTACTACGTAATAAATATGTTGGCTCAAAACCTTTGTCTCATGTGAAGTGGAAACTTGGTGACTCCCATTTTTGGTCAGGCTTAATGAAAGTAAAGTCAACCTTCTTCCGTTTTGGCTCATTCCTCATAAAGGATGGCTCTCAAGTGAGGTTCTGGGAGGATGCCTGGTTGGATGGGTCCTCTTTAAAATACCAATATCCAGCCCTGTATAACATTGCGAGGAAAAAATTCATTTCAATATCAGAAGCCTTGAGCGTTTCGCCTCCAAACTTTTCCTGGCGGAGACAGTTATTTGGAGCCAATTTGATCGATTGGCTTTCTCTTTTGTCACGCATACAAGGCGTGGAGCTATCCCACGAACAGGACACCTTCCTCTGGACCCTTTCCCCGAATGGTAGATTCTCGGTTAAATCGCACTACGCTGCTTTGATGCTCAGAAATATCCCTAATATTAATAAAGAGCTTTGGAAGCTAAAGGCCCCCCTGAAATTTAAAATTTTCCTATGGTATTTGCGTAAGGGCGTAATCCTCACAAAAGACAATTTGGCTAAACGAAACTGGCAAGGTAGTTTGTCATGCGCCTCTTGTCACAAGGAAGAGACCATTCAACACCTCTTCTTCAATTGCCGGCTCACCCGATCAGTCTGGAGCGTGTTTCTGATGGCCACAGGAATCAACCAACCACAAAATGTAGACCATATGTTTGGGGATTGGCTTCAAGGTTTTAATGGTGTGCTGAAACCATTGCTTCTACTTGATGCGACGGTGCTGTGCTGGGCGCTCTGGATCTCTAGAAATGACTTAGTTTTTGAGAAAAAAAATCTTGTGTTCTCCTTTGCAGGTTATCCATTTGGCGTCACAGAAGCTTTCAAGTTGGGCCATCCTTCAGCGAGAGGAGCTGCGACCGTTGGATGTGGAGGGTTCGCGACTCTTGGTGCGAACGACCACAATCTTTTTTTCCCGGGTGCATGGGTGGCGATCTAGTCTTCGGATTGACTGTCGCTAGCTTGGGGAAGCTGTTGCGTTTATGTTTGTTTTTTTAGGTTGGCTATGTGCATTAGGCAGAGGCCGGAAGTTTGTGTACCAAGACTATGTATCCTCTTGATGTATCGCTCTTGGTAACCTTTAATATAAAGCTTCCTTTATCAAAAAACTTATAGACCTAACCTTCCTCAATGCAAATAATTTATAGTAGTTTCTACGTACAGGACAAATTTAATGACTTCACACAACAAGCACAACATGGCTTGGTCAGCTGTGGCAAATAACTTTGTATCCTTCGTGCTGCTGGTGCAACAGCCTGAACACCACAATATATAGTGACCAACAATTCAATAGCAACACATAGATTAAAATATATTAATCCATAGTAAAACGGTATCCATGCTGATAAATATAATGTAGTCCATAATACATAGTAATATATAATTATAGCAAACTTCTCTTAATATATAGATAGCAAAGATCTGAGATGGACAACAACTTTTGATCGACATGAACATTAGCACACCCAGGTTCGGTCTCCATGCACAGATCCAGCCTCTCCATGTGCATATAAAAACCTTCCGATCAAACTCCTGTTGCAGGGGAAAAATGTTTTGTTAGTTGTAAAAAAATTGCTTTGAACGTTGACAATGCAAACAAAAACTTAAAAGAATTGCCTTCTACACGAATAGGTAATCACTAACTGAGTGGCTGTTATAATACTATATGCAACAGTGCAACATAGATTAAACGGGGACTTGAAATGATGCACAATCACCTAATAAATCACATGTTCCCAAACTTGTGCCAGATATGCTCAACCAAATCTGTTTGAAGTTGCTTATGAGTAGTACGATCACGAATAGTTGCATTTCTGTTTATCACTTGTTCCATCAAAGGGTTAGGTCCTGAGAAATAGTGGCTTCTTGTACAATAGATGTGCTTGCTGTCTCATTTAAATCTATAGGAATCTGCTCCAAATCCTTCTCATCTTCTATTATCATGTTGTGTAGGATGATACAAGCTAGCATAATATTCTCAAGATCCCCATGTTCGTATAGACGTGCAGGTCATTTTAAAATACTAAAACGAGATTGCAAAATTCCAAATGCACATTCAACATCTTTTCTTGCCCCTTCCTGGTGTTCAGCAAATAATTTATGCTTCTCTGATTGTGGTGAGCGTATTGACTTGACAAAAGCAGCCCACTCTGGATATATGTCGTCCGCAAGGTAATAACCATTGTTGTATTGCCTTCCATTGACTTCATACTGCACTTGAGGACCTTCCCCTCTTAGCCGCTGAACGAACAATGGTGATTGATTAAGCACGTTGATATCGTTGTTTGATCCAGGAACACCAAAGAAGGCATGCCATATCCAACGATCATGCGAAGCTACTGCTTCTAGAATTATCGTAGGAACACCTTGATCACCACGAGTATACATACCCTTCCATGCCACAGGGCATTTTCCCAATGCCAATGCATGCAATCAATGCTCCCTAGCATGCCAGGAAACCCACGACGCTCACCGATCTGCACTAAACGTTCAACATCTTGTACAGTGGGTCGTCGTAAATATTCTTCAGCATATATCTCAATCACACCCTTAACAAACATCTTCAAGCAGTCCACTGCTGTACTTTCTCCAATCTTGAGATACTCATCAAGTTGGTCTACAGAGAACTAATACAAATTTCAGTATTTGTGTGCACATGTCTAATAATACGCATCGCAACTGAAATAAGAATTGAAGACTATTGCTTGAACAGAGAAGTAATTAAGGAACAAACGTATGGAACTGAACCCATACCATTCAGAGCTGGTGGGAGATGATTCAGACGCGAATGAGCCTCCAAGTGTCATCCCATCCCAAACCACAGAAAATGGATGAGAACTACTTCCACCACCCGTGCTTGGAGCTGCAATGTCTGCACTGCCTGCGGATGCCATGGCCGGAACAACAGTTGATTTTCTGGAGGTTGGAGAAGACTTCTTTGATTTCTTTTGTTGCGCACCACCCTTCCCTAACAAATCCATCTGAAACTCGATTTTCCTTAGAGATGAATTGGGGACTAAATTTTAGCGCTAGATCAGGGGATGGAAATGAGCCATTAAAAAGGAAAATGAAGCCTAGCTACTGGTGGAGAGTTCTCATCTGCCCGGAGCCTGGTCTGGAACGAAAGCCAGAGGGCGTGCGCGGGAGAAGGAGATGCTGGCGGGAGATTTGGCGCGCATAAGCACCGGGAGCGCGGGAGGGAGGCGTCGGGCGCGCGAGCGACAGAAAAATACGGGAGCTGCGGGAGGGAGGCGGCGGAGAGGAGCACCGGATCTGGAGGAGAGGGAGGAAAACGAGGATAGAAACGATCCATCGGCTCCAACCCAGTTTTCATGATTTCTACGGTCATTGGAGCGAGTGCCGACTTTTCTCTCTTTCTTCATTAAACTCCTTGCCACACCATCAAATTGGTGACATAGGAGTATAATTAATTCTCTAGAAACTGGATGACCTGGTGCGTTGGGACTGCTCGAATAAAGCGACGCCATGCGGCTTTTATGGTCCACATCCCGAAATTCTCAATCCTGTTTGCTTGTTGTGGCTTCGCTACATTAGTTACACAGAGTGGTGTCGCTCGATGGTAGATTTATTTGGTGCCATCATTTTGCTCTTGTTTTTCTATTTTCCGGTGGGCCGTGTTGGGCCAACGCTCATTGCTGTTGTATCTCCTCTTTTGTAATCTATGTTTTGTTTCCTCTTTTGTAATCCATGTTTTGTTTGGTGATACATTCGAGCTGTAGTTTGGACTACTGTAAGGATTTTGCCTCGTTTCCCTAATAACAAGGTTGTTGATGTGTGACTTTGTCATACGAATATCAATATATATTCAGGTCGAGAAGCTCTCCTCCCGGTGATTGTAACAAAAAAAAAAAAAACAGATCGTCCGTGAGAAAAGCGGTGCGATCAGAGCTCTCATAAGTTTCGCGACCGTTTCCTGAGTGAGTGAGAGGCGAGAGTAACAGCTTGCAGGACGGATCAGGCAACCAGGCGGCAACTGTGTATTGGCATCATTATCTGTTCCGGCGCGGAGGCCGACGACCGTGCTAACGGAGCTCAACCATCGGCACGGAACTGCTGAGTTGCTGACTGACCTGTGAGGCGCGTGAAGTGGGATCGATGGCGCGACATGATTTTGCAAGATGGCAACCTGTTGTAACTGAAGCACTGCTTCGGTGCTTCCCACCGCTTTTCCAGTCCCAGTTATGAACAGGCGTGTGGCTCGCACATCCGACCGACCAGAACCGTGGCGCTCACTCTATAAATACCGCTTCCGACCCCCAAGCGTGTGGCCTCCACGCTCCGATCGCCGTCTCCATTTGCAATTGCAGCTCTCCCGTCTCATCGCCCCTAGCAGCTCGACCTCGATCGATCCGCGCTTCAGTTCCATTCCATCCATGGCACCCAACCTCAGCTCCGACGGCCCCAAGTTCCCCTCCAAGCCGAGACGCGGAGGAGAGGCCGACGACGTCGAGGCTGCGGCGCCGGCGGCGGCCGGCCGCGTCGACTACCTGGCCCGCGCGCAGTGGCTGCGCGCCGCCGTCCTGGGCGCCAACGACGGGCTGGTCTCCGTGGCGTCGCTCATGATCGGCGTGGGCGCCGTCAACGACGGCGCGCGGGAGATGCTGGTGTCCGGCCTGGCGGGGCTGGTGGCCGGCGCCTGCAGCATGGCCATCGGCGAGTTCGTGTCCGTGTACGCGCAGTACGACATCCAGGTGGCGCACTCGGAGCGCGGCGCCCGCGGCGGCAGCGACGACGACAGCAGCAGCAGCAGCGACGGCGAGAGGCTGCCGAGCCCGACGCAGGCCGCGGCCGCGTCCGCGCTGGCGTTCGCGGTGGGCGCGGCGGTGCCGCTGCTGTCGGGCGGCTTCGTGCGGCCCTGGGCGACCAGGGTCGCGGCGGTGTGCGCGGCCAGCAGCCTGGGCCTGGCCGGGTTCGGCGCCGCAGGCGCGTACCTGGGCGGCGCCAGTGTCGTCCGCTCCGGGCTCCGCATGCTCCTGGGAGGCTGGTTGGCCATGGCGGCCACGTTCATGATCCTCAGGCTCTTTGGCTTGGCGTTCAAGACGCACGTCGTGTCCGCATAACCCATGTAACCATGTTCGTACGGTGTGATGAGTAGTAACCGGTATATACGAAGATGCCACGATGGCCACATGGGGGGTCTAGTGTCACGCATCATTGTTCCGTCACGCACTTGCAATACATCGATCACATTATATTTATAGTAATCATACTAGTTAGTCTCGGAAATATATATGACCATCTCGCATGAGCAAGGTGAGCCTGCCCGGGCATGACCTAGTCCGCATAGTGCCCGTGCGAGGACCGTCATGCCTAGGCCGCCAACTCGGCCTATAGGGTCGACCCAGGCACAACACGATTAACTAGGCCGTCACGGGTGCGGCATGGCTTCGTGTGGCCAAAAGGCACGACGCACTGGCCTGATGGTGACGCGCTCGACGCCTAACCCTAAATCGTCCGCTCCTCTCCTCCCATCCTCCACTCCGCTTCGCTGCGACTGCGCTCTCTCCGCCTCCGCCCTTCTTCTCCCACTCCGGTGTCCGACGTGGCTACATCACACCTCCTCCCCTCAGATCCGTCGTCGGAGATCCTCCCCCGCTCCACCCGACCCTTGGATTTGAGCGTTGGGGGCTCAGCTAAGTCAGGAGTCGCCTAAACCCTAATCCTAACTCCTCTGTCCTCTCAACTTCTCCCTCTCCAGTGTCATCTTGACGCACTGGTGGCCGACACTGGCACACGACATGACATCTTCTTCATCTTGTCGTCTTCCTCGTAGGATCCGTTGAGCTCACAAGCCGTCGGCTCCTTTGGTGCTTCGGATTCAAATCCGTTGAGGAACCGGGTGGCCGGAGGCCGGATCTGTTGGTTGTCGACCGGTCGACGTCGTCGGCGGAGATCCTAGTGCTCCGGCTGATAAGGTAACCCTAATCTTAACTCCTCTACGACCCTAACCCTCTCAGTGTACTTATGTTGTCTTTGGTGTAGCTGTTGAGGAATCGGGGCTTCGTCGACTGACCATGGACAGCTCCAACGACGACACGGTAAGAAGCTAAGGTATGCAGGTAAATGCATCCATTGCTTTAAGCAATACTCTGCTCTCTCTAGTGGTGGCACTAGCCACTTCACTCGACATAGGGATAAATGTCCCAGGAGGCGTGAGAAAACTCGCATGTCTCATTATCAGATCTCTTTTAATCCTTATGGTAGTATGCGTAATTGGGAGTATTGTCCTATGGTCGCACGTACTAAACTGGTAATATTGCTTGCTCGGCTAGAAGTTCCTATTAGATTGGGTGAAAATGCTGCATTTGAAAACTACATTAGAACTGCTCATAATCCTAAATTTGTCATGTCTCTAGGCAAACCACCACCAGAGACATGGTTAAATACTTCACTAATAAAAAGGCTAAGCTTGTTGAAACTCTTAGTTCTACTACTGTTAATTGTTTTGGCTTGACCTCTGACATTTGGTCTGGTAATGTAAAATAGGACTACCTTAGTGTTGTTGCCCATTACATAAACCCTGATTGGCAACTAGAGAAAATGGTGCTTGGTCTTATGCTTATTGATGTGTCACACAATGGACAAAACATTGATGATCATGTTGCTAGTGTGCTTGCTGATTATGGCTTGACTAATATGGTGTTTGCTATTACCTTAGATAATGCATCATCTAATGTTTCTGCCATGAGGCTGCTTAGACCTATAATGTCACCATATCTTGGAATTGACAATGTTGACGATGGTGATGAATCCCAAACCTCCATATCTATGTTCTTGCATCAGCGTTGCGCATGTCATATTATCAATCTGATAGTTAAAGAGGCCCTTGATGCTCTTAAGTATTTGATTGAAACATTTAGAATTGCAATATCCTTTTTAAACTCTTCTACCAGAGAATTGCTGCATATAAAAGTTACTGCATTGATACTAATTATAGGCCTAGAAATTTTTAGTTGGACATGGAGGTTAGATGGACCTCTACATATCTGATGCTTAAACATTTGTTTCCCCATAGGGTCCATTTCACTACTTTCATGCATGCAAACTATCCTAGGGCTGAAGGTGATCAATTTATTTTAACTGATGAGCATTGGGTAATTGTAGAAAAAGTACTTAAATTTCTTGAGCTATTTTATGATTCTACAGTTGCATTGTCTGGTGTTTACTATCATACATCTCCACTTATGCTTCATTATCTTGTTAATATTGCTATACACCTAAAGAACTATGCTAATGACAGTCATATCATACCTGTGATTGAACCTATGATATATAGATATAATAAATATTGGAGGAACATACTTTTACTTTACTCTTTTGCATTCATCCTGGACCCTAGAGCTAAAATGAAAGGTTTCAGTAGGGTACTTAGGAGGTTGATGAACCTGACTAGTACTGATTATGCTGCTTATCAGGTTACCACTATAGCTATACTTACTGATGTCAATAATAAGTATGAAGAGAAATACAGATCTGTTAGGTTGAGAAGGTCTATCCCTCCTAACTTGTCTGGTAATAAAAGGTCTGCTTAGGATGAAACTTATGATGATACTGATGATGTGAGCGCTTCTGCTGGTATGCATTCTTTTGCTTCTACTCTTAACATAGCTAGAGACACCTCTGCAACTGCTCTATTGCATGTTGCAAGCTCTTCAACTTCTAATGCTTCTGAACTCATTTCTTACTTGGACTATGACACTGTGAACAAATTAAATGATGATTTTAACATCTTGCATTGTCAACAACATAAACTCACTTATCCAGTACTGTCAATTACGGCTAAAGACATTTTAACTGTCCCTATCTCTACCATCTCTTCGGAATCCACTTTTAGTCTGACTAGCAAGATCATCGATGAGCGGAGGAGGTTGAAATCTGATGTGGCTGAGATGTTAACCTGCATTAAAGACTGGGAGCATGCTGAAGCAAGGATGCAACACTTGGTGGATGACAATGAGCTTGAAGAATCATTTGAAGGTCTTTATCTGGATTAGTTCTTTACTTCTTTGTGACCATTTATGTACTTGGACTCTAATATTATGAATTTGAACTGTGATGTAAGGACAATAAACTTATATGAAGCTAGGATGTACTCTTTTTTCATGTCTAGGGTTTCTCACAAGTATGAGTTTTACCTAGACATGTTTTAATGGGGTAGCCATTGCACAAAAGCTCCTAATAAAATTGTTTTCTTAGCACAACCGTTATAGTTGTTTGAATCTTGAATTAATGTGTGATTGTGTGCTAACCAGTGCTGCAAGCCCGTGTGAGGGCTTAGTGCCCGTGCTAGCACTAGCACTGACGGGCCACCGTGCCTGGTGGCACGACACGACACGACTAAGCTCTGGTAGTGTCGTGCCTGGGCCGGTCTACCAGTACGGTAGCACTATCAGGCACGACACGGTTAACCTACCGTGTCGTGCCTAGCCGTGGTAGTGACAGTGCCGTGCCGTATGGCCCGATTGACCATCTATACTCAGAAATCATAGTGGCATTGAACTCGTTATTGTGTACATATATGGCAACTCATGTGCATTGACGGTTTTGAAAAACGACAATGTAAATAGGTTGAGAACTGTTATTAACTCATTATAGAGCTTCTGTGTACTAGTTTCAACTTGTCCTTTCTTTTTTTTTCTGAACTGAATTCGAATGCCTCATTGACCTACAATTTGTTTGTTTTTCTGAAGAGCTACACGGTAGCACTGGCTCCACTGGGACAAGGACTCCAGCACGTACTGGCATTGGCACGACGTAGCGGACGCACGTCCCGTGTTGCCGTGTTGGGGCGAACCACACAAGTACTAGTACCACCCTACCGCGTACCGGAGCATCCTCCGCCTTGCGCCGAGCACGCTGCACCACTAGCACACGTCCTGGCGTACGCGAGCCGTGACGTTGCCCCCTCGTAGATGAATTGTTTTTAGTCGCGGGTAAGGTGGCAGTGAGACACGAACAGCGCTGAAAGCCAGCATCTGCATACCCCAACCCAAGCGCATGCAAAACATAATTGGTCTGTTTGGTTGCCTGTATCTGCGCGTGCTTGCATCACATGATGCGGGTAGCTGCTGTTTGGTTGTTGTGAGCCAGGCTACGCACGTGCGAGCTCTGTGTTTGGTTGCCTGCATGTAGATTTGGATCCAGACTCGCACGATTCTTAAAGCACCCTGGGCCAGGCTCACCAGATACGAGCAGATTGGTCGTATCTCCAGAGCCAGGCTCCAGTGATCCTGGCTCACACAGCCAGGTTGGCGAGAGAAACCAACCAAACAGACTCAATAAAAGAGCTGGGAGTCTGGAGGGAGATCTCAATCTGCCTGGGAAATTGTTTTGGGACCTGCCAGTGCCAGCCAGGGCTCGTCAAAGCAGCGAAAACAACAATGGGGCAGCTGAGCTGGCAGTGGCAGCCACGACCATGAGCCCGGCGTCTAGAGCGTGCCGACCATGAGATCACGGAGGAGTCAGCTGTGCAAATGCTGTTGCCGATAAACATGTGAATGCTCCATGTGGGATGGGCAGGAGTAGCTTATAGAAATATTTGAACCAAACCTCGTGGTATGCAAGCAGTGGCGGAACCAGAGGGCAGAGGGGGAAGGCATCGGGGGCCGTGGCGCTCAGAACAGTGATTTTTTCTTAAGTACTATCTCTTTTAAGTACTTGAATGCACAGCACAGCAATTCAACCATTTTTATTATAGTATTGTGATTTACGTTATAAATATTATATATAAACTATTTGAAGCCATGTGCTATGTCTAAGTAGAGAAAACCCCAACCATCCCACCCGATTGGTCGACTAGGTGAATCAGACGTCCACCAAGAAGATTTTATGATTAGTTATACAAACATTTATCCTTATTTTCTATCTGTTTTACGCAAAAAATGGATGAGTTGTGACGCGCCGGACCTGCTCCACCCACGCCCTGCTCGGATCCACCCTACAGTACGCCACCACCCAACCGCTCGCAACCCTAATTTGAATCGCCGTCATTGTCTCCCATATCGCAATTCTCCCTCATCCCCTCACTCCCAAACCAAACCATAGCAGATCACCGTTGTCCCCTCCTGGATCGCCATTCACCCATATTCCTCCCCGACGGCAAGACCTTTCCTCGAGTTCCTCCGCTTCGTGGTGAAGAAGCTGCTCGCGCCTCGCCGGAAACGGAAGCAACAACCGCTAGTCACGTGGACCTTCCGCGACGCCGGCAATGGGGCTGAAGCGGCCTACGGCGGGAGCTGGGGAGGCAGCAGCGTAGACCATCACGTTGTCCGTGTCGGCCATGCGAGGCACGGTGCACACCGCCATGGGGCAGGACGAAGCAGCGACACTAGCGCCAACTCAAAGGTGAGATACTCTTCGACTAGATCTTGATCTTTGCTTCTCAGTTCTAAATCCCCTGCATAAACGACGCTGCTAGTGTACATCTCCGGCGTGGCGTCGCCGCCATTTTCAGTTGTGTATCGACTGTAGCTCAGCCGACATCTTCTGCTACTGCCCTCCCGTCTCTCCAAAAGATGGAACCATGGATGGAGGGAGCATTCCTATGGCAGATGGAGTAGCGAGCCTAACTGCAGGTCAGTTGTTCGATCAATTATGCAACTCACCATACTCATTCAATTATTAGACTATTTGCATGGTTTGATTTATTTTTTACTTGACGTATATTTTGGTTGATGTAGTCAGCATCTTATTGCATATTTGTTTGTGTTGTTCTATGCTTGCTCTTAGAAGCATTTGCTACATAAATTAGTACGGCTCGTAATGGCTGACGTTTGTAATGCATTTTGATAGATAGCACCTCATTTTGTTGACCTGCACACATTCTTCTTTTAAAAAGTGATATTAAATCCCTCACTCCAGTTTATCATGATTGTGATTGTATTCTATGATGTTATTCAGCAATACATAGTATGTTCATGTCGTGTTATTAGTACATTGCATCATCCTTCCTTGTACTAAAATGCTATGCAAGTGATAGGCATTTCCATTGTCATGCTAGTTGTATTCTATGATGTACCATGTATCTTTGAAGCTAGCAACTCAAACATAAACTAAAATCAAAATTTCTATTTTTATGCTGGCCAATCCTGCAAGCAATTCTTTGTTCCAAGAAGACATTGAGGCCCTCACAAAGAGGACACAAGATGGTGGGACAAAAGTGGTTGGAGCAAAGGCTAGCAAAGGGCTCTGCAACATTGTCTATGGCGTAAGTTTAGAATATATGAATCGTTGTCACTGTCAGCATGTCTATTGGTTATACTATAGAATATCTTGTCTGTTTATTAGCCTTTTAGAATTTTATGATTATTTTCTTCTATGCTCTGCAACTATTCAATTAGTAGATGCTTCTTGCCTTCATTGATTTTTCTATGAAGAACTACTTGTCGTACATTGAATTTTCTGAGACTATGGTATAGATTAGTTGCTGCATGATTGCCTGTTATATGTTCGTACACAGATTGTTTAATAATGTTAAGCTTATAACTTCCAAGCTAGTTAAATGCATGGGACCAAAATTGACTATATTTACAACTACTATTTTATGCATGTTCATGTATTCATTTGATTGTATGTCTATTGCATCAGTTCGCTGTTAAAACTAATTGTATAGATACCAAGCTATGTAACTGTAATGAATATCAGTAGCAGTTCTATAGACATTAAACCTGTGAAATATAAAATACATTCACGGTTTTGTAGATGTTGTTGTCCTTATTTGAAAACTTGCTCATTCTACTTCGTTAGCTTTCCATTATTGCATTCATGTCAAATGTCACTCAAAATATTGCTACTATTTTTGGAATGAAGCCTTTTGCCAAATGATGGCTTGCCCATGAACATTTGTACAAGATAATTTATCTTACCTTTCCAACTAATTTAATGTAATATGAGTGAGGCCTGTCTAGGTAGGTGGGATTTGGATCCATATTTGTCAACTACACTACCTGTGATCAACATTACTTGTCGTCATTTACGGCAATACAAATGAACTAGTTTGAGATCATTCATATTGCCCTAAATCCAAATAATGTTCACTGGAGAGATTTTTTCTTTTGGTAATCTAATCTTCTAACTCAAGTTTGCATTCAGTTTAGACTGTAGGTTATGTTAGTCATAACAAGATGGAAAAGATAATCATATTAACAAGGAAAGATCATATTAATAGTTTATGTTACGTTTGTAGATATGGACCTTAGTGGTTTTGTCCACGTTAGGGAAGTTGGAAGAGTCCTTTCTACCCATTTTTATGCTAACAGTGGTGTTATGGTGAAACAGAGTCTTGCGTGTATGTATCAAAAGCTAAACTTTAAACACGACATTATCATAGTTGAGTACAAGAATAATAATCTCTTGTATCTTATTGTAAAATCTGAAACAATTGTCCTATAGATAGTTGTAGCACCCCGAAAATTCAAATCTTGAATTTTTCTCAAACTCGCTCTAAATTCAAAATGAATTTTAAGTTTCATTTCAAAATGTTTGTTTGCGAGTTGATCTCAACAAATAAAATATAGTGGTCTATATTCTCTCCAAAATCCTTCTCAAAATATCCTACAAATATTTGCCCAGTGATCCCCTCAAATTCTTTCCGGAACTACTGCCCAAATATTCCATCGATAATTCTCCAAGTATTTTCCTCCTGAGAAATACCTTTAGAATCATTTTTAAAGTCCCCACAAATATTTTCTTCATAATTTTCCTCATGCTCATACGTATATGTATGCTTCCGGTGTCATATAGTGAGCTCTACAAGCTAATTTCAATTATACAAGATAAATACATGCTTATCTCCCCCTAACCCTCGCATCCTCCCACTAATCCTCGCCTCCTCCCCCTAATCCCCCAACTAGCCTATAAATAGAGGGGCAAGGGCCTCCTCTCAAGCCACCCCAAGCCATTTCATGGCAACTCTCTCCCTCCCCCCACACGCCCACTCCAAGTCCCACACAAGCACACACTAGCACAAGGATCGTTCGGTCATTCTTTGATCCTTCGTCCACCTGTTCTTAGTTTGTTTGTTCGTTCATCCGATCATTCGATCGTTTGTCCGATCATTTATGGTTCATTCGTCTGATCATTCGATCGTTCATCCGTTCGTTCGTCCAAATAATCTTTGTTCAGCCGTTATGCTGCCGAAATTCCGATCGTTCGTTCGTCCGATCATTCGATC
The DNA here is from genome assembly GCA_029449295.1 of Zea luxurians. NCBI lineage: Eukaryota > Viridiplantae > Streptophyta > Magnoliopsida > Poales > Poaceae > Zea > Zea luxurians. The sequence continues at coordinate 9,285,693 of JAOPSE010000083.1, read as the reverse complement.
GTTCGTCCGTTCGTTCATAGTTCCTATTCATCGTTCATCGTTCGTTCATAGTCCCTATTCATCGTTCATAGTCCCTATTCATCATTCATCATTCGTTCATAGTCCCTATTCATCGTTCATCGTTCGTTCATACGAACTATTTATCGTTCATCGTTCGTTCATAGTCCCTATTCATCATTCGTAGTCCCTATTCATCATTCATCGTTCGTTCATAGTCCCTATTTATCGTTCATCGTTCGTTCATAGTCCCTATTCATCGTTCATCGTTCGTTCATACGAAATATTCACCATTACTATTCAGTGTTACTATTCGTCGTTACTATTCATCATCGTTACTATTCATCATCGTTACTATTCATCGTTACTATTCACCATTGTTGCTATTCATTGATGATATTTATCGTTACCATTTCATCGTCACTATTCATCACTACTATTTATTGTTATTATTCGTTGTTACTATTCATTGGTCATTCAATCACCCCAAATTTCAACTACTCATCCATCATTCTGTCAAGCTCATCTAAGACCTACCAGACCAATATTTCGGTCATACGAACTCCGGTGACTGTGATTTTCCTTCCAGTAAGAACTCCCCATGTGGTCACCCATCCCAGATTTCTCCAAGTTGAGCACACTTAACTTTGAGATTCTTTCGAACCAGGCTTCCAAACTCAGATTCCAATAATTCTTGTTTCTAAATTCTTATCAAATTATTCCCTATCCAACCATGTCATACCTTAAGCATGGTTCATATTCCAGAAAACTCCCAAAATACTCTTGTCCCATATTCTGCCTATAATTTTTCCTGTTCAGACTAAGTCAGACGATTCATTCGTCACTATTCTCACCAATAGTGAACTCTACTGTACTACACCACATACACCCAACTATAAATAGACCTAGTTACCCTTTCCCTCTCCACACACCCAACACCCTCAGCCAAGGCAAACCCCCACTCACTCAGTTACTCCGCTCTGCTAGCTACGCGCATAGTGTTGCTTTGCCTCCAATCCACCCTCTTGGTAAGCACCTCTACTCCACCACCAGTAATATCACATCACCACATGACATAGATTCTGCTCAAGACTCTACCCATCCATATATCACCATTCTAACCACTATACTAAATATTTGTTGATATACTTGCTGGTTTGTATGTTTGCTTGTTTATGTTGCATAGTTATCGGAGCCTTCGTGCCATCTCGTGAAGGCCAGATCTGCAAGTCTACGCCAGTCGGTAGAGCCAGAAGCCAGTTCCACGAGCTCTCATCCTTTCGCCGGTTAAGCACGGTAAGCTCATTGGATCCCTTTGTTGCATAAATTACCTATTCTTTTCAACCACAACCCTCAACCTGTTATTTTATACATGATATGATTTTGCTACTAAGAGACAAGTTATTATGGCCACCCAGCCTTAGAACTTTACCGTAATCAATCTTTATACTCCTTGACATCTTTGTTACAAATGATTTGGGAAAAGGCGTGAGTTTTCAAAAGAAAATGTTTTCAAAATGGGTATAATGAAGGGTTGCCACCCTTATCACCTTTGAGCGGGATGATCAGGGACTCCCTGGTTTAGGTAAGGGCCTAAGGTGATGGCTCAGCCGGGTTAGTGAAAGTTCCCTATGCCCGGGAACAGGATCTGGATGTCGCCTAGAGGGGGGGGGGGTGAATAGGCGAATAATAATTATCACTTTATAACTGGAAATTCTTACTCTACTCGAAGGTTGGATCGCAGTGGAATGAAAGACCCTTCGAGTAGGTTGCAACGGAATTGAAGTTCCTGTCTTAAAATACCCTGCACTTCAAAGACAGCTTGTACCACATATAAATATTGAAGTGCAAGTATAAACAACAAATAAGAGAGAGAAATAGCACACAGCACAGAGCAGAGCACACAGACACAGGGATTTATCCCGAGGTTCGGCCAAGCCTGAAATGCTTGCCTATTCCTCGTTGGAGTTAGCCACACCTTGGCTTGGAGTCTATTTCAACTCCTTCCTCTGTTTGCTCAGATCTGTTAGTGCAACAGATAGAGCCTTCCACTATGTTGATATCAGTTACAACGATGCCGTGGATGCTTACAATCTTCTCGACAGCACTCCGGCAGAGTAACAATGCGCTCAAGATATTGCTCTAGCTCTCAGCAGCACTTCCCCTCTCTCTAAAGGCTTATAACTTCGCCTCTACACAAACTAGAGAGATACACAAGAGAGGGAGAGAGAGAATTGATCTAAATGATGTATGCACTTGTTGGCTGCACTTGTGTACTTGTTTGAGGCGCCTAGGGGTCCCTTTTATAGCCCCAAAGGGCCTAGGAGCCGTTGAAGCTTCATTTGGAAGCTCCTAGCCTTCCCTGGTTGCGGGTGCACCGGACAGTGAACAGTAACAGATCTGATTGACAGTTTTCTTCTCTGGAACAGCTAGCCGTTGGTGCATCGGGCAGGTTACTATTCATTGTCCTTTGCACCGGATAGGTTACTATTCACTGTCCTGTGCACCGGACGCAGCTATTGTTGGGGGCCTTCGGCTTCCGAAGGTCCTCAAAAACATGATTTAACCATGTCTTTGGAGTATAATGTGTAAACAGGTACCTTCGGACATAAATCAAAACCACAGCGTGAAGATGCACAAAGAGTATGAAGGATGGCGCAGAGCCGAAGCTATGCGTAGGGGAGCTTCGGCGTGATAGCAGAAAAAGAAACCGACTTAAAAGGGAAAAGGCTATTTAGACCCTGATGGATTGCTATAGAGTTATTAGCAAATGTAAAGGGCATGGGTGTAATTTTACATGGCTGCCTCCCGTACCTATAAATAGATGAACAGTGCTCCCGTACTGTTCACGCTGACTTGGCATTTACTTTCGCGTCACGCTTGTACCCCTGCATTCCTTCGAGCTGAAGGTACATTTATAATCTGTTATTGTTAATACAGTAACGCAGATAAAAATAAGTTGATAATAACATTTAAAGTGTTTATATTATTTTTCATATCTTGTGTATGAATCCTTCTTCATCATTTATTATGCTTATGAAGGTTTGTCCTTCATAACCTTCATCCGGAATTCATTATATCCGAAGGGAGATAATGCTTCGAAGGACGAAGGACTTTAACATTTAACACTTTTTATGTTGCCTTGTTCTTAACTCGAAGCATTTGAGAACAAGTCCCCAACATTGGCACCCACCTCCGGTGAACTCACTTCCACTTTTTGAGTTTTGAACACCTTCGGCAAGCATATACCTTCGTCATGCCGCCAAAGAAAGCTTCAGCAACAGGGGCTGCCGCTCTGCAGCCGCTGGACCCAACCAGGAGACCCTCTCTCTTCGGGAGGCCCGAAGCCAGAAGAGGAAGGCCACCAGTCCAACGCATCAGGAGGACGACTTGGACCAAGAGATCAGAAATATGGAGATGCTCCATCAGTAGGTGCAAAGGAAGAAGGAAAAGATGGCTAGGCTGGCTGATCTGCAAAGGCAGATAGACGAAGCCTCTGAAGAAGTTTGCCATCTTACTCAAGATGAGCAGAACCGAAGACCTCAACACAGAGAGCTTCATCAAGAGGGCTTCTTCAACGAGGATGACTGGTATGAGAATTTCCATCACGGAAATTTTGCTTTTGATGATGCTTCTCCTCTGTCAGCAGAACTGCAGGCTACACCTTGGCCTCCGTCTTACAAGCCGCCTCAACTCCCCATGTATGACGAACACTCTGATCCGAAGCAGTTTCTGATGAGCTACGAAGCAATGATATCTTCCTATGGTGGCAATACTGCAGTCATGGCGAAGTCTTTCGTCATGGCCGTCAAGAATGTCGCACAAACCTGGTACTCCTCCCTTCGGCCAGGAACAATCACATCATGGCAGAAGCTAAAGGATATGCTGATCACCAGTTTCCAAGGGTTTCAAACAAAGCCGAGCACCGCTCAAGCCTTATTCCAGTGCACCCAAGACCACGAAGAATATCTTCAGGCGTATGTCCGAAGGTTCTTACGCCTGAGGGCACAAGCGCCAACAGTGCCCAATGAAATTGTCATTGAAGCCATGATTAAGGGGCTTCGGCCGGGACCTTCAGCTCAATACTTTACCAGGAAGCCCCCTCAGACTTTGGAGAAACTGCTTCAGAAGATGGATGAATACATCCATGCTGACAATGACTTTCGGCAGAGAAGGGAGGAAGCTTATAGGTTCTCCGAAATAGCCAGGGGCTTCGGAGGGAGAATTCATCCTAGACATGTCAGATCGATTCATTCCACTCAGAATGATGACAGGGGAAGCCAGCAGCAGAGGCCGCAATATTCCTCCCAGGCTTTGGGGCAGCAGCAGAGCTATCCTCGGCCTCCAGCTCCAAGGGGCAGAGGTGCCAGGGGCTTCGGAGGAAGATTTGGGGATCAGCCCAGGAAAATTTATTGCCTATTCTGTGGTGAGGACAAGGGCCACACCACCAGGATGTGCCATGTCACCATCTAGAAACAAAAGGAAATAGTAGAAGCTGCAGCCCAACAGTCCTAGCCGAAGCAAGTTATGCATACTGCTTCGTACCACTCGCCTTATATTCCAGAGTATGTGGGCAATCACCCTGCAGCTTCTGTTGCTTCGGCAAGTCAATCTCAGGCATCTTGGCAACAACCTCCACCTCCACCACCAATGCAACGAGGCTAGCAGCCAGAAGGGAGTCAGCATACTCAACACCAACGAGACTTCAGAGAAGAGTCCGAAGCTCGCACAGTCAATAGTACTGTGCCAGAATCAAAGCACATTTACTAACAAATATCCTACCTCGGCAGCAGTTTTTGCATTCAGTATCATCTTCTTTTTAATAAGGAACAATTATTGAAAGCCTAAGTGTTTTTTGTCGTTTTCAATTTCTTGTAATAGCTTCGCCTTTGCCATAGTACAAATATACTTTCTTCACAGAATAACGGAGTCCAAAAAGTTGCCGAAGCATAAGAACTTATGGTTACAGGGAGAACCTCCGAAATAACAAAAAGTCATTCCTAAGGGAGCGCAGCGTAAGTTTTCTGCTCAAAAGTCGTTCCGAAGGGAATGCAGAGCTTACAGCGAAAAATAAACGCTGATTCCGCTGAAGTAAAAGGCGAAGAAGCTCCTAAGGGAGGCTTACAGCGAAAAATAAACGCTAATTCCGCTGAAGTAAAAGGCAAAGAAGCTCCTAAGGGAGGCTTACAGCGAAAAATAAACGCTGATTCCGCTGAAGTAAAAGGCGAAGAAGCTCCTAAGGGAGGCTTACAGTGAAAAATCAATCTCGATCTTCGGTAAATATCATTTTGCATAACATCACATCATCGCATCATTTGCATAAGCATAACATCATACATCATATTGCATCAATAACGCAAGAAGGGGGTTCAATGTCGATATTTGGAGATTGTTTCGAAGAAACAGTGCCAAGGCACAAAAATAATTATTGAAGAAGCATACCTTTGTCAAACTCTGAAGTGAAAAGATCTATTGGTTACTGATTTTACAAAGATTGGATGTTTTCTATGAAAATACGGATATTATTTACGAAGCATGAAAAGAAGGGAAGGTGTTTTTTCGCCGAAGGCTCAAAAACGATATGTATGTAAAGTTTCATGCATCGTAAAGAATTGAACCATAAATAGCTTATATGTTACATTCAAAGTTACAAAATATTACACATATTGTTCAACAAATATTACATTCCAAATGTTTTTACAATAACATCTAATCTTTCCTTAGAACTACTTCTGCAGCTTCGTTTAGTAGTTGATCAACAACTTTGTCCATGATAGCTTCGGCCATTTTTCTAATCTCGTCATCCCCCTTTACGTTGGGGTCCGCTAATGGCTCGGCGGGCTCTGAGGGAGGAGAAGGTGCGGCTATGTTACAAAGTGTAGACAAGTCCGAAATCAAAAAGTTACAACAAAAACCCAAAAACCAGTAGTTAATACCTATCCGCCCTTCGAGATCCGCACTTTTCTCAGCGGCCTCTGCTACTTTTCTAGCGTCATAAATACCTTTTTCGCTTCTTCATATAATTTCTTGAGCCATCTCCCGGCCACCATTTTCCCAGATGTCAGTGAAAAATTTTCCACCAACCAAACTTGCCTCGGCCGAAGGGTCTTTTATGTCTTCAGAAGATAAATCGGTTTCGGTCTGTGCCAAGGATTTCACGTGATCGCAACCTTTTTTCTCCAAAACAGTGGCAATCCCCCTAGCACCCGAGAAGGCACATATGTCTCCGTGGCTATTCAAGATTTCTTCAAAAGCTTCAGCTTCGTGGCTGATCCATCCAATTGGGCCTTCGGGGTCGCCCCTCATGAAATTTTCTTCGCTTGAGAACGCGCCAACGCTGGCGAAGCTGGTTCTTATTTTCTTAACACATTCTATAGATTTTTCATAACACCTTTTCTTGGATGCATGAAGCTCTTCAACGTTTTTTTCTAAATGATTTGCCCATTGTTCACTAATTTCTCGTTTTGCTTCTTCAACCGTGCATTCTTCTTTAGCTCTGGCTAGCTGTTTCCGAAGATCCTCAAGTTCGCGCTTCTGAGCCTCAGCTTGAGCTTTGAAAGCAGCTTCGTCTTCTTTTATTTTATCCACCAACGAATGTAATATTTTATCTTTTTCGAGACCTTTGTTCCTTAGTTCAATTACCTCGGAACTAAGGTTGCTCAAAGCTATGGTACACCCTTCGTCTTCGGCATCTTTTTGTGCCCTGAGGGCATTGCTAAGTATAAGGCCCTGCAAAAAATGCGTTAATAAGTTTAAGCAAACGAAAAATTTTGGTTACAAGGAATAATACAAAGATCTCATTTTTTCACCTTTAAACTATTGTACGCTAAGCTGTCGGCCAGCTCATCCTTTAACAACATCGAGAGCCCGTCTTCTAATGTTGGGAATCCGAAGCTCTTGCTCATCTCCCGATAGACATAAGTCTCCTTGCTGTCAGGGAGACAATACAAGAAGTCTTCCTCTCCGCTGCCGTTGAATATCAGCGCCCCTTTTGGATATTTCAATTTTTGCGCATAGAATTGAGCTTCTCTTTTTTCTTTTTCGCTCAGATTTTTACCCGAAGCATGACATAATACATAGTCAGAAGCTTCAGAAGATGCTTCGGGAATAGGTGTGGCGATTTTCTCAGATAAAGCTTCTTCTGCAGATTCTTTTTCCATTTCTTTTTCAATTTCTAAGAATTCCCTCTTGGTAGGCTCTGAAAGCCCAGTTTCAGTTTCCGCTTGACTTTTGGCAGCTTCGGCCTCAGTTTGTGTCTTTGGAACTTTGGCAGCTATCTTCGGAGTAGCGCTTGAAGATTTTATCGTTTCCAGTACATCTAGCACGTTAACCATTCTTTTCCTCTTGGGGGTTGTAGTAAGGTCTTTTTGTGCCATCGGCATTGGCATTGGCACGTCAACTCTTGCTGAAGGACTTAAAATTTCTGATGTCTTAGTCTCTTCAGCCCTCAGTTCTTCTATTTTTTCCATCGCCGACATTTTGGCTGGCTCTTCAATATTCGACAGGGGAGTCGGCTCCTTGGCTTCGGTGGCCGAAGAGGTCTCACCGACAAACTCAGGCACTGTGGCCGGTTCAATATAGCGTGGCCGGTGCGTAAGAACCTTCATCTTTTTCCTCTTCGGCGCCGGCTCACTAGGAGCGGCTGAAGCAACTTCCTTTGCAGAAGTCGTAACTTTCCTTTTTTGACCCCGTGTTGGGTAACGGTAGTCAGGATAGACGAACCCAATGGCATCAAATACTCGATTGAGTCTTTTTTTCTTCCGGCCTCCGAAGGCCACAGACAATGCAGTATCTTCTGCCTTCGAGTATGGCCCAAGCAGTTCATCGCTTATGGCCTCAATTCATTTCAACCAGTCATCATCTGGCTCGATAAACTTATCTCCATATCTGAAGGTATATTTTAACCTAACTAGTCCACCTTCGTCAGGTTTGCTGATGGTTTCCTTTGGTATTTCCCACTTTTCTACAAGTGGCCATACTCTGAAGGCAATGTGTTCCTGAATCAAATCCCTTGTCCCGATGAAAGAGCAAACTACACCGAAGGCTCTCCGGCATTCTTCGGCTGCTTTGTCAATATCCACCTTTGGTTTCCGAAGGCCAAAACGCTGCCAGATGGGGCGCATGATGATATCTTTAATATCTTCTCGTGTCTTCAAGTCGTTTTTCACATAGAACCATTCCTTCATCCAGTCCCTGAGCCATCTTTTTTGAAAAGTTGGTACGGGACAGCTTGACCCAGAGCGGGCACCGAAGCTATAACAGCCAAAATTGTTATGATATTGCTCTTTACCCCATGGTTTCGTTTCATATAATAACTCATGCATATTGCAGAAACTTTTTGCATTTGGCTCCAAACCTTGGCTCTTCACGGCTTATACGAAGATTCCCATCCTTATGATTGCTTCGGGAGTAATTTGATGAAGGCAGATTTCAAAAATCTTCAAAACTTCTACCACAAAGTTGCTCAAAGGAAACCGAAGTCCAGCCTTGAAGAAACTTCGGAATATCATGACTTCATTCTCCTCGGGAGTCGGACAGGTTTTCTCTCCTTCGTCAGCCCTCACAATAGATAAATCCCGAAAATATCTACCCCTCATATTGACAAGATGGCTTTGCTTTATGCTTGATTTTCCAAAAACTGCATGGCTTGGTCGCCAGGGTCGATCTTCAGAATCTTCACCACCACTTTCCACATTATAGCTGTCACTATCACCAGTGTCTTCAGATAAACCCTCTAAGATCTCCCTAGTAATCTTCTCTGTATTTGTCTTTGCTATTGATTCAAGAAAGCCGAGATTCATCTCCTCAGAAAGGCTCAGCTTCGATTCAGCGACAGCTTTCTTATCTTCAGACATCTTTGAAAATGCTGAGAAAGTGCTCTCGAAACCGAAGCTTAAAAATTTAAAAAGCCAAGCAAGTGTTGGTGCGCAAGGGCTAAAAGTTGGGTGAGCAAGAAGCAGATGGCAAGAAAGCGTGCCAAATGAACTCGTGGTGAGCTCTTATTTATACGCCTAATGCGTTAAAAGCTGGAGGGTCCCGCTTGTCAATGACTGTTGCTATTCTAGCAAAGGGAAGGTGTTTTTTCGGACCTTCGGCTTAAGGTCTTCGTCCATGTCGCAATCTGAATTTATTACTTTAACAAATTAATATTGCGAGGGGCTACTGTTGGGGGCCTTCGGCTTCCGAAGGTCTTCAAAAACATAATTTAACCTTGTCTCTGGAGTATAATGTGTAAACAGGTACCTTCGGACATAAATCAAAACCACAGCGTGAAGATGCACAAAGAGTATGAAGGATGGCGCAGAGCCGAAGCTATGCGCAGGGGAGCTTCGGCGTGATAGCAGAAAAAGAAACCGACTTAAAAGGGAAAAGGCTATTTAGACCCCGATGGATTGCTCTAGAGTTATTAGCAAATGTAAAGGGCATGGGTGTAATTTTACATGGGCTGCCTCCCGTACCTATAAATAGATGAACAGTGCTCCCGTACTGTTCACGCTGACTTGGCATTTACTTTCGCGTCACGCTTGTACCCCTGCATTTCTTCGAGCCGAAGGTACATTTATAATCTGTTATTGTTAATACAGTAACGCAGATAAAAATAAGTTGATAATAACATTTAAAGTGTTTATATTATTTTTCATATCTTGTGTATGAATCCTTCTTCATCATTTATTGTGCTTATGAAGGTTTGTCCTTCATAACCTTCGTCCGGAATTTATTATATCCGAAGGGAGATAATGCTTCGAAGGACGAAGGACTTTAACATTTAACACTTTTTATGTTGCCTTGTTCTTAACTCGAAGCATTTGAGAACAAGTCCCCAATAGCTACTATTCACTGTCCTGTGCACCGGACAGGTCACTATTCACTGTCCTGTGCACTGGACAGAGTTACTATTCACTGTCCTGTGCACCAGATAACTACTATTCACTGTCCTGTGCACCAGCCAACAACACACTAAGTGATTTTTCCTCTGTTCTTTCTCTGTTTGACTTCAACTTTTGGGAGGATTTTCCTGAGACTTAAACAAACACATTTAGAGTATAATCCAATTGATTTAGTCCTAGAAACTTACATCTTTCTTGTTCTTCTCCTAGCTTTTCTATTACTCCTCCAACAGAGCTCAGAATGGTACTTTCTCTATAGAAAGAGTTAGAGAGCAAACCAAAGCACCAAGCTTGTAGTAAGAGGTGTATGCAACATGGTTGAACACTCAAACCTTACATACTTAACCTTTTTCATCGTTTTACCCAATTTGGCATGTTTGAGGTTGATGTTGGACTCTAAACCATTAAGTCAACTTGACTTGATCTAGATTGACATATCTGAGCTCTAACTCCCTTGTTCATTTCTCGAGCTTGATCTTGAGCCTTATGACTTACACCACATAACTGTAGATGTTATCTCATTGGTTGTAAGTCATGTCCTTATGTAGTGATCCTTAATGCACCATAACTCTTAACTCGATCAACCTTGACTTTGCAAGTCTTCTTCACCCCTGGCTTTGGGTTCCTGGTCTCCTTGACCTTCTCCCGTGCACTCGGTACCTCGAAGCTCTTCTTGCCTCCATCCTTGGCTTGATCGGTTGTCTCTGAGTTATACACACCAAGTCTCACTTAAGTAGTGTTCATTATCTATAGATAATTCAGTCTTTGGACCATCACACTTGTTCACTTGTGTTCAACCCTATTAGCATTGCATTAAGCACCTGTTCAACACTTAGCACACTTGTTAGTCCTTTAATTGGATTGTTGAAAGTCGCCTAGAGGGGGGGGGGTGAATAGGCGGAATCTAAAAATTATAAACTTAAGCACAACCTACAAGCCGGGGCTAGCGTTAGAAATAAAATCGAGTCCGAAAGAGAGGGTGAAAACAAATCACAAGCAAATAAAGAGAGTGACGCAGTGATTTGTTTTACCGAGGTTCGATTCTTGCAAACCTACTCCTCGTTGAGGTGGTCACAAAGACCGGGTCTCTTTCAACCCTTTCCCTCTCTCAAACGGTCACCTAGACCGAGTGAGCTTTTCTCCTCAATCAATTGGGACACTTAGTCCCCACAAGGACCACCACAACTTGGTGTCTCTTGCTTTGATTACAAGTGTCTTGAGAACAAGAAGGAAGGAAGAAGAAAAGCGATCCAAGCGACAAGAACTCAAATGAACACAAATATCTCTCTCACTAGTCACTAAATATTTGGAGTGATCTTTGGACTTGGGAGAGGATTTGATCTCTTGTTTGTGTCTTGGAGTGAAGTCTAGAGCTCTTGTATTGAATGCAATGGCTGAAAACTTGGATACCTTGAATGTGTGGTGGCTGGGGGTATTTATAGCCCCACCCACCAAAATGGCCGTTGGGAGGCTGTCTGTCGACGGGCGCACCGGACAGTCCGGTGGTGCACCGGATAGTCACTATTCACTGTCCGGTGTGCCTGTTGGGGCGAAGGCAAAGGCGCCACCCTTCGCTCGAAGCCTTCGCTGCAGCAGCTGAGCTAACAGAAACAAAACAGGCAGGGACACCCTTCGCTTGTTCCGCACCAGACGAAGACCGGCGACGAAGGGCATCCCACAGTGCGGCCTCGTCCAGCTCAGAGGCCCACGTGCGATCCGGCCCATCGTAACGGGCCCCACGTGGCCGCCGTGCGTTATGGGCCTAATTTGTAAAGGCATCCCTATAATTACGGTCTGTAACCCCGCTTTATGGGAATATTCTGGGGATAACCTAGGTAGTTGAGGGCACATGTGTCCTTAGCTCAATGCGCTGCGCGCTCAGGTACCTATAAATACCCCTGCACAGTGCCCGTGAGAGGCCAGATTAACAGAGCTTTTGCCATCTAGCGCGAGTGCCCTGTTGACGTCACTGTTCACCCTTGTTGGATCCCCTTGCAACTGAGAGCAAGTTCCAACATTTGGCGCCCACCGTTCGTGCTACGAGAAAACCACCCGCGATGGCACCCAAGAGAGCTAACCCGAAGGCTGACGAGGCTGCGAAGGCAGCACTGCTCGCCGCAAGAAAGGGCAAGGCCCTCGCTCTCACCCAATCCACCCACCAAGAGGCCACTGAAGACGATGTTCCTCGCGCCTGCGAAGACGACACCCTCCGCACCTGCGACCCTGAGGGACAACCGCAGCCACCCTCAGGCTTCGCACCACCGGAGGGCGCGGACCTCACCGAGGACGGTGAAGTCCTCGGCATCTCAGCAGAAGAACAGCTACAGCTGCGCGCCCTGCGCCTCAAGAACCGCAATCTCCAGAGGCAGAAGGAGATACTGGAGGCCAAGCGCCAGCGTGTGTCCGCACTAGCCAAAGTGCGGCAAATGATACGCGACGAAGAGCAGAAGGCCCAGGAACTCGAGCGGGAGATTGCGCTGATGCAGCGCGAAGGCCACCTCGGCCTGCAGCACGAGTCACCCCTCCAGCAGCGCGCACAACTCGAAGACACGCGCGAAGGCCACCTCGGCCTGCAGCATGGGCCACCCCTGCAACACCGCGCGCAACCGGAGGACCCGCGTTTCCCCCAACGCGACCACACCTTCCCGCACGCCGCGCCATTCCAAGGGGTCAACTATCTCGATGAGCAAAGTCCCCTGGAGCCACACCTGCAAGTGACGCCTTGGCCAGCTAACTTCCGGGCAGGCACCTATCCCAAGTACAACGGCAGCACCGACCCGGCTCAATACATAATGAGTTATCAGGTCGCCGTTGCATCTTCCGGAGGGGACGACGCCACAATGGCGAAGTCTTTCATCATCGCCCTCGAGGGCCCAGCACTCACCTGGTTCACCAGGTTGCCTCCGCTGTCCATTGATTCCTGGAGAAGTCTCCGGGACAAGTTCCTGCTCAACTTCCAAGGGTACCGCCCAGACACCGACGCCCTGGCCGAACTCTCGCTCTGCAAGCAGCTGGAAAAGGAGACTCTGAGGGAGTATTACCGCAAATTTTTAACACTCAAATCATAGCTGCCCTCAGTCGATGACCAAATTGCCATCCACTATGCTATCAGTGGCCTTCGCGTCGGCGTCCTTTACAGCCACTGCATCAGAGATCCGCCAAAGAACCTCTAGGAGTTATATCAGCTGTTTGAAAAGTACGCCAGGACCGAAGAGCTCCACCAGCGCAAGATTGAGTCCCAAAGGAAGCCAAAATATGCTCCACAGTCCAGCCGCACGTGGACAAGGACTCCGCAGCTAGACTCCGGTCGAGACGGCCGCAATCAGCAGCAAGTGCACAACATCGCCAACTAGCATCCCGCTGCTGACCTTCCTCGTCGCCAGGAATATCCCCCCCAGGGCCGCGGAAATGGCACTCGTGGTAGGGGCCGAGGGCGTGCGCAGCCGCCGCGCCGATTCTACTGCCTCTTCCATGGCGAAGATTGCGCCCACCAAACCAAAGACTGCCCCGAAACGAAGGCTACCAGAGACAGAATGGCACGGGCGCAGCCAGCCGACAACCCCAGAATTGTCGCGCACAATTACCAGCAACCCCCTCCACCATATATCCACGCTCCCGCCCCGCATCCACCGCACCACGCTTACCAACACCATCAGGAAGTACAAATCGTATCTCCTCCACCCCCACCACCACACCAGCAACATCAAAACATCCCCCATGCCCCAAAGCAGGAAGATTTCGCCGATCAACCATATCGCGGAGTCATCCACATGATAACTGGGGGGTCCAGCACTGATTTCGACACCAAGCGGCAGAAGCGGGACCACTACCGCAGCATCAACCATGTCGCCGTCACGGGCCCAGTCGTGCAGACAAAGTGGTCCCACATACCGCTAACCTTCGACGCACGGGACGTCGACCTGCGCAGCGCCCCCCACTGCGACGCCATGGTTATCAATTGCAGCGTGGCAGGCTGGGACCTGCACAAAGTCCTAGTTAACAACGGCAGTCAGGCGGACATCATCTTCCTCCATGCCTTCGATCGCATGGGCATAAGCCACAGCCTGCTTAAGCCTTCGGACAACCCGTTGTATGGCTTCAGCGGCAAGGGCACCTTCCCCGTCGGCAAAATAGAGCTGCCTCTCTCCTTCGGTGTAGCACCCAATGCCCGAAGCGAGCAAATAACCTTTGACATTGTGGACATGGTATATCCTTACAATGCCATCATGGGCCGGGGCTCCATCAATAAGTTCGAAGCAGCCATTCACGGACTGTACCTATGTATGAAGATACCAGGTCCGTTAGGCGTCATCACAGTCTTCGGCAATCAACAGACTTCGCGCAACATAGAGCGGGACTTCGTGCCCGGTCAAAGAAACGTGCACTGCCTCACAGCCCAACGCGAGGTCCCCGCGCCTGCCAGCCCAACCAATAAGCAACACGATAAGGCACAGCTGCAGAGCAACGACGGGACCAAGACTGTCCCCCTCGACCAGGCCACGCCCAGGCAGACAGTCATTATCAGCGAAGACCTTACTTCGCATGAAGAAGAGAAGCTCCTCTGCTGCCTGTCCAAGAACAAAGATGTCTTCGCCTGGTCGGCCCTCGATCTGGTCGGGGTTAGCCGTTCAATAATTGAGCACAGTCTGGGAATCGACCCTTCGGTACGGCCGAAAAAGCAGCGGCTTCGCAAGATGTCCGACGAGAAGACGGAGGCCGCCAAGGCAGAAGTGCACCGCCTCCTGGAAGCCAAATTCATCGAGCCGGTGGCTTACCCCACATGGCTCTCCAATGTCGTGATGGTGCAGAAAAAGAGCGGGAAGTGGCGAATGTGCATCGACTTCACCAGTCTCAATAAAGCCTGCCCAAAGGACAATTTCCCGTTGCCGCGGATCGACAAAATAGTCGATAGCGCGACCGGATGCGAGGTCATGTCCCTCCTCGATTGCTTCTTCGGTTACCACCAGATATACATGAAGGAAGAAGACAAGGCTAGCACCAGCTTTATAACACCCTTCGGCACATATTGCTTCATCAGAATGCCGGAGGGACTCAAGAACGCCGGGTCCACCTTCTCCAGGCTTACCAAAACAGTGCTCGAAGGGCAAGTTGGCAGAAACATATTCACATATGTAGACGACATTGTCGTCGCCAGCAAGAGCAAGGAGGACCACCTCGCCGACCTCGCCGAAACATTCGCGAACATGCGAGACGCACAACTCCGCCTAAACCCGGAAAAGTGCGTCTTCGGCGTTCGCCAAGGCAAAATATTGGGCTACCTGGTATCACACCGCGGCATCGAGGCCAACCCAACCAAGATTCAGGCCATCTTAGACATGACGCCTCCGCAGTCCGTCAGGGACGTCCAGCGCCTGACAGGCAGATTGGCCGCTCTCAACAGATTCATCTCCAGGTCCACCGAGCGAAGTCTCCCCTTCCTCAAGACACTCCGTGTTGCAAAAGACTTCGCCTGGGGACCAGAGCAGGCGGCGGCCTTCGCCTCATTAAAACAGTACCTGACAGAGTTGGCTGTCCTTACCAGCCCCGACCCCTCGCTCCCCCTGCTGCTCTACGTCGCGGCTTCGCCACATGCGGTCAGCGCGGCACTAGTGCAGGAGCAGACTGTCGAGGGCGTGGTCCGGCAGTGCCCCGTGTACTATGTCTCCGAAGTGCTGACACCGTCCAAGTGCAACATGACAGAGCTGGAGAATATTGCATACGCAGTCGTCATGTCGTCGCGCAAACTGCGCCATTACTTCGAAGCATTCAAGGTCCGAGTCACCTCAAACAGGGGACTCGGCGAATTATTCAGAAACCCGGAGGCATCGGTGAGGATTGCCAAGTGGGCGGCCGAACTCTCCGGCTACCACATCTGCTTCGAGCCCAGGACAGCTATCAAGTCTCAAGTCCTGGCAGACTTCGTCGTCGACTGGACTGGGCCAACAACACAGCCAGACACGTCCGCAGAGAAGATTTGGAGGATCCATTGCGACGGCGCATGGTGCCATACGGGGGCAGGCGTCGCTGCAGTCATCACCTCACCAGTCGGGGTCAAGCACAGATATGCAACACGACTCAGCTTCAATCTGGAATCTGACAGATGCACAAATAATATAGCAGAATACGAAGCAGTCATCCTCGGCCTCCGCAAGCTAAGGGCCCTCGGAGTCACCACCTGCATCATCAAAACAGACTCCAAGGTAGTTGTCGGCCAAGTCGAGAAAGACTATGCAGCAAAGGACCCCGCGCTCATGCAGTACCTCGCGGCCATCCGAAGTCTCGAGAGGCAATTCAAGGGGTTCACCTTGCAGCATGTGGATCGGGCCAAGAATGAAGAGGCCGACGCATTGGCCAAGGCTGCCGCCAGGGGCGAAACTCTGCCCTCCGACGTGTTCTTTCATGTCATCAGCACGCCAGCCGTCCGGAGCCCCGAAGGGCTCCAAATAACCAATGACAGCGAGGGCCACCGCATAGTCAACCTTATCATGACCGAAGACTGGCAGGCACCAATAACCCTGTTCCTACAGGGGTATTATCATCCAGCCGACATCAGTGAGGCCAAGCGCCTCAGACATCGAAGCCGAGACTTCGCACTGATTGAAGGCCAACTCTACAAAAAAGGGGTCAGTCAGCCAATGCTTAAGTGCGTCACCGAAGCCGAAGGCATGCAGATCCTACGTGAAGTCCACAGTGGCACGTGCGGCTCACACGCAGGGCCAAGGGCCCTAGCTGCTAAGGTGATCTGCCAGGGCTTTTACTGGCCCGCAATGATCTGTGCCGCAAATCGGGTCACACGGTCCTGCGAAGCCTGCCAGAAGTTTTCTCCTCGGTCAGGCAGCCCCTCGCAGTATACAAAGCTGATCGCCTATACATGGCCTCTCCAGCGCTGGGGCCTGGACATTGTCGGGCCCCTGCCCACCGCTCAGGGCAACCTTAAGTTCGCCTTCGTCGCTGTCGAGTAGTTCACCAAATGGATCGAGGCGCGGGCTGTTTCTACAATAACATCAAAGACTGCCCAAAAATTCTTCTGGCAGAACATTGTTTTCCGCTTCGGAGTGCCGTCCGAACTAACAGTTGACAACGGCAAGCAGTTTGACAACCAAGACTTCAAGGATTTTTGTTTCTCCATTGGCACCAAGCTTGCCTTCGCCTCAGTCTATCATCCGCAGTCCAACGGGCTCGTGGAACGCGCCAACGGGAAAATCTTCACAACTGTCAAGGAAATGCTCCTTGATGAAAAAAAGGGCAGATGGACCGATTTGTTACCTGAGGCAGTCTGGGCACTAAACACGACTGAGTGCAGGGCGATCGGGTTTACTCCCTTTCGCCTTCTATACGGATCGGAGGCCATGACCCCGCAAGAAATAAAGCATGGGTCCCCGCGAACAGTTCCGTCAGCCGTCCCCGACGTGGACGAGCCAACTTCAAAGGATCTCATCGACGGAGACCGAGTCTTCGCCCTACAGGCCCTAAACAAATACCAAGCCCAGACCAAAGCATGGCGCGACCACTCAGTCATCCCGAGGGAGTTCAGCGAGGGGGACCTCGTACTCGTCCGAACAGCTCGGACGGAGTCTAAGGGCAAGCTGGAGCCCAGGTGGGAGGGCCCCTTTATAGTCAAGACAAAACCTTCCCCCAGCGCTTACAGGCTCACAACGCCAAACGGCGAGGACCTGGAGCACTCCTGGAACATCGACAACCTCCGCAAATTTTTTGTTTGACTCCTCAGGGCTGATTTCGCCCTTGTAATTTGCAAAAACAATCTTGTACCGGCCCGCACTCTTTTCCTCCCGGGGGGTGAGGTTTTTAACGAGGCAGAGCCATGTAATATATGTGTGAAAAATCCCCCGCAAAAACATGCGTCGAAAAAAGACCGCGACGACGGTCTTCGACATTCGACCAACACGAGGTCACCGCGAGGCTAAGCGCTAGCCACCCTCGCGTGCGACAAATCCGCGCTGAAGTCGCCTAAGGGTGCAGCCGGACTAGCACAACAAGTGCAAAAAAATCAAAGTCTATCGCGAAGACTATCCGCGCAAAAGTCGCCTAAGGGCGCAGCCGGACCAGCACAACAAGTGCGAAAAAATCGAAGTCCATCGTGAAGACTATCCGCGCAGAAGTCGCCTAAGGGTGCAGCCGGACTAGCACAACAAGTGCGAAAAAATCAAAGTCTATCGCGAAGACTATCCGCGCAAAAGTCGCCTAAGGGTGCAGCCGGACTAGCACAACAAGTGCAAAAAAAATCGAAGTCTATCGCGAAGACTATCCGCGAAGAAGTCGCCTAAGGGTGCAGCCAGACTAGCACAACAAGTGCGAAAAAATCGAAGTCCATCGCGAGGACTATCCGCGCAGAAGTCGCCTAAGGGTGCAGCCGGACTAGCACAACAAGTGCGAAAAAACCAAAGTCTACCGCGAAGACTATCCGCGCAGAAGTCGCCCAAGGGTGCAGCCGGACTAGCACAACAAGTGCGAAAAAACCGAAGCCTACCGCAAAGACTGTCCGTGCAGAAGACACCTAAGGGTGCAACCGGACTAGCACAACAAAAAGGCAGAAACGACAACATCAAACCGTCCGCGCCAAGACCAACTATAATCACACCAGCACAGCACAACAAAACAAACCAGACAAAGTACACAACGCCTTCGCACACATATACAAGCGAGGGCACACAACTTCATCATATAAGCCTCTACATATACAAGCGAGGGCACCACACTCTACATCGGCTCAACCTTAGAAATAATTCCCATCTCCCTATAATTAAATAACATTATCCTAAGCTCCTCACCCGCAAAAAGACTTCGCAGTTCCCCTTCACCTGTATTCACGGCGGCCGGCAAAGACAACAGTTCCTGCCGGCCAGCCCCACTCACACGAAGCCGAGCCCCCTCCGCCCCACTAACTCTACGTTTCGCAACCTCCCTTCGTCGTCGTCGCCCGGTGCTAGGACCTGGCACATCTCCTGCGTCCGCGACGTGCGGCGAAGCCTCCGCCGCAGCCACATCCAAGGCCGCAAAGTAGTCCAAGTCCTCCGACGACGACTCCTCAGTTCACTCAACCGAGCTCCCAGAGTCAGCACAATCAAAAAACTCAGATGAAGATCCACCACATTCATTACCATCTTCCGCGGTCGAAGCCGCCAAAAATTTAGTAGTAGCGGTTGTGTGCGCAGGCCCAAAATCTTGAACCTACGCAGCAACCAAAATTCAGCAACATATACAAATTTCCCCAACCCTCTACACCCACTACGCCACCTGCGACGGCCCTGACGTTGCGGGAGCCTCCGCCGTTGCTTCCGCTGTTGTCTCCGCCGCCACCGCTGCGGGATCTTCAGCACTCGGCGCAGCAGCTGCGGAGGCATCAGGCGCGTCTTCGGCGACCTCTGGGGGCAGGTCTTCGCCGGCCGCAGCGGATGCGGGGGCACCCGACGCGTCTCCCGTAGTCTCCGGGGTCGGCTCCAGGGCGACCCCAGACACGGCCTCCGCCGGGGTCGGCTCCGGGTCAGACAGCATGCTGTTCAACGCCCCGAAGTCGTCGACCCTCTCGCCGCACGCCGCCTAAGACAAAACACACAAAATTCATCAAACACACACACAGCCTACATCCAACAAACACCAAACAAACGAAAACGTTACCTGAGCCCTCGCCGTCTCGGCCCGCTCCCTGACCACCTTGCGACCGTGCGGACCCCACATCCGGTCGTAGATAGCTCCGACGGATTCCTTCACTACGGGGTCCTCAACCTTAAAGATATCTTGCTCAAAATCTTCATCGACTTGGTCAAAGACCTCGAAGTGCAGGCACCCTTCGCGGGAGAGCACGTTCATCGCCCCCTCGCAGGTGACCAGGGAGGCATATGCCATAAACCCCTCCACGACAGTGGGGAGTGCCTGCAACTCCTCCTGCACCCACTCCAGGCAGCGAAGTCCGGGCTCTCGGTCCGGCACTTCGAAATCACCGGTCCCCGCGCCCAGCCCACGGTATGTATCTATAAGCAGTTGGCGCGTCCGCTCTGCCTCCGCGCGTGACGCGGCCTCGGCCCTCTCCACGCGGCTCTCCAGGGCGGTGAGCCGCTCCTGCAGCTTCTCGGCGCGTTCCCTGGCAAGATTGCCCTCCGCCCGTGCCAGGTTGGCCTCCGCCTGCGCAGCCTGCGCCTTGACAAGGGCCTCGTTGGTCTCCCTCCTTTCCCCCGCCAGCTGGCGCCGGAGGGCAGCCTTCTCTCCCTCCAGTGTGGCCACCTTGTCCGCCAGCTTGCGACACTTGCTGTTGGCGGCCGATTTTTCACGGACGGCGTCAGCATGTTGTGACCGAAGTCTCTCGACTTCGGCAGCCACAGCTGCCGTGAGGGCCCCCGACGCAGTGCGGCTGGCGAAGTTAGCCACCTGCAGAGCAATCGTAAGACCGCGGCCCCAGCAAGCCGATATAAAAAAAAGAAGGGACGAAGTCCAGCTCAGCGGACCTAACTTAGCGCCTCCGTCACCTCCTTCAGCCGGCAGGATGCAGCGCCCGCCTCATCCATGACAACAGCGAGGGCCGACACCTCGCCTCCGGCGCTAAGAGCCTCGCCCTTCGCCTTCGGCACTGCGGCAGCCGTCGTGGTCGCCGCGGCAGGCGCAACCATAGCAAGTTGGCCTTCGCCCGACCCTGCGACGTACCAACGAATAAATTAAAAAAATAAATAAATAGAGCCAACGACTTACCACCGAGATAGTCGTCCACACTAATATCGGTGGCGAAGTCGGCGACACGTTTGCCTGACAACGGCAACGCTCGGGCCGCCTTCGCGACCTCCGCCACTCCGCTGGACGGCGGCACCGCCTTCGCCGATTTCGAGCCTCCGGCGCCTGCCGTTGCCTCCGGCGCCTTGCTAGATGCAGGGACGCCTGACTTCGCCGCCAGCGGCGGCCGGCCTCCGCGGGGGGCCGCAGCCTTCGCAGCCCCCCGCTGCCTCTTCGACCTGGCCTCAACGAGCCTGACAGCCGCCTGGCGCTTCTGTGCAGCTCCCTGGTGATCCTTGTCCATCACTGCTGACACAACAGCAGCAATATTCTGCCCGTAAGGAAAAACCCTCCATTCACGAACCATGCGAGATGTAAAAAAGTCCTCGCCAGCCGCGCGAGGGATAGGAACATTCCTAGGCCAACAACCCCCGGTAACCCTCAGCATCCGAGCCGAAGACTCCCGGAGCTCGGGCGAAGACATCCTTTCCCCCGGGGCCACGCACGTCCTCATCAACTCTCTAGCAAAACCATCAGAAACCCCAAGTCCTCCCATAGCAGTACCTAATTTTCTCTTTTTAGAGGATGGGGCGGCCGCCGGCGTAGGGTCGTCTCCAGTCTCCACCGCCGGCTTCTTCCCACGGCGGTCCACATCGTCTTGACCAGGGTAGCCGTCATATGGCAATTGATTTAATTCAAAAACCCTATTCAAACGGTCATTCGACCCGCGGATATCCCAGCTGCGCTGGCCATCTGTCCTCGGCACGTAACGTCCAACGAGCCGCACCGCCCCATCCTCCGCCTCACGCACAAAGGCGGCCGGATCGCGGTTTTGCAGATTCAGGGCGAAGGCGGGACTCCGCACCACCCTTCCGCCATGGAAAGGCATCTGGCGAGGGCACACTTCGCCCAACGCCCAGCCATGCGCCAAGGGCCATACCCCGTACGCCACAAATTCTTCAACCAAGTCGCGCCCACTGCTCAGGCCGGCGGCGCACCGAAGGGCCCCTTCGTCCACATCCTCCTCCGCCACTTCAAAGGGTGGGTACGCTGAGTAAAAATGAGAACACATCTCGGACACGGGGAGTCCCTCATGGCCTTCGACGGTACCCTCAGCAACGTAAAACCAAAATTCATTCCAGTTGCCCCACTTGTTGCGGGCGCAAGGGACCAACTCGACTACCTGCATCGTGGTTTTGCCGGTCTTCGGCGTGAATGTGCAGGACCCAAACTGAGCAACTTCGTCTCCAATCATCCTCTTCTGCCAGTGCAAACAATAATACTTCGCAAAAACTTCGACCGATGGCTGTCCGCCGTACGAAGTCGTCGCCCAGACATACTTCGACAGAGCCACTATGGCATTCGGTGTCAGCTGATGTATTTGAACGTTGAACCTGCGCAGGACTTCGCCAACAAATCGGTGCGCAGGCAAGCGGAGTCCGGCGGCGAAGAACGCCTCGAAAACAACCAACTCGCCCTCCGGCTCGGGGACTTCCTCCGTCCCCGGGACTCGAGCAACTCCGCCGCCGAAGTAACCCAACCGCTGCATATCTTGCATGCGGACCGACGACATCCGCGATACGCCAAAATCAACAGAATCGTCGGCGCGCAACTCCTCCGCCATTAAACTACTCAGCGTCTCCTCAGACGAGGCGGCGGCCGGCGGCGAGGGAACGGCCGGCGGTGTAGCGGCAGCGGAAGAAGACGAGGACGGCATCGCTACGTACCGTCGGCGGCGGCGGGCGGTCTGCTTCACTCTAGCCAGATCTCCGGCGAACAAGAGCACGGCGGGCAGACGAGCAGCAAGACGGCGGAAAGGGCGGCTAGGGTTTTCGCGGAGCGCGGAAGGTGAAGTTCAAAAAGCGCTGACCCCCGCCCCCTTTTATAGGTAGGGCGCGGCTCTTCGGGAAACCCGCAATCCAACAGGGCGCGGTGCTTCGGGAAACCCGCAATCCAACAGTACGCCGTCAATCAACGGTCATATTAAAAACCCCCGCGGAACCACTTCGAGCGAGGGCAGCGTCTCCGCCATCTAGCGATGTCTTCGGCACCAGGTGACTTTGTCGAACTGGTCCCTCGGAGGGCAAATGTTGGGGCGAAGGCAAAGGCGCCACCCTTCGCTCGAAGCCTTCGCTGCAGCAGCTGAGCTAACAGAAACAAAACAGGCAGGGACACCCTTCGCTTGTTCCGCACCAGACGAAGACCGGCGACGAAGGGCATCCCACAGTGCGGCCTCGTCCAGCTCAGAGGCCCACGTGCCATCCGGCCCATCGTAACGGGCCCCGCGTGGCCGCCGTGCGTTACGGGCCTAATTTGTAAAGGCATCCCTATAATTACGGTCTGTAACCCCGCTTTATGGGAATATTCTGGGGATAACCTAGGTAGCTGAGGGCACATGCGTCCTTAGCTCAAGGCGCTGCGCGCTCAGGTACCTATAAATACCCCTGCACAGTGCCCGTGAGAGGCCAGATTAACAGAGCTTTTGCCATCTAGCGCGAGTGCCCTGTTGACATCACTATTCACCCTTGTTGGATCCCCTTGCAACTGAGAGCAAGTTCCAACAGCGCCTTCTGGTGCTTGCTCTGACTCTACGCGCGCAGTCCGCACTGTTCACTGTTCATTTTGCAGTCGACCGTTGGCGTTGTAGCTGTTGCTCCCGCTGGCACACCGGACAGTCCGGTGAATTATAGCGGGGAGCGACTTCTAGAAACCCGAAGATAGCAAGTTAAGAGTTGATCTCCCTGGTGCACCGGACACTGTCCGGTGGCACACCGGGCAGTCCGGTGCGCCAGACCATGGCAGCCTTCGGTTGGTTTTGCTCCTTTCTTTTTGAACCCTATCTTGGACTTTTTATTGGTTTGTGTTGAACCTTTGGCACCTATAGAACTTATAATCTAGAGCAAACTAGTTAGTCCAATTGTTTGTGTTGAGCAATTCAACCACCAAAATCATTTAGGAAAAGGTTTGACCCTATTTCCCTTTCAATCTCCCCCTTTGTGGTGATTGATGCCAACACAAACCAAAGCAAATATAAAAGTGCAGAATTGAACTAGTTTGCATAAGGTAAGTGCAAAGGTTGCTTGGAATTAAACCAATATATTATTTCTAATAGATATGCATGGATTGTTTTCTTCTTATTTAACATTTTGGACCATGCTTGCACCACTAGTTTTGTTTTTGCAAATTCTTTTGGAAATTCTTTTCAAAATCCTTTTGCAAATGGTCAAAGGTATATGAGTAAGATCGTAAGAGGTATTTTCAAGATTTGCAATTTTCTCCCCCTGTTTCAAATGCTTTTCCTTTGACTTAAACAAAACTCCCCCTAAATGAAATTCTCCTCTTAGTGTTCAAGAGGGTTTTACCAATTAAGATAGAATTTCTTAGAGGAATACTAATTTCAAAGGTACCAATTTGAAAAACATTTAAACACTTAAGCTTGTTTCGAAAAATTTGAAATTGGCGTGGTGGTGCGGTCCTTTTGCTTTGGGCTAATACTTTCTCCCCCTTTGGCATGAATCACCAAAAACAGATACTTTGAGTGAAATATGAGCCCTTAGTAAATTCTATCCCCCTTTGGCAAACAATATATGAGTGAAATATTATACCAATGTAGAGAGATGGCGGAATACCGACAAAGAGTAAATCATACCGATGGAGTTGAGTGGAAGCGTCGTCTTTGCCGAATACTCCATTTCCCTTTCAATTCTATGACTAAGCATAAGAATACACTTGAAAACACATTAGTCATAGACATAAAAGAGATATGATCAAAGGTATATAAATGAGCTATGTGTGCAATGTTTCAATCAAAATTCCTAGAATCAAGAATGTTTAGCTCATTCCTAAGTTTGGTAAAGGTTTTCTCATATAATGGCTTGGTAAAGATATTGGCTAATTGTTCTTTGGTGTTAATATAGGCTATCTCGATATCCCCCCTTTGTTGGTGATCTCTCAAAAAGTGATATCGAATGGCTATGTGCTTAGTGCGGCTATGTTCAACGGGATTATCCGCCATGCGGATTGCACTCTCATTATCACATAGGAGAGGGACTTTGCTAAATTTGTAGCCATAGTCCCGAAGGGTTTGCCTCATCCAAAGTAATTGCGCACAAGAATGGCCTGCGGCAATGTACTCGGCTTCGGCGGTAGAAAGAGCTACTGAGTTTTGTTTCTTTGAAGCCCAAGACACGAGGGATCTTCCTAGAAACTGACAAGTCCCTGATGTGCTCTTCCTATCAATTTTACACCCTGCCCAATCAGCATCGGAATATCCTAATAAGTCAAAAGAGGATCCCTTGGGGTACCAAAGACCAAACTTAGGAGTATAAACTAAATATCTCAAGATTCTTTTCATGGCCCTAAGGTGAACTTCCTTAGGATCGACTTGGAACCTTGCACACATGCATACGGAAAGCATAATATCCAGTCGAGATGCACATAAATAGAGTAGAAATCCTATCATTGACCGGTATACCTTTTGATCTATAGATTTACCTCCCGTGTCGAGGTCGAGATGCCCATTGGTTCCCATGGGTGTCATGATGGGCTTGGCATCCTTCATTCCAAACTTGGTGAGTATGTCTTGAATGTACTTAGTTTGGCTGATGAAGGTGCCCTCTTGGAGTTGCTTCACTTGAAATCCTAGAAAATACTTCAACTCCCCCATCATAGACATCTCGAATTTTGGAACCATGATCCTACTAAACTCTTCACAAGTAGATTTGTTAGTAGACCCAAATATGATATCATCAACATAAATTTGGCATACAAACAAATCTTTTGCAATAGTTTTAGTAAAGAGAGTAGGATCGGCTTTACCGACTTTGAAGCCATTAGTGATAAGAAAATCTCTTAGGCATTCATACCATGCTCTTGGGCTTGCTTGAGCCCATAAAGCGCCTTAGAGAGTTTGTAAACATGATTAGGGTACTCACTATCTTCAAAGCTGGGAGGTTGCTCAACATAGACCTCTTCCTTGATTGGTCCATTGAGAAAGGCACTTTTCACGTCCATTTGATAAAGCTTAAAGCCATGGTAAGTAGCATAGGCAAGTAATATACCACTACACCATGACACAATATTGCCAACGGATTGTCTGATGGAAAAACACCTGAATAGCGTCGCACAGTCTGTCGGTAAAGAGCTTTGCCGACAGATAATGTGTGTCGGCAAAGGTCTTGTCGGCAATAACCTTTACCGACAGACATAGATCTACCGACAGACTATGTGTTGGCAATGTTTATGTTATTGCCGATAGACATATCTTTGCCGTCGGACAAATTTTTGCCGACATATTCTTGTGTCAACTGCTTGTGTGTCGGTAAAAGTCTATATACCGACAGATTGTCTGATGTTATTCCCTATGTGCAGTTAAAAAAATCATGTATACAAATATATGCTAATGAAACAAATAATAAATTGATTATGATGCACATTGCAGGACAACTTGAATAATATGTAGCTCAGAATATATGAAATTTGATTACTAAAAGAAAGAGATCAATCTTTGACTTTAAATTCCAACATATATTGTTTTGGAACACAATTTGTGTGATGAACATATAAAAATAATAGCATACATGTTTTCTAAATTCTGAAGTGATCTTTCAGTTCGATTACATGCAAAGTCTAAAGATTCATCTAGCAAACTAAAATCTCTCCATCAGCTGGGTGTTACTCCAACGGCTAGCATGCATGCGAGTAATCATTTTTCACACACTTCAAGCACTCTGATCCTTGCTTCCAGCACCTCTTCCCTACAACATATTTTGATAATTTGTCAATTACTATATCAATAGGTCTATAAACTCCCAACAGAAAAAACAAACTGAAAGTTTAATAAAAGTATTAAATTGCAAAAAGTTCGGTGATACTGCAGATGAAAGTAAACCACAAAATATTTCATGTAAAGGATGACAAAAAATAGGACTGAATAGAGCTGCGGATTCGCATCCAGCCTCTGCATGCATACTCAGTCTGATACTAAAATGACGGCGGTGAACTTTGTTAAGTTTCTTCAATATTCTGTGCACCAAACAGATAATTTCGTATTGTGTAATAAAGTCAGGTGGATGTTTCCCTTCATTTTGTTTTATATCTAACTACTGTTATCATTCTTTGAGATAAGAACTAAGTCTATATTGTTATAGTGCTGATTATGATTATGACAGGAAAATGGAAGTCATGACAACTGTAAACTAGAGATATCCATTAAAGGCAATAGTTCAAATCCATTATAAATAATGAAATTGGCAACAGTTCAAATCTAGGTGGGCACATACTATACCTTGACAACAACAGCATGCGTACTTTGTCAGTATCAACAAAGATGGGCCAAAAGATCACCGAATAAGTTCTGAAGAGGACAAAACAGAGACATGAATTTGGACATTAAAAATTAACACAAAATAGAGACAGCATGCAGAAAATATATGAAGAAAATAGTTTGTGTCTGTTGCCATTTCCTCTACTTATATGGAATTACTGTCAGTTAACAACAACATATATCTGATCATCTTTTCACTTTTAATCAAGCATATATCTGATCTGTATAGAAGTATAGCAATGGGACATTGGTTAGTAAGTAGTAACTGTACTTGCAAGACTAGAATTAAAAAAACTGGGCCAAATTAAAAAAACAGCCGTCTATTTGCGCCTGCAGTTGGATGACCTGAACGAAGATGCAGAGATGATCTATACTATAGCCTGTGAGCCTCATTTCTTCCCCAGTTCCTTTAGAATACAGCAACCCATGGTCAGTTGTGACAGCGATATACCGAAGCAAACACTTGACTGCAGCCAAATGATCCTCCCTAGGTGACTCCATAAACCGACTCAAATAGCTGACATTGAAGGTTAGCTCAGGTCTAGTATGTAGCAGATACCTCAAACTTCCGATTAGACTCCGGTATTCAGTTGAATCCACTGAGGATGAATCACCGGTCTTCGATAGCTTGAGTTTCGCTTCCATCGGAGTCTTGTTTGGGTTGCAATGGCTCAGTCCAACCTTCTCAAGCAGCTGCTTTGCATATTTAGTTTGACACAAACTGATCCCTTTGTCATCTTGATGCACTTCAATTCGATCCTAGATAGTATGATAGAGCCCCCAAATCAGTCATCTTGAACACCTTCTTCATTTCAGCCTTGAAAGCACTAAGCTCAATTCTGGACTCCCCCATGATAATAAGGTCATCCACATACACTCCTACCACCAATCTGCAGGAATTTCTGACCCTTGTGTACAGACAATGTTCAACCACACTTGATAAAACCTAGATCATTCAACACAGTGTCCAATTTTAAGTTCCATGCTCTAGGAACCTGCCTCAAACCATACAAAGCCTTGTGCAGCCTCAACACCTTCTGCTCCTCACCCTTCTTGACAAAGCCAGGTGGCTGACACACATAGACTTCTTCTACCAGGTCACCATTCAGGAAGGCAGACTTCACATCCATATGGTGAACACTCCAGTTCAGATGTGCTGCAAGAATGAGTATGACTCTGACAGACTCCATTCTGGCAACTGGAGCAAAGACTTCATCAAAATCTACTCCATGCCTTTGAACATACCCTTTTGCCACCAATCTGGCCTTATACTTCACAATGTCACCCCTTTCATCATGCTTCAGCTTGTAAACCCATTTAAACCTATTGGTCGATGTCCCTTTGGCAAAGTCACAAGTGACCAGGTCTTGTTCTCCTTGATGGACTGCAGTTCCTCCAGCATAGCTGCACGCCAAAGTGGGTTCTGGACAACTTCTTCACTTGTAGCAGGCTCATTCCCCATGAAAGCCAAGAGCTCCTCAACAAGTCCCATGTCATTTTGCACTTGTACATTGCCTGAATTCATAATGCTTTCAAGAGTTCTGTAATGGCATGGTGCATCACCATGATCTGCATCAAGGTCGGGGGTCACTGTTGGTGGTGTTGCAAACTCCACAGTGTTGGGTACTGCTAGGGTCTGCATTGACTGTGTACCACCTGGAGTATCTGTTGAAGATTGCACTGGCATGTGCTGTGCTGTGGGTGGCGACTTGGATGGCCCAACCAAGTCTGTCTCCCTGACTGGAGTATTGTCCAGCTGAAAGTCACCATCACTCTGTATAAAATCAACACAGAAGGGATTCTCACCATCTATCTTCTCGGCATCACTCCAGTCCCATGCCCGGCTTTCTTCAAACACAGCATCACGGGACACCACTACCCACTTTGTAGCAGGGTTGTAAAACCTCCAAGCCTTGCTCCCATGCTCATAGCCGATGAACAACATCGGCGTGCTTCTGTCCTCCAGCTTCGACAAGTGTTTGGCCCCCTGTTTGACATGTGCCACACATCCAAACGTACGAAAGTGTTTAACAGAGGGCTTAAATCCATACCATACTTCGTGAGGCGTGCGACCTTTAACACTCTGAGTTAGAGATCAATTCAATATGTAGACCGTTGTTGATACTGCTTCCCCCCAGAGCCATCCTGGCAACCTCATAGCCTTGAGCATACTTCTTGCCATTCCCATGACAGTTTGGTTCCGGCGTTCAACCACGCCGTTCTGTTCCGGAGTGTGTGGCGCAGTCAGGTGTCGCTGTATACCCTCCCTAGTACAGTGCTCGACGAACGAACATGCCGTGAACTCGCCACCGCGATCGATGCGAAGAGTTCCCAGCTTTGTTCCTGCCTTAGATTGCGCCAGTGCCTGAAAGTCTATGAAGGCCCTCATGGCTTGGTCCTTCGTCAACATCAGAGTCACCCACATAAACCGGCTTAGAGTCACCCATAGATCCCTGACTCAGCCACAGTATTATTCACTAATACAGAAATGTAAACAAACTAGCTACGACACTGCAACTAACTAACAGTAGGCACTGGTATGGGAAAATGGTGAATGAAAGTACAGCTGAACAAGCTGATGACTAGAATTGTGACTGATATCTGGGCCGACATTGCGACTCAATCTCAGGCACAGTCTTAGTCTTACGGACTCACAAAACCTAACATGCCGGTAGCAGCCACATTATCACACACCAATCACACACTTGTCACCGAAACAAATAACTTTGAGGCAAACACACATTATGCAAGCAGAGAAATACTAGAATAGACTCCCAGCAGTTATAATGACAGTGGTCGGAATGGACTTGGTCAGAAATACTAGAACAGGCTCCCAGCAGTTAAGAACAGACTCCCAGAAATACCAGAAGAGGCTCTATTCTATTCTTTTAAAAAGGATCAGTAGTTAATTGAATTGGACTTGGTCGGAATGGAATAAAATGATTTAGTCCACAGTTATTTGAGCATTTCCCAATTGGAATAAAATGATTTAGTCCATTGTTATACCATTTTTCATTCATGACAGTCAAGGTCTTTCTGGGCCTAGGTAGTCAGTCAGACCTTTCGAATGACTACACTTATACACAACTATATATATGAAGAAAATATTTACCTGCTGCTGTAGAACCTTGGGTCAACGTTGATTTTTTGTTACGACTCATCTAAAAATATAGAACATTAGAAGCTTGTTCCATTAATTACATAAATAAAATACAAGGTTGTAGTATTACCTTGTTTGTTGGCCATGCAACGGGCATAAAAAGAGCATCCCCCATACTCTCTACACCTAAGTATGGTCGTGGCAGAGTACTTTCCCTTTTTAGCACGCGAGTCACAAAAACTTGTGAACTCCCTTCCAAGAGGAACATCTCCCACCTTAGTGGTTGGGTCGGTTGAGATAATATTTGCTATTGCAACAGGAACTTCTGATCTCATCATAGAATATAATATGACTTCTTTACCGACCTAATAAAATATGCGAAGTAAGATTACAAAGTTCAAATAATGAAACATAAATATGAAGTGATAGATGAGAAAATTACAGGATTATCATCTGCATTTTGAGATGATCCATGATTTCTTTGAGGTACCATTGTTGCAATGTCTCGCTCTCGCCTGCGACTTTGCTCTTCAATAGTATTAACATCTTCACGATTCCTTGGACGACCCACAATGCTTGCAACTCGCCTAGTAAGTTGCAAGTCATCTTCAACCATATTTTTTGAATGGTCATTACCATTGTAATCATGTGCCACCTCATCTGAACGATGCACCCTTGAGTTCTAAAGAAAAATAAAAATAAAAAAGTGTTAGTGAGATAAAGGAAACAAGCCTAATTAACATGATAGACGCCGAACTGCTCGATATATGCTACAATGGCTAAATATATGCAATATTATATCACCTGTCGAGAATTAGACCCATGTTGTGAAGGGCTTTCTATATGTTGCACCCCTTGAGCTGCTACCATCATTTGATAAATTTGATCCATTTTATCTTTCATCTGATTCATATCCTGTCTTAAGGCTCTAACCTCTTGCTCAGAATGACTGCGGGCTTGCAATGCCATTTGAAGCTTTGTTGATATTTTCATTTGAGTTCTAGGGGTGCCTACATCTTGTGGAGTTGGTCCTAAGCCTAAACCACGAATATGACCTCTTGGTTCTTTCTCTCCAAAAACACGTGCATATAAATCACCATCTTCAATACTTCTATCCCTGGCTTCGCAGCAACAGCTTCTTCAAATTTATTCTTAAGAGAACCACATATATATTATCTTTTGTTCACCTATATTTTAATTATTATAGAAATCATAAATAAAAGTACTCACAATGAATATTTCTGCTCCAGGTAGAGGTACAATATCCCCTTCTTTGTTCTTACGCGTGTGTGTTCTAACATATATTTCATCTCTTCTCGTAGGGCGTCCTTGTTGTTCGGCCTACAAGAAAAAATGAATTGGTCAAGTAATTGACTAGATTTTTCATAAATAAAACTAATGATTATACAAACTAGTGATTATAAGTTTTATACCAGTTCATGCCCCACACGAGCATAACTTTTGCTGCCAGCTGCATGTGACATAGTCAACTTTGAACGGTTATCTTTATCTTTGTTTGTACGAACCTACAACATAAATAATAATCAGTCAAAACAATATGACAAATTCATTCGTACAACAATGTAATGAAGGTTTATATCTCAAAAAAGCAATTAAAAACAAATTAGCACGTACTTCAGCTTCTGGAGACATCCAATAAGTTATCAACCACTCCCAATCAGATTCTTTCACCCTTTCATCCCTTTTAGCAATAAGCTCTTCAAAACTCAATGTTTCATCAAAGTATTTCATCTTTAGGTCAGCCTTAAACTCTCTCCACTTTTTTGCTGCAGATGTTATAACATAATCTATACCAGATTCATCCAACTCATAGTATTCCTGTTTCAATAAAATTGTAGTTGATTACCAAATCTACTCATAATAGGCTAAGTCAAATTAACTCAATAAATCAGATTACCTTCACTTTTGTCCATAACTTGAACTTCTTTTTAGAATCAACTAGTCTCCAATCCTCAGAAGAAACTGGGATATTTTTCCTCACCAAAGTTCCTATGAAATTACCAAACTCTTTGCTGTTCCTACCAACAGGTTGGCCATATTCATTAAGGGTAATGGAGATTTTAGGCCCACCACTATTTGAATATATGTTCTTCTTCAAGGTTGGGCCCCTTCCTTTCCTTATATTATGGTGCCCAGTAGGTTGCTCTGCTTATTGCATGAGATAAAAAAGATGAAAACATTTCTTGATAACTATTTTCAAAAGTTATACAGTGAATTTAAAGTTTGTTTGATTGTTACCTTCATCATTGATGGGATATTCAGATTCTCCATAACTATTTTCAGAAGTACTATCCTCATGGTTATCGTCAACAATATCCCTTTGAGTCCTTGATCGCAAAGTAGGACCATTAGTTGAATATGCTAATTTCCTTGTCTGCACTCAAAGAAGTTGAAAACATTCAACATACAGGTTCAAAACATGAACTTATTAAATAGGGGAGTACATTAACCTTGTGTTTCTTGTTGGCTCGATGTGATCCATTTGCCTCATTAACCATAGTACTAGATACAGGGAGATTAAGAGATCTCATCCTCTTCATATTTTCGTTTATGTTGGCAGCCCTCTGTAGTTCATATTCATTGACCTCTGTTTCTTTACCCATTCCTCTTCCTCTTACGAACTTTACTCCTGAATCAAGACATAAAGAGATTACAATCACACATTACAATGTAAAAATGAAACATTTTTGCATACACAAAAAACATATCTTACTTGCTAGGTTGGTTTTTGCCAATCATTATTCCATCTATATCAGTCCTAACACAACTACTACCACCAATAGAAACATTAACTTGTGTGTTTGCATCCAAATCTGGCAAGAAAGAACTTATTTCTGTACTATTGCCTAGCCTTTCATCCATGTCATACATGTCACGTTGTTTTGACTTTAAAACAGTAAACCAACCAGCATCAATAGGATCTTGCACAAAGTAAACTTGAGTTGCTTGAGATGCAAAAATAAATGGCTCATCTAATTCGTTGTCACCAGTATTGAATAAATGGTTGAAGTTGACCATTGTCACCCCAAAATTGTCTATTTTGACCCATTTGTCTCGTACTCGGTTATCAATCCAATCACATTTGAACAATACTAATTTTCCTTAGTGATGGTAGTTCAGCTCAAGAATGTCTTTTATAACACCATAATAAGTTTTGCTCATTGATATTGGGTTATTATTGTTTGTCCCATGAAAAATTGTTGCATGTGCAACTAGGGATACACCACTACACTGCACTGACCTACCCACATCATAAGAATGTGTATGGAAATTTATCCCATTTATAGTATAACTGTCGTAAGAATGTGCAACCATGTTAGGCTCCTTAGCTAATATTGTTATCTCCTCAGGTACTTCCTCACCCGTTGTTTCCACCTGACGATATTGAAGATTGTTATTGCACTACATAAATAATGTGGAACTAGATGTTGTATAAACCATTTTCATAGATACTTACGTGTGACTTAAACCACTCGTGAAATGTCTTATAGTGTAAACGACTGATTGTTCTTTGATTTTGATGGCCAGCCAAATGAAGATATTCTATATGTTTACTAAACATACAATATACTTTAGTAATCATGAAATAAATGGATGATACTGATTATAAGAAATATAATGGAAAACTTACTTCAAGTAAGGCTCTATATGGTCATAGTTGAACAAGACATATCTATGTGCTTGAAGTCATGTTTTGTGGTCTAATGTGACACTATGCTTACCAACTAATCCTCGACCTACGTTATGGAAGAAAGGGGTGGTATTGATTAAATCAACATCCAAGCCATCATCATTTCTTTTTTCCGGTTAAATCTAGTTTCACCATGTAAATAGCGAGAACAGAATGTGAGACTTTCATCAAATAGATAGCTTTCCGCAATTGACCCCTCTGGGTGACTCCTAGTGCGAACATAGCCCTTACATCTCATTAAAAACCTATAAAGGAGAATGCCATATATGTGAAACCTTCCTATGAGTAAAATTAAGTTTTATTTGTTGCTAAAATATATTAAAATTTACCTCTCCACTGGGTACATATTACGAAATTGAACAGGGCCAGCAATTCTGACTTGAGTAGGAAGATGAACCATTAAGTGTACCATAATATCAAAAAAGGATGGTAAGAATATAGTCTCAAGAATGCTTAGAGTCTCAGCTATTTCTGACTCTAGCTTATGCATATCGCTTATATGAATAACTAGCGAATATATTTGCTTAAAAAATTGCTCACACGAATCAGCGCACCACTAACTTTTTCTGGTAATATCCTTCTCACGGCAAGTGGAAGTAAATATTGTAACAAAACATGGTTATCATGGATCTTTAGCCCGACAAGCTTCTTCTCCTTCACGTCCACATTGTTTCTTATATCTGATGCATAACCATCAGGAAATTTTACTCCTTTTAGAAGTTCACAAAATAATATCTTCTCAGACGCACTCATAGTATATGATGCTGGTGGTAAATAAAACTTGTCACCCACTGGAACAGGATGAAGCTCAGTTCGAATGCCTAGGGACTGAAGATCCAAATGATATTTCAAGTTATCCTTGGACTTTTGCTGAATGCCTAGGAGGGTGTTGACAATGTTATCACACACATTCTTCTCGATGTGCATGACATCTAAATTATGTCGTAACATTAAATCCTTCCAATATGGAAGCCTAAAAAAATAGACCTCCTTTTCCAAATGACAGTAGGCTCCCCTTCCTTATTTTTGCTTTCTTTTTATGTTGGCAACCTTTCCCATGCACTGCATGCATATTCTGTGTTTGCAATAAAACTTTCTCTCCAGAAAATGGTCTAGGCGCTGGCCTGTCCTCAACTTTACCATCAAATGAATTTGGATCAAATCTATATGGATGGTTTGGGTCCAAGAATCTACGATGTCCCATATAACAATTTTTTGTACCTTGTTTCAATCGTAGAGAACATGTATATGAGTGGCATTCAATACATGCTACTTGACCTGATGTAGTACATGCTGCAATGTACCCTAGGCCCAGATAATCAGATATGGTCCATATTATTGCAGCACGCAATTGAAAGTACTCATGCTTTGCGGAATCATAAGTCCTTACCCCTTGAACAAACATATCCAATAGATCATCAATTAGTGGCTCAAAATAAATATCTATATCACTACCAGGAGATCTACGGCCTGAAATCAACAATGAGATAATGAAATTTGTTTGCTTCATACACAACCATGGTGCAAAGTTATATGGGATGAGAATAACATGCCAAATGCTATAGCTAACATTCATGGACCTGAATGGATTAAAACCATCTGTAGCTAAAGCAAGTCTAATGTTGCGACTGTCAGAAGCAAACACTGGGTGCTTTTGGTCAAAATCCTCCAGAGAGGTGAATCTGTAGGATGCCTTAGTAATCCATCTTGTATACGCTCCTCATCATGCCACCTCGTGTCACTTGCTATCTTAGATGATAGAAATAACCTCTGAAGCCTTCTTTTTATTGGAAAATAGCGAAGAACTTTGCATGGAACCTTGTGTACATGTTTTCCATTTAAACTTCTACTTTTTGATTTCCAGCGTGACTTTTCACATGTGGGACATGCATCACAATTAGCATACTCCTTCCTAAACAAAATGCAATCATTTTCACATGCATCAATTTTGATATACCCGAGTCCTAGACACTTAATTACTTTCTTTGCTTCATTGAAATTTTTTGGCAATGCCAAGCCATCAGGGAAAGCCTCCATTAGTAGATCTAGTAGCATATCAAAACTTTTATCTGTCCACCCTCCAAGCAATTTCAAGTGAAGAATTCTTATTAAGAAATGCAACTTTGAGAACTTCTTACACCCTGGGTATAGCTCTTGGGTATTATCTATCAGTAACTGATTGATGGCTTCTAAATCTACATCAGTTTCATCTAAACCATCAGATACTTCAAAATCCCCTTTATCATCTAGACCACCAGCCATGTCTTGAACCAAATTGGCTATGTCATCTTCATCTAAATTGTTTGCAGCCTCTATATCACTGAAGTCATGACTATTAATAGGCATAGAGTCTGTTTCTCCATGATGAGTCCACCTTTTATATCCCTCTTGAAAGCCATCACATATCAAGCGCGAACGAACTTCATTTTCATCTTTCCATAGAGAATTAACACATTTTCTACAAGGAGATAGAATTCTATTTCCACCTATAGAATTGCTAAATGCAAACTCAATAAATCCAGCTACCCCATCTATGTAGACCTTCGTGTGCCTATAAATATTAGGTACAAAAACGATATGTTGGTCAAAGGTGATTACTACAAAATAATGGTTTATAGTACATTGTCAGAAATATACCTAGGTTCATTCATCCACCTTTTATCCATGTTGTACCTTAACAAATAATAAGATGAAATGTACCCTTCCTAGCCTCAAAGTAGAGGTGCAAAAAAGGCTGGAAAAGGGGGAATCATTACAAGTAAGTTTGGAGCATCAACAAAACTTACTATGCCAACAAACAAGGAAATGGAATCTCAGATCCCCAACTATCCTAAACTGACTATGCCAACTGCATAATGTGATGACGCAAGTAAGTTTGGAGTCTCGAAACATTTTTTGCTTAAGCTAAGTAACCTTACTTTTCCATTTCATTGTCTGTGTTGTTTCTGTTCTTTTAGGCTGACTCAGAGACAGATGAGGTATATGCATAGATGACATTACAACCTGCTACTAGACTATTTGTTCTTATGCCTATTAGGACATTCATGTTTTATCCTTCATCCTTTCAGAATCATTGTACTACTAATTATTTACTTTGCAAGTTTCCGATCCAAGCATTCTGTTTTCATTGTATTCATTTGAGTAAACCTGCCAAATCACTACTTCTATGGATATGTGTATAATGATGAATAAGATCAAGGTGATACGCCTAGGGACATGGGCAACAACAGGCCAATAACCATACTATAACATGATGCAAATAATCACTAGAAGGTTTAAGACTTTCAGCATCTAAGTAAAACTGAAAGCCAACAAACATGGACATGGGAAGCAATAGGCCAATAGCCATACGCACATACCTACAAGCTACAGTACAACAGAGCACACCAGATAAAATAGGGACAAGCTCTGAATCTGGATTATGGAGACCGAAGACTGGAGACCATACCTGCACGCCGGCTGCTGGCGCCGCCACGCCGGAGATGGAGGAGGGGCCGAGCAGGACGATGCTGCCGCGCTGGAGATGGAAGAGGCACCAGAGATGGAGGAGGGTAGCGCACCACCGTCTCCTATTAGGGCCGAGCGGGACGATGCCGCCACGCCGGAGATGGAGGAGGCGTCGGAGATGGAGGAGGGTAGCGCACCGTCGTCTCCTATTCCGCTAGCTAGGGCTCCGATAGTCCGATTCTCCCTCGGCAGCTGGTTGCCTGCTGGTTCTATCGTGCGTTGCCTGCTGCTGGTTCGTATGGCGTGTTGCGCTGTTGGCTGTTGGTTGTGCAGCTTCTACTCACGTGGTGGGAATTGGGATTTGGGAGAAAGGAAGCTGGGCTGGGCAGCTGGGCAAGTGAAGTGGGCCACTAGGCCCAAATTTCAATCTAGCCAGCCTGATCGTTCCTAAACTACATAGCCATTTTTATTTCACTATGCTCTGTTGGCACGTGCCATTTATTGGGGACTTGTTCTCAAATGCTATGAGTTAAGAACAAGGCAACACGAAAAAATGTTAAACATTAAAGTCCTTCGTCCTTCGAAGCATTATTTCCCTTGGGATATAATGATCTTCGAACGAAGGTTATGAAGAACATACCTTCAGCAGCATAACATATAATGATGAAGAAGGAATGATACGAAATATAAAATAATATAAACAATCATATATATTATTATCAACTCATTTCTATTTTATTATTATAAAGAATAGAAATAAAATCACATTACAAATGTACCTTCAGCTTGAAAGAAGGTAAAAGTACAAGCTTGACGCAAAAGCAAAATGCCAAGTCAGCGTGAACAGTACGAGAGCACTGTTCATCTATTTATAGGCACGGGACGCAGCCCATGTAAAATTACACTCATGCCCTTTACATTTGTTAATGGCTCTATATCCATCGAGGTCTGAATAGCCTTTTCCTTTTTAAGTCGGTTTCCTTTTCTGCTATCATGCCGAAGCCCTCCTGCACATAGCTTCGGCTCTGCGCCAACCTTCGTATTCTTCGTGCTTCTTCACACTGTGGTTCTAATCCAAGTCCGAAGGTCCGAGTCCGAAGGTACCTGTTCATGTATTATACTCCAGAAACATTGTTAAACCATGTTTTTGAGGACCTTTGGAAGCCGAAGGCCCCCAATAGTAGCCCCTCGCAATATTAATTTGTTAGAATAATGAACTCAGATTGCGATATGAATGAAGGCCCTAAGCCGAAGGTCCAAAAAACACCTTCCCTTTGCTAGAATAGCACCAGTCAATGACAAGCGGGGCCCTCCACCCTGCAACGCACTGGGCGTATAAATAAGAGCGCACCACGAGCTCATTTGGTACGCTTTTTGCCATTTGCTCTGCTTTGTCAATTTTTAGCTCTTGCCTACCAACGCTTGCTTGGTTTTTTAGATTTTCTAAACTTCGGCTTTAAGAGCACATTTTCATCATTTCGGAAGGAAAGATGTCTCAAGACAAGAAAGCTGTTGCTGAAACGAAGCTGAGCGAGGAGGAGAAGCTTCTTAAGGAAAAAACCACTGGATTCATCGAGTCAATTGCAAAGACCAACACAGAAAAGATTACAAAAGAAATTCTAGAAGGCTTATCTGAAGATACTGATGACAGCGATAGTTATGATGTGGAAAGTGGGGGCAAATACTCCGAAGATTGGTCGTGGCGACCAAGTCACATAGTCTTCGGAAAATCGACTATCAAGCAAAGCCATCTTGATAACATGAGAGGAAGGTATTTTCGAGACATATCCATCGTGAGGGCTGACAACAGAGACCGGACTGCTCCTGCTCCTGAAGAGAATGAAGTTGTAATCTATCGAAGCCTCTTCAAGGCTGGGCTTCAATTCCCCCTAAGCAGTTTTGTGGTTGAAGTTTTAAAGATATACCAGATTTTTCTTCACCAGATTACTCCCGAAGCCATCATAAGAATGGGAATATTCGTATGGGCTGTGAGGAGTCAAGGTTTGGAACCAAGTGCAAAAAGTTTCTACAGTATACACGAACTTTCGTATGAGACGAAGGCCTAGGGTAAAGAACAGTATCACAATAATTTTGGTTGCTACAGCTTCGTTGCTCGTTCAGGCTCAAGCTGCCCAGTGCCAACCTTTAGGAAAAAATGGCCCGAAGACTAGATGAAAGAATGGTTCTATGTGAAGAATGATTTAAAAGCGAGAGAAGATATTAAAGAAATCATCATGCGCCCCATCTGGTCCCGCTTCGGCCTTCGGAAACCGAAGGTAGAGATTGATGAAGCAGCTGAAGAATGCCGAAGAGCCTTTGGCATAGTTTGTTCTTTCATCGGGACAAGGGACTTATTCCAAGAGCACGTGGCCTACAGGATATGGCCATTGGTAGTCAACTGGGAGATGCCAAAAGAAACCATCGGCAACCCCAATGAAGGTGGTTTGGTTCGACTGAAATATACATTCAGGTTTGGAGACCAATTTATCGAACCAGACGACGACTAGCTAAAGTGCGTTGAAAACACCAGCGATGAACTACTTGGAGCCTACTCCAAGTCCGAAGATAACGCACTATCTGCGGCCTTCGGGAGCCGAAAGAAGAAGAGGCTAAATAGAGTTTTTGATGCCATCAGATTTATGTACCCTGATTACCGCTACCTGCCACGGGGACAGAAGATAAAGAGTGCAACTTCCGGAAAAGATGCTGCTCCGGCTGCTCCAAGCGAGCCCGCGCCGAAGAGGAAAAAGGTGAAGGTTCTTACTCACCGGCCACGATATATTGAACCGGCCGCAGTGCCCGAATTTGGCGGTGAGACCTCTTCGGCTACTGAAGCCAAAGAACCTGCGCCTACGCAGAAGATTGAAGAACCAGCTGCAATGCCGAAGACATCCTCAGCCAAACTAGCTGAGCCGAAGGCCGTTGATATAGAGGTCGAAGGAACAAAGATATCAGAAATTACAAGCCCTTCGACAAAAGTGACAGTGCCGAAGGCACAAAAAGGTCTTACAGCGACCCCTAAGGGGAAAAGAATGGTCAACGTACTAGATGCGCTAGAGACAATAAAGACAAGCTCTACTCCAAGGAAAACTGCCGAAGGTCCAAAGCCGTAGACTGAGGCAAAGCTAACCGAAGCCGAAGCTGCAAAGAGCCATATCGAAACCGAAGCTAGGCCTTCAGAGCCCGCCAAGGAGAAATCCTTGGAAACTGGAGAACAAGAAACAGAAAAGGAAGCTACAGAAGAAATTCTGCCTAAAAAAATTGTCACTCCTACTCCCGAAGCATCCTCCGAAGTTCTTGATTATGTTGTACGACATGCTTCGAGAAAAAGATTATCTGAAGAAGAGAATTTTGAAGCTAAACACTATGCCCGAGAACTGAAGTATCCAAAGGGTGCCTTAGTGTTCAATGGGACAGACGAAGATGATTTCTTATACTGTCTCCTAGACAACAAAGAATTATCTGTCTACCGGGAGATGGCCAGAAGTATGGGGTTCCCGAAGCTTGAAGCTGGCCTTTGTGCCATGACAAAGGACGATCTTGCAGATAGCCTCGCATACAACAGTCTGAAGGTACAAAAATTATACATTTGGAAGTTTATGAATTTTGAATTATTTTTTGCTCTTATACTAATTCTTTTCATATAGGGTTTAATACTGAGCAACGCCTTAAGGGCGCAAAAGAATGCCAAAGACGAGAGCTGCACTACAACCTTCGAACAGAGGTTATTAAGCTGAGGAACGAAGCTTTGGAAAAATATGAAATTTTACTTACATTGGTAGACAAGGTGAAGGGGGATGAAGCTAACTACAAGACCCAATCTGAAATCCAAAGGAACGAGATTGAAAACCTCCAAAAGCAACTGGCCGAAGCCAAATTGAAATGCGCTACTGCCGAAGCTGACCGAGATGCCAGTGAATACTGGAAAAATTATTGGGAGAAAACAGTTGTAGAACTTCGCTCCTCAAAAGAAAGATGTTATGAAAAATCTATAGAATGTGTGGAAAAGATAAAGAGTAGCTTCGCCAATGTTGGCGCATATTCAAGTGAAGCCAACTTCATACGGGGCGATCCCGAAGGGCCGATTGAGTGGATCAGCAGCGAGGCCAAAGCCTTTGAGGAAATTTTAAATGGCCGTGGGGACGTCTGTGCCTTCTCAGGTGCTAGAGGCATTGCAGCTATTTTGGAGAAGTCAGGTTGCGACCATGTAAAAGCTTTGGCCCAAGCCGAAGCTACTTTATCTGTTGAGGACACAAAGGACCCCTCGGCCGAAGCGAGCTTAGTTGGTGGAAAATTCTTTACTGACATCTGGGAAAATGGCGGCCGAGGGATGGTTCACGAGATAATAAAAAAGAGCGAAAAAGATACTCACGATGCAAAGGAAGCAACGAAGGCAGCTGAAAAGGCTGCGGAACTGGAAAAGCGGTTAGGTATTGCTTAATAGCTTTTGACTTTATTTTCTATTTTTGTGCCTTCGAACTTATTTACATTTTCTGCCGTAGCCGAACTATCTCCTCCCCCAGAACCCTTTGAGTCCTTGACCGAGCCAGAGGCAAAGGAATCAGCAGAAATTATTAAAACGGCCGAAAGCATTTTAGACGAAGTCGTTACTCAACTATTGACCGAAGCTGCAGACAAAATTTTGAAGGAAGAATAATATATATTGTAAAAACATTGTTAGAATACCAATGTAACATTTGCTAGACTATGCTTGTAATATTTTTCGCTCATGTGTTTTTAATGTAATGTATAAATGGCTTTGTAATTCATTTCTTTGCGATGCATGAAACTTTTATTGTACATACCGTTTTTGAGCCTTCGGCGAAAAAAAACACCTTCCCTTCTTTTCATGCTTCGTAAAGAAGAGTTTTTATGCTTCGTGAAAAATCCTCCAATCGTCGCAGAGACATCAATGCTTCGTGAATAACAGACTTCCTTCCTCGATATCAGAGTACTTCATAAAAATGCTTCAAGCGTCACCATAACACTGGTGCTTCGTCAACAATAAACTTTTTCCTCCACTTCAGAGCTGACAAAGTTGTATCTCTTCGAAACTTATTTTGTGCCTTAGCACAATTTCACTTTTTTGAAGCATTCTTCGAAGGTCAACATTGTATCCCCTTCTTGTGCCATTGATGCAATATGATGTTATGTTATGCGAATGATGTGATGATGTTATGCTATGCAAAATGATATTTGTGCCGAAGATACACACACATCCCCACAACAGGATACACGATCTCTTTGCCGTTTATTTTTTGGCTTCACCGCTTATTTTTTAGTGTATCAGCGCTGACTTTTCGCTGTAAGTTCTGCATTCCCTTAGGAACGTCTTTTGAACTTCTTCGCCTTCTATTTTGGCGGTATTCGTGTTGACTTTTCGCGCTTCGCCTTATATTTCGGCGGAATCAGCGTTGACTTTTCACTGTAAGCTCTGCATTCCCTTTGGAACGACTTTTGAGCAGAAAACTTACACTGCGCTCCCTTAGGAACGACTTTTTGTTGCTTCGGAAACTTACGCTGCGTTCAATAGAACGACTTTTTGTAGCTTCGAAGATACTTGTGATTTAAGAACGGCTTTTTGTGCCTCGGCTACTTTTTGGACTCCATAAGTCTGTGGAGAAGATATATTTCTGCTATGGCAAAAATGAAGCTATTACAAGGAATTGAAAACTACAAGAAAACTAAGTTTTCAACAACTGTTCCTTAGTAAGAAATAGAATGACAATGAATGTAAAAACTGATTCAAGGGTAGGATATCTCTTAGTAGATATGCTTCAACTCTGGCACAGTACTGTTGACTGTGCGGGCTTTGGACTCCTCCCTGAAGTCTCTCTGCTGATGGGTCTGCTAACTCCTTTCTGGCTGTTGGCCGTATGAATATGCAGGTTGTGGTAGTGGCAGAGGTGGGAGTTGAGGCCAGGATGCCTGTGGCTGACTAGCCGAAGCAACAGATGTTGCAGGATGGTTACCTACAAAGCAGTATGCATGACCTGCTTCGGCTGATTCTGCTGAGCTGCAGCTTCTGCTATTTCCTTCTGTTTCTGAATGGTGACATGGCACATCCTTGTAGTATGGCCTTTGTCCTCACCGCAGAATAAGCAATAAATTTTCCTGGGCTGATCCCCAAACCTTCCTCCGAAGCCCCTGGCGCCTCTACCCCTTGGAGCTGACGGCCGAGGAAAGCTTTGTTGCTGCCCCGAAGCTTGCGAGGAATATTGTGGCCTCTGTTGCTGACTTCCTCTGTCGTCATTCTGGGTGGAGTGGATTGATCTGACATGCCTTGGGTGTATTCTCCCTCCGAAGCCCCTGGTCATCTCAGAGAACCGGTATGCTTCCTCCCTTCTCT
The DNA here is from genome assembly GCA_029449295.1 of Zea luxurians. Lineage (NCBI taxonomy): Eukaryota > Viridiplantae > Streptophyta > Magnoliopsida > Poales > Poaceae > Zea > Zea luxurians. The sequence continues at coordinate 9,242,157 of JAOPSE010000083.1, read as the reverse complement.
GACGAAAGTCATTGTCAGCGCGGATGTATTCATCCATCTTTTGCAGCAATTTCTCCAGGGTTTGAGGGGGTTTCCTGGCAAAGTATTGGGCCATAGGTCCTAGCCGAAGACCCTTGATCATGGCCTCAATGACAATTTCATTGGGCACTGTTGGCGCTTGTGCCTTCAGACGCAAGAACCTTCGGACATACGCCTAGAGGTATTCCTCATGATCTTGCGTGCACTGGAACAAAGCTTGAGCAGTAACCGGCTTTGTCTGAAACCCTTGGAAACTGGTGATCAACATGTCCTTTAGCTTCTGCCATGATGTAATTGTTCTTGGCCGAAGAGAGGAGTACCAGGTTTGCGCAACATTCTTGACTGCCATGACGAAAGATTTCGCCATAACTGCAGTATTGCCTCCATATGAAGATATGGTTGCTTCGTAGCTCATCAGGAACTGCTTCAGATCTGAGTGCCCATCATACATGGGGAGCTGGGTGGCTTGTAAGATGGGGGCCAAGGTGTAGCTTGCAGTTCTGCTGACAGAGGAGAAGCATCATCAAAAGCAAAATTTCCATGATGGAAATCCTCGTACCATTCATCCTCGTTGAAGAAGCCTTCTTGATGAAGCCCCCTATGTTGAGGCCTTCGCTCTTGCTCATCTTGAGCAAGATGGCATACTTCCTCAGTAGCTTCGTCAATCTGCCTCTGAAGGTCGGCTAGTCGAGCCATCTTCTCCTTCTTCCTTTGTACTTGTTGATGAAGCATCTCCATATTCCTGATTTCTTGGTCCAACTCGTCCTCCTGGGGTGTTGGACTAGTGGCCTTCCTCTTCTGGCTTCGGGCCTCTCGAAGAGAAAAGGTCTCCTGGTTCGGGTCCAGCGGCTGCAGAGCGGCAGCCCCTGTTGCTGAAGCTTTCTTTGGTGGCATGACGAAGGTCAATGCTTGTCGAAGGTGGTCGAAAAGAGTTCACCGGAGGTGGGCGCCAATGTTGTGGTCGTGGGTTCGAGCCCCACGGTGGGCGCCAATGTTGGGGACTTGTTCTCAAATGCTATGAGTTAAGAACAAGGCAACACGAAAAAATGTTAAACGTTAAAGTCCTTCGTCCTTCGAAGCATTGTTTCCCTTGGGATATAATGATCTTCAGACGAAGGTTATGAAGAACATACCTTCAGTAGCATAACATATAATGATGAAGAAGGAATGATACAAAATATAAAATAATATAAACAATCATATATTATTATCAACTCATTTCTATTTTATTATTATGAAGAATAGAAATAAAATCACATTACAAATGTACCTTCGGCTTGAAAGAAGGTAAAAGTACAAGCTTGACGCAAAAGCAAAATGCCAAGTCAGCGTGAACAGTACGGGAGTACTGTTCATCTATTTATAGGCACAAGACGCAGCCCATGTAAAATTACACCCATGCCCTTTACATTTGTTAATGGCTCTATTGTAATCCATCGAGGTCTGAATAGCCTTTTCCTTTTTAAGTCGGTTTCCTTTTCTGCTATCATGCCGAAGCCCTCCTGCACATAGCTTCGGCTCTGCGCCAACCTTCGTATTCTTCGTGCTTCTTCACACCGTGGTCCTGATCCGAGTCCGAAGGTCCGAGTCCGAAGGTACCTGTTCATGTATTATACTCCAGAAACATTGTTAAACCATGTTTTTGAGGACCTTTGGAAGCCGAAGGCCCCCAACACCATTGATGTTGTCAATTCAAGCTAGCTAGCACGTACGCCATCATAGTTTCAAGCTACATGATGCTGCCTGGAGATGACTAACGGCGTGCATATATGTCGCCGGATGCTTGGATTATTGAAGAGATCAAGGTCGAGGATGACCGAGTTTGTACGGGCTCCAGGCGGCGCGTGGGTATGTAGAGCATCGATATTGTCATCGCATGTGGATATATATATATATATATATATATATATATATATATATATATATATATATATATATATATATATATATATATATATATATATATTGCTACAACGGTAAGCTAGAGACAAATTAAACAAGTTCATGTAAATCTCTCCAGGTGTAATTAAAATTCAGGATGGTCTATCACTGTTGTTATAGCATTTTCATCTGATCGGATTGCATATTTTTTCAATCCAGCGAAAAATTAAACGAGTTCACATTTTTTCAATCCACAGCCAGCCAGCTCATGTCGTTATATTGCAAGTGAGTTGTAGCCCTTCAATAGTTAACGTGTACAGTTTTATAATGAATAATACCGAGAATAGAGTGAATAATCCTCACTAGTTATTAGATATATGTCTTCTCTTTTTGCAAAGGGTCACGAGTTCGATTCCTACTCACGCTCGCTCGTTAATTATTTTTTCGCTGTAGGATATCATGAGATCCATTTACCGACAAACGATCTGATGCTACTTTTTCCCGACAGACTTTGCGCCACGCATAATCAGTTTTACCGACAGATGGACTGCCACAATAGCTTGACATTATTGCCGACAGATTTGTTGACTCCAATACAATAACTACTGACAGATAGTGTGATGGTAATATTTTGTGACAGACTGCCTGTCGCAAAACGTCTATTTTTATCGTCAGTTGTTTGACGCTAAAATTGTGTCATGGTATAGTGTACGGGTGCATAGGTTTCACCAAAATCCAAACCTTCGACTTGTGAATAAGCCTTGGCCACAAGTCGTTCTTTGTTCCTTGTCACCACACCATGCTCATCTTGCTTGTTGCGGAATACCCACTTGGTTCCTACAACATTTTGGTTAGGACGTGGAACCAAATGCCATACCTCATTCCTCGTGAAGTTGTTGAGCACCTCTTGCATCGCCAGCACCCAATCCGAATCTTTAAGTGCATCCTCTACCCTGTGTGGCTCAATAGAGGAAACAAAAGAATAATGTTAACAAAAATGAGCGACTCGAGATCGAGTGGTTACCCCCTTATGAATATCACCAAGGATGGTGTTCATGGGGTGATCTCTTTGAATCGCCTGGTGGACTCTTGGGTGTGGTGGTCTTGGACCCTGATCATCTTCCTTGTCTTTATCATTGGCATATCCCCCTTGATTATTGTCCTCCTCTTGAGGTGGCTTATCCTCTTGATCTTTATTTTCATCATCTTGAGCTTGCTTCTCATCTTGGGTTGGTGGAGATGCTTGTATGGAAGATGATGGTTGATCTTGTGCTTGTGGAGGCTCTTCGGATTCCTTAGGACACACATCCCCAATGGACATGTTCCTTAGCGCGACGCATGGAGCCTCTTCATCATCTAGCTCATCAAGATCAACTTGCTCTACTTGAGAGTCGTTAGTCTCATCAAACACAATGTCACAAGAAACTTCAACTAGTCCCGTGGACTTGTTAAATACTCTATATGCCCTTGTGTTTGAATCATATCCTAGTAAAAAGCCTTCTACATCCTTAGGAGAAAATTTAGATTTTCTACCTCTTTTGACAAGAATAAAACATTTGCTACCAAAGACTCTAAAATATGAAACATTGGGCTTTTTACTGGTGAGGAGTTCATATGATGTCTTCTTGAGGATTCAGTGTAGATATAACCGGTTGATGGAGTAGCAGGCGGTGTTAATGTCCTCGGCCCAAAACCGGTCTGGTGTCTTGTACTCATCAAGCATGGTCCTCGCCATGTCAAGTAGAGTTCTATTCTTCCTCTCCACTACACCATTTTGTTGTGGCGTGTAGGGAGAAGAGAACTCATGCTTGATGCCCTCCTCCTTAAGGAAGCCTTCAATTTGAGAGTTGTTGAACTCCGTCCCATTGTCGCTTCTAATCTTTTTGATCCTTAAGCCGAACTCATTTTGAGCTCGTCTCAAGAATCCCTTTAAGGTCTCTTGGGTTTGAGATTTTTCCTACAAAAAGAATACCCAAGTGAAGCGAGAATAGTCATCCACAATTACAAGACAATACTTACTCTTGCCAATGCTTATGTAAGCTATCGGGCCGAATAAATCCATGTGGAGTAGCTCAAGCGGCCTGTCGGTCGTCATGATGTTCTTGTGTGGATGATGAGCACCAATTTGCTTCCCTGCTTGACATGCGCTACAAACCCTGTCTTTCTTAAAATGAACATTGGTTAGTCCCAAAATGTGTTCTCCCTTTAGAAGCTTGTGAAGATTCTTCATCCCAACGTGGGCTAGTCGATGATGCCAGAGCCAACCCATATTGGTCTTAGCAATTAAGCAAGTATCGAGTTCAGCTCTATTAAAATCAACTAAGTATAGTTGACCCTCCAATACTCCCTTAAATGCTACTGAATCATCACTTCTTCTAAAGATAGTAACACCTATATCCGTAAAAAGACAGTTGTAACCTATTTTGCATAATTGAGAAACTGAAAGCAAATTGTAATCTAATGAATCTACAAGAAAAACATTGGAAATAGAATGGTCTAGTGATATAGCAATTTTACCAAGTCCTTTGACCAAACCTTGATTTCCATTCCTGAATGTGATAGCTCTTTGGGGATCTTGGTTTTTCTCATAGGAGGAGAACATCCTTTTCTCCCCAGTCATGTGGTTTGTGCACCCGCTATCAATGATCCAACTTGAGCCCCCGGATGCATAAACCTACAAAACAAGTTTAGGCCTTGTTCTTAGGTACCCAAACGGTCTTGGGTCCTTTCACATTAGAAACAAGCACCTTGGGTACCCAAACACAAGTCTTTGAGCCCTTGTGCTTGGCCCCAACATATTTGGCAACTACTTTGCCTGATTTGTTAGTTAAAACATATGAAGCATCAAAAGTCTTAAATGAAACAATAGGCTCATTTGATGCAGTAGGAGATTTCTTTTTAGGCATTTTAACATGGGTAGAACGCCTAGAACCAGATGCCTCACTCTTATACATAAAAGCATGATGAGAGCCAAAGTGAGACTTCCTAGAATGAATTCTCCTAATTTTATGTTCGGGATAACCAGTAGGATATAAAATGTAACCCTCATTATCCTGAACCATGGGAGCTTTGCCCTTTACAAAATTAGACAATTTCTTAGGGGCATTAAGTTTAACATTGCCTCCCTGTTGGAAGCCAATGCCATCCTTAATGCCAGTGCGTCTCCCATTATAGAGCATGCTTCTAGCAAATTTAAATTTTTCATTTTCTAAGTCATGCTCATTAATTTTAGCACTAAGTTGAGCTATGTGATCATTTTGTTGTTTAATTAAAGCTAGGTGATCATGGATAGCATCAACATTAATGTCTCTACATCTAGTATAAATGGAAACATGATCAATAGTAGATGTAGAGGGTTTGCAAACATTTAATTCATCAACCTTAGCATGTAACATGGCATTTTCATTTCTAAGATTGAAAATAACATCATTGCAAACATTTAAATCCTTAGCCTTAGCAATTAATTTTTTATTCTCAATCTTAAGGCTAGAAAGTGAGGCATTCAATTTTTCAATCTTAGTAATCAAACTAGCATTATCATTTCTAAGATTGGCAATTAAATCATCACATACATTTGATTTCTCAACTTTAGCAATTAATTTAGCGTTTTCATTTCTAAGGTTGGAGATAGTGTCATGGAAGGTGCTAAGCTCACTAGTCAAGTTTTCACATTTTTCTATCTCCTGAGCATAAGCATTTTTAACCTTAACATGCTTTTTGTTTTCCTTAATAAGGAAGTCCTCTTGGCTATCCAAGAGTTCATCCTTCTCATGAATAGCACTTATCAATTCATCTAATTTTTCCTTTTGTTGCATGTTTAGGTTGGCAAAAAGAGCAAACAAATTTTCTTCATCATCACTAGAGTTATCTTCATCACTAGATGTAGCATATTTAGTGGAGGCTCTAGATTTTACCTTCTTTTTGCCGTCCTTTGCCATGAGGCACTTGTGGCCGACGTTGGGGAAAAGGAGTCCCTTGTTGACGACGATGTTGGCGGCATCCTCGTCGGAGGAGTCAGTGGAGCTCTCGTCGGAGTCCCACTCCCGGCATACATGGGCATCACCGCCCTTCTTCTTGAAGTATCTCTTCTTCTCCTTCTTCTTTCCCCTCTTGTCGTCGCCCCTGTCACTAGAAATAGGACAATTTGCTATAAAGTGACGGGCTTACCATACTTGTAGCAAACCTTCTTGTAACGGGGCTTGTAGTCTTTCCCCTTCCTTTGCTTGAGGATTTGGCGAAAGCTCTTGATGATGAGCGCCATTTCCTCGTTATCGAGCTTGGAGGCGTCAATGGGGACCCTACTTGGTGTAGAATCCTTGTTTTCTTCTTCCATCGCCTTGAATGCGACGGGTTGCACCTCGGGTGTTGAGGTGGCGCCTCACTCGATGATTTGTTTGGAGCCTTTGATCATCAATTCAAAGCTCACAAACTTCCCTATAACCTCCTCGGGAGACATTAGCTTGTATCTAGGATCACCACGAATTAATTGTACTTGAGTAGGATTAAGAAAAACAAGTGATCTTAGAATAACCTTGACCATTTCATGGTCATCCCATTTTGTGCTCCCGAGGTTGCGCACTTGATTCACCAAGGTCTTAAGCCGGTTGTACATAACTTGTAGCTCCTCTCCTTGGTTGAGCATAAAACGACCGAGCTCCCACTCGATCGTCTCCCGCTTGGTGATCTTTGTCACCTCATCTCCTTCGTGCGTGGTTTTGAGCACGTCCCAAATTTCCTTGGCGCTCTTCAACCCTTGCACCTTATTATACTCCTCTTGACTTAGAGAGGCGAGGAGTATAGTAGTGGCTTGGGAGTTGAAGTGCCGGATTTGGGCAACTTCATCCGAATCATATCCCTCATCCCCTACGGATGGTACCTGTGCTCCAAACTCAACAACATCCCAAATACTAGCGTGGAGTGAGGTTAGGTGATGTCTCATTTTATCACTCCACATACAATAATCTTCACCGTCAAAAACCAATGGTTTGCCTAATGGGACGGAAAGTAAGGGAGCACGTTTGGAAATGCGAGGGTAGCATAAGGGGATCTTACTAAACTTCTTGCGCTCATGGCGCTTAGAAGTGATGGACGGCGCGTCAGAGCCGGAGGTGGATGACGACGAAGAGTCGGTCTCGTAGTAGACCACCTTCTTCATCTTCTTTTTCTTGTTGCCGCTCCGATGTGACTTGGTGTGTGAAGGGGATCCCTTCCCCTTGTTGGCGGACTCTCCCGATGGAGTTTTCCCGTGGCTTGTGGCGGGCTTTTTGTCGGTCACGACCTCCTTCTTGGCGTGATCTCTCGACATCACTTCGAGCGATTAAGCTCTAATGAAGTACCGGGCTCCGATACCAATTGAAAGTCACCTAGAGGGGGGTGAATAGGCGGAATCTGAAAATTATAAACTTAAGCACAACCTACAAGCCGGGGTTAGCGTTAGAAATAAAATCGAGTCCCAAAGAGAGGGCGAAAATAAATCATAAGCAAATGAAGAGAGTGACGTGGTGATTTGTTTTACCGAGGTTCGGTTCTTGCAAACCTACTCCCCGTTGAGGTGGTCACAAAGACCGAGTCTCTTTCAACCCTTTCCCTCTCTCAAACGGTCACATAGACCGAGTGAGCTTTTCTCCTCAATCAATTGGGACACTTAGTCCCCACAAGGACCACCACAACTTAGTGTCTCTTGCTTTGATTACAAGTGTCTTGAGAACAAGAAGGAAGGAAGAAGAAAAGCGATCCAAGCGACAAGAACTCAAATGAACACAAATATCTCTCTCTCACTAGTCACTAAATATTTGGAGTGATCTTTGGACTTGGGGGAGGATTTGATCTCTTGTTTGTGTCTTGGAGTGAAATCTAGAGCTCTTGCATTGAATGCAATGGCTAAAAACTTGGATACCTTGAATGTGTGGTGGTTGGGGGTATTTATAGCCCCACCCAACAAAATGGTCGTTGGGAGGCTGTCTGTCGACGGGCGCACTGGACAGTCCGGTGCGCCACCGGACACTGTCCAGTGCGCCAGCCACGTCACCCAACCGTTAGGGTTCGACCGTTGGAGCTTCTGACAGTTGGGCCATCGGACAGTCCGGTGGTGCACCGGATAGTCACTGTTCACTGTCCGGTGCGCCTTCTGGCGCCTGCTCTGACTCTACGCGTGCAGTCCGCACTGTTCACTGTTCACTGTTCATTTTGCAGTCGACCGTTGGCCCTGTAGCCGTTGCTCCCGCTGGCACACCGGACAGTCTGGTGAATTATAGCGGGAAGCGATTTCCAGAAACCCGAAGGTGGCAAGTTCGGAGTTGATCTCCCTAGTGCACCGGACACTGTCCGGTGCGCCAGACCAGGGCAGCCTTCGGTTGGTTTTGCTCCTTTCTTTTTGAACCCTATCTTAGACTTTTTATTAGTTTGTGTTGAACCTTTGGCACCTGTAGAACTTATAATCTAGAGCAAACTAGTTAGTCCAATTGTTTGTGTTGGGCAATTCAACCACCAAAATCATTTAGGAAAAGGTTTGACCCTATTTCCCTTTTAGTTGTCATCCAAACACCAAAACCCACAAGAGAGCTTTCAATCTCCCCCTTTTTGGTGATTGGTGGCAACACAAATAAAGCTTACACAAGAATAAGATTTAAAGCACAAATTTTGAATTCTAAGTTTATAGAATGCTCCCCCTAAATATGTGCTTACATTAAAATCTTAACTCTGGCCTTATATGCCAAATTGCACATACTTAGGCTAATTCGAAGCATTACTACACCTTAGCACCTATGGGATGCATTGTGTCAATAATTAAACCGTGATGCGTATAACACACAAATGCACAGAATCAGAGTTAAACACTAATTAAATGGATATACCACAGGAATATCAACCTACCACTATTCACCATTAAGATACCAATTTAAAGCACCAGAACCAAATGGATATCTATTACAGGACAAACACAATAGATACCAATTGATTCATATCATCGGAAGCACTAATTATGTATTATCACCATATAATACAACAAGAAGCATATGATCAGTATTATCAACAAAACTAACACATTCTTCCTTAAGATCATAGGACCTCAAGGAAACCCCTTTGAGTCCTTTAGCACACACAAAAATTAATCTTCACCCTCTTCACACTTAAGTTTTCCTCTCAGGTCGAGGTAAGCTTTAATGCACAAATTCTCCCCCTTTGACATCAAACACCAAAACCATATTCAAGCAAGAACATAGGATGATGTCAAGGGACAGCAGGGTAAAATGCAACACACTAACATTACTCCCCCTTACACATTAAACATATGCAACACAAGCATTAGAGAAAAATTAAGGTACAAATACGCAAAAAGGTCAATACCTCCTTTGTACTTTTACCATTGTTATGGTGTACTTTCCATCTAAGTAGGCGGAGTTGCTTTTGTCATCAATTTAAGATTTCCATCTTGAAAGTTTTATCTCTAGGGAGCTCCTTCACACTTGTGCCTGATCCTTTATCCTGACCTTTTCTTGTTGTTAAGACACCAAACTTAGAACAAGTTATAGTATTGTGGCACAAGATGAAGCTTCTATTCTAGTGATTACCAAAAGATATCAATTGAAGCACACTACCAAGGCTACCGATTGAAAGATCATCACTGTCATAGCTCCATGATATTTAAAGATAAGCATTTAGGATCACCAACTATTATAGAGCACGAGCAATCTTTTAATATGCAATTACTCACAACTTTAGATACCAATTACTCGACTTGTGGAGGTACCCAGGTCCTGATTGCTCCATTTCTTTCTCAAAAGACACAAGTTATGTGTGCTCCCCCTAAAGTTGTGCATCAAGTATTTGAATGACTTGCACCTTGCACATTCTAGTGTCCTCAGAACTAGAGGGGATCACAACATACCTTGGTCTAGGCATAATATATCAATTGCATCACAAAAAGATACCAATTGAATAGATGACATAATACAACTTATGACTAGTGGAAACAATGCATGCCTCAAGATATATAACATTTTAAAAGAAACCTACGCACGCTTCACACATGATGATCATTGCAACACATATACCAATTGAAAAACGACAAGATCATGCACATAAAGCACAATGTATAAGCACACCATGATTAAGAAGTATTTTCTTAGGCACACCAAAGGAAACAACATTTTAAAGCATAGAGCACCTAAGCCAAGATACTACCAATTGAAAGGCAAGAACATAGCTATGATCACAATCAACGGAACTTCAAGATATTTAATGAAATTGCATAGTTCCATTCTCCATACCTTTGCCTTTTACCTGAATGCCATGAGATCCATTCTTTTAGGTAGTGTGGAGTGAGAGCACCTGTTGTCACCAATTTAGGGCTCCTTTTGCTCATGCACCTCATAGCTCGAGAGGGTGCATTAGAGACACAACATGGAGTTCTTGTTTTAGTATACACAGAGTACCAAGACAAAGTAATCATGTGAACATGGACTAAACAAAACTATCATGCTTGCACATAGGTTAATCATTAAAGACCACATAGCATGACTTACAGAAAGATACAGGTTTATCCACATACACTAAGAGAGTTAATCATGGTGGATATATCAATTGAAAAGCTACCCATTGAATGATTCAAGAGATATAACCTATAAAGCACACAGTCACGATTGAGCAAGCATGATTATGATCTTGGAAATCATGGATCATTAATTGAAAGATATTCAACACAAGGTGTTGGGGACTTGTTCTCAAGTGCTATGAATTAAGAACAAGGCAACACAAAATATTAAATGTTAAAGCCCTCCGTCCTTCGAAGCATTATTTCCCTTAGGATATAATGATCTTCAGACGAAGGTTATGAAGGACATACCTTCATAATCATAACACACTTGTATAAAAGACGAAGCATATGAGACATGAGAAATAACATGAATAATTATATGATATCAAAATATATATATATATATATTTCTTATTGCATAATCATGAATAAGTATGAAAATATTGAATTACATTTATACCTTCGGCTTGACAGAAAGTGATGATACAAGCGTGACGCGAAAGCAAATGCCAAGTCAGCGTGAACAGTACGGGAGTACTGTTCACCTATTTATAGGCACGGGACATAGCCCATGAGAAATTACAATTATGCCCTTTACATTTACTATTGGCTTATAGAAAAATCTATGAGGACTGAACAGCCTTTTCCCCTTTAAGTCGGTTCCCTTTTCTGCAATTTAGCCGAAGCTCCCTTTTCGGAGCGATGGCAACCTTCGTCACGATCAAGCTTCTCATCGTGTATGCTTTTATCATAATCCAAAGATACCTGTCCACAAATCATACTTGGAAGACATTGTTAAAATATGTTTTTGAGGACCTTCGGAAGACGAAGGCCCCCAACAGTAGCCCCTCGCAGTATTAATTTGTTTAAGATAACGAATTCAGACTGCGATATGGACGAAGGCCTTAAGCCGAAGGTCCGAAAAAACACCTTCCCTTTGCTAGAATAGCAACAGTTAATGACAAATGGGGCCCTCCAACTTGGAGCGCGCTGGGCGTATAAATAAGAACTCACCCCGAGCACATTTGGTACACATGCCTTGCTTTGCTTTATTTCTTAGCTCTTGCTTTCCATCAGTTGCTTAGCTTCTTAAATTTTCTAAGCTTTGAATTTAAGTTCATATTTTCGTCAGTTCCGAAGATAAGATGTCTCACGACAAGAAGACAGTTGCTGGATCGAAGCTAACCGAAGAGGAGAAGCTTCTTGAGGAAAAGACTGTTGGATTCATTGAGTCAATTGCAAAGACAAATACAGAAAAGATTACAAAAGAAATTCAAGAAGGCTTATCTGAAGATACCGATGACAACGATAGTTATGATGCGGAAAGTGGGGGCGAAGACTCCGAAGATCGGCCCTGGCGACCAAGTCACACAGTCTTCGGGAAATCGACTATCAGACAGAGTCATCTTGATAACATGAGAGGAAGGTATTTTTGAGACATATCTATTGTGAGGGCTGACAACGGAGACAGGACTGTTCCCGCTCCTGAAGAGAATGAAGTTGTAATCTTCCGAAGCTTCTTCAAGGCTGGGCTTCGGTTCCCCTTAAGCAGATTTGTTGTTGAAGTTTTAAAGATATACGAGATTTTCCTTCACCAAATTACTCCCGAAGCAATTATCAGAATGGGGACCTTTGTCTGGGCCGTGAGGAGTCAAGGTTTGGAGCCAAGTGCAAAATGTTTCTGCAGCATGCACGAACTTTCGTATGAGACGAAGCCCTGGGGTAAGGAACATTATCATAACAATTTTGGTTGCTATAGTTTCGTTGCTCGCTCTGGCTCAAGCTTCCCAGTGCCAACATTTTGGAAAAAATGGCCTAGAGACTGGATGAAAGAATGGTTCTATGTGAAGAATGATTTAAAAGCAAGAGAAGATATTACAAATACCATTATGCGCCCCATTTGGTCCCGCTTTGGCCTCCGGAAACCGAAGGTAGAAACTGATGAAGCAGCTGAAGAATGCCGAAGGGCCTTTGGCATAGTTTGCTCTTTCATCGGGACGAGGGATTTGGTTCAAGAACATGTGGCCTACAGGATATGGCCATTGATAGACAACTGGGAGATGCCAAAAGAGACCATCAGCAATCCTAACGAAGGTGGTTTGGTTCGATTGAAATATACCTTCAGGTTTGGAGACCAATTTATCGAACCAGACGATGACTGGATGAAATGTGTTGAAAATACCAGTGATGAACTACTTGGAGCCTACTCCAAATCTGAAGATAACGCGCTATCTGCAGCCTTCGGGAGCCAAAAAAAGAAGAGGCTAAATAGGGTTTTTGATGCTATTGGATTTATGTACCCTGACTACCGTTACCCGCCATGGGGGCAGAAGAGAAAGAGTGGACCTTCTGGGAAGGATGTTGCTTCAGCCGCCTCAAGCAAGCCCGCGCCGAAGAGGAAAAAGGTGAATGTTCTTACTCACCGTCCGCGCTACATTGAACCGGCCATAGTGCCTGACTTTGGTGGTGAGACCTCTTCGGCTACTGAAGCCAAAGGGCCTGCCCTTACGCAGAGGGTTGAAGAGCCGGCTGCAATGCCGACGGCTGACAAAATTGAAGAACCAATACCCGAAGAGGCAAAAACATCAGAAATTCTAAGCCCTTCGGTAAGAGTGGAGGTGCCGAAGATACAAAAAGATCCAACAGCAACCCCAAAGAGAAAAAGGATGGCTAGTGTGTTAGATGTGCTGGAGACGATAAAAACTTCAAGTTCTACTCCAGGAAAAATTGTTAAGGTTTCAAAAGGACAGGTTGAAACCGAGACAAAGCTAGCCGAAGCAGAAGCTACAATTAGCCGGGTCGATGCTGAAACTGGGCCTGCAAAGCCCATCAAAGAGAAATCCTCAGAGATTGGAGAAAAGGCAACGGAGGAAGAAGTTATAGAACAAATTTTGCCTAAAAAATGTGCCGCTCCTATTCCCGAAGCTTTGAACGAGAATACTGAATATATTATCTGTCATGCTTCGGGAAAAAATCTCTCTACAGAAGAAAAACGAGAAGCTCATCACTATGCCCAGAAACTGAAATATCCAAAGGGGGCATTGGTATTCAACGACAGCGGGGAAGAAGATTTCTTATATTGTCTCCCAGACAGCAAGGAGATTTCTGTCTGCCGGGAGATGAGCAGAAGCTTCGGATTCCCGACATTAGAAGTCGGGCTTTCGGCGCTATCGAAAGACGAATTGGTGGATAGCTTAGCATATAATAGTTTAAACGTGTGAGAATGAATTTTTTGCACTTTAAAAACGAAAATTTTTATCTATTTGCTTATACTTAATACCGCACTTCTTTTGCAGGGCCTGATTCTTAGCAATGCCCTTAGGGCACAGAAAAATGCTGAAGACGAAGGATGCACTATAGCTCTGAACAACCTTCGTTCCGAAGTAATTGAACTAAGGAACGAAGGTCTTGAAAAAGATAAAATATTAAATTCATTAGTGAGCAAAATAAAAGAAGAGGAAGCTACTTCCAGAGCCCAAGCTGAAGCCTAGAAATGTGAAATTGAAGACCTTCGAAAACAGCTGGCTGAAGCAAAATTAAAATGCGCTATTGCCGAAGCTGAACGAGATGCCAGTGATTACTGGAAAAATTACTGGGAAAAAATAGTTGCAGAACTTCGGGCATCAAAAGAAAAATGCTTTGAAAAATCTATAGAATGTGTAAAAAAGATAAAAATTAGCTTTGCCAATGTTGGCGCATATTCAAGTGAAGATAACTTCATACGAGGCGACCCCGAAGGCCCAATTGAGTGGATCAGCAACGAAGCCAAAACTTTTGAAGAAATTTTGAACGACCGCGGGGACGTCTGCGCCTTCTCTGGCGCAAGAGGAGTTGCAGCTATTCTGGAAAGAGCAGGGTGCGAACATGTGAAAACTTTGGCCCAAGCCGAAGCTGCTCTATTGGTTGATGATACAAAGGACCCCTCGGCCGAAGCAAGCTTAGTGGGCGGAAAATTCTTTACTGACATCTGGGAAAATGGCGGCCGAGGGATGGCCCATGAAATAATAAAGAAGAGCGAGAAAGATACTCATGATGCTAGGGAAGCAACGAAGGCAGCTGATAAAGCTGCGGAACTCGAAAGGCGGATAGGTATTGCTTAATGGATTTTAACTTTATTGTTTATTTTTGTGACTTCAAATTGATTAACGTTTTCTACCATAGCTGAACTATCTCCTCCCCCGAACCCTCCGAGTCGTTGGCCGACCCAGAGGCAAAGGCATCAGCAGAAATTGTTAGGATGGCTGAAGCTATTGTAGACGAAGTCGTTACCCAACTGCTGACCGAAGCTGCAGATGAAGTTTTGAAAGAAGAATAGCTGTTGTAAAAACATTGCTGGAATGTTAATGCAACATTTGCTGAACTATGTTTGTAATATTCGGTGCTCATGTGTTTTGAATGTAATATATGAATGGTTTTGTAATTTATTTCTTTACGATGCATAAAACTTTTATGTACATACCGTTTTTGAGCCTTTGGCGAAAAAAACACCTTCCCTTCTTTTTCATGCTTCGTAAAGGAGATCTTTTATGCTTCGTGAGAAATCCTCCAATCGTCGCAGAAACATTAATGCTTCGTCAATAATGGATTTTTGCCTCCATATCAAGGCTGATGAAGCTGTATTTCTTCAAGACTTCTTTTGTGCCTTAGCACAATCTCATTTTTTGGAAGTATTCTCCGAAGGTCAACATTGTATCCCTCTCCTGTGCCATTGATGCAATGTGATGTATGATGTCATGTTATGCGAATGATGTGATGATGTTATGCTATGCAAAATGACATTTGTACCGAAGTCACACACATATCCCCATAGTGGAATACTCAACCTTTTTGCCGTTTATTTTTCGGCTTCACCGCTTATTTTTTGGTGTATCAGCGCTGACTTTTCACTATAAGTTCTGCATTCCCTTAGGAACGTCTTTTGAACTTCTTCGCCTTTTATTTCAACGGTATTCGCGTTGACTTTTCGCGCTTCGCCTTATATTTCGGCGGTATTTGGCTCTGCATTCCCTTTGGAACGACTTTTGAGCAGAAAACTTACTCTGCGCTCCCTTAGGAACGACTTTTTGTAGCTTCGGCAAACCTACTCTGCGTTCCGTAGAACGACTTTCTGTAGCTTCGGAGATACTTATGATGTAATTTTTAGCCACGCGTTCTCTTAGGAACAACTTTTTGTGCTTCAGCGACTTTGTTAGACTCCGTGAGTATGTGGAAAAGATGTATTTTCACTATGGCAAAAACGAGGCTATTACAAGGAATTGAAAATGACAAGACAACTAGGTTTTCGATAATTGTTCCTTAGTAAGAAAGAAAATGATAATGAATGTAAAAACTGTTTCAGGGGTAGGATATCTCTCAGTAGATATGCTTTGATTCTGGCACAGTACTGTTGACTGTGCGAGCTTCAGACTCCTCCCTGAAACCTCGCTGCTGGTGGGTCTGTTGGCTCCCTTCTGGCTGTTGACCTCGTGGATACGCAGGTTGTAGCGGTGGCGGAGGTGGAGGCTGTAGCCAGGATGCCTGCGGCTGACTAGCCGAAGCAACAGACGCTGCAGGATGGTTACCCACATACTCTGGTATGTAGGGTGAGAGATACGAAGCAGTATGCATGACTTGCTTTGGCTGGTTCTGCTGAGCTGCAGCTTCTGCTATTTCTTTCTGTTTCTGTATGGTGACATGGCACATTCTTGTAGTATGGCCCTTATCCTCACCATAGAATAAGCAATAAATTTTCCTAGGTTGATCCCCAAACCTTCCTCCAAAGCCCCTGACGCCTCTGCCCCTTGGAGCTGGCGGCCGAAGATATCTTTGTTGCTGCCCCGAAGCTTGCGAGGGATATTGTGGCTTATGTTGTTGACTTCCTCTGTCGTCACTCTGGGTGGAGTGGATGGACCTAACATGTCTTGGGTGAATTCTCCCTCCGAAGCCCCTGGTCATCTCAGAGAACCTATAAGCTTCCTCCCTTCTCTGATGAAAATTGTTGTCAGCGCGGATGTATTCATCCATCTTTTGAAGCAGCTTCTCCAAAGTCTGTGGAGGTTTTCTAGCGAAATACTGGGCAGTAGGTCCTGGACGAAGCCTCTTGATCATGGCCTCAATGACAATTTCATTGGGCACTGTAGGCGCTTGTGCTCTCAGACGCAAGAACCTTCGAACGTATGCCTGAAGATACTCCTCATGATCTTGTGTGCATTGAAATAGAGCCTAAGCTATAACTGGCTTCGTCTGGAAGCCCTGGAAGCTTGTCACCAGCATGTCCTTGAGCTTCTGCCATGAGGTGATAGTTCCTGGCCGAAGAGAAGAATACCATGTCTGGGCCACATTCTTAACTGCCATGACGAAGGATTTGGCCATGACAGCTGCATTGCCTCCATATGAAGATATGGTTGCTTCATAACTCATCAAAACTTGCTTTGAGTCTGAATGTCCATCATACATTGGAAGCTGAGGTGGCTTGTATGATGGGGGCCACGGGATAGCCTGCAGTTCTGCTGCCAAGGGAGAAGCATCATCAAAAGTAAAGGTATCACGATTAAAATCATCATACCATCCATCGTCATTGAACAAGTCCTCTTGATGAAACTCCCTGTGCTGGGGCCTTCGTTCTTGTTCATCTTGAGCAAGATGGCGTACTTCTTCAGTGGCTTCGTCGATCTGCCTTTGAAGGTCGGCTAGTCGAGCCATCTTCTCCTTCTTCCTTTGTACCTGTTGATGAAGCATCTCCATGTTTCTGATTTGTTGGTCCAACTCATCCTCCTAGGGTGTTGGACTAGTAGCCTTCCTCTTCTGGCTTCGTGCCTCTCAAAGAGAAAGGGCCTCCTGATTCGGGTCCAGTGGCTACAGAACAGCAGCCCCTGTCGCTGAAGCTTTCTTCGGTGGCATGACGAAGGTCAGTGCTTGCCGAAGGTGGTCGAAAAGGATTAACCGGAGGTGGGCGCTAATGTTGGGGACTTGTTCTCAAGTGCTATGAATTAAGAACAAGGCAACACAAAATATTAAATGTTAAAACCCTCCGTCCTTCGAAGCATTATTTCCCTTAGGATATAATGATCTTCAGACAAAGGTTATGAAGGACATACCTTCATAATCATAACACACTTGTATAAAAGACGAAGCATATGAGACATGAGAAATAACATGAATAATTATATGATATCAATATATATATATATATTTCTTATTGCATAATCATGAATAAGTATGAACAATATTGAATTACATTTATACCTTCGGCTTGACAGAAAGTGATGATACAAGTGTGACGCGAAAGCAAATGCGAAGTCAGCGTGAACAGTACGGGAGTACTGTTCACCTATTTATAGGCACGGGACGTAGCCCATGAGAAATTACAATTATGCCCTTTACATTTACTATTGGCTTATAGAAAAATCTATGAGGACTGAACAACCTTTTCCCCTTTAAGTCGGTTCCCTTTTCTGCAATTTAGCAGAAGCTCCCTTCCGCGCAGCTTCGGAGCGACAACAACCTTCGTCACAATCAAGCTTCTCATCGTGTATGCTTTTATCATAATCCGAAGATACCTGTCCACGAATCATACTTGGAAGACATTGTTAAAATATGTTTTTGAGGACCTTCGGAAGACGAAGGCCCCCAACACCAGCAATCTCAAAAACATAACTACTCCAAGGATAGGTATAGCATGACAATCCAACTTAAAAGCAATACTGATTAGAAATAATGCACTTAAGATACACGGGTACCGTCCTTTGGAGAGCAAGTTGCAGATTCTCATCAAAGTCCTTTGCTTGATTCACCAATAATGATTAAGGACCTCTACAACTTATTAAACTCGAGATGAACATGGGATTAGTATTGCAAAATAATTCAACCTTGGGTCAATAAATAGACAATAAAATTGACAACTTAAGCATAGAGTTTGAATTAACCATCTTAAGCTCTCCCAGGGTCTCCAGTCCATCTCGAGGCACCTGCATGGTCTAGTTGGCACAGTTTGGTACCCATCTTGGGATGGGTCCATAACGTTCATCTAAAAGAGCCTTTGGTACCCAAATAGCAATTGTGCTAGTTCTAGGTGATCTCATTACTGATCTAGCATAAGTGTATGATTTGGGTCTCCTAAGCGAATAAGATTGAGATAAATTTACTTGCTTAGGAACCTTACCCTTCTTACATACCTTAGGTAGATGACCATGCTCACCACACATGTAGCAGAAGCGTCGCTCAACCTGACATGACAATTGTTGTTTGTCTTTTTTCTCAGTGAGGGTCATCTTGGAGGGTGCACGTCTTTGATTCTTCATGAGCGGACATGAAGTGATCATATGGTCCTTATCATTGCATCCAAAACATCTCCTCATTCCTTCATCCTTGTCTTTGTGTGGACAAGACGCAATGAAGTGGCCTAATTCCTTGCACTTGAAGCACCTCCTTTTTCCTCTTCCCTTTTTGCTCTTGGATGACATAGATAGATGATCAGTGCAAACAACATGACTAATTGAATCTTTACCTTTTTCTTGTTTCATGTTGATTGCTTCACTTATTGCCTTAGGAACTTCTTTCTCGTAGAGTTTGACCCTTGTTGCGGTTTCTCCTTCCTCAAGCTTCTTCACCACGCGTTTGTAGATATCTTGAGGAAGTCGAGCATAGCGTCTTCTCCTCAATTGTCTTTGTTACTTGTTCCCAAGCAATTTCCTTTTTGACCCTACAACTTGTTGCTCAATCAAAGATTGGCCTTTCTTGGGGCAGTAGAGGTCAGCACATGATGATATTTTAACTAATTGATCACTTATGCAAGAATGTAGTTCACATGAGTTTAAACTAGTAATTACTACCTCATGAGCAATATCGAGCATGATATGGTCATCAACTAATTCATTATGAGAATAAGATAGGATATCATATTTTTCACTTAGAGCAAGTTTTTCTAAATTTATCATTTCTACTTGACTCTTAAGCATAGAATTCTCAGTTTTAAGTTAAGCAACATCAGATAATATATCATGATTATTTCTTTGCTCAAATAAAACAGATTCATACCGTTGGACCAAATTATCATGAGAGCACCTTAGCTCCTCATGTTCTTTGGTCATCTTCTCCAGGCTGTCGTTGGTTTTGATGAGAGTCTCCTCTAGCCTGAGAAGCGTCTCGCCTTGTTCCTTCTTCCTCCTCAATAGCTTAACCAAGAGCACTTTGTCTTCTTTGTTGAGATGGGTGTAGAACCGGCGAATCTCCTCTTCTTCTACATCATCGGTCTCATTTTCCATGTCATTATTATTAGTGGAAGCAATACAAGAAAATGTACCTTGTGGTGATGAAGACTCATCCTCGCTATCATCCTCATATTCCTCCTCATCATCGCTTTCGTCTCCACTATCATTGTTAGCAATAAGACATTTATAACTAGTGGAAGACAAACCTATTGGTGAGGTGGATTCATCGTTCGGTTGCCATCGTTTTTCTTCTCTCTTCGAAAGGTTAGTACCACAAGCAACATAGGGAGTAGAAGTAGTACATTTGCACTCCGAATATTTGATTTTAATTCTAGTCCATAGATCATGAGCATCAACAAATAAATCACTATCACTACTCATGATGGCAAAATAAGCACCTCTAGAAAGAGAGTCAACTAAGATGTTGCAAGCATGGTGATTGAGAGATAGACATCTTAATTCAGCATTAGAAGGTTTTTTACTAATATCAGAGGGAAAAATACTTCTACTAAAGTTCTGTCTCAAATCAGGATCAATATGCATGAAAGCATTATAAATAGAGATAGACCAAGATTTATAATTAGAACCATCGCCTAGAAGTTCTAGAGTTACCTCTTGTGACGACATCGTCATCTCTGGACGGCTAAGCCCACACTGGAGAGGCCTAGCTCTGATACCAATTGAAAGTTCCCTATGCTCGGGAACAGGATCTGGATGTCGCCTAGAGGGGGGTGAATAGGCGAATAATAATTATCACTTTATAACTGGAAATTCTTACTCTACTCGAAGGCTGGATCGCAGTGGAATGAAAGACCCTTCGAGTAGGTTGCAGCGGAATTGAAGTTACTGTCTTAAAATACCCTGCACTTTGAAGACAGCTTGTACCACATATAAATATTGAAGTGCAAGTATAAACAACAAATAAGACAGAGAAACAGCACACAACACAGAGCAGAGCACACAGACACAGGGATTTATCCCGAGGTTCGGCCAAGCCTGAAATGCTTGCCTAGTCCTCGTTGGAGTTAGCCACACCTTGGCTTGGAGTCTATTTCAACTCCTTCCTCCGTTTGCTCAGATCTATCAGTGCGACAGATAGAGCCTTCCACTATGTTGATACCAGTTACAACGATGCCGTGGATGCTTACAATCTTCTCGACAGCACTCCGCCAGAGTAACAATGCGCTCAAGATATTGCTCTAGCTCTCAGCAGCACTTCCCCTCTCTCTAAAGACTTATAACTTCGCCTCTACACAAACTAGAGAGATACACAACAGAGGGAGAGAGAGAATTGATCTAAATGATGTATGCACTTGTTGGCTGCACTTGTATACTTGTTTGAGGCGCCTAGGGGTCCCTTTTATAGCCCCAAAGGGCCTAGGAGCCGTTGGAGCTTCATTTGGAAGCTCCTAGCCTTCCCTGGTTGCGGGTGCACCGGACTGTCTGGTGGCGCATCGGACAGTGAACAGTAACAGATCTGATTGACAGTTTCCTTCTCTAGAACAGCTAGCCGTTGGTGCACCGGACATGTTACTATTCACAGACCTGTGCACCGGACGCAGCTACTATTCACCGGACATAGCTACTATTCACTGTCCTGTTCACCGGACACAGCTACTATTCACTGGCCTGTGCATCGGACAGGTCACTATTCACTGGCCTTTGCACCGGACAGAGTTACTATTCACTGGCCTGTGCACCGGACAGCTACTATTCACTGTCCTATGCACCAGGCAACAGCACACTAAGTGATTTTTCCTCCGTTCTTTCTCCGTTTGACTTCAACTTTTGGGAGGATTTTCCTGAGACTTAAACAAACACATTTAGAGTATAATCCAATTGATTTAGTCCTAGAAACTTACATCTTTCTTGTTCTTCTCCTAGCTTTTCTGTTTCTCCTCCAACAGAGCTCAGAATGGTACTTTCTCTATAGAAAGAGTTAGAGAGCAAACCAAAGCACCAAGCTTGTAGTAAGAGGTGTATGCAACATGGTTGAACACTCAAACCTTACATACTTAACCTTTTTCATCGTTTTATCCAATTTGGCATGTTTGAGGTTGGTGTTGGACTCTAAACCATTAAGTCAACTTGACTTGATCTAGATTGACATATCTGAGCTCCAACTCCCTTGTTCATTTCTCGAGCTTGATCTTGAGCCTTATGACTTACACCACATAACTGTAGATGTTACCTCATTGGTTGTAAGTCATGTCCTTATGTAGTGATCCTTGATGCACCATAACTCTTAACTCGATCAACCTTGACTTTGCAAGTCTTCTTCTTCACCCCTGGCTTTGGGTTCCTGGTCTCCTTGACCTTCTCCCGTGCACTCGGTACCTCGAAGCTCTTCTTGCCTCCATCCTTGGCTTGATTGGTTGTCTCTGAGTTACGCACACCGAGTCTCACTTAAGTAGTGTCCATTATCTATAGATAATTCAGTCTTTGGACCATCACACTTGTTCACTTGTGTTCGATCCTATTAGCTTTGCATTAAGCACCTGTTCAACACTTAGCACACTTGTTAGTCCTTTAATTGGGTTGTCATCCAAACACCAAAACCCACAAGAGAGCTTTCAGTTAGGTGTGAGCATGAAGGATTGTCCCTCTCGTCTAAGGACTGGTTTGTCATCACTCCTTACCTATACTCTTAACAAGTACAACCACTCGAGACTGTATGGGCAGTCACTTGATCTGAACTTGCACGGTCCGAACCCCAGGGTTATGACGGCTGGAGAGCACCGGGAGGATAAGGAAGGGGAATGTTTTGTCCGATTTGGGCATGGTGGTGGCCTTGTTCCTTCCGGTAGAATCGCTAAGGTAAGGACGTGCAAGAAAAGAGAGAGTTTCGGCATTCGAATCTCACGACGGTGAGATTGCAGAAACCGGACTAGTGGGTAAAGTGTACACCTTTGCGCAGAGTTTAAAAACCTATTTGAATAGTCCGTGTCCACGGATATGGATGAGTCATGGCATGGATTTGACAATTAGTTTTTTGTTTTGCAAAAATAATTTTAAAAAGTGGTTTTAAAAGGTCTGACGGTTGAGCCGTGAGCTATGGTGGACGAGAAGTCCAACAGCTGTTTTTGAAAATGAAAACCAGTGGGAAACTGCTGAGATACCTAGATGGTTTAGTCCGGGGGATTTTGCTCTATACTGAAAAACTTCCTGCTCCTTTGGAAGAGGATGCGCTTTGAAAAATATAAAATGTTTTACAAAATAACCATACCTCAAATATTGTTCTTTCTGCAAAATATCCTGAGCTCCACATACTCCATGCATTATATCTGATTTCCCCATTCCGTGGGTGAAGGTGGGCTACTGAGTACGTAAGTACTCACCCTTGCTTATTTGTTGTTTTTCAGAGAAGGAGATTGCTGATCGGGTAAGAGTTACGCATGTTCCCAACCTTGCCTCTGGCTATTGGACCACTGATTTGCTTCGTTGCGTATATCGGGCTGCTTCAGCCCCACTCTGATGATATATCCCGAGTTGTGGACCAACTCTTAAAGTTGATCGCCACCTTTATAGGTTTGTCTCGTTTAAGCAGATCTAGAATCATCTGATGTATAAATGTGTTTACTAGCCTCCTGGGACTAGTAATTGTATCACATTTGAGTCCCAGAGGATTGGGGTGCTTCAATAGTTAGCTTGTATTTTACGCTACAATTATCTCAAATCACTTCTTGATGCATTTTATGCCAATTTATGACATTTCTTGATGCGTTTTATGGCAACCTCGTGCGAAGAGATACATTTGGGCCACATTCGCTGTTACGAAATAGATTGATGATTTATGCTAAAATTCGTACTCATTTATGCTATTTTTGTTCACGTTTTACTCTTAAATCTGTTCGGGTTTGAACCCGCGTGCTGCCATACGTCTGCAGTTTTCACACCGAAATTTGGGCCCCATTCGTCGTTATGAAATAGATCGATGATTTACACTAAAATTCGTACCCATTTACACTGTTTTGGTTCACGTCTTACGCTGAAAACCGTCTAAGCTCCCACGCACGATCGACTCCATATCTTCTGTTCTGATATATACGGTAACTTATAGCATCGTGGGCGCGCTAATCATCGTGGTGTGTGGACCCACCTGAACGAACCAATGAAAGGTCCGTTGCCGCTCTCATGTTATGCAACTCTGAACCATCAAATATGCTAGCATAAACACGAGTAGGAACCAACTACCCGACTAGCGAACACGACGCTGGCCAACCTTCGTCCATCCCATCTCGACCCCACCACGTGCACACCTTTTATTTACGCAAAACATAACACATGTTTATATAAGCATAAACACACCCCACTAGCCCGACCTGACCACGCGCGTGACCACTACCCTAGCTGGGGTTTCCCATGCCTATCGGAATCACCGGGCTTCCTGATAGTCGCCTAGAGGGGGGGGGTGAATAGGGCGAAACTGAAATTTACAAAAATAATCACAACTACAAGCCGGGTTAGCGTTAGTAATAAAGAAACGAGTCCGCGAGAGAGAGGGCGCAAAACAAATCGCAAGCAAATAAGAGTGTGACACAAGGATTTGTTTTACCGAGGTTCGGTTCTCGCAAACCTACTCCCCGTTGAGGAGGCCACAAAGGCCGGGTCTCTTTCAACCCTTCCCTCTCTCAAACGATCCCACGGATCGAGTGAGCTTTCTCTTCTTCTCAATCAAACGGGAACAAAGCTTCCCCGCAAGGGCCACCACACAATTGGTGCCTCTTGCCTTGGTTACAATTGAGTGATGATCTCAAGAACAAATGAGAAAGAAAGAAAGCAATCCAAGCGCAAGAGCTCAAAAGAACACGGCAAATCTCTCTCACTAGTCGCTAAGGGTTTGAGTGGAATTGGAGAGGATTTGATCTCTTTGTATGTGTCTAGAATTGAATGCCTAGCTCTT
Source organism: Zea luxurians (assembly GCA_029449295.1). NCBI lineage: Eukaryota > Viridiplantae > Streptophyta > Magnoliopsida > Poales > Poaceae > Zea > Zea luxurians. The sequence goes on along the minus strand of JAOPSE010000083.1, from coordinate 9,217,631 downwards.
GTAAGTGGTTGAGAGTTGGAAAACTTGGATAGCAATGAATGTGGGGTGGTTGGGGTATTTATAGCCCCAACCACCAAAAGTGACCGTTGCTGGAACTCCTCTGTTCGATGGCGCACCGGACAGTCCGGTGCACACCAGACAGTCCGGTGCCCCTGCCACGTCACCAGTGCCGTTGGATTCTGACCGTTGGAGCTTCTGACTTGTGGGCCCTCCTGGGTGTCCGGTGCACACCGGACATGTACTGTTTGATGTCCGGTGCACCGGCATGGGCGTGCCTGACGACTGCGCGCGCTGCGCGCGCATTTAATGCACCGCAGGGAGCCGTTGGCGCCGCAGAGAGCCGTTGCTCCGCTGGTACACCGGACAGTCCGGTGCACACCGGACAGTCCGGTGAATTTTAGCGGAGTGGCTGCCGAGCGAACCCGAGGCTGACGAGTTCCGGAGGCCGCGTCTCCTTGGAGCACCGGACATGTCCGGTGCACACCGGACAGTCCGGTGAATTTTAGCGCGCCGGCTTCCGAGAAATCCCGAGGGCGAAGAGTTTGAAGTCGAAGTCCTCTGGCCGCACCGGACAGTCCGGTGCACACCGGACAGTCCGGTGCCTCCGGCCAGAGGAGCCCTCGGTTGCCTTGCTGCTCCTTTGTTGAATCCAACACTTGGTCTTTTTATTGGCTGATTGTGAACCTTTTGCACCTGTATAACTTATGCACTAGAGTAAACTAGTTAGTCCAATGTTTGTGTTGGGCAATTCAACCACCAAAATTATTTAGGAACTAGGTGTAAGCCTAATTCCCTTTCAATCTCCCCCTTTTTGGTGATTGATGCCAACACAAACCAAAGCAAATATAGAAGTGCATAATTGAACTAGTTTACATAATGTAAGTGCAAAGGTTGCTTGGAATTGAGCCAATATAAACTTATATGATGCGCATGGATGATTTCTTTGTTTTTGACATATTGGACCATATTTGCACCATGAGTTTTGTTTTTGCAAATTCTTTTGTAAATTCTTTTCAAAGTACTTTTGCAAGATAGTCAAAGGTAAATGAAAAAGATTTTGCAAAGCATTTTCAAGATATGGAATTTTCTCCCCCTATTTCCAATGCTTTTCCTTTGACTAAGCAAAACTCCCCCTCAAATAAGGTCTCCTCTTAGTGTTCAAGAGGGTTTTAAGACATCAATTTTGAAAATACTCGTTACTCCCCTCTTAGAACACAAAGAGATACCAATTTTGAAATTTATCATTGAAAATCATCAAATTTAAAATTTTAAGTGGTGGTACGGTCCTTTTGCTTTGGGCTCATATTTTCTCCCCCTTTGGCATGAATCGCCAAAAACGGAATCATTAGAGCCCAATGAAGTACATTCTCCCCCTTTGGTCATGAAATAAATGAGTGAAGGTTATACCAACGTTGGAGAGATGATGCGGAGCGACGGCGAAGGATGAGTGGTAGAGTGGAGTGGAAGCCTTTGTCTTTGCCGAAGACTCCAATTCCCTTTCAATACACCTATGACTTGGTTGAAATACACTTGAAAACACATTAGTCATAGCATATATAAAAGAGACATGATCAAAGGTATATCCATGTGCTATGCGTGCAAGACTAGCAAAAGAAATTCCTAGAATCAAGAATATTAAGCTCATGCCTAAGTCGGGTAAAAGATTGTTCATCAAGTGGTTTGGTAAAGATATCGGCTAATTGATCTTTAGTATTAATGTAAGAAATCTCGATATTCCCCTTTTGTTGGTGATCCCGAAGAAAATGATACCGAATGGCTATGTGCTTAGTGCGGCTGTGCTCGACGGGATTGTCGGCCATTTTGATTGCACTCTCATTGTCACATAGCAAAGGAACTTTGGTTAATTTGTAACCGTAGTCCCGCAGGGTTTGCCTCATCCAAAGTAATTGCGCGCAACAATGGCCTGCGGCAATATACTCGGCTTCAGCGGTAGAAAGAGCGACCGAATTTTGCTTCTTTGAAGCCCAAGACACCAAGGATCTTCCCAAGAACTGGCAAGTCCCCGATGTGCTTCTTCCTGTTAATCCTACACCCCGCCCAATCGGCATCCGAGTATCCAATCAAATCAAAAGTGGATCCCCGAGGGTACCAAAGCCCAAACTTAGGAGTAAAAGCCAAATATCTCAAGATTCGTTTTACGGCCGTAAGGTGTGATTCCTTAGGGTCGGCTTGGAATCTTGCACACATGCAAACTGAAAGCATAATGTCCGGTCGAGATGCACATAAATAAAGCAATGATCCAATCATCGACCGGTATACCTTTTGATCCACGGACTTACCTCCCGTGTCGAGGTCGAGATGCCCATTAGTTCCCATGGGTGTCTTGATGGGCTTGGCATCCTTCATTCCAAACTTGCTTAGGATATCTTGAGTATACTTCGTTTGGCTAATGAAGGTGCCTTCTTGGAGTTGCTTGACTTGAAATCCTAGAAAATACTTCAACTCCCCCATCATCGACATCTCGAATTTTTGTGTCATGATCCTACTAAATTCTTCACATGTAGATTTGTTAGTAGACCCAAATATGATATCATCAACATAAATTTGGCATACAAACAAATCATTGTCAAGAGTTTTAGTAAATAAAGTAGGATCGGCCTTGCCGACTTTGAAGCCATTTGCAATAAGGAAATCTCTAAGGCATTCATACCATGCTCTTGGGGCTTGCTTAAGCCCATAAAGCGCCTTAGAGAGCCTATAAACATGGTTAGGATACTCACTGTCTTCAAAGCCGGGAGGTTGCTCAACATAGACCTCTTCCTTGATTGGTCCATTGAGGAAAGCACTCTTCACGTCCATTTGGTAGAGCTTGAAGCCATGGTAAGTAGCATAGGCTAATAATATACGAATTGACTCAAGCCTAGCTACGGGTGCATAGGTTTCACCAAAATCCAAACCTTCGACTTGTGAATACCCCTTGGCCACGAGTCGAGCTTTGTTCCTAGTCACCACACCATGCTCGTCTTGCTTGTTGCGGAAGACCCACTTGGTTCCTACAACATTTTGATTAGGACGTGGAACTAAGTGCCATACCTCGTTCCTTGTGAAATTGTTGAGCTCCTCTTGCATCGCCATCACCCAATCCGAATCTTGAAGTGCTTCCTCTACCCTGTGTGGCTCAATAGAGGAAACAAAAGAGTAATGTTCACAAAAATGAGCAACACGAGATCGAGTAGTTACCCCCTTATGAATATCGCCGAGGATGGTGTCGACGGGGTGATCTCGTTGGATTGCTTGGTGGACTCTTGGGTGTGGCGGCCTTGGTTGTTCATCCTCCTTGTCTTCATCATTTGAATCTCCCCCTTGATCGTTGCCGTCATTTTGAGGTGGCTCATCTTCTTGATTTTCTTGTTCAACATCTTGAGCCTCATCCTCAACTTGAGTTGGTGGAGATGCTTGCATGGAGGAGGATGGTTGATCTTGTGCATTTGGAGGCACTTCGGATTCCTTTGGACACACATCCCCAATGGACATGTTCCTTAGCGCTATGCATGGAGCCTGTTCTTCTTCTACATCATCAAGATCAACTTGCTCTACTTGAGAGCCGTTAGTCTCATCAAACACAACGTCACAAGAAACTTCAACAAGTCCTGAGGACTTGTTAAAGACTCTATATGCCCTTGTGTTTGAGTCATATCCTAGTAAAAAGCCTTCTACAGTTTTAGGAGCAAATTTAGATTTTCTACCTCTTTTAACAAGTATAAAACATTTGCTACCAAAAACTCTAAAATATGAAATATTGGGCTTTTTACCGGTTAGGAGTTCATAGGATGTCTTCTTGAGGATTCGATGAAGATATAATCGGTTGATGGCGTAGCAGGCGGTGTTGACCGCCTCGGCCCAAAACCGATCCGGTGTCTTGTACTCATCAAGCATGGTTCTTGCCATGTCCAATAGAGTTCGATTCTTCCTCTCCACTACACCATTTTGTTGTGGAGTGTAGGGAGAAGAGAACTCATGCTTGATGCCCTCCTCCTCAAGAAAGCCTTCTATTTGAGAGTTCTTGAACTCCGTCCCATTGTCGCTTCTAATTTTCTTGATTCTTAAGCCGAACTCATTTTGAGCTCGTCTCAAGAATCCCTTTAAGGTCTCTTGGGTTTGTGATTTTTCCTGCAAAAAGAATACCCAAGTGAAGCGAGAATAATCATCCACAATTACAAGACAATACTTACTACCGCCGATGCTTATGTAAGCGATCGGGCCGAATAGATCCATATGTAGGAGCTCCAGTGGCCTGTCGGTAGTCATGATATTTTTGTGTGGATGATGGACACCAACTTGCTTCCCGGCTTGACAAGCGCTACAAATCCTGTCTTTCTCAAAATGAACATCGGTTAGTCCCAAAATGTGTTCTCCCTTTAGAAGTTTGTGAAGATTCTTCATTCCAACATGGGCTAGTCGACGGTGCCAGAGCCAACCCAAGTTGGTCTTAGCAATTAAGCATGTGTCGAGTTTAGCCCTTTCAAAATCTACTAAGTATAGCTGACCCTCTAACACACCCTTAAATGCTATTGAATCATCACTCCTTCTAAAGACAGTTACACCAGTATCAGTAAAAAGACAGTTGTAGCTCATTTGACATAATTGGGATACGGAAAGCAAATTGTAATCTAATGAATCTACAAGAAAAACATTGGAGATAGAATGGTCAGGAGATATAGCAATTTTACCCAAACCTTTGACCAAACCTTGATTTCCATCCCCAAATGTGATAGCTCGTTGGGGATCTTGGTTTTTCTCATATGAGGAGAACATCCTTTTCTCCCCGGTCATGTGGTTTGTGCATCCGCTGTCGAGTATCCAACTTGTGCCCCCGGATGCATAAACCTACAAAACAAGTTTAGTTCTTTGTTTTAGGTACCCAAACGGTTTTGGGTCCTTTGGCATTAGATACAAGAACTTTGGGTACCCAAACACAAGTCTTGGAACCCTTGTGTTTGCCCCCAACAATTTTGGCAACTACCTTGCCGGACTTGCTAGTCAAAACATAAGATGCATCAAAAGTTTTAAATGAAATGGCATGATCATTTGATGCATTGATAGTTTTCTTTCTAGGCAACTTGGCATGGGTTGGTTGCCTAGATCTAGATGTCTCACCCTTATACATAAAAGCATAATTAGGGCCAGAGTGAGACTTCCTAGAATGAATTTTCTTAATTTTACTCTCAGGATACCCGGCAGGGTACAAAATGTAACCCTCGTTATCCTGAGGCATGGGAGCCTTGCCCTTAACAAAGTTAGACAAGTTCTTAGGAGGAGCATTAATTTTGACATTGTCTCCCCTTTGGAAGCCAATGCCGTCCTTAATGCCCGGGCGTCTCCCATTATAGAGCATGCTTCTAGCAAGTTTAAATTTTTCATTTTCTAAGTCATGCTCTCTAATCTTAGCATTAAGTTGTGCTATGTGATCATTTTGTTTCTTAATTAAAGCTAGGTGATCATGGATAGCATCAACATTAATATTTCTACATCTAGTACAAATGGAAATATGCTCAACATTAGATGTAGAGGGTTTGCAAGATTTTAGTTCAACAACCTTAGCATGCAACAAATCATTTTTAGCTCTAAGGTCGGAAATAGTAGTATTGCAAACATCAAAATCCTTAGCCTTAGCAATTAATTTCTCATTCTCATTTCTAAGGCTAGCGATGGAAGCATTCAATTCATCAATCCTAGCAAGCAAATCAACATTATCATTTCTAGGATCAATGCAAACATGAGAATCAACCTTAGCAATTAAATTGGCATTTTCATTTCTAAGGTTGTCTAAAGTCTCATGACAAATACTTAGCTCACTAGACAATTTTTCACATTTTTCTCTTTCTAGAGCATAAGCATTTTTAACCTTAACATGTTTTTTGTTTTCCTTGATTAGGAAGTCCTCTTGGGAGTCCAAGAGATCATCCTTTTCATGGATGGCACTAATCAATTCATTTAATTTTTCTTTTTGTTCCATGTTAAGGTTGGCAAAAAGAATACGCAAATTATCCTCTTCATTTTTATCATCATCCTCATCACTAGATGTTTCATATTTAGTGGAGGACTTTGATTTTACCTTCTTTTTGCCGTCCTTGGCCATGAGGCACTTGTGGCCGACGTTGGGGAAGAGGAGGCCCTTGGTGACGGCGATGTTGGCGGCGTCCTCGTCGTCGGAGGAGTCGCTTGAGCTTTCGTCGGAGTCCCACTCCCGACAAACATGGGCATCGCCGCCCTTCTTCTTGTAGTACTTCTTCTTCTCCTTCCTCTTGCCCTTCTTGTCGTTGTCCCTGTCACTATCACTTGATAATGGACATTTAGCAATAAAGTGACCGGGCTTACCACACTTGTAGCAAACCTTCTTGGAACGGGATTTGTAGTCCTTCCCCTTCCGTTGCTTGAGGATTTGCCGGAAGCTTTTGATGATTAGGGCCATCTCCTCGTTGTCGAGCTTGGAGGCGTCAATTGGTTGTCTACTTGGTGTAGACTCCTCCTTCTTCTCCTCCGTTGCCTTGAAGGCCACGGGTTGCGCCTCGGATGTGGAAGGCTCATCAAGCTCGTTGATCTTCTTGGAGCCCTTAATCATGCATTCAAAACTAACAAAATTCCCGATGACTTCCTCGGGGGTCATTTGTGTATATCTAGGATTGCCACGAATTAATTGTACTTGAGTGGGGTTAAGGAAAATAAGGGCTCTTAGAATAACCTTAACCACTTCGTGGTCATCCCATTTTGCGCTCCCGAGGTTGCGCACTTGGTTCACCAAGGTCTTGAGCCGGTTGTACATGTCTTGTGGCTCCTCCCCTTGGCGAAGACGGAAGCGACCGAGCTCCCCCTCGATCGTTTCCCGCTTGGTGATCTTGGTGAGTTCATCACCCTCGTGCGCCGTCTTGAGTAGGTCCCAAATCTCCTTGGCGTTCTTCAACCCTTGTACTTTGTTGTATTCCTCCTTGCTTAGTGAGGCAAGGAGAATGGTTGTGGCCTGGGAGTTGAAGTGCTCGATTTGGGCCACTTCGTCCGTGTCGTAGTCTTCATCCCCTACGGATGGTACCTGTACACCAAACTCAACAACATCCCATAATCTTTTGTGGAGAGAGGTTAGATGAAATCGCATCAAATTACTCCACATAGCATAATCTTCACCATTAAAAGTTGGTGGTTTGCCTAATGGGACGGAAAGTAAAGGTGTATGTTTAGGAATGCGAGGGTAGCGTAGGGGAATCTTACTATACTTCTTACGCTCTTGGCGTTTAGAAGTGACGGACGCCGCGTCGGAGCCGGAGGTGGAGGTCGATGAAGTGTCGGTCTCGTAGAAGACCACCTTCCTCATCCTTTTGTGCTTGTCCCCACTCCGATGCGGCTTGTGAGAAGAAGATTTTTCCTTCTTCTCCTTGTGGTGAGAAGAGGAAGATCTTTTCTCCTTTCGCTTGGAGGATCTCTTCTTCTTCTCCCTTCTCTTGGTGCGGGACTCTTCCGATGAAGATGAGGTGCTCCCTTGGCTTGTAGTGGGCTTGTCATCGCCGGTCTCCATCTCCTTCTTGGCGGGATCTCCCGACATCACTTCGAGCGGTTAGGCTCTAATGAAGTACCGGGCTCTGATACCAATTGATAGTCGCCTAGAGGGGGGGGGTGAATAGGGCGAAACTGAAATTTACAAAAATAATCACAACTACAAGCCGGGTTAGCGTTAGTAATAAAGAAACGAGTCCGCGAGAGAGAGGGCGCAAAACAAATCGCAAGCAAATAAGAGTGTGACACAAGGATTTGTTTTACCGAGGTTCGGTTCTCGCAAACCTACTCCCCGTTGAGGAGGCCACAAAGGCCGGGTCTCTTTCAACCCTTCCCTCTCTCAAACGATCCCACGGATCGAGTGAGCTTTCTCTTCTTCTCAATCAAACGGGAACAAAGCTTCCCCGCAAGGGCCACCACACAATTGGTGCCTCTTGCCTTGGTTACAATTGAGTGATGATCTCAAGAACAAATGAGAAAGAAAGAAAGCAATCCAAGCGCAAGAGCTCAAAAGAACACGGCAAATCTCTCTCACTAGTCGCTAAGGGTTTGAGTGGAATTGGAGAGGATTTGATCTCTTTGTATGTGTCTAGAATTGAATGCCTAGCTCTTGTAAGTGGTTGAGAGTTGGAAAACTTGGATAGCAATGAATGTGGGGTGGTTGGGGTATTTATAGCCCCAACCACCAAAAGTGACCGTTGCTGGAACTCCTCTGTTCGATGGCGCACCGGACAGTCCGGTGCACACCGGACAGTCCGGTGCCCCTGCCACGTCACCAGTGCCGTTGGATTCTGACCGTTGGAGCTTCTGACTTGTGGGCCCTCCTGGGTGTCCGGTGCACACCGGACATGTACTGTTTGATGTCCGGTGCACCGGCATGGGCGTGCCTGACGACTGCGCGCGCTGCGCGCGCATTTAATGCACCGCAGGGAGCCGTTGGCGCCGCAGAGAGCCGTTGCTCCGCTGGTACACCGGACAGTCCGGTGCACACCGGACAGTCCGGTGAATTTTAGCGGAGTGGCTGCCGAGCGAACCCGAGGCTGACGAGTTCCGGAGGCCGCGTCTCCTTGGAGCACCGGACATGTCCGGTGCACACCGGACAGTCCGGTGAATTTTAGCGCGCCGGCTTCCGAGAAATCCCGAGGGCGAAGAGTTTGAAGTCGAAGTCCTCTGGCCGCACCGGACAGTCCGGTGCACACCGGACAGTCCGGTGCCTCCGGCCAGAGGAGCCCTCGGTTGCCTTGCTGCTCCTTTGTTGAATCCAACACTTGGTCTTTTTATTGGCTGATTGTGAACCTTTTGCACCTGTATAACTTATGCACTAGAGTAAACTAGTTAGTCCAATGTTTGTGTTGGGCAATTCAACCACCAAAATTATTTAGGAACTAGGTGTAAGCCTAATTCCCTTTCACTTCCATTACCAACAACATATATATATGTATAGGGTTAGGCTATTGGGAGCCTGGGCTTCCAAATATATGGTGGAAGCGCTAGCCATCCCTGCACCATCCGATCAGACCAGTCCCAGCCGCCCCCACCCGACTAGACCAGCCTGGTTGCCTCCACCCGGCGCCCATCCCTGCATGCGTGCTTTTTGTTTTCGTTTGCATGCGCAACAAAATTAGAAGGCATGTGCACAAATTTAGGAGATGGATTGACATGCATAGAAACAAAAAAAATCTGATTTAAATGCTTTATTATGTTCATAAATATAGGATCTCTATAACAGCCATGCAGCTAATCTCTTTAGAAACATTTTATGATATATACTGATACTAATTATGCTAGACATTGTAGTTATTTATGAAAATATTGTAGGCCGCATAAAAATTAGTTTTTCCTGCTGCATGTGCACAAATTTAGGATGACAAGAATGTGTGTTAAAAGGAAATGGATTGATATGCATGGAAACAAAAATCTGATTTAAATGCTTTATTTCTCCCATAACTATAGGATCTCTACAAACAGCCATGCAGCTAGGCTCGTTAGAACCAGTTTATAATATATACTGATACTAATTATGTTACACGGTATAGATATTTATGCAGTGTGGTACACCGTGTAAAAAATCAGTTTCCTGCTACATGCACACAAATTTAGGATGACAAAGAATGTGTGTCGAAACGAAATAAATTGGTATGCATGGAAACCAAAAAAATCTGATTTAAATGGTTAATTTTGTCCATAAAAATAGGATCTCTGCAACAGCCCTGCAGCTAGACTCGTTGTAACCAGATTATGACATATACTAATACTAATTATGCTATACAATGTAGATATTTATATATTTGTAGTACACCTTGTAAAAAATCTGTTTTCTATTAAATGCACATAAATTTAGGATGATACTAATGTGCGTTGAAAGAAAATGGATTGACATGCATGGAAACAAAAAATCTGATTTAAATACCTTATTTCATCCATAAAAATATGATGTCTACAACAGCCATGTAGCTAGGCTCGTTACAAACAATTTATGATATATATTGATACTAATTATGCTACATGGTGAAGGTATTTATGCATTACGGTACACTACTTAAAAATTGGTATGTGGGTCACTGTTTGGACGCATCCTCATGTTCGATCATAAAAACCTTCAGTTTAGAGTGTAAAACCTCAGTTTTAATCATAAATACCGAGCTAATGTAAATGTTAGAAACCGCATATAAATCTATAAACGTATGCGTAAAATGTGAATGTAAATATCATAAACCGATAATTGATGGAAGGGTAGCCATTGACTGAAATATATGTCGTAATCACTTATTGACGTTGTCATAAATATATTTACAGAGTAGCATAAAAACACGTTGTCGCTCACGCCCTAAGGGAGTCGTGCCTAGGGGAGGCCGTCGTCGCAACTCGCCCCAAGGGAAGTCCGCCGCCGCCGATCCCATCTCAGTAGCGTTGCCTATGACGACGCTGCAACCGTCTGCCAACCGCGAACTCATCGTCCGCCCACCGCGGACCCCTTGAAAGTCGCCTAGAGGGGGTGAATAGGCGTAATCTGAAATTCATAACTTAAAAACACAAACTACAAGTCGGGGTTTGATAGCACCTTGGGGGTGTTGGGGGCCTTCGTACTCCGAAGGTCCTCAAAAACGTGATTTGACAAAGTTTGCCAAGTGGATTATATGAACAGGTACCTTCGGACTCAGGATCGTGAACATGAAGTACGGTCAGAACGAAGCCTGAACCAGACGAAGAGGGATTGAAATGGAGGACGGGCTGATTACCAAGCTCTACGAAGGATGATGCACAGCCGAAGCTGTGCGCAGGAAAGCTTCGGCGCGATAGCAGAAAGGGGAACCGACTTAAAGATGAAAAGACTACTTAGGCCTTGACAGATTTCCATAAGTCATTAGCAAATGTAATGGACATGAATGTAATTTTGTATGGGCTGTGTCTCACGCCTATAAATAGATGAACAGTACTCCTGTACTGTTCACGCTGACTTGGCATTTGCTTTTGCGTCATCTTTGTACTTTTACCTTCCTGCAATCCGAAGGTACACTTGTAATTTGAAGTCACTTCTATTGTTATATAATAAAAAAATAGAAATGACATTGTGATAAAATTTAAATACTTATATTACTTTTTACGTTACGTACATGACCTTCGTCACAGCTTATTACGTTTACGAAGATATATTGTTTGTGACCTTCGTCCGAAACACATTATATCCCGAAGGGAAATAATGTTTCAAAGGACGAAGGCCCTTATCATTTAACACTTTCTATGTTGCCTTGTTCTTAATCCGAAGTATTTGAGAACAAGTCACCAACATTGGCGCCCACCTCCGGTGAACTCACTTCCACTTCGAGTTTTTTGAACACCTTCGGAAGCCATAGACCCTCGCTATGGCACCGAAGAAAGCTCCAGCGACTGGGGCTGCAGCTCTGCAACCGCTGGACCCCAACCAGGAGACTGTCTCTCTTCGGGAGGCCCGAAGCCAGAAGAGGAAGGCCGTCAGCCCAACGCTTCAGGAAGATGAGCTAGATCAAGAGATCAGGGATATGGAGATGCTACATCAACAGGTGCAGAGGAAGAAGGAGAAGATGGCCAGGTTAGCTGAGTTGCAAAGGCAGATAGATGAAGCTTCTGAAGAAGTTCGCCATCTTACTCACGATGAGCAGAACAAAAGGCCTCAGCAAAAAGACCTTCATCAGGAGGGCTTCTTCAACGAAGATGACTGGTATGACAATTTCCATCATGGAAATTTTGTTTTCGATGATGCTTCTCCCCTGTCCGCTGAGCTGCAGGCTACACCTTGGCCTCCATCCTACAAGCCACCCCAGCTTCCCATGTTCGATGGCCATTCAGACCCGAAGCAGTTTTTGATGAGCTACGAAGCAACAGTGTCTTCGTATGGTGGCAATGCTGCAGTCATGGCAAAGTCTTTTGTTATGGCTGTTAGGAGTGTTGCTCAGACCTGGTATTCCTCCCTTCGACCAGGAACGATTACTTCATGGCAAAAGCTGAAGGATATGTTGCTAACTAGCTTTCAAGGGTTTCAGACGAAGCCGGTTACTGCTCAAGCCTTGTTTCAGTGCACTCAGGAACATGAAGAATACCTTCAGGCGTATGTCAGAAGGTTTTTGCGTTTGAGGGCGCAGGCACCAACGGTGCCCAATGAAATTGTCATCGAAGCCATGATCAAGGGGCTCCGACCTGGACCTTCAGCTCAATACTTCGCTAGGAAGCCTCCTCAGACTTTGGAGAAGCTGCTCCAGAAGATGGATGAGTACATTCGTGCCGACAATGATTTTCGCCAAAGAAGGGAGGAGGCTTTCAGATTTTCTGAAATGACCAGGGGCTTCGGAGGAAGATTCTATCCGAGGCATGTCAGGTCCATCCACAACTCTACTCAAAATGATGATAGGGGGAGTCAGCAGAACAGGCCACAGTGCTCCTCACAGGCTTCGGGGCAACAGCAAAGTTTCTTCCGGCCACCAGCTCCAAGAGGCAGAGGCGCCAGGGGCTTCGGCGGAAGATTTGGAGATCAACCAAGGAAACTGTTTTGCTTGTTCTGTGGAGAAAACAGGGGCCATACCACCAGGACGTGCCATGTTACAATCCAGAAGCAAAAGGAAATAGCCGAAGCTGCAGCGCAACAAGCTCAGCCGAAGCAGGTCATGCATACTGCTTCGTATCATCCGCCTTACATCCCACAATACATAGACAACCACCCTGCAGCTTCTGTAGCTTCGGCAAGTCAACCTCAAGCTTCCTGGCAACAGCCTCCGCCTCCACCTCCACTGCAACAAGGTCAACAGCCAGAAGGGAGTCAATACGCCCCACACCAAAGGGACTTCAGAGAACAATCCGAAGCTCGCACAGTCAACAGCACTGTGCCAGAGTCGAAGCACATTTATTGACACATATCCTACCTTTGATAGCAGTCTTTTCTATTCAGTTCTGTTTTCTGTATAACAAAGAACATTGTTAGTTTTCATGTAATAATTTCGTTGTTTCCCACGAGGAAAACCTATTTTCTCCACAGGCTTAAGTTGCTGAAGCTTAAAAAATTTGCGTTAACAAGGAGAACCTTCGAATTATTAAAAATCTTTCGGAGCAACAGAAAGTCGTTCTAAGGAACGCAGAGTAAGTTGATGAAGTCACAAAAAGCCGTTCCGAAGGGAGCACAGTGTAAGTTTTCTGCTCAAAAGTCGTTCCTAAGGGAATGCAGAGCTTACAGCGAAAAGTCAACGCTGATACCGCCTAAGTAAAAGGCGAAGAAGCTCCAAAGACGTTCCTAAGGGAATGCAGAGCTTACAGCGAAAAGTCAACGCTGATACCGCCTAAGTAAAAGGCGAAGAAGCTCCAAAGACGTTCCTAAGGGAATGCAGAGCTTACAGTAAAAGATTGTGTGTTTCACGGGGATATGTGTGTATCTTCGGAATCAAATTCATCTACATAACATAACATCATCACATCATTTTGCATAGCATAAGCATCATACATCATATTGCATATGGCAAAAGAAGGGAGGACAGTATCAACCTTCGGAAGAGTGCTTTGGGAAAGTAAAAATCTTCGGAATATAGCTTCGGAAAATGTTATCACGAAGTTTGGATATTTTTCATCAGAGCGCTACGGGTTTTGTGACGCATAAAAGTTTTTCTATCTTCACGAAGCATGAAAAGAAGGGAAGGTGTTTTTTCGCCGAAGGCTTAAAAAACGGTACGTATGTAAAGTTTCATGCATCGTAAAGAATTGAATAATGAAAAGAAACTTATATATTACATTCAAATGTACAAAATATTACATAGATCACATTTCAAATGTTCTTTCTAATGCCATCTAGTCTTCTCTTAGTACTGCTTCGGCAGCCTCATTTAGAAGTTGTTCAACAACTTTATCCATGATAGCTTCGGCCATTTGTTTAATTTCGTCATCTTCTTTCGTGTGAGGGTCAGCAGACGATCCAGTAGGTTCTGAGGGAAGGGAATATGTCTACATTACTATCACAAACCGCGAACAAAGTTTGAAATAAAAATTACAGCACAATAGGAACGACTAATTAATACCTATTTGCCCTTCGGGCTCTGTACTTTTTTCGGCAACTTCTGTCACTTTCCTAGCATCATGGATGCCTTTTTCACTCCTTTGAATAATTTCCTGCGCCATTTCTCGGCCGCCGTTGTCCCAGATATCAGTAAAGAATTTACCGCCAACCATGCTTGCTTCGGTCGAGGGGTCTTTGATATCTTCAGAGGACAGGGCAGCTTCGGACTTAGCTAAGGATTTTATATGCTCACAACCTTTCTTCTCCAAAACAGCAGCAACTCCTCTGGTGCCTGAAAAAGCGCAGATGTCACCGCGGCTGCTAAGGATTTCCTCGAAGGCTTCTGCTTCGTGACTGATCCAGTCCAGTGGACCTTCGGGATTGCCTCTTGAGAAATTCTCTTCACTAGAAAAGGCGCCAACGCTGGCGAAGCTGGATTTTATCTTTTTGACGCATTCTATAGATTTAACATAGCATTTCCTCTGGGATGCACGAAGCTCCTTAACACTTAACTCTAAATGATTGACCAACTGATCACTAAGCTCTCGTTTTGTTTCCTCAAGCACACGTTCCTCTTTAGCTCTAGCTAGCTGTTTATGAAGATCTTTAATTTCACGTTTTTGGGCTTCGGCCTGGACCTTTGAAGCAGCTTCGTCCTTTTTTACCTTATCTACCAATGTAAGCAGAATTTTATCCTTTTCCAGAGCTTCGTTTCTCAGTTTAATAACTTCTGATCGAAGGTTGTTGAACGCAATTTCATAGCTCTCATCTTCGGCACTCTTTTGTGCTCTTAATGCGTTGCTTAGGATTAAACCCTATATAAAAAAGTTGGTATAAGAATAAAAGAATGAGTTACGAATTAAAAAGTTTTCAAGCGCTTAATTCCCATACCTTTAGGCTATTGTACGCAAGACTGTCCGCGAGATCCTCCTTCGTCATAGCACATAATCCAGCTTCGAGCTTCGGGAAACCCATACTTCTAGCCATCTCCCGGCAGACAGATAATTCTTTGTTATCAGGGAGGCAGTATAGGATGTCATCTTCATTTGTCCCATTGAACACTACTGCCCCCTTCGGATACTTTAACTCTCTAGCATAGTGATTGGCTTCATAAGTCTCTTCTTCAGATAATTTCTTCCCCGAAGCATGTCGCACGATGTAATCGCATATGCTGGAAGGAGCTTCGGGGGCGGCAGTGTCAATTTCTTCAACCAAAACTGGTTCTGATATTTTCTCGGTTTCCAAAGATTGTTCCTTGGTGGGCTCTGAAGGCCTAGCTTTAGCTTCAGCTTGTTGCTTCGAAGCTTCAGTAGACGCTTCAGCAAGTTCAACAGTCTTCTTTGGAGTTGTGCTTGAAGACTTAATTGTCTCCAAGACATCTAGTACGTTCACCAT
Source organism: Zea luxurians (assembly GCA_029449295.1). NCBI lineage: Eukaryota > Viridiplantae > Streptophyta > Magnoliopsida > Poales > Poaceae > Zea > Zea luxurians. The sequence goes on along the minus strand of JAOPSE010000083.1, from coordinate 9,202,219 downwards.
TCTTTTTCTTTTTGGGGTCACCAATGGGCCCTTTTGATTTTTTATTGTTTCGACATTTGCTGAGGGACTTAAGATTTCCGATATTTTTAGCCCTTCAATCTTCGGTTTTTCTACTTTTTCTGCTGAAGGCGCTTCAGTTTTCTCTTCTATCTTCGGCACTGGAGCTGGTTCTGTAGCTTCAGAGGCCAAAGAGACTTCACCAATAAATTTTGGCACTGTGGCCGGCTCAATAAAACGCGCTCGGTGGGTGAGCACCTTCATCTTTTTCCTTTGCGGCGCTGGCTCACTAGTGGCACTCGTGGTAGCTTCTGTCGCAGGAGAAGTAATTTTTCTTTTGCGACCCAGTACCGGATAGTGATAGTCAGGGTAGACAAACCCGACTGCGTCAAATACCCGGTTGAGCCTTTTCTTCTTTCGGCCTCCGAAGGCTGCTGATAACGCAGTGTTCTCGGCCTTCGAATATGCCCCAAGCAGTTCGTCACTTAATGTTTCAATGCTTTTCAACCATTCGTCATCAGGTTCAACAAACTTATCCCCGTATTTGAATGTGTATTTCAGTCTGACCAGTCCGCCTTCGTCGGACTCTTTGATGGTCTCCTTCGGCATTTCCCACTTTCCTGCAAGTGGCCACACCCTGAAGGCAATATGCTCTTGGATCAAGTCCCTTGTCCCAATGAAAGAGCAGATTACGCCGAAGGCTCTTTGGCATTCCTCGGCTGCTTCATCCACTTCAACCTTCGGCCTTCGAAGTCCGAAGCGTTGCCAGATGGGGCGCATAATGATATCCTTGACATCTTCTTGCGCTGTTAAGTCATTCTTTACATAGAACCACTCTGTCATCCAGGCTCCGGGCCACCTCTTCTGAAAGGTTGGCACAGGGCGGCTTGACCCGGAGCGGGCACCGAAGCTGTAACACCCAAAGTTGTTGTGATATTGTTCTTTCCCCCAAGGCTTCGTCTCATATAACAACTCATGAATGTTGCAAAAGCTTTTAGCATCTGGTTCTAAACCTTGGCTTCTCGCAGCCCAGACAAACATCCCCATTCTTATGATAGCTTCGGGAGTAATTTGATGAAGGTAGACCTGAAATGTTTTCAGGACTTCAACAACAAAGTTGCTTAGAGGGAATCGAAGCCCAGCCTTGAGAAAGCTTCGGAAGACTACGACTTCATCTTCTTCGGGGGTGGGAGAAGTCTTTTCTCCAGCATCTGCCCTCACAATAGATATATCTCGAAAATACCGCCCCCTCATATTATCAATATGACTCTGTTTAATAGTGGTTTTCTCGAAAACCGTGTGACTTGGCCGCCATGGTCGATCTTCGGACTCTTCCCCACCACTTTCTACATCATAACTGTCGCTGTCACCAGTATCTTCAGACAAACCTTCCAGAATCTCCTTGGTAATTTTTTCCGTATTGGTCTCTGCCATCGCTATAAGGAACCCCAAGTTCTTCTCTTCGTCAAGGCTCAGCTTCATCTCAGCAGCGACCTTCTTATCTTCAGACATCTTCGGAAACACTAAAAAACTGTTTTCCAAGCCGAAGCTTCAAAACCAAAATATCAGCAAATCTTAGTGCGTAAGAGCTAAAAATTTAGTGGGCGAAGGCAGATGGCAAGCGAGAGTACCAAAATGAGTTTGCGTTACGATCTTATTTATACGCCCAGTGCGTTGAAAATTGAAAGACCCCGCTTGTCAGTGAATGTTGCTATTCTAGCAAAGGAAAGGTGTTTTTTCGGACCTTCGGCTTAAGGCCTTCGTCCATATCGCAATCTGAATTTGTCATTAACAAATTAATATTGCGAGGGGCTACTGTTGGGGGCCTTCGTACTCCGAAGGTCCTCAAAAACGTGATTTGACAAAGTTTGCCAAGTGGATTATATGAACAGGTACCTTCGGACTCAGGATCGTGAACATGAAGTACGGTCAGAACGAAGCCTGAACCAGACGAAGGGGGATTGAAATGGAGGACGGGCTGATTACCAAGCTCTACGAAGGATGATGCACAGCCGAAGCTGTGCGCAGGAAAGCTTCGGCGCGATAGCAGAAAGGGGAACCGACTTAAAGATGAAAAGACTACTTAGGCCTTGACAGATTTCCATAAGTCATTAGCAAATGTAATGGACATGAATGTAATTTTGTATGGGCTGTGTCTCACGCCTATAAATAGATGAACAGTACTCCTGTACTGTTCACGCTGACTTGGCATTTGCTTTTGCGTCATCTTTGTACTTTTACCTTCCTGCAATCCGAAGGTACACTTGTAATTTGAAGTCACTTCTATTGTTATATAATAAAAAAATAGAAATGACATTGTGATAAAATTTAAATACTTATATTACTTTTTACGTTACGTACATGACCTTCGTCACAGCTTATTACGTTTACGAAGATATATTGTTTGTGACCTTCGTCCGAAACACATTATATCCCGAAGGGAAATAATGTTTCAAAGGACGAAGGCCCTTATCATTTAACACTTTCTATGTTGCCTTGTTCTTAATCCGAAGCATTTGAGAACAAGTCACCAACAGGGGGTGAATAGGTGATCTCGTAAAATCAAACACTAAATAGCCACAAACTTGATTATAGAAATGTTAGTGCGAGTTAATCAAGTTATTATGAAGCGATCTCTTGCGAACAAAACAATAACAAAGAAAAGCAACACAAGGGACACGTGATTTTTATCCCGTGGTTCGGCCAAGTAACACTTGCCTACTTCCATGTTGTGGCATCCCAATGGACGAGGGTTGCACTCAACCCCTTTCAAGTGATCCAATGATCAACTTGAATACCACGGTCTTTTCTCTTTTGAGTATTCTTCCCTTTTGCGAGAAATCTCCACAAGTTGGAGCCTCTCGCCCTTACAATATAGATCACAGAGAAAGCACAAGAGTAAGGATGGGAGAGCAACACACGCAAGATCTAAATCCGCAGCACACACACGCACACAAGCCAAGATTTGAGCTCGAAACACAACACAGAGAGTTCGCAACTCAAACGGAGCTCAAATCACTAACACAGTCGATCAAATGCGTGGAGGCAGAGTCTAGGAGTCTTAAAATGCTTAGAGGATGCTTGGTATAGTGCTCCATCCGCCTAGGGGCCCCTTTTATAGCCCCAAGGTAGCTAGGAGCCGATGGAAATCAACTTGGAAGGCTATTCTTGCCTTCTGTCGAGTGGTGCACCAGACAGTGCATCACCGGACAGGTACTGTAGCTGTCTAGTGCGTGATCTCTTTCCTTTTCTGGCGAAGCTGACCATTGGATCTTCTGATCTGTTGGCGCACCGGACACTGTCCGGTGCACACTGGACAGTCTGGTGCAACCATCCGACCGTTGGCTTCGCCACGTGTCGTCCATTGATCGCGTAGGCGACCGTTGGTCGTGGGCGGCTCTGACTCACCGGACAGTCCGGTGATTTTTAACCGCGGCGCTTTTTGGTTTTCCCGAGAGCGACGAGTTCGTCACCGATGTACTTGGGCGCGGGCGCTAAGGACTCACCGGACAGTCCGGTGAACCAACGGACATTCCGGTGATTTTTAGCGAAGTCGCCCGACCGATTCCCGAGAACAACCATTTCACCATCGGGCCAGCCTGGGGCACCGGACACTGTCTGGTGCACCACCGGACAGTCCGGTGTGCCAGGCTGGTGTTGGTTTTGGCTGTACTTAGCCAACTCTTCTTTAATTCAAATCTTCTTTTCTTGGCACTGTTTCTAGCACTTAGATAAGCATGTTAGTATTCAAAAAACAATTTACTAAGTCTATAAACATACCTTGTTCTTTGATTTGCACTTCTCACTCATTTAGCACATTAGTACTCAATCAATATGTGTTGGGCATCTAATCACCAAAATACTTATAGAAATGGCCAAGGGCACATTTTCCTTTCAATCTCCCCTTTTTGTTGATTTATGCCAACACATTACAAAGCAACAAAAGAAGTGCAATATCAATGCAAATTTAAGACAAAATTTTCTTTACTTATTATTTGGCATATTTGGATCACTCTTTGCCACCACTTGGTTTGTTTTTGCAAATCAAATTCTTTTTCCTATTTCTAAGTCAACCACACTTGTTTGGGCAAATAGAGATATATTCCAAAAGTGAATTTTATCAAGTCCCAAAAACTCCCCCTTTTCCCATAATCAAATTTCTCCCCCATAAGAGACCAAATTTTGCAATAGGAGTCATTTTGGCAAAATACAAACTCTATCTCTACTATTTTTGAAATTCTCAAGTGGTTGGCTGATCCATTGCTTTGGCCTTAATTTCTCCCCCTTTGGCATTAAGCACCAAAACGGGATCATTTTTGGCCCCTTTAACCCCATTGCCTCACTAAAATGTCAAAATAAGATCAAAAAGGCAATGAGGGCATAAGTATGAACTTGGAAATATATACACTAAAACTGGAGTGCAGTGGAAGTCTTTTCATCATCAAGTTCTTCTTCCCTTTCAATGTACCTTCTAGACTACCTCAAATGTACTTAAACAACCAAGTCAGTCTCAAAAGGAATCAAGTTGTAGCACAGCTCCCCCTAAACAAGTGCATCATTTGCATACGGACTTGTGAGGTCCGGGGGATGACTTGTACAACTTGAGCACCACACATAAACAATAACTGATTTAAATGCACAAAGTAATATGATCAAAGGCGTAGAATACATGTATGCTATAGATCAATCCAAGTTACATGAATCTAAGACATTTAGCTCACTACGCAACCTGCAAAACCTTTTCTCATCTAAAGGCTTAGTGAAGATATCGGCTAGCTGGTTCTCAGTGCTAATGTGATACACATCGATATCTCCCTTTTGCTGGTGGTCTCTCAGGAAGTGATGCCGAATGTCTATGTGCTTAGTGTGGCTGTGTTCAACATGATTATCTGCCAAGCGGATTGCACTCTCATTGTCACATAGGAGTGGGACTTTGTTCAGATTGTAGCCAAAGTCCCGGAGGGTTTGCCTCATCCAAAGCAGTTGCGCGCAACATTGTCCTGCGGCAACGTACTCGGCCTCAGTGGTGGATAGGGCAACGGATGTTTGTTTCTTAGAACTCCAGGACACCAGGGACCTTCCTAGAAATTGGCACGTCCCTTATGTGCTCTTCCTATCAACCTTGCACCCGGCATAGTCAGAGTCTAAGTATCCAATCAAGTCAAAGGTAGACCCCTTTGGATACCAGATTCTGAGGCAAGGTGTAGAAACTAAATACCTAAGAATTCGCTTAACAGCCATAAGGTGACACTCCTTAGGGTCGGATTGAAATCTAGCACACATGCATATAGCATAATGTCTGGTCTACTAGCACAAAGATAAAGTAATGGACCTATTATTGACCGGTATGCCTTTTGATCAATGGACTTACCTCCTTTGTTGAGGTCGAGATGTCCATCAGTTCCCATTGGTGTCTTCGCGGGCTTAGCGTCCTTCATCCCAAACCTCTTGAGAAGATCTTGAGTGTACTTCGTTTGGGAGATGAAGGTGCCGTCCTTGAGTTGCTTCACTTGGAATCCAAGGAAGTAGGTCAACTCGCCCATCATTGACATCTCGAACTTTTGCATCATCACCCTGCTAAACTCCTCACAAGACTTTTGGTTAGTAGAACCAAATATTATATCATCGACATAAATTTGGCAAACAAAAAGAACACCATTGCAAGTCTTTGTGAAAAGAGTGGGATCGGCTTTCCCAACCTTGAAAGCGTTAGAAATAAGAAAATCTATAAGGCATTCATACCATGCTCTTGGGGCTTGCTTAAGTCCATAGAGCGCCTTAGAGAGCTTATAACCGTGGTTGGGATACCTGTCATCCTCAAAGCCAGGAGGTTGTTCCACGTATACCTCCTCCTTAATTGGCCCATTGAGGAAAGCGCTCTTCACGTCCATTTTTAGAACAACCTAAAAGAACGGTGAGCAGCATAGGCTAATAATATCCGAATTGACTCTAGCCTAGCAACAGGAGCAAAAGTCTCCTCAAAATCCAAACCTATGACTTGGGCATAACCTTTTGCCATAAGTCGAGCTTTGTTTCTTGTCACCACTCCGTGCTCGTCTTGATTGTTGTGGAATACCCACTTGGTTCCCAAAACGTTTTGCTTTGGACGTGGCACCAGGATCCAGACTTCATTTCGTTTGAAGTTGTTGAGCTCTTCCTACATGGCCAACACCCAGTCTGGATCCTGCAAGGCCTCTTCTACCCTGAAAGGCTCAATAGAAGAGACAAACGAGTAATGCTCACAAAAATTAGCTAATCGTGAGCGAGTAGTTACTCCCTTGCTGATGTCACCTAGAATCTGATCGACAGGGTGATGTCTTTGGATCGTCGCTCGGAGTTGAGTTGGAGGGCCCGTGGTGCTTCTTCCTCCATAACGTGTTCCTCTAGTGCTCCCCCTTGATCCTGCTCCTCTTCTTGAGGTACCTGTACATCATCTTGAGTTAGGGGATGCACCAATGTCGAGGAGGATGGTTGATCTTGTTCCTATAGTTCCTATGGTCGCACATCACCTATCGCCATCGTGCGCATTGCGGCCGTTGGAACTTCTTCTTCATCTATATCATCAAGATCAACTTGCTCTCTTAGAGAGCCATTAGTCTCATCTAATACAACATCGCTAGAGACTTCAACTTATCTCGATGATTTGTTGAAGACCCTATACGCCTTCGTATTTGAGTCATATCCTAGTAAAAACCCTTCTACTGCCTTGGGAGCAAATTTAGAATGTCTAGCTTTCTTCACCAGAATGTAGCATTTGCTTCCAAATACACGAAAATAAGAGACATTGGGTTTGTTACCAGTAAGGAGTTTGTAGGGAGTCTTCTTGAGGAGACAGTGCAGGTAGAGCCGATTTATGGCATGGCAAGCTGTGTTCACAACTTCCGACCAAAACCGCTCAGGCGTCTTGTACTCTCCAAGCATCGTTCTCGCCATGTCGATTAGCGTCCTATTCTTCCTCTCTACCACACCATTTTGCTATGGTGTGTAGGGAGCGGAGAACTCATGCTTGATGCCTTCCTCCTCAAGATACTCTTCAACTTGTAGATTTTTGAACTCGGGCCCATTGTCGCTTCTTATCTTCTTCACCTTGAGCTCAAACTCATTTTGAGCTCTCCTTAAGAAGCGCTTTGGGTCCCTTGGGTTTCTGACTTATCCTGCAAAAAGAATACCCAAGTGAAGCGGGAAAAATCATCAACAATTACAAGACCATACTTACTTCCCCCGATGCTGAGGTAGGCAATGGGTCCAAAGAGATCCATCTGAAGAAGCTCCAGTGGTCTTGATGTCGTCATCACATTCTTGCTGTGATGAGTGCTTCCCACCTGTTTCCCTGCCTGACATGCTGCACAAGGTCTGTCTTTCTCAAAACAGACATCGATTAGTCCTAACACATGATCTCCCTTTGGAAGCTTATGAAGGTTCTTCATCCCAACATGTGCTAGACGGCGATGCCACAGCCAGCCCATATTAGTCTTAGCGATTAGGCATGCATCTAGATTGGCATTCTCTTTTGAAAAATCAACTAAATAGAGCTTGCCGTCTAATACACCCTTAAAAGCTAATGAACCATCACTCCTTCTAAAGACAGATACATCAATATTTGTAAACAGACAATTGTAACCCATGTGACACAATTGACTTACAGACAGAAGATTCTACCTGAGCGACTCTACTAAAAATACATTTGATATTGAGTGCTCATTAGTGATGGCTATCTTGCCCAAGCCTTTGACCTTGCCTTGGTTCCCATCTCCAAAGACAATAGTATCCTAGGAATCCTTGTTCTTGACGTAGGAGGTGAACATCTTCTTCTCCCCCGTCATGTGGTTCGTGCATCCAATGTCGATAATCCAGCTTGAGCCCCCGGATGCATAAACCTGCAAGGAATTTAAGCTTGGGTTTTAGGTACGCAACTCTTGTTGGGTCCTACAAGGTTAGTCACAACAGTTTTTGGAACCCATATGCAAGTTTTGTCTCCCTTGCATTTGGATCCCAACTTCCTAGCAACTACTTTTGCATTCTTACATAAAAGTACAAACGAAGCATTGCAAGTATGGAAAACAGTACTAGGACCATTGCAAGCTCTCCTAGGCACATGAGACACATCATGATTATGCCTAGGCCTATTTCTACCGTAAGCATAAGTAGAGCTAGAAGCAACCATAGCATGCGACGTATGATAACCAGGTAAAACAGCATGATCATATCATCTATCATTATGAGCATGCCTAGTAAATTTCCTATCATACATATAGGCATGGTTCTTTTGAGAACTGCTAGCCATAGGGGCCTTCCCTTTCTCCTTGTTGAGAATGGGAGTCTTTTGGCTTGTTAAGTTTTTGGTTTCCTTTCGAAAACCAAGTCCATCCTTAATTGAGGGGTGTCTACCAATAGTGTAGGCATCCCTAGCAAATTTTAGTTTATCATAATCAGCTTTGCAAGTCTTAAGTTGAGCATTAAGACTAGCCACCTCATTGTTTAGTTTAGCAATGGAAGTAATATGTTCATCACAGGCATCAACATCAAAGTCCTTACATCTATTGCAAATAATGACATGCTCTATACATGAACTAGTTTCATTAACTTTCTCTAGCTTAGCATTTAACTCATCATTTAAATTCTTTAAGCTAGAGATTCATGACAGGTAGACATTTCAGAAGATAGCAGTTCGTTCTTCTTAATTTCTAAAACAAGGGATTTTTGAACACTAACAAATTTATCATGTTCCTCATACAAAATGTCCTCTTGCTTTTCTAGAAGTCTATCCTTTTCATTAAGAGCATCAATTCGTTCATTTATTTTGTCTACTTTAGCTCTATCTAGTCCTTTAAATAAATCAGTGTAATCTACTTCATTATCAGATGATTCCTCATCGCTAGAAGAGGAGTACTTGGGGGTATCTCGAATACATACCTTCTTCTCCTCAGCCATAAGGCAGGTATGGCATTCGTTGGGGAAGAGCGAAGATTTGTCGAAGGCCGAGGCAGCCAGTCCTTCATCGTCGGAGTCGGATGAAAAGTAGTCAGAATATCATTCCTTTCCTAGGTGCGCCTCGCCCGTCGCCTTCCTGTAGTTCTTCTTCTTCTCCCTCTTCCCGTGCTTTTCTTGTCCCTGGTCATTATCATTATCGAGGCATTGAGCTATGAAATGACCAGTCTTACTACATTTGAAGCAGGAGCGCTTTCCCTTTGTTTTATTCTTGTTGGGGGTACTCCTTGTGTCCTTTTAGCGCGGTCTTGAAGCGCTTGATGATAAACGCCATCTCATCCTCATTGAGCCCGACAGCCTCCACTTGTGCTACCTTGCTTGGTAGCGCCTCCTTGCTGCTAGTTGCTTTGAGAGCAACGGGCTGCGACTCGTAGATGGGCAGTGGACCATTTAGCGCATCGTCCACGTATCGCGCCTCCTTCACCATCATGCACCCGCTCACAAATTTTCCGAGGATTTCCTCGAGCGTCATCTTGGTGTACCTGGGGTTTTCACGAATAAGGTTCACAAGATGAGGGTCAATTACTGTAAATGACCTGAGCATGAGTCGGACGATGTCATGATCCGTCCATCTTGTGCTTCCATAGCTTCGGATTTTGTTAACCAGGGTTTTGAGCCTGTTGTAGGTCTGTGTAGGCTCCTCTCCCCTGATCATCGCGAACCTCCCTAGCTCGCCTTCCACCAGTTCCATCTTGGTGATCATGGTGGCGTCGTTACCCTCATGTGATATCTTGAGAGTATCCTAGATTTGCTTAGCTTTGTCCAAACCACTCACTTTATTGTACTCATCCCTACAAAGTGACGCTAGCAAGACAGTAGTAGCTTGGGAATTTTTATGAATTTGTTCATTTATAAACACTGGATTATCCGTATTATCAAAGTGCATCCCATTTTCCACAATTTTCCAACTACTAGGATGGAGAGAAAATAGATGACTACACATTTTATGGCTCCAAAATGAATAATCCTCTCCATCAAAATGTGGGGGTTTTCCAAGAGGAATAGAAAGTAAATGGGCATTTGAGTTATACGGAATACAGGAATAATCGAAGGAGTAGTTTTGATTAACCGTCTTTTTCTTGGACGAGGAGTCGTCGTTGTCGTCCCTTGGTGAAGAAGATGAGGCATCGCTATCGTAGTAGATGATCTTCTTGATGCGCCTCTTCTTCTTCCCGTCCCTCTTCTTGTGACTCGAGCCTAAGTCAGTGGGCTTGTCGTCTCTTGACTCGTTGAAGAGGGACTCCTTCTCCTTGTCATTGACCACCATCCCCTTACCCTTAGGATCCATCTCTTTGGGCGGTTAGTCCCTTAGATGAAGAGTACGGCTCCGATACCAATTGAGAGCACCTAGAGGGGGTGAATAGGTGATCTCGTAAAATCAAACACTAAATAGCCACAAACTTGATTATAGAAATGTTAGTGCGAGTTAATCAAGTTATTATGAAGCGATCTCTTGCGAACAAAACAATAACAAAGAAAAGCAACACAAGAGACACGCAATTTTTATCCCATGGTTCGACCAAGTAACACTTGCCTACTTCCACGTTGTGGCGTCCCAATGGACGAGGGTTGCACTCAACCCCTTTCAAGTGATCCAATGATCAACTTGAATACCACAGTCTTTTCTCTTTTGAGTATTCTTCCCGTTTGCGAGGAATCTCCACAAGTTGGAGCCTCTCGCCCTTACAATATAGATCACAGAGAAAGCACAAGAGTAAGTATGGGAGAGCAACACACGCAAGATCCAAATCCATAGCACACACACGCACACAAGCCAAGATTTGAGCTCGAAACACAGCACAGAGAGTTCGCAACTCAAATGGAGCTCAAATCACTAACACAGTCGATCAAATGCGTGGAGACGGAGTCTAGGAGTCTTAGAATGCTTAGAGGATGTTTGGTGTAGTGCTCCATCCACCTAGGGGCCCCTTTTATAGCCCCAAGGCAGCTAGGAGCCGTTGGAAATCAACTTGGAAGGCTATTCTTGCCTTCTGTCGAGTGGTGCACCGGACAGTCCAGTGCACCACCGGATAGGTACTGTAGCTGTCCGGTGCGCGATCTCTTTCCTTTTCTGGCGAAGCCAACCGTTGGATCTTCAGATCTGTTGGTGCACCGGACACTGTCCGGTGCAACCATCTGACCGTTGGCTTTGCCACGTGTCGCTCGTTCATCGCGTAGGCGACCATTGGCCGTGGCGCGCTCTGACTCACCGGACAGTCCGGTGCACCACCGGACAGTCCCGTGATTTTTAGCCGCGGCGCTTTTTGGTTTTCCCGAGAGCGACGAGTTCGTCGCCGATGTACTTGGGCGCGGGCGCTGAGGACTCACCGGACAGTCCGGTGATTTTTAGTGAAGTCGCCCGGCCAATTCACAAGAGCAGCCATTTCACCGTCGGGCTAGCCTGGGGCACCGAACACTGTCCGGTGCACCACCGGACAGTCCGGTGTGCCAGGCTAGTGCTGGTTTTGGCTGTACTTAGCCAACTCTTCTTTAATTCAAATCTTCTTTCTTGGCACTATTTCTAGCACTTAGATAAGCATGTTAGCATTCAAAAAACAATTTACTAATTCTAGAAACATACCTTGTTCTTTGATTTGCACTTCTCACTCATTTAGCACATTAGTACTCAATCAATATGTATTGGGCATCTAATCACCAAAATACTTATAAAAATGGCCCAAGGGCACATTTCCCTTTCAGGGTTAGCGTTAGAATTAAAACCAAGTCCGGGAGAGAGGGGGAAAACAAATCAACCAAGAAATAAAGCGAATGAACACGGTGATTTGTTTTACCGAGGTTCGGTTCTAAAGAACCTAGTCCCCGTTGAGGTGGTCACAAAGACCGGGTCTCTTTCAACCCTTTCCCTCTCTCAAACGGTCACTTAGACCGAGTGAGCTTTCTCCTTAATTCTCACGGGTCACTTAGACCCCACAAGGACCACCACACAATTGGTTTCTCTTGCCTTGCTTACAAAACACTTGGGAACAAGAGTGAGAAAGGAAGAAAGTGATCCAAGCAACAAGAGCGCAAAGAACACGAACAAACTCTCTCTCAAGTCACTAGGTGATTGGAATAGCTTTGGGACTTCGAGAGGCTTTGATTCTATTGAATTGTGTCTAGGAGTGAATGCACTAGCTCTTGTATTTAATGTGGAGTGCTAGAAACTTGGATGCTTGGAGTGGTGGTGGTTGGGGATATTTATAGCCCTCAACCACCACATAGCCGTTTGTTGGAGACTTGTTCTCAAATGCTATAAATTAAGAACAAGACAACACGAAGATGTTAAGTATTAAATACCCTTCGTCCGCTGAAGCATTATCTCCTCGAGGGTTTAATGAACTTCGGACGAAGGATATAAACATAATATAACAAAGGTTACGAAGGAAAAGACCTTCGTTAAGTTGGTAAATGAGTAAACAGAATAAACATATATATATATAAAGTGCGAAAATAATAATACCAGCATTACCATCAATACATTTCCATTATTAAATTCATGAAAACGAATTACAAATGTACCTTCGGACTGATGTAAGGCAAAGGTACAAGTCGTGATGCAAAAAGACATGTGCCCAGTCAGCATGAACAGTACGAGAGTACTGTTCACCTATTTATAGGCATGGGACGCAGCCCGTGTGAAATTACATTGGTGCCCTTTACATTTATCAATAACTCTATAGTAATTCTTCGAGGTCCAACTTGGCTTTTCATCTTTAAGTCGGTTCCTCTTTTCTGCCGTTATGCCGAAGCTTTTCTGCATATGGCTTCATGATCGTCTTATCCCTCGTCATGACCGCTTTTCATTCCAGCTTCGTCTTAAACATGCCCTTGTATATTCGCGACCTGACTCCGAAGGTACCTGTTCTGAAGGTGCCTGTTCCGAAGGTGCCTGTTCACATTTTACACTTGGAAAACATTGTCAAACTGTGTTTTTGAGGACCTTCGGAAGCCGAAGGCCCCCAACAGTAGCCCCTCGCAATATCAATTTATTGTAAAGATAAATTTATATTGGGACATGGACGAAGGCTTTAAGCCGAAGGTCCGAAAAAACACCTTCCCTTTGCTAGAATAGCAACAGTCATTGACAAGCGGGGCCCTCCAGTTTTCGACATACCGGGTGTATAAATACAAGCTCTCCGCGAGTTTACTTGACACGCCATTTTGCCACCTGCTTTTTACTTACCAGCTTTCAACCTGCGCACCCTGCCCTTAGCCTGCATGCGACAGCATTTGCTCGGTCTTAAATTTTTAAGCTTCGGCCTCAAGTCTAGTTTGCCAGCATTTGCGAAAATGTCTGAAGATAAGACAGCTGCTGGTGCTTCGAAGCTGAGCCTTTCGGAGGAGATGCATCTGGGTTTTCTTGAGTCAATGTCGAAGACCAATACTGAAAAGATTGTCAAGGAAACTTTGGAGGGTTTATCTGAAGATACTGGCGACAGTGATAGCTATGATGTGGATAGTGGCGGAGAGGATTCCGAAGATCGCCCGTGGCGGCCCAGTCACTCAAACTTCGGAAAATCAACTATAAAGCAGAGTCACCTTGAAAACATGAGGGGGAGATACTTCCGAGATATATCCATCGTGAGGGCGGATGACGGAGAAAAAACTACGCCGACCCCCGAAGATAATGAGGTTGTGATCTTTCGAAGCTTTTTAAAGGCTGGGCTACGATTCCCCCTAAGCAAGTTTGTAGTAGAAGTTCTGAAAATATATCAAATTTACCTTCATCAACTTACCCCTGAAGCAGTAATAAGATTGGGAATCTTCGTCTGGGCTGTGAGGAGCCAGAGTTTGGAGCCAAGTGCCAAAAGCTTTTGCAATATACACGAGCTAGTATATGAGACGAAACCATGGGGCAAGGAACAATATCATAATAATTTTGGTTGTTATAGCTTCGGTGCCCGCTCTGGGTCGAGCTGTCCTGTGCCAACCTTTCGGAAGAGATGGCCCGGGGAATGGATGAAGGAATGGTTCTATGTGAGAAACGATTTGACGGCTCGGGAAGATATCAAGGATATCATCATGCGCCCTATCTGGCAGCGCTTTGGACTTCGGAAACCAAAGGTAGAAATGGACGAAGCAGCTGAAGAATGTCAGAGGGCCTTCGGCGTAGTCTGTTCCTTTATTGGGACCAGGGATTTAATGCAAGAGTACATTGCCTTCAGAGTGTGGCCACTTGTAGATGATTGGGAAATGCCGAAGGAAACCACCAAAGAAGCTGACGAGGGTGGACTAATTAGACTGAAATATACATTCAAGTACGGAGATAAATTTGTTGAACCGGATGATGATTGGCTGAAAAGTATTGAGAATGTAAGTGATGAATTGCTTGGGACATATTCAAAGGCTGAAAACACTGCATTGTCAGCGACTTTCGGAGGCCGAAAGAAGAAGAGGCTCAACCGAGTATTTGATGCTATTGGGTTTATCTATCCCGACTACTGTTATCCAATGCGAGGTCAAAAGAGAAAAAATACTGCTCCTGCAAAGGACACTACTTCGGCTGCTCTCGGGAAGCCAGCACCGAAGAGGAAGAAAGTAAAAGTGTCCACACACCCTCCACGTTGTATTGAGCCGGCCATAGTGCCCGAGTTTATTGGCGAGGCCTCTTCGGCCACCGAAGCCAGAGAACCAACTGCAGCGCTAAAATCCGAAGAAATAGCCGAGGCACCAGCGATAAGAAAGGAGAAATCTGAAGAAAGAGAAACACCAGATGTTATAAGTCCTTCAACAAAAGTTGAGACAGCTAAAAGCCAGAAAGGGCCAGCAGCAACCCCGAAAAGAAAAAGAATGGTTAATGTGCTGGATGTCCTGGAGACGATTAAATCTTCAAGCACAACTCCTAAGAAAATTATTGAGGCGCCTATTGAAGCCTTTGCTGCTGAAACTTCGAAGCAGCAATCTGAAACTGAAGCTGGGCCTTCGAAATCCACCAAGATACAACCTTTGGAGGCCGAAAAATGTCAAAGGCAAGTTTAGGAACTGAAAAAGCAACAATAACAGAACCGATTCTGATTGGGGAAATTGGTACTGCCACCCCCGAAGCATCCTCCAAAATACATGATTATATTGTGCGACATGCTTCGGGGAAGAAATTGTCTAAAGAAGAAATTTTTGAAGCCAATCACTATGCCCGAGAACTGAAATATCCGAAGGGGGCCGTAGTATTCAACGGGACAAACGAAGATGACTTCTTATATTGCCTCCCAGACAATAAAGAATTATCCGTGTGCCAGGAAATGGCTAGAAGCATGGGATTCCCGAAGCTTGAAGCTGGCCTTTACGCCATGAAGAAGGAGGATCTTGCGGATAGTCTTGCATATAACAGTCTAAAGGTACGAAGATTGTAAACTTTGAATTTTATGGATTTTGAATGAATCCTTTACTGTTGTATTAATCCATTCATTCTTTTTGAATAGGGATTAATTCTCAGCAATGCCTTAAGGGCACAAAAGAATGCTGAAGACGAGAGCTGCACCATTGCTCTCAACAACCTTCGAACAGAGGTTATTAGGCTACGAAACGAAGCCTTGGAGAAAGACAGAATTCTGCTTACATTAGTGGAAAAAATGAAGGAGGACGAAGCTAACTCTAAAACTCAAGCCGAAGCACAGAGGCGTGAGATTGAAGATCTTCGTAAACAACTAGCCCGAGCCAAAGAAGAACGTACTCTTGAAGAAACAAAACGAGAGTTAAGTGAACAATGGGCAGATCATTTGGAAGTTAATGTCAAAGAGCTTCGTGCTTCTCAAAGAGAATGCTATGTTAAATCCATAGAGTGCGTTAAGAAAATAAAATCCAGTTTTGCCAACGTTGGCGCATTCTCTAGCGAGGAGAATTTCTCAAGGGGCAATCCCGAAGGTCCGATGGAATGGATTAGTAACGAAGCTGAGGCCTTCGAAGAAATCCTGAATAGTCGCGGAGACATATGTGCTTTTTCGGGTGCTAGAGGAATTGCTACTATTTTAGAGAAGAAAGGTTGTGAGCATGTAAAGTCTTTAGCGCAATCCGAAGCTACTTTGTCCTCCGAAGACATTAAAAACCCCTCGGCCGAAGCAAGCATGATCGGCGGAAAATTTTTCACTGATATCTGGGACAACGGTGGCCGAGAAATGGCACAAGAAATTATTCAAAAAAGCAAAAAAGGCATCCATGATGCCAGAAAAGTAGCGGCGGCTGCCGAAAAAAGTACCGAGCCCGAAGGGCAAATAGGTATTAATTAGTGATTTTTATTATGTTGTAATTTTTTATTCCAGACTTTGCTCACGGTTTGTAATAGTAATATAGCTGTATCTTCTCTTCGCTCAGAACCTGCTGAGGCATCTCCGGGCCCCCACCCGAAGGGGGACGATGAAATTAGAAAAATGGCCGAAGCCATTATGGACAAGGTTGTTGACCAGCTACTGAACGAAGCTGCAGAAATAGTTCTAAAAGAGGATTAAATGCTACTGTAAAAACATTTGGAACGTAACGTATGTAATATATTGTAACTTTGAATGTAATATATAATCCATGTATAGTTTTAATTCTTTACGATGCATGAAATCTTGCGTACATACCATTTTTTGAGCCTTCGGCGAAAAAACACCTTCCCTTCTTTTCATGCTTCGTGAAGAAAATTTTATATCACCAGGAGTTGCATTCGTTCGTGGTGAAGATTATCCAAGCTTCGTGAAATATTCTCCGAAGCTATAGAAGAGTTTTTGTTGCCTCTCTAATGAAGCTACACTTCTTCTCGGCTTGTCTTGTGCTTTAGCACAATTTTCTCTTTTCTAAATTATTCTCCGAAGATCAATACTGTATCCCCTTCTTGTTCCATATGTAGTATGCTATATGATGCTTATGTTATGCAGAATGATGTGATGATGTTATGTTATGCAAGATGACGTTTGTGCCATAGATACATATCCCTGTTATAGAGCATACACACTTTTATATCAGCGTTGACTTTTCGCTGTAAGCCTCCCTTAGGAGCTTCTTCGCCTTTTACTTTCAGTGGAATCAGCGTTTATTTTTCGCTGTAAGCCTCCCTTAGGAGCTTCTTCGCCTTTTACTTTCAGCGGAATCAGCGTTTATTTTTCGCTGTAAGCCTCCCTTAGGAGCTTCTTCGCCTTTCACTTTCGGCAGAATCAGCGCTGACTTTTCACTGTAGGCTCAGAAAACTTACACTGCGCTCGCTTAGGAACGAGTTTTTACTGTTTCGAACAACTTGCTCTGTGTCTATTAAAACAAAATTTTGATAATACAAAGGTCCTTCATGCCACCATAAATTCGTATGCTTCAATGATTCAAGCCTATGAAAAAGACACATTTTTATTAAAGTGTTACAAGGAATTAAAAAATGATAAGAGGCACTTGATCTTCCCATAATTGTTCCTTATTAACAAAAAAGTAATACCAACTGTAAAAATGCGAAAAAAACTGCTGTTGAGGTAGGATATTTATCAGTAAATGTGCT
Source organism: Zea luxurians (assembly GCA_029449295.1). Classification (NCBI taxonomy): domain Eukaryota; kingdom Viridiplantae; phylum Streptophyta; class Magnoliopsida; order Poales; family Poaceae; genus Zea; species Zea luxurians. The sequence goes on along the minus strand of JAOPSE010000083.1, from coordinate 9,184,776 downwards.
TCGACTCTGGCACAGTGCAATTGACTGTGTGAGCTTCGGAGTCCTCTCTGAAATCCCTCTGATTGTGGTGACTCCCTTCTGGCTGGAGTCCTGGCTGCGTCGGTGGCGGCGGTGGAGGCTGTTGCCAGGATGCTTGGGGTTGACTTGCCGAAGCAACAGAAGCTGCAGGGTGATTGCCTACATATTCTGGAATGTAAGGCGAATGGTACGAAGCAGTATGCAGGACCTGCTTCGGCTGATTCTGTTGTGCAGCAGCTTCTGCTAGCTCCTTTTGCTTCTGGATGGTAATGTGACACATCCTGGTGGTGTGGCCCTTACCTTCACCACAGAATAGGCAGTATATTTTTCTTGGTTGATCCCCAAATCTTCCCCCGAAGCCCCTGGCACCTCTGCCCCTTGGCACTGGCGGCCGGAAGAAGCTTTGCTGCTGCCTCGAAGCTTGGGAGGAGCACTGTGGCCTTTGCTGTTGACTCGCTTTGTCGTCATTTTGAGTAGAATTGTGAATTGACCTGACGTGCCTTGGATAAAATCTTCCTCCGAAGCCCCTAGTCATTTCAGAGAACCTGAGGGCTTCCTCCCTTCTTTGGCGAAAATCATTGTCAGCTCGAATGTACTCGTCCATCTTCTGGAGCAGCTTCTCCAGAGTTTGGGGAGGCTTCCTGACAAAGTACTGAGCTGCAGGTCCTGACCGAAGCCCCTTGATCATGGCCTCAATGACAATTTCATTGGGCACTGTTGGTGCCTGCGCCCTGAGACGTAGGAACCTTCGGACATATGCTTGAAGGTATTCTTCATGATCCTGGGTGCGCTGGAATAAAGCTTGAGCAGTGACTGGCTTCGTCTGAAAGCCCTAGAAGCTGGTTATCAGCATGTCCTTCAACTTTTGCCATGAGGTGATTGTCCCTGGCCTAAGAGAAGAGTACCAAGTTTGTGCGACGCTTCTGACAGCCATGACGAAGGACTTTGCCATGACCGCCGTGTTGCCACCGTACGAAGATATAGTTGCTTCGTAGCTCATCAAGAATTGTTTCGGGTCTGAATGACCGTCGTACATGGGGAGCTGAGGTGGCTTGTAAGACTGTGGCCAAGGAACAGCCTACAGTTCTGTTGACAAGGGAGAAGCATCATCAAAAGCAAAATTTCCGTGATGGAAATCTTCATACCAGTCATCCTCGTTGTAGAAACCCTCTTGATGAAGCTCTCTGCGCGGGGGCCTTTGGTTCTGGTCATCTTGAGCGAGATGTCGAAGCTCTTCAGAGGCTTCGTCTATCTGCCTCTGAAGATCAGCTAGATGAGCCATCTTCTCCTTCTTGCGTTGGACCTGTTGATTGAGCATTTCCAAATTTTGGATTTCTTGATCCAATTCGTCCTCCGGGGGCGCTGGACTGGTGGCCTTTCTCTTCTGGCTTCGAGCCTCCCTAAGAGAAACGACATCTTGATTGTGGTCTAGCGGCTGCAGAGCAGCAGCCCCTATTGCTGAAGCTTTTTTCGGCGGCATGACGAAGGTGATGCTTGCCGAAGATTCTCAAAACTCAAAAAGTGGAAGTGAGTTCACCGGAGGTGGGCGCCAATGTTGGAGACTTGTTCTCAAATGCTATAAATTAAGAACAAGACAACACGAAGATGTTAAGTATTAAATACCCTTCGTCCGCTGAAGCATTATCTCCTCGAGGGTTTAATGAACTTCGGACGAAGGATATAAACATAATATAACAAAGGTTACGAAGGAAAAGACCTTCGTTAAGTTGGTAAATGAGTAAACAGAATAAACATATATATATAAAGTGCGAAAATAATAATACCAGCATTACCATCAATACATTTCCATTATTAAATTCATGAAAACGAATTACAAATGTACCTTCGGACTGATGTAAGGCAAAGGTACAAGTCGTGATGCAAAAAGACGTGTGCCAAGTCAGCATGAACAGTACGAGAGTACTGTTCACCTATTTATAGGCACGGGACGCAGCCCGTGTGAAATTACATTGATGCCCTTTACATTTATCAATAACTCTATAGTAATTCTTCGAGGTCCAACTTGGCTTTTCATCTTTAAGTCGGTTCCTCTTTTCTTCCGTTATGCCGAAGCTTTTCTGCATATGGCTTCATGATCGTCTTATCCCTCGTCATGACCGCTTTTCATTCCAGCTTCGTCTTAAACATGCCCTTGTATATTCGCGACCTGACTCCGAAGGTACCTGTTCCGAAGGTGCCTGTTCCGAAGGTGCCTGTTCACATTTTACACTTGGAAAACATTGTCAAACTGTGTTTTTGAGGACCTTCGGAAGCCGAAGGCCCCCAACACCGTTGGGGCGGGCTACTGTCGATGGGCGCACCGGACAGTCCGGTGCGCCAGCCACGTCACCCAACCGTTAGGGTTCTGGAGCATTTGATCGTTGGCGCGCTGACTTCTTGTGGCACCGGACAGTCCGGTGCCGCACCAGACAGCTACTGTGCATTGTCTGGTGTGCCTCTGACTTCTGCTGCGCACTGTAGCGCACTATTCATCTGTTCGCATGCTTTTTTGCAGTCGACCATTGCGCGAAGGAGTCATTGCTCCGCTGGTGCACCAGACAGTCCGGTGGCACATCGGACAGTTCGGTGAATTATAGCGAAGCGCGCCTAGAGAAACCCAAGAGTGGCCAGTTCATTCTTGTACGGTCCTGGTGCACCGGACACTGTCCGGTGGCACACCGGACAGTCTGGTGCGCCAGACCAGGGCACATTCGGTTTCATTTGCTCCTTTGAATTGAACCCTATCTTGAGTGTTTATTGGTTTGTGTTGAACCTTTGTGCACCTGTAGAACATGTTTTCTAGAGCAAAACTAGTTATTCCATTATTTGTGTTGGGCATTCAACCACCAAAATTAATTGTGGGAAAAGGTTAACCCTATTTCCCTTTCAATCTCCCCTTGTGTTTGCCTTGTGTTTGCCCCCAACATATTTGGCAACTATTTTGCCTGATTTGTTAGTTAAAACATAAGATGCATCAAAAGTTTTAAATGAAATGTTATGATCATTTGATGCAGTAGGAGTTTTCTTTTTAGGCATTTTAGCATGAGTAGAATGCCTAGAGCTAGAAGCCTCATTCTTATACATAAAAGTATGGTGAGAAACAGAATGAGATTTCCTAGAATGAATTCTCCTAATTTTGTGCTCAGGATAATTAGCAGGATATAAAATGTAACCCTCATTATTCTGAACCATGGGTGCTTTGCCCTTAACAAAGTTAGACAATTTCTTGGGGGCATTAAGCTTGACATTGTTTCCCTGTTGGAAACCAATGCCATCCTTAATGCCAGGGCATCTCCCATTATAGAGCATACTTCTAGCAAATTTAAATTTTTCATTTTCAATCTCATGCTCATTAATTTTAGTAGTTAATTGAGCTATATGATCATTTTGTTGTTTAATTAAAGCAAGGTGATCATTTATAGTATCAACATTAACATCTCTACATCTAGTGCAAATGGAAACATGCTCAACAGTAGATGTAGAGGGTTTGCAAGAATTTAATTCATCAATCTTAGCATGTAAAATAGCATTCACATTTCTAAGACTGGAAATAGCATCATTGCAAACATTTAAATCTTTAACCTTAAAATTTAAATTATCATTTTCCATTTTAAGGCTAGAAATTGTATCATTCAATTTATCAATCTTAGCAAATAGACTAGTATTTTCATTTCTAAGATTGACAACTGAATCATGGCAAATGCTAAGCTCCTTAGTCAAGTTTTCATTTTTCTCTACTTCCTGAGCATAAGCATTTTTTACTTTAACATGTTTTTTGTTTTCTTTAATAAGGAATTCCTCTTGGCTATCCAAGAGTTCATCCTTCTCATGAATGGCTCCTATCAATTCATTTAGTTTTTCTTTGTGTTGTATGTTAAGATTGGCAAAAAGAGTAAGCAAATCATCTTCATCTTCACTAGAGCTATCTTCATCACTAGATGTTGTATATTTGGTGGCTCTAGGTTGTACCTTCTTCTTTTTGTTGTCTTTTGTCATGAAGCACTTGCGGCCGACGTTGGGGAAGAGGAGGCCCTTGTTGACGGCGATGTTGGCGGCGTCCTCGTCGGAGGAGTCGGTGGAGCTCTCATCGGAGTCCCATTCCCGACACACGTGGGCATTGCCGCCCTTCTTCTTGTAGTATCTCTTCTTCTCCTTTTTCTTCCCCTTCTTGTCATCGCCCCTGTCACTGTCACTAGACATTGGACATTTAGCAATAAAATGAACGGGCTTACCACACTTGTAGCACATCCCTCTTGGAGCGGGGTTTATAGTCCCTCCCCTCCTTTGCTTGAGGATTTAGCGGAGGCTCTTGATGATGAGCGCCATCTCCTCGCTGTCGAGCTTGGAGGCGTCAATGGGAAGCCTACTTGGTGTAGACTCCTCTTTCTTCTCTTCCATCGCTTTGAATGTGATGGGTTGTACCTCGGGTGTGGAGGTGGCGCCTTGCTCCAAGTTTATGATGTGTTTGGAGCCTTTGACCATTAGTTCAAAGCTCACAAACTTTCCTATCACTTCCTCAGGAGACATTAATTTGTATCTAGGATCCCCACGAATTAATTGCACTTGAGTAGGATTACGAAAAACAAGGGATCTTAGAATAACCTTGACCATTTCATGGTCATCCCACTTGGTGCTCCCAAGGTTGCGCACTTGATTCACCAAGGTCTTGAGCCGGTTGTACATAGCTTGTGGCTCCTCTCCTTGGTTGAGGACGAATCAACCGAGCTCCCTCTCGAACGTCTCCCGCTTGGTGATCTTGGTCACCTCGTCCCCTTCGTGCGCCGTCTTGAGGACGTCCCAAATTTTTTTGGCCGTCTTTAACCCTTGCACCTTATTATACTCCTCTCGACACAAGGAGGCGAGGAGTATAGTTGTGGCTTAGGAGTTAAAGTGCCAAATTTGGTCGGCCTCGTCCGAATCGTAGTCCTTGTCCCCTACCTTCGGTACTTGCGCTCCATACTAAACAATATCCCATATGCTTTTCTGGAGTGAGGTTAGGTGATGCCTCATTTTATCACTCCACATACAATAGTCTTCACCATCAAAATATGGTGGTTTGCCTAATGGAACAAAAAGTAGAGGAGCGCATTTAGAAATGCGAGGATAGCGGAGGGCCATCTTACTATACTTCTTGCGCTCATGGCGCTTAGAAGTAGTGGACGACGAGTCAGAGCCGGAGGTGGAGGGCGACGATGAGTCGGTCTCGTAGTAGACTACTTTCTTCATCTTATTCTTCTTGTCGCCTCTCCGATGGGTTTTGTTGGAGGAAGAGGATTCCTCCTTATGCTTGTGGCCAGACTCCCTTGAGTGGGTTCTCCCTAAGCTTGCGGGCTTGTCGCCGGTCATGATCTCCCTCTTGGCGTGATCTCCCGACATCACTTCGAGTTGTTAGACTCTAATGAAGTACCGGGCTCTGATACCAATTGAAAGTCGCCTAGAGGGGGTGAATAGGCATAATCTAAAATTTATAACTTAAAAACACAAACTACAAGCCGGTGTTAGCATTAGAATTAAAACCGAGTCCGGGAGAGAGGGGGAAAACAAATCAACCAAGAAATAAAGCGGATGAACACGGTGATTTGTTTTACCGAGGTTCGGTTCTAAAGAACTAGTCTCTGTTGAGGTGGTCACAAAGACCAGGTCTCTTTCAACCCTTTCCCTCTCTCAAACGATCACTTAGACCGAGTGAGCTTTCTCCTTAATTCTCATGGGTCACTTAGACCCCGCAAGGACCACCACACAATTGGTGTCTCTGGCCTTGCTTACAAAACACTTGGGAACAAGAGTGAGGAAGGAAGAAAGTGATCCAAGCAATAAGAGCGCAAAGAACACGAACAAACTCTCTCTCAAGTCACTAGGTGATTGGAATGTCTTTGGGACTTGGAGAGGCTTTGATTCTATTGAATTGTGTCTAAGAGTGAATGCACTAGCTCTTGTATTGAATGTGGAGTGCTAGAAACTTGGATGCTTGGAGTGGTGGTGGTTGGGGGTATTTATAGCCCTCAACCACCACATAGCCGTTGGGGCAGGCTGCTGTCGATGGGCGCACCGGACAGTCCGATGCGCCACCAGACACTGTCCGGTGTGCCAGCCATGTCACCCAACCGTTAGGGTTTTGGAGCATGTGATCGTTGGCGCGCTGACTTCTTGTGGCACCGAACAGTCTGGTGCCACACCGGACAGCTATTGTGCATTGTCTGGTGCGCCTCTGACTTCTGCTCTGACTTCTGCTGCGCACTGTAGCACATTGTTCATCTGTTCGCACGCTTTTTTGCAGTCGACCGTTGCGCGAAGGATCTGTTGCTCCGCTGGTGCACCGGATAGTCCGGTGGATTATAGCGGAGCGCGCCTAGAGAAACCTGAGAGTGGCCAGTTCATCCTTGTACGGTCCTGGTGCACCGGACACTGTCCGGTGGCACACCAGACAGTCCGGTGCGCCAGACCAGGGCATACTCGGTTTCATTTGCTCCTTTGAATTGAACCATATCTTGAGTGTTTATTGGTTTGTGTTGAACCTTTGTGCATCTGTAGAACATGTTTTCTAGAGCAAAACTAGTTAGTCCATTATTTGTGTTGGGCATTCAACCTCCAAAATTAATTATGGGAAAAGGTTAACCATATTTCCCTTTCACCCCTTATGTCCACATCAGAACCACCCGGTTGTGCGTCGGCCAGAGTCGCGCCCTGTCCCCGCTGAATCCCGCCAGACCCGCGCGCTCACATATCGTCCATTGCCGTCGTGGTCCGCTTGCGTCGGATCAGCCCGCCTAGGCGCGTTGGTTCCGCTGTCACGCAACCATTGCAGCCGCCGCAACCCATGGCACCCTAGGGAACCACGAGATCGGGCGTGTGCGGATGGGACCAGCAGCGGCAACAAATTCCAGCATGGTCGCTACGCCGGCGACAGCCGCCGCGTGCTCGGCCAGCAACGCCTGCGCTAGATCTGCCTGCCCGCAAGGCCACCGTCGCGCGTTCGGCTAGCGCCACTTGCGCTGGATCCGCCCGCCCGCAACCAGCGTCGCGCTGAAAACCTAATTCGTGGTGGTCTCGGGTAGCTTTTATAGACGACTCGAGGCCTGGTCTGTTTGAGGTGGTGCAGCTGAACCGAAAAATAGTGTTGGGTTAGGGCTTCCGATCACTCTTTGGAAGCCCAATGTTGGACCCTCAATCAAAATCTCCCGTACCGCCACAAGAAAGCACGGGCACAGCACATATAGACGAGCTCACATCACTTCCATCAGTTGTACAATATCCTCTTTGGACATCTAGCCTAGTTAAAGAGCATCTAAAACAAAAAAATCTAAAAATAACACTATTAACAATACTTTCGGATATTTTAGGTGTAGAGCTCCCACTTAATGATCTACTGGATAGATAGTACTTCACCAGAACCTAGATTCGGTGACCTTTGTTAAAACAATAATAAATTTCACATATGAACTCCAAAGTCATGAACTTTTTAAATCACCAAGAAGTTTACATTCATTTCTCCCCCACTTTGTAGGGTTTTGCTTTTTCATATTTATGAAATTTTGCCTTAAAGTTGGAGTAATCAAGCTCCAAAATTTCTGCATGTTTTTAAAGATTTTGCAGATTTTCTCGAGGCTAAATCTATGCATAAAAAATTGAACTAAGTGTGATTCCATCTTATGTGCTATTGATTAATAGAAAAAACAAAAAGCATCACAAAAAACACACGTAAACAAGAGAAAAAATAGTTGCACATATGCACTAGCATTATTAAGCTATACTTGTTGGCTTCCTTGTTCCTTCACGCAATTGTATTAATACTGTATTTAGGCCATCAACTAGGAAAAGTGCTCTAGACATTTATTCAGCATGCTATTTGTTTCTGCTTTATGTGCCACATATATACTTAATATATACTTAGACTGAGACATCCAAAGCTACACATTCTCCTAAGAAGAATAGGTACTCCTTTTTACAATCACACCCACGCTCCACGTGTTTCTAGGAGCACCTAGAGGGGGTGAATAGGAGATCATGCAAATTTTGCTTAAAACAACACAAACTTGGTCCAATAAATAGGTTAGAGTGACAAAACCAAGTTTGGATGAGACAAGGAGATAAAGAAAGACTCTTCACTTGATTGCTCTTTTGATATGTGTATTAAACTAGGAGCAATATGTATGTGAAGTGCAAGCTCAAAGGAAAATAAAAATTGCAGTAAAGAGACAAGAGACACGACGATTTTTATGTCGTGGTTTGGTCAAGCGTAACATGCTTGCCTAATCCACGTTGTGGCGTCCCAATGAACGAGGATTGCACTCAACCCTCTCAAGTGATCTAAAGATCAAACTTGAGTACCATGGTTCTTCCTTATATCTCGCAATATCCCGTTTGTGAGGAATTTCTACAAGTTGGAGTCAGTCACACCTTACACAAGTGATCACAATCAAAACCAGAGTAAAGGAGGGAGTATAAAACGCAGACAAGAGCACAATCGTAGCAACACATGCACAAATGCAAAGAAGAGAGCACAACAACAAAACAATGGAGTAACGACTCAGAAATGTGCTCAAATCTCTCTCAAACACTTTGAAGGCGTGGTTGCAGAGTCTCGGAATTGTAGTGTGCTCTAGGAATGCATGGTATGTTGCTCTATGGCGCCTAGAGGGTCCTTTTTTAGCCCCAAGGGGCCTAAGAGGTGTTTGAGCTTTATTTGGAAGCTCCCAACCTTCCTCTATCCGTGGGTGCACTGGATTGTCCGGTGTCACACCAGACACTCTATCTGCAACAACCACTGAATCGTCTGATTGGCTGCCATCCTTTTTGGGTGGGCACCAGACTTGTCTGGTGACCCTCCCGACCGTTGCTGTGCTGACGTGGCCTGCATCGATCATGTGACCGGCCATTAGCGTGAGCGAAGAGTTGTTGGCCGCTTGGCTCATCGGACATGTCTGGTGCACATCGAATTGCTCGGTGAATTATAGCCAGCGCGCCTGAGAAAAATCCGAGAGCGGGCAGTTGGGGCCAGTCAACCAAGCCTGCACTAGACATGTCCGGTGCACACCGGACTGTCCGGTGATGCTTAGTTTGGCCCAACTTTGGCTCTTTTGAGCCAAACTCCTTCACTTCCTTTTTGAGTATCTTTGTGATGATTCCTAACACTTAGACAAACATAGTTAGCAACAAAAACAATTGACTAAGAGCTAGAATCATACCTTTATCACTTCATTCCATAATAGTTTGCAATATGATCAAACTAATTCCAAATGCCATTTTACTTGCACAAAGAAGTTTATATCAAAATAACAGTGCAAGAAACAAAGCATAAAGTAAGTGCAACTTATTTAAACAATTAAACCTCATGTTTTGTGCTTTTGCCAAGGTTGCACTTTATGGGCTTCTCATCCAACTCATTTGGACTTTGCATCTTCAATTTGCTTAATTAGAACCTATGCTCATGCTCATACCAAGATGGTTAGTTCATAATGGTGTGTCGGGCAGTTGATCACCAAAACACTTAGAAAAGGCCCAAAGGCGCATTTCTCTTTCAGTTTCTCATATTGTCCACCATTTTCCACTACAATGCCGATAAGAACTTTGTAAGAGCGGGATAAGATGCTTCATGCTTTTTTATTTTCACCTTCCACTCTACTAAGTAGTCATAGAAATTAAACATGTATCTTCTGTTTCTACTCTAACCATGGTAGGAACAACATGGAGCAACTAACAGATGAGGTGTGTGTCCCATCTAGAACTTCATCATATGATGTGAACAATGACTATTGCTTTCTAGAAGTGCCAAAGTACTTTGACAACATCTTAGAAGAGGATGGATAGATAAGTTTCTAGCCTTGTTGATCAGATGGACATTTTGGAGGCTCACCTACAATAACAGATAGGCAACAATAATAATTTTTCCATTCAACAGTTGATGATGAGGTGGTTGACAATGAGTTTGACGAACCAGACCCATGGGTCACTCGCGAGGAACAAATGTGTCAATGTTTAGATCATAATCGCCATGGTATGAGATATAATCCTCATGGACACCCTATTCATCACCATTATAATGATGATTGTGGTAATAATAATGATCCTTTTGTTAATACTAAACCTTTGATTCCATCTTTCTATGGTGCTTATGATACATAGGCTTACTTAAATTGGGAAATGGCTGTTAAATAGAAATTTAGTTGTTATCTTGTTCCTCAACAACATAGGGTTAGATAATCTACTAGTGGGTTCAAGGATTTTGTCATCATTTGGTGGAATGAACTTGTGCATACAAAAGTGAGCCATAGATATGGGATATGTTAAAAGAGGAGATGCGAGCTAGGTTTGTTCCTCCTTTTTGACATGATATACTTTGAAAAATGCAATGCTTTAATCAGGAGGCATGTCTGTGCAAGAGTATCACCAAGATTTGCAAAAGGGTATTTTATGTTGTGGGGTAGTTAAGGACTAGGAGGATAAAATAGATAGGTTGTATGGTGGTGTTGGGGGCCTTCGTCCTCCGAAGGTCCTCAAAAACATAATTTAACAATGTCTTCCAAGTATGGTTTATGGACAGGTATCTTTGGATTTATGATAAAAGCATACACGATGGGGAGCTTGATCGTGACGAAGGTGGTCGTCGCTCCGAAGCTGTGCGGAAGGGAGCTTCGGCTAAATCACAGAAAAGGGAACCGACTTAAAAGGGAAAAGGTTGTTCAGTCCTCATAGATTTTTCTATAAGCCAATAGTAAATGTAAAGGGCATAATTGTAATTTCTCATAGGCTGTGTCATGTGCCTATAAATAGATGAACAGTACCCCCGTACTGTTCACGTTGACTTGTACTCGCTCGTGCGTCACGCTTGAACTTTTGCCTTCTGTCAAGCCGAAGGTATAAATGTAATTCAATATTGTTCACATTCATTCATAATGATATGAAGAAAGAATATTAATGATGTCATATGATCATTTATGTTATTCCTCGTGTTTCGTATGTTTCTTCTTTCATTAATATATACTGTGATGATGAAGGTACGTCCTTCATGACCTTCATCAGAAGATCATTATATCCTGAGGGAAATAATGCGTCGAAGGACGAAGGGCATTAACCATTAACCTTTTCTATGTTGCCTTGTTCTTAATTCATAGCATTTGAGAACAAGTCCCCAACAAGGGGTGTGGCATGAGATTCAGGACATTGTTGATTATAAGTGTCGGGTACCGTAATTAGGGGTACCCCCAACACTCCTAAACACGGCTAGTGAACACCTTCAGAACAAACCATGAAGACTGATAGTTTGGGTCAAAGTCAAAGCTTCGTCTACCAAGGGACGCGATCTCGCCTCGTCCGAGCCCGGCCTCGGGCGGGAACAGTGGTCCCGAACGAATTCACGTCTCGCCCGAGGGTCTCCTCGGGCAGTGAGCGCACCCTCGGCTCAGCCAAAGGCAAGCCTTGTCATGCAAGCGACCTTGGCCAAATCGCCTTACCAGCCGACCGTATTGCATGCGCATTTAATGCTGGGATCGCCTGACACCTTATCCTAACACGCGCGCATCAGTCGGCAAGGTCGAAGTGACCGCAGTCACTTCGCCCTTTCACTGACCGACCTGACAAGAAAACAGTGACGCCCGCCCCGCTCCGGCTGCTGTTCCAACCACCCGGGTGAAACCGACAACAGGCAAGTTTAGCCTCGAGCGCAACAGGAAGCTCCGCCTCACCCGACCTCAGGCCTCGGCCTTGGGAGATCTCCGCCTCGCCCGACCCCAGGGCTTGGCCTCAGCCTCGGCCTCGAGAAGAGTCACATCCTCGCCCGACCCTGGGCTTCGGCCCCAGCCTCGGCCTCGGAGGAACCGCCGCCTCGCACGACCTTGGACTCAGATCGACCGCGCCACAAGGGATACATCATTACCCTACTCCTAGCTAGCTCAGGCTACGAAGGAACAAGACCGGCGTCCCATCTAGCTTACCCTGGTAACAGGCAATGATGGTTCCCCGCGTGCGTCCATGACGTTGGTGGTTCTCAAGCCCCCTACGGAAGCAAGGAGACGTCAGCAGGATCCATGCAGTGCCAACAGTTGTGCTTCTACAGGGCTCATGCACTTCTCCAACGGACACGTTAACACGTACATAGCGACCGGGCACTTCCCCGCTAGCCACGTAGCACATAGCTACACCCCCATTTGTACAGCTGGGCCATCTCCTTATGTATATAAAAGGGGATGTCTAGGAGGCAAAAAAGGGGGGGGAGGAGGAGAGACACGGCAAAAAGGGATGGGAGAAGATGAGCAGGGCCAGACTCTCTCTGTCTCTCTCTCTCTCGTACTCGCTCTCTCGCTCTCGCCCTCTCGCAATGCTTGTAACCCCTATTACAAGCACCCTGGTGCAGGATAATACAAGGCTCATTTCCCCTCTTGTGTTCCATCTTGCACCAACCCATCTGGGCAGGGACACGCAGCAACAAATTTACTAGTCGGTCCAGGGACCCCCCGGGTCCGAAACACCGAAAGTTGGCGCGCCAGGTAGGGGCCTGCTGCGTTTTAACGAACACTTTCCCATTGAGTTCCAGATGGGTAGACTTCAGCAACCTCTTTAGCCCGGGATGGTGCTCCGCTTCGGGAGTCTCGAGTTCATGTCCCTCAACGGCAGCTACGACATGGTACTCCTCCCCTCATAGCACGACAACAACGATAGTCTGCTCGCCCGGCGGAGGCAAACTCGACGACGGCGTCCCCCCGTGGCAACAGAGGAACACCCGGGTTTGTCCCGCCACCTTCCTCACCGTAGGAGGAGACGGGGTAACCGTGGCCATGCAGGAGGCGACACCTCGTCGGCTGTCGGGCTAGAGCGAGTCGACGATGCCGGCACTCCTCCGGGGGACATGTTGGGTGTTGTCCTCGCGCCTGAGACAACAACGAGCGTCGCTTCCCCGCAACATGCCAGCCCCAAGCGGACTGATGACGCCAGCACCCTCGCAAAGGACCTGCTGGGCATTAGCCTCGTACCTACGATAACGGTGCAGTCTGTCGCCGTCGCGACTTCACCACCGTCCATCGACCAAAAGGTACCGTCCGTTTTCCATTCTGTTCCCTTTAAATTCAGTTTCGATCCACCAAGCGACCCTGCTTCGGTGAGCGCTTTTGTAAGGGCGTATCTAGGCCTTCCGGGGTACCATATGTGGTCAACCTGGGACTGACCGACAACCGTCTCAACCTCTGGACCGGCAGATTCCGAGGAAGAGGATGACCCTGACTTCGGTTGGGATTTCTCTGGCCTCGGTGATCCCAGTGCCATGCGGGACTTCATGTTCGCATGTGACCACTGCCTCTCCGGTTGCTCTGACAATGGCCATGGCCTTGACGATGAGGGTTATGGCCCAAGTCGCGAATGTTTCCACGTCGATCAGGGAGATCACGACGAAGGCAACCAGCTCGGCATGCCGGAGGTTGGCGATCCCCTTGGGCCCGCATCTCGTGTTGACATCCCGCGGGAGCTAGCTGTGGTCCCAGTCCCTACGGGGGGTCAGGACACACAGCTCGAGCAAATCCGCGAGATACAGGCCAAGGTCGACGAGGAAGCAGGGCGACTAGTGCAGCTCCGACAGAGCATCGAGGAGTGGGCAGGCCGAACACTCGTCGGAGGAGCCCGTCATCGGGCTCGGGACATCCAGCGTTGTATCGTCGACAATGCCAGGGCAGCGCTACCCCCGGCCGTCAGCGGGTCTGGCCAGGACCTAGCTGCGGCGGCGATGCTACTTCGAACCATGCTGGAGCCATCCACCACCAAGGGACAGCGTATCCAGGGTGAACTCAAGGATCTCCTGGAAGGTGCCGCAGTTCGACGAGCTGAGAGCTCTGCCTCAAGAAGGCGAGCTGACCCCTCGGAGCATCACGTGGTGTCCTCCCGACGCATGCGGGATGCCTCGGTCCATCCTGAGCGCACGCGGGACGAGACACCTGCCGCTCGGGATCGCCTCGGCGACGAGCAACACCGTCGCGATCATCGAGCCCACCTCGAGGAGAAGGTGCACCGAGGCTTCCACCCCAGGCGCGGGGGACGCTACGATAGTGAGGAGGATCGAAGTCCCTCGCCCGAGCCACCAGGTCCGCGAGTCTTCAGCCGGGCCATACAACGAGCGTCGTTCCCCGCCCGGTTCCGAGCCCCGACTACCATCACCAAGTACTTGGGGGAGACGAGGCCGGAGTTGTGGCTCGCGGACTACTGGCTGGCATGCTAGTTGGGAGGGGTAGACGACGACAACCTCATCATCCGCAATTTTCCCCTTTTCCTCTCTGACGCTGCCCGGGCCTGGCTGGAGCATCTGCCTCCTGCGCAGATCTCTGACTGGGATGACCTAGTCAAAGCCTTCGCTGGAAACTTCCAAGGTACGTACGCGCGCCCTGGAAACTCATGGGATCTCCGAAGCTGCCGCCAGCAGCCAGGAGAATCCCTCCGAGAGTACATCCGGCGGTTTTCGAAGCAGCGCACCGAGCTGCCCAACATCACCGACTCGGACATCATTGGAGCTTTCCTCGCCAGCACCACTTGCCGAGACCTGGTGAGCAAACTGGGGCGCAAGACTCCTGCCAAGGTGAGCGAGTTGATGGACATAGCCACCAAGTTCGCCTCTGGTCAGGAGGCGGTCGAGGCTATCTTCCGGAAGGACAAGCAGCCTCAAGAAAGGCAGAAGGAAGATGCCCCTGAGGCATCCATCCAGCGCGACAAGGAAGAGGAGTTCCCGGAGGTCCACAACTGCTTCATGATCTACGGCGGGCAGGTGGCGAACGCCTCAGCTCGGCACTGCAAGCAGGAGCGCCGGGAGGTCTTCTCGGTGAAGGTGGCAGCGCCAGTCTACCTAGACTGGTCCGACAAGCCTATCACCTTCAACTGAGGCAACCACCCCGAATTCGTGCCAAGCCCAGGGAGGTACCCGCTCGTCATCAATCCGATCATCGGCAATGTTAGGCTCTCCGAGGTACTCATGGACGGGGGCAGTAGCCTCAACATCATCTACGCCGAGACCCTAGAACTCTTGGGGGTTGATCGGTCCGAGGTCCGGGCCGGTGCGGCACCCTTCCACAGGATCGCACCCGGGAAGCGTATCCTGCCCCTCGGGCAGATTGACTTGCCCGTCTGCTTCGGAACTCCCTCCAACTTCCGAAAGGAAACCCTCACCTTCGAGGTAGTTGGGTTCCGAGGGACCTACCATGCGGTGTTGGGAAGACCGTGCTACGCCAAGTTCATGGCTGTCCCCAACTACACCTACCTCAAGCTCAAGATGCCAGGCCCCAACGGGATCATCACCGTCGGGTCCACGTACCGCCATGCTTACGAGTGCGACGTGGAATGCATGGAGTACGCTGAGGCCCTCGCCGAGTCTGAGGCCCTCATCGTCGACCTGGAACGCCTCTCCAAGGAGGCGCCCGATGCGAAGCACCACGCCGGCAACTTCGAACCAGCTGAGGCGGTTAAGTCCGTCCCTCTCGACCCCAACAACGATGCCAGCAAGAAAGTCTGGATCGGCTCCGAGCTCGACCCCAAATAGGAAGCAGTGCTCGTCGACTTTCTCCGTGCAAACGCTGAAGTTTTTGTGTGGAGTCCCTCGGACATGCCAGGCATACCAAGGGATGTCACCGAGCACTCACTGGACATCAGAGCTAGAGCCCGACCCGTGAAGCAGTCCCTGCGCCGTTTTGATGAAGAAAAGTGCAGGGCCATAGGCAAGGAGGTCGACAAGCTACTGGTTGCAGGGTTCATCAAAGAGGTATTCCATCCCGAATGGTTAGCTAACCCTGTGCTTGTAAAGAAAAAGGGTGGGAAGTGGAGGATGTGCGTAGACTACATTGGTTTAAACAAAGCATGTCTGAAGGTTCCCTACCCTCTACCCCGCATCGATCAAATTGTGGATTCCACTGCTAGGTGCGAAACCCTGTCTTTCCTCGATGCCTACTCAGGCTACAACCAAATCAAGATGAAAGAGTCCGACCAGCTCGCGACTTCTTTTATCACACCTTTTGGCATGTATTGTTATACTACAATGCCATTTGGCTTGAGGAATGCAGGTGCCACCTACCAGAGGTGCATGAACCATGTGTTCGAAGAGCACATCGGTAGAATGGTCGAGGCTTACGTCGATGACATCGTTGTCAAGACAAAGAAAGCCTCCGACCTCCTCTCTGACCTTGAGACGACATTCAAGTGTCTGAGAGCGAAAGGCGTGAAACTCAATCCCGAGAAGTGTGTCTTCGGAGTCCCCCAAGGCATGCTCCTGGGATTCATCGTCTCCGAGCGGGGAATAGAGGCCAACCTGGAGAAAATCGCGGCCATCACCAACATGGGACCAATCAAAGATTTAAAAGGAGTACAGAGAGTCATGGGATGCCTTGCGGCTCTGAGCCGCTTCATCTCACGCCTTGGTGAAAAAGGATTGCCCCTGTACCGCCTCTTAAGGAAGGCCGAGTGCTTCACTTGGACCCCCGAGGCCAAGGAAGCCCTTGGAAACTTAAAGGCACTCCTTACCAATGCACCCATCTTGGTGCCCTCCGCTGCGGGAGAAGCCCTCTTGATCTACGTAGCCGCAACCACTCAGGTGGTCAGCGCCACGATCGTAGTCGAGAGACGAGAAGAAGGGCATGCACTGCTCGTCCAGAGGCCAGTCTACTTCACCAGCGAAGTGCTATCCGAGACCAAAGTCCGCTATACGCAGATTCAGAAGCTGCTCTACGCAGTGATTCTGACATGGCGAAAGTTGCGACACTACTTCGAGTCCCATCCGGTGACTGTGGTGTCATCCTTCTCCCTGGGAGAGATCATCCAGTCCCGAGAGGCCTCAGGTAGGATAGCAAAATGGGCAGTAGAACTCATGGGCAAAACACTTTCATTTGCCCCTCGGAAGGCCATAAAATCCCAAGTCTTAGCCGACTTCCTGACTGAATGGACTGACACCCAGTTGCCAACGGCACCAATACAGCGCGAGCTTTGGACCATGTACTTCGACAGGTCGTTGATGAAAACAGGAGCAGGTGCTGGCTTGCTCTTCATCTCACCCCTCGGAAAACATGTGCGCTACGTACTGCACCTCCATTTTCCGGCGTCAAACAACGTGGCCGAGTACGAGGCCTTGGTTAATGGCCTGCGCATCGCCGTCGAGCTAGGGGTTCGGTGCCTCGACGCTCGTGGTGACTCGTAGCTCGTCATTGACCAGGTCATGAAGAACTCCCACTACCGTGACCAAAAAATGGAGGCCTACTACGACAAAGTTCGGCACTTGGAAGACAAGTTCTACGGGCTGGAACTCAACCATGTTGCTCGACGGTACAACAAAACCGTAGATGAGCTGGCAAAAATAGCCTCGGGGCGGACGACGGTTCCCCCGAACGTCTTCTCTAAGGATATATATCAGCCATCCATCCAAATCGACGACGCGCCCGAGCCCGAGGAGGCCTCGGCCTAGCCCGAGGTACCCGCGACCGCCGAGGGTGAGGCCCTGCGCGTTGAGGAGGAGCGGAATGGGGTCACACTGGTCCCGAACTGGTAGACCCCATACCTGGAATATCTCCTCCGAGGAGAGCTACCCCTCGACAAGGCCGAAGCTCGGCGACTGGCTCGGCGCGCCAAGTCGTTCGTTTTACTGGGTGATGAAAAGGAGCTGTACCACCACAGCCCCTCGGGCATTCTCCAGCGATGCATATCCATTGCCCAAGGACAAGAGCTGTTACAAGAAATACACTCGGGGGCTTGTGGTCACCATGCAGCACCTCGAGCCCTCGTGGAAAACGCTTTCTGATAAGGTTTCTACTGGCCAACCGCGGTGGCCGACGCCACTAGGATTGCACGCTCCTACCGGGGGTGTCAGTTCTACGCGAGACAGACGCACCTACCCGCTCAGGCACTGCAGACAATACCTATCACTTGGTCATTTGTCGTGTGGGGTCTGGACCTTGTCGGTCCCTTGCAGAAGGCACCTGGGGGCTTCAAGCACCTGCTGGTCGCCATCGACAAATTCTCCAAGTGGATCGAGGTCCGACCCTTAACCAGCATCAGGTGCAAGCAGGCGGTGGCGTTCTTCACAAATATCATCCATCGCTTATGAGTCCCAAATTCTATCATCACCGACAATGGCACGCAGTTCACCGGGAAAAAGTTCCTGGACTTCTGCGAGGACCACCACATCCGTGTGGACTGGGCCGTCGTAGCTCACTAGATGACAAATGGGCGGGTGGAGCGCGCCAACGGTATGATTTTGCAGGGACTAAAGCCAAGGATCTACAACGACCTCAACAAGTTTGGCAAGCGGTGGATGAAAGAACTACCCTCGGTGGTCTGGAGCCTGAGGACGACGCCGAGCCGGGCCACGGGCTTCACGCCGTTTTTCCTAGTCTATGGGGCCGAGGCCATCTTACCCACAAACTTGGAATACGGTTCCCCGAGGACAAAGGCGTACGACGACCATGGCAACCAGACCAGCCGAGAAGATTCCTTGGACCAGCTGGAAGAGGCTCGGGACGTGGCCTTACTACACTCGGCACGGTATCAGCAGTCTCTGCGACGCTACCACGCCCGAAGGGTTCGACCCCGAGACTTCCAAGTGGGGGACTTGGTGCTTCGGCTGCGACAAGATGACCGAGGGCACCACAAGCTTACTCCTCCCTGGGAGGGGCCGTTCATCATCGCCAAAGTTCTGAAGCCCGGGACATACAAGCTGGCCAACGATCAAGGCGAGGACTACAGCAACGCTTGGAACATCGAACAGCTACGTCGCTTTTACCCTCAAAATGTTTCAAGTCGTTCATGTATCTCGCTTCCTTTACATACACAAATAAAGTCTAACCATCAAGGAAGGATCAGCCTTGCCTCGGCAAAGCCCGACCCTCCCTCAGGGGCTAAAAGGGGGGAACCCCCCCCCCCCTCTGCGTCAAAATTTTCTTCGGAAAAGTTTTCTACCAAGAAAAGTTTTCTACCAAAACAACTCTCGTGCTTTCCGACTATATCGATAACGGAACCCTAAAAACGAGCGGGAGAGACCTTGAACGGCAAGGCCGACCGAGCCGAGGGACTCCTACGCCTCCGGGATACGGATACCTCACTCATCACCTTCCACGAAAAGTAACTCTCGCTCGGATAAGCGGTTCTGCTATCGAACAAGTCCTAATGCTCAGGTAGAAAACGACTTTCGTGCTTTCGACTATATCGATAGCAGGATCCTACAAACGAATGAGAGAGCATGTAAACGGCAAGGTCGACCGAGCCGAGGGACTCCTACGCCTCCGAGATACGGATACCTCGCTCATCACCTTCCACGAAAAGTAACTCACGCTCGGATAAGCGATCCTGCTACCGAACAAGTCCTAACGCTCGGGTAGAAAACGACTTTCGTGCATTTTCGACTATATCAATGATAGGATCCTAAAAACGAGTGAGAGAGCATGTAAACGGCAAGGCCGACTGATCCGAGGGACTCCTACGCCTCCGGGATACGGATACCTCACTCATCACCTTCCGTGAACAGTAACTCTCGCTCGGATAAAGCGATTCTGCTACCGACGAACAAGTCCTAATGCTCGAAACGAGAAGAAAGAAAATGCAGCTTGATAATCCAAACGCTAAATATGTTTAGGCCTCAGCGGCCGCAAAAAACATACACATACTTGAGACGAACTGTTCCTGTAGGCTCAGACATCGGCAGGGGGAGGAGCAGCACCCTCGGCGTCGTTTCCACCCTCGGCAGAATCTAGCCCAGCCTCAGACGGCGACACGAGCAGACGCCTCGGCTACCTACTCCGTAGCCTCAGCCAGCTATCCCCCGAGGATCTCAGCCTGGCTCACGGCTTCGGCAGCTTGGCTCCGGGATTGGTCCCGCTCGCGGATGATCTGGCCAAACTCTAGCTGCCGCTGCTGCATCTCCTCGGCATGGGAAGCCACCTGCTCCCGCGCCAGGAAAGCCTCTGTTAGAGCCGACACCGCCTCTGTCCACGCCACCGCTGCCTTCAGCTTCAGCTCATCGCAGAGCAGCCGAAGGTTCTAAAACCGAGCGAGAGAGACCTTGAACGGCAAGGCCGACCGAGCTGAGGGAATCCTATGCCTCCGGGATACGGATACCTCACTCGTCACCTTCCGCGAAAAGTAACTCGCGCCCAGTTAAGTGGTTTGGCTACTGATGGGCAAATCTTAATGATCGAAACAAGGAAGAAGCACGGCTTTATACTTGTTGGGGACCATAATTAGGGGTACCCTCAAGGCTCCTAATTCTCAGCTGGTAACCCCCATCAGCATAAAGCTGCAAAGGCCTGATGGGTGCGATCAAGTCAGGGATCAGTCCATTCGAGGGGCTCGATCACGCCTCGCCCGAGCCTAGCCTCGGACAAGGGCAGCCAACCCCGGAGGATCTCCGCCTCGCCCGAGGCCCCCCTCTAGCGGCGAACACGTTCCTGGCTCGCCCGAGGCCCTGTCTTCGCCAAGAAGCAACCCCGACCAAATCGCAGGAGCATTTAATGCAAAGGTGGCTTGACACCTTTATCCTGACGCGCGCCCCTCAGCTAACAGAGCCGAAGTGACCGCCGTCACTTTACCGCTCCACTGACCGGTCTGACAGAAAGACGGCGCCACCTGCGCCGCTCCGACTGCGGTGCCACTTGACAGAGTGAGGCTGACAGGCAGTCATGCCCGGCCGCACACCATAGGGAACTCCGTCCCGCCTGACCCAGGGCTCGGACTCAGGCTAAGCCCCGGAAGATGACGAACTCCGCTCCGCCCGACCTAGGGCTCGGACTTGGGCACAGCCCCAGAAGACGGTGAACTCTGCTCCGCCCGACCCAGGGCTCGGACTCGGGCTAAGCCCCGGAAGATGGCGAACTCCGCTCCGCCCGATCCAGGGCTCGAACTTGGGCTCAGCTCCAGAAGACGACGAACTCCGCTTCGCCCGACCCCAGGACTCCAATTCCGCCCTGGCCTCAGCCAACGGCCTCCGCCTCGCCCGACCTAGGGGCTCGGACTCGGTCTCGGCCACGGAAGACGAACTCAACCTCGACCTCGGAGGAGCCTCCACATCGCCCAACCTAGGGCGCGGACCAGCCACGTCAATAGGAGGCGCCATCATTACCCTACTCCAGGCTGACTCAGGCTATGGGGAACAAGACCGGCGTCCCATCTGGCTCGCTCCGCCAGATAGGTGATGATGGCGCCCCGCACGCTCCCTGACGATGGCGGCTCTCGGCCCCCTTACGGAAGCAAGAGGACGTCAGCAAGGACTCGACGGCCCCGACAGCTGTCCCTCCGCCAGGCTCCAGCACTCCTCCGACGGCCACGACATCACACAAACCAGGCGCCAAAATCTCTTCGGCCGCCACGATGGCGTGTACTTAGGGCGCTAGCTCCCCTCCGCTAGACACGTAGCACTCTGCTACACCCCCCATTGTACACCAGGATCCTCTCCTTACGCCTATAAAAGGAAGGACCAGGGCCCTCTTAGAGAGGGTTGGCCGCGCGGGGACGAGGACGAGACGGGCGCTCGCGTGAGGCTACTCGCTCCTTCCCCCGTGTGGACGCTTGTAACCCCCTACTGCAAGCGCACCCGACCTGGGCGCGGGACGAACACGAAGGCCGCGGGATTTCCACCTCTCTCTCGCCCATCTCCGGCCTCCTCGCTTTCCCCCCTTCATGCTCGGCCTCGCGTCGACCCATCTGGGCTGGGGCACGCGGCGACTCTTCACTCGTCGGCTCAGGGACCCCCCGGTCTCGAAACGCCGACAGTTGGCGCGCCAGGTAGGGGCCTGCTGCGTGTTGACGAACAGCTTCCCGTCAAGCTCTAGATGGGTAGTCTCCAGCAACCTCTCCGGCCCGGGATGGTGCTCCATTTTGGGAACCTTGAGTTCATGTCCCTCGACGGCAGCTACGACATGATACTCTTTCCACCGCCGGGCGACAGCGACAGTGGCGGCCGACAGTCCGCCCGCCGGCGGCAGGATCGACAACGTCTTCCCCGTGTGGTGGGAGAACAACCTTCGAGCTCGCCCCGTCTTCTTCCCCGTCGACGTAGGAGGAGGAGGCGGGGCAACCAAGGCCAAGCAGTAGGCGGCGCCTCGTCGGCCGTCGAGCGAGTCGACAACGCCAGCACTCCAACAGGGGGCGCGCCGGGCATCGGCCTCGCGCTTGAGACGAATACGAGCGCTGTCTCCCCGCGACACGTCAATCCCGAGCAAAAGGACGACGCCAGCATGCTCGCGAAAGGCTTGCTAGGTGTCACCCTCGTACCTAAGATGACGGTGCAGTCAGTCCCCGACGTGACCTCATCACCGCCCGTCGACCAAGAGGAAGCCTCGGTCTACACCGGGCGCACGCGCAACACAGAGCCTGTGGCCCCGGGTCGCCTCGGCAACGAGCACCATCACCGCGATCGTCGGGCCCACCTCGACGAGAGGGTGCGCCGAGGCTACCACCCCAGGCGTGGGGGACGCTACGACAGCGGGGAGGATCGGAGTCCCTCGCCCGAACCACCCGGTCCGCAGGCCTTCAGCCGGGCCATACGACGGGCGCCGTTCCCGACCCGGTTCCGACCCTCGACTACTATCACAAAGTACTCGGGGGAGACGAGACCGGAACTGTGGCTCGCGGACTACCGTCTGGCCTACCAACTGGGTGGAACGGACGATGACAACCTCATCATCCGCAACCTCCCCATGTTCCTCTCCGACACTGCTCGCGCCTGGTTGGAGCACCTGCCTTCGGGGCAGATCTCCAACTGGGACGACCTAGTCCAAGCTTTCGCCGTCAATTTCTAGGGCACGTACGTGCGCCCCGAGAATTCCTGGGACCTCCGAAGCTGCCGACAGCAGCCGGGAGAGTCTCTCCGGGACTATATCCAGCGATTCTCGAAGCAGCGCACCGAGCTGCCCAACATCACCGACTCGGATGTCATCGGCGCGTTCCTCGCTGGCACCACCTGTCGCGACCTAGTGAGCAAGCTGGGTCGCAAGACCCCCACCAGGGCGAGCGAGCCGATGGACATCGCCACCAAGTTCGCCTCCGGCCAGGAGACGGTCGAGGCTATCTTCCGGAAGGACAAGCAGCCCTAGGGCCGCCCATCGGAAGATTCCCCCGAGGCGTCAACTCAGCGCGGCGCTAGGAAGAAGGGCAAGAAGAAGTCGCAAGCGAAACGCGACGCCGCCGACGCGGACCTTGTCGCCGCCGCCGAGCACAAGAACCCTCGGAAGCCCCCCGGAGGTCCCAACCTCTTCGACAAGATGCTCAAGGAGCCGTGCCCCTATCACCAGGGGCCCGTCAAGCACACCCTTGAGGAGTGTGTCATGCTTCGGCGCCACTTCCACAGGGCCGGGCCACCCGCGGAAGGTGGCAGGGCCCGCGACGACGACAAGAAGGAAGATCACCAGGCAGGAGAGTTCCCTGAGGTCTGCGACTGCTTCATGATCTACGGCGGGCAAGCGGCGAATGCCTCAGCTCGGCACCGCAAGCAAGAGCGTCGGGAGGTCTGTTCGGTGAAGGTGGTGGCGCCAGTCTACCTAGACTGGTCTTACAAGCCCATCACCTTCGACCAAGCCGACCACCCCGACCATGTGCCGAGCCCGGGGAAATACCCGCTCGTTGTCGACCCCGTCATCGGCGACGTCAGGCTCACCAAGGTCCTCATGGACGGAGGCAGCAGCCTCAACATCATCTACGCCGAGACCCTCGAGCTTCTGCGTATCGATCTGTCCTCGGTCTGGGCGGGCGCTGCGCCTTTCCATGGGATCATCCCTGGGAAGCGCGTCCAGCCCCTCGGACAACTCGATCTTCCTGTCTGCTTCGGAACACCCTCCAACTTCCGAAGGGAGACCCTGACGTTCGAGGTGGTCGGGTTCCGAGGAACCTACCACGTGGTATTGGGGAGGCCCTGCTACGCGAAGTTCATGGTCGTCCCCAACTACACCTACCTCAAGCTCAAGATGTCGGGCCCCAACGGGGTCATCACCGTCGGTCCCACGTACAAACACGTGTTCGAATGCGACGTGGAGTGCGTGGAGTACGCCGAGGCCCTCGCCGAGTCCGAGGCCCTCATCGCTGACCTGGAGAGCCTCTCCAAGGAGGTGCCAGACGTGAAGCGTCATGCCGGCAACTTCGAGCCAGCGGAGACGGTTAAGTCCGTCCCCCTCGACCCCAGCAGCGACGCCTCCAAGCAAGTCCGGATCGGCTCCGGGCTCGATCCCAAATAGGAAGTAGTGCTCGTCGACTTTCTCCGCGTGAACGCCGACGTCTTCGTGTGGAGTCCCTCGGACATGCCCGGCATATCGAGGGATGTCGCCGAGCACTCGCTGGACATCCGAGCTGGAGCCCGACCCGTCAAGCAGCCTCTGCGCCGATTCGACGAAGAGAAGCGCAGAGCCATAGGCGAGGAGATCCACAAGCTAATGGTGGCAGGGTTCATCAAAGAGGTATTCCATCCCGAATGGCTTGCCAACCCTGTGCTTGTGAGAAAGAAAGGGGGGAAATGGCGGATGTGTGTAGACTACACTGGTCTGAACAAAGCATGTCTGAAGGTTCCCTACCCTCTGCCTCACATTGATCAGATCGTGGATTCCACTGCTGGGTGCAAAACCCTGTCTTTCCTCGATGCCTACTCAGGGTATCACCAAATCAGGATGAAAGAGTCCGACCAGCTCGCGACTTCTTTCATCACACCCTTCGGCATGTACTGCTATGTCACCATGTCGTTCGGCTTGAGGAATGCGGGCGCGACGTACCAGCGGTGCATGAACCATGTGTTCGGCGAACACATTGGCCGCACGGTCGAGGCTTACGTCGATGACATCGTAGTCAAGACGAGGAAAGCCTCTGACCTCCTTTTCGACCTTGAAGTGACATTCCGATGTCTCAAGGCGAAAGGCGTCAAGCTCAATCCCGAAAAGTGTGTCTTCGGAGTGCCCCGAGGCATGCTCTTGGGGTTCATCGTCTCCGAGCGGGGCATCGAAGCCAACCCAGAGAAGATCGCAGCCATCACCAGCATGGGGCCCATCCAGGACTTGAAAGGCGTCCAGAGGGTCATGGGATGTCTCGCGGCTCTGAGCCGTTTCATCTCACGCCTCGGCGAAAGAGGTCTACCCCTGTACCGCCTCTTAAGGAAGGCTGAGCACTTCACTTGGACTCCTGAGGCCGAGGAAGCCCTCGGGAACCTGAAGGCGCTCCTCACGAAGGCGCCTATCTTGGTGCCCCCAGCTGCCGGAGAAGCCCTCTTGGTCTACGTCGCCGCGACCACTCAGGTGGTTAGCGCCGCGATTGTGGTCGAGAGGCAAGAAGAGGGGCATGCATTGCCCGTTCAGAGGCCAGTCTACTTCATCAGTGAGGTACTGTCCGAGACCAAGATCCGCTACCCACAAATCTAGAAGCTGCTGTACGCGGTGATCCTGACGCGGCGGAAGTTGCGACACTACTTCGAGTCCCATCCAATGACGGTGGTGTCATCCTTCCCCCTGGGAGAGATCATCCACTCCCGAGAGGCTTCGGGTAGGATCGCGAAGTGGGCGGTGGAGATCATGGGCGAGACGATCTCGTTCGCCCCCCGGAAGGACATCAAGTCCCAGGTCCTAGCGGACTTCGTGGCTGAATGGGCCGACACCCAGCTCCCGACGGCTCCGATCCAACCGGAGCTTTGGACCATGTTTTTCGATGGGTCGCTGATGAAGACAGGGGCCGGCGCAGGCCTCCTCTTCGTCTCGCCCCTCGGGAAGCACCTACGCTACGTGCTACGCCTCCACTTCTCGGCGTCCAACAATGTGGCGGAGTACGAAGCTCTGGTAAACGGGTTGCGAATCGCCATCGAGCTAGGGGTCCGACGCCTCGACGCTCGCGATGACTTGCAGCTCGTCATCGACCAAGTCATGAAGAACTCCCACTGCCGCGACCCGAAGATGGAAGCCTACTGCGATGAGGTTCGGCGCCTGGAAGACAAGTTCTACGGGCTCGAGCTCAACCACATCACTCGGTGCTACAACGAGACTGCGGACGAGCTGGCTAAAATAGCCTCGGGGTGAACAATGGTTCCCCTGGACGTCTTCTCCCAAGATCTGCATCAACCCTCCGTCAAGATCGACGACACGCCCGAGCCTGAGGCACCCTCGGCCCAGCCCGAGGTACCCTCGGCACAGTCCGAGGCACCCTCGGCTCGGCCCGAGGCACCCTCGGTTCAGCCCGAGGTACCCTCGGCCCCCGAGGGCGAGACGCTGCACGTCGAGGGGGAGCAAAGCGGGGTCACGCCTGATCAAAACTGGCAGACCCCGTACCTGCAATATCTCTACCGAGGAGAGCTACCCCTCGACCGAGCTGAAGCTCGGCGGTTGGCGCGGCGTGCCAAGTCGTTCGTCTTGCTGGGAGAAGGGAAGGAGCTCTACCACCGCAGCCCTTCAGGCATCCTCCAACGATGCATCTCCACCACCGAAGGTCAGGAACTCCTCCGAGAAATACACTCGGGGGCTTGCGGCCACCACGCAGCACCTCGAGCCCTTGTCGGAAATGCTTTCCGACAAGGATTCTACTGGCCGACGGCGGTGGCCGACGCTACTAGAATTGTCCGCACCTGCGAAGGGTGTCAGTTCTACGCGAGGCAGACCCACCTGCCCGCTCAAGCTCTGCAGACAGTGCCCATCACCTGGCCGTTTGCTGTGTGGGGTCTAGACCTCGTTGGCCCCTTGCAGAAGGCACCCGGGGGCTACACGCACCTATTGGTCGCCATCGACAAATTTTCCAAGTGGATCGAGGTCCGACCCCTGAACAGCATCAGGTCCGAGCAGGCGGTGACATTCTTCACCAACATCATCCACCGCTTTGGGGTCCCGAACTCCATCATCACCGACAATGGCACCCAGTTCACCAGCAGAAAGTTCCTGGACTTCTGCGAGGATCACCACATCCGGGTGGACTGGGCTGCCGTGGCTCACCCCATGATGAATGGGCAAGTGGAGCGGGCCAACGGCATGATCCTGCAAGGACTCAAGCCTCGGATTTACAACGACCTCAACAAGTTCGGCAAGCGGTGGATGAAGGAACTCCCCTCGGTGGTCTGGAGTCTGAGGACAACGCCGAGCCGAGCCACGGGCTTCACGCCGTTCTTTCTAGTCTATGGGGCCGAGGCCATCTTGCCCACAGACCTGGAATACGGTTACCCGAGGACGACGGCCTATGATGACCAAAGCAACCAAGCTAGTCGAGAGGACTCGCTGGACCAGCTGGAAGAGGCTCGGGACAAGGCCTTACTACCCTCGGCGCGGTACCAGCGGTCCATGCGACGCTACCACGCCCGAGGGGTCCGGTCCCGAGACCTCCAGGTGGGCGACCTGGTGCTTCGGCTGCGACAAGACGCCCGAGGTCGACACAAGCTCACGCCCCCCTGGGAGGGGCCATTCGTCATCGCCAAAGTTCTAAAACACGGAACATACAAGCTGGCCAACAGTCAAGGCGAGGTCTACAGCGACGCTTGGAACATCCAACAGCTACGTCGCTTCTACCCTTAAGATGTTTTCAAGTTGTTCATATACCTCGCTCTCACGCAAATTTTAGTCGTCAAGGAAGGGTCAGCCTTGCCCCGGCAAAGCCCGACCCTCCCTCGGGGGCTAAAAGGGGGGAACCCCCTCTGCGTCGAAATTTTTCTCGAAAAAAGATCTTTTCTGCCGGAATATCTTTCGTGCTTTTCGACTACTTCGAAAGTGGATCCTGAAAACGACGGAGTACACGTAAGCAGCCAAGGCTGACCGAGCCGAGGGACTCCTACGCCTTCGGGATATGGATTCCTCACTCATCACCTTCTGCCATAAGTAACTCACGCTCGGATAAGTGATTCCGCGGACCGAACAAGTCTTCACGTTCGGAAGCTCTTCTGCCGGAGCGGTTCTTCGAGCCTTCTCGACTGCGTCGGTGACAGAACCCCATGGACGGGTAAGAGTGCGCGTAAGCAGCAAGGCCGACCGAGCCGAGGGACTCCTATGCCTCCAGGATACGGATACCTCACTCATCACCTTCCGTGAGGAGCAACTCTCGCTCGCACAAACAGTTCTGTTACCGACAAAAAAGTCCAGATACTCGAAACAAGAGGAAAGGAGACGCGGCTTTACAATACGGCGAGGGTGTGTTTCGGCCTCGGCGACCGCAGAAAACACACGCTACAAGATAATCCGATCCTGCAGGCTCGGATCTTGACGGCTAAAGGGAGCAGCAGCACCCTCGGCGTCGACAACACCTCTGGTGAGGTCCGACCTAGCCTCAGACGGTGACGCGGTCCAAGGGCCTCCGCTCTGAAGGACGACGTCATCACCAAGCCCGGGCCATCGCCGCCAGGGTCTTCCCCAAGAATCCGGCCCGAGCAGGCGGCTCGGCCGGTCACCCCGGGGCCTCGGCTAGCTGTCCCCCAAGGACATCAGCCCGGCCCGAGGCCTCGGCATGTCAATTCCGGCGTCGGTCCCGCTAACGGACGACCCGGCCAGGCTCCGGCCGACCTGGTCTTCTTTTCGAGCCAACTCTGCCTCTGTTCGCGCTAGCACCGCTACCCCTGGCCTCGGCTCATCGAAGAGCGGCCGAGGGTTTCCTCTAACTAAGCAAGGGAAGCCTCGGACAACAAGGCTGACCGAGCCGAGGGACTCCTACGCCTCCGGGATACGGATACCTCACTCGTCACCTTTACACGGGG
Source organism: Zea luxurians (assembly GCA_029449295.1). Classification (NCBI taxonomy): domain Eukaryota; kingdom Viridiplantae; phylum Streptophyta; class Magnoliopsida; order Poales; family Poaceae; genus Zea; species Zea luxurians. Next base: position 9,156,134 of record JAOPSE010000083.1, on the reverse strand, counting down.
CGACTCACGCTTGGTGAAGCGGTTCAGACAACCAACGGGCGAGTCTTAGTGCTCGAAAATGGGAAAAAAACACAGCTCCGCGCCGAAAATACGTACATGTTCAGGCCTCGACAGCCGCAATGAACATAACACCGGCACTCAAGGTGCCATTACAAACGGAACTCCGGTTCCGTCCCCACAGCAGCAGCCATGATCCCAGAACAGGCGCGACCACCGGAAGGCTTTCGTTCGCGTCCCTACTCAAGGGACGCGAAACAGACATCAAAGCCAAAGAGCCGGGGGCCGGTCCGTGGGCGGCGCTGATGGCCTCGACGAGGGGGGAGCTTCCTCCGACTGCCACCACAGCAGCACGGACGGCGGCGTCCGCCTCTCCACCAACGCCGACGGTCTGCGAGGCGCACCGGCAGGTCCTCACTCCTGTCCTCGCCGCGAAAGTGAGGAAGAGGGCGGAATGTTGCATCCTAGCTGGGCAGCAACAGTTCGCCTTCTCCGGCATGGCTGGAGGACGCCTCCTCCGCAGAACTGGAGGATGGTTTCCACCACCAGAAGCAGGAAGAGGAGGTGGCCAGCCGACCCGCGCAGGAGGTAGAGCCCCGGCTCACCTCGCTCTCCGCCCCTGCAAGGATGATGAACATCCTTGAAGCTGAGGGCGGAGCCAAGATCGTAGCCTGGCTTGCTCCTCCCCACCCAGAGGCTGGTGGTCACCGTCTTGGGTGACCACCGGCGAGGGAATGCAGCCAGGCTGCCTGATGAAAATCCTTGAAGCCGAACGACGGCTGAAAGGTACCAACTCCCGCAGAGTTGCATTCCTCCAACGACGAAGTGGAAAGACGGCGGATATCCCCCATCCGGGGGCTTGGAAGATGAAAAGACACAATGCATAAGGGAGCGCGAAGACACGGTCGCCTTCCAAGAGGGTCACCCTCCTTTTAAAGGCGACTCTCCCCACTTGCGTCCCCAGCCGTCGTGGGCTGAGTCTTCTCCAACACGCTCCAAGGTCCTCCCCCTACGGCGCGGGGGCTGGGTCCCACACGTCATGCAAGCCAGCCCAGAGCAGAAGAAGCCAAACTGCCGCGCGTGGTGCGTGCAACCGCCCAGCGGTTACAAGCGGCTCTCCACTTTTGCCCAGACCAGCGGGCGAAAGGGCGGGCAGCCATGCAGGCGGCAAGCAACCGCGCCAAGTGGGCGCGCTTCTCCAACTCCCAACACGCCCAACATGGAGGCCCAGACCCACGCGTCATGCAACCGGCGCGCCGAATGCTTCGTGCAGGCAACTGCACCGCCACCTGCACCACCACCGCGCCTCCTCGACTGCGGAACCAATACCGCGACTCGAGGCGACCCAGCGCACGACCCAGCGGCTCTAGCCTGGCGCGACGGTCAATGCGACCGAAAACGGGCCGGCAGTAATGGCGGTGGCAGGCAGGCAGGAGCAGCGGTCACGTCGTCAGCCAAGCTTATGTCCCATCCGGGGGCAGCGAGAGAACCCTCTCTCACAGCGTGAAGACAACGCGCCCGTGTTCCGTTCCTCGAACGGCTCGCGCACGCGCAACGGCTACCCCGCGAACCACTCGCCCCATCGCATTAACTCCACGGCAGGACAGGCGGCGCCTCTGGCAGGAGAAGCGAGCGACGCTTCGCCTTCGCCATAATGACTGCGTCAAAAAAAGGTACGCCGCGTCGTTCGATTTCGTATCCTTTTCCTTTTTTCCTCTTCCTCTCTCTTGCAACAGGGACCGGGAAAGGGGGATACCCCAAAAAGGATCCTTCCCTGTGAAGGAACCAGGCTCCGAGCCTCCCTACTGATCAGAGGTTCGAAGGCTGGCCCCTCGGAAGGGTTCAACAGCCGCCTCAGAGCACGTGGGCTCCACACCCACTACTGGTCAGAGGTTCGAAGGCCGGCCCCTCGGAAGGGTTCAACGGCCGCCTCAGGCTACTCGGGCTCCGCGCCCACTACTGATCAGGGGTTCGAAGGCTGGCCCCCGAAGGGTTCACAGCCGCCTCAGACACAGAGCGAGGGATGACCATGGGTACGTTCGATACATAACCAAGGCTCAGGCTGCGCTCCCGAGGTACCCTAGGACATTTCCGAGACCAGCGGGAACGATCTTGTAACGGAATCCCATCAGAGGGAGGCATCGAGCCCTTGGACCCCGTCGCCAGGGGACCAGGTCCGGCAGATCACCCGCAGGTACTTTCGGGCGCGCCTCTGGGCCCCTAGCCGACCCCTAACGAATGGGGCACGGACGTCCGCTCGGATCACCCGCCTGCAGCTCACCGGAGACACCATGTTCGGCGCCCACCGAGGGAAACATGGCGCTCTCCCCCCTCCTCCTTGCGGAAAGGTGACGCAGGGGCGTATGAAAAAAGTCGAGTCTGTCCCTGATCGCCCTCTCGCCCTGTGCAGAGGCTCGGGGGCTGCTCTCGCAAACCCGGCTCTGGCCAAACCGTTGACAGCGTCAACATACCAGCCCAAGAACTTGGGACCCGACCGTACACCCGGGCTACGGCCGGCTCGCATGAGGGAACGACCAGACCAGTCGAAGCATTGCGCGAGGCGTTAAGACCTCGGAGGAGTCAAACCACTCCTCCGAGGCCTCAGGGGCTACACCCGGCGGGTGCGCTCGCGCGCACCCACCGGAACAAAACGCAACCGAGAAAGGCTAGTCCCCTTGCAAAAAAGTGCGACGAAAGCCTCCAAGCGAGTGCTAACACTCCCTTCGAGGCTCGGGGGCTACTATCGAGGACCATATTTAGGGGTACCCTCAAGGCTCCTAATTCTCAGCTGGTAACCCCCATCAGCATAAAGCTGCAAAGGCCTGATGGGTGCGATCAAGTCAGGGATCAGTCCATTCGAGGGGCTCGATCACGCCTCGCCCGAGCCTAGCCTCGGACAAGGGCAGCCAACCCCGGAGGATCTCCGCCTCGCCTGAGGCCCCCCTCCAGCGGCGAACACGTTCCCGGCTCGCCCGAGGCCCTGTCTTCTCCAAGAAGCAACCCCGACCAAATCGCAGGAGCATTTAATGCAAAGGTGGCCTGACACCTTTATCCTGACGCGCGCCCCTCAGCTGACAGAGTCGAAGTGACCGCCGTCACTTCGCCGCTCCACTGACCGGTCTGACAGAAAGACGGCGCCGCCTGCGCCGCTCCGACTGCGGTGCCACTTGACAGAGTGAGGCTGACAGGCAGTCAGGCCCGGCCGCACACCATAGGAAACTCCGTCCCGCCCGACCCAGGGCTCGGACTCGGGCTAAGCCCCGGAAGACGACGAACTTCGCTCTGCCCGACCCAGGGCTCGGACTTGGGCACAGCCCCGGAAGACGGCGAACTCCGCTACGCCCGACCCAGGGCTCGGACTCGGGCTAAGCCCCGGAAGATGGCGAACTCCGCTCTGCCCGATCCAGGGCTTGGACTTGGGCTCAGCTCCAGAAGACGATGAACTCCGCTTCGCCCGACCCCAGGACTCCAATTCCGCCCTGGCCTCAGCCAACGGCCTCCGCCTCGCCCGACCTAGGGGCTCGGACTCGGCCTCGGCCACGGAAGACGAACTCGACCTCGACCTCGGAGGAGCCTCCACATCGCCCAACCTAGGGCGCGGACCAGCCACGTCAACAGGAGGCGCCATCATTACCCTACTCCAGGCTGACTCAGGCTACGGGGAACAAGACCGGCGTCCCATCTGGCTCGCTCCGCCAGATAGGCGATGATGGCGCCCCGCATGCTCCCTGACGATGGCGGCTCTCGGCCCCCTTACGGAAGCAAGAGGACGTCAGCAAGGACTCGACGGCCCCAACAGCTGTCCATCCGCCAGGCTCCAGCACTCCTCCGACGGCCACGACATCACATAAACCAGGCGCCAAAATCTCTCCGGCTGCCACGATGGCGTGTACTTAGGGCGCTAGCTCCCCTCCGCTAGACACGTAGCACTCTGCTACACCCCCCATTGTACACCTGGATCCTCTCCTTACGCCTATAAAAGGAAGGACTAGGTCCCTCTTAGAGAGGGTTGGCCGCGCGGGGACGAGGACGAGACGGGCGCTCGCGTAAGGCCGCTCACTCCTTGCCCCGTGTGGACGCTTGTAACCCCCTACTGCAAGCGCACCCGACCTGGGCGCGGGACGAACACGAAGGCCGCGGGATTTCCACCTCTCTCACGCCCATCTCCGGCCTCCTCGCTTTCCCCCCTTCGCGCTCGGCCTCGCGTCGACCCATCTGGGCTGGGGCATGCGGCGACTCTTCACTCGTCGGCTCAGGGACCCCCCGGTCTCGAAACGCCGACAATACTCAAATACCCAAATGTTCAGGCCTCAGCAGCCACAAACAACAAACACACGTACTCGGGATAACAACGCTACGTAGATGTCGGTAGCTTTCCCGACCTACAACAGGTATCCCAGTACTTGGAGCAGTCACATTTTGCTCTTACATTCCCTTACAAATGGGACTCCAGCTCCATTCCCACGGGAATGAACTACCTCCACACCAGAGGGGCTGTGAGATAACGAGCTCCGAGCGGCTTGCCGGCGACCACTGCGCCAGCAGTGACAACGACCTCCACCTCGGGCGGCTAGACAGCAGCAGTGATTGCCTCGGGGCAAACGCTGCTGAGAAAAGGCCGTCAACCCCGTCCCCCGTCCGAGGGGCGAGGATAAGCCATTAAAGCCAAAGGGCTGGAGGTCCGGATCCAGGTGGCGCTGATGGTCTCGTCGGCAGAGGAAGCCTCACCTATGGCGACCACCACCACCTCAGCACCAACGACAGCGGCCACCTGCCCACCAACACTGCATCGGCGAATGGCGATCGCCCCAAAGCGCACGGCAGGTCCTCACTCCTGCCTTCGCCAAGGCTGTCCCAGAACACGAGTACCTCCCTCGCGGCGTACGACGTGTTGGGCGACCCCCCGGTACAGTCGACGGCGCAAGGAGGATCTGGACATAGCCGGCCCGCGCACGACGCGACCGACGCCCGTGCGGCGGACGGGCAGCCACGCTCCGCCCCAGCGATAGGAGGAGGCACCGGAAGTAGGGCCAGAGCCGCTCAGGCCAGGGAGCCAGAGACGCGGCAGCTAACAGCGCCACGGGCGGCGAACGCCCTTTTCCCCCGATCACTGAGGGAAGGAGCGGGCCGCTGCCCACACGGAGGCGGCCCCCGACTCGGTGCACCCTCCTTAGCCCGGATGATGAACATCCTTGAAGCTGAGGGCGGGGCAGAGGCCGCAGCCCGGCTTGCTTCTCCCCACCACAAGGCTGGTGATCATCCCTACGGATGACCATTGGTGAGGGACTGCAGCCGGGCTGCATGACGCAAATCCTTGAAGCCGAGCGATGACTAGAGAGCGCCAACCCCCACGGGGTCACGCTCCTCAAACAGCAGCAAGAAGAAAGCCACACAGCTACGCCCCATTTGGGGGCTCGGAAGGTGGAAGGGAGCGATACAAGAGAGGAGTGCGAAGGCATGGCTACTGCCTGAGGGATCGATCTCCTTTTATAGGCAGATCTCCTCACTCGCACCCCCAAGCATCACAGGCAAAGTCTCCACAGACGTGCTCCAGGGTTCCCACCTGACGACACAGGGGCTGGGTCCCACACGTCATGAGAGTTGACCCAAAATGCGAAGGAGGCAAACCGCCGCACGCGAAGCATGTAACCGCCCTGCGGTTATAAGCGTTCCCTCATCCTCACCGAAACCAGCGGACGAAAGGGCGAGCCGCCACGAAGGGAGCATGCAACCGCACCGCGGTTATGCACCCTTTTGGCTTCGTCACATCTGGTGGACCATCACGAAGGCCCGGTCCCACATATCATGTAACCGACGCGACGGTCACTACGTGCAAGGAAACCGCACCGCCACCTGCGCCAATGCTGCGTCTTCTCGACTGCGGAACCAGTGTCGTGACTCGAGGCAGCCCCGCGCGTGACCCAACAGTGCCAATTAAGTGCAACGATCATGGGTCAGTCAGCCGCGGGGGAGGCGTGGCAGTTGATGTGGCCAAAAGCGGACCGGCAATAACTGCTGCAACAGACGAGCGGAAGCAGCGGTCAAATCACCCCCAGGCTCGCATCCTTTCCTGAAGCAGCAGGGGAGCCCTCTCCCACGGCATAAAGACGACGCGCTCGTGCTCCGTTACTCGAACGACTCACACACATGAAACAGACACCCCGCGAATCGCCCGTCCCGTCGCATTAACTCCTTGGCAGAGCAAGTGACACCTTTGGCAGGCGAAGCGGGCGACGTTTCACCTCCGTCTCGATGACCGCGTCAAAAAAGGTGCGCCACGTTATTTAAATTCATATCCTTTTCCGTTTCCCCTCTCTCTCTTTCCACAGGGACTGGGAAAGGGGATATTTCAAAAAGGATCCTTCTCCGTGAAGGAAACGGGCCCCCGAGCCCTCATACTGATCAGGGGTTTGAAGGTTGCGCCCTGCGGGGTCCAGCAGCCGCCCCAGAGCACTCGGCCCCCGAGCCCTCCTACTGATCAGGGGTTTGAAGGTTGCGCCCTGCGGGGTCCAGCAGCCGCCCTAGAGCACTCGGGCCCCCGAGCCCTCCTACTGATCAGGGGTTCGAAGGTTGTGCCCTGCGGGGTCCAGCAGCCGCCCCAGAGCACTCGGGCCCCCGAGCCCTCCTACTGATCAGGGGTTCGAAGGTTGCGCCCTGCGGGGTCCAGCAGCCGCCCCAGAGCACTCGGGCTTCGCACCCATTACTGATCAGGGGTTCGAAGGTTGCGCCCTACGGGGTCCAGCAGCCGCCCCAGAGCACTCGGGCCTCGAGCCCTCCTACTGATTAGGGGTTCGAAGGTTGTGCCCTGCGGGATCCAGCAGCCACCCTAGAGCACTCGGGCTCCGCGCCCATTACTGACCAGGGGTTCGAAGGTTGCGCCCCGCGGGGTCTAGCGACCGCCCCAGGACACTCGGGCTCTGCGCCCATTACTGATCAGGGGTTCAAAGGCTGGCCCCTCAGAAGGGTTCAATAGCCGCCCTAGAGCACTCGGGCTCCGTGCCCATTACTAATCAGGGGTTCACAGGCTGGCCCCTCGGAAGGGTTCGACAGCCGGCCTAGAGCACGCAGAGTGAGGGATGACCCTGGGTACGTCCGTTACATGGCCGAGGCTCGGGCTACGCTCCCGAGGTACCCTAGGACATTTCCGAGACCAGCGGGAATGATTTGTAATGGAATCCCACTAGAGGGAGGCACCGAGCCCTTAGACCCTATCGAAATGGGTCCAGGTCCAGCAAATCCCCTGCAGGTACATTTGGAGCGCGCCTCCGGGCCACTAGCTGACCCTTAACGAACGGGGCACGGGCGTCCACTCGGATCACCCGTTAGCAACTCACTGGAAACACCATGATCGGTGCCCTCCGAGGGTAACGTGGCACTTTCCACCCCCCCCCCCTTCCTCCTTGCGAAAAGGCGACGAAGGGGCGTATAATAAAAGCCGAGACAGTCCTTGATCATCCTCTCGCTCCGTGCAGAGGCTCGGGGGCTGCCCTCACACCCGGCTGCGGCCAAAACTGTTGACAGCGTCAACAAACCAGCTCAAAAACTCGGAGCCTGACCATGCACCCAGGCTGCGGCCAGGCCGCATGAGGGAACAACCAGGCCGACCGAGGCATCACAGCAAGAATTAAGACCCCAGAGGAGTCAAACCACTCCTCCGAGGCCTCGGGGGCTACACCCGGCAGGTGCGCTCGCGCGCACCCACCGGAACGAAACATAACCGAGAAAGGCTGGTCCCCTCGCAAAAATCCGGCAGAACCTCCAAGCGAGTGCCTACACTCCCTTCGAGGCTCGAGGGCTACTGTGGCGGGTACCGTAATTAGGGGTACCCCCAACACTCCTAAACACGGCTGGTAAACACCTTCAGAATAAACCATGAAGACTGACAGTTCGGGTCAAAGTCAAAGCTTCGTCTACCAAGGGACGCGATCTCGCCTCGTCCGAGCCCGGCCTCGGGCGGGAACAGTGGTCCCGGACGAATTCACGTCTCGCCCGAGGGTCTCCTCGGGCAGTGAGCGCACCCTCGGCTCAGCCAAAGGCAAGCCTTGTCGTGCAAGCGACCTTGGCCAAATCGCCTTACCAGCCAACCGTATTGCATGCGCATTTAATGCTGGGATCGCTTGACACCTTATCCTGACACGCATGCATCAGTCAGCAAGGTCGAAGTGACCGCAGTCACTTTGCCCTTTCACTGACCGACCTGACAGGAAAACAGCGTCGCCCACCCCGCTCCGGCTGCTGTGCCAACCACCCGGGTGAAACCGACAACAGCCAAGTTCAGCCTCGGGCGCAACAGGAAGCTCCGCCTCGCCCGACCTCAGGCCTCGGCCTCGGGAGGAGATCTCCGCCTCGCCTGACCCCAGGGCTCGGCCTCAGCCTCGGCCTCAGGAAGAGTCACATCCTCGCCCGACCCTGGGCCTTGGCCCCAGCCTTGGCCTCGGAGGAACCGCCGCCTCGCACGACCTCGGACTCAGATCGATCGCGCCACAAGGGATACATCATTACCCTACTCCTAGCTAGCTCAGGCTACAAAGGAACAAGACCGGCGTCCCATCTAGCTTACCCCGGTAACAGGCAATGATGGTTCCCCGCGTGCGTCCATGACGTCGGTGGTTCTCAAGCCCCCTATGGAAGCAAGGAGACGTCAGCAGGATCCATGCAGCGCCAACAGTTGTGCTTCTACAGGGCTCATGCACTTCTCCAACGGACACGTTAACATGTACATAGCGACCGGGCACTTACCCGCTAGCCACGTAGCACATAGCTACACCCCCATTTGTACAGCTGGGCCATCTCCTTATGTCTATAAAAGGGGATGTCCAGGAGGCAAAAAAGGGGGGAGGAGGAGGAGAGACACGGCAAAAAGGGACGGGAGAAGACGAGCAGGGCCAGACTCTCTCTCTCTCTCTCGTACTCGCTCTCTCGCACTCGCCCTCTCTCAACGCTTGTAACCCCTACTACGAGCACCCTGGTGTAGGATAATACAAGGCTCATTTCCCCTCTTGTGTTCCATCTCGCACCAACCCATCTGGGCAGGGACACGCAGCGACAAATTTACTAGTCGGTCTAGGGACCCCCCGGGTCCAAAACGCCGACAATAAGGAATGCCATTCTATACAATGCTGCTAAGGACTTTAGACATTAAGTGTCACCGCTACTAAGGACTTGGTCATGTACAACAGGATTGCCTAATCAAACAGATGTACGTTGGCACTAGCGATGGTGGGTATGTTAGTTCTTTTGGTATTAAGGATGAAAATATTTTTGAGGTTAACATTTCTAGAAACAATGAGATAATACTAATGAGGAGGTTTTTGTTGCTGCTATGACCAAGCACTATAGTACTTTTTTGTGCACAAGGGCTTTGAATGCCATGGCCAGGCACGACGACAAGCTACACCACCATATTTATTCCACATATTCCTCACTGTCAAGGACTATCGTGTACATACCATCATCGATAGCGGTAGTTGAACAATCTAGTGTACATTGAGGTGGTTAAGAAGCTTGGTTTGACCACGAGGGAACATCCACATCCTTACTACATTTAGTGGTTCAACAACAATAGAAAGATTAAGGTAACTCAAATAGTGAGAGTGTATTTTCCTATCGGATCTTATATGATTATGTTGATTTTAATGTGGTCCTTATAGATGCTTGTTCTCTTTTGTTGGGACATCCTTGGGAGTTTGGAACCCACCATGGTAGAACTAATAAGTAAACTCTCATGTATTAAGGCTGGAAAATTGCTTTACTTCCAATGATTCCTGCTGAAATTGTTAAGTACGGACAAGATAAGAAGATGTGTGCTACTAAGTATATGGGTGTTTGAGAATATGAAAACTAGCAAATGATTAAATTCAAAAGTCTTTGTTTGCTTACTACTAAATATGATCTTTATGAGTTCCATGGGTCAAATGGAATGTATTATGCCTCAATATACCAATAAGTTTTTTATGCCATGAAGAATCACTCTATTGCATTGGCACCTAATATTGGCTAACCTTTTGTCGTATTATATGGATGCGTTTATGAAAGGGAAGTGTGCCCTTGGACCATTTCTAGCTGTTTTGGTGATTAAATGCCCAACACACCACATTAAACTAACTCTCTTAATATGAGCATGAGCACAAGTGTAATAAAGGCAAATTGAAGGTAGCAAGTCCAAATGAGTTGAATTTGAAGGCCAAAAGTGCAACTTTGGTAAAGCTAAAAACATGAGGTTTAAGTACTTGAATAAGCTGCACACACTTTATAATGTCTCTTGCACCTTTTTTTGGCTAACTTCTTTGTGCAAGAAAAGTGTAATTTAGACTCAGTTTTGGACATATAGTAAACCCTGCAAAAACCGAGGAGAAAAAGGTATGGTTCCTATGCTTACTCAATTGTTTTGGGTACTAACCATGTTCATCTAAGTCATAGGGAACCCCCAAAAGAAGCCAAAAATAATTAGAGGAGTTCGGATCAAAATAGCCTAAACTGGTTTGGTCTAGAGAGCATCGGTTCGGTCGGGTGGCACACCGGACTGGATCCGTGCCATCTGGATGAATAGTGTGCTCTTGGGATTTTTCTTTAAAAAACACCGGACCGTGAACAGTGTTCGGCCCGGTGCACCAGACAACCTTCTCCAATGGCTACTTCGACAACCAATGCAAAATTGACATCATCGGACCGGTTTGGTGCCCTGCCCAGTTTGGAAAGCCGCCAATCAGATCCCGCACGGGTGGTTGCAGGACTTGGTTCGGTGCCCCCGAGCAGAGCAGAATTTTGGCAGTTTTTCCAATTAAGGTGCAACGGCTCCTAAGCCCCTTGGACTATAAAAGGGACTCATGGCACCTCCATTCAGCACCAAAGCATCTCAAGTGCACACTACAACTCCGAGACTCCGTGACCACATTGTTCAGTGATTTGAGAGAGATTTGAGCGTTGTTTTTGAGCTGTGACTCTGTCATGTTGTTCTTGTCTTTGCTTTTTGCGTGTGTTGTTGCGTTGTGCTCTTGTGTGCGTGTTCTTACTCCCTCCTTACTTTGATTTTGATTGTGATTGTTTTTCGTGTAAGGCTCGAGACTCTAACTTGTGGAGATTCCTCACACACTCGAGACTCTACCAAAGGAGGTCACCACAACGTGGAGGTAGGCTTCGGCCGAACCACGGAAAAAAATCGTCGTGTCTCTTGTCTACTTTACATTATTGTGATTTTTGTCTTCCTTCAGTGCTAAGCTTCACTTGTGATATTGCTCCTAGTTTAATACATATTAAGAGGGCAATCAAGTGAAGAGTCTATTTTTCTCTCATCTTCTTATCCGAACTTGGTTTTAGTTTACATTGACACCTTTTATAGACCAAGTTGTGTTGTTTGAAGCAAGTTTTGTAGAAACACCTATTTACCCCCTTCTCTACGTGCTCTCAATTCACATCAGAGATACCATTGGATTGCCACAAGTGAGGGACATTAAGCACAATATTGATTTGATTTCAAGAGCAAGCTTACTAAATCGTGCTGCTTACAAGACAAACCTAGAGGGGACCGAGAAGATTCAAGATTCAATAAGTCTAAGACCTTTTGGGCACAGGTCTTTAAAACTAAGTTCACAATGTATTTTAGGTTACTAATGCATCTAGAGATTGATGATCGAGGTATTATGTTTATTCAGTGGTAAATTTGTGATGATTTTTTTTATGATGTGCTTGTTTACATCAAGTCAGTGGATATACATTGTTGGGGGCTTGTTCTCAAATGCTAAGAGTTAAGAACAAGGCAACACAGAAAATGTTAAATATTAAGGTCCTTCGTCCTCCACTTCATTATATCCCTTCGGGACATAAGGAATTTCGGACGAAGGTTACGAAGGACGCACCTTCGTAAGCATAATAACATAGGGTGAAGCATTCATATAAACCATGATATATAAAATGGACATTCCAATGTTAACATAGAATCATTTTCATTTCTATTAATACGAACGAATATAAATGACAAATGTACCTTCGGTCCTGAGGAAGGCAGGAATACAAGTGTGATGCGAAGGCAAATGGCAGGTTCGCGTGAACAGTACAGTGGTACTGTTCATCTATTTATAGGCGCAGGTCGCAGCCTGTGACAAATTACAATTATGCCCCTTACAAATGTTTACAACATTGACTCAGACCTATATGAATAAAAAGGTCATTCTATCTCTATGTCGGTTTAAAACGCCGAAGCTCCATGAAAGGGAACCTTCGGCCATCTCTTGGAGACGACTCCAGCCGAAGCTGCTTCTTCGTGTGAGACCTTCGGCGCACCGAAGCACGACCCCAACAGTAGCCCCTTTCGCGGTGCTAGATCGTTTTTCGTAACGAGCTTGACCCGTGAAAAAAAACTTCTTCAGCTTCGGGAAGCCGAAGGTCCAAAAAACACCTTCCCTGAGCTCGTTGCGGAGAAACGATCCGGCTTCCGAGTATGTGCCAGGCCCACCTTGCAGAGTTACTGTTTGATCTTTGCGGTCCACTGCTCAGCGAGTACAAGTGACCGCCCGTCTGGTGTAAAAATCTTGCCGCTTCGCCTTCTTACCTGCAGTACTATATAAACAAGCGGGTAGGTGTGAAATTATCACAGCATTCATTGCTATTTGCACTGTTTTGCTGCCAAAATTTTTCACCATAACCGAAGCTTGGCTCTCAGAATCGAACGAAGGTCAGTCTCAACGTCTGCTTCGTCAGAAAGGAGAGCTTCGGATTAAAGGAAAAAAGAAAAAAGTTTCTGACTTCACCAAACTCTGAATTAAATGGCGAGAGTGCGGTCTACTGCTAAAGTTGCACGCGAGGGAGACGAAGCCGAAGGTTCGGACACTGTGCCCATCTCCGAAGCGATGCAGCGCTCCGGTCTAGTGACCGCGGAAGAAAGGCCTGCTGCCGAAGCAAACCCGACAACAGCCGAAGAAGAAGAAAACATTGATGGGACTGACTCCGAAGATGACTACCACATTGCTACACCCAGCAAGCCCAGTCACCTGGATTTTGGGAAATCAACTGTTTCAAAAGCTGATCTTTCGAAGATGGTGAAAGCAGGTTATTTCAATGAAGATCAGAAGAAGCTACTCCGCTTCGGGGGAGAAGAAACCACCCCGAAGCCAGGGAAGGATGAGATTGTTATCTTCAAAAGCTTTTTAAAGGCTGGGCTGAGATTTCCTTTGCACAATATTATTGCAGAGATATTGAGGAGGTTTGGTATCTTTTTTCATCAATTGACTCCTAACGCCATCGTTAGGCTCAATGTTTATATCTGGGCCCTTCGGAGCCAAGCCGTGGAACCGTTTGCTGACAGCTTCTGCCGAGTTCACGAATTACACTACCAAACAAAGGCCAGAAAAAATGGGCTACATGATAATTTTGGTTGCTATAATTTTGCCTACCGAAAGACAACAAAATGTCCTGTCATCAGCTACCGAAGCAAATGGCCAGCAGGCTGGAAATCCGAGTGGTTCTATGTGAAAGTTGACGAAGATATAGAAAAATTGGTACAAAGCCCTTTGGAGTTAATCTTCGGAGAGACGAGGCCACGATGCCGCATCGGCGATCTAAAAGGTCCCACCTGGGCTGCTCTGGGTGAATTTGAAATCATTTCAAAACATATTGGCACCAGGGATCTAGTTCAGGAATTTTTGGCATTCAGAGTCTTCCCTACTCTGAAAGAGTGGGAAATGCCGAAGCTGAAGGGAGAAAAGAAGAAGGGGGAGCTGGTCCGTCTGCCCTATCACTTTAAATTCAAGAAGTACTTTAAGAAACCCTGCAAAGAGTGGTTAGACACAGTTGAGACAATGTGCAATGAAATCTTGGGGAATTACTCCAAAAAGGAGGATCAATTAATGACAGCGGCCTTCGGCACCCGACCGAAGCGAAGGCTGAACCGAGTATTTGATGCCCTGGGCTTCGAGTACCCAGACTACGAGCAGTTGAACAAGGGTGCCGAGGGCCTCAAAAGGAAAAGAGTAACTGAAATTCTGACAAAGGATGAAGAACAACCAGCAGCAGAGAAGAAAATCCCGAAGAAAAGGAAAATATCAAGTCCGAAACGGAAAATATCCGAAGAAGAGAGGACCCCCACACCGCCTTCTACCAGCGACGTGGAAGAAATTTTAAAGGTAATGACTGAACCCATGCCCACGAAGCTAAGTCCATTAGGGCTCCAACTGACGAAGCTTTTTCAAAAGGTGGACGAGCCGGATCAGGCGAAGATAAGCAAACCCAAACGGCAAAGAATCATTACGGTAACTGAAGTTATCGATAAGACACCTCCAAGAGCTTCAGTTCAGAAAACAGCAGCTGCCGAAGGCACCAAGAACATTGAAGTCGCCCCTTCGGAGGTCGCGGCTAGCGAAGCCGCTACAGCCGAAGAGGTTAATTTAGAAACAACCATTGAGGATATTAACAAAATTTTGGAAGACATAGATGCAGAAGAAGCCGGTGCTGCTACTGAAAAATCCATGGCCACAGTGCCTGAAAAAGGAAAAGGAATAGCCGAAGATACTTCGGATGACGAAGCTTACTCCTTTCAGAATTTAATTGGGCAAAAACTGACAAAGGACGAAATGGAAGAACTTAAAGAATATGCCAAATCCTGCGGCTACAAGTCAGGTGCCCTCCTATTTGGAGGTGTAGATGATGAAAAACTAGGCTGCATTCGAGACCAGACTGGTGCTAAGGTAATCGGTACTCTATCAAAGAGTATCGGTTTTCCGAAGCTAGAGTCAGACATCAGCCGCTACCGACGACAACATGTCGTTGGTAGTTTATTTTACTCCAACTTCAAGGTGAACAACTTGCCACCTAACTTTTGTCGCTTCTAATAAAAACATGTCTGACGAAGGTTGTGTTCGTACAGAGTATGCTGCTGAGCAAAGCCTTGCAAATGCAACAAGATCTTGAAGATAAAAAGCATGAAGTTATAATTGGAAATTTGGAAAACAAAATAAAGGAGCAATCAGATGCTTTCGAGAAAAAGAACTTTGAGCTCCAGGCAACCGAAGGTTTATTGGCGGAAGCTGAAGCAAAAATATCAGAACTGAATACGAAGCTTCTCCGCCAGTCTGAGCAATTCGAACGAGAAAAACAAGATCTTACTGCAAAACTTGAAACCGAAGCTCAGCAAAATTCAGATTTGAGAAAACTACTGACAAATCTTCAAGAAAACTGCTTGAAATTTAGCAACAAGTGCATTCAACGACTAAGAAAGATTTTTTACTCAGTTGGAGCCAGTAGTGAAAAATTCACCCCCTCAGCTGAAGATCTGCCGAAGACCTTTGAACATATTGAGGGGGAGATTGACGAGCTCGACGAAGTCATAGCTGGGCATGGTGACTTCTGTGCCTGGGTGGCTTCTCGGGGTACCGCTGCTGCATTTCTGAAGGCCGGCTGCGAACACGGAAAAATTGTCAACAGGCCCAACTTCACCTTATCTCCATCAATCCTAGATGATATGCCTGACCTCGCCCGAAGTATCTCCAATAGATTTATAAAAATGATATGGACAAAAGGCGGGCGGGAGAAAGCTGGAGACGAAGCACGAAGTCATCTTGAACCAGTAAGAAATGATACTTCGGAGTTACCTTTTCCTTTGCTCTTGATTTTTACTTATAATTCCTTGATTTATGTAGGATGACGAAGGTGAAGATGACGCCTAAGTTATGTCGCCGAAGCTGTTGCCGAAGCTGTAACTTAATGAGGATCAGTAGAAATATGCTATAGAAAAACTCAGGATATTTTTGTAACAATTCTTGTAAATACAATTAGACTGTCTTCAAGGAACCTTGTACATACCTTGTAATATATTCTTACCCTTTGCTTGAGGCGCTTTGGTGTGGACGAAATCAGTATTTTGAGCCGAAGGCGAAAAAACACCTTCCCTTCTTTTCGTACACAACAAAGCATAAAAGACCAATTCTCTTTTGTATACAACGAAGCTGAGCAACGAAGCTTTTCTCTTTCGTACATAACATAGCATAACGAATCATAAAAACCTCTTCTCCAAAACTTTTCTCTTACATGACGATTCATAAAAAGCCAATTCTCCCTTCTGCCGAAGCAACCACTTTGGTACACAGATGCTATGAATGAATGCTTATGCATGCAAATGTTATGATGTAATGCAATGCGCGAATGAATGTCCGAAGCACATGTCCGAAGCCACATTGTCAGCCATTACTTGGAAATAACCACACACTAGCTCTGCATTCCCTTAGGAACGACTTTGGAGCTTCTTCGCCTTTTACTTAGGCAATATCAGCGTTGACTTTTCGCTGTAAGCTCTGCATCCCCTTAGGGACGACTTTGGAGCTTCTTCGTCTTTTACTTAGACGGTATAAGCTCTGCATTCCCTTGGGAACGTCTTTGGAGCTTCTTCGCCTTTTACTTTCGGCGGAATCAGCGTTGACTTTTCGCTGTAAGCTCTGCATCCCCTTAGGGACGTCTTCGGAGCTTTTTTCTCTTTTTCAGTTTCGGCACTCGATGGTGCGCTCTCAGCTTTTACATTTACATCTTTTGGGGGATTTTGCTCTTATAAAACTAAAAAGGAAAATTACATATGATGGCCCCATTAAAAACCTTTCTCCCCCTTTAGAAAGGAAAAGGGTGCCATAAAAAAGAAAAGAAAAGATAAAATTACATCAAGTTATACATAAAACCGCCGAAGCTCATCCGCATTCCAAGATCTTGGAATTTCATTGCCATCCATGTCCTTCAGTCTGTACGAACCAGGCCTTGACGAAGATGCTACTAAGAAAGGCCCTTCCCATTTCAGTTGCAACTTGCCCACTGTATCTGGGTTGGCCACTCTCCGAAGCACGAAATGTCCTGGCTC
The DNA here is from genome assembly GCA_029449295.1 of Zea luxurians. NCBI lineage: Eukaryota > Viridiplantae > Streptophyta > Magnoliopsida > Poales > Poaceae > Zea > Zea luxurians. Next base: position 9,139,306 of record JAOPSE010000083.1, on the reverse strand, counting down.
AATATTTTTTAGCCGGACTTTTCTATCTCGCCATTTGATTGTTTCAGCCTGGTATTTGTTGATATTTTCCACGGCCTGAAGCCTGATCCCTTCTAAGGCATCTTTTTCCACAAGACAAGTATCTTCGGCACCTGATTCTGCCGAAGCTACCACTCTTATTGATCCAGCTTTAGCTTCTTCTGGAGTTATTGCTTCGTCACCGAATAATAACTTGAATGGGGTAAAGCCTGTAGACCTTGATGTTGTTGTATTGTGGCTCCACACCACTTTGGTCAACTGATCTGGCCATTTTCCCCTTGGTTGATTAAAAATTAGCTTCATTATCCCTGTCATTATGATGCCGTTGGCCCTTTCAACAAGCCCATTCGACTCCGGATGCCTGACTGATGCAAAATGGATCTTCGTGCCAATTTGATCACAAAAATTTCTGAAATCTTCGGAGTCGAACTGTGTTCCATTATCTACAGTGATAGCCTTCGGCACTCCGAAGCGACAGACAATATTCTGCCAGAAAAATTTTTGGACAGTGGCCGAAGTTATTGTGGCTAATGGCTTCGCCTCAATCCACTTGGAAAAATATTCCACAGCTACTATAACATATTTTAGATTGCCTTGGGCCGGTGGCAATGGACCCAACAAGTCAAGGCCCCACCTTTGCAATGGCCAGATGGGTTGTATCAGCTGTGTTAATGACGAAGGTTGTTTTTGATCTCTTGCACATTTTTGACAACCTTCGCACTTTTGGACTAACTCCGCTGCATCCGAAGCTGCCTTCGGCCAATAAAATCCTTGGCGGAACACTTTTCCAAGTAACGGCCTGGATCCAATGTGGGATCCGCACAAGCCTGCATGTATCTCCTTCATCAACTCTATACCTTCGGCCCTAGACAAGCACTTGAGCAGCGGGGCACAAACTCCATGTTTGTATAACTCCCCTTCTATCATGACATAGGGACGAGCTCTTGCCTCTATCCTCTTATTATAAGCTTCGTCATCTGATAGAAAGTTTCCCTGAAGATAAGAGATTATTTCTGTTCTCCAATCTTCACTGTAGACAGGAGAAATGTTAAGGACTGCTCTTTCAAGTAGCTCCACTGAAGGTGCCTTTATTGTTTCGAAGAACACGTCCGAAGGTAGCGGCAGCCCCTGTGCTGCAGACTTGGCTAATAAATCAGCATGCTCATTTTGTCCTCGAGGGATATTCTTAACAGAAAATCCTTCGAAGGAAGCTTCGATCCTTCGGACCGTGTCTAGGTATTTTTCAAGCTTCGGGTCCTTAGCCTTGCAACTTTTATCAATATGACCCGAAACAACCTGGGAATCAGTTTTAAGAATTGCCCTTCTGATCCCCATTGCCTTTAGTTTCCGAAGACCCAGGAGCAAAGCTTCGTACTCAGCGATATTATTTGTGCAGCTGAAGTCCAGTCTTGCTGCGTAGCAAGTTTTAACCTTGGACGGAGAGACCAACACAGCAGCTGCACCTGCTCCGAAGGTTCCCCAAGAGCCATCACAAAACACTGTCCATGCTTCGGCATCTTTATTTGCTTCTTCGTCCTGAGCCCCTGGCGTCCAGTCGGCAATGAAATCTGCCAATGCTTGAGACTGAATTGAGGATCTATGCACATAATCAATGTAAAATTCATTGAGTTCCGCAGCCCATTTTCCAATACGCCCAGTAGCTTCTCTATTCCTCATGATGTCCTTCAACGGCTGCGAAGAAGGAATAATAATGTTGAATGCCTGAAAGTAATGCCGAAGCTTCCTGGATGCCATTAAAACGGCGTACAACACCTTCTCCAGCTCTGTATAATTTTTCTTTGAGGCACTAAGGACCTCAGACACAAAATATACTGGGACTTGCTTCTTGGCTTGTCCATCAAACTTTTCCTGAACAAGTGCCGCACTTACCGCTGAGTGCGAAGCTGCCACATACAACAACAGAGGAGCCCCTGGTGTTGGTGGAGTTAATGTTGTGAGATCTATTAAATATTGCTTCAGCTCTTCGAAGGCTTTTTGTTGACTTGGGCCCCATTGAAAGACTTCAGCTGACTTCAGCACCTCGAAGAATGGTAAGTTTCTTTCCGCTGATCTGGATATAAATCTGTTAAGGGATGCCAGCCTTCCTGTCAATCTTTGGGCCCCCTTTCTTGTGGTTGGTGGCTCCATTCGAAGTATAGCTTCAATTTTATTTGGGTTAGCTTCGATTCCCTTCGTTGAGACCAGACATCCAAGAAATTTACCCTTCTTCACTCCGAAGACACATTTTTCTGGATTCAGCTTCAGCCCAGCTTGTCTGAAGCTGGCGAAGGTCTCCTGCAAATCAGCAATATGATTTTCTTGCTTCGTGCTCTTTACGATGATGTCATCAACATAGGTCAACACGTTTCTGCCTATCTGAGATTGGAGAACCTTCGCAGTCATTCTGCTGAAACTCCCTCCAGCATTCTTGAGCCCCTCAGGCATCCGAAGATAGCAATATGTACCACTTGGGGTTATGAAGCTAGTCTTCGGCTCATCTTCCTTCTTCATCCAGATTTGATGATAGCCTGAGTAGCAGTCCAGGAGACTCATGAGCTCCGAAGAAGCTGCTGCATCAACTAAAGAATCTATCCTTGGCAGCGGAAATTCATCCTTTGGACAAGCCTTGTTGAGATCTGTGAAATCAATACACATTCTCCATTTGCCATTGGCCTTCTTTACCATAACAGTGTTAGCTAGCCACTCTGGGTACTTCACTTCTCTGATAACTCCTGCACTGAGGAGTCTTTTCACTTCATTGCGAGCCCCTTCGGCCTTATCATCAGACATTTTCCGAAGCCTCTGCTTTCGGGGTCTGAAGGATGGATCAACATTAAGCGAATGTTCAATAACATCCCGATTTACTCCGCAGAGATCATTAGCTGACCATGCAAAGACATCTTTGTTGTTGAATAAAAACCTTATCAAGGTTTTCTCCTGGTCTTCAGATAATTGCGAGCCCAACAACACCTTCTGCTCTGCTACATCCTCACACAATAACATGGGCTTCGGCTGATCTGCTGAAGCTGCCTTCTCCCTCCTGAATTTATACTGTTCACAAGCTTCAGCTCCATCTATATTATGGATTGCCTTGGAATCAGTCCAGCTTCCTTCGGCCCTTCTAGCAGCTTCCTGGCTTCCATGAATAGCAATAGGTCCTTGGTCCGAAGGTATCTTCATGCAGAGATAAGCTGGGTGAAGAATTGCTTCGAAAGCATTAAGAGTTCCACGACCAATGATAGCATTATAAGGATACTCCATGTCAACAATGTCAAACACAATTTGCTCAGTCCTTGTGTTGTTGACAAATCCGAAGGTTACCGGCATGGTAATCTTCCCAAGGGCCACAATCTGCCGCCCCCCGAAGCCACAAAGAGGGTGCGTAGCATCATGGATCTTGTCTTCAGGCTCTTGCATTTGTCTGAAGGCTTTAGCAAATATAATGTCAGCTGCACTGCCTGTATCAACTAGGACATTGTGGACCAGAAATCCTTTAATCACGCAAGAAATAACCATAGCATCATTGTGAGGATAATCCTTAAGCTGAAGGTCTTCCTGAGAGAAGGTAATTGGAATATGAGACCATTTTGACTTGATGAAAGGTCCCTGCACTCCAACATGCTGCACCCTTCTCTGAGCCTCCTTCTTCTGCTTCTTGTTAGCCGGCTCTGAACATGAACCGCCTGTTATCGGGAGCACCAGCTTCGACGCCGAAGCAGCTCCAGCTTGATTGTTGGACGAAGCCATCAGCTCAGAAAAGTGGAAGTGAGTTCACCGGAGGTGGGCGCCAATGTCGGGGGCTTGTTCTCAAATGCTAAGAGTTAAGAACAAGGCAACACAGAAAATGTTAAATATTAAGGTCCTTCGTCCTCCACTTCATTATATCCCTTCGGGACATAAGGAATTTCGGACGAAGGTTACGAAGGACGCACCTTCGTAAGCATAATAACATAGGGTGAAGCATTCATATAAACCATGATATATAAAATGGACATTCCAATGTTAACATAGAATCATTTTCATTTCTATTAATACGAACGAATATAAATGACAAATGTACCTTCGGTCCTGAGGAAGGCAGGAATACAAGTGTGATGCGAAGGCAAATGGCAGGTTCGCGTGAACAGTACAGTGGTACTGTTCATCTATTTATAGGCGCAGGTCGCAGCCTGTGACAAATTACAATTATGCCCCTTACAAATGTTTACAACATTGACTCAGACCTATATGAATAAAAAGGTCATTCTATCTCTATGTCGGTTTAAAACGCCGAAGCTCCATGAAAGGGAACCTTCGGCCATCTCTTGGAGACGACTCCAGCCGAAGCTGCTTCTTCGTGTGAGACCTTCGGCGCACCGAAGCACGACCCCAACATACATCTTGAGTGTTTATGTGTTATTTTTAATATCTTGCATGATACACTTTGTTCCGTAATGCAATGAACATGTCTTTTTTAGTTATGTTTTTTTATATCAATCGGTATTGAGGTAGATAAAATAAAGATTCTTGCCATTAAAAGCTAGCCACTTGCAAATTCAGTCTCACAAGTTCATATTTCTAGATCTTGCAAGTTTCTGCCGACGTTTCATTTTCATGCAAAAATTTAGCACCTTCCTATGAACCGACAAGGAATGAAGTGTTATTCCGAAAGGGAGCAATGCAACAAACTTTCGATGGTAAATGAAAACTCACATAAACACCGCTACTACAACTTCTAAGTTTTGAAGACCTTCAAATTTGAGTTACTACAACTTCTAGGTCTTAAAGACCTTCAATTTTGAGTACTATACAGGTGACATTGGCGTTAGAGAACTATGATCATTTAGGGCTAGTTTATTTAACTTTCAATTGGATTGGACGAGATTGAGTAGATTTAAATCTTAAAATCATTTCTAATTTCTTTCGATCTCATTTAATCCATGTAAAATAGAAATAACCGAATAAGATCTTAAGAATAAAAACCTATTACATTCTCTAGTAAAAAAACCTATATAATCCATCTTTAAATCTATACTACTTATTAAGGCTCTAAAGGTAGCCTGCCTTTTCTCGTTCTGCCTTCCAATGATCTCAATCGTCCATCCATGACTCTGTTTTCATCGACGGATGCAACCCTGCCAACGCCGGATGACGCCCACGCCTCGCGTGAGCACCGCCTCCCCCTATCCATCCCTCCTCCCCACCCCTCTCTCACCTAACTGCCCCGCTCCGATCCCGCCGCCGACGCCCTGGCCCCGCGCAAGCACCAGCTCCGACCCCGCCGCGTCTCTCATCCCGTCGATCCCTCCTCCCCTTCGTCCCAACTCTCCTCCTCGCGCCCTCTCTGACCTAACCACGCTCCATCGCCACACGAGCGCCGCCAGCCTGAGCCCGCCTCTCGACGCGAGGACTTCCTGGAGTCCATCGCACTCACCTCGCCACGCCATGGGGGAGGCGCAGATAGCGCCTATAAAGGCTGACTCCAGAACTCCAGCTCGCGCGCTAGATCCCAGTGAGCAGCTGAGACCCCGCATGTGTGCAGAAGATGGACGATGAGGCGCTGGATCAAGGAGATGGAGGCGAAGGCCGCCGCAGCCACCTCGTCCAGGTCGAGTATGCCCCCGAGGGTCGTACGCAAGGGCAACGCCACTGTCAGCGTCCGCGGCGTCGAGAAGAAGTCCACCCCAAGCTCTAGGGCTACAGGTCGGTACCTCTCCCTCCCTCCCTTCCACCAGATCTCTTGATCCCAGCAAGAATTTTCTTGGACCTATCAGCGAGTTCATCGACTCATGATTAGAACACGGTAGCAAGAATATATCTTCTGCGATTATGCGCTGATGGCTCTACTCCTTGGCTCCAGGTGTTCCCGAAGCCACAAGCATGCTGTCCCCCGATACAGAGAAGAAGAGGAAGAGCATGTGGATCCAGATCGATGGCGTGCACGAGGTCAATCGCTTGTTGCACCTTGGAGAATGGCGAGCTCGTCGGCGTGCATAAGGTCAATCGACTGCCATGCCTTGTTGTCTGACCAGCGGCAGCGGGCATAGGGCACGCCGTCGGCATAGATCCCCTTCAACCGGTCACCTCGGCAGCAAACTTCGGCGGCCACATCGGTATGTCTCTGCTCAACCTTCTGTAAGTTCATTAGGCTGCCTATGCGCAAGTGGTTCATTCCCTTAGTCACTATACGAGGATTGTGAAATGGCTTTTGTCACTTACGAATGAAAGGGAGGCTCAACAGACATTTACGGGAGGAGTCTAATGTGAGCTGGGTAGCAGAGTGCTCCCAGTCTGTTGACCCACACTTACGAAATACTAAGAACATTGTAGTTGTATGATTAAAATTTTTTTGCTCTGCTTTGCAGTTTGCACGCACAACTCGATCGCCCCCCTTCGCTTCTCCGAGTTCTTAATAATGGTGCATGGAGTGCAGTACCACCAGACGGTCGTGGTGCCCCAGGAGTCCATCCTCAAGACCGAGGCGGAGTGGCTCAACTCTATCAAGGCCGACCTTGTGGTACCAATACTATGATCACTGATCGTTACCGGTTTATGTTGTCACTCTTCTGTCTGAACATCTCTGCACACCGAGTAGAGCTTAACTGAACCCACTTGAGCAAACGCTGGCAGGTTTCAGATGTTGTACCCGTCGTGTGTAGGGCAGCTACAGATGCTGGCATTCGATCCGTGTGCGTCACGAATTTTAGGTAAGCGGCGGTCCTGTTGCTTCTTTGTTTCCTCGTGTCGTTAAGAGCATGGAGGAATGCTGATAAACACTAGAATATGCTATAGTCTGTTATATTTAATTTTGATTCATCAGGTAAGTGTCTGGGCGATCTGCCTGTAGTTACTACAGGCAACATGTAAATTTGGGGATCGGATCCCCTGACGTCGAAGTCACCTGACGCACCAATATTTTCTGCAGCTGGGACTTCACTTATGCAGAGTACGTTGTAGCTGCTGGACATCATCATCGCTCAATTGTGTGGCAGGTACCTTACTCACATAGTTTGTGAATTGTGACACCTACGTAAGATGGTTGGGCTGGTGGGATGTAAAGCAGCACAAATGATAAAATTTAGATCCAAGCTTATCTCTGGGAGCAAATTTAAAAACGCATGGGTTAAAAGGCACACTTTTTCAGTAGTGAATCTGAGTTATACATGTAATCACCTAATGCGCTTTCCGTGAGATGCACATGGTCACAGACATGTGTTCTGTCCTTCTGGGTGCTCAGTGGCCGACCTTCCGGTGTTTCAAGGCCTGTGTGTGAGAAGTATCTTCTTAGTGCAATGCAGCTGAAGCTGTTTTCTCCCTCCGTAGGTTTTTTTTATAGTTAAAGCAAGATTGCTGGCTACAATTGCCTAACCTTGCTAAATTCCAACATTCATGAACATAGAAGTTTTTTTGGAAGAAAGAATTGCAGATAGTTCTTGTTTAGCATCTGGTTTGTTCGATAATGTCGCTTTGATTATAGTGCAGCTTTAGCCCATTCATTTGAGCATGGTGGATCTGTTTCTCTGGCAACATGACAGTATGCAACAGCATCCAAAATTTTAGGAAGCCAAAAGGCTTACGTACTCAATCCATTTTCTGCTATCCCAAGTTCAGCCAATGTATATGTGCAGTCAGCTGGGAAAACCAGTCACTTTTTTCCCCTTCTCGAACGATGCACGAGAGTTAGTGCCATTTCATTTCATCTCTACTAATCCTTAAGGGTGGACGGAGGGCGTCCATAGGCCTCACCACGCCCCCGCCCGTGATGCCTGCCGCCGCGCGCGTCTTCCTCCTTCCTCCCGCATCCCGCACACCCCGCGCCGCGAATTGCTCCTCCCCCGCCCCACGAACTGCTCCCGCCCGCGCACCGCGAACTGCTCCCTCCCACACGCGCCCCTCGCCCTCGACGGCGCTGCCCTCTGTGATGGCGGACGCGCCCCCACCAACCCCGACCCAGAGATCCATTGCCAAAAAAACATCCATCGTCTTCCCCGCCCCGCTCACGTGAAACTGCCACTGATTTGGCCTCCCCCAACGCCGTCGAGACAACCACCGCCTTCCCAATCGTTGCCCCACGCGATTTGACCCGCCACGCAACTGCTTCCTCCCTCCTCGCTCCTCCTCATGCAAACCCTACTCTCCTCTCCCTCGCACCTACATCCGACGCAACGGTGGAGCCCGACGACCTTGTGCGGCCTTCTCCGCTCCATGTAAGGCCACCTCTCGCCTCTCACCTATTGTCGACGCGTTGGGTGTTTGGCCCTGGCCAAAAGCATGCTGGTGGCCACCGGCGCAGGCGTCCCCGATGTGGCCTGGTCCTGCCATTAGCCGGCGCGCTCGACCTCGCCGTCGTCGTCGACGCAGAGTTCTTCGATGGGCCCACGCTCTCTGTCTCCTCGTGCTTCCACCAGTTGCCTGCTCTGCTCCACCGCCCTTTGATTTGATTTGATTTGATTTGATTTGATTGCGATGCAGGTCATTTTAGTTAAGGTACTGCCATGAAGTTTACATCATGTGTGTGCTAAACACTTGAATTCTTGTCTTGATCATTATTTTTGTCTTGATAATTATTTTGGCTCTGCTTTGGTAATGCAGAGTGATAAAGAGATGGTTTTGCCGATCATGGTTGGAGGTTACACAAACTTGTTTTGTTCTATGCACCATACAAGTAATTGTGGATTCATCTTCTGAGGGCCATAGACTCCAGTCAATCCAAATTGGTATGTGTTTTCTTGGTAAATCCAAAATTTCTCCTTGCAACCATTTATGCGTGAGGCTCTGCTCCTTTTCATTTTTGGCTACCTGATGAATAACAGTTTGTCTCTCTATCTTTTTGGAAACACATAACTGAAGTTTCAGATGATCGCTGGGCGCAGGGTAATGTCTGTTTCTCTGATGTAAACAATCTGTGACTTTTGTTTGGTTTCCAGGTAATCAGCCAAATATAGTATGTGGTCTGGAGTTCATATTTTTGCTACTTTTCTGGCACAACGATGTGGCGGAGGCGATGGCAGGGCCTAGAACAGATTAGTCGTCCTGCTCTGTGTTGGAAGATATGTGAATTTTCTGCCTCCTAGCGCTAGACGGATGATTTTCTTCATTTTGCCAACTCCTTGCCATTGCTTTCTACTGTTGTTTGTTTATTTTAGTGCAGCAACGGAGCCTATGAAGAAGCCCTATTTTCTGTTGTTGTTTGCCAACTCAAAGCAGATCGCTCGCTGAAGAAGCCCACCCTCCTCGCTATAGAAGGTATGTGTTTAACAGATATGAAATGTTGTTCTGAAAGAGCATGAAACAACAAAGAAAAATAAAAATAAAGAATTGCATTCGGTTATAAATGGGGCAAACAACAACAGAGAGCGTGGAACAACAAAATAAAAATAAAAATTGCATGGAACAACAAAGAAAAATAAAAATAAAGGCACCAAAGAAAACTTTTGAGAAATGCAGCATTGAAACTTTGTAGGTACTATTTGTCTACTCTTCAGTTTCTGTGCTACAGACACATTATTTATTCCTTTCAACAAGACCTTATTCTTTTGGTTAAATTAATTTATGAGAACTCATTCAGTGTTTGTCTTAATGTAGGATTCCCAACTTGATATATCAGTGAGAACTCATTTAGTTTCTGTGCTATGTGAGAACTCATTTAGCCTGTAGCTATAATTATTGAAATGCATGTCAATTTAGTATTCTCTTCAGTAAGTTGGGTCCAACCTTTCTTACTGCTGCTGAGTTGCATTTCATGAGATTATGTATTCTTTATATCAGATCTCCATGCGCCATAAATTTATGTGGATTTATCTAATCAGCTTTTCATTTGTCACATTGATCGTCATCCCAGTACACATACCTTTCTTACTGCGTTCGTTCGGTTCATCGCTCGGTGGAAGTGCTGTGGCGGAGCTCGGCAGTAGACCTCACCGTGGACTCAGGAGATCGGCATCCCCAATCGTAGCGAGAGGGATGACCAGCGGGACACGGTCCAAGCGGCAAGGCTTCCCCATGGTAGATATGAGGCGATTTCTAGAGTTCAATTATCCTGAGGTATGGATCTTGTTCCATTCATCCTCGATTTGGAAATCAACATGGTTATCCAACTAAAATCAAAGCCTTCAACCTAACTGTGTTGGCTCGATTAGTCCTCTATGCATTTAGGGTTAACTTAGTACATATTAGATTTAAGTTTTGGAAATGTTTTTGGAAAAGTAAGAATACAAAATGCATGACCATATTGTTAATCTGTTCTTGTGATTTTGCAAGAAGCATATGTTGTCGATTTAATTTAAAATTAACACAGCCGAATAATATAGACAACAAAGGTGATAGATGTCCTTTTCAATTGTGCTCCTTTTCTCACTGCAATTTTCAATTTTAGTCTACTTTGATATGTAGCCTTCGGTTGATCTTATTGCAATTTTGTCCATTTACTTTTTTCCAGATGCTCAGATGTTTGCTGCGTGAAAATCTTCCTCTCCTTTCAAGCTCTCAGGTTGATTCAGAACGAGAATTTTTTAGTCTAGAAAAAAAGAGTTTGTACAAAGTATGTACAAACTTTATCAACAAAATCACTCACTTTGCCAAGTAAAGCTTGGGACTTCCTGATCAACAGTAAATACCATTCCTATTACTGCAAAAGGGCGTTATCACCTTCCAATTCTTTTTTGCATGTGTCATATAATACGTGCAAAACTGTTTTTAATCCATTTCTCTATGATGACAGTTAAAATGTGTATAATATTGGATTCATGAGAGAAACATTGGAGATATTCCAGTGTGCTTTTATATGGAATGACCCGACCTGCAGCACAACTGTCTAATAGTCTCATAGTTAATTTCTGTTATATTTACATTTTTAGTATTTCTTATTTCATTTGCAGTTCAGTTTGTTTGTCCATAAAACTAGATCCCAGACTGCTTTGCACTCAGCTCAGACCAAAGCCCCACTCTACATGGACCAATGTGTAATCTTTCTGTATGCATCATCTCTCTCTCATGTAATTTATCTCTATCACACATGTAGGTTGTGGTTACGCAACCCATATGGTTAGTTCATTATCCTGGAGTTGCAGAATTTATTGCAGTAATTTTTTACTTAGTGTGTTGAGCTGACACTTTTTGCTTCTGTATGACTGTATCTATAAAGCCAGCAGCATCACAAACAAAGAATGCACGATCAATGTGGCAGTGCCCAATTTTTGTCATTATTATATGTCAAGGAATCATCTTATTTGCTTGCGCTTCCCTGTTTGCAAATGCCTAAGTCCTGGAGCAACTGCTGGCATTATTTGTTTGTTGCTTGAGGTTGATGGCAGTTTGAGGCATTATTTTTATAATGTTCATTTGTTGATACATTCCATTGTTAGTATGCCAAGGAATCATATTATTTGCTGAAAAAAGTTGTCTGATCTGTTGAAAAAGGACCAGATGTCAAGTGTTGCATGAAGAAGTTTAGTTTCAATTTTTTTGTTGATTTTGAGTAGGCTGAAATCTCTTGTAGAGAATTTGAGTGAACATCAGTCCCAGGATTGTGCGTTTCATTTTTTATACGGCATTTTTTATATGGCAGGAGCTAGACGTGATGATGAGAAATCACTTCGTATGTCTCAAATGAGCTTGGAGAAGAGATTTGGCTAATCCAGATCTTTTGTTGCCTCCACTCTGATGGAATATGGTGGTGCTCCTCAGTCTACAACTCCAGAATCTATTCTTTCAGTTTGATATTTATTGTTGTTATTGCTCAGTTTCGGTTACACAAGTCTGTGTTCCTGCAGGTTCTGGATCCTGAAGGAGGAAGCGGGTCCTAAGGGAGGAAGCAGAGCAATTGGAGCTCGAACTGGAGATGCGTAGAGAGTTAAGGGAGTAGATGTTGCAACTCTTGTGGCCTACGCTTGAGCTGTAGCCAGATTAGTGGTTAATGCTATGAATTACTTTAACAATAGCGAGGAAGGAAAAAGGTGTTCTATCTCACAGCATAACCACCTGCAGGGACGTTTCCTTCAACCTCGGTCTCAACGGCCGAATGCCTGCTACAATTGGGAACCTCGCGCAGCTCACCACGCTGTATGGCGCTACTACACTACTCTCCATTTCTGATCCTGCTTTCCCTTACCTTAACACACAAAATCACCAGAGCTTAACCGAACTATATATATACATCTCAGGATCCTGGCAGGCTGTAGCTTCACCGGAGGCATCCCACAGCAACTCGGCAACCTGCAGCAGCTCTCGTTCCTGTAATCAACTAACTACTACCCTGATTATTTGTTCTGATGGAAAATCCATAGAGAGAAAAAAAGATCTGTTCTGTCTTCAATCCTTGTGATTTGTTGGAGCATAGACTGAACGTCTGAACTGGTGGTTTTGCCGCACATTCTCTCTAGGGCGTTGAATTCAAACAAGTTTACCGGCACAATACCCCCTACGCTTGGGTTACTCTTGAACCTCTTCTGGCTGGATCTGGCTGACAATCAGCTCACTGGATCTATCCCGGTCTCCACAGCAACAACGCCGGGGCTCGACCAACTTACCCACACGAAGCACTTGTAAGTCAATGTCAATCTTGGTTTGTGCTTTTCGTATCAACATATTTGTTACTGAACATGATGATCATTTCAAAATTCAAAACTACAACTTCGTTAAAAAATTCAATGCATTGTAGGAACAATTGTAGTTAAGGAGTTCAAGGGAGACTGTATTCTTGCAGAGTTTGTACCATGTTGTAATCTTTATAACTTTATTTGGCTCACGGGTATGTGCTACACCTGCCGTACATTTAAATATCTTCCTTAGGTATGCTCATTTTAACTTCAGGTCACCATGGCCCCATATCCTTGTATATGGTGCTTATTTAATTGTTTCTTCTCGGGGTCTCATATTTGTTCTTGTCCCTGTCCAATATTTTATACGGTATATGCTGTGTAGATTTGGATATGTCGTCACATCGATTCATATATCCCAGTGGACCTATCACTGGTCAAACTTTTTTGTTTTTTAGATTGATTATTTGGTGTCCATTTTGATGTTTTGTTTACCCATTCCCCATTTTTCTTTTTTCAGGTTCTGGTCACTGTCAGAAACAATGCACAACTGTCTGTGGTAGTTTCAAGGGAAAGCCTCCCCATCGACTATACTGTCAAGGAACTTGATTGGATTTCAAAGATTTCTATGCTGAAGATACATAAATGGTAATGGATTTTCTTCTATACAAACATGGCCCAAAATAAAGCATCTTCTATAAACTACTAGGCTACTTGGTGACCAGTCTATCAGTATAGTTGAGGATTTGTATTCTAGGAATCCTATTGGTATAACATGAGGACTGTGTAGTTTAGTTTAGTTAAAAAAGTATACTATCTATGATCTGGAAGAAAACTGATCAGAAAATTCTTTTGATGCACGATTTTAACATGATCATCATGCTAAATTTATAATCTGGTAAAGTTTATTATCATATTCAGAATCATAGATTCATATAGTAGCTTCGCCTCCATATCCCTAAGACCACTGATCCCTCAGAACACAAAGAAGTTTCACCATGACTGATATATACAAGCAGCAAAATTCTTGTCGTCTCTGAATTTGCTTCCCAGTTATAGATTTGTAAAATAATGAGCTCATTGATCATTCACTCAAGCCAGATCTAACATCATCTGTCGTCCACGTGGAGAAGGCAGAGAGCACTCGCCCTTTCCATCCAGTGAGGAGCCACTCGTGATCCTCATTGATCACTATGTATTTGTGGTATTCCTCTTTCACCTTGTCTTTGAACATCTGAACAATGTTCGGATCCAATGGAAGCTGCCTCAGCCCTGCTCGTTCGCTTCTCACCTGCCACTGCGTGTAGCTGTGAGGCCGCGACACCCGGTCCACACCCTCACACGCGACGATGTTCATGACACACATTGCTAACCACTGCTCAGCCAGCAACCTATTCTGGTTTTCCTGCGGCATAATGGTGTCCATCGCATCGAACATTGCAGCAAAGTATTTGAGGGCCTCACGGAACCTTGACACAAAGAAAGCCCCGCTGTATGATCCATTGAGGATGTCATGGATGAACACTTCCGGCCTCATGTTGGCGATGTTTTTGAGCACCGTGTCTCTGGGGTTTGGCCTGTCGACAGTGACACTCTCATCCATCAAGTTTTTGAAATAGAAATGGGAGATGACGACAAGCACCTCATCGGGATCTATGTCCAGGTCCTCGGCACAGACCGCCTCTAACTTTGCCAAATAAGTCAATTGTTCCTTGACTGTTGGGCTCACCTTGCCTAGGTACATTCTACTATTTCCAACACTGTACATGTACATGTTTTTTCTTCTTGTCTTATATGCCTCTTGTCTTATATGCCTGTACTTTGTACACATATTTTCTTTCACCATAAAGCACATGAAAGACACAAAAGAACCCCACAAATATGCATAAATCATTGTCTTAATGACTCTCTACAAGCAATCTTAGTTGGGTGAGAGGCTACCGACCTATAATGGTAGGAAGAACCTGTACACAGCTGGCCCATTGTCGTTTTCTTCACATAAATTTCATATCAGTTTCCTTGACGATGATGCTGGTTGTGGTTTTTAGAGGTCTGCTTGTTGATACATATGGTTTTGGTAGAATCATCGAAGATGGGTTGGTCTTCAGGTAAAACATTTCGATTCGGTCCTATTAGATTGGTGTTGATCGTACGACTTCTATAGAGACATTAATGAATCATTTCCAGGTGGCACAATGATACCATGAAACTTAGTTTATTTACCCTTTTTTTTGCTCTATTTACTTTTGGTCCATTTTATTTTGCTGTACCTCACTTTATTTTGAATTTTCAGGAAATAACTCTTGACCATGTGAAGGCAGTTGACTTTCTTGGAGATGGTTTTGGCGCCACACCAGAGACGAGCAAATGAAACTTGATATAGTCACATCAGAGATGAGCAAATAAATCTTGTTCTTATATGATCTCTTTCCAGCATGTCCAGGCCTTAATTATCTAAAATATGTTCCTTTTTTCGTCAAACCAATGTAGCTTGTTTCATGGGAAGAAGGTGGTTACAAGATTTCTGATTATCCGATGCCGAGAGGAGAGGTAGTGGTTGGCGGACACAGTACAACAAAAGGCTATAGGACTAACTGTATTGTATGTGATATTATGTGAACTTATATATTTGGACTTGTGTGAATTTGTGATATGAACATGTATCAATGTGTTTGAAATATGTATTGTATGTGATATTCTGTGTTGCATGTGATATTATGTGTGTCTAATTTTTCATTTCTGAATTTTTTATTTTTTTCTGGAAAAGGGTTAAGAACGTGGGTACCCACGTTCTTAATGTTAAGAACGTGGGTACCGTCGAACTTAATGTGCAGTCCTCGCAGACCCACGCAGGACACATAAGTTCGACGACCACGTGGCCCTGTAGAACTTAACCGTAAGAACGTGAGTACCCACGAACTTATGGGAAAAAATTCGACGACCCCCGTCGAACTTAAAAACGCACGTTCTTAATGTTAAGTTCGACGGTACCCACGTTCTTAATGTTAAGTTTGACGGGGCTATCGAACTTACTTCTCTAAGTTCGTCCAAAAATCATCGTCGGCTATATTCGTCGGTAAACCCACGTTCTTACGGTAAGTTCGACGACTTATTACATTAAGTTCGACGGTAAACCCACGTTCTTATGGAAAGGTATGTGTCAGTTTAGATGACATTATTTATGCTACTGTACCATTGTACTATTATGAGTATGTCCCTTTTAATGCCTCCAATCTAGCCTTTTGTTATCTGTAAAAGATAGAGGCCTTTAATGTGATTGCAAAAATGGACCGTGTTTATGTGATTTTTTCTAACTTATATTGTGACTTTTGACTTCACTGCAAGTGAGCACACAAGACTAATTTGAGGCTTGATCTTTATCCTTTTTGACGTGAGAAGATTACTTATGTTTATGTTATTTTGTTACATGGTTCCACAATTTTGATACAATTGACATATAGCTAGAAGATAAGATGTTGGTTGTTGCATGCTTTAGAGGAAATCAAAGCCTCTCTTCCTTTTTTTACTCCATGGTTCTTTTAGGCAAATGTAGCTTGTGGATGTAAAGTTGTACAGAAGTTGACATGGATAAACTAGCTTCATATATAGTTGGTGCCCAATATAACCAAGCTTTATACAATATTGTGGAATCCACAATGTTTCACGCACATATAGAAATACAATTGGTAACTGAAATATAGGAATGGTTCATGTTAAAATAGGATATGTCAATCTCTACTTATCTCGATGAAGAAGGTAGTCTAGAAGATCACGAGGGAAAGGTATAAACACCAAACAAACTTTACTTGCAAATTCTGTTGGAACACGTTTAAATAATTAAACAAAGTCTATGTATGTCCGTAACAACGTACATGTAACTGACTATACTACTATGAAGAAGGCAAGGGGTAGGCTGACCTTCTCTGGTTCTGCCTTTCCTATCTCCAACAAATGGACTCGACACTTTTGGCACAACAATCCACGCCTGGCCTCCTCCAGCCCTTCCCCGCCTCTCGATTCAACTACACCGCGCTCCGCATGCCACGACCTCTAGCCCCCTTCCCCACCACTTGCTTCAAATGCACCGCGCTCCGCATGCCACGAGCTCCAGCCACCTGCTGCCCTCGAGCCTACCTCTCGACGCGATTCACGGTCGCACAAACCCGATGCCCTGCCTGAGCCCGCCTCTCGATGCCACCTCCCTCACCTGCCGACCCGACGCGCAGAGTTCGGTTGATAACATCACTAAACAATGACATATGCGTACACAAGTGTGACTCATCGATTGATAACACCAGTAAACAATGATCTATGCGTGCACAAGTGTCACCCGTTGCAACGCACGGGCATATACCTAGTTATTCTATATATGGCAAAAAAAACTTTATATTTTAATACGCATTTAGAAAATACGACAACATTGTCTATGGTCTAGTAAAAAAACTATATGATCCATCTTTAAATTATTCTACATATGGCAAAAAAAACTTTATATTTTAATACACATTTAGAAAATACGATAACATTGTCTATTGTCTAAAACTCAAAAAAAGTATCATATATTAAGAGTTAAGCTAATCTGAATGATAGACATACTAAATAGATTGAATTCATAGTCATTTGGAGCAAGAGTAAATTGATCAGCTAAGGGTTTGTTCGGTTATTTTCAATCCATATGGATTGGAAGGAATTGATACGGATTAGAGGGAATTTTGACTTACTAGGGATTGAATCCCCCTCAATCCATATGGATTGGGCTACAGCGGAACAAGCCCTATGGATTGAGGGGGTTTCAATCCCTGGTAAGTCAAAATCTGTCGGGTACCATAATTAGGAGTACCCCCAACGCTCCTAATCATGGCTGGTAAACACCCTCAGACCAACTGACGGGTGCGGTTCATGCCAAGACTTCGTCTACCCGAGGGACGCGATCTCACCCGAGCCCAGCCTTGGGTTGGAACCGTAGTCTCAGACGAGTTCACGCCTTGCCCGAGGGCCTCCTCAGACAGCGGGCGCCCCTCAGCTCTCCCGAGGCCCGGCTCGGGCAGGCTTCGTTGTGAAGCAACCTTGGCCATACCGCCTCACCAACCGACCGCTTCGCAGGCGCATTAAATGCAGGGGATGCCTGACGCCGTATCCTGACACACGCGCCACAGTCGGCCAGGCCGAAGTGACCGCAGTCACTTCGCCCCTCTTCTTTACTGTCCGATATGACAGGAAAACAGCGCCGCTCGCTCCGCTCCGACTGTCGTGTCAGCCACCCCGGCAACGACTGACAACAAGTCACGATCAACCACCGAGTTCAAGCCTCGGGCGCAACAGGAAGCTCCGCCTCGCCCGACCTCACGCTCCGGCCTCAGGAGGAGGTCTCTGCCTCGCCCGACCTCAGGCTCCAGCCCCGGGAGGAGGTCTCCGCCTCGCCCGACCCTCGGACTCGGCCTCGACCCCGGTCTCGGGAGCAATCGCGTCCTCGCCCGACCCCGGCCTCGGCCTCAAGAGAAGTCTCCGCCTCGACCGACCCTGGGCTCGGACTGACCGCGCTAATAGGGGATGCATCATTTCCCTATTCCTAGCCTGCTCAGGCTACAAGGAACAAGACCGGCATCCCATCTGGCTTACCCCGACGACGGGTAATGATGGTGCCCCGCGTGCGCCATGACGCCGGTGGCTCTCAGCCCCTTACGACAGCAAGGAGACGTCACCAGGATCCTCGCCGCGCTGCCAGCTATGCTCCTACAGGACTCAGGCGCTCCTCCGGTGGCCACGCCATCACATGTACAGGGCCCAAGCTCTCCCCCAACGGCCACGTTGGCATGTACACAGGGCTTAGGCACTCCACTGCTGGACACGTTAGCGCATAGCTACGCCCCCCGTTGTACATCTGGACTCTCTCCTTGCCTCTATAAAAGGGAGATCCAGGGCTACCCTAAGGGGGTTCGCGCGAGGGAAGCGGCGGACGAGCTCTGTGTCCCTCTCTCTCTCTCACGCAACGCGCTTGTAACCCCTACTGCGAGCGGCACCCCTGGTGCAGGATAATACAAGGCTTGCCCCACATCTTGTGTTCCATCCTGCGCCAACCCATCTGGGCAGGGACACGCAGCGACAATTCACTCGTCGGTCTAGGGACCCCCCGGGGTTGAAACGCCGACAGTTGGCGCGCCAGGTAGGGGCCTGCTGCGTGTTAACGAACATCTTCCCGTTGAGATCCAGATGGGGAGTCTTCAGCAACCTCTCCAGCCCGGGACGGTGCTCTGCTTCGGGAGTCTCGAGTTCATGTCCCTCGATGGCAGCTATGACATGGTACTCCTCCCCCCGCGGCGTGACGACAACGACGGTCTCCGACTCGCCCGGGGCGGCGTGCTCTACGACAGCATCTCCCCGTGGCAGAAGAGGAGCACTCCGGTCGTCCCCGCCACCCTCCTCGATGGAGGAGGAGGAGACGAGGCAACCATGGCCACGCAGGAGGCGACACCTTGTCGGCTGTCGCACCAGAGCGAGTCGACGCCGCCGGCACACCCCCGAGGACCTCATCGCCGACCTGGAACGCCTCTCCAAGGAGGCGACCGACGCGAAGCGGCACGCCGGCAACTTCGAACCAGTTGAGGCGGTCAAGACCGTCTCTCTCGACCCCAGCAACGACGCCAGCAAGCAAGTTCAGATCGGCTCCGAGCTCGACCCCAAATAGGAAGCAGTGCTCGTCGACTTTCTCCGCGTAAACGCCGAAGTCTTTGTGTGGAGTCCCTCGGACATGCCCGGCATACCGAGGGATGTCGCCGAGCACTCACTGGACATCAGAGCTGGAGCCCGGCCCGTGAAGCAAACCCTGCGCCGTTTCGACGAAGAAAAGCGCAGGGCCATATGCGAGGAGATCCACAAGCTACTCGCGGCAGAGTTTATCAAAGAGGTATTCCATCCCGAATGGTTAGCTAACCCTGTTCTTATAAGGAAGAAGGATGGGAAATGGAGGATGTGTGTAGACTACACTGGTCTAAACAAAGCATGTCCGAAAGTTCCCTACCCTCTACCTCGCATCGATCAAATTGTGGACTCCACTGCCAGGCTATCACCAAATCAAGGTGAAAGAGTCTGACCAACTCGCGACTTCTTTCATCACACCTTTTGGCATGTACTGTTACACCACAATGCCATTTGGGTTGAGGAATGCAGGCGCCACTTACCAGAGGTGCATGAACCACGTGTTCGGAGAACACATCAACAGAACGGTCGAGGCTTATGTCGACGACATCGTTGTCAAGACGAAGAGAGCCTCCGACCTCCTCTCTGACCTTCAAACGACATTCAAGTGTCTGAGAGCGAAAGGCGTAAAACTCAATCCCGAGAAGTGTGTCTTCGGAGTCCCCCGAGGCATGCTCCTCGGATTCATCATCTCCGAGCGGGGCATCGAGGCCAACCCGGAGAAAATCGCGGCCATCACCAACATGGGACCGATCAAAGATTTGAAAGGAGTACAGAGGGTCATGGGATGCCTTGCGGCTCTGAGCCGCTTCATCTCACGCCTTGGCGAGAAAGGCTTGCCTCTGTACCGCCTCTTAAGGAAGGCCGAGTGCTTCACTTGGACCCCCAAGGCCGAGGAAGCCCTCGGAAACCTTAAGGCGCTCCTTACGAACACACCCATCCTGGTGCCCACCGCTGCAGGAGAAGCCCTTTGATCTACGCAGCCGCGACTACTCAGGTGGTCAGCACCGCGACCGTAGTCGAGAGACGAGAAGAAGGGCATGCACTGCCCATCCAGAGGCCAGTCTACTTCATCAGTGAAGTGCTTTCCGAGACCAAAGCTCGCTACCCACAGATCCAGAAGCTGCTCTACGCAGTGATCCTGACACGGCGAAAGTTGCGACACTACTTCGAGTCTCATCCGATAACTGTGGTGTCATCCTTCCCCCTGGGCAGATTATCCAGTGCCGCGAGGCCTCGGGTAGGATAGCAAAGTGGGCGGTGGAGCTTATGGGCGAAACGCTATCATTCGCTCCTCAGAAGACCATAAAATCCCAGGTCTTGGCAGACTTCCTGGCTGAGTGGACTGACACCCAGTTACCGACAACTCTAATCTAGCCCGAGCTCTGGACCATGTACTTTGATGGGTCACTCATGAAAACAGGAGCGGGCGCTGGCCTGCTCTTCGTTTCACCCCTCGGAAAGCATCTCCGCTACGTCATTCGCCTCCATTTTTCGGCATCAAACAACGTGGCCGAGTACGAAGCACTGGTTAACGGGCTACGCATCGCCATCGAGCTAGAGGTCTGACGCCTCGACGCTCGAGGCGACTCGCAGCTTGTCATCGACCAAGTCATGAAGAACTCTCACTGCCGTGACCGGAGGATGGAAGCCTACTGCGACGAAGTCCGGCGCCTGGAAAACAAGTTCTACGGGCTAGAGCTCAACCACATCGCCTGACGGTACAACAAGACTGCGGACGAGCTGGCGAAAATAGCCTCGGGGCGAACGACGGTTCCCCCGGACGTCTTCTCTAGAGACCTACATCAACCATCCGTCAAGATCGACGACGCGCCCGAGCCTGAGGAAGCCTCGGCCCAGCCCGAGGTACCCTCGGCCGCACCCGAGGCACCCTCGGCCATCAAGGAAGAGGTCTTGCCCGTCGAAGAGGAACAGAATGGGGTCACGCCAGATCCGAACTGGCAGACCCCGTACCTGGAATATCTCCTCCGAGGAGAGCTTCCAATCGACAAGACCAAAGCTCGGCGCGCCAAGTCATTTGTCTTGTTGGGTGATGAAAAAGAGCTCTATCAACGCAGCCCCTCGGGCATCCTCCAACGATGCATATCTATCTCCCAAGGACAAGAGCTGTTGCAAGAAATACACTCGGGGGCTTGCGGCCACCATGCAGCGCCTCGAGCCCTCGTGGGGAATGCCTTCCGACAAGGTTTCTACTGGCCAACCGCGGTGGCCGAGGCCACTAGGATTGTGCGCTCCTGTCAGGGGTGTCAATTCTACGCAAAGCAGACGCATCTGCCCGTTCAGGCCTTGCAGGCGATACCCATCACCTGGCCATTTGCTGTGTGGGGTCTAGACCTCGTCGGTCCCTTGCAGAAGGCACCCGAGGGCTTTACGCACCTGCTGGTCGCTATCGACAAATTCTCCAAGTGGATCGAGGTCCGACCCCTAAACAGCATCAGGTCCGAGCGGGCGGTGGCATTCTTCACCAGCATCATCCATCGGTTCAGGGTCCCAAACTCAATCATCACCGACAATGGCACGCAGTTCACCAGAAAAAAGTTCCTAGACTTCTGCGATGACCACCACATCCGTGTGGACTGGGCCGCCGTAGCTCATCCCATGACGAATGGGCAGGTGGAGCGTGCCAACGATATGATTTTGCAGGGGCTCAAACCAAGGATCTACAACGACCTCAACAAGTTCGACAAGCGGTGGATGGAAGAGCTACCCTCGGTAGTCTGGAGTTTGAGGACGACGCCGAGCCGTGCCACGGGTTTTACACCGTTCTTTCTAGTCTATGGGGCCGAGGCCGTCCTCCCCACGGACTTAGAATACGGGTCCCCGAGGACCAAGGCGTACGACGACCGAAGCAACCAGACCAGCCGAGAAGACTCGCTGGACCAACTCGAGGAGGCTCGGGACGTTGCCTTACTACATTCAGCACGGTACCAGCAGTCGCTGCGGCACTACCACGCCCGAAGCGTTCGGTCCCAAGGCTTCCAAGTGGGAGACTTGGTGCTTCGCCTGCGACAGGACGCCTGAGGGCGCCACAAGCTCACTCCTCCCTGGGAAGGGCCCTTCATCATCGCCAAGATCTTGAAGCCCGGAACATACAAGCTGGCCAACGACCAAGGCGAGGTCTATAACAACGCTTGGAACATCCAACAGCTACGTCGCTTCTACCCTTAAGATGTTTTAAGTCATTCACGTACCTCGTTTACATACACAAAGTCTAACCGTCAAGGAAGGGTCGGCCTTGCCTCAGCAAAGCCCGACCCTCCCTCGGGGGCTAGAAGGGGGAAACCCCCTCT
Source organism: Zea luxurians (assembly GCA_029449295.1). NCBI lineage: Eukaryota > Viridiplantae > Streptophyta > Magnoliopsida > Poales > Poaceae > Zea > Zea luxurians. The sequence continues at coordinate 9,116,766 of JAOPSE010000083.1, read as the reverse complement.
GCGTCAAAATTTTCCTCGGAAAAATTTTCTACCAAAACAACCTTTGTGCTTTCGACTTCCGTATTGATAGCGGGATCCTGAGAAAGACGAGAGTACACGTAAGCGGCAAGGCCGACCGAGCCGAGGAACTCCTACGCCTCCGGGATACGGATACCTCACTCATCACCTTCCGCGAGAAGTAACTCACGCTCGGATAAGCGATCCTACTACCAAACAAGTCCTAACACTCGGGTAGAAAACGACTTTCGCGCCTTCTCGACTGTACCAATAATGGAATCCTTCGACCAAATGAGAGCGCACGTAAGCGGCAAGGCCAACCGAGCCGAGGGACTCCTACGCCTCCAGGATACGGATACCTCACTCATCACCTTCCACGAAAAGTAACTCTCGTTCGGACAAACGATTCTGCTATTGACAGACAAGTCGTGATGCTCGAAACAAGAGGAGAGAAGACGCGGCTTTTTAAACACGACGATAAAGTGTTTAGGCCTCGGCGGCCGCGAAAAAGCATGTGCATGCTACAGACAAACTGTTCCTGCAGGTTTGGGCATCGGCAGGGGGAGCAGCAGCACCCTCGGCGTTGTTTCCACCCTCAGCGGAACCAGACCCGGCCTCGGACGACGACCCGGGCAAAAGGACCTCCACCTAAGGGAGGACGCCAGCACAGCGCTAGCAGATGTCTTGGCCAAGCTCCAGCAACTGCTACCACATCTTCCTCGGCCTGGGAAGCCGCCATCTCCCGGGCCAACGAAGTCTCCTTCCGAGCCGACTCCGCGTCTGTCCGCGCTAACACCGCTGCCTCCGGCTCCGGCTCATCGCAGAGCAGCCGAGGGTTCCGAAAACTGAGCAAGGGAAGCCTAGAGCGGCAAGGCCGACAGAGCTGAGGGACTCCTACGCCTCCGGGATACGGACACCTCACTCGTCACCTTCCGCGAAAGGCAACCGACACTTGGTTAAGTGGTTCGGCTAGCCAACAGACAAGTCCCAGCGCTCGGAATGAGGAAGACACACAGCTTCATTCTCGAATACCCAAATGTTCAGGCCTCGACAGCCATAATGAACATACACTGGCACTCAATGTGCCATTACAAACGGGACTCCGGTTCCGCTCCCGCGGGTACGAACAACCCCCCACATCGGAGGGCCTGCGGGATGACAAACTCCAAGCGGCTTGCCGGCGACCTCTGCAGCAGCAGAGACAACGACCTCCACCTTGGACAGCTAAACAGCAGCAGCGATGACCTCAGGACAAACGCTGCTGTGAAGAGGCCCTCGCCCACGTCCCCACACGAGAGGCGAGGACAAGCCGCTAAGGCCGAAGAGTCAGAGGGCGCCGACCGTGGGTTCGAACCCACCGACACCGCGCCGGCGAACAGCGGCCGCCCCAAAGCGCACCGGCAGGTCCTCACTCCCGCCCTCACCAAGGTCGCCCCAGAACACGAGCACCGCCCTCGCGGCGCACGACGTGCTGGGCAACCCTCTGGCGCGGCTGACGACGCGAGGAAGACCTGGACGTGGTCGGCCCGTGCGCGCGACCGCCGCCCGGACGAAGGACGGAAAGCTGCACCCTGTCCAGGAAGCAGCAGTTCGCCTTCCCCCGCATGGCTGGAGGATGCCTTTCTCCCCCAAACGCTGGGGGAAGAAAAGGGTTACCGGCCCACGCGGAGGCAACCCCCCACTCGGTGCGCTCCTCCGCCTCAGCTCGGATGATGAAAATCCTTGAAGCTAAGGGCGGGGTGAAGGCCGTAGCCTGGCTTGCTTTTCCCCACCAAACTGCCCATTGGTGAGGGAATGCAGCCGGGCTACACGACAAAAACCCTTGAAGCCGAGCAATGGCTAAAAGGTGCCGATCTCCACGAGGCCGCGCTCCTCCAACGACAGCAAGAGCAAGGCGGCGCTGGAGCACCCCATCCGGGGGCTCAAAAGGTGGATGGGCGCAAGGCATGAGGGGAGGACGAAGGCATGGCCACTGCCCAGGGGATCGATCCCCCTTTTATAGGCAGACCTCCTTGCTTGCACCCCTTAGCGTCACGGGCGAAATCCCCACTGACATCCTCCAGGGTTCTCCCCCCACGACACGGGGGCTGGGACCCACACGTCATACGAGTTGATCCGAAGCACGAAGAAGGCGAATCGCCGCACGTGAGGCATGTAACCGTCCCGCGGTTACAAGCGCTCTCCCATCTTCGCAGAAGCCGGTGGTCGAAAGGGTGGACTGCCACGCAACGGGCATCCAACTGCACCGCAACCGTGCGCCCCTTCGGCTCCATCCACATCCGGTGGACCAGCGCAAAGGAAGCGGGCCCGCATGTCATGTAACCGGCGCGCCAGTTACGACGTGCAAGGAGCTACACCGCCACTCGCGCCAATGCTGCGCCTCCTCGACTGCGGAACCAGTACCGCGACTCGAGGTAGCCCTGCGCATGACCCGACAGTGCCAATTAAAGGCGACGGCCACGGGTCAGTCAGCCACGGGGTAGGCACGACGGTTGGCATGGTCAAAAGTGGGGCGGCAGTAACTGTAACGGCCTACGAGCGGAAGCAGCGGTCAAATCACCTACAGGCTCGCGTCCCCTCCTGAAGCGATGGGAGAGCCCTCTCCCACGGCGTGAAGACGACGCGCCCGTGCCCCGTTCCTCGAACGGCTCGCACGCGCAACGGGCGCCACGCGAATCGCTCGTCCCGTCGCATTAACTCCCCGACAGAGCAGGTGACACCTCTGACAGGCAAGGCGGGCGTCGCTTCGCCTTCGCCATAATGACCGCGTCCAAAAAGGTGTGCCACCTTATTTAAATTCATATCCTTCCCCTCCTGCTCTCTCTCTCTCTCTCTTGCCACAGGGACCGGGAAAGGGGACGTTGTGGAAAGGATCCTTTTCGGCGAAGGAAGCGGGCCCGAGCCCTCCTACTGATCAGGGGTTCGAAGGCTGGCCCCTCGGAAAGGTTTCGACAGCCGCCCTAGAGCGCTCGAGCTCCGTGCCCACTACTGATCAGGGGTTCGTAGGCTGACCCCTCGGAAGGGTTCGACAGTCGCCCCAGAGCACACAGAGTGAGGGATGACTCTGGGTACGTTCGATACATAACCAAGGCTCGGGCTACGCTCCCGAGGTACCCTAGAACATTTCCGAGACCGGCGGGAACAATTTGTAACGGAATCCCACCGGAGGGAGGCATCGAGCCCTCGGACCCTGTCGAAGGGGTCCGGGTCCGGCGAATCACCCGCAGGTACTTTTGGAGCGTGCCTCTGGGCCACCAGCCGACCCCTAACGAACGGGGCACGGGCGTCCACTCGGATCACCCATTAGCAGCTCACTGGAAACACCATGTTCGGCGCCCTCCGAGGGCAACATGGCGCTTCCCCCCCTCCTCCTTGCGGAAAGGCGACGCAGGGGCGTATAATAAAAGTCAGGAAAGTCCTTGATCGTCCTCTCGCTCCGTGCAGAGGCTCGGGGGCTGCTCTCGCACTCGGCTACGGCCAAAACTGTTGACAGCGTCAACAAACCAGCCTGATAACGTGGAACCCGACCACGCACCTGGGCTATTGCCGGACCGCATGAGCGAACGATCAGACCGGCCGAAGCACCACGAAAAGCATTCAGACCTCAGAGGAGTCAAACCACTCCTCCGAGGCCTCGGGGGCTACACCCGGCGGGTGCGCTCGCGCGCACCCACCAGAACAAGGCAAAAACCGAGAAAGGTCGGTCCCCTCACCGAAAACGTGGCAAAAGCCTCCAAGCGAGTACCATCACTCCCTTCGAGGCTCGGGGGCTACTATCGGGTACCATAATTAGGGGTACCCCCAACGCTCCTAATCATGGCTGGTAAACACCCTCAGACCAACTGACGGGTGCGGTTCAAGCCAAGACTTCGTCTACCCGAGGGACGCCATCTCACCCGAACCCAGCCTCGGGTTGGAACCGTAGTCCCAGACGAGTTCACGCCTCGCCTGAGGGCCTCCTCAGACAGCGGGCGCCCCCTCAGCTCTCCCGAGGCCCGGCTCGGGCAGGCTTCGTTGTGAAGCAACCTTGGCCATACCGCCTCACCAACCGACCGCTTTGCAGGCGCATTAAATGCAGGGGATGCCTGACGCCGTATCCTGACACACGCGCCTCAGTCGGCCAGGCCGAAGTGACCGCAGTCACTTCGCCCCTCTTCTTTACTGTCCGATATGACAGGAAAACAGCGCCGCTCGCTCCGCTCCGACTGACGTGTCAGCCACCCCGGCAACGACTGACAACAAGTCACGATCAACCACCGAGTTCAAACCTCGGGCGCAACAGGAAGCTCCGCCTCGCCCGACCTCACGCTCCGGCCTCAGGAGGAGGTCTCCGCCTCGCCCGACCTCAAGCTCCGGCCTCGGGAGGAGGTCTCCGCCTCGCCCGACCCTCGGACTCGGCCTCGACCCCGGTCTCGGGAGGAATCACGTCCTTGCCCGACCCCGGCCTCGGCCTCAAGAGAAGTCTCCGCCTCGATCGACCCTGGGCTCGGACTGACCGCGCTAATAGGGGATGCATCATTTCCCTATTTCTAGCCTGCTCAGGCTACAAGGAACAAGACCGGCGTCCCATCTGGCTTACCCCAGCGACGGGTAATGATGGTGCCCCGTGTGCGCCATGATGCCGGTGGCTCTCAGCCCCTTACGACAGCAAGGAGACGTCAACAGGATCCTCGCCGCGCTGCCAGCTGTGCTTCTACAGGACTCAGGCGCTCCTCCGGCGGCCACGCCATCACATGTACAGGGCCCAAGCTCTCCCCCAACGGCCACGTTGGCATATACACAGGGCTTAGGCACTCCACTGTCGGACACGTTAGCGCATAGCTACACCCTCCCGTTGTACGTCTGGACTCTCTCCTTGTCTCTATAAAAGGGAGATCCAGGGCTACCCTGAGGGGGGTTCGCGCGAGGGAAGTGGCGGACGAGCTCTGTGTCCCTCTCTCTCACGCGACGCGCTTGTAACCCCTACTGCGAGCGGCACCCCTGGTGCAGGATAATACAAGGCTTACCCCACATCTTGTGTTCCATCCCGCGCCAACTCATCTGGGCAGGGACACGCAGCGACAATTCACTCGTCGGTCCAGGGACCCCCGGGATCGAAACTCCGACAAAATCCCTCTCAATCCAAATCCATATGGATTGGGGTACAACAGAACAAACCCTAAGGGCTTGTTCGGTTCTACCCCAATCCATATGGATTGAGGGGAATTGAGGGGATTTCAATCCCTGGTAAGGCAAAATCCCTCTCAATTCTCTTAATCCGTATCAATCCATATGGATTGGAAATAACCGAATAAACCCTAAATAGGAAATTCTGCTCCCTCGGTCCTTATAAAATAGTGCAATCAGCCAAAGGAACACGGCGTTGATACCAGTTTGACTGGAGAGTACCTTTAGCCTAGCCATCATCAAACAACAGTCAGATCAGACTAGGCGGCATGAAGCAGGACGTGCGCATCATTTCTAGGGGATATTCATTCCCACCCAACTAAAGTTTGGTCGCTAATTATGAAACTAATTACACAGATGAAAGCTAAAAGATGAGACAATTTTATGAAACCTAATTAAATATATAGTATATTCTTTTAGCTAGGGAACCAACCTCCACCCACACGCACACAAAGTCCAGCATCAATAAAGCAAGACGGCGCCTATACTCAGACTCAGTGCCACAAACATGAATAATCCCCTTACAATCCAATTGGGAAAAAGATTAGCCCCTCATTCTTTTGCCGTCGCTGCTTGTTAAAAAGGGCACGTTAACTAACAAAGCCAAACACAAGGGACGAACAAGCAGGTACAATCGCATCGTGCCTGATCATCTCATTTGGACTATCCCAGCACTTACAAGCTTCTGAATCTTTTGCATGACTCCAGGGTTCTTCAGGTGCTCCTGGGCCGCCCTTGGGTTCTCCTGGAAATCAGTTAGCACCTGCCAAACATGACATCATTAGCATGCCCGTATAGTAAGTTTTGACACAAGATACCAGAGTTCAGGGACTCAACGGTACCTGTCTCATGATAGGGTCGGTAAGAATGTTCTGGATCTCTGGATCTTGCATAGCTTTGTTCTGCACAAACAGCATGAAGAACAGTTAAGTGAATCTTAACTTCTAAAGTTGTGAATACCAAAGAATACAGAAGCACATCCCAATACGGTTACCTGTCTTTCTTGCAATTCGTCCTGACTTATTTCACCTCTGTTAGCCTTGTTAATCTGTTCAATGCACCTGCAAATGTTAAAAAGGGTTAACATGTTGTTGAAGCAATATACACTGAACAATCAGATTAGTGGTACTGCATAAGCTTTAGTACCTCCTAACACCATCAAGCAGTTCCTGGTTTTTCGGGTCATGCTTCAGGCCAGCCTGGTAGGTTTCCATGGCCTTGTCATATTCTTTCATGAAGAATTGAATTGCACCCTTCCTTGTGTACCCTTTAGTGAAGGTGGGGTCTAGTTCAAGACACTTCTCTGCATCTTTAAGACCTTCAGGCATTGCTCCTAACTTGGTGTAGCAGGCGGCCCTATTGCTGTAAACCTGTATATAAATAACATTTGAAGGTCAATTACAGGCTGCAAGTAACACATGTAAGCTTATACAGACACAGCTGAAAAAGTGCAACAACATTAAGCAGCTCAATATCTAAAGGCAGAAAGAGGGAAGGATACCAATTAAGATGCCGTTTGGTTCACGAAATGTAACGTGAATGGTAATAGTAACGATTCACACTCGAATACTGGCGGTAACAAATTTGAATAAGGCAGTATCCATTTGTAGTGTGGTATCTATTACAGTTGGACTTAAACAAACATGATTTAATGTTATCGTTTATCCATTACGTTACCAATATATGAACCAAACGGCACCTAAGAAACATGTATGGATTAAACTAATACATATGGTGTTAGGGCTTTAGTACCTCCTAACACCATCAAGCAGCTTATGCAGTACCACTAATCTGATTGTTCAGCGCAATATGTATTATTTAACTCAATCAATTGATAAATAGCAAAAAAACCACAAGCACAAGACATCAATAGCAAGCTCCCAACAAGTTAGAGCTACCTGCTAACTCTAAGGCCAGTCACATCCACCTCAATCACCGATGATATAGCTTTTACACAACGCTCAAAGCTAATCTGGTTCTCAAAGCAAAGAAAGATGATTGGAGAGACATAAGTGATGACCAACTAAACATCAAGAGACATGCAAGAGACTAGGTCATGACAAAGAGCTAGTCCTTCTAGCTCTCTACATAGGAAAAAAAAGACCATATGATGATTATTTGTTGCATAGACTATTGTTGATATGAATTATATGAGCTAGCTGAGCTGAATTGCCATTGCTGGAGATATGCACACCATCATTGTTACAACAATCAAGTAATCCAAAGTAACCTAGAATAAACAGAAAGGAAGTACCTCAATTTGTAGGGTTCATATGATGTGACCAGCGTTTTTGGATATTAAGTTGGAATAGGAAAGGGATATGACTTACGGGTGTAGCTTATGAGGTGTGGATTTTTTATTCGGAAGTCGACATCATTTCAAATTCCATTGTCTGGCACATAGCCTATGGGTATGGATTGGGGGGAAAGAGGAAAATGACAAAATCATTTTTTATGTGGAAGATATCCTCCTCCACATAGGTATTTTGATCATTTCACAGATCATAACCCAATCTATCCTCATAAACACCCCACCACCACCACCACCATGGGATAGCAGCAATGAGATACGACAACCTTGTATCCCTATCCCAAACCAATATTTTTCCCATAACCACCAAACACTGGAATAAATCTAACCTATCCATCATTTCCCTTTCCCACCCCTCATAACCCAGTTGCTAAATTAAGTTTAATACCATTAAGTTATTGCAGCAGACACCCTCTGTGTCTAACCAGTACCAACAGTGAATGGTTCAAGTTGAAATGTCGAATCAAAGTCAAACCATAGCTTATCAGGAAAGCTTCAAGTATAGAAGTAGAAAATATGAATGTTCAACAAACAAGAAAAAGTGGAAACTTATGGTCCATTTATGGGGTATTTCCCTTTGTTTTCTAATATGAAAATGGAAAAAGGTTTACAAGGGGGGCGGGGTGGCCAGCCAGGCTGGGCCACTACAAGACCTCACGGCCGAGCAGCCCAGCCGGCCAGCACAACCCTAGGCACGTTGGTGCCTCCTCCAGACAGACAGCGGAGGCCAAGTGGCGCTGGGTTCTCGACGGGGGCGGCTGCGCTCAACGGCAGCTCCGTCTTCCGAGACATTTTCGGCCGAAGCTTGTGCAACCACCTCCTGCTCGGCTCCTTAAAATGGGAGGTGAATTCCCTGGCTCTAGAATATCTCCGGAGATGCAAGATCTCTACTTCTCTCTCCCTAGTCACTACTCCAGTCAAGAACTCAATCGATTCGTTCGATCCCTGGCATTCCTATGTTCATCTCGCTGGTAGTGATTGGAAGAGGACGGTGGTTGCCGCTGCACACGTGCAGAGAGGTTTTCTTGTGCTCAACTGCTGTGCTCGAGCGCCTGTGTGGTGCTGTGGGCTTCTTTCTGGTTGTTGTCAACCGTGGCTTGGTGCTTGAGCTTCCTGTTGTGCGGTGTTCCTCTTCTCGGGCTGGTGTCGTGGACGTTTCCCTCAGCCTCAGCAGCGGCTCTAGTATCTTCGTCAAACTCCTGTCGTGCAAGCTCGGACGTGGGCGGCGGTATTGGTTTTCTGGGACAGAACATTGTGTTCGCTGAGCTTGTCTTCCCACGTAGACAATCTACGTGTTGTGAGTTACTCGTTGCCTCTATTTACAGTATACTTTGTGCAATCTGCTAGTATTATATACTTGGGTGTGATTGCACTATTGTGGGCGGATTTGTTTACTCGATGATGATAGCGGTGTAGTGAGACAACGTGACAGTCTGGGTTTTTAGTGTGTTGTTATTTTCAGCATTGATTATATTTGTGCCCAGTCATATCTTACTATTGCGGAGGCTGATTACTTGAGTTAAATTCTGTTCCTTTATTCCAGTGCACAGTACTTTGATCTTGGTATTCATGCTTGGCTTCTAGGCTCATTATATTTGATCTAAAACCCTGATTTGGTAAGATAGGACTGTCACGTTAGTCAAGGATCTTTGATCACCACTTAGCGTTGGAGGGTTGTCTAGTGCAGCAACCCGCTATTTTGAGAACAAAATCTAATTATAAACAATCATGTTTATGTGTATAATCTGCTTTCTTCATCTACTAGCCATGTTTAATGTTCAAATGGACCTGAGTAGCTATGTTTCATATTTTTATGTCCTAGATTGCTACTGTTCATTGCTGTTACATTTACATATGGCATTTATCTGAGTTATATGCTTGTTTTATTCGGAATTAGAATATTTAATCAATTTAAATATGTTGGAAGCTTGTCACCTATTTCTCTAAATTTACAATAAAAGTTACAATTTAGAATCTAGAAAAAGCAAATCAATTGCACTTTCGAAGATAAAGACCAAATCCTAAGTTAAGTAGCTTCATATAAGAGCAAGAATCCTTTTCAAATCAACCAAGAAATGCATCTCTTATCTTCTAGTGACAATTCTTATCTCAACCAGAATCGTTCTTCCTTCTACCATATCTGCCTTCTCCACCTCCGCAAGCCAAGGCACTAGGCAAACCACTCTCAGCATCAGCATCACCCCCAAGAAAAACACAGCCATGACAAGTCATTGAACGATGTTGATAAACACAAAATGAAGTCTTATTTTCCCTTCTTTTTTTGGTAAAGGATATACAGTCTGTACTTGCATTACAAAACACAATCAAGTCATGTAACTGAATATCAATTACCAAGTTTCCCAAATATTTCATATGTTATAGTATTATACCCTAACAAAGGCAGATTGTATGAGGCAGAGGTAGGCAGGTAGCAGAATTACCCTAGGATCCTTTGGGTTTCTCTTGAGAGCCTCCGTGTAGTGTTTTATTGCTTCTGGGTATTTTTGCTCCTTGAAGAACTCATTGCCTACAAATCATATGACAAATTACAAAACTATAGCAGAATCACCAACATGTACTAGAGGTGACATTATAAAGATTATACATACCTTTCTCTCTCTCCTCATCTGCTAATTTTGGATCATAGTACTCTTGTTGCTCCAACTCTTTTTTCGCTCTCTCAGCCTCATTCAACTTTTTAAGAGTGTCTGGGTTCCGATGCTCAGTTAGAGCCTTCTGGTAGGTCTCGATGGCAATATCAAAATCCTTAGAGGTCTTAGCAAGCTTGACTAGAGCTGTTCCTTTTCTTGTCAGTGCCCTTGAGATCATCTTGAAATCAGCACGAAGTTCTCTTCCCCTCTCCACAGCCTTATCACAGTCCTTGATGCATTCATCGTACTGCAGGTAAACGGTAATATTAAATTATTAATACATTACAGTGACAACTTTGGCTACCAAAAGTAAGAGAAAGCTATAGACACTTTCTAGTAAAACAAGAATATCTGATATTTTGGGCATAGGTCACAGTTAAATCATGTCAGAAAAGTTGGATTCTAATGAGGAATAATGTAATACTTCCTCCATTCCAAATTATAAGGTATTTTGGCTTTTCTAGATGCATGCAAAAGCTATGCATTTAGATATACACTATGTCTAGATACAAAGTGAAAGTAATGTGCCTAAAAAAAGCCAAAATGTCTTATAATTTAGAATGGAGTATATTGCACTCGTTACTCCTAGACTAAGCTCTAAGTAAGAACAACTGCTTCTCAACTAAGCACTTTTCATTATTAGCTAGCATGCATGACAAACAAGTATCACAAATCCTCATAATGGCAACTCAATAGTAGCCAGTCCTGCACCTCATTCCTGTAAATCACAACTCAGTCTACTAGTGATTTGTGCATTGCATAAACCAAAGCAAATGAACATCAACAATCAAACAGTGTGAGAGCTCACTGGATGAAACCAGCATAATAGAACCGCCTCACCTTTCCCATTTCAATATAGACTGCTGCTCGGTTAGTCAAATAAGAAATATCCTCGTCGTCAAGTTCCAAGGCTTTGGTGTAATGCTGGATCGCCGCCTCGAAGTCCTTCTTCTTGTAAGCTGTGTTACCTAACTCCTTCTCCTTCTGAGCAGCAGCTTTCCTCTCCTTGCGCTCCTTTTCCTCATCAGTGAAATCCATCGGCTCTGGCTCTGGCTCCGGCTCCGGCTCCACCTCTCTGGCCTTCGTCTGAACAGGAGATGTCTGCTGCTGCTGCTGCTGCTGCGGCGGTGGGGTAGACTGCGATGGCTCGGAGGCCTCGGGTCTCTGGATCTTGACATTAAGCATGAGGCTGAGCACCTGCATCATGCGGGGATCGGAGAGGTACATGCTGATGCTGCTGGGGTTCCTCTGCACTTCGCGCAGCATCTGCATAAAGTCGGGCTCGTTAAGGTAGGCGCGTGTGGTGGGGTCGGACGCGATCTTGCTCCACAGCTCGGGGCCCTGGAACATCTGGCCGATGGCGTCGGGGCCGGACGGCCCGCGACGCGGCGGGGCGGCGGCGGCCTTCTTGGCGTCCTCGAGCCCCGCCTTGAGGCCTTCGTTGCTGGGGTCGAGCGCAAGGCCCTTCTCGTATGCGGCGACGGCGCTGGCGGCGTCGCCGAGACCGAGGTGCGCCGCACCGAGGCGGGAGTAGCCCTTGGCCCAGTCAGGCTTGAGCTCGACGGTCTTCTGCGCGTCGGCGAGAGCGTCGGAGTAGCGGTGGAGTGAGGCTAGCGCCGCCGACCGGTTGGAGTAGAGGACGTGGTTGCCCGGGGCGAGCGCGATGGCGTCCGTGAAGTGCCGCGCCGCCTCCTCGAAGCGGCCGGCTGAGAACGCCGCATTACCCTTCGCCTTCGCCTCGTCGGCCATGGCAGGAGCTCCGATCCGATCGAGCTCTCGAAGGTTCCAGAGGGCTTGGCGGCTGGGAGGGCTGGAGGAGGGTGCGACCAGAAATGTCCGGGGGTTTGATCGGGATTAAGGCGAAAACCTTTGAGGTTTTTATAAAACCGAGAGGAGCCCAGCTGCGTTGCATCCCAGTTCTCGAAGGTTCTTCCACGGTATAGCCTACCAGGATCACGGAATTACGGGAGGCAAAGTAACCTAGCTAGGGTTACGTGGCCAATTTTAACTTTGAGCGGTCTTACTCTATATAAAAAAAATTATACATCCCTTTATAATACATTATAATACAGAGAAGAGAAAGAGGTCAGAGATACAACCCTACATATTGTCTCTAGCGTGTTTTCTCTGTAATGCTTATAGGAAAGAATATAGGTCTTCCACAACTTCTCGCACCTAATCTGCTGACGGGAGGGAAGGGAGCGGATCTAGTGATCCGTGATAACGTAGTTCTCAACACGTTATCAGCACGCTCTACCTTGACGTTGCTGCGGGATCGGATCTGCTTCAACTCTCCGTCAAGCTGGTAGGTCCTCCGGCCTAGCCAAATCGTCCTACGCGACAGCCTTCGAATCCTCTTCTTCTACGCAGTCGAGCGGCATGTCTTTAGATTGGATCAATTCTTGATCTATTCATTGGTCGCGCTCGGATGCTTGGAGAACAGACGGTGACACATTGTGCGCCTGCTCGCGCACGAGCAAGTCTCATACGCAATCGCCTCAGCGCCCCGGTTCCTATGCGACCGCGCAATACAGGCGCTCTCCCTCTCGTCTTGGGAGCCTGCATGAGGGTTACTGAAAGGGAATTAGGATTACACCTATTTCCTAAACTAATTTTGGTGGTTGAAATGCTCAACACAAATAATTAGACTAACTAGTTTACCCAAGTCTATAAGATCTACAGGTACCAAAGGTTCACAATAAGCCAATAAAAAGATCAAGAGAAAGGGTTCAAACAAAGGAGCAAAGGGACAACCGAAGGCACCCTGGTCGGGCGCATCGGACTGTCCGGTGTGCCACCGGACAGTGTCCGGTGTACCAGGGGACACCAAGCTGAACTTCGCACCTTCGGGAATTCTCAGAGTCGTCGCGCTATAATTCACCGGACTGTCCGGTGTACACCGGACAGTGTCCGGTGCCCCAAGGATGAAGAGACTCTGAACTCGCCGGCTTCGGGAATTCACAACGGCTAGTCCGCTATAATTCACCGGACATGTCCGGTGTACACCGGACTGTCCGGTGTAACTGCGGAGCAACGGCTACTTTGGCGCCAACGGTCACCTGCCATCGCATTAAATGCGCGCCAGTGCGCGCAGAAGTCAGGCACGCGCGAAGAGGCGCACCGGACACTCTATAGGACATGTCCGGTGCGCCACAGGACATCCAGGCTAGCCCAGCGTCAGAGCTCCAACGGTCGGAACCCTAACGTTCGGGTGACGTGGCTGGCGCATCGGACATGTCCGGTGTGCACCGGACTGTCCGGTGCACCATGCGACAGACAGCCTCCACCCAAACGGGTAGTTTGGTGGTTGGGGCTATAAATACCCCCAACCACCCCACATTCAAGTCATCCAAGTTTTCCACCTCTCAACCACTTACAAGAGCTAGGCATTCAATTCTAGACACACTCAAGTGATCAAATCCTCTCCAATTCCACACAAAGCTTTAGTGACTAGCGAGAGAGATTTATCGTGTTCTTTTGAGCTCTTGCGCTTGGATTGCTTCTTTTCTTTCTCACTTGTTCTTTTGATCAAAACTCCATTGTAACCGAGGCAAGAGACACCAATTGTGTGGTGGTCCTTGCGGGGAAGTTTTGTTCCCGGTTTTGATTCGAGAAGAGAAGATCACTCGGTCCCCGGGACCGTTTGAGAGAGGGTAAGGGTTGAAAGAGACCCGGCCTTTGTGGCCTCCTCAACGGGGAGTAGGTTTGCGAGAACCGAACCTCGGTAAAACAAATCCGCGTGCCACACTCTTCATTCGCTTGCGATTTGTTTTGCACCCTCTCTCTCGGACTCATTATTATTCCTCTCTCTCGGACTCATTATTATTCCTAACGCTAACCCGGCTTGTAGTTGTGATTAATTTTATAAATTTCAGTTTCGCCCTATTCACCCCCCTCTAGGCGACTTTCAATTGGTATCAGAGCCTGGTGCTTCATTAGAGCCTAACCGCTCGAAGCGATGTCGGGAGATCACACCAAGAGGGAGATGGAGACCGGCGACAAGCCCACTACGAGTCACGGGAGCACTTCATCGGAAGAGTCTCGCACCAAGAGGAAGGAGAAGAAGAAGGACTCCTCCAACAAAGGGAAGGGGAAGGAGAAGAAATCTTCTTCCCACAAGTCATATCGGAGAGGCGACAAGCACAAGAGGATAAGGAAAGTGGTCTACTACGAGACCGACTCTTCATCACCATCGACCTCCGACTCCGATGCGCCGTCCGTAACTTCTAAGCGCCAAGAGCGCAAGAAGTATAGTAAGATCCTCCTACGCTACCCCCACATTTCAAAGCGTACTCCTTTACTCTTCGTTCCATTAGGCAAACCACCGGTTTTTGACGGTGAAGATTATAATATGTGGAGTGACAAAATGAGGCATCATCTAACCTCACTCCACACAAGCATATGGAATGTTGTTAAGTTTGGTGTACAGGTATCATCCGTAGGGGATAAAGACTACGACTCGGACGAGGTGGCCCAAATCCACCACTTTAACTCCCAAGCAACCACTATACTCCTCGCCTCTCTAAGCCGAGAGGAGTATAACAAGGTGCAAGGGTTAAAAAGTGCGAAGGAAATTTGGGACGTACTCAAGACCGCGCACGAAGGAGACGAGGTGACAAAAATCACCAAGCGGGAGACGATCGAGGGGGAGCTCGGTCGCTTCATGCTTCACCAAGGGGAGGATCCACAAGCTATGTACAACTGCTTGAAAACCTTGGTGAACCAAGTGCGCAACCTCGGGAGCGAAAAATGGAATGACCATGAAATGGTCAAGGTTATTCTTAGATCCCTCGTATTTCTTAACCCTACACAAGTTCAATTAATTCGAGGTGATCCTAGATATAAGCTAATGTCTCCTGAGGAAGTTATAGGAAAATTTGTGAGCTTTGAGCTAATGATTAAAGGCTCAAAGAAAATCATCGAGCAAGGCGCTTCCTCCACACTCGAGGCACAACCGGTCGCATTCAAGGCGACGGAGGAGAAGGAGGAGTCTATACCAAGTAGACAACCCATCGACGCCTCCAAGCTCGACAATGAGGAAATGGCGTTCATCATCAAGAGTTTCCGCCAAATCCTCAAGCAAAGGAGGGGGAAGGATTACAAGCCCCGCTCCAAGAAGGTGTGCTACAAATGTGGTAAGCCCGGTCATTTTATAGCAAAATGTCCACTATCCAGTGACAGTGACAGGGGCGACAACAAGAAGGGCAAGAGAAGAGAAAAGAAGAGGTACCACAAGAAGAGGGGTGGTGATACCCATGTATGTCGTGAGTGGGATTCCGAGGAGAGCTCCTCCGACTCCTCCTCTGACGAGGACGCCGCCAACATCGCCGTCACCAAGGGACTTCTCTTCCCCAACGTCGGCCACAAGTGCCTCATGGCCAAGGACGGCAAACGGAAGAAGGTTAAATCCAAATCCTCCACTAAATATGAGTCCTCTAGTGATGATAATGCTAGTGATGAGAAGGATAATTTGCGTACCCTTTTTGCCGACCTAAACATGCAACAAAAGGAAAAACTAAATGAGCTAATTAGTGCCATCCATGAAAAGGATGATCTCTTGGACTCCCAAGAGGACTTCCTAATCAAGGAAAATAAAAAGCATGTTAAGGTTAAAAATGCTTATGCTCTAGAAGTAGAAAAATGTGAGAGATTATCTAGTGAGCTAAGCACATGCCATGCACTATTGCCAACCTTAGAAATGAAAATGCCAAATTAATTGCTAAGGTTGATTCTCATGTTTGTGATGTTTCAATTCCCAATCTTAGAAATGATAATGATGATTTGCTTGCTAAGATTAAAGAATTAAACACCTCTCTTGCTAGCCTTAGGGTTGAAAATGAAAAATTAATTACTAAGGCTAAAGAATCAGATGTTTGCAATGTTACAATTTCCGATCTTAGAGATAACAATGATATTTTGCGTGCTAAGATTGTTGAACTTAATTCTTGCAAACCCTCTACATCTACTATTGAGCATGTGTCTATTTGTACTAGATGTAGAGATATTGATATTGATGCTATTCATGATCACATGGCTTTAATTAAACAACAAAATGATCATATAGCAATATTAGATGCTAAAATTGCCGAGCATAACTTAGAAAATGAAAAATTTAAATTTGCTAGAAGTATGCTCTATAGTGGGAGACGTCCTGACATCAAGGATGGCATTGGCTTCCAAAGGGGAGACAATGTCAAACTTAGTGCCCCTCCTAAGAAATTATCTAACTTTGTTAAGGGTAAGGCTCCCATGCCTCAGGATAACGAGGGTTACATTTTGTACCCTGCCGGTTATCCCGAGAGCAAAATTAGGAGAATTCATTCTAGGAAGTCTCACTCTAGCCATAATTATGCTTTTATGTATAAGGGTGAGACATCTAGTTCTAAGCAACCAACTCGTGCTAAGTTACCTAAGAAGAAAACTCCTAGTGCATCAAATGATCATGACATTTCATTCAAAACTTTTGATGCATCATATGTGCTTACTAACAAATCCGGCAAGGTAGTTGCCAAGTTTGTTGGGGGCAAACACAAGGGCTCCAAGACTTGTGTTTGGGTACCCAAAGTTCTTGTTTCTAATGTCAAAGGACCCAAAACCGTTTGGGTACCTAAAGTCAAGAACTAAACTTGTTTTGTAGGTTTATGCATCCGGGGGCTCAAGTTGGATCATCGATAGCGGGTGCACAAACCACATGACGGGGGAGAAGAAGATGTTCTCCTCCTACGAGAAAAACCAAGATCCCCAACGAGCTATCACATTCGAGGATGGAAACCAAGGTTTGGTCAAAGGTTTGGGTAAAATAGCTATATCTCCTGACCATTCCATTTCCAATGTTTTTCTTGTAGATTCTTTAGATTACAATTTGCTTTCCGTATCCCAATTATGTCAAATGGGCTACAACTGTCTATTTACTGATGTAGGTGTCACTGTCTTTAGAAGAAGTGATGATTCAATAGCATTTAAGGGAGTGTTAGAGGGTCAGCTATACTTGGTAGATTTTGATAGAGCTGAACTCGACACTTGCTTAATTGCTAAGACCAACATGGGTTGGCTCTGGTACCGCCGACTAGCCCATGTTGGAATGAAGAATTTTCATAAGCTTCTAAAGGGAGAACACATTTTAGGATTAACAAATGTTCATTTTGAGAAAGACAGGATTTGTAGCGCATGCCAAGCCGGAAAGCAAGTTGGGGTTCATCATCCACACAAGAACATCATGACGACTGACAGGCCACTGGAGCTCCTACACATGGATCTATTCGGCCCGATCGCTTACATAAGCATCGGCGGGAGTAAGTACTGTCTAGTTATTGTGGATGATTATTCTCGCTTCACTTGGGTATTCTTTTTGCAGGAAAAATCACAAACCCAGGAGACCCTAAAGGGATTCTTGAGACGGGCTCAAAATGAGTTCGGCTTGAGGATCAAGAAACTTAGAAGCGACATCGGGACGGAGTTCAAGAACTCACAAATTGAAGGCTTTCTTGAGGAGGAGGGCATCAAGCATGAGTTCTCCTCTCCCTACACGCCACAACAAAATGGTGTAGTGGAGAGGAAGAATTGAACTCTATTGGACATGGCAAGAACCATGCTTGATGAGTACAAGACACTGGATCGATTTTGGGCCGAGGCGGTCAACACCGCTTGCTACGCCATCAACCGGTTATATCTACACCGAATCCTCAATAAGACATCATATGAACTCCTAACCGGTAAAAAGCCCAATATTTCATATTTTAGAGTCTTTGGTAGCAAATGCTTTATTCTTGTTAAAAGAGGTAGAAAATCTAAATTTGCTCCTAAGACTGTAGAAGGCTTTCTACTAGGATATGATTCAAACACAAGGGCATATAGAGTCTTTAACAAGTCCTCAGGACTAGTTGAAGTTTCTTGTGACGTTGTGTTTGATGAGACTAATGGCTCTCAAGTAGAGCAAGTTGATCTTGGTGAGATAGGTGAAGAACAGGCTCCGTGCATCGCGCTAAGGAACATGTCCATTGGGGATGTGTGCCCTAAGGAATCCGAAGAGCCTCCACATGCACAAGATCAACCATCTTCCTCAACACAAGCATCTCCACTAACCCAAAATGAGGACGAGGCTCAAGTTGATGAAGGAGAAGATCAAAGAGATGAGCCACCTCAAGATGACGGCAATGATCAAGGGGGAGATGCAAACGATCAAGACAAGGAGGATGAAGAACCAAGACCGCCACACCCAAGAGTCCACCAAGCAATCCAACGAGATCACCCCGTCAACACCATCCTCGGCGACATTCATAAGGGGGTAACCACTCGATCTCGTGTTGCACATTTTTGTGAGCATTACTCTTTAGTTTCCTCTATTGAGCCACACAGGGTAGAGGAAGCACTCCAAGATTCGGATTGGGTGATGGCGATGCAAGAGGAGCTCAACAACTTCACTAGGAATGAGGTATGGCATTTAGTTCCACGTCCTAATCAAAATGTTGTAGGAACCAAGTGGGTCTTCCACAACAAGCAAGACGAGCATGGTGTGGTGACAAGGAGCAAAGCTCGACTTATGGCCAAGGGATACTCCCAAGTCGAAGGTTTGGATTTCGGTGAAACCTATGCACCCATAGCTAGGCTTGAGTCAATTCGTATATTATTAGCCTATGCTACTTACCATGGCTTCAAACTTTATCAAATGGACGTAAAGAGTGCCTTCCTCAATGGACCAATCAAAGAAGAGGTCTATGTTGAGCAACCTCCCGGCTTTGAAGATAGTGAGTACCCTAACCATGTCTATAGGCTCTCTAAGGCGCTTTATGGGCTCAAGCAAGCCCCAAGAGCATGGTATGAATGCCTAAGAGATTTCCTTATTGCTAATGGCTTCAAAGTCGGAAAAGCCGATCCTACTTTATTCACTAAAACTCTTGACAATGATTTGTTTGTATGCCAAATTTATGTTGATGATATCATATTTGGGTCTGCTAACGAATCTACATGTGAAGAATTTAGTAGGATCATGACACAGAAATTCGAGATGTCTATGATGGGGGAGTTAAAGTATTTTCTAGGATTCCAAGTCAAGCAACTCCAAGAGGGTACCTTCATTAGCCAAACAAAGTACACTCAAGACATTCTAACCAAGTTTAGAATGAAGGATGCCAAGCCTATCAAGACACCCATGGGAACCAATGGGCATCTCGACCTCGACACGGGAGGTAAATCCGTTGATCAAAAGGTATACCGGTCGATGATAGGTTCCTTACTCTATTTATGTGCATCTCGACCGGACATTATGCTTTCCGTTTGCATGTGTGCAAGACTCCAATCCGACCCTAAGGAATCCCACCTTACGGCCGTAAAGCGAATCTTGAGATATTTGGCTTAAACTCCTAGGTTTGGGCTTTGGTACCCTCGGGGATCCACATTTGATTTGATTGGTTATTCGGATGCCGATTGGGCGGGGTGTAAAATTAATAGAAAGAGCACATCGGGGACTTGCCAGTTCTTGGGAAGATCCTTGGTGTCTTGGGCTTCAAAGAAGCAAAATTCGGTCGCTCTTTCTACCGCCGAAGCCGAGTACATTGCCGCAGGCCATTGTTGCGTGCAATTGCTTTGGATGAGGCAAACCCTGCGGGACTATGGTTACAAATTAACCAAAGTTCCTCTTCTATGTGATAATGAGAGTGCAATCCGCATGGCGGATAATCCCGTTGAGCATAGCCGCACTAAACACATAGCCATTCGGTATCATTTTCTTAGGGATCACCAACAAAAGGGGGATATCGAGATTGCATATATTAATACTAAAGATCAATTAGCCGATATCTTTACCAAGCCACTAGATGAACAAACTTTTACCAAACTTAGGCATGAGCTCAATATTCTTGATTCTAGAAATTTCTTTTGCTAACTTGCACACATAGCTCATAAGTATACCTTTGATCATGTCTCTCTTATATATTCTATGACTAATGTGTTTTCAAGTGCATTTCAAACCAAGTCATAGGTATATTGAAAGGGAATTGGAATCTTCGGCGAAGACAAAGGCTTCCACTCCACTCTACTACTCATTCTTCGCCGTCGCTCCGCATCACTCTCCGTCTTTGGTACAATCTTCACTCATATGTTTTAGGGGAGATAGTAGTTAGACAAGGGCTTATATCTCACTCAAAGTATCTGTTTTTGGCGATTCATGCCAAAGGGGGAGAAAGTATGAGCCCAAAGAAAAAGGATCGCACCACCACCCCTAATTTTAAAATTAATGATTGGAAAATTTCAAATTAGTATCTTATTATGTTCTAAAAGGGAAGAAAGTAGTATTTTCCAAAATGATATCTTAAAACCCTCTTGAACACTAAGAGGAGAATTTACTGAGGGGGAGTTTTGTTTAGTCAAAGGAAAAGCATTTGAAACAAGGGGACAAAATTTCAAATCTTAAAAATGCTTCGCAAAATCTTATTCACTTGCCTTTGACTATTTGCAAAAAGACTTTGAAAAGGATTTACAAAAAGAATTTGCAAAAACAAAACTTGTGGTGCAAGCGTGGTCCAAAATGTTAAAAATAAAGAAACAATCCATGCATATCTAGTAAGTAATATTTATTGGCTCAAATTCTAAGTAACCTTTGTACTTACATTTTGCAAACTAGTTCAATTCTGCACTTCTATATTTGCTTTGGTTTGTGTTGGCATCAATCACCAAAAAGGGGGAGATTGAAAGGGAATTAGGATTACACCTATTTCCTAAACTAATTTTGGTGGTTGAATTGCCCAACACAAATAATTGGACTAACTAGTTTGCCCAAGTCTATAAGATCTACAGGTACCAAAGGTTCACAATAAGCCAATAAAAAGATCAAGAGAAAGGGTTCAAACAAAGGAGCAAAGGGACAACCGAAGGCACCCTGGTCGGGCGCACCGGACAGTGTCCGGTGTACTAGGGGACACCAAGCTGAACTTCGCACCTTCGGGAATTCTCAGAGTCGTCGCGCTATAATTCACCGGACTATCCGGTGTACACCGGATAGTGTCCGGTGCCCCAAGGATGAAGAGACTCTGAACTCGCCGGCTTCGGGAATTCACAACGGCTAGTCCGCTATAATTCACCGGACATGTCCGGTGTACACCGGACTGTCCGGTGTAACTGCGGAGCAACGGCTACTTCGGCGCCAACGGTCACCTGCCATCGCATTAAATGCGCGCCAGTGCGCGCAGAAGTCAGGCACGCGCAAAGAGGCGCACCAGACACTCTACAGGGCATGTCCGGTGCGCCACAGGACATCCAGGCTGGCCCAGCGTCAGAGCTCCAACGGTCGGAACCCTAACGTTCGGGTGACGTGGCTGGCGCACCAGACATGTCCGGTGTGCACCGGACTGTCTGGTGCACCATGCGATAGACAGCCTCCACCCAAACGGCTAGTTTGGTGGTTGGGGCTATAAATACCCCCAACCACCCCACATTCAAGTCATCCAAGTTTTCCACCTCTCAACCACTTACAAGAGCTAGGCATTCAATTCTAGACACACTCAAGTGATCAAATCCTCTCCAATTCCACACAAAGCTTTAGTGACTAGCGAGAGAGATTTGCCGTGTTCTTTTGAGCTCTTGCGCTTGGATTGCTTCTTTTCTTTCTCACTTGTTCTTGTGATCAAAACTCCATTGTAACCGAGGCAAGAGACACCAATTGTGTGGTGGTCCTTGCGGGGAAGTTTTGTTCCCGATTTTGATTTGAGAAGAGAAGATCACTCGGTCCCCAGGACCGTTTGAGAGAGGGTAAGGGTTGAAAGAGACCCGGCCTTTGTGGCCTCCTCAACGGGGAGTAGGTTTGCGAGAACCGAACCTCGGTAAAACAAATCCGCGTGTCACACTCTTCATTCGCTTGCGATTTGTTTTGCACCCTCTCTCTCGGACTCATTATTATTCCTAACGCTAACCCGGCTTGTAGTTGTGATTAATTTTGTAAATTTCAGTTTCGCCCTATTCACCCCCCCTCTAGGCGACTTTCAGTTACGAAGATCGAACAACTGCCATCCTCGTTCTCCACCTACGCGTGTTCGGTGCGTGTCCGGGTGGAGGAAGGGGAAAGGGATGAGATGCGGCTGCTGACGCACGATGCTTTGGACTGAGGGTGTCGAGTCATCAGAGACGACCACGACGAACGCGCTCGCAGCGCAATGCCAGCGCCTCCCGTCGTGGAGGGTGCCCCCGCCTAGTTCCATCCCCAAAGAGGACGACCGATGTCGCATGGGTATTTTTTGATGGGGTGAGTGCATTTCTTGTGGAGCTTGCGGAGTCGGTCTTTGTACCATGCAGTGCCTGCAGCCGCCTCCACCACGCATGCCCGCATACAGCGGATCTTAGAGCCCTCAGCATGATGAGTGGTTGTGAACCTGCAGTTGTGCCCCAGCCCTTTCGCCCCACGTCTAGAAGGCTATAAGAAAGCAGCGGCTGCATGTGCATCATTTTGAGTGTGCGTGTTTCTTGTTGGATTAAAATAACCTTCGGTTGCCAGCATCTGCACCATTTTGAGCCCACATAAAAAAACGCGTACGCCATCAAATTTTGGACTGGCTTCAAGCATTTTGGACCAGATTAATAAGTGAAGTGAATAATGTATAGTTTTTTAAAGTTATTATTTATTTTGAAGTCGCGGGGTGAATAGGTGAAACCTGAAATTTATAAATTTAAACACACACTAATGTCGGGATTAGCATTAGAATTAAATCCTAGAGCGGAAGATTGTTTCTCTTGCTATGAGTTGCTCAAATGATGCGGTTGATGTTTGGGAGCAAACTCAAATCAATATTAGCAAAGAAACTTTAGAGAGAGGAAGGAGCGCAAACAAATCAAGTGAAGATCAAAGCGAGTGAACATGGTGATTTGTTTTACCGAGGTTCGGTTCCAAAGAACCTAGTCCCCGTTGAGGAGGCCACAAAGGTCGGTTCTATTTCAATCCTTTTCCTCTCTCAAGCGGTCACTTAGACCGAGTGAACCTTCTCCTTAATCAATCGGGTCACTAAGACCCTGCAAGGATCACCACACACTTAGGTGTCTCTTGCTAGCTTTACAAGCACTTAGAAAAAGAATGAGAAAGGAAGAAAGACGATCTAAGCGATAAGAGCACAAATGAACACAAAAACTCTCTCTCTCTCTCTCAAGTCACTAAGTGGTTGAGTTGATTTTGAGACTTGGAGAGGATTTGATCTTTTGGAATGTGTCTTGGAGTGTTGGACTTTGTCTTGCAATGAATGAGAACTTCAGAAAACTTGGATTACTTTGAATGAGGTGGTTAGGGTATTTATAGCCTCCAACCACTTTCTAGCCGTTGGTTATTTCTCCTCGCGATGGGCACATCGAACGGTCCGGTGGTGCACCGGACAGGCACTGTTCACTGTCCGGTGCGCGCCACATCAGTGCACCCATTGGGGTTTTGGAGCGGATGACCGTTGGAACCCTTGTCCTATAGTTGCACCGGACAGTCCGGTGTCACACCAGACATGTCCGGTGACCACTGACTTCTGCGTTCTGACTTCTGCCGCGCACTGTTCACTTTTGCAGTCGACTGTTGACGTGTAGTGATTGTTGCTCCGCTGGCTCACCGGACATGTCCGGTGCACACCGGACAGTCCAGTGAATTATATCGGAGTGCGCTCAGAGAATTCCCGAGAGTGGCCAGTTTGCTTGCGCGCAGGCCTAGTGCACCGGACAGTGACCGATGCGCCACTCAGCACACTCTCATGTCCTTTGCTCCAAATTTGTTTGAGTCCCCAACTGAATTTCTTTCTTGGTTTGTGTTGAACCTTATGCACCTGAGATAAATGACATCTAGGCAAACTAGTTAGTCCACGTGGTTTATGATGGACGTCCACCACCAAAATCGATTATTGGAAATGATTAAGCCCATTTTCCTTTCAGTTTCTACTTTAATTAATTATTTCTTTACAAATAATTAAGTAGAAAAATGCATGCTTAAATATGGGAAAATGTATACACCTGATGTGTTACATTTATGCATTAATTTCGGTGTTTATTTTTCTGCTTATATTCCTGTAGTATATAATTAGCAGAAAATTATTAAAATGCATGTGAAGCCTATGTTGTGTATTTTTATATCACTCTAAGTACTTGTAATGTGTGGAGCTTTTGGTCACCCGAGCGATTAAATGATATAGTGATTACTCGGACGTGCCGATCAAGCTACGTTATTAATCGGCTGAGTTATGGCATTGGCTGAGCATTGGTTGTGCCCTGGCAACACGATGCAGTATTTGTGTCGTACGGACTTGGCTGCGTCATGTGATTGCTATGTCGCACTTTCGTTTAATTGGACCGCTCCCGTTGAGTCGGATCGCCATCGCCGAGTCGCGTATTTTTTGCATGCCCTGTAGGCATTATTTATCGGTCGTGATCATTGAGTCACAGTTGCGCTGGTTGCGCACGTTGCGTAGACTTACCTTATACCCTAACTATTGAGTCACAACTGTGCATGTTGCACTTGTTACGAAGGCTTGCTATGTTGCCGTAGCCTTGATGGCCGCATACACGTTGACGCCAGATACGCTAGAGCTTGTACTCGTGTGGATTGTGATGTGTCGTTCAAGCTCCTGAAATCACATTATGTGCAACATTCGTAAACATTTTTGTTTGGTTCTATATTTTATTTGATTGTGTTGTGTGGCATCATATTTTTATATGTATCACCAAGTGACTATAACAACTATATCAAGCTCTATAGTGCTTGAAATATGAAAAATTAAATTAAAATACAATAAAACATAGATAAGTTATTTCTCTGCTCTCATCTTATGCACAAAGTTTTACCTGAAGTAACCCAAAGATATATATATATAATATAATGCATGAAAGCCTTTTTGGCATAGAAGACATGACAAATTCGGATTCTACTAGTAAGCAAAAGGTCTTACCAAATGATTTAAGACTATAAATCTCAGTCATACATTGTTCAACCAGATGTTGGCACATTGCTTTTTTGTCATTGAACGACATGAATCAAACTCTAAGATAAAAGAACATATAACCTCTAGTAACACGAGGTTGCGGGTATATCGAAAGGTTATTCTGAGGTTTTTTTCACAATGCTGGTGTGAAAAACCATCGTATGTTCCCGTTGAACCACTTTACTCGTCCTATCTAGGACCTCTATGCTTGTGTTGCATACATCTCTCAGAATTGTAAATACTTATAGTTGCTGAATTGACTTCGGATAGTCCTTTGACTGGTATGGTATACTTTTAAGCCAAATGGTAAAGGTCAGTCCTGAATGGACATATACCTGGAGTTTATATAGCAGAACTACATTGGATTCCACCTTTTGACATGCTTACCGTAATCTATCTCTGATCTACCAGAAGTAAGAAGAGTAGAAACTAGCCATAAAATCTCACAACACTACAGAGCTTGAAGCTAAATTGGGCATTATTTTGTCATTGGTTCTTGGCACCGGAAGAGCATAAGTTTTGACCGCTACACTGTTAGTGATGGTAATTTGTTATAGAAATATAAATATCTTATTGAGATCTGTTGTATTCTCCCTAGTCCTGATGACTTCTTTGTATGAGAGCAGTTGTTTGAACCATAATTGAGCCTGCGGACGGTCCGGCCCTGAGGCCGGACGGTCCGCGGTCCGGACAGTCCGCGCCTGGGGGCCGGACGGTCCGCGCGTGCGCAGAACAGATTAGGGTTCCGAGTTTTTGTGTTACGGTTGTTAGCTAAAATCACGGGAAAAGCTCGGAAATTAGTTTGTAAAGGGTCCAGCCCCCCTCCTCTATAAATAGAGAGGTATACGGCCGATTTATAATCATCAATCGAATCAATACAACTTCTATTTCGCATTTTATCTTAGGAGTAGTTCTAGTCTAGTTTAGGTTTAGCTATCCAATCCCCAAATTCTTCGTCTCTCTTCGGCTCTACGTCGATTAGAGGAGTCTAGGTCGGCCAGCTCGAGCCTAGACACCACCTAGGATCTCTACTCCCCGACGGGGTCCCTCCCGGGAGCGAGATCCAGGCGCCGTCGACGATCTTCCGCCGTCCCTGCGTACGCGCGGACCGTCCGGCCCCAGGGCGCGGACCGTCCGGCCGTCAGGCAGGAGCCCTAGCCGCGCACCAGGCCGCGGACCGTCCGGCCCCAGGCCGCGGACAGTCCGCCCTTGCGCAGAGAGCACCACCGCGCCTCGCACCAGGCCGCGGACCGTCCGGCCCCTGCGCGCGGACCGTCCGCCCCTGTGCAGAGGGCACCGCCACGGTTCTTGTTGAGTGTTTGGCGCTCCGAAAAGGCGTCAACATACTTTTTGGCGACTCCGCTGGGGAAAAAAACATCTAGGCTCATCAAATCGACCCTCAATGGCCGGTTCAAAGGATAGCTCTGATATTTCTCTAAGAAACATCATAGAGCCGACTTGGGAAACCTTGCCGGCTGACGAGCAGCTCCAGTTTGAGGAGCACAAGGAGCGGATGATCCAGGAGGCGAAAGCAAAGTTCTTGGCCAACTTCAAAGTGGACAGGAACAACAAGGTCGTCCGACATCGGGCAACGGATCCGGCTTCGCTCCAACTCACGCCAGATATCCCCAATGTAAGTAATACCAATGATCTGCAATCTCTTAGAAATTATGTAGAAGATCAGCGTGAACAAATGCAGAACATCATAGGGGGTATGCAAAGCGATCTTAAGAGACTAGTACGTGCATTTGATAAATCTAGTACCGCAAATTTTCCTTCGCACGAGGTTGAGTTAGGAGATAACGCGCGTAACACATCGGCTACAGGTTGTCACGACCAGTCACAACCCCTTTATGGGATGCCGATGGACACATATCCTAAGCAACCGCAAATCGGCAGCAAACCAGCCGATCTGCACATGCCGGACCGTCCGCACGTGAGCGCGGACCGTCCGGGCCAACAGCAGTCGGGCCTATTTTTAATGAGTTACCTAGATATGCGCCCGAGCCACCACATATGACACAGAACCCAAACTACCCAATCGGACGGTCCGCATACAATGACGGACGGTCCGCATATGACCACGGACGGTCCGGGTACATATCCGGACAGTCCGCGCATGAGTCTTTTGAGGAGGATTATTACCTGAATCCTCGCCCGTCCCAGCAACACTTTCCATCACATTATGCAATGCACCAGCCCATTAATTCAGGATCCAGAGCCCAGGAAAGCTTTCCGGCCCCACCTAAAAGGCCGGAAAGAAACGATCAAACCTATGAGCCATATAGGGCAATTGGGAATGCACCACGTAGCTCGAACCAATGGGGCGAACGACAACATACTAATATGCAACCAACTCCACCTATGTTTGACCAGAGAGCCGGTGGTCTTGCACCGGCTGCCATTGATATAGTGAGGGAAGAAATAGCCGGGGCGTTCCGAGATAAGCTCGGAGTAAGCATGGTCCCTGGGGGGCAATCATATCGGAAACCTTATGACAGCCGATTTGATTACCACCTGTACCCACAGGGAACTAGAATACCCGAATTCGCGAAATTTTCGGGTGATCAAGGGAAAAACACACGCGAACATATAGGCCAGTTCTTAGCACAATTGGGAGAATTGGCAGACACAGAGGCATTTCGCGTGCGTTTATTTTCATTATCGCTAACAGGAACCGCGTTTGCATGGTATGCCACTTTACCTCCTAATTCCATTTCATCATGGGGGGATCTAGAACAAAAATTTCATGATCATTTTTTCTCTGGTGATTATGAATTGGATTTGGTAGATTTAGTGTCATTGCGACAGACAAAAGACGAATCGGTTAATGATTACATCCGGAGATTCCGCGATACAAGAAATCGATGCTTTCAAATTCATTTAGCAGAAAAACAGCTAGTAGGATTAGCCTTTAACGGTCTATGATATTATTTAAAAGAGAGATTAGAAGGCATCCAATTTTTTACACTAGCACAGTTACACCAGAGGGCTTTGGCTTGCGAAAGCCGGAGCAAAGAAACTGCTAAAACAATGCGTCACAACGTACATATAGTAGAATACGACCAAAGTAGCTCAGATGACGAATCAGCAGAAGTGTATGCTGCTGAAATGGTTTGGCCAAAACAGGCCAAATCTTCGGCTTGTTCCTCCTTGCAGCCGGTTCAAAAGAAACGGCAAGAGGAGGTTAAGTTTACGTTTAATGTTGGTAAATGTGATAAAATATTTGACGAACTACTCAAAAATGGCAATATTAAAATAAATCACACTGTTCCATCCGCCGACGAGCTAAAACGTCGTGCATACTGCAAGTGGCATAACTCATTTTCTCATGCCACTAATGATTGTAATGTATTCCGACGACAGATTCAATCGGCCATTAATGAGGGACGATTGAAATTTCAGGAAATGCAGGTGGATACAGAGCCCTTTCCAATGAACGTGATCGACTTTGAGGGCAAGAAAGTCCTGGTTCGGCCAAACACGGCCGATAAAGGCAAAGGCAAAGAGGCAATCATCGGCAATTCTAAAAAGGCCGATGAGGATCATAAAGTTTCTTGCAGGAAAGTGGTAGCCGAGAAGACTCCCGATGGAGGGGAGACCCTAAAGGTGACCATCACAGCCTCCAGTACTAGGGGGCAAGCGCAGACGGGGAGTCAGATGCAGGAACCCGTGCTGCGTATCCCGGACGGTCCGGCACGTAGGCGCGGACGGTCTGGGACCCCACCGGACGGTCCGGAGAGCTCCGGCGGACGGTCCGGCCGTACTCAGGACTTACAACGGCCACGTACTTTCAAACCACGACGACCAGAGATAGGTACGTGGAAAACAAATACATTCAAGGCAGCTGGTCGGTTGGTTAAAGCCGGCCCAACTTTTGATCAATTATTGTCAAAATACGTAAAAAAGAAGGCCGGCCCCAGTGACCGGCCAGCAAAGCGACCCCGCTCACCCATTCATGAGCAACGCCAGGTCAGGGCGATTGGACCACCCAACCAATCGGAAGAAATGAAAGGTCATACTATACAAGTGAGACCTAACTTACCTGCATGGACACCTCCACCTCCATATCCACCTATGCCATATACATACACATATTTACCTCCGCCATATGTCCCAAATCAAATGTGGGGCATGCCACCATATCCATTTGGGATGCCACAGTACCCCGCCTAGGGGGCACCCCAAACATCTGTTTTTGACAGGTTGACGCCACCGGTACAAGACCGATTGAGCACTGCTCAATCCGGTCACCAGGCACAAACCCAACAGGATTGCCGGACTACTCGGCCTTCAAGGCCGACCAATCCGGCAGGGGGGCATATGCCTGTAGCAACTCAAAGAACAACAAAAAAGGACATCATCAAAATAGGTACTGCAGATGTTGTCATACAGGGAGACAATAAAGGGCCGATGATTTTCGGCGAATCGGCCAACACAACCGAAAAGGATACGGCTACCATCAAAACAGCCGATCCAAAATACTCCATGCCTCGATGGTGCCCAGCGGGATTGACACGATCCCAAAAGAGAAAATTACAGCGCCTAAGAGCAAAGGAGAGCCAGGAGAAGGAGGCGGAAAAGACATTTAATGACACACATCCACTATACCCGCCACCGCAAAAGAAATGGAGACCGAAGGCCGTTGAGAAAAAACAAACGGCCACAGAAATAGAAAGTCAACCTGCACCAGGTGCGGATCGTCCGGCCCCCACGCACGGACCGTCCGCCGTTCACCAAGAAGCCTCTGGACAACCTGCACCAGGCGCGGACCGTCCGGCCCCCGCGTGCGGATAGTCCGTCGTTCACCAGGAAACCTCCAACGACACGACAACATCAATGGAAGAGGATGACCTGCTGGGAGAAGACCTGGTTGACTACGAGGCTTCTCCAGAACGCCCAGGTATGGATGTAAATATTATTACATTTTCTGCCGATTGTACTATCATCGGCGACGATGAACCTGTTGTTGCACAGTTTGATTTTGGTCCTAAAGAAGCCGCCTTTACTAAACCAAAGGAATCGGTAAATCATTTAAAGCCGCTCTTCGTGCGCGGTCACATTGATGGAATACCGATTGCTAAGATGTTGGTAGATGGAGGGGCGGCTGTAAATCTAATGCCTTATTCATTATACAGAAAATTAGGAAAACAAGATGACGAACTTGTCAAAACCAACATGACCCTCAGCGGTGTTGGGGATAGTTCGATTAAAGCTAGGGGAGTCACGTCCGTTGAATTAACCATCGGGACTAAGACCCTTGCTGCTGCATTCTTCGTCGCTGATGTAGAAGGAAATTACAGTTTAATTCTAGGCAGAGATTGGATTCATGCCAATCAATGTATACCTTCTACATTACATCAAATGTTAATACAATGGGTAGGCGATGATATAGAACAAGTACATGCTGATGTATCGGCCTGCATCGCTGTGGCCGATGCTCCTGTACTCTGGACTTATGAGACTGCTACATGTCTCACAGGAGTAGATTTTTCTGATTATCAGTTCATAAGTATAGATAAGAAAGGTTTCATTCCTGTAATGCTAGAGCCGATGGAGAATCGGCTAAATCCTAAATAAAGTTTAAATGATGAATACACACAAAGTTCATGAGTCGTTGATCACGGACAATTCGGCTCTCAAAGCCGGATGGTCCGGTCTTTCACAAAACAGTTCGGACTTTAAGACCGAACATCTACCACAGCGAAAAGATAGTATTACGGA
Source organism: Zea luxurians (assembly GCA_029449295.1). NCBI lineage: Eukaryota > Viridiplantae > Streptophyta > Magnoliopsida > Poales > Poaceae > Zea > Zea luxurians. The sequence goes on along the minus strand of JAOPSE010000083.1, from coordinate 9,085,990 downwards.
TGATCCGGTCCCCGAGACCGGAAAGTCCGTCATCACACAAAGATCATCTGATTCCTCTGTGGGGGACATGATAGAGGAATTCAGAGATCTTGATAAACTAGGACAGGGGTTTACATCGGCTGATCCTTTGGAGGAGATTGACATAGGAAATGGTAAAACTCCAAGGCCGACTTTTGTAAACAAGACCCTGGAGACCGATTCTAGAAATGAGATGATCGGTCTATTGAAGGAATATTCAGATTGTTTTGCTTGGAATTACACTGAAATGCCTGGACTAAGCCGAGAGATTGTCGAACATCGGCTGCCTATTAAGTATGGTTTCAGACCCTTCAAGCAGAAAGCTAGAACATTTCGTCCAGATCTTCTCCCACGAATCAAGGACGAAATCCACCGGCTGCTAGAAGCTAATTTTATTAGACCTTGCAGATACGCAGAGTGGGTCTCCAATATTGTGCCGGTGGAGAAGAAGGAGTCAGGTAAGCTTAGAGTATGCATTGATTTTCGTAATTTAAATAAAGCAACTCCTAAAGATGAATATCCCATGCCCATAGCCGACACATTAATCAATAATGCATCAGGAAATAGAATTATTAGCTTCCTTGATGGTAATGCCGGATATAATCAGATTTTCATGGCCGAAGAAGATGCGTCTAAAATGGCCTTTATATGTCCAGGCTTCATTGGTTTATTTGAATGGGTTGTCATGACATTCGGTCTTAAAAATGCTGGTGCTACTTATCAGAGGGCTATGAATCTGATCTTCCATGAGTTGTTAGGAAACACTGTGGAAGTCTACATTGATGATATTGTAGTCAAATCAGCTGAGTTTAGTTCTCATATAGCTGATTTGCGCAAAGCCTTTGATAAAATGCGTCGGTACGGTTTGAAAATGAACCCACGTAAGTGTGCTTTTAGAGTGTCGGCTGGTAAGTTTTTAGGATTTGTCATCCATGAACATGGTATAGAAATAGATCCTGACCGAATCAAGTCTATTCGGAATGTGGGGCCTCCGACTTGTAAGGTCGAAGTGCAGAGGTTTCTCGGCAAGGTGAATTATTTATGAAGGTTTATTTCTAACCTAGCGGGGAAGATTGATGCCTTCACCCCTATCCTTCGGCTTAAGAATGATGCTGAATTCACTTGGGGGGCAGAGCAGCAGGAAGCATTTGATCTCATTAAAAAATACTTGTCTTCGGCTCCCGTGTTAAAAGCACCACAAGTAGGAGCGCCATTCAGATTATACATTGCAGCTGAAGACAAGGTTATTGGGGCTGTTCTGACACAAGAAACTGAGGGGAAGGAGCATGTGGTGACATATCTAAGCCGAAGGTTGGTGGATGCTGAAACAAGGTACACTTTTATTGAAAAGTTATGTTTATGCTTGTTTTATGCATGCACCAAATGTAGATGTTATTTACTGTCTAGTCATTGCACTGTTTCTGGTCAAGCCGATGTAATCAAATACATGTTGCATAACCCAATTATGAGTGGTAGAATTGGTAAGTGGGCTTATGCACTCATAGAATATGACTTGGCCTATGAACCATTGAAATCTATGAAAGGCCAAGTCGTAGCGGATTTTATTGTAGAACATCGGGTTAATGATATTCATGAACTAGACATGTCATACCTCACTATTACTCCTTGGACTTTATATTTTGATGGATCGGTTTGCAATGAAGGGCAAGGAATTGGCATTGTGCTTGTTTCACCAAGTAATGTCTCCTTTGACTTCTCTAGCCGATTGAAAACTTATTGCACTAATAATCAAGCCGAATATGAGGCCCTCCTATTCGGCTTAGAACTTTTAAATGGTATGGGAGTAAAACATGTGAAGGTATTTGGTGATTCTCAGCTGGTTGTCCAACAAGTGTTAGAAGAATATCAATGTTTTGATAGTACTCTAAATAGTTACCTTGAGAAATGTTGGAGCATAATCCATTCTTTTGACGAATTCAGTATTCGACATATCTCTAGAGTTGAGAATCATAGAGCTAACGATTTGGCACAAGATGCATCAGGTTATCGGATAAAGAGAGGGAAATTTCACAAAACTGAAATTCCGATAACCAGTGCAGAGCCAAATTCCCAGGTCGCGGACCGTCCGCGTGACGACGCCGGACCGTCCGGGGTTTACAGAAATGTTCTCTTAATCGATTCGGCTGACAATGAAGCCGATGTAAGTGATTGGAGGACACCTATACTTAATTATTTACGAAATCCCAATATTAGGACAGATAAGAACATTCGGCGAACAGCTTTCAAGTATGTTTTGATGAGTGATGAACTTTACCGCCGAACAGTCAGTGACGTCCTGCTGAAGTGCTTGGGCCCAGATGGTGCTATATTAGCCATGGCCGAAGTACATGAAGGAATTTGTGGTACTCATCAATCGGCTCCAAAGATGAAGTGGTTGTTGCGAAGGTCTGGTTTTTATTGGCCTAGTATGATAGCTGATTGTTTCAAGTACTACAAGGGATGCCAAGTGTGTCAAAAATTCGGCGACCTACAGTTGGTCCTTGCAGCCGAATTGCATCCTATTATCAAGCCTTGGCCGTTCAGAGGATGGGGATTAGACTTTATTGGAGAAATTCATCCTTCATCATCAAAGGGGCATCGGTTTGTGTTAGTTGCCACTGACTATTTCACCAAATGGACTGAAGCCGTTGCTCTGAAAAACATGACGCACAAGGAGGTAATTGAGTTCATAACTGAGCATATTATTCATAGATTCGGCATTCCCCAGACCTTGACTACAGATCAAGGGACTTCTTTTATGTCAAAGGAGGTACATGAATTTGCTAAATTATACAGAATTAAGCTGCTTAATTCATCTCCATATTATGCTCAGGCCAATGGACAGGCCGAGTCTAGTAATAGGACATTGATTAATTTGATAAAAAAGAAGATATCTGATAATCCTAAACATTGGCATAAGATTTTGTCCGAAGCTTTATGGGCTCATAGAATATCTAAACATAGTGCTACTAAAGTTTCTCCTTTTGAGCTTGTCTATGGGCAGGAAGCAGTATTGCCTGTGGAAATAAGTTTGAATGCTGTCAGGTTCGCCAGACAAAATGATTTAACTGTCACTGATTATTATAATTCAATGATGGATAATATTGATGAGGTGACCGACAAGAGGGTGATAGATTTGGGAGCAATAGAAAAGGACAAGATTATGGTAGCCAGGGCCTACAACAAGAAGGTCAAAGCAAAGTCATTTCAAGTAGGAGATCTGGTGTGGAAGACCATCTTACCTCTAAGGAATAAAGACCGGAAGTTTGGAAAATGGTCGCCAAGCTGGGAGGGTCCTTATAAAGTAAAACAGGTGATGTCTGGCAACGCCTATTTGCTACAAACATTACAAGGCAAGGATTTGCCTAAGGCTTTGAATGGGCGTTTCCTCAAACAGTACCATCCTAGTATGTGGCAAGATGCCTAAGAGAACCGATGTGAGCACATCGAGTTAGTTGCTTTTGGTTCGCCCAGCTCCACCAAAAGGCAGGGGGGCATATGTTTGAACCATAATTGAGCCTGCGGACGGTCCGGCCCTGAGGCCGGACGGTCCGCGGTCCGGATAGTCCGCGCCTGGGGGCCGGACGGTCCGCGCGTGCGCAGAACAGATTAGGGTTCCGAGTTTTTGTGTTACGGTTGTTAGCTAAAATCATGGGAAAAGCTCGGAAATTAGTTTGTAAAGGGTCCAGCCCCCCCTCCTCTATAAATAGAGAGGTATACGGCCGATTTATAATCATCAATCGAATCAATACAACTTCTATTTCGCATTTTATCTTAGGAGTAGTTCTAGTCTAGTTTAGGTTTAGCTATCCAATCCCCAAATTCTTCGTCTCTCTTCGGCTCTACGTCGATTAGAGGAGTCTAGGTCGGCCAGCCCGAGCCTAGACACCACCTAGGATCTCTACTCCCCGACGGGGTCCCTCCCGGGAGCGAGACCCAGGCGCCGTCGGCGATCTTCCGCCGTCCCTGCGTACGCGCGGACCGTCCGGCCCCAGGGCGCGGACCGTCCGGCCGTCAGGCAGGAGCCCTAGCCGCGCACCAGGCCGCGGACCGTCCAGCCCCAGGCCGCAGACAGTCCGCCCTTGCGCAGAGAGCACCACCGCGCCTCGCACCAGGCCGCGGACCGTCCGGCCCCTGCGCGCGGACCGTCTGCCCCTGTGCAGAGGGCACCGCCACGGTTCTTGTTGAGTGTTTGGCGCTCCAAAAAGGCGTCAACATACTTTTTGGCGACTCCGCTGGGGAAAAACATCTAGGCTCATCAAATCGGCCCTCAATGGCCGGTTCAAAGGATAGCTCTGATATTTCTCTAAGCAACATCATAGAGCCGACTTGGGAAACCTTGCCGGCTGACGAGCAGCTCCAGTTTGAGGAGCATAAGGAGCGGATGATCCAGGAGGCGAAAGCAAAGTTCTTGGCCAACTTCAAAGTGGACAGGAACAACAAGGTCGTCCGACATCGGGCAACGGATCCGGCTTCGCTCCAACTCACGCCAGATATCCCCAATGTAAGTAATACCAATGATCTGCAATCTCTTAGAAATTATGTAGAAGATCAGCGTGAACAAATGCAGAACATCATAGGGGGTATGCAAAGCGATCTTAAGAGACTAGTACGTGCATTTGATAAATCTAGTACCGCAAATTTTCCTTCGCACGAGGTTGAGTTAGGAGATAACGCGCGTAACACATCGGCTACAGGTTGTCACGACCAGTCACAACCCCTTTATGGGATGCCGATGGACACATATCCTAAGCAACCGCAAATCGGCAGCAAACCAGCCGATCTGCACATGCCCGGACCGTCCGCACGTGAGCGCGGACCGTACGGGCCAACAGCAGTCGGGCCTATTTTTAATGAGTTACCTAGATATGCGCCCGAGCCACCACATATGACACAGAACCCAAACTACCCAGTCGGACGGTCCGCATACAATGACGGACGGTCCGCATATGACCACGGACGGTCCGGGTACATATCCGGACAGTCCGCGCATGAGTCTTTTGAGGAGGATTATTACCTGAATCCTCGCCCGTCCCAGCAACACTTCCCATCACATTATGCAATGCACCAGCCCATTAATTCAGGATCCAGAGCCCAGGAAAGCTTTCCGGCCCCACCTAAAAGGCCGGAAAGAAATGATCAAACCTATGAGCCATATAGGGCAAATGGGAATGCACCAGCCCAGGAAATCTGCGTGGGACACGTGGCCGAGCCAACGGCTAGAAGGGGGCACCGGACTGTCCGGTGTGCACCGGACATGTCCGGTGCGCCAACGGCTCTCAGGCTGCCAACGGTCGGCTTCGTTATTTAAGGAAGGAAATCAGGCACCGGACAGTGTCTGGTGTGCACCGGACTGTCCGTTGCGCCACCCGACAAAAGGCAAGATTTGCCTTCCTGGATTGCTTCCAACGGCTCCTAGGCCCCTTGTGCCTATAAAAGGGACCCCTAGGCGCCTCCAGCAAGAGATAAGCGCAGCCAACAAGTGTAGACTTCACTCGAATCAATTCTCACTCTCCCTCTTGTGTGTAACTCTATAGTTTGTGTAGAAGGCACAGCTATAAGCCTTAAGAGAGAGGAGAAGTGCTGCTTAGAGCTAGAGCAAGGTCTTGAGCGTATCGTTACTCTGCCGGGGTGCTGCCAAGAAGATTGTAAGCAGCCGCGGTTTTGTTGTAACCCCACTCAATAGTGAAAGGCTCTATCTGTCATACTGACAGATCTGAGCAAACGGAGGAAGGAGTTGAAATAGACTCCAAGCCTAGGTGTGGCTAACTCCAACGAGGACTAGGCAAGCATTTCAGGCTTGGCCGAACCTCGGGATAAATCCTTGCGTCTGTGTGCTCTGTTCTGTATTGTACTCTGACTCTCTGTCTTACTCGCTTATATATCTGCACTTCACTACTTACTTGTGGTACTAGCTTTCCTTGAAGTGCAGGATATTCGTAAGACAGGAACTTCAATTCCACTGCAACCTACTCGAAGGGTTCTTCACTCCACTGCGATCCTGTCTTCGAGTAGAGTAAGATTTAAGTTTTAAAGTGATAATTTTTATTCGCCTATTCACCCCCCTCTAGGCGACATCTAGATCCTGTTCCCGGGCCAAAGGGAACTTTCAATACATCCGGGCCGTCGAGCGCTCCGGGGTCGAGGGCCCGGATGAGTCGGAGTACTCCTCGGATGAGGAGGACTCGGACGGCGGCGGCGAGGACGAGGACGACGACGACGATGGCGGCGACGACGACGACGGTGGCGACGGCGACGGCAGCGGCAGTGGCAGGGGCAGCGGCGACGGCGGCAGGGACAGTGACGGCGGCGGCAGCAGGGGCAGCACCAAAGGCGGCAGCAGCAAGGGCAGCACCAAGGGCGGCAGCGGCGGCAGGGGCAGGGCCAGTGGCTAGACGCCACTGGTCTTCTTAGATATTAGTATAGTATAGTATAGTATAGTTAGAATAATGTAGTAGTAATGTAGAGTAGTATAGCGTAGTGTAGTAGTAGTAATGTAATGTAGTAATAGTAGGGGAGTATCAACTCGCGAAGAGTTGATTTGTAAGTTTATTAATGTCGGGGACCATAATTAGGGGTACCCTCAAGACGCCTAATTCTCAGCTGGTAACCCCCATCAGCATAAAGCTGCAGAGGCCTGATGGGTTTGATTAAGTCAGGGATCAGTCCATACGAGCGACTCGATCACGCCACGCCCGAGCCTAGTCTCGGGCAAGGGCAGCCGACCCTGAGGTGTTTCCGTCTCGCCCGGGGCCCCCTTTTTACGGCAGACGCATCTCCGGCTCGCCCGAGGCCTTGCCTTCGTTAAGAAGCAACCCTGACTAAATCACTGCGCCGACCGACCAAGTCACTGGGGCATTTAACGCAAAGAGTGAGACCGACGGGCGACAGGGCTTTGCCAAAGGCGCCATAGGAGGCTCCGCCCGACCCAGGGCTCGGACTCGGGCTAAGGCCCCGGAAGACGGCGAACTCCGCTCCGCCCGACCCAGGGCTCGGACTCAGGCTAAGGCCCCGGAAGACGGCGAACTCCGCTCCGCCCGACCCACGGCTCGGACTCGGGCTAAGGCCCTGGAAGACGGCGAACTCCGCTCCGCCCGACCCAGGGCTCGGACTCGGGCTAAGGCTCCGGAAGACGACGAACTCCGCTCCGCCCGACCCAGGGCTCGGACTCGGGCTAAGGCCCCAGAAGACGACGAACTCCGCTCCGCCCGACCCAGGGCTCGGACTCCGCCCCGGCCTCTGTCGAACAACCTCCGCCTCGCCCGACCCCGGGGCTCGGGCTTGGCCTCTGCCATGCAGGACGGACTCGACTTCGGCTTCGGAGGAGCCTCCACGTCACCCGACCTAGGACACAAGTCCGCCACGACAGCAGGAAGCACCATCATCACCCTGCCCCGAGCCGACTCGGGCCGCAGAGAACAAGACCGGCGTCCCATCTGGCCAGCTCCGCCAGATAGGCAATGATGGCGCCCCGCTAGGCCCATGACGACGGCGGCTCCCAGCCCCCTTACGAAAGCAGGGGGACGTCAGCAAGGGCCCAACCACTTCGACAGCTGTCCCTCCGCCAGGCTCCGTTGCTTCTCCGACAGCCACGACACCACACCATCTGGGCGCCAAGATCTCTCCGGCTGCCACCTTGGCATGTACTTAGGGCACTAGCTCTCCCTCGCTAGACACGTAGCACCTTGCTACACCCCCATTTGTACACCTGGATCCTCTCCTTACACCTATAAAAGGAAGGACCAGGGCCTTCTTAGAGAAGGTTGGCCTCGCGGGAACGAGGGCAGGGGCAGGCGCTCTCTTGGGGCCGCTCGCTCCCCTCACCCGCGCGGACGCTTGTAACCCCCTACTGCAAGCGCACCCGACCTGGGCGCGGGGCGAACACGAAGGCCGCGGGATCCTCGACAGCTGTCCCTCGTCACGACCCGGCTCCGGCCGCCTCGCTCTCTCCCCCCTTCGCGCTCCGCCCACGCGCTCGACCCATCTGGGCTGGGGCACGCGGCACACTCACTCGTCGGCCCGGGGACCCCCCGGTCTCGAAACGCCGACAGTTGGCGCGCCAGGTAGGGGGCCTGCTGCGTGTTGACGAGCAGTTTCCCGTCAAGCTCCAGATGGGCAGTCTCCAACGACCTCTCCAACCCGGGACGGTGCTCCGTTTCGGGAACCTCGAGTTCATGTCTCTCGACAGCGGCTACGACATGGTACTCCTTCCACCGCCGCGCGGCGGCGACAATGGCGGTCGACAGCCCGTTCGCCGGCGGCGGAATCGACGACGTCCTTCCCGCGTAGGGGAAGAACAGCATTCGAGCTTGCCCCATCCTCTCCCTCGCCATCGGAGGAGGAGGCGGGGCAACCAGGGCCGAGCAGGAGGCTGCGCTCCATCGACCGTCGAACGAATCGACATCCCCGGTGCCCCAACGGAGGACGCGTCAGGCGTCACCCCCGCGTTTGAGGCGAAGGCGAGCGCCGTCCCCCAGCAACACGCCAACCCCGAGCAGGTGGACGACGCCAGCACGCTCACGGAGGGCCTGTGGGACGTCGCCCTCGCACCCAGGACGACGGCGCGATCAGCCCCCGGTGCAACCTCGTCGCTCCTCGTCGACAAAAAGGTACCGACCGTTCCTCATCCTTCGTCATTTCGACTCGACCTCAACCCGCCTAGCGACCTCGCTCTGGCGGGCACTCACGTTGAGGCAAGTGCAACCCCTTTTGGGTTGCGTGTGCGGTCGCCTTGGGACCGATTGACGGGCGTCTCGACCTACGGGCCCTCTGGGTCCGAGGAAGATGACGACCCCAGCATCTGCTGGGATTTCTCTGGATCTGGCAACCCCAGTGCCATGCGGGACTTCATGACCGCATGCGACTACTGCCTTTCCGATTGTTCCGACGGCAGCCGCAGCCTTGACGACAAGGACTACGGCCCGAGCCACGAATGTTTCCACGTCGAGCTAGGGGATCCCTCCGGAGGCAGCTGTCTCGGCATGCCGGAGGATGGTGATCTCCCTAGGCCGGCGCCTCGCGCCGACATCCTGCGGGAGCTAGCTGTGGTCCCCGTTCCGGCGGGGGGTCACGACCCACAGCTCGAGCAAGTCCGCGGGGCGCAGGCCGGGCTCGACGAGGGGGCAGGAGCGCTCGAGCCGATCCGCCGGGACATCGGGCAGGCATGGGCGAACCAGCCCCCGGCCGGAGAAATACGTCACCTGCCCCAGGGTCTCCAGCACCGCATCGCCAACGATGTCAGGAACAGGCCGCCACCCGCATCCGGCGGAACCGGTCAGGACCTGGCAGCCGCGGCGATGCTCCTCCGCGCGATGCCGGAGTCATCAACCACCGAGGGTCGGTGAATCCAGGGAGAGCTCAAGCATCTCCTGGAAGGCGCTGCGGCCCGATGGGCCGAGAGCTCTGCCTCCCAAAGGCAGGGGTACCCCTCGGAACCTCGTGCCGCGACTTCCCGACCCATGCGGGAAGCCTCGGTCTACACCGGGCGCACGCGCAACACCGCGCCTGTGGCCCCGGGTCACCTTGGCGACGAGCACCCTCATCGCGACCGTCGGGCCCGCCTCGACGAAAGGGTGCGCCGAGGCTATCACCCCAGGCGTGGGGGGCGCTACGACAGCGGGGAGGATCGGAGTCCCTCGCCCGATCCACCTGGTCCGCAGGTCTTCAGCCGGGCCATTCGGCGGGCGCCGTTCCTGACCCGATTCCGACCCCCGACTACTATCACAAAGTACTCGGGGGAGACAAGACCGGAATTGTGGCTCGCGGATTACCGCCTGGCCTGTCAACTGGGTGGAACGGACGACGACAACCTCATCATCCGCAACCTCCCCCTGTTCCTCTCCGACACTGCTCGCGCTTGGTTGGAGCACCTGCCTCCGGGGTAGATTTCCAACTAGGAGGATTTGGTCCAAGCTTTCGCCGGCAACTTCCAGGGCACGTACGTGCGCCCCGGGAATTCCTGGGACCTCCGAAGCTGTCGGCAACTGCCGGGAGAGTCTCTTCGGGACTACATCCGGCGGTTCTCGAAGCAGCGCACCGAACTGCCCAACATCACGGACTCCGATGTCATCGGCGCGTTCCTTGCCGGCACCACCTGCCGTGACCTGGTAAGCAAGTTGGGTCGCAAGACCCCCACCAGGGCGAGCGAGCTGATGGACATCGCCACCAAGTTCGCCTCTGGCCAGGAGGCGGTCGAGGCCATCTTCCGAAAGGACAAGCAGCCCCAGGGCTGCCCGTCGGAAGATGCTCCCGAGGCGTCTACTCCGTGCGGCGCCAAGAAGAAAGGCAGGAGGAAGTCGCAAGCGAAACGCGACACTGCCGACGCAGACCTTGTCGCCGCCGCTGAACACAAGAACCCTCGGAAGCCCCCAGGAGGTGCCAACCTTTTCGACAAGATGCTCAAGGAAGCGTGCCCTTACCATCAGGGGCCCGTCAAGCTCAATCCCGAAAAGTGCGTCTTCGGGGTGCCCCGAGGCATGCTCCTGGGATTCATCGTCTCCGAGCGGGGCATCGAAGCCAACCCGGAGAAAATCGCTGCCATCACCAACATGGGGCCCATCAAGGACTTAAAAGGCGTACAGAGGGTCATGGGATGTCTCGCGGCTTTGAGCCGTTTCATCTCGCGCCTCGGCGAAAGAGGCCTGCCTCTGTACCGTCTCTTAAGGAAGGCCGAGTGCTTCACTTGGACACCCGAGGCCGAGGAAGCTCTCGGGAACCTGAAGGCGCTCCTCACCCAGGCGCCCATCTTGGTACCCCCAGCTGACGGAGAAGCCCTCTTGGTCTACGTCGCCGCTACCACTCAGGTGGTTAGCGCCGCGGTCGTGGTCGAAAGGCAAGAAGAGGGGCATGCATTGCCCATTCAGAGGCCAGTTTACTTCGTCAGCGAGGTGCTGTCCGAAACCAAGATCCGCTACCCACTAGTTCAGAAGCTGCTGTATGCAGTGATCCTGACGAGGCGAAAGTTGCGACATTACTTCGAGTCTCATCCGGTAACTGTGGTGTCATCCTTCCCCCTAGGAGAGATCATCCAGTGCCGAGAGGCCTCGGGACGGATCGCGAAGTGGGCGGTGGAAATTATGGGCGAGACAATCTCGTTCGCCCCTCGGAAGGCCATCAAGTCCCAGGTACTGGCGGACTTCATAGCCGAATGGGTCGACACCCAGTTGCCGACGGCTCCGATCCAACCGGAGCTCTGGACCATGTTTTTCGATGGGTCGCTGATGAAGACGGGAGCCGGCGCAGGCCTGCTTTTCGTCTCACCCCTCGGGAAACATCTGCGCTACGTGCTACGCCTCCATTTCCCGGCGTCCAACAATGTGGCTGAGTACGAAGCTCTGATCAACGGGTTACGAATCGCCATCGAGCTAGGGGTCCGACGCCTCGACGCTCGCGGCGACTCGCAGCTCGTCATCGATCAAGTCATGAAGAACTCCCACTGCCGCGACCCGAAGATGGAAGCCTACTGTGATGAGGTTCGACGCCTGGAAGACAAGTTCTACGGGCTCGAGCTTAACCACATCGCCCGGCGCTACAACGAGACTGCGGACGAACTGGCAAAGATAGCCTCGGGGCGAACGACGGTTCCCCCGGACGTCTTCTCCCGGGATCTGCACTGTTGGGGACTTGTTCTCAAATGCTAAGAGTTAAGAACAAGGCAACATAAAAAGTGTTAAATGTTAAAGTCCTTCGTCCTTCGAAACATTATTCCCCTTCGGGAAATAATGAGTTTCGGACGAAGGTCACAAGAGACATACCTTCGTAAATATAACAAATAATGACGAAGGATTCATACAAAGCATGAAATATAATATAAACACCATCATAGAATCATTTCTATTTTATTAACATGGAGAAATAGAAATGATTTCAAATCGCAAATGTACCTTCGGTCTTGAGAGAAGGTAAAAAGTACAAGCGTGACGCAAAAGCAAATGCCAAGTCAGCGTGAACAGTACGGGAGTACTGTTCATCTATTTATAGACGCGGGACGCAGCCCACGTAAAATTACATTCATGTCCATTACATTTGTCAATGACTTATGGAAATCTGTCAAGGCCCACGTAGTCTTTTCATCTTTAAGTCGGTTCCCCTCTCTGCTATCGCGACGAAGCTTCCCTGCGCACAGCTTCGGCTGTGCACCATCCTTCGTGGAGCTTGATAATCAGCTCGTCCTTCGTCTGGTTCAGGCTTCGTCCTGACCATACTTCATGTTCATAATTCTGAGTCCGAAGATACCTGTTCATATAATCCACTTGGAAAACATTGTCAAATCATGTTTTTGAGGACCTTCGGAGGACGAAGGCCCCCAACAGTAGCCCCTCGCAATATTAATTTGTTAATGATAAATTCAGATTGCGATATGGACGAAGGCCTTGAGCCGAAGGTCCGAAAAAACACCTTCCCTTTGCTAGAATAGCAACATTCACTGACAAGCGGGGTCTTTCAATTTTCATCGCCCTGGGCGTATAAATAAGATCATACCGCAAACTTATTTGGTACGCACACTTGCCATCTGCTTCGGCCCACTAAATTTTTAGCTCTTGTGCACTAAGATTTGCTGATCTTTTTGATTTTGAAGCTTCGGCCTTGAAAACAGTTTTTTAGCGTTTCCGAAGATGTCTGAAGGTAAGAAGATCCCTGCTGAGACGAAGCTGAGCCTCGACGAAGAGAAGAACTTAGGGTTCCTTATAGCGATGGCGGAGACCAATACGGAGAAAATCACCAAGGAGATTCTTGAAGGTTTGTCCGAAGATACTGGTGACAGCGACAGTTACGATGTAGAAAGTGGCGGGGAAGAGTCCGAAGATCGACCATGGCGGCCAAGTCACACGGTTTTCGGGAAAACCACTATTAAGCAGAGTCATATTGATAATATGAGGGGGCGGTATTTTCGAGATATATCTATTGTGAGGGCTGATGCTGGAGAAAAGACTTCTCCCACCCCCGAAGAAGATGAAGTCGTAATCTTCCGAAGCTTTCTCAAGGCTGGGCTTCGATTCCCCCTAAGCAACTTTGTTGTTGAGGTACTGAAAACATTTCAAGTCTACCTTCATCAAATTACTCCCGAAGCTATCATAAGAATGGGGATGTTTGTCTGGGCTGCGAGAAGCCAAGGTTTAGAACCAAATGCTAAAAGCTTTTGCAACATTCATGAGTTGTTATATGAGACGAAGCCCTGGGGGAAAGAACAATATCACAACAACTTTGGGTGTTACAGCTTCGGTGCCCGCTCTGGGTCAAGCCGCCCTGTGCCAACCTTTCGGAAGAGGTGGCCCGGAGCCTGGATGACCGAGTGGTTCTATGTAAAGAATGACTTAACAGCGCAAGAAGATGTCAAGAATATCATTATGCGCCCCATATGGCAACGCTTCGGACTTCGAAGGCCGAAGGTTGAAATGGATGAAGCAGCCGAGGAATGCCAAAGAGCCTTCGGCGTAATCTGCTCTTTCATTGGGACAAGGGACTTGGTCCAAGAGCATATTGCCTTCAGGGTGTGGCCACTTGCAGGAAAGTGGGAAATGCCGAAGGAGACCATCAAAGAGTCCGACGAAGGCGGACTGGTCAGACTGAAATACACATTCAAATATGCAGATAAATTTGTTGAACCTGATGATGACTGGTTGAAAAGCATTGAAACATTAAGTGACGAATTGCTTGGGGCATATTCGAAGGCCGAGAACACTGCGTTATCAGCAGCCTTCGGAGGCCGAAAAAAGAAAAGGCTCAACCGGGTATTTGACGCAGTCGGGTTTGTCTACCCTGACTACCACTATCCGGTATTGAGTCGCAAAAGAAAAAATACTTCTACTGCGGCAGAAGCTACCACGAGTGCTACTAGTGAGCCAGTGCCGCAAAGGAAAAAGATGAGGGTGCTCACCCACCCAGCGCGTTTTATTGAACCGGCCACAGTGCCAGAATTTATTGGTGAAGTCTCTTTGGCCTCTGAAGCTACCGAACCAGCTTCAGTGCCGAAGATAGAAGAGAAAACTGAAGCGCCTTCAGCAGAAAAAGTAGAAAAGCCGAAGATTGAAGGGCCAAAAATATCGGCAATCTTAAGTCCTTCAGCAAATGTCGAATCAATAAAAAATCAAAAGGGCCCATTGGTGACCCCAAAAAGAAAAAGAATGGTGAACGTACTAGATGTCTTGGAGACAATTAAGTCTTCAAGCACAACTCCAAAAAAGACTGTTGAACTTGCTGAAGCGTCTACTGAAGCTTCGAAACAACAAGCTGAAACTGAAGCTGGACCTTCAGAGCCCACCAAGGAACAATCTTTGGAGACCGAGAAAATATCAGAACCAGCTTTGGTTGAAGAAATTGACACTGCCGCCCCCGAAGCTCCTTCCAGCACATGTGATTACATCGTGCGACATGTTTCGGGGAAGAAATTATCTGAAGAAGAGACTTATGAAGCCAATCACTATGCTAGAGAGTTAAAGTATCCGAAGGGGGCAGTAGTGTTCAATGGGACAAATGAAGACGACTTCCTATACTGCCTCCCCGATAACAAAGAATTATCTGTCTGCCGGGAGATGGCTAGAAGTATGGGTTTCCCGAAGCTCGAAGCTGGATTAAGTGCTATGACGAAGGAAGATCTCGCGGACAGTCTTGCGTACAATAGCTTAAAGGTATGGGAATTAGACTTTTGAAAAAAAAAATTCAATACGTAATTCATTTCTTTATTCTTATATGGATTCTTTTTTGTATAGGGTTTAATCATGAGCAACGCATTAAGAGCACAAAAGAGTGCCGAAGATGAGAGTTATGAAATTGTGTTCAACAATTTACGATCAGAAGTTATTAAACTGAGAAACGAAGCTCTAGAAAAAGATAAAATTCTGGTTACATTAGTAGACAAGATAAAAAAGGACGAAGCTGCTGCAAAGATTCAGGCCGAAGCTCAGAAACGCGAAATTAAAGATCTTCAGAAGCAATTGGCCCGGGCGAAAGAAGAACGCATACTTGAAGAAACAAGACGGGAATGCAGCGACCAATGGGCTGATCATTTGGAAGCAACCGTGGAAGAGCTTCGGTCTTCTAAGAAAAAATGCTACGAAAAATCCATGGAATGCGTAAAGAAAATTAAAACCAGCTTCGCCAGCGTGGGCGCATTTTCCAGTGAAGAGAATTTCTCAAGAGGCAATCCCGAAGGTCCAATAGAATGGATCAGTCACGAAGCAGAGGCCTTCGAGGAAATCCTGAGTAGCCGTGACGACATTTGCGCTTTTTCGGGCGCCAGGGGAGTTGCTACTGTCTTGGAGAAGAAAGGTTGCGGGCATGTAAAATCTTTAGCTCAGTCCGAAGCTGCCTTATCCTCCGAAGACATCAAAGACCCCTCGGCCGAAGCAAGCATGATTGGTGGCAAATTCTTTACTGATGTCTGGGACAACGGCGGCCGAGAAATGGCGCAAGAAATTATTCAAAGGAGTGAAAAAGGCATCCATGATGCTAGGAAAGTAACAGAAGTTGCCGAAGGGCAAATAGGTACTAATTAGTCGCTCTTATTGTGTTGTAATTTTTAATTCAAACTTTACTCGCGGTTTATAATAGTAATGCAAAAATATTCTCTTCCCTCAGAACCTGCTGGATCGTCCGTTGACCCTCACACAAAAAAGGATGACGAAATCAAACAAATGGCCGAAGCTATCATGGATAAAGTTGTTGAACAACTTCTAAATGAGGCTGCCGAAGTAGTATTAAGAGAAGACTAGGTGATATTAGAAAAAACATTTGAAGTGTGATCTATGTAATATTTTGTACATTTGAATGTAATATACAAGTCTCTTTTCATTATTCAATTCTTTACGATGCATGAAATTCTACATACATACCATTTTTGAGCCTTCGGCGAAAAAACACCTTCCCTTCTTTTCATGCTTCGTGAAGAAGACATTCTTCGTTAAAACTATTCTGATGAATCGCGTCCACGCTTCGTGAAAACATTCTCCGAAGCTATACAATTTCGATATTGCTCTGATGAAGCTCGTCTATGCTTCGTAAAAACATTCTCCGAAGCTGTATTCCGAAGATTATCATTGTATTCCCTCGTGACTTTACACAATTTTCACTTTCTCAAAGCGTCCTTTCGAAGGTTGATACTGTGTCCCCTTCTTTTGCCAAATGCAACATGATGTATGATGCTTATGCTATGCAAAATGATGTGATGATGTTATGTTATGCGAATGACATTTGTTCCGAAGATACACACAAAATATATTTGTAAGCTCTGCATTCCCTTAGGAACGTCTTTGGAGCTTCTTCGCCTTTTACTTAGACGGTATAAGCTCTGCATTCCCTTAGGAACGTCTTTGGAGCTTCTTCGCCTTTTACTTAGGCGGTATAAGCTCTGCATTCCCTTAGGAACGTCTTTGGAGCTTCTTCGCCTTTTACTTAGGCGGTATCAGTGTTGACTTTTCGCTGTATGCTCTGCATTCCCTTAGGAACGTCTTTGGAGCAAAAAACTTACACTGCGCTCCCTTTGGAACGGCTTTTTGTAACTTCGGCAACTTACTCTGCGTTCCTTAGAACGACTTTTTGTTGCTTCGAAGGATTTTTAATAATTCGAAGGTCCTCCTTGTTACCGCCAATTTTTAAGCTTCAGCAACTTAAGCCTGTGGAGAAGATAGGTTTTCCTCATAACCAACCACGAAACTATTATATGAAAACTAAAATGTTCTTTATTACACAGAAAATAGAACTTAAACGGAAAAAACTGCTATCAAAGTAGGATATTTGTCAATAAATGTGCTTCGACTCTGGCACAGTACTATTGACTGTGCGAGCTTCAGATTGCTCTCTGAGATCCCTTTGGTGCGGAACATATTGGCTCCCTTCTGGCTGTTGGCCTTGTTGCAGCGGAGGTGGAGGCGGGGGCTGTTGCCATGAAGCTTGAGGTTGACTCGCCGAAGCTACGGAAACTGCAGGGTGGTTGCCCACGTATTCCGGGATGTAAGGCTGATGGTACGAAGCAGTATGCATGACCTGCTTCGGCTGGCCCTGTTGCGCTGCAGCTTCTGCTAGCTCCTTTTGTTTCTGGATGGTAACATGGCACATCCTGGTGGTATGGCCCTTGTTTTCACCACAGAATAAGCAAAATACCCTCCTTGGTTGATCTCCAAATCTTCCGCCGAAGCCCCTGGCGCCTCTGCCTCTTGGAGCTGGTGGCCGGAAGAAAGTTTGCTGTTGCCCCGAAGCCTGTGAGGAGCACTGCGGTCTGTTCTGCTGACTCCCCTTATCATCATTTTGAGTGGAGTTGTGGATGGACCTGACATGCCTCGGATAGAATCTTCCTCCGAAGCCCCTGGTCATCTCAGAAAATCTGAAGGCCTCCTCCCTTCTTTGGCGAAAGTCATTGTCGGCATGAATGTACTCGTCCATCTTTTGGAGCAGCTTCTCCAGAGTCTGAGGAGGCTTCCTAGCAAAGTATTGAGCTGCAGGTCCAGGACGAAGCCCCTTGATCATGGCTTTGATGACAATTTCATTGGGCACCGTTGGTGCCTGCGCCCTCAAACGCAAGAACCTTCTGACATACGCCTGAAGGTATTCTTCATGATCCTGAGTGCACTGGAACAAGGCTTGAGCAGTGACCGGCTTCGTCTGAAATCCTTGAAAGCTGGTTAATAACATATCCTTCAGCTTCTGCCATGAGGTGATAGTTCCTGGTCGAAGGGAGGAATACCAGGTCTGAGCAACACTCCTGACGGCCATGACGAAAGACTTCGCCATGACTGCAGCATTGCCACCGTACGAAGACACTGTTGCTTCGTAACTCATCAAGAACTGCTTCGGGTCTGAATGGCCATCGAACATGGGAAGCTGGGGTGGCTTATAGGACGGAGGCCAAGGTGTAGCCTGCAGCTCAGCGGACAGAGGAGAAGCATCATCGAAAACAAAATTTCCATGTTGGAAATTGTCATACCAGTCATCTTCGTTGAAGAAGCCCTCCTGATGAAGGTCTTTTTGTTGAGGCCTTCGGTTCTGCTCATCGTGGGTAAGATGACGGACTTCTTCAGAAGCTTCGTCTATTTGCCTTTGCAGCTCAGCTAACCTGGCCATTTTTTTCCTTTTTCCTCTGCACCTGCTGATGAAGCATCTCCATATCCCTGATTTCTTGGTCTAGTTCATCCTCCTGAAGCGTCGGGCTGACGGCCTTCCTCTTCTGGCTTCGGGCCTCCCGAAGAGAGACGGTCTCCTGGTTGGGGTCCAGCGGTTGCAGTGCTGCAGCTCCAGTCGTTGAAGCTTTCTTCGGCGCCATAGCGAGAGTCTATAGCTTCCGAAGGTGTTCGAAAAACTCGAAGTGGAAGTGAGTTGACCGGCGATGGGCGCCAATGTTGGGGACTTGTTCTCAAATGCTAAGAGTTAAGAACAAGGCAACATAAAAAGTGTTAAATGTTAAAGTCCTTCGTCCTTCGAAACATTATTCCCCTTCGGGAAATAATGAGTTTCGGACGAAGGTCACAAGAGACATACCTTCGTAAATATAACAAATAATGACGAAGGATTCATACAAAGCATGAAATATAATATAAACACCATCATAGAATCATTTCTATTTTATTAACATGGAGAAATAGAAATGATTTCAAATCGCAAATGTACCTTCGGTCTTGAGAGAAGGTAAAAAGTACAAGCGTGACGCAAAAGCAAATGCCAAGTCAGCGTGAACAGTACGGGAGTACTATTCATCTATTTATAGACGCGGGACGCAGCCCACGTAAAATTACATTCATGTCCATTACATTTGTCAATGACTTATGGAAATCTGTCAAGGCCCACGTAGTCTTTTCATCTTTAAGTCGGTTCCCCTCTCTGCTATCGCGACGAAGCTTCCCTGCGCACAGCTTCGGCTGTGCACCATCCTTCGTGGAGCTTGATAATCAGCTCGTCCTTCGTCTGGTTCAGGCTTCGTCCTGACCATACTTCATGTTCATAATTCTGAGTCCGAAGATACCTGTTCATATAATCCACTTGGAAAACATTGTCAAATCATGTTTTTGAGGACCTTCGGAGGACGAAGGCCCCCAACATGCACCAACCCTCGGTCAAGGTCAGCGACGCGCCCGAGCCCGAGGCGCCCTCGGCCCCGTCCGAGGGGACCTCGGCCCAGCCCGAGCCATCCTCGGTTCGACCCGAGGGTCCAACGGCCCCCGAGGACGAGGCGCTGCGCATCGAAGAGGAGCGGAGCGGGGTCGCGCCTGATCGAGATTGGCAGGCCCCGTACCTGCAGTATCTCCACCGAGGAGAACTACCCCTCGACCAGGCCGAGGCCCGGCGGGTAGCGCGACGCGCCAAGTCGTTCGTCCTGCTGGGCGATGAGAAGGAGCTTTACCACCGCAGCCCCTCGGGCATCCTTCAGCGGTGCATCTCCATCGCCGAAGGTCAGGAACTCCTGCAAGAGATACACTCGGGGGCTTGCGGCCATCACGCAGCGCCTCGAGCCCTTGTTGGGAACGCTTTCCGGCAAGGTTTCTACTGGCCGACGGCGGTGGCTGACGCCACTAGAATCGTCCGCACCTGCGAAGGGTGCCAATTCTATGCGAAGCAGACCCACCTGCCCGCTCAGGCTCTGCAGACGATACCCATCACCTGGCCCTTCGCTGTGTGGGGTCTGGACCTCGTCGGCCCTCTGTAGAAGGCGCCCGGGGGCTACACGCACCTGCTGGTCGCCGTCGACAAATTCTCCAAGTGGATCGAGGTCCGACCCCTGAACAGCATCAGGTCCGAGCAGGCGGTGGCGTTCTTCACCAACATCATCCATCGCTTCGGGGTCCCGAACTCCATCATCACCAACAACGGCACCCAGTTCACCGGCAAAAAATTCTTGGATTTTTGCGAGGACCATAGCATCCGGGTGGACTGGGCTGCCGTAGCTCATCCCATGTCGAATGGGCAAGTAGAGCGTGCCAACGACATGATTCTACAAGGGCTCAAGCCTCGGATTTACAATAACCTCAACAGGTTCGGCAAGCGATGGATGAAGGAACTCCCCTCGGTGGTCTAGAGCCTGAGGACGATGCCGAGCCGAGCCACGGGTTTCACGCCGTTCTTCCTGGTCTACGGGACCGAGGCCGTCTTGCCCACGGACCTGGAATACGGCTCCCCGAGGACGAGAGCCTACGATGATCAAAGCAACCAAGCCAGCCGAGAGGATTCGCTGGACCAGCTGGAAGAGGCTCGGGACAGGGCCTTACTACACTCGGCGCGGTATCAGCAGTCCCTATGACGCTATCACGCCCGAGGGGTCCGACCCCGAGACCTCCGGGTGGGCGACCTGGTGCTTCGGCTGCGGCAAGACGCCCGAGGGAGGCACAAGCTCACGCCCCCCTGGGAAGGGCCGTTCGTCATCGCCGAAGTCCTGAAGCCCGGAACGTACAAGCTGGCTAACAGTCAAGGCGAGGTCTACGGCAACGCTTGGAACATCCAACAGCTACGTCGCTTCTACCCTTAAGAAGTTTCCAAGTTATTCATATACCTCGCACCCCCACAAAGTTTAGTCAACAAGGAAGGGTCGGCCTCGCCTCGGCAAAGCCCGACCCTCCCTCGGGGGCTAAAAGGGGGGAAACCCCCTCTGCGTCGAAATTTTCCTCGAACAGAAAATCTCTTTTACCAGAATACCTTTCGTGCTTTTTGACTACTTCGAAAAGTGGGTCCTGGAAACGACGGGGTACACGTAAGCAGTCAAGGCTGACCGAGCCGAGGGACTCCTACGCCTCCGGGATACGGATACCTCACTCATCACCTTC
This sequence comes from Zea luxurians, assembly GCA_029449295.1. Taxonomy (NCBI): domain Eukaryota; kingdom Viridiplantae; phylum Streptophyta; class Magnoliopsida; order Poales; family Poaceae; genus Zea; species Zea luxurians. Next base: position 9,065,231 of record JAOPSE010000083.1, on the reverse strand, counting down.
TGCGATAAGTAACTCGCGTTCGGATAAGGTGACTCCGCGGATCGAACAAGTCCCTACGTACGGAAGCCCTTCTGTCGAAGCGATTTTTCGAGTCTTCTCGACCAAGTCGGCGATAGGGCCTCATGGACGAGTAAAAGTGCGCGTAAGAGGCAAGGCCGACCGAGCCGAGGGACTCCCACGCCTCCGGGATACGGATACCTCACTCCTCACCTTCCGCGAGAAGCAACTTTCGCTCGCACAAACATCCCTGTTACCGACAAAAAGTCTAGATACTCGAAACAAGAGGAAGAGAGACGCAGCTTTAACACGCAACAAGGGTGTGTGTTCTGGCCTCGACGGCCGCACAAGGCCCACGCTACAAGACAATCTGGTCCTGCAGGCTCGGGTCCTGACACTGGAAGAGGGCGGCGACACCCTCGGCATCGACAGCACCTTCGGCAAGGCCCGACCTAGCCTCGGGCGGCGACGCGGTCCGAGGGCCTCCGCTCCGAAGGACGACGTCATCACCACGCCCGAGCAATCACTGCCAGGGACTCCTCCGAGAACTCGGCCCGAGCAGGCGGCTCAGCCGGTCACCCCTGGGGCCTCGACCCACCATCTTCCAAGGGCGCCAGCTCGGTCCGAAGCCTCGGCTGATCAACTCCGACATCGATCCAGCCGACGGACAACCTGGCTAGGTTCCGGCCAACCAGGTTTTATTTCTCGAGCCAACTCCGCCTCAGCTCATGCTGATATCGCTACCCCTGGCCTCGGCTCGACGAAGAGCGGCCGAGGGGTCTCTTTAACTAAGCCGGAGGAGCCTCGGACAGCAGGGCCGACTGAGCCGAGGGATTCCTACGCCTCCGGGATACGGATACCTCACTCGTCACCTTGACACGGGGCGACTCATGCTTGGTGAAGCGGTTCAGACAAACGACAGGCGAGTCTTAGTGCTCAGAAATGAGGAAAAAACACGGCTCTGTGCCGGCGTTACATATATGTTCAGGCCCCGAAAGCCGAGATGAACAAAAAATCCGGCATTCAAAGTGCCATTACAAACGGAACTCTGGTTCCCCCTCCGCAGGTACGAACAACCCCACTCGATAGGGGTGGGCCTTCGGGGCAACAGAAGACCGACGAACGGCATGTCGTCGCCCGCCCTGACAGCGGCGACGATGAAGACTTCTGCCCTGGGGGGCCGAACAGCAGCAATGATGGCCTCAGGGCGGATGCTGCTGCTAGGAGGCCCCCGCCCTTGCCCAAACTCGAGAGGCAAGGACGGGCAGAAGGCCGTAGAGTTGGAGGTCGGTCCGTGGCCAACCTTGGCTGTCGCGCCGGCGGAAGAACCTCTTCCAGCTGCCGTGGCAGGAGGCGACACCGGGAGCGGCTCCGAAACCGCTCGGCTCGGCGAGCCGGGCACGCTGCAGCTGTCGGCGCCGCAAATGACTCCCGCCCTTCCCCCCGATCACCGAGGGAAGGAGCGGGCCGCCGCCCACGCAGGGGCCAACCCCAACTCGGCACACTCCCCTCCCCAGCACTAGTGATGAAAATCCTTGAGGCTGAGGGAGGGGCAGAGGCCGCAGCCCGGCTCGCTTTCCCCCACCATCAAGCCGGAGGCCACCCTCTTGGGTGACCGCCAGCGGAGGGGTGCAGCCGGGCTGCATGATGAAAATCCTTGAAGCCGAACGATGGCTGAAAGGTACCAACCCCCACGGAGTTGCGTTCCTCCAACGATGGAGCAAAAAGACGGCGGTTTCCCCCATCCGGGGGCTTGAAAGGTGGAAAGACACGATGCATGAGGCAGGAAGAAGGCATGGTCGCCTTACGGAAGGGGTCGCCCTCCTTTTAAAGGCGACTCTCCCTGCTCGCACCCTCGACCGTCGCGGGCCGAGTCTTCTCCAGCACGCCTCCAAAGCCCTCCCTTGTGGCGCGGGGGCTGGGTCCCGCATGTCATGCAAGATCGGCTCCGGGCAGAAGAAGCCAAACCGCCGCGCACGGCGCACGCGACCACCCAGCGGTTACGAGCGACCCTCCACTTTTGCCCAGGCCAACGGGTGAAAGGGGGAGGCAGCCATGTAGACGGCATGCAACCGCGCCAAGTGGCCGCGCCTCTCCGACTCCTAACCTGCCAGCGCGGAGGCCTAAGCCCACGCGTCGCGCGACCGGCGCGCCGGATGCTGCATGCAAGCACCTACACCACTGGCGCCACCACCGCGCCTCCTCGATTCCGGAACTGATACCGCGACCCGAGGTGACCCGGCGCACGGCCCAGCAGCGCCAGCCTGGCGCAGCAGTCAAACGCGGTCAAAAGTGGGCCGGCAGTAAAGACAGTGGCAGGCACGCGGGAGCAGCGGACACGCCAAGCTCACGTCCCATCCGAAGGCAGCAAGAGAACCCCCTCTCATGGTGTGAAGACGACGCGCCCGTGACTCGTCCCTCGAACGGCTCGCGCACGCGCAACGGCAGCCTCGCCAACTGCTCGCCCCGGCGCATTAACTCCACGGCTGGACAGGCGACGTTTCTGGCAGGGGCAGCTGGCGACGCTTCGCCTTCACCAAAACGACCACACCCAAAAGAGGTACACCACGTCGTTCAAATTCGTATCCTTTTTTTTCCCTTTTTTCCTCTTTCTCTATCTCTTGCAACAGGGACCGGGAAGGGGGATACCCCCAAAGGGATCCTTCCCCGTGAAGGAACTAGGCTCCGAGCCTCATTACTGATCAGGGGTTCGAAGGCTGGCTCCCCGAAGGGTTCAACAGCTGCCCCAGATCGTGTGGGCCCGACACCCACTACTGGTCAGGGGTTCGAAGGTCGGCCTCCCGAAAGGTTCCACGACCGCCTCAGGCTACTCGGGCTCCGCGCCCATTACTGATCAGGGGTTCGAAGGCTGGCCCTCCGAAGGGTTCACAGTCGCCTCAGACACCGAGCGAGGGATGACCAGGGGTACATTCGATACATAACCAAGGCTCGGGCTGCGCTCCCGAGGTACCCTAGGACATTTCCGAGACCAGCGGGAACGATCCTGTAACGGAATCCCATCGGAGGGAGGCAACGAGCCCTCGGACCCCGTCGCCAGGGGACCGGGTCCGGCAGATCACCCGCAGGTACTTTTGGGCGTGCCTCCGGGCCCCTAGCCGACCCCCAACGAACGGGGCACGGACGTCCACTCGGATTACCCGATCGCAGCTCACCGGAGACACCATGTTCGGTGCCCATCGAGGGTAACATGGCGCTCTCCCCCCTCCTCCTTGCGGAAAGGCGACGTAGGGGCGTATATAAAAAAGCCGAGTCTGTCCCTGATCGCCCTCTCGCCCTGTGCGGAGGCTCGGGGGCTGCTCTCGCAAAACCGGCTCCGGCCAAACCGTTGACAGCGTCAACATACCAGCCCGAGAACTTGGGTCCCGACAGTGCACCCGGGCTACGGCCTGTTCGCATGAGGGAACCGCCAGACCGGCCGAGGCATTACGCAAGGCATTAAGACCTCGAAGGAGTGAAACCACTCCTCCGAGGCCTCGGGGGCTACACCCGGCGGGTGCGCTCGCGCGCACCCACCGGAATAAAGTGCAACCGAGAAAGGCTGGTCCCCTTGCAAAAAAGTGCGACGAAAGCCTCCAAGCGAGTGCTAACACTCCCTTCGAGGCTCGGGGGCTACTGTCGGGGACCATAATTAGGGGTACCCTCAAGACGCCTAATTCTCAGCTGGTAACCCCCATCAGCATAAAGCTGTAGAGGCCTGATGGGTTTGATTAAGTCAGGGATCAGTCCATACGAGCGACTCGATCACGCCACGCCCGAGCCTAGTCTCGGGCAAGGGCAGCCGACCCTGAGGTGTTTCCGTCTCGCCCGGGACCCCCTTTTTACGGCAGACGCATCTCCGGCTCGCCCGAGGCCTTGCCTTCGTTAAGAAGCAACCCTGACTAAATCACTGCGCCGACCGACCAAGTCACTGGGGCATTTAACGCAAAGAGTGAGACCGACGGGCGACAGGGCTTTACCAAAGGCGCCATAGGAGGCTCCGCCCGACCCAGGACTCGGACTCGGGCTAAGGCCCCGGAAGACGGCGAACTCCGCTCCGCCCGACCTAGGGCTCGGACTCGGGCTAAGGCCCCGGAAGACGGCGAACTCCGCTCTGCCCGACCCAGGGCTCGGACTCGGGCTAAGGCCCCGGAAGACGGCGAACTCCGCTCCGCCCGACCCAGGGCTCGGACTCGGGCTAAGGCCCCGGAAGACGGCGAACTCCGCTCCACCCGACCTAGGGCTCGGACTCGGGCTAAGGCCCCGGAAGACGACGAACTCCGCTCCGCCCGACCCAGGGCTCGGACTCGGGCTAAGGCACCAGAAGACGACGAACTCCGCTCCGCCCGACCCAGGGCTCGGACTCCGCCCCGGCCTCTGCCGAACAACCTCCGCCTCGCCCGACCCCGGGGCTCGGGCTTGGCCTCTGCCATGCAGGACGGACTCGACTTCGGCTTCGGAGGAGCCTCCACGTCACCCGACCTAGGACACAAGTCCGCCACGACAGCAGGAAGCGCCATCATCACCCTGCCCCGAGCCGACTCGGGCCGCAGAGAACAAGACCGGCGTCCCATCTGGCCAGCTCCGCCAGATAGGCAATGATGGCGCCCCGCTAGGCCCATGACGACGGCGGCTCCCAGCCCCCTTACGAAAGCAGGGGGACGTCAGCAAGGGCCCAACCACTTCGACAGCTGTCCCTCCGCCAGGCTCCGTTGCTTCTCCGACAGCCACGACACCACACCATCTGGGCGCCAAGATCTCTCCGGCTGCCACCTTGGCATGTACTTAGGGCACTAGCTCTCCCTCGCTAGACACGTAGCACCTTGCTACACCCCCATTTGTACACCTGGATCCTCTCCTTACACCTATAAAAGGAAGGACCAGGGCCTTCTTAGAGAAGGTTGGCCTCGCGGGAACGAGGGCAGGGGCAGGCGCTCTCTTGGGGCCGCTCGCTCCCCTCACCCGCGCGGACGCTTGTAACCCCCTACTGCAAGCGCACCCGACCTGGGCGCGGGGCGAACACGAAGGCCGCGGGATCCTCGACAGCTGTCCCTCGTCACGACCCGGCTCCGGCCGCCTCGCTCTCTCCCCCCTTCGCGCTCCGCCCACGCGCTCGACCCATCTGGGCTGGGGCACGCGGCACACTCACTCGTCGGCCCGGGGACCCCTCGGTCTCGAAACGCCGACAATTAACTTCCCTTTGAATGAAAGAATGACGTTTGGCTTCTCTCTTGATGACTGTCCTGCTTACTTGTGAGTCTAATTCCTTTGAAAGAGTAAGTGAAATACTCGGGCATTGAACTGATGTTTTCTGAAATGGTTGCCGAGTAACTTTGTAGGTGGTGTCGGCGCTTGTAGAAGTAACTGCCGAGTAACTGAAGATTGTGTCAGCGTTTTTAGAAGCAACGCCGAGCAACTGATCATTGTATCAGCGTTTTAGAGGCAACGCCGAGTGACTGAATATGATATCAACGTTTTAGAAGTAACATCGAGTGACTGGAGGTCGGCATCGGCATTTTAGAAGTAATGCCAAGCAACTGAACATGAAAACAGCGTTTTTAGAGGCAACGCCGAATGACTGGAGGTTGACGTCATCATTTTAGAAGTAATGTCGAGCGACTGAATACAAAATCAGCGTTTTAGAGGCAACACCAAGTGACTAGAGGTCGACGTTGGCATTTTAGAAGTAAAGCCGAGCAACTGAATACGAAATCAGCGTTTTAGAGGCAACACCGAGTGACTGGAGGTCGACGTCGGCATTTTAGAAGTAATGCCGCGCAACTGAATACGAAATCAGCGTTTTAGAAGCAACGCCGAGTGACGGCAGGCTGCCCGAGCCACTTTGAGGATGGTGGCCGAGTGATGAGGTGGCGCATCGGTGTTCTGGGGATAACTGCCGGGTTACCACGTGGCATGCTGGTTTTGGAAATAACCGCCGGGTGATGACTGGGCACTTTTTGAAACGGTATCTGGCTCGAGAATATCCCATAAGAGCTGCGCTTTTAGCCATCTTTGCTTTCCGTGCCCTAGTTCTTGCATTCCTGCTTCCGAATCCTCTCTGCCGCTCGCCTCCACTTTGCTCGCTGGTAGAATTGAGATGGCGCCCAAGAGGAAAACCGCGAGCTCGTCTGCTGTGGTGATTCCTCCAATCGATCCCAACAGCCAGTTGCCTTTTGCAGGTAACCACATGTCCATCATTTCCGAAGCTGAACTCCTCCACCTCGTGTCCATCGGGGTTCTTCCTCCGCGGGAACTCTGTTCTTGGCGGATTTGCCACGGGACTACTGTCCCGACAGAGGATACCCACGAGTCTGTAGTTTACGCCCCTTTTCTTCTCCGCGGCCTTGGCCTTCCCATCTCTCCCTTTTTCCGCGGTCTCCTTGATTTCTACCACATTAACCTGACCCATCTGAACCCTAACTCAATTCTGCAAATCTGCATCTTCGTTCACTTATGCGAAACCTTTCTTGGCGTGCTGCCGCATTTCGGCTTATGGAAATACCTGTATCATTGTCGCCCTGGGATGGCCGGGGGACAACATCAGTTGGTCGGAGGTGCCAGTTTGGAGATGCGTCGCGGGCAGAAGACTGAGTATCTTGAGATTCCCCTTAAAGACAGTATTAAAGGGTGGCGTCTAGAGTGGTTCATAGTTGATAATTATGGAAATTCTCTCCCCTCCCGGTCGGGAAGACAGCCAGACGTTCGCACCCCAAGCTGGACCGAGTCTCCCACAGATGAGGAGGTAGTTGAGGCGGGTGTGTTGCTAGCTAAAGTTGGACTGCTGAAAGAGAGAGGTCTAACTGCTGAAACTGTGGTCACTGACTTTGTTTTCAAGAACATTCAGCCATTGAAAGATAGGGCCTACCCAGCTTATCTGTATCGAGGGCTAGCCGACTCAACTCGGGTTACCAACAGGAGAATCCCTTCTGCAGACTTGGTGAGCCGACTTGAAATGATTCTCAGGGGCAAGGTGTCCAATGTTGGTGCTCCAGTGGCATACTCGGCCTGGAACTTGCCTCCCCCCAAAGCCTTCACCCTTTTCGTGTCAAATCCACCTGTGACTGATGGCAATTTGGGCCTTAGAGTGCGACCCTCTGCTGAAGAAGTCAGTGCTTTGGTTGCTTCGCTTGGGGAGATTCCTGATGACGAACGGCAAGTCCATTTTGAGGTGCCCCTGAACCCTAGTGATGCAGATATAAATGCCATGCTTGATCTGCTAGCTGAGGATTCTTCCGACGCTGCTCCTGCTGGTACATTGGCAGTGGTGCCCCTCCCAGAGGTTGATACAACTTTGGATGTTCAGAAACCTGTCAGTACTCGCCCGAGGCGCCCTAGCCGAACCAATCAGCCTGAGCCTTCTGCTGATGAGCAAAAGAAGAAAAGAAGACGCCTCCGGCGAGTATCCAGTTTTGATGAGGACGCTGGTACCTCAGTTCCCGCTGCTGAAGAAGTGCCTGCGACTGGACTTACTGACGCTGACCCCAATGGGTGTACCCAAACTGCTACTGATCCCAATGTGGGTGCTCCACCTGTTGCTGATCCTAATGGGAGTGCTGCTTGTGTTGTCGGTGTGGATGACGAGGGGGAAGAGAATGAGGTTCCTTTGACTCGAAAGAACAGTCGACAGTTCATCGCCAGTGGTGAGAGTAGTGGAGTTCCCTCTCCTGCTTTGTCTGCCCTCATTGGTCTACAAGAACTGTCTCTGGCCAACTTTGATCAAACTCTTGAGGATATGGTCCCAGAGGACTTGTTATCGGAGCCAGTGGATGATGGTGTAATGGAGGCTTGTGCTGACGTGCCCGATGCTGGGTTGAGGTCATCACGTGCCTCGTCGACCTTAGAGCGCGATCTTGAGGGCCGGGAGACTGACTTGAATTGTCCTGGTCCTATGGAGGTAGATGAGGGCCCATCAACCTTAGAAGTGGTTACTGCAGAGAGCTTGGACCTCAAGAGTGGTGCTGTCACATGCCCAGCCCCCGAGGGTATCGCCGGGGATGACTTAGCTCGGGTGGAGAGTGTAAGCCACTGCCCAGCCCCCGAGGGTGCTGCCGGGGATGATTCGGCTCAAATGGGCAGTGCCAACTATGACCCAGCCCCCAAGGGTGCCCGAGCAGGGTCTCCTTCCTACAACTATATGCGCCAAAGAACAAAGCCAGGTGCATCTCATACATGCGCCAAAGAAGACAACATATATAATAACAGAGTGTATAGAGATAAATGTCACAATATAATCAGAGTACTTATTACATAGCGGAAGACTTACAAAATAAATTATAAATATAAAACAAACTAAGGATTGTCGGCGCCAATGTAAACTGAGAAACGCCACCTAGATCAGATCAAACTCCTCGCCTTGTGGCTCCTCCTGAACCACCTATTCTTCTCCTGTGGGGGGGTGTGAGACAGCAAGGGTGAGCTCACACATGTTCATCGCTCAACAAGTTGTGGGGAATAATGTGACATGAACTCACCAAAGGTGGGAGATCATGAAGTGTAAGGCTGATCAACAATAGAGGTTAAAGCTGAGCATTGCTTTTAAGTAGTTGATCAAATTTTATTAGCAGTTACTAAGTGTAAGTAAATACCAAACCATAATAAAATAATAGAACAAAATTAATAACAAATCCCATGCAAATGCAAATGACAAATTGAGTTTAGGTTCCATAATTTAATCATCGGAGAGTCCTGAGCCGCTCATGACCGTGAGCTCGGCTAGTATACCAGTTTTACACTCTGCAGAGGTTGTACCCTTTACCCACAAGTCGTGTTTCCCATGTCGCCAGGGTTAGCTAGGCCCTTAGACACTACCAAGGTGAATGGCTAGGGATCCACTACGAGGCCTTTACAAAGTTCCACTAGCTTCCGAAAACCCGCTACAGTTTATGGGAAGTTCCAATGCAGGGTTCCTGGCTGACCGCCATCGCAGCAAAATCAACCAGGGACCTCCCTACACTGACCACTCCCCTACTGCCCTTGCCCCTTTCGGGTAAGGTAGTCTTCCACTAGCTTTCCTAATTAGTCAGCCAAGGGGTCCCATTCCTCCCTTGTGGTGGCACGTGGTTCTCAAGTTAAGCTCCATGTTCCAATTAACAATAACATAATGATCTTGACATGAACATAAATAGAATAACAAAATAACTGGAACATGGATATAATAAATGATTATCCCAAAACCATATAAAGCAATAGCAAAAACTACCCATGTGATTCAGGGGCAAACAAGGTAATGAGATAAACAATCTAGGGTGACCTATTGGGTCCCATCAAAATTAAACCTATGCATGGTAAATGATTATAAAGAACATTATTGGGTAACAAAAGTGAATCAAGGGCACAACTTGCCTGACACTTGAGATTCCAGGTACCAACTTGCTTTTCAGATGACACGTGTCCTCGCGCTAGTCGTAGCAATACAAACAAACATGGTATAGATAAAATTAACATCACACCAAACATAAGAACATACTGCATAATAATGATATACTCGTTGCTACGAGACTAACGCAACTTGAACGGATCAAATCGGAGTTAAAACGGAGGAGTCATGATTTTATGAAGATTCTATGTGTTTTGTACGAGATTAAATGTGATATAAACTTTAATGTGACTTTCATGTCAAAATAATGGTACTAGATGATAGACAATAATATTACAAAATTATAGGAATTGGAACGGATTAATTTGGGCTTAATATGAGTTTTCTATGACTTACCCAAGTTTTACAATTATTTTTATACTCAAAATCAATTTCTAAATCTATTTTTCCGGTTTTATTTGATTTCTGGACTGCGCCTCAATTTATATAGAAGGCAGGGGCTGGTCTACAAATATTTCCTGGACTCAGGGAAACAGGCCCGAGGACCACGAGTTTATTTCTAATAGAATCAGGGTTTCTTAAGCAAAAAGTCCCTGCGAAGGGGTATGGAGTGCCTGGGGCCGTCCGATTAGCCATCGGCCGCCAGGATCACATAGACGACGTGGTCATGCGCGATTACATCGGATCCGCATAGCCAGGGATCTACGGTCTGCGCAAAATCACATGAAATGGTGCACTAAATCTGATCAAGACCGTCTGTGAGCCGATCTACGGTTCCGGGCCCCCATCTGGTTACGCTATCACGCTGCAACCCTCTGTGCCGTTGACTTTACCATCGACGACAACAACATCGTCTTCTATCTCCGGTTTGGCGCTAACGCCAACACGCCGACCCCGCTCGTGACTAACCCGAGCCCTGAAATCCCCCAGATAGTTCCGTAGAGCCCCATGCCGTTCTTCTTCCCATACCACGCCGCGGTCAAGCGAGCTCCACATCGGTAAACTAATCCCGCGCCCAGGTGAACACCGACGAGCTCGCCAGGCCCCAAATCGCTACGGCAATCCTCCCCAATTACTGTTAAATGAATAAGAACGCGAGGGAGGCGAGGGACTAGGTGAGTGGATACTCACCAGCTTTTATGGAGACAGGCCCCCAACCACGCTCGTGGGTGGAGCCGCGTCGTCTGCACGCGGCCAGGAACGGGTTGGTGATGAACTCCGGCAAGAGGTCTTCATGCTTCGCCGCCCTGGTAGACTGGCTATTTGTCTCGACGAGCACACTTGACACCACAGCGAAGGTCTAATGGAGACGTACGTGCGGGGCTACACCGGCAACAGACCCCATGCGGGTATCGCTATCCATACGGCAAGGTGCAGGCATGAGATATGGCGGCGGCTGAGTCATGGCGGTGGTTTTTTTTTGGCTTCTCAGGATGATTATGGCTCTATGGGTAAGGAGCATGCATCAGGCTCCTAATTATACTGACCAGGGAATACATAGCTGGCGTAACAACCAACAATTGGATACAGGGGGGCGGTTGGGTGCTCCGTATTTGGCGCATGAGTCTGTTACAGCCGAACTAGAAGATTTTGTTGAATCCGGACCCATAAGCAGCGACCAAGAGGCTTAGATCATGTTCGTATGGACTTCTGGTGGCTTGCATGCTTATGTCATAGCACATGTCATGATGACCTCATTTGCGGCAAGAGAATAAATAAAAAGGAAATAGGAAGGGAGGCGTGAGGGACATGGGCTAGTTCTACATATTCTCATGGGCCATCCGGTAAGCTCCCTTCACTTTTTTTCTTTTTCTTATTTCTATTTTGTATTTCTATTTTATTTTAGTTAAAATATCCAAATTTCAAATCTGGTTTGGTCACAAATTCATATGCAACATTCAAAGAACTTGGCATGAGATGTAGGTCACATTTATTTTGTATGTTCATTATTTATTTAGGCAAATGCTCCAAAATATGTAGTACACGTAAATATGTATTTTAAGAATTAATTGCTCATATAGTGTAATCAAAAGTCAATTCCAATATTCAATGTTCATTACTCATTTATTCTAATAGAAATTAAGCTCTAATGTCTAATTTCTACCACGAGATACTTTTAATGTAATAATTTTAAAAGAATGTTTATAAACTTATAATCCATCAATTAAACAATAGAGGATTTTATGTTGTCCCTTTTTAGTTACAAATTCGAATTCTACTCTACAACTTTTAAATCTAAACTTTGAACTACCAAAAATTTTATACATCTAGCTATTTATTTAGGAAGGTATAATCCTTTATTAGAAGACACTTTAATTTGATTCTACTTAAAAAAAATACTAAACCCAAAATCAAGATTTTGTGGCGTTACACATCTATACCGCCTTAGACTGTTGAAAACCAGTTGTAAGTCTTCGATGAAGTTTTTTGAGTCCTGTGTTTTGATTACCACGTCATCCACGTAGGCCTCCACACGCTTGACCCAGTGATCGGCTAAGCATGTTTGAATGGCTCTTTGGTAAGTTGCTCCAGCGTTTTTGAGGCCAAACGGCATGGAGGTATAACAGAAAGCTCCAAACGGAGTAATGAATGCCGTTTTTTCTTCATCTTCCTTTGCCAGACTAATCTGATGGTATCCAGAATAGCAATCCAGGAAAGACAGCATAGAACATCCAGTGGTGGAGTCCACCACCTGATCTATCCTTGGGAGCCCAAAAGGATCCTTCGGACAGTGTTTGTTGAGATCAGTATAATCAACACACATGCGCCAATCCACTTTATTCTTTTTGAGTACAAGAACAGGGTTGGCTAACCACTCGGGATGTAATACTTCTCTAATGAATCCAGCCGCGACCAAGCGAGCTAACTCGGTGCGAATGGCCTCTCTCTTGTCGGGCGTGAAACGACGTAGTTTTTGCCGAATCGGCCTTGCCTGGGGATAGACCTTCAGTTTGTGCTCGGCCAGTTCTCTTGGGACTCCCGACATATCCGCAGGTTGCCATGCGAATACATCTCGGTTATCTTGCAGAAACCGGACGAGCGCGCTTTCCTATTTGTCATCCAAGCTGGAGCTGATGATAGCCGTCTTGCGCTCATCAACGAACCCCAGGTTGATTCTCTTGGTTTCTTCAGTCGGCCGCATAGAGGTCGCGGTCTGAGCTTCGCTTGCCGGTACTGCGAGGTCCTCCTCAGGCTTAGAGTTCGCCAGTGTGGAGGGAACCGTCGATGGCTTGGCGGTGAGGGCTGCTTGAATAGCCACTCGGAAACACTCTGCGGCGCCTTGGAAGTCGGCGCGCATAGTTATGATCCCTTGCGGTCCAGGCATCTTCAGTATCATGTATGTGTAATGCGGAATGGCCATGAACTTGGCCAATCTAGGCCTCCCGATGATGGCGTTGTACCCGCAGTCGAAGTTCGCCACTTCAAACCTCAGGAACTCGGTTCTGTAGTTCTCCGGAGTTCCGAAGGTGACTGGCATGTAGATGTGGCCCAGCGGGTATTCTCCTTCTGTCGGCACGATGCCGAAGAAAGGAGCGTCCGACTCGTGGAGCTCTTTGAGGTGAACTCCCAAGCCTTGGAGTGTCCGGGGGAAGGTGACGTTGATGCTGCTCCCCCCGTCCACTAACACCTTCTTCACCCGGCTCTCTCGGATCACCGGATCGACGAGAAGCGGGTATTTGCCTGGATGGTCGAAGTTGAGCCATTGATCTGCCCGAGTGAAGGTGATCGGGTGCTCCAACCACCGGTATGGGGCGGGAGGGCCGGTGGTCGCCACCAGTATCTGGCGATCGTTGAGCTTTTGCTGTCTTCTGTTCTCCTGCGATCCGTGTCCGCCGAAGATGACGTTGACCTCCCTGTCAACGCGTGGGAAAGCTCCTCCTCCTCCCTCCTCCTGCTGATGGGGTTGTCGTGGTTCATCTGGTCCTCCCCTCGGCGGAGGAGGAGGTAGAGGTTGGAAGGGTTGGCCGTGTCCGACGGAATGCTTGAAGTCTCGGCAGTTACGAAGAGTGTGGCGCATGTCCTTGTGGTATGGGCACTGGGCGTCGAGGATGTCGTCCAACGTGCGTTCGCCTCCACGAGGTCCTCCTCGGGCGCGAGAGGCAGGTGGTCTGGCGGCGTGCACTTCTTCGCGAGGCCTCTTCTCCCATCGTTTGTCGGGTTGCTGGTTCGTGTCGCGTCGTGGTGCTGCCGGTGCGGGCTTTGCTCCTCCGATGAGGTCCTGGGCCCGCTCGTCGGCGGTGATGTAGAGGTCGGCTTCTCGGAACAGCTCCTCGGAGGTAGTCGGTGCCTTCTGTAGTATGGCTCGGACGAAAGCCGAGTCATTGGATCCTCTGTAGAAGTCCTCGATCACGGCCGCCTCCGTGACCTCGGGGATACGATTCCTCATGGTCTGAAACCTTTTGAGGTACGACCGGAGAGTCTTGTCCCCCCGGCGCTTGATGGATTTGAGGTCCCACGGTTGCGCCGGCTTGTCGGAGAGGGACTGGAAATTGGCGATGAAGCGTCGACTGAAGTCACCCCAGACGTCGATGCAGTGTCGGGGTAGATGTCGCAGCCATTGCAGCGCGTCTTGCCCAAGGACAATGGGTAAGTATGCGGTCATCACGTCTTCGGACGCCCTGGCAGCTGGAGCAGCGGTGGTGTAGACGGCTAGCCAACCCCCTGGATCCTGCTTAGGTTCATATTTGTCTACATTGGATACCTTGAAGTTGGGAGGCCATTGGATGGCCCTAAGGCGCGGAGTAAGAGCAGACACTCCGCACGTGTCCTCCTGTCGTCGGGGACGATGTCTGTCCCGGGGAGGGGAATTGTGATTGTGGTTCCTCGACCATCCCCGGGTGGTTCCGCCAGTTGAGGCCGTTGCTGACTCAGTTCCGGTGGCTTGGCTCTGAGTCGGGATGCCATGGTCCCTGTCGTACTCCTCCCGACGGCGAATCTCGTTCTCATGCCGCCGCTCGCGCGAAGCATTGATGGAGCTTCGCGCGTCTCGGTGACTGTTGATGGCGTGTCGTAGATCGTTCGGCGGGTGAGCAAGCGGTAGAAGATGGTTGGCCGCCTGGGTGAACAGTCGTCGGTAGCCCTCGGCGTCAGGAGTTCGAGGGAGTCCATCAGCTATCCGAGCCAATACCCCTCCGACTTCGCTCGGCGTGTTCATAGCTCGGGCGAAGTCGGGATTCAGGTTGCGCCCGAAGAATGGATTCTCCCGGCGCTGCCTTGCATCTTGCTCAGCCTGTTCCTGAGCTCGTCGGCGATCACGTCGTCGGGAGTTCGTTCGTTCTCTGAAGACGCGTTCTTCCGGAGTTTCTCCTATCTCCGAGACCTCGTCTCGCGAGACAGGCTGCTCCGGATTCCGCTCTCCGGCCGCATGATGTCGTCGAACGTTCCTGCGCCGGTTCCTCCGTCGTCGGGACTCTCGTTGAGGCGGTTCTTCCCCGGGTACGGTCGGCTCGTCGTCGGAGACGATAGGCGACTCCACTCTCCCGATGAAGAGGACGTCAGGGTAGAATGGTGCTGCTGTCGTGGTGACCTTCTTCCCGTTCTCCTTTGAGGCATGGGGAACGGAAAGAGCGACTCGCTTCTCCCCAGTTACCTTCTTCCTTGCGATCTGTGTCCACTCTTTTGTCGGAGAGGTAGGCAGTGGAGTTCTCCGGGTCAGCGAGCCCTCGGCCCCCGACTTTCCGGAGACGATCTTCTTCCGGAAAGCTAGAGGTTGTGCTTCTCCGGTATTTTCGAAGTTCATTGGGGGAGACTTCTTTTCCGGTGGATCCGCGATACGGTGCAGAATTCCTTCTTTATCCGCTACAGATGAGATTGTTCCGAAGCAGAATACGGATCCGGGACGCAGGGTGATCTTGCTGTAGAAGGTGACGGTCATTGAGCTAGCTTGGATCGTCGACACACCCCCTACCTGGCGCGCCAGCTGTCGGTGTTTTGGGTCCGACCGCACACCCGGGGTTGCCCCTCAAGGTGTTTTAGGAGCAGGACGGTGTCGACAACTGTAGCAAAATGGTTCGTGCCGATCGCACGAGGGACAGTGGACAAGGTTTACAGGTTCGGGCCGCTTAGAGATGCGTAACACCCTACGTCCTGGTGAGTATGCTTGGTGGATGTGGTTACAAGAGGGCTCTCTGGATTGAGAATACAGAGAGTTGACGCGGGTGGCTAAGTAAAGGGTCGATCGTTCTGAAGGGGTGCCCCCTAGGCCTTATATACTCGACCGTAGGGCAGTACACGTGGATAAGATAACAACAAGTAGCTAAAAGATAGTGAACCTCTTGAGATTATCCCTACGTAACCCTCGCCGACTTATCCTCGCATGGCTTCGTTGCATGGAGGCTCCAGCGCGGGAGAGTCGGATCTCTGTTGCGGTCATTCGCTCGACGCTGTGGGTCGTCCGGGTTTGCACCAATCCGGCCTCATGTCGTTCTGCTTTGCTGGTTGTTTCTCCCCAGGCCCACGAAAGAATGACCTTACGATTTATTGGGCCCTTGGGCCTTTCGTGAGGTCCTTTACTCTTTTAGTGGACCCGGGGGATATCTATCCCCCACAGTACACATAACGGCTATAATTCCCATTTGAATTCTGTCAGAGTTGTCAGAAAAGTTAGGTCCGGACAATCCGCCCATCAAGGCCGGACCATCCGCGACCTGACAGCAAGAAGCACCTAGACTTCGGACCAAGAATTGTTAACACGGGCGGACCGTCCGTCTATAAGGCCGGACCGTCCGAGACCTGAGACAGTACTGTCCGGACTTGTCCCCCGGACAGTCCGTAGTACAAATATAAAAAATCACACAGTACCTGTCCAAACCATATTTGACACCTGCGGACTGTCCGCCCGACACAGCCGGACGGTCCGCACTATAATTCAGGGACTGACCCGAAACCAGCCTTCTCTGGTCAGGACTGCGGACGGTCCGGCCCTAAGGCCCGGACGGTCCGCAGTGCAAAGGAACAAGATGGCTCCGAAGTGGTCAGACTTCGGACCCCTCTGGTGGATCGCGGACGGTCCGCCCTCAAGGCCGGACGGTCCGCGCATCCAAGACTTTGCAATTTTTAAACGTGCTTTTGAAAGAATTTTTAACTCAAGAAATTTGAAGCGCTGTTAGTCCTCATGCAAATGCAACCACTAGATGCTCTATAAGGCACTAAGTCTTACACAGATCAAAGTCATTGACCCCTCTTAATAGTACAACTATCTAGCCTACTAATCCGGTCAAGTATCTTCTCTAAACTCCTCAAGACCGGCAAAAACGAAACCTATATTATACCTTTGCCTTCATTTGATCCACAACCAATGCTTATGATTCTCCAATATTTCCTGTTCTATGTGGTCCAACCCTGCATTCTTATTTCTCCAAGAATCATTAGCCCACAAGCAGTTGTCATTAATTACCAAAACATCACCAAAGGGGCCTAGATGATTCACAGTAACCATATTGGTTTGAATGCTTCTACCTGATGTAGATGTGGATATACCCAGGATTAATATCATATCCACATTTGACTTATTGGCATTTGATCTATTCTCAGGGACGCTTGTGAATATGATCCACTGGTCTTAGTCAAAGCATATGTTCTGATTGCATATTCATGTGGTCTATAATAACTCTCCTCCGATGAACTCGCCCTGCTGGTGATTTGCCTCACGAAGAGGTTCATCTTGATGATGAAATTTCTAGCAATGCGCGTAATATCATTGTGCTAGGAATACGGAACAATGAATCTTTCATTTTTGGGAAATGACGAAGATCATTATTAAATGTGGGAGACAAATGTGTTGACACCTATCTTTCCTCTCTAGATTGCAAAGGGATCCAAAACAAAGTCCTAAGCATGAGTGCTTGAAGCTCTCTTATCAGGTCATTGATAAATGCAATCGAGGCTGAACCAATAATCGCAAAATGGAAGTCACGAGCTTGAAGTTTGGACATTTATGGGCACTATTGAAATAATGTGTGGTGAATGTGATGGTTCAACCGATCTTGTGAGAGATCCACCCCACATATGTGTTGAATAAACATTGTTCCGCTATGTAATATATCTAGCAAATGGCATTAATTATAATATGCAGTTAATAGGATTATGAAGATCCGTCATGAGATCATAGAAGGAATCATATCTTTGAATTATAAATATGCAACATATAAATCTTGTACTGGATAATACATTCCTGATGAATGATCACTCTCCTGTGTAGAGAGAATATCTCATAGTTGAGATTATAGTTCCTAGATGGAACCTTTCCAGAAGAAACAAAGTCTATGTTGAACACAAAAGTTTGATAACCCATATAAAGGGATAAAGACCCATACAGACCCAAAAAAAGAATAAGACGAGGTGCCATAGGACTTGAAGTTCATCGAATAAGCACATGTGCATTCCACGAGTTTTACTCATGGTATTTTCCACTTGATGTGGAATTACGGTATCCTTTAAAGCCCTGATGCAGAAACCTATAAGGTTTAGGTGTTACTGGCAAAATATTCCCATTGTGCCAGAATGACGGACTATAACGATTT
Organism: Zea luxurians; assembly: GCA_029449295.1. Lineage (NCBI taxonomy): Eukaryota > Viridiplantae > Streptophyta > Magnoliopsida > Poales > Poaceae > Zea > Zea luxurians. Next base: position 9,047,399 of record JAOPSE010000083.1, on the reverse strand, counting down.
ATCTGATCGATGAAAAATCCCTGATGGATTACGATCTTTGATGGACTTCTGTTACACCATCATAGATGTTGCAATGGATGGACGCCTGGAGCGATGTGTCATATTTAGAATATGTACTATTGCAACTATATTATTCCCTAAGTCCTATAGAAGGACATGTTACTTGCTTTGCACAACTATGTATAAATTGTGGTGTAAGATAGAAAATGATAGCATCCCAACCTCATCCATTCTTGTTATTCCAGATGAACAATGAGATATATATCTTGAAGAATATGCTTGAGTTATGAGGGATAACGACTTTGACAGATGTCAGCGTCAGGGGAGCGAATGCTTATATTGATCACAATCGTGAGACAATAAATGTCATATTCTATGCCCTGAAGGCGTCAGCTTGATGATCAATATGTAAACCTTTATGGAAGCTTCTATCAAATATATAGATCCAGTCAATCGAACACCATCAGTCAAAGTGGCTTATTTATATTGATATGTGCACTTACCTCGTATATCCTAGAAGTGAGTAGAGGTAAAGTTCCTGAAATAGTCCTTGCAAGGATATGCAATCCGTTTGCTAAACCTTTATGTGCATATACTTCCATAAGAAGATGTTTTGCCTTATTGATACGATTTTGCAAGGATCAGGGGAGCACATATCTAAATTTATCCCTTGTAGAATATTCAACAGAATCTAGATCTAGAAGGTCAAAATTTGTCATGATGACAGCTGTTGTAATCTTTTTCCTTGGTGAGTTTTTATGAAGTTTATCATGTAAGTGAAAGTGCATTTGTCCCTTTTGTGAGTTTTGGTGATTTGGATAACAACACATTTAAAAGACTAACAAGTTTGCTAAGTGTTGAACAGGAAATTCAGTATGACGAACATACTTGAATAGTGTATAATGATCAGTGAACAAAGGTTCAACACAAGGTTAAATAACCAATGGGACAATGTAAATGGATATAATATGATCTCTATATTGGTTTGAATATATGGACAAGACCTGAGAAATCACTACATACATATGATTAGAATAGAGGATAAAGTGATTAAGAGGATTGGTTAAGCCAAAGTGGATAAGATATGAGGAGTCGTGAATTGGCTTGACCATATTACTACCAGTCGATATATGCTTCTATGAGAATCAAACTAGAGCTTGATTGTTTTAACAGTTATATCTAGAATACATTCAAGCAAGGTTCACAATACTGAAGAAATGATTCTCTGAATGGATGCTCAATATGATGTGACTCAAGAATGGCTTGATAGGGTGAAGATAGCAAGGAAAGGGCTTCGAGGAACTAAGTGAAGGTGAAGGCCAAGCGACGGCTTGTGGATCGAGGTACCATGGCTAAGGTGAAGAAGAGAGTACTTGCACTAAGTCGATGAACTAATCAGCTATGAAGAGTTATAACATGTTGATGCATCAGTAAGGTGACTTGAAGCCATGATTTGAACTCATACATGGTGATATGGTACAAGTCACAGGGTTTGAGTTGTGTTTGCTTCAAAAGGTGAGACAAAGATGTTTGTGATCCTTATGAAGCAACGCAATGGAGAAATCACACATGAGACACCAATGACTCAAGGAGTTTACTTAATTAATTTTATTTAATTTGAGTATAGGAATCGTCATACTATAAAGGGGATCCAAAAGAAGGTTGGTGTTTGCCAAAGCTCAAACCTCTATATTCAAAAGCTATTTTTGAAAAACAAAAATCTCTTTAACATTCTATGGTAGACCATGGTTAGGTTTGAGAAACCTAGAGTGTTCTTGTTGAAAAGCAGCTGAACTTCTTCAACTGCAGCTGAGCTTTTCAGCTAAGCTTCTTCAGCTGCAGCTGAGCTTTTCAGCTGAGCTGAACTTCAGCTGAGTTGAGCTTCTTCAGCTGCAGCTGAGCTGAACTTTAGCTAAGTTGAGCTTCTTCAGCTGCAGCTGAGCTGAACTTCAGCTAAGTTGAGCTTCTTCAGCTGCAGCTGAGCTTTTCAGGTGTGTTGAGCTTTCTCAACTCTAGCTGAACTTCAACTTCAACTAGGGTCCAGGCAGGTTCAACCGGGGTCCAGGAAAAGTTCAGCCGGGGTTTTTTCCCCTCACTGGTCAAAACCGGTTGAACCGGTCCTAGGGGAGGTTCAACCAGTGTCAGGGTCACCTGACCGGTCTGACCTCCTAACTGGCAGACTAACTGCCAGTCTGACCCCCAGGCGGTTGAACCGGCCCTAGGAGCGATTCAATCGGTATCAGGACCTGTTTTTGCAGTCTGACCTGCAGTCTGCCAGTTTGACTGGCAGACTGACTGTCAGCCTGCCCCAGGCGGTTGAACCGGTCCTAGGGGCGGTTCAACCGGTCCTCCACAACCAAAATCAGTCCAACGGCTAGTTTTGAAGCCCCACCTATATATACTTACTCCTACCTCTCTCCCCACACAAGAGCACGATTTGAACTCCATTTCCAACTTGAGAAACACCTCCCACACTCTCTCACACATCTCTTGCCTCTCCCATTTCAAATCTTTGGAGAGAAATCTTTGAGTGAGCTTGAGAGCTGCGGTTTTTGTGCTTCATCTCTAAATCTCTCTCGCTCTTCTTCATTCGAGCTTTGGTACTACATCGAGTTCTTTGTGGATTCATTACTCTTGGAGCTTCTAGCTCCTAGACGACTAGGTGTGTCTTGTGAGTCTCCAAATCTTGTGGAAGACCACAATAAAGTTTGTATCACCCGCTCGTTTGAGTAAAGATTAGTGTGTGGGCTTGACCTTTGTGGTCGGCAAAGGGAGGATTAGGGTTGAAAGAGACCCGGCTCTTTGTGGGCGCCTCAACGAGGAAGTAGGGCACCTTGGTGGTGTGACCGAACTTCGGGATAAATCTTGTGTCTCTTGTGTTCTTGCTCATTGTGTTTGTTTGTGTTTTTCGTTCTCTCACCATTCCGTGAAAGATTTATTTATATCTTTTTGGTGTGTGGATTTTGAGAAGTGCCCTTCTCAAATCTACTACTTTGAACCCTGTGGATCATTTAGAACGTCTCATTTCCAAAGTTAACTAGGTGAATTTCGAGATCAATTCAGTTTTACCCAGTTTGCTTCTAGTTTTTGTTGAAAATGTATTAACTTGCCTATTCACCCCCCCTTTAGGCAACTTTCAATTGGTATCAGAGCCTAATCCTCGTTCTAAGGTTAACTGCGTGAGGAAAAGATCATGTCGGGGGGACTAAGAAACAAAAGTGCTTCTAAACTTGAAAAAGGTGAGGTTGCCTCAACTTTATCTTTTGGTGCAGATGTTGATCCTAGGGCAATAGATCTTGCCATGAGAATCGCCGAAAGGATATTCCTCAAAATGAAGGAAGATGAGGCGAAGAACAAGATTGAAGAAGAAGAAAATGATCGATGGAGACCAAACGATGAATCCACCTCTTCACAAGGTTCGTATTTCAAATCCACTTCTCATATGTGCTTTGTTGCTAATGGGAGTGATAGTGAAAGCGAAAGTGAGGATGAGGATGAACATGAAAGTGATAGTGAAGATAAGGATGATCTTCAAAAATTATTCGCTCAACTAAGTAAGAAGAACCGGATGCGCTTGCTCAAACTCATGAAAAGAGCAGAAGAACAAAAGGAAATGATTCATAAGCAAGAAGATATCCTCATCAAAAAAATCAAAGACTTGGAGAAGTTGACCAAAGAGCATGAGAAGCTAAAGTGCTCTCATGATGATTTGGTCCAAAGGTATGAAGACATTTCAATTGAGCAAATTAAAGTTGTTAATTATTCATCACATATTGCTCAATTAGAAAATAAAAATGCTATGCTCAAGAACACAATAGAAAAGCTAAATATTGAAAATCTAGCTTTGCAAGAAAACATGATATGCTTGTGTGCTCTCATAATAAATTGATGGATTCACATATCATGTTAGAAATGACTCATGAGGTTGTGTTAACTAACTTGAAATCATATCAACCTCACATATGCACATGTACTCAAATAGAAACTTTATTATCATGCGCTAACAAATGTTGCTCTCAAGAAAACCAATCTTCCATTGAGCAAGAATTTTTAGGAACAAGTAATGTTTCCTATGCAAAAGAAAACAATGAGCTCAAGGAAGAAAATGAGAGGCTAAAAAGGAGCTTGACTCAATTGAAGGGAAAGTGTCATGCTCAACCTTCTCAAGATAACCGTGATAATATGGTGAAAAAGCTTGAGAAGGGGACAACCATAGCATGCACAAAACCCCTTCAAAAGAATACCAAGCTTTCCGCATGAGCAAAATTCAAGGTGAGAAAATTAATGCTCATACTATTCACTCTAATGATGTACCTATGTGCTTCAACAAAGAAAGATCAAAAAGAAGCAATAGGAGGTGCTATGGATGCAAGGAGAAGGGTCATGAAATTGGTTCATGCCCCCACATGAAGAAACAAGACCTTGCACGATCAAGAGAGATGACCATCAAGAAAGATGAAAGCAAAAGGCAAATGCATTGCAAGAACAAGCACCGCATTTGCTATAATTGCCGTGAAAAAGGTCACCTATTTAAGGTTTGTCCAAAGGGTAAAACTCCTAAGCCTAACTTGTCAATACATTCAGATTTGCTTAGGAGACCCAAATTTGACTCTTGTGTTAGAAAGGTGATGAGTTCACCACATTCTAGGACCAAGGCTATTTGGGTGCCTAAGTCCTTATTGGCTAACCTTGATGGACCCATCATGAGATGGGTACCAAAATATACTTAATAAGTTTTGCAAGTACCTAGAGATGATATGAAGCTTTGGGGTGCTTGAGCAGTTTAACTCAATTCTTATCTCAAGCTATCAATCTTACATGGACTATTTTTTTTAAGATTGGCCCAAAGATGAATTGAGTTATTATATCACTAACTTCATATTCATCTCTAGCAAGAACTTGTGTTGTAGGGAAAAGGATGAACTTTTGTGGGAATCAAGCAAAAGGCCTACAACTATGCGATATCCAAAGGTTGCTAACAATTAAATCTTAAGTGCACATTGTTTTTAATTAGTATATTCCTTTGTGTCTTTGTAGCCACATAGGAAAAATGAAGCACTTGAGAATGAACTTAAAATATTTTACCTTGTCTTGGAAAAGTTCCAATTATATGGTAGATTGCAAGTTTATATTTTTATATTGTGACAATCTACATGCTTTAAAATTAGTTCTATGTATCTTGTGGCATATTTCAAATTACTTATCGTATTATTGCCATGACCTAGACATAAAGAGGATTATCCCATGCTCTTAAATGAATAGAGTGCTAAGTAAGAAATTCAAATTCTTAAAGCACTTACTAAAAGGGGAATTCTCTATATGACTAGAGTTGTGAGACTAATGTTTCTATCTAAGTGTTTATGTAGTCACACATCATGAGAATGAGTTTCTCAAATGGAACGTGTCATTTAACATTCAAAGAAGATCAATCCAATACAATTTGATGTATTCCTTCTTGTTTAAATTGGTTTTGAGTCTTCTACATTAATCACTCACCATGCTATGAATTAAACTTGCCCTATAAACTTTTAAATAATCATGCTAGTTTCATCTTATTTCAATTGATGTTATGCATGATGCTTGTAAGGGTAATTTAGTTCATATCATGAGGTTTCCTAATTTTAGTGACCTCTGTGTCATTCATATACTAGAGGTTTCTAAATAGGAAAGTATTGTTTGTGTTTCAAATGCAATCTCTTTTATTGATATCTCATGGAAATTCATAAGTAGAGATTGTGCTCTTTCAATTGGTAAAATCACAAGCATTAAAGGTTAATCCTCACCTAAAAGAAAGATTAGGAATGCTCAAGGCAAAGGTATGGAACTAGTTGCTTCAATTGGTAGTTGATCAATAGTATTTCCTTTCAAGTGGCATTCTTTCAATTGATAATAATCTATTCTATGGAAATAAAATGTCAATATGAAGGATAAATTCCTTTTGGCTTAAATTTGTAAATTGGTGCATATTGTTAATTCACTCCTCCATGTGCATTAACTTAAAAGGAATTTAATTTATGCCTTTATGCCTCATAAATGATGATTTATTTGCCATTCATATATAAATATCATCAGTCATTAAATACTTCCTTGTACTACTGATACCTCTTTTAAAGTGCTTCTTGACTAGTTTTAAAAGGAAAAGAGATAACAAGTTAAAGAAGGAAGTCTCCACAAATGATGAAACGAAGAATACTATGATGGCACCACCACCGTAGTAAGATCTTTCAAATTGGTATAACAAATGGTACGCTCTACTTGGTGGTAAGTGTTGGGGGCCTTCGGCTCCCGAAGGTCCTCAAGAAACATAATTTGATAATATTTTCCAAGTGTAATATGTGAACAGGCACCTTCGGAACAGGCACCTTCGGACTTAGGTTGCGAATATACAAGAGCGTGGTTAAGACGAAGCTTGACTGGAATGAAAAACGATCATGACGAAGGATAAGGCGATCACGAAGCTATGTGCAGAAAGGCTTCGGCACAACAACAGAAAAGAAGAACCGACTTAAAGATGAAAAGCCAAATTGGACCTCAAAGAATTACTGTAGTTATTGATAAATGTAAAGGGCATCTATGTAATTTTACACGGGCTGCGACCCGAATCTATAAATAGGTGAACAGTACTCCCGTACTGTTCACGCTGACTTGGCATACGCTTTTTCGCATCACCTTTGTACCTTTACTTTTCATCAATCTGAAGGTACATTTGTAATTCATTTTTATAAATTTAATAATGGAAATATATCGACGATAATACTGGTATTATTACTCGCACATTATATATAGTTGCTCTGTTTTAATCATTTGTCAACCTAACGAAGGTCCTTTCTTTTGTAACCTTCGTCCGAGATTCGTTATACCCGAAGGGATATAACGTTTCTAAGGGCGAAGGAGTTCGACATTTAACACTTTTATGTTGTCTTGTTCTTGATTCATAGCATTTGAGAACAAGCCCCCAACATTGGCGCCCACCTCCGGTCAACTCACTTCCACTTTTTGGGTTTTGAAAACCTTCGGCAAGCGTCACCTTCGTCATGCCGCCGAAAAAAGCTTCAACGACAGGGGCTGCCACTCTGCAGCCGCTGGACCCCAATCAGGATGTCGTCTCTCTTAGGGAGGCCCGAAGCCAGAAGAGGAAGGCCATCAGCCCAACGCCTCTAGAAGACGACTTGGACCAAGAAATACAAAAAATGGAGATGCTCCATCAACAGGTTCAACGGAAGAAGGAGAAGATGGCTCGTCTAGCTGATCTTCAAAAGCAGATAGATGAAGCCTCTGAAGAGCTTCGACATCTCGCTCAAGATGACCAGAATCAAAGGCCCCCGCGCAGAGAGCTTCATCAAGAGGGTTTCTACAACGAGGATGACTGGTATGAAGATTTCCATCACAGAAATTTTGCTTTTGATGATGCTTCTCCCTTGTCAACAGAACTGCAAGCTGTTCCTTGGCCACAGTCTTACAAGCCGCCTCAGCTCCCCATGTACGACGGTCATTCAGACCCGAAACAATTCTTGATGAGTTATGAGGCAACTATATCTTCGTACGGTAGCAACACGGCGGTCATGGCAAAGTCCTTCGTCATGGCTGTCAGGAGCGTTGCACAAACTTGGTACTCTTCCCTTAGGCTAGGGACAATCACCTCATGGCAAAAGTTGAAGGATATGCTGATAACCAGCTTCCAAGGGTTTCAGACGAAGCCAGTCACTGCTCAAGCTTTATTCCAGTGCACCCAGGATCACGAAGAATACCTTCAGGCATATGTCCGAAGGTTCCTACGTCTGAGGGTGCCGGCACCAACAGTGCCCAATGAAATTGTCATTGAGGCCATGATCAAGGGGCTTCGGCCAGGACCTGCAGCTCAGTACTTTGCCAGGAAGCCTCTTCAAACACTAGAGAAGCTGCTCCAGAAGATGGACGAGTACATTCGAGCCGACAATGATTTTCGCCAAAGAAGGGAGGAAGCTCTCAGGTTCTCTGAAATGACTAGGGGCTTCGAAGGAAGGCTTTATCCAAGGCACGTCAGGTCAATTCACAATTCTACTCAAAATGACGACAAAACGAATCAACAGCAAAGGCCACAGTGCTCCTCGCAAGTTTCGGGGCAACAGCAAAGCTCCTTCCGACCGCCAGCGCCAAGGGGCAGAGGCACCAGGGGCTTCGGGGGAAGATTTGGGGATCAACCAAGAAAAATATACTGCCTATTCTGTGGTGAAGGTAAGGGCCACACCACCAGGATGTGTCACATTACCATCCAGAAGCAAAAGGAGTTAGCAGAAGCTGCTGCACAACAGAATCAGCCGAAGCAGGTCATGCATACTGCTTCGTACCATTCGCCTTACATTCCAGAATATGTAGGCAATCACCCTGCAGCCTCTGTTGCTTCGGCAAGCCAACCCCAAGGTTCCTGGCAACAGCTTCCACCGCCACCACCAATACAACGAGCTTCGCAGCCAGAAGGGAGCCAGCACTCTCACCCCCAGAGGGACTTGAGAGAAGAATCCGAAGCTCGCACAGTCAACAGCACTGTGCCAGAGTCGAAGCACATTTATTGATAAATATCCTACCAAAACAACAGTTTTTTCGCATTTTTGCATTCAGTATTACTTTTTTGTTAATAAGGAACAATTATGGGAAGTTTAAGTCTCTTTTATCGTTTTTCAATTTCTTGTAACACTTTCTCCATATGCTTGAGTTGCCGAAGCATACGAATTTATGGTGGCATGAAGGACCGTTGTATTGTCAAAAGTTTTTTATAACGGACACAGTGCAAATTGTTCGAAACAGTAAAAAGTCGTTCCTAAAGGAGCGCAGAGTAAGTTTTCTGAGCTTACAGCGAAAAGTCAGCGCTGATTCCGCCGAAAGTAAAAGGCGAAGAAGCTCCTAAGGGAGGCTTACAGCGAAAAATAAACGCTGATTCCACTGAAAGTAAAAGGCGAAGAAGCTCCTAAGGGAGGCTTACAGCGAAAAGTCAACGCTGATATAAAAAGTGTGTGTGCTCTATTACAGGGATATGTATCTGTGGCACAGGTGTCATTTTGCATAACATAACATCATCACATCATTCTGCATAACATAAGCATCATACAACATATTGCATGTGGAACAAGAAGGGGATACAGTATTGATCTTTGGAGAATATTTTGGAAAAGAGAAAATCGTACTAAAGCACAAGACAAGTCAAGAAGAAGTGTAGCTTCATTAGAGAGGCAACAAAAAAAAATTTTATAGCGTCGAAGAATATTTCACGAAGCTTGGATAATCTTCACCAGCGAATTATGCAATTTCTTGTGATACAAGATTTTCTTCACGAAGCATGAAAAGAAGGGAAGGTGTTTTTTCGCCGAAGGCTCAAAAAATGGTATGTATGCAAGATTTCATGCATCGTAAAGAATTAAAACTGTACATGGATTATATATTACATTCAGAGTTATAATATATTACATACGTTACGTTCCAAATGTTTTTACAGTAGCATTTAATCCTCTTTAAGAACTATTTCTGTAGCTTCGTTCAGTAGCTGGTCGACAACCTTGTCCATAATGGCTTCGGCCATTTTTCTAATATCATCGTCCCCCTTCGGGTGGGGGCCCGGAGATACCTCAGCAGGTTCTGAGCGAAGAGAAGATACGGCTATATTACTATTACAAACCGTGAACAAAGTCTGGAATCAAAAATTACAACATAATAAAATTCACTAATTAATACCTATTTGCCTTTCGGGCTCTGTACTTTTTTCGGCAGCCGCCGCTACTTTTCTAGCATCATGGATGCCTTTTTCACTCTTTTGAATAATTTCTTGCGCCATTTCTCGGCCGCCGTTGTCCCAGATATCGGTGAAAAATTTTCCGCCGATCATGCTTGCTTCAGCTGAGGGGTCTTTAATGTCTTTGGAGGACAAAGTAGCTTCGGACTGCGCCAAAGATTTTACATGCTCACACCCTTTCTTCTCTAAAATAGTAGCAATTCCTCTAGCACCCGAAAAAGCACATATATCTCCGCGGCTATTCAGGATTTCTTCGAAGGCCTCAGCTTCGTTACTGATCCATTCCATCGGACCTTCGGGATTGCCCCTTGAGAAATTTTCTTCGCTAGAGAATGCGCCAACGTTGGCAAAGCTGGATTTTATCTTCTTAACGCATTCTATGGATTTAACATAGCATCTTCTCTTAGAAGCACGAAGCTCTTTAACATTAACTTCCAAATGATCTGCCCATTGATCACTTAATTCTCGTTTTGTTTCTTCAAGAATGCGTTCTTCTTTGGCTCGGACTAGTTGTTTACGAAGATCTTCGATTTCACGCCTCTGAGCTTCCGCTTGAGTTTTAGAGTTAGCTTCGTCTTCCTTCATTTTTTCCACTAATATAAGCAAAATTCTATCCTTCTCCAAGGCTTCGTTTCTTAGCCTGATAACCTCTGTTCGAAGGTTGTTGAGAGCAATGGTGCAGCTCTCGTCTTCAGCATTCTTTTGTGCCCTTAAGGCATTGCTGAGAATTAAGCCATATTCAAAAAGAATGAGTGGATTAACACAACAGTAAAGGACTCATTCAAAATCTACAAAATTCAAAATTTACAATCTTCGTACCTTCAGACTGTTATATGCAAGACTATCCACAAGATCCTCCTTCGTCATGGCGCAAAGGCCAGCTTCAAGCTTCGGGAATCCCATGCTTCTAGCCATCTCCCGGCAGACAGATAGTTCTTTATTGTCTGGGAGGCAATACAAGAAGTCATCTTCATCTGTCCCATTGAACACTACGGCCCCCTTCGGGTACTTTAGTTCTCGGGCATAGTGGTTAGCTTCAAAGATCTCTTCTTCGGATAATTTCTTTCCCGAAGCATGTCGTATAATATAATCGTGCATTCTGGAAGATGCTTCGGGAACGGTAGCGTCAATGTCCTCGACTAAAACTGGCTCTGTTATTTTTGTTTTTTCAGTTTCCAAAGTTGCCTCTGTCAATTTTGACTTTTCAGCTTCCAAATGTTTTACCTTGGTGGGCTCTGAAAGTCCAATCTCAGTTACAAATTGTTGCTTCGAAGCTTCGCTAACAAAGGCTTCAGCAGACACTTCAGAAGCTTTAGCAGTTTTCTTCGGAGTTATACTCGAAGATTTAATTGTTTCCAAAACATCCAGCACATTAACCATCCTTTTTCTTTTTGGAGTTGCTAATGGCCCCTTTTGGCCTTTAGTCGCCTCAACTTTTGATGAAGGACTCAAAATTTCTAATGTTTTTCCTTTTTCAGTTTCTGGTTCTTCCGCTTTCCCTATTGCTGGTGCTTTGGCCATTTCTTCGGATTTTGGCGCTGTAGTTGGTTCTCTGGCTTCGGTGGCCGAAGAGGCCTCGCCAATAAACTCGGGCACTATGGCTGGCTCAATACAGCGTGGAGGGTGTGTCAACACTTTTACCTTCTTCCTCTTCGGCGCTGGCTCCCCGGAAGCAGCCGAAGCAGTGTCCTTTGCAGAAGAAGTATTTTTTCTCTTTTGACCTCGCATTGGATAATAGTAGTCCGGATAGATAAACCCAATTGCATCAAATACTCGGTTGAGTCTCTTCTTTTTTCGGCCTCCGAAAGCCGCTGATAATGTAGTGTTTTCGGCCTTTGTGTATGCCCCAAGCAATTCATCACTTACATTCTCAATGCTTTTCAGCCAATCATCATCCGGTTCAACAAACTTATCTTCATACTTGAATGTATATTTCAGTCTGATTAGTCCACCCTCGTCAGTTTCTTTAACGGTCTCCTTCGGCATTTCCCAGTTATCTACAAGTGGCCACACTCTGAAGGCAATGTGCTCTTGCATCAAATCCCTGGTCCCAATAAAAGAGCAGACCACCCCGAAGGCCCTCTGACATTCTTCAGCTGCTTCGTCCATTTCCACCTTTGGTTTCCGAAGTCCGAAGTGTTGCCAAATAGGGCGCATGATGATATCCTTGATATCTTCCCGAACCTTCAAATCGTTCTTCACATAGAACCATTCCTTCATCCATTCCCCGGGCCATCTCTTCCGAAAGGTTGGCACGGGGCAGCTTGACCTAGAGCGGGCACCGAAGCTATAGCAACCAAAATTATTATGATATTGCTCCTTACCCCAGGGTTTCGTCTCATATACTAGCTCGTGTATATTGCAAAAGCTTTTTGCACTTGGCTCCAGGCCCTGGCTCCTCACCGCCCAGACGAAGATTCCCAATCTTATCACTGCCTCGGGGGTAAGTTGATGAAGGTAAATTTGATATATTTTCAGAACTTCTACCACAAACCTGCTCAGAGGGAATCACAGCCCAGCCTTTAAAAAGCTTCGGAAGATCACGACCTCATTATCTTCGGGGGTCGGCGTAGTTTTTTCTCCGTCATCTGCCCTCACAATGGATATATCTCGAAAATATCTCTCCCTCATATTTTCAAGGTGACTCTGCTTTATAGTTGATTTTCCGAAGTTTGAGTGACTAGGCCGCCACGGGCGATCTTCGGAGTCCTCCCCACCACTATCCACATCATAACTATCACTGTCGCCAGTATCTTCAGATAAACCCTCCAAAGTTTCCTTGACAATCTTTTCCGTATTGGTCTTCGACATTGACTCAAGAAAACCCAGGTGCATTTCCTCCGAAAGGCTTAGCTTCGAAGCACCAGCAATTATCTTATCCTCAGACATTTTCGCGAATGATGGCAAACTAGACTTGAAACCGAAGCTTAAAAATTCAAGATCGAGCAAATACTGTCGCGCGCTAGCTAAAAGCTGGGTGCGCAGGCTAATAGCTGGGTGAGTAAAAAGCAGGTGGCAAAAGGGCGTGCCAAATAAACTCGCGGTGAGCTTGTATTTATACACCCAGTATGTCGAAAACTGGAGGGTCCCGCTTGTCAATGACTGTTGCTATTCTAGCAAAAGGAAGGTGTTTTTTTCGGACTTTCGGCTTAAAGCCTTCGTCCATGTCGCAATATGAATTTATCTTGACAATAAATCGATATTGCGAGGGGCTACTGTTGGGGGCCTTCGGCTCCCGAAGGTCCTCAAGAAACATAATTTGATAATATTTTCCAAGTGTAATATGTGAACAGGCACCTTCGGAACAGGCACCTTCGGAGTCAGGTTGCGAATATACAAGAGTGTGGTTAAGACGAAGCTTGACTGGAATGAAAAACGATCATGACGAAGGATAAGGCGATCACGAAGCTATGTGCAGAAAGGCTTCGGCACAACAACAGAAAAGAAGAACCGACTTAAAGATGAAAAGCCAAATTGGACCTCAAAGAATTACTGTAGTTATTGATAAATGTAAAGGGCATCTATGTAATTTTACACGGGCTGCGACCCGAATCTATAAATAGGTGAACAGTACTCCCGTACTGTTCACGCTGACTTGGCATACGCTTTTTCGCATCACCTTTGTACCTTTACTTTTCATCAATCTGAAGGTACATTTGTAATTCATTTTTATAAATTTAATAATGGAAATATATCGACGATAATACTGGTATTATTACTCGCACATTATATATAGTTGCTCTGTTTTAATCATTTGTCAACCTAACGAAGGTCCTTTCTTTCGTAACCTTCGTCCGAGATTCGTTATACCCGAAGGGATATAACGTTTCTAAGGGCGAAGGAGTTCGGCATTTAACACTTTTATGTTGTCTTGTTCTTGATTCATAGCATTTGAGAACAAGCCCCCAACAGTAAGTATTCTTAAAGATAAGTTAATTCATTGTAAATTTGTCATACCTTGACCATGATATGTAATGTACTCCTCATGAGACTCTTAACTGAATTGAAAGTGCATGTGGCAAGTCATTCAAATACTTGATGCACATATCTAGTGGGAGAACATTATATATCTTGTGTCGTAGAGAATAAGTTTCCCTTGAGTAAGCTATACTATATCCAAAATGGTAAATTTGTATCTCATTCATATGGATTGTAATCTTTGTTTTCTAAATAGCTACTCTTGATGCAGTTTAAAATTCCCTTATCTTTAAATCTAAAAGTGCATAAGAATCCTTTTTGTCGACATTCATCACATACATATGCACTAACATGAATATGAATTTTAAACTGTAAAGGTACAATTAGCGATCCATACTCTCTAAGTTTTGGAAACCCATATTTTGATACCTTAGAAATCTAATTAAATCGGTATCCATATGCTTCATATTGAATTGGATCACTAAGTTGTAAATTCCATGCATAACTTGTCTTTATGATATGAATGCTTGTGCGACTAACCTTGATAAGCTAGGTGCACCCAAGGTCAAGCTAGGTTCATCATCAAGAAGGCAACACAATGATGTATCAAGAAAAGGAGAAAAGGCTCCTATTCTTAACTCTAGATTTTATCTGTGTGATTAAATATTAACTTGAAACCATGTAAGATGGTTGTCAAGTATATGTGGGTGCCTACACAAATAGAAAGGCCACAATAAGGATTGTGTGGGTACTCAAGGCTCTTACTACTAATCTCAAAGGACCCAATTCAAATTGGGTACTAAGATATGAAGCTTAAACTTGTTTTGCAGGATCACTCCTTCAATGGATCAAGTTGGGTGCTTGATAATGAATGCATAAATCATATTTGGAGATAGTAGCAAGGGTGGTAACAACTGAATCTCAAGTGCATATTATTTTCAAATCTTATCTCTTTTGTGACTTGTGTAGCCACTAAGGAAAAAGAAGCACTTGAGGATATACATCAGTTGTTGATTATGAAATAAAGGTCTAATTGGAAGATGAATGGATATTATCATATGGTCAACAATCCAAAATTGTGACATATTCTCTATATAGTTAATTTGGATTTGATTCTTCTTTATTAGACACTCACCATAATATGGATTAAGTCAGCCCTTTAGACTCCATTGAACAACCATGCATATTATCCATGTCATTCAAAATATATTGTGCATGAGGGCTCAAGGGAAATTTAGTCCATATTATGAGGTTTCTCTATTTTAGCAACTCGCTTGCCTTCCACATATAAAGGGTTGCTAAATAAGAAACTAGTGCTTGTGCTACTAATGCCATCTCTTGTGTAGAGTTTACCAAAGAAAATCTATGTTAAGAGATGGTGCTTGTTTTAAATTGGATAAATCACAAGCTTAAATGATACTATTCAACTAAAGTAAGAAGAAGTTGATAAGAGGCCAAGGTATGAAAACTTCCTCTCCTTCAGTTGTTTTAGTATTCTATCATTAGTGGGATGTACCATAGTATAGGTTAAATTCCTTGCAATATAAAATGTTCAATAGTGCATATAACTTTGACATCAACTATATGTGTGCACTAATTTAAAGGAATTTAGTCTATCCTTTTGGGTTTCAATAATGATGATTCATTTGCCATCCACATATAAGGATCGTCATTTGTGAAACCCTCTCTTGTGTTTCTAATACTTTCTTTTCTAAGTGTTTCAACAAGGTCCTCCCAAGTTCTTTGAAGATGAATTCAAAATCTACAAATATAAGAGTCTTGGTTCTTTCAATCATTAAGTTTCAATGGGTCTCATATCAAGCATAATCGAACCAAGCAAAGATGAATGAAGTTCAAGATCGCTTGGTTGGATGGAATCATAAAGAGAAAAGAAATCACAGTGAATCAAGAAGGAAGTTGAACTATCCTAAAAACCAAATAATGAATAAGTAGTCACATAATCATATAATATCCTTCATTATGAGGTTTGATGTTCATATTAGCATGCTTTACCCTTCAGGATTTCAATTGATATACTTTCAGTTCTTAAACTTTCAATTGGTTTAATTTTTATCATCTATGTCAAGCATGTTATGTTCAACCAAGATATAGTGCAAACATCTTCTTTAACCTCGTATTGTTGATGTGCATAAGTGTACTTTGTGTACTCTTACATGCACAAATTGAGGGAGTGTTTAGCCTATATCTTGTGAGACTAATGATTTCTTTCAAGTTCATGTTGTATAGTCCACACCTTGGAGAACATCAAATGAGGATGAATGGTTCCATATAAATGAAAACGAGTTTCTCTTGAACCTATCAATAAAATGAGTTTCTCTTGATCGTTTGAAGAGGATAAGTTTCTCTTTGAAATGTCAAACCTATCAAAAGTTAAGATGGAAATTCATGATTATAATGGAGACCATGTGGCGTAGAACAAAGGTGTGTCACTCCATGAACTATTGTATTACATTTGTGTATCTAGGCTCTTACATGCTAGTGTGTGCATGTATATGCAATATCTTAAGTCACATCATAAGGTTGCACTTGTGGTGATAATTAAAGAATCTCTAGATATTTGATTAATACCTCTTGTGGTGATGTCATAAGTTAATCTTAAGTCATCTTAGTAAGGTATGAGTCAAACTTGCTAACTTCTCAAGAATCTTGGCTTAAAATATTGCATAACATGTCTATTAGTATACTTTTTTAGTATGAATAATTCCTTAAATTGGTGCAATTTCACATTTTCATACTTTGTTTGTACCAAGGTTCAAATTGTAGAACTTATTCCCCTGGCCTCACAAGTCCAAGTGCATAAGCTAAACAAGTATTCATCACTTGTATGCACACATTTAGGGGGAGAATGGTCTATAATTTGAATCTTTGAGACTAACTTCATTTCCAAGTCTATTATGTGTGTAGTCTCAAATTAGAAAGGAATCTTTAGGCAAAGACAATCGCTTCCACTGCAAATTTTGATGGGTATAAAAAATTCTTTGCTCCAATAAATCTATCTTTTATACATTTCATAAGAGAATGAGTTTCTCTTTTATATGCTACTCCAACATCATCTAAAACTGGTAAACATGTATCATATTCTTTTGGTTTGCAAATGTCTAAAGTAGCATAGCTTATAAATTCTCCTGTCTAGAACTTAATTGATTAAATAGTGCACATGTTCCTTATGTTGCACAATTATGTTCAATTGATACTCCTTTTATGCCAATGGTACTTTAAGTTGCAAATAAGTACTCTCAACAGGTATCAATTGAATTCATATATATGTGCGCACTAAAACTTGAGGAGAACTTAGTGTAATATGCAATTAGTGATCTGTTTATCTATCAAATTGTATCAATTGGTGTTTTCAATTGGTATTTTCATACATGATCACTAGTTGTGTAATCTATACTTGTGCAATTTTCATGTTGCCTCTTGTCGTGATAAGAAAATGCTAGGTGACATCTAGACTCCAGGTATCAAGCTTCACCTTCGATTTAGTATGACAATCTTCATTTGATATCTTGGACCTATGTCATAATTATGCCAACAAGAGATTGCAAATGAATTCTAAATCCAACACAAGTCTGGAAACCCCTTGAAAAGGTAAAACGCAAAGGTACATCACTTATGACACTTATCCATTACCTTTGTGCCATCTAAGGATCCTTTTCATGATAGTGTGTTCACATCTTGCTTAAATCATAATTTCTACCCTTTATATTCTTTGTATCCTTTTTGGAGATTTATGACAAAGGGGGAGAAATTTTGCATTAAAGCTTATCTTTATTTTTGAAAAGGGGATAAATAATTAACAAAAAGGGGGAATCATAAGAAAAACATAAGATGTAGAAAGTTGATGAGTGCATACTATGTCATGAGCATCACGTTTATTTTATGACACACTGCACCCTATGAATAGTATGATATAAGTTGTCTCCATACTTTGACCCAAATATGTGCTTTTGGCATTTCAGTACAAAATTGGTGTCTTCTGAAATGCACATATTTAGGGGGAGGAAATTATATCATAGGATTCAAAATCTTATTTATCAAATCTTATGTAAGCTTTAAATGTGTTGTCATCAATCACCAAAAAGGGGGAGATTGAAAGTGCATTCATCCCTTTTGTGAGTTTTGGTGATTTGGATAACAACACATTTAAAAGACTAACAAGTTTGCTAAGTGTTGAATAGGAAATTCAGTATGACGAACATACTTGAATAGTGTATAATGATCAGTGAACAAAGGTTCAACACGAGGTTAAATAACCAATGGGACAATGTAAATGGATACAATATGATCTCTATATTGGTTTGAATATATGGACAAGACCTGAGAAATCACTACATACATATGATCAGAATAGAGGATAAAGTGATTAAGAGGATTGGTTAAGCCGAAGTGGATAAGATATGAGGAGTCGTGAATTGGCTTGACCATATTACTACCAGTCGATATATGCTTCTATGAGAATCAAACTAGAGCTTGATTGTTTTTAACAGTTATATCTAGAAGACATTCAAGCAAGGTTCACAATACTGAAGAAATGATTCTCTGAATGGATGCTCAATATGATGTGACTCAAGAATGGCTTGATAGGGTGAAGATAGCAAGGAAAGGGCTTTGAGGAACTAAATGAAGGTGAAGGCCAAGCGACGGCTTATGGACCGCGGTACCATGGCTAAGGTGAAGAAGAGAGTACTTGCACTAAGTCGATGAACTAATCAGCTATGAAGAGTTATAACATGTTGATGCATCAGTAAGGTGACTTGAAGCCATGATTTGAACTCATACATGGTGATATGGTACAAGTCACAGGGTTTGAGTTGTGTTTGCTTCAAAAGGTGAGACAAAGATGTTTGTGATCCTTATGAAGCAACGCCATGGAGAAATCACACATGTGACACCAATGACTCAAGGAGTTTGCTTAATTAATTTTATTTAATTTGAGTATAGGAATCATCGTACTATAAAGGGGATCCAAAAAGAAGGTTGGTGTTTGCCAAAGCTCAAACCTCTATATTCAAAAGCTATTTTTGAAAAACAAAAATCTCTTTAACATTCTATGGTAGACCATGGTTAGGTTTGAGAAACCTAGAGTGTTCTTGTTGAAAAGCAGCTGAACTTCTTCAATTGCAGCTGAGCTGAAGTTCAGCTGAGTTGAGCTTCTTCAGCTGCAGCTGAGCTGAACTTCAGCTGAGTTGAGCTTCTTCAGCTGCAGCTGAGTTTTTCAGCTGAGCTGAACTTCAGCTGAGTTGAGCTTCTTCAGCTGTAGCTGAGCTGAACTTCAGCTGAGTTGAGCTTCTTCAGCTGCAGCTAAGCTTTTTCAGCTGTGTTGAGCTTTCTCAACTCTAGCTGAACTTCAACTTCAACTGGGGTCCAGGCAGGTTCAACCGGGGTCCAGGGCAAGTTCAACTGGGGTCTAGAGAGGTTCAACCGGGGTCCAGGAAAAGTTCAGCCGGGGTTTTTTCCTCGGACCTCACTGGTCAAAACCGGTTGAACCGGTCCTAGGGGAGTGAAAGTCGCCTAGAGGGGGGTGAATAGGGCGAATCTGAAATTTACAAAGTTTAAGCACAACTACAAGTCGGGGTTAGCGTTAGAAATATAAGTGAGTCCAAAAGAGAGGGCGCAAAATAAATCACAAGCAAATAGAGAGTGAGACACGGTGATTTGTTTTACCGAGGTTCGGTTCTTGCAAACCTACTCCCCGTTGAGGTGGTCACAAAGACCGGGTCTCTTTTAACCCTTTCCCTCTCTCAAACGGTCACTTAGACCGAGTGAGCTTCTCTTCTCAATCACACGGGACACTAAGTCCCCGCAAGGACCACCACACAATTGGTGTCTCTTGCCTTGGTTACAATTGAGTGGTTCACAAGAAAGAATGAGAAAGAAAAGAAGCAATCCAAGCGCAAGAGCTCAAATGAACATAAATGTCACTCTCTCTAGTCACTATTTGATTTGGAGTGATTCCGGACTTGGGAGAGGATTTGATCTCTTTGGTTGTGTCTAGAATTGAATGCTATAGCTCTTGTAAGGTGTAGGAAGTCTGAAACTTGGATGCAATTGAATGTGGGGTGGTTGGGGTATTCATAGCCCCAACCACCAAACTAGCCGTTTGGTGGAGGCTGTTGTCGCATGGCACGCCGGACAGTCCGGTACGCCACCGGACACTGTTCGGTGCGCCAGCCACGTCACCCGGCTGTTAGGGTTCGACCGTTGGAGCTCTAACAGGTGAGGTCTTCTGGCTATCCGGTGGTGCACCGGACAAGTACTATAGACTGTCTGGTGCGCCTTCTGATGCTGCTCTGACTCTGGCGCGCACTGTAGCGCATTGAATGCGGTTGCAGTCGACCGTTGGCGTGAAGTATCCGTTGCTCCGCTGGCACACCGGACAGTCCGGTGAATTATAGCGGAGCGCCCTCTGATTTTCCCGAAGGTGACGAGTTTGGAGTTGAGTTCCCTGGTACACCGGACACTGTTCGGTGGTGCACCGGACACTGTCCGGTGGCACACCGGACAGTCAGGTGCGCCAGACCAAGGCACACTTCGGTTGTCTTATGCTCTCTTTGTTTGAACCCTTTCTTGGTCATTTTATTAGTCTATTGTGAACCTTTGGCACCTGTAAAACTTATAATCTAGAGCAAACTAGTTAGTCCAAATATTTGTGTTGGGCAATTCAACCACCAAAATCAATTAGGAAAAGGTGTAAGCCTATTTCCCTTTCACTCTCCCCCTTTTTGGTGATTGATGGCAACACAAACCAAAGAAAATATGGAAGTGCAGAATTGAACTAGTTTGCATAATGTAAGTGCAAAGGTTGCTTGGAATGAAACCAATAAGTATTACTTACTAGATGCGCATGGATGGCTTTTCTTCTTATTAACATTTTGGACCACGCTTGCACCACATGTTTTGTTTTGCAAAAAGTTTTGGAAATTCTTTTCAAAGTTCTTTTGCAAATAGTCAAGGATAAATGAAAAAGATTTTGAGAAGCATTTTCAAGTTTTGAAATTTTCTCCCCCTGTTTCAAATGCTTTTCCTTTGACTAAACAAGACTCCCCCTTAATGAAATCCTCCTCTTAGTGTTCAAGAGGGTTTTAGATATTAATTTTGAAGAGGGTATACCAATTTGAAATTATATCAAAAATAAGATACCAATTGAAAAAACTTCTTTTAATACCAATTAAAAGACTATATTTTGAAATTGGTGGTGGTGCGGTCCTTTTGCTTTGGGCTAATACTCTCTCCCCCTTTGGCATGAATCACCAAAAACGGATGCTTGAGTGAAATATAAGCCCTTGTAAACTACTCTCTCCCCCTTTGGATAGAAGTATAGAAGTGAAGATTATACCAAAGTTGGAGAGTTTGTGCGGAGCGACGGTGAAGGGTGAATGATTCGATGGAGCGGAGTGGAAGCCTTCTATTCGCCGAAGACTCCTTTTCCCTTTCAATCTATGACTTAGCATGAAATGGACTTGAAAGAACACATTAGTCATAGCACATGAAAGAGATGATCAAAGGTATATATATGAGCTATGTGTGCAAAATATCATTCAAAATTCCTAGAATCAAGAATATTTAGCTCATGCCTAAGTTTGGTAAAAGTTTGTTCATCCAATGGCTTGGTAAAGATATCGGCTAATTGTTCTTTGGTGCTAACATATGCAATCTCGATATCCCCCTTTTGTTGGTGATCCCTTAGAAAATGATACCGAATGGCTATGTGTTTAGTGCGGCTATGCTCAACGGGATTATCCGCCATGCGGATTGCACTCTCATTATCACATAGAAGAGGAACTTTGGTTAATTTGTAACCATAGTCCCTAAGGGTTTGCCTCATCCAAAGAAATTGCGCGCAACAATGTTCTGCGACAATATACTCGGCTTCGGTGGTTGAAAGAGCCACAGAATTTTGCTTCTTTGAAGCCCAAGACACCAGAGATCTTCCCAAGAACTGGCAAGTCCCCGATGTGCTCTTTCTATTAATTTTACACCCTGCCCAATCAGCATCGGAATAACCAATTAAATCAAATGTGGATCCCCTGGGGTACCAAAGGCCAAACTTAGGAGTATAAACTAAATATCTCAAGATTCGTTTTACGACCCTAAGGTGAACTTCCTTAGGATCGGCTTGGAATCTTGCACACATGCATACAGAAAGCATAATATCCGGTCGTGAAGCACATAAATAAAGTAAGGAACCTATCATCGACCGGTATACCTTTTGATCGACGGATTTACCTCCCGTGTCGAGGTCGAGATGCCCATTAGTTCCCATGGGTGTCTTGATGGGCTTGGCATCCTTCATCCCAAACTTGGTTAGAATGTCTTGAATGTACTTCGTTTGGCTAATGAAGGTGCCCTCTTGGAGTTGCTTCACTTGAAATCCTAGGAAATATTTCAACTCCCCCATCATAGACATCTCGAATTTTTGTGTCATGATCCTACTAAACTCTTCACAAGTAGATTCGTTGGCAAACCCAAATATGATATCATCAACATAAATTTGGCATACAAACAAATCATTTGCAAGTGTTTTAGTAAAGAGTGTAGGATCGGCTTTTCCGACTTTGAAGCCATTAGCAATAAGAAAGTCTCTTAGGCATTCATACCATGCTCTTGGGGCTTGCTTGAGCCCATAAAGCGCCTTAGAGAGTCTATAAACATGGTTAGGATACTCACTGTCTTCAAAGCCGGGAGGTTGCTCAACATAGACATCTTCCTTGATTGGTCCATTGAGGAAGGCACTTTTCACGTCCATTTGATAAAGCTTAAAGCCATGGTAAGTAGCATAGGCAAGTAAAATGCGAATTGATTCAAGCCTAGCTACGGGTGCATAGGTTTCACCGAAATCCAAACCTTCGACTTGTGGATATCCCTTGGCCACAAGTCGGGCTTTATTCCTTGTCACCACACCATGCTCATCTTGTTTGTTGCGGAAGACCCACTTGGTTCCTACAACATTTTGGTTAGGACGTGGAACTAAATGCCATACCTCATTCCTCGTGAAGTTGTTGAGCTCCTCTTGCATCGCCATCACCCAATCCGAATCTTGGAGTGCTTCCTCTACCCTGTGTGGCTCAATAGAGGAAACAAAAGAGTAATGTTCACAAAAATGAGCAACACGAGATCAAGTAGTTACCCCCTTATGAATGTCGCCGAGGATGGTGTTCACGGGGTGATCTCGTTGAATTGCTTGGTGGACTCCTGGGTGTGGCGGCCTTGGAACTTGCTCATCCTCCTTGTCTTGATCATTTGCATCTCCCCCTTGATCATTGTCGTCGTCTTGAGGTGGCTCATCTTCTTGATCTTCTTCTTCATCATCTTGAGCCTCATCCTCATCTTGAGTTGGTGGAGATGCTTGTATGGAGGAGGATGGTTGATCTTGTGCTTGAATGGGCTCTTTGGATTCCTTAGGACACACATCCCCAATGGACATGTTCCTTAGCACGACACATGGAGCCTCTTCATCAACTAATTCATCAAGATCAACTTGCTCCACTTGGGAGCCGTTAGTCTCATCAAACACAATGTCACAAGAAACTTCAACTAGTCCAGTGGACTTGTTAAAGACTCTATATGCCCTTGTGTTTGAATCATATCCTAGTAAAAAGCCTTCTACGGCCTTAGGAGCAAATTTGGATTTTCTACCTCTTTTAACAAGAATAAAACATTTGCTACCAAAGACTCTAAAATATGAAACATTGAGCTTTTTACCAGTGAGGAGTTCGTAGGATGTCTTCTTGAGGATTCCGTGTAGATACAACCGGTTGATGGCGTAGCAAGCGGTGTTGACCGCCTCGGCCCAAAACTGACCCGAAGTCTTGTATTCATCAAGCATGGTCCTTGCCATGTCCAATAGAGTTCTATTCTTCCTCTCCACTACACCATTTTGTTGTGGCGTGTAGGGAGAAGAGAACTCATGCTTGATGCCCTCCTCCTCAAGAAAGCCTTCAATTTGTGAATTCTTGAACTCCGTCCCATTATCGCTTCTAATTTTCTTGATCCTCAAGCCGAACTCATTTTGAGCCCGTCTCAAGAATCCCTTTAAGGTCTCTTGGGTTTGAGATTTTCTAGTAAAAAGAATACCCAAGTGAAGCGAGAATAGTCATCCACAATAACTAGACAGTACTTACTCCCGCCGATGCTTATGTAAGCGATCGGGCCGAATAGGTCCATGTGGAGGAGCTCGAGTGGCCTGTCAGTCGTTAAGATGTTCTTATGTGGATAATGAACACCAACTTGCTTCCCTGCTTGGCATGCGCTACAGATCCTGTCTTTCTCAAAATGCACATTTGTTAGTCCCAAAATGTGCTCTCCCTTTAGAAGCTTGTGAAGATTGTTCATCCCAACATGGGCTAGTTGGCGATGCCAGAGCCAACCCATGTTAGTCTTAGCAATTAAGCAAGTATCGAGTTCAGCTCTACTGAAATCAACTAAGTATAGCTGACCCTCTAATACTTCCTTAAAAGCTACTAAATCATCACTTCTTCTAAAGACAGTAACACCTGTATCCGTGAAAAGACAGTTGTAACCCATTTTACATAATTGGGAAACAGAAAGCAAGTTGTAATCTAAAGAATCTATAAGAAAAACATTGGAAATAGAATGGTCAGGTGATATAGCAATTTTACCCAATCCTTTGACCAAACCTTGATTTCCATCCCCGAATGTGATAGCTCGTTGGGGATCTTGGTTTTTCTCATAGGAGGAGAACATTCTTTTCTCCCCCAGTCATGTGGTTTGTGCACCCGCTATCGATGATCCAACTTGAGCCCCTGGATGCATAAACCTACAAAACAAGTTTAGTTATTGATTTTAGGTACCCAAACAGTTTTGGGTCCTTTGACATTAGATACAAGAACTTTGGGTACCCAAACACAAGTCTTTGATCCCTTGTGTTTGTCCCCAACATACTTGGCAACTACCTTGCCGGATTTATTAGTCAAAACATAAGATGCATCAAAAGTTTTAAATGAAATGCTAGGTTCATTTGATGCACTAGGAGTTTTCTTCTTAGGCAATTTAGCACGAGTTGATTGCCTAGAACTAGATGTCTCACTCTTATATATAAAAGCATGATTAGGACCAGAGTGAGATTTCCTGGAATGAATTCTCCTAATCTTATGCTCGGGATAACCGACAGGGTACAAAATGTAACCCTCGTTATCCTGAGGCATGGGAGCCTTGCCCTTAACAAAGTTAGATAATCTTTTAGGAGGGGCATTAAGTTTGACATTGTCTCCCTTTTGGTAGCCAATGCCATCCTTGATGCTAGGGCATCTCCCACTATAAAGCATACTATGAGCAAATTTAAATTTTCATTATCTAGCTCATGCTCGGCAATTTATCATCTAATTTAGCTATATGATCATTTTGTTGTTTAATTAAAGCCATGTGATCATGAATAGCATCAATGTTAACATCTCTACATCTAGTGCAAATAGAAACATGATCAACGATAGATGTAGAGGGTTTGCAAGTTTTTAGTTCAACAATCTTAGCATGCAAAATGTCATTTTCACTTCTAAGATCAGAAATGGAAGCATTGCAAACATCTAAGTCCTTAGCCTTAGCAATCAATTTTTCATTTTCAATCCTAAGGCTAGCAAGAGAGGCATTCAATTTTTCAATCTTAGCAAGCGAACTAGCATGATCATTTCTAAGATTGGCATAAGAATCATCACATACATTTGAATCAACCTTAGCATTTAAACTAGCATTCTCATTCCTAAGGTTGGCAATCAAATCATGGCAAGTGCTTAGTTCACTAGATAATTGTTCACATTTTTCTACCTCTAGAGCATAAGCATTTTTAACCTTAACATGCTTCTTGTTTTCCTTAATTAGGAAGTCCTCTTGGGTGTCCAAGAGTTCATCCTTCTCATGAATAGCACTAATTAATTCATTCAATTTTTTCTTTTGTTGCATGTTAAGATCGGCAAAAAGGGTAAGTAAATTGTCCTCATCATCACTAGAATTAGCCTCATCACTAGAGGTGGCATATTTAGTGGAGGATTTAGATTTAACCTTCTTCTTTTTGTCGTCCTTTGCCATGAGGCACTTGTGGCCGACGTTGGGGAAGAGAAGTCCCTTGTTGACGGAGATGCTGGCAGCATCCTCGTCGGAGGAGGAGTCGGTGGAGCTCTCGTCGGAGTCCCACTCGCGGCACACATGGGCATCGCCACCCTTCTTCTTGTGGTACCTCTTCTTTTCCTTTCTTCTCCCCTTCTTGTCGTCGCCCCTGTCACTGTCACTAGAAATAGGACATTTTGCAATAAAGTGACCGGGCTTACCACATTTGTAGCAAACCTTCTTAGAGCCGGGCTTGTAATCCTTCCCCCTCCTTTGCTTGAGGATTTGTCGAAAGCTTTTGATGATTAAAGCCATCTCCTCATTGTCGAGCTTTGAGTCGTCGATGGGGAGCCTACTTGATGTAGACTCTTCCTTCTTCTCCTCTGTTGCCTTGAATGCGACGGGTTGTGCCTCGGGCGTGGAGGAGGCACCTTGCTCAATGATTTTCTTTGAGCCTTTGATAATTAGCTCAAAGCTCACAAACTTCCCTATAACCTCTTCGGGAGACATTAGCGTGTATCTAGGATCACCTCGAATTAATTGAACTTGCGTAGGGTTAAGAAAAACGAGGGATCTAAGAATAACCTTGACCATCTCATG
This sequence comes from Zea luxurians, assembly GCA_029449295.1. Taxonomy (NCBI): domain Eukaryota; kingdom Viridiplantae; phylum Streptophyta; class Magnoliopsida; order Poales; family Poaceae; genus Zea; species Zea luxurians. The sequence continues at coordinate 9,021,037 of JAOPSE010000083.1, read as the reverse complement.
GTCATCCCATTTGGTGCTCCCAAGGTTGCGCACTTGGTTCACCAAGGTCTTCAACCGATTGTACATGGCTTGTGGATCCTCCCCTTGGTGAAGCATGAAGCGACCGAGCTCCCCCTCGATCGTCTCCCGCTTGGTGATCTTGGTCACCTCGTCTCCTTCGTGCGCGGTCTTGAGCACGTCCCAAATTTCCTTTGCGCTCTTCAACCCTTGCACCTTATTATACTCCTCTCGACTTAGAGAGGCAAGGAGTATAGTAGTGGCTTGGGAGTTGAAGTGGTGGATTTGGGCCACTTCGTCCGAATCATAGTCTTCATCCCCTACAGATGGTACCTGTACACCAAACTCAACAACGTTCCAAATGCTAGTGTAGAGTGAGGTTAGGTGATGCCTCATTTTGTCACTCCACATATTATAATCTTCACCGTCAAAAACTGATGGTTTGCCTAATGGAATGGAAAGTAAAGGAGTACGCTTTGAAATACGAGGGTAGCGTAGGGGAATCTTACTAAACTTCTTGCGCTCATGGCGCTTAGAAGTTACGGACGGCGCGTCGGAGCCGGAGGTGGATGGCGATGAAGAGTCGGTCTCGTAGTAGACCACCTTCCTCATCTTCTTCTTGACGCCACTCCGATGCGACTTTTGTGAGGAGGATTCCTTATCCTTCCCCTTGTTGCGGGACTCTTCCGATGGAGCCTTCCCATGGCTTGTAACGGGCTTGTCGCCGGTCACCATCTCCTTCTTGGCGTGATCTCCCGACATCACTTCGAGCGGTTAGGCTCTAATGAAGCACCGGGCTTTGATACCAATTGAAAGTCGCCTAGAGGGGGGTGAATAGGGCAAATCTGAAATTTACAAAGTTTAAGCACAACTACAAGCCGGGGTTAGCATTAGAAATATAAGCGAGTCCAAAAGAGAGGGCGCAAAACAAATCACAAGCAAATAGAGAGTGAGACACGGTGATTTGTTTTACCGAGGTTCGGTTCTTGCAAACCTACTCCCCATTGAGGTGGTCACAAACACCGGGTCTCTTTCAACCCTTTCCCTCTCTCAAACGATCACTTAGACCGAGTGAGCTTCTCTTCTCAATCACACGGGACACTAAGTCCCCGCAAGGACCACCACACAATTGGTGTCTCTTGCCTTGGTTACAATTGAGTGGTTCACAAGAAAGAATGAGAAAGAAAAGAAGCAATCCAAGCGCAAGAGCTCAAATGAACACAAATATCACTCTCTCTAGTCACTATTTGATTTGGAGTGATTTCGGACTTGGGAGAGGATTTGATCTCTTTGGTTGTGTCTAGAATTGAATGCTATAGCTCTTGTAAGGTGTAGGAAGTCTGAAACTTGGATGCAATTGAATGTGGGGTGGTTGGGGTATTTATAGCCCCAACCACCAAACTAGCCGTTTGGTGGAGGCTGCTGTAGCATGGCGCACCAGACAGTCCGGTGCGCCACCGGACACTGTCCGGTGCGCCAGCCACGTCACCCGACCATTAGGGTTCGACCGTTGGAGCTCTGACAGGTGGGGTCTTCTGGTTGTCCGGTGGTGCACCGGACAAGTACTGTAGACTGTCCGGTGCGCCTTCTGACGCTACTCTGACTCTGGCGCGCATTGTAGCGCATTGAATGCGGTTGCAGTCGACCATTGGCGCGAAGTAGCCGTTGCTCCGCTGGCACACCGGACAGTCCAGTGCGCCACCGGACACTGTCCGGTGCTTCACCGGACAGTCCGGTGAATTATAGCGGAGCACCCTCTGATTTTCCCGAAGGTGACGAGTTTGGAGCTGAGTTCCCTGGTACACCGGACACTGTCCGGTGGCACACCGGACAGTCCGGTGCGCCAGACCAAGGTACACTTCGGTTGTCTTTTGCTCTTTTTGTTTGAACCCTTTCTTGGTCATTTTATTGGTCTATTGTGAACCTTTGGCACCTGTAAAACTTATAATATAGGGCAAACTAGTTAGTCCAAATAATTGTGTTGGGCAATTCAACCACCAAAATCAATTAGGAAAAGGTGTAAGCCTATTTCCCTTTCAGGGAGGTTCAACCGGTGTTAGGGTCACCTGACCGGTCTGACCTCCTGACTGGTAGACTGACTGCCAGTCTGACCCCAGGCGGTTGAACCGGCCCTAGGGGCGGTTCAACCGGTGTCAGGACCTGTTTTTGCAGTCTGACCTGCTGGCAGACTGACTGTCAGCCTGCCCCAGGCGGTTGAACCGGTCCTAGGGGCGGTTCAACCGGCCCTCCATAGCCAAAATGAGTCCAACGGCTAGTTTTGAAACCCCACCTATATATACTCACTCCTACCTCTCTCCCCACACAAGAGCACGATTTGAACTCCATTTCCAACTTGAGAAACACCTCCCACTCTCTCTCACACATCTCTTGCCTCTCCCATTTCAAATCTTTGGAGAGAAATCTTTGAGTGAGCTTGAGAGCTACGGTTTTTGTGCTTCATCTCTAAATCTCTCTCACTCTTCTTCATTCGAGCTTTGGTACTACATCGAGTTCTTTGTGGATTCATTACTCTTGGAGCTTCTAGCTCCTAGACGACTAGGTGTGTCTTGTGAGTCTCCAAATCTTGTGGAAGACCATAAGAAAGTTTGTATTACCCGCTCGTTTGAGCAAAGATTAGTGTGTGGGCTTGACCTTTGTGGTCGGTAAAGGGAGGATTAGGGTTTAAAGAGACCCGGCTCTTTGTGGGCGCCTCAACGAGGAAGTAGGGCACCTTGGTGGTGTGACCGAACCTCGGGATAAATCTTGTGTCTCTTGTGTTCTTGCTCATTGTGTTTGTTTGTGTTTTCGTTCTATATCCATTCCATGAAAGATTTGTTTATATCTTTTTGGTGTGTGGATTTTGAGAAGTGTCCTTCTTAGATCTACTACTTTGAACCCTGTGGATCATTTAGAACATCTCATTTCCAAAGTTAACTGGGTGAATTTCGAGATCAATTCAGTTTTACCCAGTTTGTTTCTAGTTTTTGTTGAAAAAGTATTAACTTGCCTATTCAACCCCCTCTAGGCAACTTTCAGTAAGGTTTTTAATGAGGCAACAAAGTGCAAATGCAATTTGCGTCACCATGTACTCTTTCTCCATATTTTTCCCACTGGGTTTTTGGGAGTTTTAAAGAGACATGTGTTGGTTGCGGTATTCGCCCAAGGGGGAGTGTTAAGTAACCCTAGTTAGGGTTATGTGGGCTAATACTGACTTTGTCTTGAGGGGTCTCACATCTCTATATAAGGAACCTACACATCCCCTCATAATACAGAGAAGAGAAAGAGGCCAGAGGCCCAACCCTACATACTGTCTCTAGTGTGTTTCCTCTGTAATGCTTCTAGGAAAGGATACGGGTCTTCCACAACTTCTCGCACCTAATCTGCTGACGGGAGGGAAGTGAGCGGATCTAGTGATCTGTGGTAACGTAGTTCTCAACAGGGATAACCCGATGGATTACGGCCTGCCACTGTGTGTATTTTTATTTTACTACGCCTATTGTCGCATATATATAAATGAGCCTTTTCCAGCCTCTTACAAACGTTTAGGCCTCTAATCTAGCCATCAGAGTTATTAAAACTCCACCCGATTTGGGCTCCTCCCCGCACTTCACGGACTCTCAGCCGCACGCATGCCGACAAGTGCACAAGGTCACGGATCTGAAAACTTTTTCTCCATTTTAGCTGAGTCTGAGCGTGCTGCGTCCGCTGCTACTGCTTTCATCCCAGCGTCGCCCCCCTCTCCACGGCCTAGGCACCAACCCATCCCCAACGTCGCCGCGAAGCAGGAGAACAGGGAGCATGAGCGGAGCGCCATCGACGCGCTTCTCGAGGCGTTGCCCGGTTGCCGTGGACATGCGACAGACCTCCTCCGGCTCCTGGCGCCCGCGTCGGCACTTTCGCTTCTCCTCCATGTGTGCTTGATGACATCTTTGACTCCCCGTGTGACGGCACGTGGGCAGGCTCCGGACGTGAAGCCTTCCTTCATCTTGGTTGAGCCTTGAAAGGTCCGCTTGTTCCTCTCTCTTGTTGTCCCTCTCGTCGCGTCCCCCTCTCCCCACCAACCCCAAATTCCAAGATCCGATTATCTCCATTGTCACCCTCTCGAGGAGGCACGACGAGCAGGCTTCTATCCCGCACGGCCTCCTCCCCACTAGGCAATCGGATCCCCACGTCTGGTGCGGTGATTCTGCTTGCGCGTTGAAGCTGCAGTTGTCGCCTGCCAACGGCACCCTCCTGCTCATTTGTTTAAGGCAGGGGTCTCTCTTCCTCCGTAGCTAGCAGGTAGGCTGGCTGCATCACCATGCCCCACGCACATCGTGCTACTTAGCTCTATCGTCGTTGCGTGCGCATCACTAGATAGATGGGCATGTGGGGACGAGTTTCTTTCCTTCCGTGCACCATGAATGTTGTGCCTTTTCTTTCTTCCTTCCATCTGGCTCAGCTCACCTGCTCGTTCCTCTGGTCTCCTCTCCTGTGCATGTCCATGCTCCGCTGCTGGCCTCCTACTTCTTGCTTAGGCGTTCTTGGTTAGGGAATGACACCGACGATGATGGCGAAGGAGTAGGACTATGACATGCTCGACGTCGCCTTTTGGTTCTTACGTATTTGGGGAGTATTGTATATCTTCGAGTGTTGTACTGTTGTTAAGGGCTATTCTTCCGTTTTTTGTTCAGACCCGGCAAGTGCATGCATACTGACAAGCATCCCAACGACCCACACGTAGCCGAGAAGTTCCAGGTTTTCACTGCAGCTTGATTCAATCCATATTCTTGTTAGATAGCAATTTGATTCTGTGGAGTAGATGTATGATGTGCTGACAAGTTAAGACTTTTCCCCCATGGATGATTCCCAGGCTCTTGGAGATGCTTATCAGGTGCGGAATGACCCACTATAGAGGTTTTAGTAGCATGAAGCTTGTCAGTCATAGCATCTTAGAAGGGCTTGGTAATCATAATTGTATAAAAGAGAATGGTAATGAAAATAAGTGTTGACTGGAAATATAGGATTAATGTCAGCTACTTGATGTTGAGTTCAACCTGGTTTTTTCCCTTGATTCCTATGAGGTATCCGAAGAAAAGTAAGTAGGCAATGAAATGTTCGTCATATTTTAGTAGCTGCCCTTCTGTTCAGACAGCGACTATTGTCCTCCATGGTGGTGCAGACTAGGTCTTTTATTGATAAAATCTATTTTAAGATGTAATATACGTTCATACATTTCTTCGATTCTGGTGGCATAAGGTAATTTTGTTTTATTATTCACTGACTTGTTCCTCTCTCTAAATAGGCTACAGTGTTCACTGACCTCACTTTTAATTGAATTTAGGACATGAGGCACCTTTGGGGCAATAATATAGGCTACAGTTCCTGACGTACTTCATCGTGCTAGACATTTCCCATCTCAAACATTAGTTGTACAGTTGTACCACTACTAGAACTCCACTCGAATTTTTCAGATGTTAAAACCCTGTGTGTAACTTGAATACATACAAATAACAAAGCCGTAAATTTGCAGATGAAATCTGTTCTGGCTACTTGCTTGCCTAAAATAGTTTGGTGGTTATCTCTTTCCTCACAATCTATTTGTGTCATCTGAAATATTAGTTATGAGATTTTATTATTTGTGTCATCTGAAATATTTGAGAAGGTTGATACTTATATTTTTGTTTCTGAGATTTGAGCAGATGAGATGAATACACCAGCTATGTCCTAAACTATGGGACACCTAGATTAGGAAAATAGATATATCGTGTGTGGCTTAAAAGTATTTATCAATGTTTTGAAAGTCTTTTGCTCAAAAGCTGTTCTGATGGTGGTATCCTAATGATCTCATGCTTCTATTGGATCATGACACTTCTGTTCTAATGTGCACAAGGTAACGCCCATGCTTCTCCACTTCACGACATGGATGTCAACTTTTCCACCCTTAATGTTTAGGCATCCGCAACTTGGCTTGTTTGTACCAAGAACTAATGGCCACACATGCGACCAATTATCGTCTATGTTACTCTTTTGTATGTAGTGGACATCTACTACTTAGAACGTGTATCTATAACTTATATGACTGCAAACTACGTTGCTTGAATATTGGTGTGATGAGAATCCTTTAATGACATAAATGTGTATTATCTTTTGGAACCGTATTAAACCCTATCGAAGTACGACGTTTGGTTCAAACTAAATATGAACATAGTCCTATAAGTTGCTGCCCCGTTTAGTGTTGCTAACACCGCATGCATGTCATTGCTGAATTTGTTTAGTATTCAAGACACATACGTAATTTTTTCTTAAAGCCTATTGATCTACAATTATTGTGATTTTTTGTCTAATTTTATTGCGGCATTGAAATGCGTCCTATATGATACAATATATGGTTTGATTTTATCCCTTATATACGTGAGGTGTTAGCGCCTCATAGGGCGCTTCCTTTTCTAGTATGCTAAATTTTGCAAGCTCTGCCAAGCTGATGGGCCAACAAAATTGGACTGCGGCCTAAATAATCCAGCCCGCCCCGGCCACACCAATCCGCTACTCGACTGATGTCATCAAAGCATTGAAGTGACTCTTCCCTCTCCGAAACATTAACAATTTTATCATTATAATTTATAGTCTTTATCAGTATGTCATCAAACCCATAAATCATAGACATCTCAACCGTTGTCATCAAACCCATAAATCATAGACATCTCAACCGTCGTAGATACGAGATAGCGTACAATCAAAATTGAGAGGGGCACAACCGTCTCCAGTGATCCAGTCTCCACTCCTGCACCTGCACGGCTGACGGCTGCACCCGGCCGCACAAGCCGACGGAGCCGCCGCACCAGCTCACACGCCCACGCGTCCGCGATCCAGGGCGCCGTGCCATGCATGGCGGCATGCGCGCGGCGCCTACTTCTCTGAGTTCTCTCCACCCCGAGTCCCGACCCTGCGCCGCTCTGACGCTACATTCCTACCCTCGCGTCGCTGGACTCTAGTAGCGCGACACGCGAGAGGCAATGGCTGTGCGGTGGTGCCTCCTGCTGCTCGTGTTAGTGTTGGCTGCGGCCGCGGCTGGCGCGGAGAAGGGGGAGTGGGACCCGGTGATTCAGATGCCTGGGGAGAACGAGCCTGCAGGGTCGCACTCGCACAGCGGCGAGGGATTCGATGGGGAGGTGGATGACGCCGTCGGGACGAGGTGGGCAGTGCTCGTTGCCGGGTCCTCAGGCTACGGCAACTACAGGCACCAGGTGAGCGCGATACCTTACGGGCGTGTTACACGCGCTCATGGATGCGTCCGATGTTCGATTTTTAGCGAGAGGAGCGTGGTGTAATACTGTTGTTGGCTTGTTGCGATACTGCTTCGTCAGGTTCTTGTGGTTCAGAGAGCGCTTCTGAAATTATTGTCGTCGAACCGTGAAGTTGCACTTTTGGATATCAGTTCTTTTTTCTTGGTGGTGGGGGGTTCGTAAGCTATAGGATGCTCGGGTTCCAAGTTCTAACATGACATCCGGAGTTAAGTTAGTTGTGGGTCCAGCTAAAGACCTAAAGTTCAGGAAAGAACAGTTCGGCTCCAGGGGTTTCCACTTTCCGCGGGTTTAAGGATCAAGGGAGAGTGCAGCTAGAAGTGACAAATGAAAGTTTGGGACGTTGTTGTAGTCTTTTCATGGATGGAAATTGTTTAAGCAACAATATAATTCAGGAACGTGAAGGGATTTGGAACTTTGCAAGTTTTGGTTCTTTTTTTTCAGAGGATGGATTGGTACCAAATTTTGCTACTTTCTAAAGAGATGCATAAGTTGGCAAGAACATTAGATGACAATTGAAAGAACAGATAAAATATTTGATGGCAAGTGCTTGTACTTTGAGTCAATAAACTGGAATATGCACCAGTAGCTAAAAACTCTTCTGAATATCATCATGTTGCTTGGGCAATGATCTCCATGTTCTTTTTTTTTTGCCTTGTTTTGTCTCCTTTTAAGTAGGGAACAGCCATCATAGATCAGCAAGCAATTATTTTCCATGGTACTTTGCTCACTGGGTTTCATGTGACTTTTTGTTGCAGGCTGATATATGTCATGCGTACCAGATACTGCAAAAAGGAGGCATAAAAGAGGAGAACATTGTGGTGTTTATGTATGATGACATTGCCAATAGTGCACTCAACCCAAGGCAGGGGGTTATCATCAACCACCCAGAGGGCGAAGATGTTTATGCTGGTGTTCCAAAGGTACTTACTTTGTGAATTGTCATTCTATCATTTTCTAGATACAATGTTGGGATCATTATGCACTCAAACTTCCCTTTCAACTAGTTTCCACCTGTAGAGGCGTCAACTAGGATTCTACATAACCCACTGTATGGGTACAGCAAGAACACCTTACGACTTGTACATCACAAGTTCCTTATGACTGTGTTGCAGGCCACCAATACAACACATCATAAGTTAAAGTAATTCAAATCCAATGCAATTGTTTGCAGATGCAGCATGCATATTCTTATATAGAAAAATTCTCAACATTGACGCTCACCCATGATGAGGCCAGATTTTTGAATAATTTCATTGTCCATACTTCAGAGTTTTCACACTAATGTGAATTACTTAAGCAGCATTTGATTCCAACCAAGCTCTAGGCATTTTTTGTTAAAAAAAAAACTCTGGGGAAGGAAAGACCGCCCTCCCGGTACAATGTCAACGGCCCAGCCGGAGGGTGGCACGCAGGACATAACCCGGGAGCGGGCGTGGCACAACGAGGGGATTTTTTTAACCAAGCCTGAAATTCGCCTCCGAGGGAGATTGAACCTGGGACTTGGAGGTGCTACTCGGAAGACTTTAACCACTAGGCTAGATGCCCTTTCGCTAGGCATTTTTTTTGTACTTGGGTATGAGTAGCTTTTCAATTAAATATGCAAGTTATTTAGGAGGAGGACGTGGCATGGGAGATTGTACCATGTGTTTTTTTAGGCATCTTGCTTCATGAATTCACCATAGGCACATTCTTTTTAGCAGCGTTAGTTTCTGCAAGTCTATTAATTAACATAGTTTCTAACTCCAGGACTACACTGGGGACCAAGTCACTACTAAGAACTTCTATGCAGTTCTCTTGGGCAACAAAACTGCAGTCACTGGAGGCAGCAGGAAGGTCATCAATAGCAAACCAGATGACCATATTTTTATCTATTACTCAGATCACGGGGGCCCTGGTGTTCTTGGTATGTGGAAGTTGCATATGCTTCTATACACTATCCAATCGAATTTTGTTGTCTTATGGATTGACGTTTGCTATTTGCAGGTATGCCCAATCTACCATATCTTTATGCTGGTGACTTCATGAAGGTGTTAAGAGAAAAACATGCTTCAAACAGCTATGCCAAAATGGTAAGATTGTTCTCATTTACTTGTTGCCAGGAAACCTGTCCTATCTGAACGGAAGCATGTGGACAGGTTATATATATTGAAGCATGTGAAAGTGGCAGTATATTTGAGGGATTAATGCCAGAAGACCTTAATATTTATGTCACGACTGCATCCAATGCAGAAGAAAGTAGCTGGGGTACATACTGTCCAGGAATGGAACCACCGCCTCCTTCTGAGTACATTACCTGCCTAGGTGATCTATATAGTGTCTCTTGGATGGAAGACAGGTAAAGTTCATATTTTGTGGATGCTTATTTTGTTGGCAACAACTTCATCCTTCCTAAATTATAGGTCTTTTTGGCTTTTCTAGGTACAGACCTTTTGCTATATACCTAGATATTTGCTGTGTTTAGATACATAGTGGAGTACCTTGTGGTTTAGTGGGGGAATCAGAATCTTTCTCAAAAATTACTTGCATTTTCTCTGTAGAGATACTATGGCATGTTGTTCTTTTCCGGTTCTGCTGTACACAGGAAACTGGTGCACTGGTAGTCGAATAAAGTACAGTTGGTAGGTACATTTAACATAACTCGGCTAGGGAGGGAAAGACCGTCGTCCCGGTATTATATTAAGAAGAGACCTAAACATGGTCACAGCCGAGAAAATACCTGAACCCTGACCCCCATCACTAGAGGGCCGTCACCGCCCACTCTGCAACAGCCCAGACGGAGCGTGGCGCGCAGGACGTAACCCGGGAGCAGGCAGGGCACACGAGGGGATTTTTTTTAACCAAGCCAGAAATTCGCCCCCTGAGGGAAATTGAGCCTGGGAACTCCGAGGTGCTACTCGGAAGCCTTAAGTTCTTAACCATTACGCTAGAGACCCTTTCACAGGTACATTTAACATAGCAACTTCAAAACCATGAACTTCTCTCTAGTGAATATAGAACTAATTCAGGCTGATGAAGACTTTTACCAAACATCCACTTGACTTGATTACTTCGTCTTGAATCATATTTTTTTGTTAATTTGGAGATGGCCACTTGGTTCCATGATGAATAACCATAATATTACTACTTGACAGTGAGACTAACAATCTGAAGGAGGAAACAATAAAGGAACAATATGAAGTGGTGAGTCTGGACTTGCCTTCTAGGCATTTCATTTGATCGCGTTATAAACTTGTACTTAGTCACAGCATTGTGCACAGGTGAAGAAGCGTACTTCAGACTTCAATAGCTATGGTGCAGGCTCTCACGTCATGGAATATGGTGACAAGACCTTCAAAGGCGAGAAGCTTTACCTTTATCAAGGTTTTGATCCTGCAAATGCCAATGTCACAAATAAACTGCTTTGGTCAGGCCAAGAGGCTGTGGTCAACCAAAGGGATGCAGATATTCTCTTCCTATGGAAGAGGGTAAGTCCTTGTGTTATACCACCACCATTCGATTAGCTTGCCTGCTCCTTTCTGGGATACAAAATGAACTAATTTATCTTGCGTCAGATAACCACTATGTTTGCTTTTTGAAATGGTTTAATTTACAACCTCCAATTTTCCCTGCTGAAGTTGTTTCTTGCTTAGATAATTTGGGTGATCTGGACTACGATGACATGGCTTTGTATATGTCACTTTCTTTCTACTACTAATAATCTTCAGTAATTACTATCTGCACATCCTATGTTTATTACTTCCTCTGTTCAGGATAGATAGATAGATGATCCTGACCGGAGGGTTGTACTGTAAGTAGGCCAAATTTATTGTCAGTATGTCCTAGATAGTGGAATTTTGGTTTGAACATCATGTGAGCTGAGAGCTCATTAGGTATGGATGGAGCCACCTGGAGGCGAAACTAGCCTCCCTCTTCTGAAACATTTTTTAAGGCCCAAGTAGAGTTAGCTCAGCAAGCCTAAGCATATCTATCTCATCTCACAGCTACCCCATTGATCCTCCACCTAGAAAGCAGGACTAGCAACTTCGTTGAACCTAAAAACGTATGTTACTTGTTGTGTCCTAGTGCTCACACTTAGCTGCTTGCAAGCAAGTGTCATGTTGATGAGTGCAGTGCAGTCACCAAGGCCTTGAAAGAACTGAGAGTACAGGACTGCAGCTCGGAGCTAATAATCTGTTCGTTGAGACACATGCAAGTAGTAAATGCCAGCTAATAAGAGTAGCTGGCTGAGAGTTTTAGCTTGTACGCTAACTTCAAATGCTTTGCTAGCTAATGTTCTCGAGTTGATGGAGCACCCATGACCTTGACTGTGGGCCATCTTCTGAGCTGTGTCATGAGCTCCCCAGCACCACAATATGCAGGAGCTTCCATGCGGTGACTAGTGTTACAGGATCTCTAGGAGTAAATCAGTTGGGTATTCTGTGTTCTATGGGGTAATTTCGGGTTCCTAACCAGTAGATCAAAACAGTATTAGACTAGATCAAAACAGTGTTAGATTGTTACCGTCAATAGGAAGCGCATGCGTGTTGGAGGATGCAGATCAGGTCGCCATCAGGTTCGTTGGTGAAGATCTGCGATAGGGCAGCTATGGTCGATGCAGCGAGGTTGGCGACGGCGAAGAATGACGGTGTCTTCCCATCACTGGTTGCACACCCTCTCTTAGATCGGTGTTAGGGTTTGTCGGTGGGGAATGCGGCTCTAGCGAACTGCGTCATTAGAGCCGCCAGCCCCCACCCATTATTTATAGCGCAGTGTGACAGGAAACCACCAACCATATAGGGTTGGGTCCATCTTAGTGGAGATCAATCCAACATAGTGTGCTCTTAATGCGACCCTCCAGCCCTGACCCGCACCCCCAAATTGCACATCACGCTTTGCTACTGTTGCCAAGCAGAAGAGAAATATAGGTCATATGGGAGGATTTAGCCTTAAGAAGGTCATGTGCTGGGGCTTTGAAAAGGCCTTGTCTTTTCTGCTTCTTTCGCTCTTGGGCTGTCACTTTCTTGAGCTGTGGCAGGCTGGGGGGAGTCTGTCATGCCCCTATGATGATGACACTCCTAAATTAAGTCTATTTGCTTTCTTCTTGATTGAAATCCTGCAATTGCATCAAAAAAAAAAAAGAGTTGTCCGCTTTTATTTTATTCGAGGCTGCTTACAATTTGGTTTGTTCGGTTTCAGTATGAGCTCTTACATGAGAAGTCTGAAGAGAAGCAGGAAGTTCTGAGGGAGATCACCGGAACAGTAAGGCATAGGAAGCATCTGGACAACAGCGTCGACTTCATCGGAAAGCTTCTCTTCGGGGCTGAGAAAGGGCCTTCCACACTTGAGGCCGTCAGACCTCCCGGCCAGCCACTCGTCGATGATTGGGACTGCTTGAAGCAAATGGTTAGTTATTAGAGACTCACTCGATGCATCCATCCCCTGTTGTTGAACTGACTCAATTCTGGTGAGCCTCGTCAGGTACGGATCTTCGAATCCCATTGCGGATCGCTCACTCAGTACGGTATGAGGCATATGAGGGCGTTCGCAAATATATGCAACAGTGGCACGCCTGGCGCTTCGATGAAGCGAGCGAGCATGGGTGCTTGCGGCGGCTACAACTCGGCGAGATGGAGCCCGTTGGCTCAGGGCTACAGCGCTTGAACTTCTGAAAGGTTCCGGGGATATGGATGTGTATAGTCTTATCTGTGAAGTACTGTATACTGTAAAAGTTGGCCTTTGTGCCTCTGTAATGTACGTAGCAGTTGTCCTGTATATATCTCGGTGGTGTGTTTCTGACTTCGTATGTTTCGCCAGGTCATAATAATAGACGAAAGTGGCCTGCAGCTTGCAAGCCAATCCGGTGTAGTAGACTAGTAGTAGTAGTTCACAATCAGGCCTATGGGCCATTTCTAGGAGAACAACAGAGACATGACACTAGTTCAGACAGCTTAAAGAGCAGAAGTGCAGATGCAGGTACGAGACGACATGCGGTCGGAGTAGAACAGGTTGAATCAGAGAAGACGCTGGCTGCGCAGATGAGTGTTGCGACATAGGCTCTGTTTGGCCATGCTCCTATGCCTCCTCCTACTCGCTACAGACCGTGGCTCCCAGCTTCACGTTCATTTCACGAACAGAGGGCTCCCAGCTTCACATTCACCATTTCACAAAGAGAGAAAGACAACTCACGTAACTTACGTGAACGGTGCTGCTACAGTTACTGTTGTTAGAGGAGCCGAAGCAAGCAAACAACGTGGAAAGATAAAAATGCATGCGTGTGTGTATATGTAGATATACCATACGACTGATTTAGTGCACGAAAGATAAAATATTATATAAACAGTAGAAATCGGTATAAATTAAAATCAAACGAACGGTGGCTGAGGCGAGGCTTAAGGGGTACGAGCCTCTCCTGCATCCCTGCGGATGCAGCGTTTTTTTTTTTTTTTTGGACAGCCAGAGCCTCCTGAGCCTTCCGTAGTATACATACATGTAATGTAAACAAACAGACGCTAAAATTCAGTCGACGTGGTCCAGGACTAGACGGCAATCAAACGGATATAGATATAAGGATGTTTGCATGAGATTATAATCTGTTCGGATTATATAATCTAACAGATTTCTCACAGATCAATACATACTCACCAACCATACCGTGTTTGGTCAAGGGCTCCGTTAAAAATGCATGCGGGTGTATACGTAGATTTAAGATGCAAAGGGAGGGCCACAACTGTTGGTTGTTTCGTGTCTACCGATGTAACTTTTAACATTGTTTCAAGCACACTATGATCACCTGCGACAACAGAGTTAATACATCAGCACGCCTAGCGAGTACCGACAGTAACGCGAAGGGATTCGAATTTCTCACAGCACCACACGATTTCGTTACACCTCTGCTCGAACAAGTCAGCAGATCACACATAATTACCGAAAGTGTCAGCAGCGAAAGCTCTTACTCCGACTAGTGACCCTCCGACTTTGCTGGCATGCTGCGGACGTTCTTGAGCAGATCCTGAATCTTGGATAGCATCATCGTCGGCGTGGAGTCCCCTCCCGCACCGCTGCTGCTGCCCACGCCGACCGTTGGCCTCTGGTTCTCCTGCAGCTTGATCTTCTCGAAGAGGAACTGCTTCTCTGCCTCCGCCTCCTCCAGGCGCCGCTTTAGGTACATGCTGGCATAGTCCTGCTCGGCTGTCTTGGACTTGGTGAGCGCAATGCTCTGCAGACGCTCCGCCTCCTGCCGGGCCTCGTTCGCCTTCAGCTGGAACATCTCCGCTTCCGCCTGCTTCAACCGCACGATGCTCTCCAGCTCCTCCACCTGCTGCTTCTTGCGCTGACGCTCTGCCTTCAGCTCCTGGGCTTCCCTAACCTTCTCCTCCAGCTCTCGGTCGCAGGCCTCCACGGCGAGGCGAGCCTTCTTGTAAAGTCGCATCTTTTCTTCAGCCACGAGCTCCATCTTTCTCACGGCCTCTTGGACTACCTCTGCTATGCGGTTGCAGGCTTCCTGGGGTGTGATCAGATGCCCAACATCTTCATTTTCAGAGATCTTGGGGGAGTCCATCTCAAGCTCTGTGTGAAGATATGTCCATAGTACATCAACCCATCAATATACTCAGAAGTCAGAAAGCTACCACAGAAAAGGAAACATAAGTAGTATTTACGACTGCTTAAAACAAGGGTCAGATAACATGTCATGTTAACACATACGAAATCCTAAAGAACTTATCCAAAGCACCCATAGAACTCAGCCAAACAAATTCAACATGTGTATGCCCAGACCAAAAATTTATATACTGATTATGTTTATGTTGGGGATATCTAGTTGATTGTTATTGAGCAATATGTTGACATCATGACCAAAGCTATGAAGAGTTGAGGAACAGACAGCAGCAAAATTTTGATCCAATAGAAAATACTTCTAGTAACAATTAACAACAAGAATGTTCAATGTAAAATTGATCTTAGCCATTTATTAAATTATAAAAACAAAACATTTAAATATATGAGTTAGGTAGATGCCTACCTCTAAAACGAAGGTTGAATGCAGTAGAATTTTAGGTGTGGCAACAAAAAAAATTCTTGCTGGCATTCAATAACAAGATAAATGGCACAAGTTCATTCTTATCATACACGAGCATAGCCATACCGCTAAGAAATAGTAGCTTTACAACACAACATAAAGGGCGAATCCTGATAGAAACAAATAAGAAGTGATTGATTTGTTTGCCTGTTTTTAGACCAGTTCAATACCTTTTAATGTTAACACAAAGTGAAAATAAATTGGCACTGTTCAACCGCCTGGGTTAAAGGGAAGGCTGGATGGGCCAGGATGAACTGCTGAATGCTACGACATAAGGCTCAACAACGACTGGATGAGGCAGCAGAGACCATATCACAGGGGACAGGGGTACTGATAAATGCAGGGAGACATCAATGACAGGCACTAAGGATTACGAGCAGGAGCAATGCTGGAGAGCAAATGAATGGATGGGACTGGAAAGAGCAGCGTCAGGAAAACACAAAACCAATCCAGAAGTTCTTTTTTTAAAAAAAAGTTTGCAAACCTGACAAATTTCAGGTCCATTTGCACTATAGAAAAAATGTCTAATGCAAAGGAGAGTGAAATTTGTCACTTCCATATCAGGAAAAGGTTGTAAAGAGTCAATTCAGGTGGGTGGAAAATATGCTTTCATGAAAAGGTGGCTGGAAAATGCAGTAGAAAAGTGATTTAATAAAGTAAAAGAAATTGAAGGCATTTATTCATACCCAATACCAGAAGTGCCAAATCATCAAGTTGTCTTACTAAAGCAAATAAATAAACAACTGGAATCTGGCAGTACTTGCTGGATAATAAAATAATCTCCAAATAAGTCCACTAGGACATCAATTTGGTCTCCATTTTTACACTATGACTAATAGTGTCAATAAGAATATGTTGCTTTAAATAAAAAGTGTTATATATTCTGGAAGTATATTTCATGACAAATGCAGACATGCAGTAACAGCAACCCCATGTTATCGATCTAAATTTGGTCAATGATGGCTGATGCTAAAAAAGTTTGACCTTGGACAAAGCTAAATGGACTTGTATTTGGGATCGGAGGGAGTAGACAATTTTCATAGTCAACAGGGTGCCACGAAACAGTAACTAAGCAGACTTAGAAATTAGTATTATCAAATGCAAGTAACAGAAAGAAAATAAAAAGCTAACAAGTAACAGGTCAAATGCAAACTCATGTTTCAGCCAGGGAAAATAGACGGGGTGAGTGAGTGACCTTGGAGTGCTTGTAGTAATCATCCTAGGATTGATGGAATCAGCTGGAGTGTTCCTCAGCCTTTCAATCAGATCTAGACATTTCCTGAACAACACTCTCCCTTTTGCATCCTCACTTAAACGGAATATCTTACAAACGAACTCAAGCTCGCGTAACAAAGCATCCCTATCCCAACCAGGAGCGCATTGTTGGAAGACATCCTTAACCCAACCCAGCAGCTCTGAGGTCCTCTGACAAGCTCGGCACCTAAAAAGCATTTCAGCATGACCAATGCTGCTTTTCACTGATTGTCCCATTCCGATCTGGCCATTGTGAATTGCACAATCTGTATGTGTCCAGTGAGAGCAAAAATCACAGCCAATCCAACGGCATGTATTGACCTCAAAATCAAACTTGTTGCAGATGACACACATGCACAGGTTGCAAAAGCCATTCCTGCTAGCGCACACGTTGCATCTGCACTCCTCAGCAGGGAGAGCACTCTGGCAAGCAATGTTCCGGCACCTCTTGTACAAGAAGACCTCCACCAAGCGATTGTGTGGAATGGTAACACTGGGGTGCAGAAAGGCCTGTATCCCAGTCTTGATTGCAACAAGGATCTCAAGCTGCACATGGTGTGCCACTGAAAGCATGGATGGTGTCAAATCATGCCTGTCCTGGACAAGCTTCTGCAAGTACAAGAACTCCTCGATGTGGTGAGAACCTCCAGTGCCCTCCAGAATCGACCTGAGCTCATTCTTGACCTCCTCTAGGTGCTCATCCGACATCATCTTCATCTTCTCAGCGACCAGATCAACCCTCTCCCGTGCAACCTCCCGCAGAAGCATCCCACTCATACGGGAGGAGGGTCCATGGATAACCTGCGGCTTGGATACACCATTTGCCACCTCCTTCTCCGCCGCCTTACTCACAACATCACTGGCAGCCACCCCACCATTGCTCTGGTTCGGCTCAGCTGGCCATGTGTCTTTGGAACTGGCGCTCTCAGTGGCGGAATCATGCCCTGGCTCCGAGTTTGAACCAGGCTCCTGCATGTCAGGCGAGCCAACCTGCTCCGAAGAGGCCAGCGAGAGCGAGGTCTGCAACCCTGAGGGGCGTGGACCATGCCTTGGAGGCAACATCCCCTGGGTCGGAGGAGGTTGCTGATGGAAATTCGCGCCAGAAGAGGTCCCCATCTTTCAGAATCCCAAGCTAAAAGCCTGCAACCTTAACCTAAAAGGAGCAACATGTTCCGTCAGTTTTCAAAGGAGTAGTGATTGACAGATAAGATGCATCAAGCTGCTGATTAAATAATCAAACAATAAAATTGCCTTTGTCCCAGAAAAGACCGAGAAGACCAATTAGATCTAAGGTCACGCCTATAAACCAAATTTCTCCTAAATTAACTAGATCGCCTCCTCCTTGATCATTCATGCTTGATTGAGTCGGAACACCTAAAGCACAAACCAGTGTTGGAACTCGCTAGCATAGTGATCAACAAGTTGCTGAATACACCATCATGGAAGTACAGAAAACATCCTTTATCCCAACTAAATAGGAAACCTCCACACAAGATCTAAGCTACACAACAATTAGGAACAAATTTCCTCCTACTGAACCAGTCACAAAAATCTTCTTTCAGTACTCCCTGCTCCCGTGACACTTATATCTCGACGCCTAAAACACAAATCAGTACCGGAATAAGCTTACAGGCAAACAGCAACAAGGCTTCTAACACAACAAACAAATCAATCGAGCCAGTGTGGCCTCGCTAGGCATGTACAACTCCATTTAATACGGGGTCTCTTGAGGGGTCTCCAAGTGGTAATTGAAAAAAAAAATACAAGAGGCAGGCTCTTCGCGAACAGACTGTCTCTACACGACTCTTTATATATATTGTATCTTAATTGTATTTATGATCTAAAAGCTTAGGGATGTAGCACGTATTATACTTGGAAAACCCGTTCCAAAGTCTCTGGGTTGTACATGCCCTAAGTCCTAGGAGGAAGCTCAGGCCCTCACAACAATAGTTTTCATCACTTATTTCAAAGACGTAGTAATTGAACTACTGAAGGCATAAGACTAAACAAGGACTGATAACCGACTCCTAGATAATCTTCTCCCTTTTATCTAGCTAAATCGACTCCTAGATCTACTATGTGTCGTCTCACCCCCACCCTCCACTCCCTCTCCGGCCTCTCAGCCCCACGCCGGTGTCTGCTCCAAGCCCGGCGGCCACCCACCTTCCTTCCCTGGCGCCGGGGACCACTCCATCCCCTTCTCTGGCTACTGGTCGATCCAAAGCCCAGCGATGGAGGGACGACTACCCTGCTTCCTCCATTGATGGTTGTCCTGTCCAGCGGGATTTCTTCAAAGACGCTTTGTTATCTACCAAGTCTCCTGTCTTTTGCCCCAACAAAAAAGAGGATGGCGACGGTTGGGTGAAGGTGGAAAGCGAAAAAGCTCGGCGGCGACGCTCTCGTCCCTCGAAGCCACCTCCCAGGGTTGTTCCTGGTGATCTTCACGGAAGGTGTTTCAACTGCTTTTCTACCACCGTGCTGGCAGCGTGTCGACGACAGGTGCGCTGCTTCATCTGGTGGCTGCTGGGGCACCGTGCTCACGTGTGCCCACGCCAGCGGATGGTGTCGCCCCACCCGCGACGTGTTTTGGTGTGGCGCCTTGTCAATCCATCACTCTCTGCTCCCGTTCCTGCCCCTGCCGTGATGAGGGAGGGTGACAATGGAGACAGTGCACTGGATATGGAGGTGGCAGGAGAAGGCGCACTCGTCGTGGTCAGAGGAGGTGAGGAGCTGTACGTCGACGTTTTTCTTCCTCTTCTCCCTCAGCACGTCGCGACCTCAACAACAATGATGATGACAATGGTGTGCCTCCCATGGGGCCACCGGCTGAAACTCCCGCCATCTCTATGGAGCCTGATCGACCAAGGCGGGTCATCAGTCGCTCGACAAAGATCGTGCAAGTTGAGGAGGATCTTCGACGTGCTCTGATCATGTCTGTCATTGGACGTGAAGCAGCTGGTAGCACCGCAGAGGTTTCTGATGCGCTCGCATTGAGGTTCGCCCTCGACGCTGATGCGCTCGACCTCAAACGTGCTGCGCCAAATACCTTCATCGCCTTGCTCCCATCTGAAGCGCTGGCTGGCTGTGTTTACAATGAACGCAGACCGTTTGTCGTGCCCCCTCTCCGGTTGCACATTCAACGTTGGTCTAGACAAGCCATGGCCACCGGCAGAAGTGATCTACCGTTCCTTGTCACTGTCAAACTCTGTGGTGTCCTAGGCACACCTCTGAGGATTGATACGGTGGAACTGTTACTCAATGAATTTTTCCTGGTTCATAGGCTGCACGCAGACACGGAAGGGGGCGTCAATTTGGGCGAATTCAAGCTGGATGCATGGTGCGCAAGGCCGGAGCTTCTTCCTTCTTCCATGGACCTCCACGTTGTCGAGCTAGCAGTTGAGGGGATGTTGATTCCTCGTACCCTGGTTTATCCAATCCTTGTGGTGGTTTCAGATTCGGAGCAATCAACGCCGAATCCTCCATCTTGTCCTCCACTGCCGGCCAATTCCGACGATGACAGCGCTCGCAAGCGGAGGCGATGACAACGCTCCCCTCCCTCGACGTCCACGCGTGGGCTGGTACACACGCGCTTGGGTCCACGTGACAACATCAATTCGACGTCTGGTGGACCAATTGAGGTGTGGGATTCCTCATCTGCGGCACGAACTATGCAAAATCTAGCGGCTGCCCCTTCGTGCGCCTCTCGGCCGCCATCGGCCCGCGCGCCCGCTCCTTCGGGTCGTGCCTCCCCACTGGTTTTCAATGCACAGACCCCTTCATTCTCTGTGGTGTTGGCATTAAAGAGCATTACTCCCTCGAGCTCTGCCCCGCTGGCCGCGGTTATGGCGCCTATCCCAGAAGATGTCGCGCGGTTGGAGTTTCTTTCAGAAAAGGTTGTCTCGGCAAATGTTTCAATCAGCCCGCAGGCAATGGACTTCAACCCTGGGAACGAGATCTCCCTTCGGATCATTGAATCTGCACAGCTGGAGGGGACAACTTTTGAACTTGTTAATTGTGTTCCTGCACCTGTTACATTGACTACCGCTCTTCCTTCCATTGAAGATGATGCCTGCATTGATCATGTTTTAAGGATTTGGTCCTACACTGTAAGGATTGAGGGACTCATCTCAACCGTGGTTGATGGCAGTTTGGTTTCTTTACCACCTCCTGCGCTGATAACAGATATACAGAGGAATTCTAATGTGGGATCTTCTGCATGGAGAATGATGTTTCAAGGGTGATGACTATCATGTCTGTAAGGGCTACCAGAAGCATTTCAGAGGCCAGTGAAGGACAATTGAAGGTTTATTCTAGACGGTGTCATGGGGAAAATCAGGATGAGTCTTTGTCTAAACACAACGCCCCTGTATGCTCCCCTTTCTTCGAAGAAGGAAGTGCTCTGATAAATAAAATCATCAGGCCTGTTGATGGATTGCTCCAGCCTCCATGTGTACCAAAGCAAAAAAAATGAGTAAACCCCTTGTTTCTTACCAAGGCGTAGTAGGAGAGTGGCGGGGGCGGACCCATGTCCTCCTGGGCTTGTTGCTTCTGAGGCCCAAAGGAGAGTGATCAAAAGTTTGGGTTTCATGTTCCCGAGGAAAGGGTTGAGCCATCTGTCCAAGATGCATATAGCAAATTGTTCCTTGACCCCATATCAGATTCTCAGCTTGCAGCCTTATCGGTGTTGTTTGGATGGACAGTGGGTGAGGGGATGGAGTACATCTCCCTAGAAGGCATCTTAGCAGCCCCCGGTTTGGTGGTTCTTATGCAGTTTCTCTTATGAATCCATCAACTATTTTGATCTGGAATGCCCGCGGGCTCAATATGAAGGGTCGGCGGGATGTTGTTCGGGAGGTAATTTTCTCATCTAGAGCGGATATTGTATCTTCAAGAAACCAAGTTCGCTACCATGGACCATTTTTTGTTTTGCTCAGCTTTTGGGTCTGTTTTCGATAAGTTTGTCTTACTGCCGGCTGATGGCACTAGAGGAGGGCTGATCATTGCTTGGAAGACTTCCATCATTCAAGCTTTAGGTTCTCGAGTAGACATTTTTTCAGCCTCAGTTCACTTTGTTGAAGAACAAGGTCGTAATTGGAGGTTCACTGGTGTATATGGCCCCCAAAATGATGGTGATAAAATTTCTTTCCTTCAAGAACTCCGGGATGTCAGAACTATGTGCCCTGGACCTTGGGTCATTGCGGGAGATTTTAACCGTATCTATCAAGCTGCTGATAAGAGCAATAGCAATCTGAACCGCGCAATGATGGGTCGCTTCAGGCGTGTTCTAGATGATCTGGAACTTAAAGAGATTCCTAAATTCACGTGGTCTAATGAGAGGGAAAATCCCACTCTTGTCCGGTTGGACCGTGCCTTTTGCACAACGGATTGGGAAGAAGTTTTCCCTGATGCTGTTCTTCAGAGTGCTACTGCTGAAGTTTTCCCTGACCTGCCTATTAATTTTGGGACTCAAGGTTAGAAATACTGGCAAACAAAGATTACATTTTGAGAGTTTCTGGTCGAAGTTGGATGGTTTTCATGAATCAGTTCAGCAAAACTGGGAAGACCCAGTGTCTTCTTCTTGCCTGGTTGAGATCCTGTTTCTCAAACTGAAGAGGCTTAGTAGGGGACTGCAGAAATGGAGCCATCGCAAGGTTGGGAATGTCAAGCTACAACTTTCTATGGCAAAAGAAGTGCTACACCGATTGGAGATTGTTAGGGATTCTCGTTCTCTATCACAGGGGGAGGATTGGTTGCGAAGAAAACTCAAGATGCATTGTTTGGGCTTGACTTCTTTGGAACACACCATTGCCCGTTTGCATTCTAGGGTGCTGTTTTTACAGGAAGGAGATGCAAATACAAATTTTTTCCATCAGCACACTCGGTTTAGAAAGAAGAAAAATTTTATTGCTAAGCTACAGGTGGAAGACAGAATCTATGTTACTCAAGAGGAGAAACAAGAAGTAGTGGATGATTTTTATGAACATCTGCGAAGTTCTGGTGATCTGAGAAATTACTCCTTCAACTTGGCAGACTTCCACCCATTATTCCAGCAGGACTTATCTCATTTAGATGCTCCTTTCACTGCTGAAGAGGTATGGGCATCAGTAAAAGATCTACCTATGGACAAGGCTCCCGGCCCTGATGGCTTCACCGGGAGGTTCTACAAAACTTGTTGGGGCATTATTGGCAGTGACATTCTTGCAGCCTTGAATGCAATTTATAAAGGACATGTCTTCAAACTTCAGCTGCTGAATTCTGCTTATGTTTCCTTGCTGCTTAAGAAGACAGATGCTAGTTCGGTGAAAGACTTTCGACCTATAAGTCTCATCATAGCTTTGAAAAGTTGGTAACCATAATCCTTGCCAACCGGCTAGCACCTTTAATACCCAGCCTAGTTTCCAACAATCAGAGTGCTTTTTGTGAGGGGCAGATGCATACATGATAATTTCTTACTTTGTGCAACATCTTGTCAGAACACTTCACACAAGCAAGGAACCACACATCCTTCTGAAGCTGGATATCTCGAAGGCTTTTTTATACAATTTCTTGGCCTTTTCTGATAGAAGTAATGCGTTACTTGGGGTTTGGCCAGCAGTGGTGCAACCTTATTTGTCAGATCTTGTCCACTGCAAGCTCTCAAGTCCTATTGAATGGAATTCCTGGGAGATCTATCTCTCATCTTCGTGGGCTTCGGCAGGGAGACCCTCTTTCCCCCTTACTGTTCATATTGATTATGGATGTCCTTAATTCCCTAATTCAAATGGCTTCCAGGAATAATTTGTTGCAGCCTATGTCTGGGCAGCAACAATGGTCTCGGATTTCTTTATATGCTGACAATGTGGTTATATTTTTGAGACCCAATCAGAAGGATCTTTGTGTGGTACGAGACCTGTTAAGGTGTTTTGGAGAAGTTTCTGGTCTGAAGACTAATTTGATTAAAAGTTCCATACCAATCCAATGCTCCGATGAAGATATTGGGAGAACATCGGCAATTCTTTCTTGTTCCATTGGAAGCTTACCTTGTTCATATTTGGGTATTCCCCTTTCTATTCATAAACCTTCAAAGGCTGTTCTAACACCTCTGATTGACAAGATTGCCAATAAATTGCCAGGATGGAAAGCCCCCCTCCTAAGCAAGGTTGGCAGGTTGGTTGTTGTCAAATCTGTAATGTCAGCAACACCCATTCACCAAATGCTCGTCTTGAATCTGCCCAAATGGTTCTTTAAGGCTGTTCATAAAAGGAGAAGGGGATTCCTTTGGAAAGGGCAAGAACAGGCCAAGGGAGGAAATTGTTTAGTCTCATGGGCCAAGGTGCAAAGACCTTACATGTTTGGCAGTCTTGGAGTACATTATCTGGAAAGGATGAGTTGGGCATTGTGTATCCGCTGGTTATGGTTTATGAAAACTGATCCCTCAAAACTATGGTTTGGTCTTCTTGTTAATAATCCTAAGCAAGCCCAAGCATTCTTCCAAATGGCCGTAACTGTAAATATTGGGAATGTTATTTCTTCCAAATTCTGGACAGACAATTGGTTGCAAGGAAAGAGTGTGGCTGACCTTGCTCCAAATCTGATCCTAGCAATCCCAAAGAGAGTAATTAAGAAGCGTACAGTGAGCCAGGCATTATCCAACAGAGGCTGGGTGGTTGATGTCAAGGGCGCTCTAACAGTTCAGGTTTTCATAGAATTCCTCAAAGTTTGGGAGCTTGTTGAGGGTATAGTTCTACATCCTAATGTCCCAGATCATTTTTCTTGGAAGTTTTCATCTTCAGGTCAGTATAGCAGAAAATCTGCATACAATATGATGTTCATTGGCTCCATCAAATTCCTAGCTTGGAGGAGGATCTGGAAAACTTGGGACCCTGCAAACTGCAAGTTCTTCATTTGGTTGGCCATTAATAATCAATGTTGGACTCACTGGTCAAATGTGGACTACCGCATCAGGCCACTTGTGCCCTTTGTGATCAAGATGTGGAAACCATCAACCACATTCTAGTATCCTGTGTGTTTGCTAGGGAGGTATGGAGCTTAGTTCTTAACAGGATCATCCCTGGTAGTGCCAAGCCTCTGCTTCTTTGCCTAAGGAAGAGAGGAAGGGGTTCAATTCCTTAGTGGTCCTAGTTGCCTCGGAGCTTTGGAAACATAGGAATGCCTGCGTTTTTCAGGGTTCTAGGCCTGCTGTCCAAAGTGTTGCACAAGCTGTTATGGATGAAGGTCGTCTTTGGTGTTTAGCTGGGGCTGCTGTCCTTCGGGGTTTGGTCCTTAGGACTGAACCTTCTTTGGTCGTGAATGGGGCCGTTACCGTGTAAGTTTGAGTTGTAATACACACCCAACCCCAGGGTGTATAATTTAGAACACTAACTAGATCTAAGCTAACAACTATGAACCAAATTATACCAGTCAGAGATCAATCGGATACCCTCACTTATTCCTTCTTTATTTCCTACGTGAAGGAACCCCTAGGGCACAACCAATAACAGGATTTGCGAATCAGACCTAGGCATCTAGCCATCCAACCACAAGCAGCCAACCAATCCCAGCCGCATGTACTCCTCCTACAGAAAGCTCGGCCCCTTGCAGCTGAACACGAAGCCGAGGGTTAGCTGACCCCGAACGAGCCAGCGCAGACCGGAACCCGAGGCCGACGCCACTGAATGGAGCACCCCCAAGGCCCCAAAGTTCCGTCTCCGGCGCACACCAGGGTACCTTTACACGAGAACAGACCGGCGACCTGAGGGGTGAATCGGCTAGCAAAGCTACTCACCTCGGCGCTAGCGTGAACCCGGTACAGGAGCGCCTCCGCCCTTGTTTTAAAGGCGTCGCCTAGGCGACGCCTAGGCGTCCAGGCGCCCGAAAGATCCAAGGCGTCCCCGTCGCCTAGGTAAGAAGCAGCAAGAGGGCATAGGGCAGAGGGAAAGGGAAAGGGGCGGCGCTGTTTCGAGGTGGCAACGCCGAATCGAGAGCGGCGGAGGCCAAATCCAGGGTGGCGGAGGCTGAATCGTTGGCGGCAGCGTCCAAATCGTCGGCGGCGGCGGCGAATCTGAGGCGGCGACGGCGAATCTGAGGCGGCGGCGGCTCAATCGGGGGCAGCGGCAGCTGAATGGTGGGGGAGAGAGGCAACCTAGGGTTGCCAGAGGAAGGATTATATGGGCTGGCTGGTGGGCGGGCCTCCTACCCCTTCCTTCTCCTTTTTTTCTTTTTCTTTTTTCTTTTTCTTCCTCCTCCATGAGGCTGTTTTGCTGATTCTCAGGTTGATAAGGCGTCGCCTTGCTCGCCTTAGGCGTCGCCTAGGCGTCTAGGCGGTGGTCCGGCACCTTATCTCACCTTACCGCCTTAAGAACCATGCCCTCCGCCTTTGACCGATGAGGACGGCGAGATCGCGTCCCGTTCCAGCAAAATCTCCTCTCCACCACGCGGTGCTTCCTTCTTTTCCGAAATAAAAAAAACTCACAGCGAATGGTAGTTGGGGGAGTCCAACCGAGAGTCCGAGACGAACCGGCGTGGGCGGAGAAAATTGGAATTCTGCCATTATGAAACTTATTAGGATTCGCTCAAATGCCATTACGAGAACAAGCTTTGTCAATACGCCATTCTCAAACACGGACTTATAGACAAAATGCCATTTAGGGTTTATTTGAAAGATCAACGTCTTTTACTGTGCTGTCAGCAGTTGATCGGACAGGTTTACCCCCAACCAAAAAGGTCAGCAGCAGCACTGACTCCCCTACCCGCCCCACAAACCAAGGCTCTCCGCAGTCTGCACGGCGACGGTGGTGCAAGGGCGGCGGGCGCGCCGGGACGACGACGACGACCACGCCGCCATGACCACCACGGCCACCCGCCATCTGTCCATTGAAGCAATCAAAATCAGAACGGAAGAGCACACGTAATCACTTCCTCCCAGCGTAAATCTCAAATCAAAACAAAGCTCCGAAGAAAATAAGAACAAAGAAGAGGTCTTTCTCCCTCCTCACCTCCGTAAGCGTAGAGCGCAGGCATGTCTTCGAATTTCCCAAGACCGAAGGAACCCCTTCCCCTCCCAATCGAATCAAGACCAGAAGAACGAACAGGAGCACGGTCACCGCCGGATCTGGACCGCCGGAGAGGACCGGAAGCATTTACAGCCCGCCGAAGCAAGAAAAACAGAACCCTATCGCCGCCGGCGACAGGGGAAAAAAAGAAAGCGAAGGAAGGAGAAGGGGAACCTCTGTGGGGATAGTGGAGGAGACCGACCTGGGAGGAAAATAAAACGGCGAAGAGATGGGAGCCGACCAACGCCGGTGAAGCTCGCCGTCGGTTTTGGCCCGCCAAGGGGAGATCTCGCCGTGGTGCTGCTGGTAACCTTTCTGTTCGTCCAGAGAGGAGATACGACTATACGAGCGAGCTCAGGAGACAGAGGATAAGAAAAGGAGAGAAGAGAATGGCGATTTTGGTTCTAAGGGTAAAATTGTCCGATCAACTGCTAACAGCATAGTAAAAAATATTGATCTTTCAAATAACCCCTAAATAGGTATTAACGAAGCGTGTTACTATAATGGCATTTGTGCGAATCCTAAATTTTATAATGGCATAATTCCAATTTTCTCGTCGTGGGCAAGAAGGGAGAACTGATAAGGTAAGCCAGAGCTAAAGGTCCTTTGTCCGAGTCGGTTAGATGGTCTCAGTATCACGGGAAAATATCCTATGCAATCACTTATCCTGGTGCAAGCATGCAATCAAGCGATCTGGTGCATCCGATCTAGATCTAATGGTAACTGTTATTTTACATTTAACCCCTTCCACCTGAAACCTAGTGTCTATTTTACATTTAACCACTTCCATATGAAACCGTTGGATCTAGACTGGATGTTCTGGATAGTTTGATTGCACGCTTGCACCAAAATGAGTGATTGCACAGGATATGTCCTCCAGTATCACTCCTCAAGTCTTGGGTTTGATTCTCCGTAGGAGCGAATTTCAACTTGTGATTAAAAAAAATCTTCTTGTCTATTCTATAGGTTGTCTTACCCGTAGGTCGAGTTTTTTTATAAGGTAGGCCAAAGCGGTTGAAGGTGCACACCGATTGTGAGCGGTGAGGGTGGCCGGTTTGACCGGTGGAGACGCGGGAGACAGGTGGGGCCCAAGAGCGCAGGATGGAAGGAGAGAGGCTACGTGTGTTGGCGTGCAGTCGGTGACCGGTGGGCGACGGCGACCATGATGTGGAGTAGAGATATCGAGTAGATACCGAGAATTTTCCATGTAGGGCTAGTTTGGAAACCACAAAATTAAAAGAATTTGGAGGGGTTAAAATTCTCTTTTTATTCAAATTTGAATAAGAAGATTCTAGCTCATTCAATTCCCTTTGATTTTCTCGCTCCCAAACTATCTCTTAGGGTTAGAGTATGGGACAAGAATTGTCCCCATAGGTATAAATAGGAAACAAAATTCTCACTCATTGGATAAGCGGATATGGATTTAGGAAGCAATCATCCGAACCGGCTTAGCCATGGGTAATATTCACCCGATAAAATTAGGTGTGCGGTCTAATAGGTAATAAGCGCCACAAGAAACCCAACCTCTTCCAATACTTTTAAGCATCCATTCACTCAACCTAGGCAACCAGCCACCGGCCGTTTCGGGCACCGGTCCGTGTGTCACTTTGTGTTTTGCTTTTTTATGGTTAAACAATGTTTTTTCGTGTTACTTGCCAGATTTATTAGTGATGTATTGTTGTTGATTGTCGTGCAACTGTTAATGTCATATCTCTATCTCTACTATTATAAAGCACAACTTTCGTGCACGCCCCTTCCCCGTCATCGCCACAGACCCGCGCGTGATCTCCACCCGCCCCCACAATCGTCACCATTCGAGCCCCCCGCGAACCTCGCAAGTCGCAACAGACTCATGGTTGAAAAACCTCGTCCTCCCCGCATGGCGCCAAGCGTCACCGCAAATGCAGACCCCACCTGTCCGCCGCCCTAGTAACCTCCGAGAGTTATGCAACTCGTGACCTCCGAAACAAATGCGTGCACCCCTCGCTCCTCTCACGCCGTCGACCTCCACAATTGTCGCTCGGCAACGCCGCAACCCACCCGCCTGCCACCCCATCCGTCCGGCGTCCCCTACCAGCACGCTAACCACCTCTTGCCTGCAACGCCCGCCTCGCTCCAGCCCCCATATAACACGCCAATGTGACCTCTTCTTCACCTTCACCTCCGCCCCGCTAATCAATCATCATCCGCGACCTCACCAACTATGTCGACGCACTCGAGGTCGTGATCGCCACCGTGCACACCCCCTCACAGCTCCATCGTCTTCTAGTAGCGGATAGGCGAGTCTCATGGAGAGGTGTCGGCAATCGTCGCTTGGAAGCTTAGCTACTTAGGTTATTAGTAGATCTATAAGAGTTTGGTTGTGGAGTTAGCAACGACGCCAGATCAAATTGTCTTCCTCCGAGCCGATGATGTGTCCATCGGAGGCACCACTGGTTCTCCTTCTCGAGTTGGTCGTCGACGTGCTTAATAGGGTTGGTTTTGTCTATGCTCGTCCCAGCGTCGGCGACGGACAGGTCACCCAAATCGTTCATCTTCCCAACTCAGCCTTGGTTGCAGGATGTTGTCCTTAGTGATTCTTCCAATCATGTTTGACGATGGTGGATTGAATTGGAGATGAGGCTCTCGGTGCTGGGAGCCATGTTTTCATCGTACATTATGTTTGTGGCAGTGTTTTTTCATTGTAGAATTTGTGTACCATGTTCTAGCTATGTATTATGTGTATGCTATTCTTGATCTAGTATAAGTCACCCCTTCTCAAAAGAAAAAAAAAGAAAAAACACAATTTCAAGTGAGGTATTTACCTTTTTCCTTTTTACATGTAAAAGACTTTCATGTGCCTAAGTGCAAGGGCAGGCCCATGTAGAAGCAAGGGTATTCAATTAAATACCCATTTTTGCGACAAAATTTATGTATATATACATATTATGTTTATACACTAAATTATTGTAAAAAATAAAATAACACTGTTTACAGGCTTACAACTATTCGTTCCAAACTTTGCTTTTCACTGGCCTTTTCATTCCCCTACCGTGTGACTAGGGATAACAATCGTGCGGTTAGAACACGAGTATATGGTTTACAAATCTATAACTACGAGACAAAATTAAATCCATACTCATACTCATATACGTTCGTAGGTATAAATTTGTACTAATATCATATACACATCGGGTAACGGGTACGGATACTGTATATTCATACCCACGAAAAATTTACTATAGATACCTTATTATATTCATACTCATACACGTGGATAACAAATTATACCACATCTGTGTTTGATGGATAATTATCTGTTTCCCATGGATAACAAATTTAGGTTGTCAAAAAAATTATACCCACTAAAATTTCGAATACCCATCCTTGAAATCCTGGGCTCGCCCCTGCCTAAGTTCCAACCTTCTCTGCTACTTAATTTGCCTGATTGGTTGATTGGTTAGTGGTGTCCAGGCTCACGACGTCGCGTTGACCGTGCTCTGCTGGTGTTTGGATGGTTGCAGCGTATAGCGGCTGCTTGCACCCGCACGTGCAGCCTAGAGCTATTTTTGCTCGCTTGCCTGCATGAGCAGAAACGCAGGGGAGCTGCGTTTCCAGCGACCCAGGCCGGCGCGAGGCCGGCGCTCGACATGCTGCTAACCAATCACACGGAATGTGTGGCGTGTCACCCGACTTTGGTCTTTGCAGATCAGGTCATATTTGATAAGACTGATCCATCAGAGAAAGGGAGGCAGAGGAACAAGCAGAATGAGGGGGTGTTTGGTTGCCCTTGCTAAAGTTTAGCCCGGGTCATATCAAGCGTTTGACTTTCAAATAGGAGTATGAAATATAGACCCAACCAACACTAGTACAAAAGAGCTCAAAGCCTGCGACACCCATATATTTTTACAGACGGATCCAGTTATCCACCGACTATGCTATTTCTAGTGGCGGTTCCTTAAGAAAACCGCCACTAGAAATCGTATTTCTACTGGCGGTTCCTTAAGAAAACCGCCAGTAGAAATCCATGATTTGTAGTGGCGGTTTTCTTAAGGAACCGCCAGTAGAAATACGATTTCTAGTGACGGTTTTCTTAAGGAACCGCCACTAGAAATCATTTTTATCCTTAATTTTTCGAGTTTTTCAAACGACCTCGTATGACAAAACCACCAAAATAAAAGTTGTAGATCTCTAAAAGTTATGAAACTTTGTAGTTGACAACTTTTTTATTTGAACTCATTTCGGTTCTCAAAAATTGAATCTAAGTATGTCAAATTTAAAATTCAAATTTTGCAAACTACGTCGGATGAAAAAAGTGTCAAAATAAAAGTTGTAGAACTTCAAAAGTTATTTATCTTTGTAGTTGACAACTTTTTTATTTGAATTCGTTTAGAGTCTCAAATAAGCAATTTATACTCAAATGATTGTAATATGTGGAGAAAACAACTACAAACTAGACACAAGGCATGTCATAGGCGGAGTGGTAGTGGAGGGTACACGCGAGGGTGAGGTCTACGGTTCGATTACTAACAACCGCGTAGCGCGAAAATGCCGCGACTTGCGACTTCGACGGAGACGGGCGGGTGGAGTGGTCCTAATACAAATAAATGTTTTTAATATTTTTAAAATTTGTTTTATGTTTCCTGGAAACGATTTGCACTGGCGGTTTTATTACATCGACCGCCAGTGAAAATCGATTTTCACTGGCGGTTTTATTACGTCGACCGCCAGTGAAAATCGATTTTCACTGGCGGTTCTCAGTTACCCGCCTGTAAAAATGATGATTTCTACTGGCCCCTAACACTGGCGGTTACGAAAAACGCCACTGTAAATAGGTTTGCAACCGCCACTATAGAGCTTATCTGTACTAGTGCAACTGGACTAGATTCGTCTCGTCTTTTAATCTTCGGCTGACAAATTAGTTTTATAATCCGACTACATTTAATACCCGGAACGGAGGTTCAAACATTCGATGTGATAGGGGCTAAAGTTTAGTTTGGGGTAACCAAACACCCCCTGAGAACGACTAAAGAAGCAGTGGTCGTGTCAGCATGAATTGATCAAAAGTACTGCCATATTTTGATAGTACTACTCACCTTTAATCAATCAACTATAAGCCACAAGTTTTCGATAAAATTTCTTCCTAATTTATAACCATTTTATGTCATATTCTAGATGAACCTCTTTCAATTACTTACAGTTACTGGGATGGTACTGGGCACAGAAGAATAATCCAGGTTAATTTCTAACCAATGGTGAACTTGCTTCTTATTTGCCCATTTTAAGCTTTTGATTTGTGGACTGTACAATGAAAAGAGAGCATATTGCAACGCTAAGTCAGTAAAGTGACACCATTAGAGAATTTCAAAGGGATGTTCAACAGCAGCTTAACCCTAAATTTCGAGAATCTAACGAGAACATCACTCTCAT
The DNA here is from genome assembly GCA_029449295.1 of Zea luxurians. Classification (NCBI taxonomy): domain Eukaryota; kingdom Viridiplantae; phylum Streptophyta; class Magnoliopsida; order Poales; family Poaceae; genus Zea; species Zea luxurians. The sequence goes on along the minus strand of JAOPSE010000083.1, from coordinate 8,989,004 downwards.
ACAAATAATATATGATTCGACAACACGAGCACGTGCACGATAACTAAATCTCTAGGTTCGTTCTTACCTAGTCAATTGTGTTTTAAAGCTTACGCTTGGTATCATGAATGTTTTGATAATTAGGAACCATGGAGAGGACCAGCAATGTCTCAGGAAAGGCCAAGATGTCAAGAGGAGAAGCTAGAACATTCATAACAAGAGAAAGTCAAGTCGGACTCAACTTCGTCTCCACCGCAAAGTCGAGGACTACTATAACACCATGAATTTGGGATATAAAATTTCTTCTCTAATATTCACCAAATTTAGATGTTATATTCTCTTTCTTTTTCCTTTTCATTCCTCTCTTTCCCTTTCAAAGTAGAAGAGGGCTCTATGTTGAATTCGGGTGTTAAAAAACCCCTAAGGGAAACATGGTCAATGTATCATGCTGGCGCATTTATTTTGTATGATGAGTAAGTTGGTCGTGCATCAAGTTAACCTGTAGATTATGCTCAACTTTGAATCCATACAATAAGAACATAAGTGAATAGATGAAGAATAGAAAAAAAAGAAAAGGAAAACAACTTCTGTCCGGTCCACCTCGCTTCCCCGGCCCAATCGCCCGGTCTACCCCCGCCGGCCCGCTCGCCTCGCGCGGCCCAACTCCGGCTGCGGCCCATTTCCCCCTCCCCGCGACCCACTAGCGCGCGGCCCAGCCGCCGCTTCCCCAGCGCCCCACCCCCCGTGCGGGCCGCTCACGACACGTTTGCCCGCTAGCACACGCAAGCGTGCGTTTTGCGCAACCGCCGCACACTCGGTGGGGCCCGCCTGTTGGGCACCCGATTTCTTCTCCAACCGTCCGAGCTGCCGCACGCCATTCGTCCAACCCAGCCCCATTGGGGTCTCCAAGCGCCCCTGCTCTATAATGCCCTGAATTTGGGGTATAATATTTCTTTCTAAATATCTACTAAATTCAGGTGTTAATCTTGTATCTCTCTCTAGTTCCTCTCTCTCTCTTTCTTTTAAGTAGATTTAGGTTAATTAGTGAGGGATTTATTAGTTATTTTTGTCAAAACAATGAGTCATGAAATGTTGCATCATGCTGAGCTCAAATATTCTTTGAATTATTGCACATATTTGAATTAGTTTGAATTTGAAACTTGGTTTAAATTTGAATTGAAAACCCTAGAGAAAATAAAATAGAAAAGCAATTGGAAAATCTCTGGAAAAAAAGCCATTTCGACCCAAGCCAGCCCATCAGGCCCAGCCCGCGCGCCTGCCGCCCCTGACAGCCGGACCCTGCCTATCGCGCCAGCCCGCCCACGCGCTCTCCTCTCTCTCGCTCGCTGCCCAGTGGGGCCGATTTGTCGGCGCCGACCTCACTTGCGCTCGCGCAACTTCTCTCGCTGTCCCACGGGTCCCGCTTGCCAGCCCGCCCGCCTGTTCTCTCGTTCGCCCTCGCTGACCGGTGGGTCCCGTCTGTCGGACCCTTCCCCTTTGAACCAACCGTGCACGACCTGCGCGTCGCCGTGGACTCCGCGCCCACGACGCACACTGAGGCCACGCCCGTCCCCACCCCAGCCTTTTCTAGCTGCCTAGCACCCGCTCGCCCTCCTCATCCATCATTCGCGCACTCACAACCCTCAGCACTTGCCTCACACCGTGCACATGCCCCGAGGAGTTCTGCCGTCGTTCACTATGACCGCGCGCCTGTTCCGCCGCCACCGTTGGGAGCTCGTCGTGTCTATTGCCTCGGTAAGCTCCGCCATGTCACTCGCAGTTCGGGACGCCCTTTGATTCACCCTCGTCCACTCTAGTTCGCCTGGTCCACGCTCACCAGTTCACTGTCGCAGCTCCGCTGCCGTCGACCCGTGTCCTCACCGTGCCCCGGCCGCCGTTTGTGTGTTCCTCAGACTTCCCTCAGGGTAACCGTCCTAGCCCCGCCCTTATTTTTCCCTGTCTTGCATTTACTCACCCGTGATTGCTTGCTGGAGTGTTCCCCGGTCCGCCGAGGACTCCCCTCCATCGTCCGGTCGCCTCAGTCCCATTCACACAAACCCGACCCTGCCATAGTGCTCGCCAAGTTCTCTCCGACCTCTCCATCTATCCGGACCGACCTCTCGCGCCCGAGGAGCCCAGTCTGCCTCGCCTCCGGCTATGGAGCCGTCGTGTCCGCGGGGAGCGTCGCCCCTGGCTACCCAGCGAAGGCAAAGTCCCCTAGCGCGCATCCTGTCCGCCCAACTCTAATCGGACGGCCCGATTTCAATTAAACCATACCTAATCCCAACCGCTAGATCCGGATCTGACCGCTCTCCTCTCACTCTCTCACACGCGCCCTGCAGCTGGGGCCTGCCGGTCAGGCCATCTTGGCCCAGGGCGCTGACAACCCTGGCCCGCTGGTCAGCCCACACTCGCATTCGTGCGCGCGCGTCCGCTTGGCCAGATCTAATCTTGGTCGTTGGTCGCAGATCCGATGGCTGAGAATACCCCATACCCCTTCGCGTGTGATTTTTGCTAAAGAGACCCCTGAGTTCTCGGGTAATAGAACCCGCCGTCCTTAGGCTTTACGCGCAGGCCCCTAAACTCTTATAAATAGACCCATGGACTTTTAAATAATCACAGAATTGGACCTATTTTTATATTTCAAACTTCAAAACTTGTTTATTTCATATCATTTTCATATGAACTCCAAATTTAGTGATTCAAATTGCAAAATGTTCATAGGAATATTCTCTGTTCAAATAAATTATGTTCATCCACAGTATGTGCACCCTAATTTTATGTCTAAACTATAGGTTAGTGTATGTGTTAAGTTATTCACTTAATAAAATAAATAAAAAGGAAACCCTAGTGGTAAATAGATGTTTAATATTGTGAAGATAATAATATGTGATGTATGAACTTATCTCTGGTTTAAATTTGATATCTCAATAAAATAAGTAGAATTAGATTATGTAACCATGGAGATAGACGACACTTAAAGAATAATCAACTACTAGATGGGATTAGTTCACCCTATAATTTAAACTTCATTTTGAATTTATACTTTTCTCTTGGGATGTGTTCTATTGTTTGTACATGATTGATGTGGTGTTCATTTGTCATTTACCAAATGTATTGAATGTATGATCGCTTTATTTAGACAACGAGCAGCCCGTGGTTCCTGAGTGTGTTGCCGAAGATCTCCCTGAGCAACAAGCTGGTGAAGGCAAGTGTACTCTAACCTATTATATCCTACTTACTCTATAATTCATTGTCCCGCATTACATTATTGAAACCTAAGGATTGACTAGAGATCCGATGGTCGAGAATACCCCGTACCCTTTGTCGGGTACCGTAATTAGGGGTACCCCCAACACTCCTAAACACGGCTGGTAACCACCCTCAGCACAAACTACAAAGACTGATGGGCACGGTTCAGGTCAAGATCTCGTCTACCAAGGGACGCAATATCGCCTTGCCTGAGCCCGGCCTCGGGCGGGAACAGTAGTCCTGGACGAATTCACGCCTCGCCCGAGGGCCTCCTCAGGCGGTGGGCGCACCCTCGGCTCGCCCGAAGCCCAGCTCGGGCAGGCTTCGTCGAGAAGCAACCTTGGCCAAATCACCTTACCAACCGACCGTATCGCAGGCGCATTCAATGCGAAGATCGCTTGACACCTTATCCTGACACGCGCGTCTCAGTCGGTAAGGTCGAAGTGACCGCAGTCACTTTGCCCTTTCACTGACCGACCTGACAGGAAAACAGCGCCGCTCGCCCTGCTCCGACTGCTGTGCCAACCACCCGGGCAAGGCTAACAACAGCCAAGTTCAGCTTCGGGCGCAACAGGAAGCTCCGCCTCGCCCGACCTAAGGCCTCGGCCTCGGGAGGAGGTCTCCGCCTCGCCCGACCCCAAGACTCGGCCTCAGCCTCAGCCTCGGGAGGAATCACGTCCTCGCCCGACCCCAGCCTCGGCCTCAGGAGAAGTCTCCGCCTCGCCCGACCATGGGCTCGGACCGACCGCGCCACAGGGGATACATCATTACCCTACCCCTAGCTAGCTCAGGCTACGAGGGAACAAGACCGGCGTCCCATCTGGCTCGCCCCGGTAACAAGTAATGATGGTTCCCCGCGTGCATCCATGACGTCGGTGGTTCTCAGCCCCCTACAGAAGCAAGGAGACGTCAGCAGGATCCCAGCAGCACCGCTAGCTGTGCTTCTACAGGGCTCAGGCACTTCTCCGACGGCCACGTTATCGCGTACGCAGGGCTCAAGCACTTCTCCGACAGCCACGTTAGCAAGTACACAGGGCTCAAGCACTTCTCTGCCAGACACGTTAGCGCCTAGCTACACCCCCACTGTACATCTAGACCCTCTCCTTGCATCTATAAAAGGGAGGTCCAGGGCATTCCTGCGGGAGGGTCGCGCAGGGGAACGAGCAAACGAACAGGCTCACTCTCTCTCTCTCGCGACGCTTGTAACCCCTACTGCAAGCACCCCGGTGCGAGATAACACGAGCCACATTTCCCTCTTGTGTTCCATCTTGCACCAACCCGTCTGGGCAGGGGCACGCAGCGATAAATTTACTGGTCGACTCGGTTGAGGGTCCCCTGGGGTCCGAAACGCCGACAGTTGGCACGCCAGGTAGGGGCCTGCTGCGTGTTAACGAACACCTTCCCGTTGAGTTCCAGATGGGTAGTCTTCAGCAACCTCTTCAGCCCGGGACGCTGCTCCGCTTCGGGAGTCTCGAGTTCATGTCCCTCGATGGCAGCTACGACATGGTACTCCTCCCCTCGCAGTGCGATAGCAACAACGACGGTCGTCAGCTCGCCCGGCGGCGACGAACTCGACGACGTCTTCCCCCCGTGGCGGAAGAGCAGCATCCGGGTTTGCCCCGCCACCATCCTCGCTGCAGGAGGAGGAGACGGGGCAACCGTGGCCAGGCAGGAGGCGACACCTCATCGGCTGTCGAGCGAGTTGACGACGCCGGCACCCCAGCGGGGGACATGTCAGACATTGTCCTCACACCCAAGACAATGACGGATGTCATTTCCCCGCAACGTGCCAACCCCAAGCAGACAGATGACGCCAGCATCTCGCGAAGGACTTGCTGGGCGTTAGCCTCGTACCTGAGATAACGGTGCAGTCCGTCCCCGACGCGACTTCCCCACCGTCCATCGACCAAGAGGTACCGTCTGTTTTCCACCCTGTGCCTTTTAGATTCAGCTTCGATCCACCAAGCGACCCCTCTTCGGTGAGCGCTTTTGTAAAGGCATACCCTAACCTTCCGGGATACCATATGTGGTCATCTTGGGACCGACTGACGGCCGTCTCAACCTACGGGCCCCTGGGTTCTGAGGAAGAAGACGACCCCGACTCCAGTTGGGATTTCTTCGGGCTCCGTGATCCTAGTGCCATGCGAGATTTCATGACCGCATGTGACTACTGCCTCTCCGGTTGCTTCGACGATGGCCACAGCCTTGACGACGAAGGTTGTGGCCCAAGTCGCGAATTTTTCCACGTCGATCTGGGGGATCGCAACGAAGGCAACCACCTCGGTATGCCAGAGGATAACGATCCCCCTGTGCCTGCTTCTCGCGTTGACATCCCGCGGGAGCTAGCTGTGGTCTCAGTCCCTACGGGGGGTCAGGACACACAGCTCGAGCAAATATGCGAGATGCAGGCCAGGCTCGACGAGGAAGCAGGACAACTTGTGCAGCTCCGGCAAAACATCGAGCAGGAGTGGGCAGGCCGAGCTCTCGCTGGAAAAGCGCGTCATCGGGCCCGGGACGTCCAGCGCCGTATCGTTGACGATGTGAAAGGGAAATGTGCCCTTGGGCCATTTCTAAGTATTTTGGTGATTGAGTGCCAACACATGTGCTTAATTGTGAATTTATGTACATGGATGAACAAGGTGCAAATCATGAGATAAAGGTATGTTTCTAAGCCTTAGTACATTGGTTTTATGGACTAACATATTTGTCTAAGTGTTAGAAACAGAAAGAAGAAAAAGAGAAAAGGGGAGAGAAAGACTTGGCTGTGTGCAGCCAAGGCTCAGCTCGGTCTGGAGCACCGGACTGTCCGGTGTGCACCGGACAGTGTCCGGTGCGCCAGGTCGACTCGGCTCGAACTGGCCGCTCTCGGGAATTCGCCGACGGCGTACGGCTAAAATTCACCGGACTGTCCGGTGTGCACCGGACTGTCCGGTGAGCCAACGGTCGGCCAGGGCCAACGGTCGGCCGCGCAATCTGCGCGGGACACGTGGCGGAGCCAACGGTCGGAAGACGGCACCGGACTGTCCGGTGTGCACCGGACATGTCCGGTGCGCCAACGGCTCTCAGATCCCCGCCGGTCTGCAACGGTCGGGAAGCGCTGGATAAGGAAAGAAATCGGTCACCGGACATGTCCGGTGTGCACCGGACTGTCCGGTGCCCCCGACGACAGAAGGCAAGGATGGCCTTCCGGATTTGCTCTCAACGGCTCCTAGCTGCCTTGGGGCTATAAAAGGAGCCCCTAGGCGCATGGAGGAGAGACACAAGCAACTCTTGAGCATTCTTGATCATCCACACAAGTTCTTTGCGCATTCGTTTGTGATTCTAAGTGATTCGAGCTCTGTTCTAGTGTGAACTCTGAGATAGTCATTCGAGCTCGAGTCTTGGCCGTGTGTGTGCGCTTTTGTTGTGGATTTGTGTGTGTTGCTTCCCTCCCTTACTCTGTGCTTTCTTTGTGATCATACACTTGTAAGGGCAAGAGACTCCAATTTGTGGAGATTCCTTGCAAACGGGATAGTGAAAGGAACAACAAAACAACGTGGTATTCAAGTGGGTCTTTGGACCGCTTGAGAGGGGTTGATTGCAACCCTTGTCCGTTGGGACGCCACAACGTGGAAGTAGGCAAGCATTGGCTTGGCCGAACCACGGGATAAACCATCGTGTCACATCTGTGCTTGATCTTTGTGGTATTGTGTTTTGTTGAGACTTCACCTTAGCCACTTGGAAATAATCGTGCTAACGCTTAACAAGTTTTGTGGCTTAAGTTTGAAGTTTTTACAGGATCACCTATTCACCCCCCCCCCCTCTAGGTGCTCTCAATTGGTATCAGAGCCGTTCTATTCACAAAGGGACTAACCGCCCGAATAGATGGATCCTAAGGGGAAGGGTATAGTGATCAACGACAAAGAAAAGGAGACCTTCGTCAACGAGCCGAAGGACGACAAGCCTACCGACTCCGGCTTGGGCCAAAGACGGAAGGAAGGGAAGAAGAAGAAGACAAGGCGCATCAAGGAGATCATCTACTACGACAGCGACGAGTCTACTTCTTCCCAAAAGGACGACGACAACGACTACAGGAAGACGGTCAATTCGAACTTTTCATTTGATTATTCCCGTATTCAACATAGTTCGAATTCGCATTTGCTTTCCATTCCTCTTGGCAAACCTCCACACTTCGATGGGGAGGACTACGGATTTTGGAGTCACAAAATGCGTAGTCACTTATTCTCTCTCCATCCTAGCATATGGGAGATTGTGGAGAACGGAATGAAATTCGATAGCTCGGATAGCCCTATGCTTATAAATGAACAGATTCATAAAAATGCACAGGCTACTACTGTTCTCTTAGCATCTTTGTGCAGGGAAGAGTACAATAAGGTGAGCGGCTTGGACAATGCCAAGCAGATATGGGACACCCTCAAGATCTCTCACGAGGGGAACGACATCACCATGCTCACCAAGATGGAGTTGGTGGAGGGCGAGCTTGGACGGTTCGCCATGATAAGGGGAGAGGAGCCAACTCAGACGTACAACCGGCTCAAGACCCTTATCAACAAAATAAGGAGCTACGGAAGCACGCGTTGGACGGATCACGATGTCGTCCGCCTAATGCTCAGGTCTTTTACCGTACTTGATCCTCATCTCGTGAACAATATTCGTGAGAATCCCAGGTACACGATGATGACGCCCGAGGAAGTGCTTGGAAAATTCGTAAGCGGGCGGATGATGATCAAGGAGGCAAGATACGTCGACGAAGCGTTGAACGGTCCGATCAACGAGCCGCAACCCCTTGCTCTCAAGGCAACACGAAGCAAGGAGGCGCTACCTAGCAAGGTGGCACAGATTGAGGCGGCTGGCCTTAATGATGAAGAGATGGCTCTCATCATTAAAAGATTCAAGACGGTGCTTAAAGGTCACAAGGGACAACCAAGCAAGACCAAAGCCAAGGGGAAGCGCTCATGCTTCAAATGCGGTAAGCTTGGTCATTTTATTGCTAACTGTCCCGATAATGAAAGTGACCAGGAAAAGGGGAACAAGAGGGAGAAGAAGAAGGCATACAAGAAGACAAAGGGCGAGGCGCATCTAGGAAAGGAGTGGGACTCGGATTGCTCCTCCTCCGACTCTGACAATGAAGGACTCGCCGCCACTGCCTTCAACAAATCGGCTCTCTTCCCCAATGAGCGTCTCACTTGTCTTATGGCAAGAGAGAAGAAGGTAAGTACTAAAGACTCCACTTATGCTTCTTCTAGTGATAGTGAGTCTAGTGATGATGACATAGATTATTCTTGCTTGTTCAAGGGCTTAGATAGATCTAAGATAGATAAAATCAATGAATTGATTGATGCATTGAATGAAAAGGATAGGCTTTTAGAAAAGCAAGAAGATTTATTGTATGATGAACATGATAAATTTGTAGAGGCACAAAAATCATATGCTTTAGAAGTGAAAAGAAATGAAATGCTTTCTAGTGAAATATCTTCCTGTCATGAAACCATTTCTACCTTAAGAAGTGTTAATATTGATTTAAGTGCTAAACTAGAAGTAGCTAGTAAATCAAATTCTTGTGTTGAACATGTTGAAATTTGTACTAGGTGTAAGGATTTTGATGTTAATGCTTGTAGTGAACATCTAGTTCTAATTTCCAAATTAAATGATGAAGTGGCTAGTCTTAATACCCAACTTAAGACTAGCAAGAATGAAGTTGATAAAATAAAATTTGCAAGGGATGCCTACACGGTTGGTAGACACCCCTCAATTAAGGATGGGCTTGGCTTCAAGAGAGAAGCCAAGAACTTAACAAGCCATAAGGCTCCCGTCTTCGTCAAGGAGAAAGGGAAGGCCCCTATGGCTAATAGTGCTAAAAAGAACCATGCTTTCTTATACCATGATAGGAGACATGCTAGAAATATTTATAATGATTTTGATTCACATGTTTATAATTCTCATGCCATGTTTGCCTCTAGTTCCTCTCATAAGCATGATAGAAATATGAGTAGGAGAAATGTTGCGCATATGCCTAGAAAGAATGTTATTCATGCTCCTAGGAAAGTAGTGAATGAACCTTCTACCATTTATTATGCTTGTAATGCTCCTTTTGCTATTTGTAGAAAGGGTAAGAAGGTTGTTGCTAGGAAATTAGGGGCTAGATGCAAGGGAGATAAATCTTGCATTTGGGTCCCTAAAGATATTTGTGCTAACCTTGCAGGACCCAACATGAGTTGGGTACCTAAGACCCAAGCCTAAATTTGCCTTGCAGGTTTATGCATCCGGGGGTTCAAGCTGGATTATCGACAGCGGATGCACAAACCATATGACGGGGGAGAAGAAGATGTTCACCTCCTACGTCAAGAATAAGGATTCCCAAGATTCAATTATATTCGGTGATGGGAATCAAGGCAAGGTAAAAGGGTTAGGTAAAATTGCAATTTCTAATGAGCATTCTATATCAAATGTATTCCTAGTGGAGAGTCTTGGATATAATTTGCTATCTGTTAGTCAATTATGTCAAATGGGATATAATTGTTTATTTACAAATGTAGATGTGTCTGTCTTTAGAAGATGTGATGGTTCACTAGCTTTTAAGGGTGTACTAGACGGCAAGCTTTACTTAGTTGATTTTGCAAAAGAAGAGGCCGGTCTAGATGCATGCTTAATGGCTAAGACTTGCATGGGCTGGCTGTGGCATCGCCGCTTAGCACATGTGGGGATGAAGAATCTCCACAAGCTTCTAAAGGGAGAACACGTGATAGGTCTAACAAATGTTTATTTCGAAAAAGATAGACCTTGTGCAGCTTGTCAGGCAGGAAAACAAGTGGGAGGAGCACATCACAGCAAGAATGTGATGACCACGTCAAGACCTCTGGAGCTGCTGCATATGGACCTCTTCGGACCCGTCGCCTATCTAAGCATAGGAGGAAGTAAGTATGGTTTAGTTATTGTTGATGACTTTTCCCGCTTCACTTGGGTGTTCTTTTTGCAGGATAAGTCTGAAACCCAAGGGACCCTCAAGCGCTTCCTCAGGAGAGCTCAAAATGAGTTTGAGCTCAAGGTGAAGAAGATAAGGAGCGACAACGGGTCCGAGTTCAAGAACCTTCAAGTGGAGGAGTTTCTTGAGGAGGAAGGGATCAAGCACGAGTTCTCCGCTCCCTACACACCACAGCAAAATGGTGTGGTAGAGAGGAAGAACAGGACGCTAATCGATATGGCGAGGACGATGCTTGGAGAGTTCAAGACCCCCGAGTGCTTTTGGTCGGAAGCCGTGAACACGGCTTGCCACGCCATCAACAGGGTCTACCTTCATCGACTCCTCAAGAAGACTTCGTATGAGCTACTAACCGGTAACAAACCCAATGTATCGTACTTTCGTGTATTTGGGAGCAAGTGCTACATTCTAGTGAAGAAGGGTAGAAATTCTAAGTTTGCTCCCAAAGCTGTAGAAGGGTTTTTATTAGGTTATGATTCAAATACAAAGGCGTATAGAGTCTTCAACAAATCATCGGGTTTGGTTGAAGTCTCTAGCGACGTTGTATTTGATGAGACTAATGGCTCTCCAAGAGAGCAAGTTGTTGATTGTGATGATGTAGATGAAGAAGATGTTCCGACGGCCGCGATACGAACCATGGCGATTGGAGACGTTCGGCCACAGGAACAGGATGAACGTGATCAACCTTCTTCCTCATCGACGGTGCATCCCCCAACTCAAGACGATGAACAGGTTCATCAAAAGGAGGCGTGTGATCAAGGGGGAGCACAAGACGATCAAGTGATGGAGGAAGAAGCGCAACCGGCACCTCCAACCCAAGTTCGAGCGATGATTCAAAGGGATCATCCCGTCGACCAAATTTTGGGTGACATTAGCAAGGGAGTAACTACTCGATCTCGATTAGTTAATTTTTGTGAGCATTACTCTTTTGTCTCCTCTATTGAGCCTTTCAGGGTAGAGGAGGCCTTGCTAGATCCGGATTGGGTGTTGGCCATGCAGGAGGAACTCAATAACTTCAAGCGCAACGAAGTTTGGACGCTGGTGCCTCGTCCCAAGCAAAATGTTGTGGGAACCAAGTGGGTGTTCCGCAACAAACAGGACGAGCACGGGGTGGTGACGAGGAACAAGGCTCGACTTGTGGCAAAAGGTTATGCCCAAGTCGCAGGTTTGGACTTTGAGGAGACTTTTGCTCCTGTGGCTAGGCTAGAGTCCATTCGTATCTTGCTAGCATATGCCGCTCACCATTCTTTCAGGTTGTACCAAATGGATGTGAAGAGCGCGTTCCTCAACGGGCCAATAAAGGAGGAGGTGTACGTGGAGCAACCCCCTGGCTTCGAGGATGAGCGGTACCCCGACCACGTGTGTAAGCTCTCTAAGGCGCTCTATGGACTTAAACAAGCCCCAAGAGCATGGTATGAATGCCTTAGAGATTTCTTACTTGCTAATGCTTTCAAGGTTGGGAAAGCCGATCCAACTCTTTTCACTAAGACTTGTAATGGTGATTTGTTTGTGTGCCAAATTTATGTCGATGACATAATATTTGGTTCTACTAATCAAAAGTCTTGTGAAGAGTTTAGCAGGGTGATGACGCAGAAATTCGAGATGTCGATGATGGGCGAGTTGAACTACTTCCTTGGGTTCCAAGTGAAGCAACTCAAGGACGGCACCTTCATCTCCCAAACGAAGTACACGCAAGATCTGCTGAAGCGGTTTGGGATGAAGGACGCCAAGCCCGCAAAGACTCCGATGGGAACCGACGGACACACCGACCTCAACAAAGGAGGTAAGTCCGTTGATCAAAAAGCATACCGGTCAATGATAGGATCTCTACTTTATTTATGTGCTAGTAGACCGGATATTATGCTTAGCGTATGCATGTGTGCTAGATTTCAATCCGATCCTAAGGAGTGTCACTTGGTGGCGGTGAAGCGAATTCTTAGATATTTAGTCGCTACGCCTTGCTTCGGGATCTGGTATCCAAAGGGGTCTAACTTTGACTTAATTGGGTACTCAGATTTCGACTATGCTGGATGTAAGGTCGATAGGAAGAGTACATCGGGGACGTGCCAATTCTTAGGAAGGTCCCTGGTGTCATGGAACTCTAAGAAACAAACCTCCGTTGCCCTATCCACCGCTGAGGCCGAGTATGTTGCCGCAGGTCAGTGTTGCGCGCAACTACTTTGGATGAGGCAAACCCTCAGGGACTTTGGCTACAATCTGAGCAAAGTCCCACTCCTATGTGATAATGAGAGTGCTATCCGAATAGCGGAAAATCCTGTTGAGCACAGCCGCACAAAGCACATTGACATCCGGCATCACTTTTTGAGAGACCACCAGCAAAAGGGAGATATCGAAGTGTTTTATGTTAGCACCGAGAACCAGCTAGCCGATATCTTTACCAAGCCTTTAGATGAGAAGACCTTTTGCAGGCTGCGTAGTGAGCTAAATGTCTTAGATTCGCGGAACTTGGATTGAATTGTAGCATACATGTATTTATGCCTTTGATCATGTTCTTTCTGCATTTTGTTGCTTATTATGGTGCTCAAGTTGTACAAACACTCCCTGGACCTCACAAGTCCGTTGCAAAGTGATGCACATGTTTAGGGGGAGATGTGTTACAACTTGACCCTTTGAGACTAACCATATGTTTGAGTTTGCTTGTGTTAGTCACAAAGGAGAATTGAAAGGGAAAAGGTGGACTTGGACCATGAAAGACTTCCACTGCACTCCGATGAGAGGGTAACTTATTCCAAGTCCATCTCTGAACTCTTATTGCCATTTGCTCTTAATTGAAGATTTTGGTGAGGCAATGGGGTTAAAGGGCCAAAATTGATCCCGTTTTGGTGCTTGATGCCAAAGGGGGAGAAAATAAAGGCCAAAGCAATAAATGGATCAGCTACCACTTGAGAGATTTTGAAAATAGTAGAATAGAGTTTTTGATTTGTCAAAATTCTTAAGTTGTCTCTCTTGTCAAAAGTTGGCTTCTTGTGGGGAGAAGTATTGATTATGGAAAAAGGGGGAGTTTTTGAAATCCTTGATCAATCTCTTTTTGAATGACTCTCTTTATGCTTAAACATGTGTGTTTAACTTAGAGATAGAGATTTGTGTTTGATTTGCAAAAACAAACCAAGTGGTGGCAAAGGATGATCCATATATGCCAAAATTGATTCAAAATAAATTTAAGTGTTATTTGAATTGAGTTTGCACTTGTTCTAGTGGCTTTATGTTGTGTTGGCATAAATCACCAAAAAGGGGGAGATTGAAAGGGAAATGTGCCCTTGGGCCATTTCTAAGTATTTTGGTGATTGAGTGCCAACACATGTGCTTAATTGTGAATTTATGTACATGGATGAACAAGGTGCAAATCATGAGATAAAGGTATGTTTCTAAGCCTTAGTACATTGGTTTTATGGACTAACATATTTGTCTAAGTGTTAGAAACAGAAAGAAGAAAAAGAGAAAAGGGGAGAGAAAGACTTGGCTGTGTGCAGCCAAGGCTCAGCTCGGTCTGGAGCACCGGACTGTCCGGTGTGCACCGGACAGTGTCCGGTGCGCCAGGTCGACTCGGCTCGAACTGGCCGCTCTCGGGAATTCGCCGACGGCGTACGGCTAAAATTCACCGGACTGTCCGGTGTGCACCGGACTGTCCGGTGAGCCAACGGTCGGCCAGGGCCAACGGTCGGCCGCGCAATCTGCGCGGGACACGTGGCGGAGCCAACGGTCGGAAGACGGCACCGGACTGTCCGGTGTGCACCGGACATGTCCGGTGCGCCAACGGCTCTCAGATCCCCGCCGGTCTGCAACGGTCGGGAAGCGCTGGATAAGGAAAGAAATCGGTCACCGGACATGTCCGGTGTGCACCGGACTGTCCGGTGCCCCCGACGACAGAAGGCAAGGATGGCCTTCCGGATTTGCTCTCAACGGCTCCTAGCTGCCTTGGGGCTATAAAAGGAGCCCCTAGGCGCATGGAGGAGAGACACAAGCAACTCTTGAGCATTCTTGATCATCCACACAAGTTCTTTGCGCATTCGTTTGTGATTCTAAGTGATTCGAGCTCTGTTCTAGTGTGAACTCTGAGATAGTCATTCGAGCTCGAGTCTTGGCCGTGTGTGTGCGCTTTTGTTGTGGATTTGTGTGTGTTGCTTCCCTCCCTTACTCTGTGCTTTCTTTGTGATCATACACTTGTAAGGGCAAGAGACTCCAATTTGTGGAGATTCCTTGCAAACGGGATAGTGAAAGGAACAACAAAACAACGTGGTATTCAAGTGGGTCTTTGGACCGCTTGAGAGGGGTTGATTGCAACCCTTGTCCGTTGGGACGCCACAACGTGGAAGTAGGCAAGCATTGGCTTGGCCGAACCACGGGATAAACCATCGTGTCACATCTGTGCTTGATCTTTGTGGTATTGTGTTTTGTTGAGACTTCACCTTAGCCACTTGGAAATAATCGTGCTAACGCTTAACAAGTTTTGTGGCTTAAGTTTGAAGTTTTTACAGGATCACCTATTCACCCCCCCTCTAGGTGCTCTCACGATGCCAGGGCAAGGCTGCCCCCGGCCTCCAGCTGGGTCAGCCAGAATCTAGCTGCAGCAGCAATACTACTCCGAGCAATGCCGGAGCCATCCACCACCGAGGGGCGGCGTATCCAGGGCGAACTCAAGAATCTCCTGGAGGATGCCGCGGTCCGACGGGCTGAAAGCTCTGCCTCCCGAAGGCAAGGGTGCCCCCGAAGCATCACGCAATGACTTCCCGACTCATGCGGGAGGCCTCGATCCACACCGGGCGCACGCGGGATGGGACGCCTACAGCCCCGGATCGCCTCGGCGACGAGAAACACCATCGCAACCGTCGAGCCTGCCTCGACGAGAGGGTGCACCGAGGCTACCACCCTAGGCGCGGAGGACGCTACGACAGTGAGGAGGATTGGAGTCCCTCGCCCGAACCACCAGGTCCACAAGCCTTCAGTCGGGCCATACGACGGGCGCCGTTCCCGGCTCGGTTCCGGGTCCCGACTACCATTACCAAGTACTCGGGGGAGACAAGGCCGGAGTTGTGGCTTGCGGACTACCGGCTGGCATGCCAGCTGGGAGGGACGGACGACGACAACCTCATCATCCGCAACCTCCCCCTGTTCCTCTCCGACGCTGCCCAGGCCTGGCTGGAGCATCTGCCTCCCGCGCAGATCTCCAACTAGGATGACCTGGTCAAGGCCTTTGCTGGAAACTTCCAAGGTACGTACGTGCGCCCTAGGAACTCCTGGGATCTCCGAAGCTGCCGCCAGCAGCCAGGGGAATCCCTGCGAGAGTACATCCAACGGTTTTCAAAGCAGCGCACCGAACTGCCCAACATCATCGACTCGGACGTCATCAGCGTGTTCCTCGCCGGCACCACGTGCCGCGACCTGGTGAGCAAACTAGAGCGCAAGACTCCCACCAAGGCGAGCGAATTGATGGACATCGCCACCAAGTTCGCCTCTGGTCAGGAGGCGGTCGAAGCCATCTTTCGGAAGGACAAGCAGCCTCAAGAAAGGCAGCAGGAAGACGTCCCCGAGGCGTCCGCCCAGCGGGGCACGAAGAAGAAGGCCAAGAAGAAGGCGCAAGCAAAGCGCGACGCCGCTGATGCGGATCTTGTCGCTGCTGCCGAGCTGAAAGGGAAATGTGCCCTTAGGCCATTTCTAAGTATTTTGGTGATTTAGTGTCCAACACAAGTGCCTAAGTGTAAAATGGTGGACAAGGTACAAATCAAGGATAAAGGTATGTTTCTCAGACTTAGTACATTGTTTTAGAGACTAATGTATTGTGTCTAAGTGCTGGAAACAGGAAAAGACCAAATGGAAATGTCTTGGCTCGAGCAGCCAAGACTCTGCTCAGTCTGGGTGCACCGGACTGTCCGGTGGCTCACCGGACAGTGTCCGGTGGTGCACCGGACAATGTCCGGTGCGCCAGGCTGGCTCGAGCGAACTGGCCGCTCTCGGGAATCCACCGGCGACGTACGACTAAAATTCACCGGACTGTCCGGTGTGCACCGGACAGTGTCCGGTGAGCCAACGGTCGGCCGGGCCAACGGTCGGCCGCGCAATCTGCGTGGGACACGTGGCCGAGCCAACGGCTAGAAGGAGGCACCGGACTGTCCGGTGCGCCAACGGCTCTCAAGCTGTCAACGGTCGACTGCGCCATTTAAGGAAAGAAATCGGGCACCGGACAGTGTCCGGTGTGCACCGGACTGTCCGGTGCGCCAGTCGACAGAAGGCAAGATCAGCCTTCCTAGAATGCTCTCAACGGCTCCTAGCTGCCTTGGGGCTATAAAAGGGACCCCTAGGCGCATGGAGGAGTACACCAAGCATTCCTACAACATTCCTAAGCACCAAGACATCAATTCCGCGCCTTTGATTCTTTGTGATAGCAATTAGAGCTCTAGTTGAGTGGTGAACTCATTGAGTTGTGTTGTGAGCTCTCGTTGCGACTTGTGTGCGTGGTGTTGCTGTGATTTCTTGTCTTGAGTGCATTGCTAATCCCTCCCTTGCTCTGTGCTTCTTTGTGAATTTCAAGTGTAAGGGCGAGAGGCTCCAAGTTGTAGAGATTCCTCGCAAACGGGATTGAGAAAAGCAAACAAAACACCGTGGTATTCAAGTGGGTCTTTGGACCGCTTGAGAGGGGTTGATTGCAACCCTCGTCCGTTGGGACGCCACAACGTGGAGTAGGCAAGCGTTGGTCTTGGCCGAACCACGGGATAACCACCGTGCCATCTCTGTGATCGATCTCTTGTGGTTATTGTGTTTTGACTCCTCTCTAGCCACTTGGCATTTACTGTGCTAACGCTTAACCAAGTTTTTGTGGCTTAAGTTTTTCAAGTTTTACAGGATCACCTATTCACCCCCCCTCTAGGTGCTCTCAATTGGTATCGGAGTCGTTCTCTTCACAAAGGGACTAACCACCCGAAGAGATGGATCCTAAGGGGAAGGGTATCATGATCAACGATAAAGAGAAGGAATCCTTCGTCAACGAGCCGAAGGACAACAAGCCTACCGACTCCGGCTTAGGCCATAGACGGAAAGAAGGGAAGAAGAAGAAGACAAGGTGCATCAAGGAGATCGTCTACTACGACGACAGCGATGAGTCTACTTCTTCCCAAAAGGACGACGACCACAACGACTACGAGAGAAGGAAACCGGTCAATTCGAACTTTTCTTTTGACTACTCTCGTATTCCTCAAAGTACAAATGCTCATTTATTATCTATTCCACTTGGTAAACCTCCTCATTTTGATGGAGAGGACTATGGATTTTGGAGTCACAAAATGCGTAGTCACCTGTTCTCTCTCCATCCTAGTATATGGGAGATTGTAGAGAGTGGAATGCACTTTGATAGTACGGATAGTCCCATGTTCATTAATGAGCAAATTCATAAGAATGCACAAGCTACTACTGTTCTTCTAGCTTCATTATGCAGGGATGAATACCACAAAGTGAGCGGCTTGGATAACGCCAAGCAAATATGGGACACCCTCAAGATTTCTCATGAGGGGAACGACGTCACCTTACTCACCAAGATGGAGTTGGTGGAAGGCGAGCTAGGACGATTCGTGATGATAAGGGGCGAGGAGCCAACCCAAACATACAACCGGCTCAAGACCCTTATCAACAAAATAAGGAGCTACGGAAGCACGCGATGGACGGACCATGACGTCGTCCGATTGATGCTAAGGTCCTTTACCGTTCTTGATCCTCATTTGGTGAATAACATTCGTGAGAATCCCAGGTACACCAAAATGTCGCCTGAAGAAGTCCTTGGAAAATTCGTAAGCGGGCGAATGATGATCAAGGAGGCAAGGTACGTGGACGACGCTCTAAACGGTCCAATCAATGAGCCTCAACCCGTTGCTCTCAAGGCAACAAGGAGCAAGGAGGCGTTACCCAGCAAGGTAGCACAAATTGAGGCGGCCGGACTTAATGATGAAGAGATGGCCCTCATCATCAAAAGATTCAAGACGGCGCTAAAGGGTCGCAAGGGGCAGCCAAGCAAGATCAAGACAAAGGGGAAGCGCTCATGCTTCAAATGTGGTAAGCTTGGTCATTTTATTGCTAACTGTCCCGACAATGATAGTGATCAGGATCAAGGGAACAAGAGGGAGAAGAAGAAGAACTATAAGAAGGCAAAGGGCGAGGCACATCTTGGCAAGGAGTGGGATTCGGATTGCTCCTCGTCCGACTCCGACAATGAAGGACTCGCCGCCACTGCCTTCAACAAGTCATCCCTCTTCCCCAACGAGCGTCACACATGCCTTATGGCAAGGGAGAAGAAGGTATGTACTCGAAACTCTACTTATGCTTCTTCAAGTGAGGACGAATCTAGTGATGAAGATGAAATAGATTATTCATGTTTATTTAAGGGCCTAGATAGAACCAAGGTAGATAAAATTAATGAATTGATTGATGCCTTGAATGATAAGAATAGGCTTTTAGAAAAACAAGAGGACTTGTTATATGAAGAACATGACAAATTTGTAGAAGCACAAAAATCTCATGCCTTAGAAGTTAAGAGAAATGAAATGCTTTCTTGTGAATTATCTTCCTGCCATGAGACGATTTCTAGCTTAAGGAGCATTAATGATGATTTGAATGCTAAGTTAGAAATAGCTAGTAAATCAACAACTTGTGTAGAAAATGTTGTTATTTGCAATAGATGTAAAGATTTTGATATTGATGCTTGTAGTGAACACATAGCTTCTATTGCAAAGTTAAATGATGAAATGACTAGTCTTAATGCCCAACTTAAGGCTAGCAAAAGTGATTTTGATAAACTAAAGTTTGCTAGGGATGCCTACACGATTGGTAGACACCCCTCAATTAAGGATGGGCTTGGCTTCAAGAGGGAAGCCAAGAACTTAACAAGCCATAAGGCTCCCATCTCCGCCAAGTAGAAAGGGAAGGCCCCTATGGCAAGTAGTACTAAAAAGAACCATGCTTTTATGTACAATGATAGAAGACAGTCTCATAGGAGTTGTAATGCTTTTGATTCACATGCCTATGATTCTTATGCTATGTTTGCTCCCAGTTCTTCCTATATGCATTGTAGAGATATGCCTAGGAAAAATATTCATCATGTGCCTAGAAAGAATATTGTTCATGTTCCTAGGAAAGTTATGAATGGACCCTCTACAATTTATCATGCTTTAAATGCTTCCTTTGCTATTTGTAGAAAGGATAGGAGGATAGTTGCTAGGAAATTAGGGGCTAAATGCAAGGGTGATAAAACTCGCATTTGGGTCCCTAAGACAATTTTGACTAACCTTGTAGGACCCAACAAGAGTTGGGTACCTAAGACCCAAGCCTAAATTTGCCTTGCAGGTTTATGCATCCGGGGGTTCAAGCTGGATTATCGACAGCGGATGCACAAACCATATGACAGGGGAAAAGAAGATGTTCACCTCCTACGTCAAGAATAAGGATTCCCAAGATTCAATCGTATTCGGTGATGGGAACCAAGGCAAGGTGAAAGGTTTAGGCAAGATTGCAATCTCAAATGAGCACTCAATCTCTAATGTGTTTTTAGTTGAGTCTCTTGGATATAATTTACTATCTGTTAGTCAATTATGTAATATGGGATATAATTGTCTATTTACAAATGTAGATGTGTCTGTCTTTAGAAGATGTGATGGTTCACTAGCTTTTAAGGGTGTACTAGACGACAAACTTTATTTAGTTGATTTTGCAAAAGAGGAGGCCGGTCTAGATGCATGCTTAATTGCTAAGACTAGCATGGCTGGCTGTGGCATCGCCGCTTAGCACATGTGGGGATGAAGAACCTTCACAAGCTTCTAAAGGGAGAACACGTGATAGGTTTGACTAACGTGCAATTCGAAAAAGATAGACCTTGTGCAGCTTGTCAAGCAGGTAAACAAGTGGGAGGAGCACATCACAGCAAGAATGTGATGACCACTTCAAGACCTCTGGAGCTGCTGCATATGGACCTCTTCGGACCCGTCGCCTATCTGAGCATAGGAGGAAGTAAGTATGGTCTAGTTATTGTTGATGACTTTTCCCGCTTCACTTGGGTGTTCTTTTTGCAGGATAAGTCTGAAACCCAAGGGACCCTCAAGCGCTTCCTAAGGAGAGCTCAAAACGAGTTTGAGCTCAAGGTGAAGAAGATAAGAAGCGACAACGGGCCCGAATTCAAGAATCTTCAAGTGGAGGAGTTCCTTGAGGAGGAGGGGATCAAGCACGAGTTCTCCGCTCCCTACACACCTCAGCAAAATGGTGTGGTAGAGAGGAAGAAATTTTGGTAAGACTCTTATTGCTAAGACTCTTATTGCCTTTGTGTTCTCATTTGAAGATTTTGGTGAGGCAATGGGGTTAAAGGGCCAAGATTGATCCCTTTTTGGTGCTTGATGCCAAAGGGGGAGAAAATAAAGGCCAAAGCAATAGATGGATCAACTACCACTTGAGAAATTTAGAAAAATAGTAGATTAGAGCTTTTGGTTTGTCAAAACTCTTTTATTGTCCATCTTGTCAAAAGTTGGCTTCTTGTGGGGAGAAGTGTTGATTATGGGAAAAAGGGGAGTTTTTTGAAATCTTGAATCAATTTCTCTTGGAATGACTCTCTTTATGTCTTAACATGTGTGTTTGACTTAGAGATAGAAATTTGAGTTTGATTTGCAAAAAACAAACCAAGTGGTGGCAAAGAGTGATCCATATATGTCAAATTTCAATCAAAACAATTTGAGTTCTTATTTGAATTGATTTTGTATTTGTTCTACTTGCTTTATATTGTGTTGGCATAAATCACCAAAAAGGGGGAGATTGAAAGGGAAATGTGCCCTTGGGCCATTTCTAAGTATTTTGGTGATTTAGTGTCCAACACAAGTGCCTAAGTGTAAAATGGTGGACAAGGTACAAATCAAGGATAAAGGTATGTTTCTCAGACTTAGTACATTGTTTTAGAGACTAATGTATTGTGTCTAAGTGCTGGAAACAGGAAAAGACCAACTGGAAATGTCTTGGCTCGAGCAGCCAAGACTCTGCTCAGTCTGGGTGCACCGGACTGTCCGGTGGCTCACCGGACAGTGTCCGGTGGTGCACCGGACAATGTCCGGTGCGCCAGGCTGGCTCGAGCGAACTGGCCGCTCTCGGGAATCCACCGGCGACGTACGGCTAAAATTCACTGGACTGTCCGGTGTGCACCGGACAGTGTCCGGTGAGCCAACGGTCGGCCGCGCAATCTGCGCGGGACACGTGGCCGAGCCAACGGCTAGAAGGAGGCACCGGACTGTCCGGTGTGCACCGGACATGTTCGGTGCGCCAACGACTCTCAAGCTGTCAACGGTCGACTGCGCCATTTAAGGAAAGAAATCGGGCACCGAACAATGTCCGGTGTGCACCGGACTGTCCGGTGCGCCAGTCGACAGAAGGCAAGATCAGCCTTCCTAGAATGCTCTCAACGGCTCCTAGCTGCCTTGGGGCTATAAGAGGGACCCCTAGGCGCATGGAGGAGTACACCAAGCATTCCTACAACATTCCTAAGCACCAAGACATCAATTCCGCGCCTTTGATTCTTTGCGATAGCAATTAGAGCTCTAGTTGAGTGGTGAACTCATTGAGTTGTGTTGTGAGCTCTCGTTGCGACTTGTGTGCGTGGTGTTGCTGTGATTTCTTGTCTTGAGTGCGTTGCTAATCCCTCCCTTGCTCTGTGCTTCTTTGTGAATTTCAAGTGTAAGGGCGAGAGGCTCCAAGTTGTGGAGATTCCTCGCAAACGGGATTGAGAAAAGCAAACAAAACACCGTGGTATTCAAGTGGGTCTTTGGACCGCTTGAGAGGGGTTGATTGCAACCCTCGTCCGTTGGGACGCCACAACGTGGAGTAGGCAAGCGTTGGTCTTGGCCGAACCACGGGATAACCACCGTGCCATCTCTGTGATCGATCTCTTGTGGTTATTGTGTTTTGACTCCTCTCTAGCCACTTGGCATTTACTGTGCTAACGCTTAACCAAGTTTTTGTGGCTTAAGTTTTTCAAGTTTTACAGGATCACCTATTCACCCCCCCTCTAGGTGCTCTCACGAGCACAGGAACCCATGGAAGCCTCCCGGAGGTGCCAACCTGTTCGACAAGATGCTCAAGGAGTCGTGCCCCTATCACCAGGGTCTCGTCAAGCACACCCTTGAGGAATGCGTCATGCTTCGGCGCTACTTCCATAAGGCCAGGCCCCTGGCGGGAGATGGTGAAGGCCAAGACAACAACAAGAAAGAGGGCAACAAGGAAGAGGAGTTCCCCGAGGTCCACGACTGCTTCATGATCTACGGTGGGCAAGTGGCGAATGCCTCGGCTCGGCACCGCAAGCAGGAGCATCGGGAGGTCTTCTCGGTGAAGATGGTGGCGCCAGTCTATCTAGACTGGTCCGACAAGCCCATCACCTTCGACTAAGGCGACCACCCCGACTGCGTGCCGAGCCCAGGAAGGTACCCGCTCGTTGTCGATCCTGTCATTGGCAACGCTAGGCTCACCAAGGTCCTCATGGACGGAGGCAACAGCCTCGACATCATCTACACCGAGACCCTGGGGCTCCTAGGGATAGATCTGTCCACGATCCGGGCCGGTGCAGCACCCTTCCACGGGATCATCCCTGGTAAGCGCGTCCTGCCCCTTAGGCAACTTGATTTGCCTGTCTGCTTTGGAACTCCCTCCAACTTCCGCAGGGAAACCCTCACGTTCAAGGTGGTCGGGTTCCGAGGGACCTACCACGCGGTGCTGGGGAGACCGTGCTACGCCAAGTTCATGGTCGTCCCCAACTACACGTACCTCAAGCTCAAGATGCCAGGCCCCAACGGGGTCATCACCGTCGGATCCACGTATCGACACGCGTACGAATGCGACGTGGAGTGCGTGGAATACGCTGAGGCCCTCGCCGAGTCCGATGCCCTCATCGCCGACCTAGAATGCCTCTCCAAGGAGGCGCCAGATGCGAAGCGCCACGCTGGCAACTTCGAACCGGTTGAGGCGATTAAGTCCGTCCCCCTCGACCCCAGCAACGACGCCGACAAGAAAGTCTGGATCGGCTCCGAGCTCGACCCTAAATAGGAATCAGTGCTCGTCAACTTTCTCCGCGCGAATGCCGAAGTTTTTGCGTGGAGTCCCTCGGACATGCCCGGCATACCGAGGGATGTCGCCGAGCACTCACTGGATATCCGAGCCGGCGCCCGACCCATGAAGCAGCACCTGCGCCGTTTCGACGAAGAAAAGCGCAGAGCCATAGGCGAGGAGGTCCACAAGCTGATGGCTGTAGGGTTTATCAAAGAGGTATTCCATCCCGAATGGTTAGCTAACCATGTGCTTGTAAAGAAAAAAGGTGGGAAGTGGAGGATGTGCGTAGACTACACTGGTCTAAACAAAGCATGTCCGAAGGTTCCCTACCCTCTGCCTCGCATCGATCAAATTGTGGACTCCACTACTGGGTGCGAAACCCTATCATTCCTTGACGCCTATTCAGGTTATCACCAAATCAAGATGAAAGAGTCCGACCAGCTCGTGACTTCTTTCATCACACCTTTTAGCATGTACTGTTATACTACTATGCCATTTGGCTTGAGGAATGCAGGTGCGACATACCAAAGGTGCATGAACCACGTGTTCGGGGAGCACATCGGCCGAACGATCGAGGCTTACATCAATGACATCGTTGTCAAGACGAGGAAAGCCTCCGACCTCCTCTCTTACCTTGAAACGACATTCAAGTGTCTGAGAGCGAAAGGCGTGAAACTCAATCCCGAGAAGTGTGTCTTCGGAGTCCCCCGAGGCATGCTCCTGGGGTTCATCGTCTCCGAGCGGGGCATCGAGGCCAACCCGGAGAAAATCACGACCATCACCAACATGGGGCCTATCAAAGATTTGAAAGGAGTACAAAGGGTCATGGGATGCCTTGCAGCTCTGAGCCGCTTCATCTCGCGCCTCGGCGAGAAAGGATTACCCTTGTACTGCCTCTTAAGGAAGGCCGAGCGCTTCACTTGGACCCCCGAGGCCGAGGAAGCCCTCAGAAACTTAAAGGCGCTCCTTACAAACGCGCCCATCTTGGTGCCCCCCGCTGCGGGAGAAGCCCTCTTGATCTACGTAGCCGCAACCACTCAGGTGGTCAGCGCCGCGATCATAGTCGAGAGATGAGAAGAAGGGCATGCACTGCTCATGCAGATGCCGGTCTACTTCATCAGCGAGGTGCTATCCGAGACCAAGATCCGCTACCCACAAATCCAGAAGCTACTGTACGCAGTAATTCTGACGCGGCGAAAATTGCAACACTACTTCGAGTCTCATCTGGTGACTGTGGTGTCATCCTTCCCCCTAGGGGAGATCATCCAGTGCCGAGAGGCCTCAGGTAGGATAGCAAAGTGGGTGGTGGAACTCATGGGCGAGACAATTTCATTCGCTCCTCGGAAGGCCATAAAATCTCAAGCCTTGGCGGACTTCCTGGCTGAATGGGTCGACACCCAATTGCCAATAGCTCCGATCCAACCCGAACTTTGGACCATGTACTTCGATGGGTCGCTGATGAAAACAGGAGCAGGTGCGGGCCTGCTCTTCATCTCACCCCTCGGGAAACATGTGCGCTACGTGCTGCGCCTCCATTTTCCGACATCAAACAACGTGGCCGAGTATGAGGCTTTGGTTAACGGGATGCGCATTGCCGTCGAGCTAGGGGTTCGGCGCTCGACGCTCGTGGTGACTCGCAGCTTGTCATTGACCAAGTCATGAAGAACTCCCACTACCGCGACCGGAAGATGGAGGCCTACTGCGACAAAGTTCGGCGCCTGGAAGACAAGTTCTACGGGCTGGAGCTCAACCATATCGCTCGACGGTACAATGAGACTGCGGATGAGCTGGCTAAAATAGCCTCGGGGCGGACGACGGTTCACCCGAACGTCTTCTGCAGAGACATATATCAACCATCCATGAAACTCGACGGCGCGCCCGAGCCCGACGAGGCCTCGGCCCAGCCCGAGGTACCCTCGGCCGCCGAGGGTGAGGCCTTGCGCATCGAGGGAGAGCGGAATGGGGGTGCGCCAAACCAAAACTGGCAGACCCCGTACCTGTAATATCTCCTCCGAGGAGAGCGACCCCTCGACAAGGCCGAAGCTCGGCGACTGGCTCGGCGCGCCAAGTCGTTCGTTTTACTAGGTGATGAAAAGGAGCTCTACCACCGCAGCCCCTCAGGCATTCTCCAACGATGCATATTCGTCGCCGAAGGACAAGAGCTGTTGCAAGAGATACACTCGGGGGCTTGTGGTCACCATGCAGCACCTAGAGCCCTCATGGGAAATGCCTTCCGACAAGGTTTCTACTGGCTGACCGCGGTGGCCAACGCCACTAGGATTGTACGCTCTTGCCAAGGGTGTCAATTCTATGCAAGACAGACGCACCTACCCGCTCAGGCCCTGCAGACAATACACATCACCTGGTCGTTTGCCATGTGGGGTCTGGACCTTGTCGGTCCCTTGCAAAAGGCACCCAGGGGCTTCTCACACCTGCTGGTCGCCATCGACAAATTCTCCAAGTGGATCGAGGTCCGACCCATAACCAGCATCAGGTCCGAGCATGCAGTCGTGTTCTTCACAAACATCATCCATCGCTTTGGGTTCCCGAACTCCATCATCACCGACAATGGCACGCAGTTCACTGGGAAGAAGTTCCTGGACTTCTGCGAGGACCACCACATCCGTGTGGACTGGGCCGCCGTAGCTCACCCCATGACAAATGGGCAGGTGGAGCGTGCCAACGGTATGATTTTGCAGGGACTAAAACCAAGGGTCTACAACAACCTCAACAAGTTTGTCAAGCAATGGATGAAAGAGCTACCCTCGGTGGTCTGGAGTCTGAGGACGACGTCGAGCCGGTCCACGGGTTTCTCGCTGTTCTTTCTAGTCTATGGGGCCGAGGCTATCTTACCCATGGACTTAGAATACGGTTCCTCGAGGACAAAGGCGTACGATGACCGAAGCAACCAGACCAGCCGAGAAGATTCATTGGACCAGCTAGAAGAGGCTCGGGACGTGGCCTTACTACACTCGGCGCGGTATCAGCAGTCCCTGCGACGCTACCACGCCCGAAGGGTTTGGCCCCGAGGCTTCCAGGTGGGAGACTTGGTACTTCGTCTGTGACAAGACGCCCGATGTAACACCCGGGCTTTAAGGAAACAAAGCCGGGTGCATCTCATACATGCGCCAAAGAAGACAACATATATAATAACAGAGTGTATATAGATAAATGTCATAAACATCAGAGTATTTATTACATAGCGGAAGACTTATTACAAAGTAAAAGAATAAATGTAAAACGAACTAAGGATCGTCGGCGCCAATGTCAACTGAGAAACGCCACCTAGATCAGATCATACTCCTCGCCTTGTGGCTCCTCCTGAACCACCTGCTCTTCTCCTGTGGGGGGGTGTGAGACAGCAAGAGTGAGCTCACATACGTTCATAGCTCAACAAGTCGTGGGGAATAATGTGGCGTGAACTCACCAAAGGTGGGAGTTCATGAAGTGTAAGGCTGATCAATGAAATAAAGGCTGAAACTGAGCATTGCTTTTATAAGTTGGTCAAAATTTTATTAGCGATTACTAAGTGTAAGTAAATACCAAACCTTAGAAATAATAAATAAAAGTAGTAGTAAAATAATCCCAAATGCAATGAAATGACAGGTTAAGTTTAAGTTCCATAATTTAATCATGTGAGTGTCCGAGCCGCTCATGACCGTGAGCACGGCTAGTATACCAGTTTTACACTCTGCAGAGGTTGCACATCTTTACCCACAAGTCGTGTTACCCATTTGCCACGGAGTTGATCAGACTCCATACACCTCTACCAAGGAAGCGAGGCAGGGTACCACTACGAGGCCTTTACAAAGTTCCACTAGCTTCAGACTACCCGCTACAGTTTATAGGAAGCTCCAATGCAGGGTTCTTGTCTGACCGCCATCGCAGCAAAATCAACCCAAGGACCTCCCTACACTGACCACTCCCCTACTGCCCTTGCCCCTTTCGGGTAAGGTAGCCCTCCACTAGCTTTCCTAGTTAATCAGCCAAGGGCGTCCCATTAAACCCTTGTGGTAGCACTGTTTTCCCGGGTGGTTCTCCATGTTCCCATTAACATAATGATCTTAACATGAACAAGGAAAAATAAAACAGATAACAATAGTATAACAATGAGTGATGAATATCTCTATACCCAAATCCACATAAAGCAATAGCATGTACTACCCAAAACTTTAGTAGTAAAACCAGTGGTGAAGCAAGGTATAAAGATAGTCAAAATCTAGGGCATCCTATTGGGTCCCATCAAAATTAACCTATGCAGATCATTATGAATAATAAGAACATGAATGGGTAAAAGAAGTGATCAAGGGCACAACTTGCCTTCCACGAGCTCCTGCTCAGCAGTCTCTACTTGCTGAACCTCAGAATCCACTGTAGCTTGCTCGTCTACTCGCATCAACACAATACATACATAGCATAGCATAAATTAACATCACATAAAACATGCAAATAGAATATACAGTAATAAACTAGACATTAAAATAAGATCACAGGGACTGGAATCATTAAATTTGGAGTTATATATTTTAAGTTATGAATTTCTAAAGATTTTAGGCATTTAATATAAGATTAAGTGGGAAATAAATTTAAGTGTGTATTTCATGTAAAAACAGTGCTACTATTTAATAGATAATAATATTACAAAATTATAGGAACTGGAATGGTCCAATTTGGAGTTTGTATGCATTTTCTATGAATTATACAAATTATATGAATTGTTTTTATATTAAAAACTCATTTTCTAATTCATTTTCTTGATTTTATAACGCTCTGGACGGGGCCTCAATTTCAGGAAAGCACAGGGGCTACGGCGTAAAAGAAACCGAGACACAGGGCACCACTATATGGGACGGCGGGTTCATAACACCAAACCCCAGGGACTCTTTAGTAAGATTACCGAGCCGAAGGGGTATCCTGGATTGCCAGCCATCCGATCAACAATCGAGGGCTCGGATTAAATCGTGGGTGGTCATGAAGTCGTCATCCCCCGACCCAATCCTAGCCGCCCGATCCTGAATCTATGGGTGAGATTTTAAGTGGGCGAGATTGACTAGGGACCGCTCGATCCAAACCCACGGCCCGGATCCATTCCTCGAAGCGGTACATAGTCGTCTAATCCTGGCCGTTAGTTACGCGATCGACGAACAGGGGTCATCTTCTTTCTCACGCACTGAAACACGGCGGCGCTCTGCTCCCCAACGGCGGAGAGTTGGCCGGAGTTTGCCATCTCCGCGTACAAGCACCCAGACACCAATTCCCTAGTGCTACACGTAAAGCGGAATAAGGCGATCTCGATTGAGGGCTCCTTACCGGATTTCACAGTGTGAAGAGCTCCGCCCACGGTAAGCGGCGGATCCCCGACGGCGGCGCGCGACGCAGAGAGTTTTCCCGGTGACCGGGCCGGTGAATCCACCCCGAAACGCCACGAATTCACACGGTGAAGCAAGAACGACTTGTCGCCGTTCTCCTGGATGGCCGAACGTGGAGGGAGTGGTGAAACCTACGCGGCGCGACGGCGATGCCCCTAATGGAGTTCTTCTTCCCGGTGGTGGGCACGCAGAGGATCAATTAGGGCGCGGCGCAGTTCGGATTGGCGATGGGTTGCTACGGGACACCGGCGCGAGCGCATATAGAGTCCCCTCCTCCAACGGCCCGAGCGAGCTTCGCGCCGAACGCGACGGCGTCCGCGCCTAATTTCGCGGAGACGGCGGATCCGACCTCCCGGTCCCACACGCCAGATACACACACCGAGAGAGGGAGCCTGCCCAGTGGGGCAGTGAGGCAGTGACTCCGTGCGCGTGAGAGATGCGCGATCAGGGCCCACCCGTCAGTCAACGTGTGAGCGCGTTTCAGAAGAAGAGCAGTGGGCCACTCGACAGCGAGAAAGGGAATCGCGTGCGCGCGTGGAGGACACTGACAGATGGACCCCAGGTGTCGGCGCCCACCTGATGACTTGGGCCGTGCGGGTGTGTTAGGGTAAATGGGCCGAATTCAGTAGATTGAGCCCACACGACCCCCTTCTTTATTCTTTTTATTTTTCCTTTCTCTTTTTTGAATTTCAAATTCAAATTTGAATCAAACTTTAAATGTGAACTCATATTCATTTTGAATGTACAAACTTAACCCAATAATATGGATGGTTTAACTATATTATATATATATTTTTATGTGTATATATATATTGTATAACCTTTTTCTTTTCTATCTTTCCAAATTCAATTTGAATTCAAATTTAAATTCAAACCTTGTGCAATTTTTTTATGCTCAAATTATATTGTAAACTTAAAAGTACTAATTTTGGAAATTTATAAATTTCCTTTATAATTTATATACTTTCTCTTTTTCAGATTCTCAAATTAGGTATTAATCCTTAAATTTGACACTAATTTATTTCTATTAATGAGATTACTCTTTTCAATAAATGCACAAACAAACAAAAGCCAGCATGATGCACAATTTAGTAGTGTGTCATTTATTAATTGTTTTCTTTTGGATATGTTTGTTTAACATGTGCCAATAAATGGTGGTCACAAAAATAGGGAGATTACTCCATTCTCTTTATTTGAAATTTGGGTATTACAAATCCTACCCCTCTTAAAAATAATCTCGTCCTCGAGATTTAAGAAGATCTAGGGAAAAGATGGGGGAAGTCTATGCGAAGCTCTTCTTCTCTTTCCCAAGTAGCTTCATCTTCACCATGGTGACTCCATTGTACTTTGCACATTTTTATCACCTTATTTCTTGTAACTCGAGTTAGAGTGTCCAGAATCTTGATAGGGTACTCAGCATAGGTCAGATCATCTTGAACACTAAGGTCTTCCATTGGTAGCTGCTCCTCAGGTACCCTGAGGCACTTCTTTAGCTGAGATACATGAAATACATTATGTACATCTGATAGGTGATCGGGTAACTCCAGTTGATATGCAACCTCACCCACTCACTTTAAGATCAAGAAAGGTCCAATGAAGCGAGGGGACAACTTTCCTTTAACTTTAAATCTCCTCATACCTCGGATTGGTGACACCTTCAGATACACGTGATCACCCTCCTTAAATTCCAGTAGTCTCCTTCTATTGTCAGCATAGCTCTTTTGCCTGGATTGTGCAATTCTCAAATTTTCTCTTATCATTCGAACTTGTTCTTCTGCCTCTTGTATAAGTTCAGGCCCAAAGAACTCTCTTTCTCCAGTCTGATCCCAATATAGGGGAGTCCTGCATTTTCTGCCATATAGAGCCTCAAATGGTGACATCTTCAAACTGGCCTGGTAGCTATTATTATAAGAAAACTCAGCATAGGGTAAGCTCTTCTCCCAACTGCCACCATGCTTGAGAGCACAAGCTCTTAACATATCTTCCAGCACTTGATTAGTCTTCTCTGTCTGCCCATCAGTCTGGGGATGGTAGGCTGAGCTAAAATTCAACTTTGTATCCAAGCTCTCATGCAACTTCTTCCAAAATCGAGAAGTAAACTGTGATCCTCGATCAGACACGATCTTCTTAGGCACTCCATGTAAACAAACTATCCGAGTCATATATAATTCTGCTAGCTTGGCTCCCGTATAATTAGTCCTCACGGGTATGAAATGAGCTACTTTTGTCAATCTGTCTACAATCACCCAAATAGAGTCATATCCTGCTGGAGTGCGGGGTAGTCCAACAATAAAATCCATACCAATTTCTTCCCATTTCCACTCGGGTATCTTCAATGGGTGCAATAGTCCAGCGGGTCTTTGATGTTCAGCCTTAACCCTTTGACACACATCACACTTAGCCACATGAGCAGCAACATCTCTTTTCAGTCCATACCACCAATACTTTTGCTTCAAATCTTGATACATCTTAGTGCTTCCAGGGTGGATGGAGTAATCAGAATCATGGGCTTCTTTCAATATAGTCTCACGGAGGCTATCAATCTCCGGAACACATATCCGGTCTTTGAACCATATAGTACCTTGCTCATCCTCCGTGAATTCTGGAACTCGACCATCCGTGATTAGATCCTTAATCTCTTGGATCTTAGCATCACCAACCTGACCTTTACGAATCTCTTGCTCCAAGGTAGGTTCCAACTCAATGGTAACTCCTTCAGTGTGAGTAACAATTCCCAGGTTGAGTTTCTCAAAATCTTTTGCTAATTCATCGGGTAACTGGACAACAAAAGCGGAGTGAACATGCTCCTTTCGACTCAAGGCATCAGCAACCAAATTCGCCTTGCCTGGGTGATAGTGAATCTCCAAATCATAATCCTTAATGAGCTCCAACCAACGGCGTTGTCTAAGGTTGAGATCCTTCTGAGTGAATATATACTTCAAACTCTTATGATCCGTGTATACTTGGCACTTAGTTCCCATAATGTAGTGTCTCCAAATCTTAAGTGCATGCACAACAGCAGCTAGTTCCAAGTCATGAGTGGGGTAGTTCAGTTCATGTTTTCGCAACTGACGAGATGCATAGGCAATCACATGACCTTCTTGCATAAGCACACATCCAAGTCCTTGGCCACATGCATCACAATAAATGTCAAATCCCTTCTGCAGATCTGGCATACTCAATACTGGTGGCGACATTAGTCTCTCCTTCAATTGGTCAAAGCTCTCTTGACATTTCTCATCCCACTTAAATTCTTTTCCTTTCTCCAAAAGCGATGTCATAGGCTTAGCAATCTTAGAGAACCCTTCAATAAATCTCCGATAGTATCCTGCGAGTCCCAAGAAACTCCGAATCTCAGTAACTGTAGTGGGCACTCTCCACTCCATTATCTCCTTCACTTTAGCAGGATCCACTGCTATTCCTCCATTAGAAATAATATGACCAAGGAATGGCACCTTGTCGATCCAAAACTCGCACTTGCTGAACTTAGCATAGAGTTGATTATCTCACAGCTTTTGTAGCACCAACCTTAGATGTTGTTCATGATCACTTTCACTTCTAGAATAAATAAGAATATCGTCGATGAACACCACGATGAATCTGTCCAAATACTCCATAAACACCTTGTTCATCAAATTCATGAAATAAGCCGGTGCATTGGTCAATCCAAACGACATAACAGTGAACTCATATAATCAATATCGAGTCGAGAAAGCCGTCTTGGGAATATCCGATGGTCTAATCCTCATCTGGTGGTATCCCGATCGGAGATCAATCTTCGAAAATACTCTTGCTCCTCTCATTTGATCAAACAAATCCTCTATACGGGGTAATGGATACTTGTTCTTCACTGTAACATCATTAAGGGATCTATAGTCCACACACATTCGTTGCGATCCATCCTTCTTCTGCACAAATAACACTGGTGCTCCCCAAGGTGAGGAACTCAGACGAATGTAACCAGCCTCTTGTAACTCCGTCAACTGCTTCTTCAGTTCCTTCAACTCCTCTACGGACATTCTATATGGCCGTTTAGAAATAGGGGCAGTTCCAGGTAAAAGATCAATCACAAACTCAACTTCTCTATCAGGTGGCATCCCTGGTAACTCCTCTGGAAAGACATCCGAAAAATCTCTAACCACCCGGATGTTGTCACCAACAAACTCCTCAGGTATAAAGAACATTGCACGCATGGATGAGGAGGTTACTGCAATATTAACTTGAAATCTCTCTCCTTTAGTGGTAGTGAGTTCTACGGTACCTCTACCACATGCTATAACGGCCTTTGCCTTTCTCAGCCATGACATACCAAGGATCAGATCTATACTGCTTGACTCTAATGTTATAGCGGTAGCTCCAAATTCTCTACCCATAATGGTCAATGTCAATCTATGTGTCATTTGATTCGCCTCAACAGGCCCTTTAGGTGTAATTACTCTCATGGGTTTTCTCATATTGTCCAACACATATGCACAAACCAAAATCTCAGCATGACGCATAATTTTATTAGCAACACATGGGGTCAAATAGACCTTTTTATTCCTCCTAAAATAGTATCATACCGAATACTAACTAAAGGAACATGTAGATCTTACAAATAGTAGTAATTTATATATATGTTTATGTAGCTTGGTGGAGCTGGTGGTGGTGGAGATGGTGGTTGTTGTCGTTGTCTCTCCAACCGTGATTGCCTTATTTCTTGATGTATCTCCAGACGGGCCTGACGTATTTCCTCGCGTTCTTGTCTTATCTGGTTTTGCATTTCGGTCACCATGTCTGTCAATTGTTGTATTACCAGCCTTTGGGCTGTAATCACTTGATCGATTTCAACAGGTGAAGGATTTGGAGGATTCATTTCTGTTTGCTGTTGCGTGATAATCTTTCCTTTCCTGGTATTGACCATCTGAGTTAGATACATAAGGTAAGACAATAGTAGACAAGGCAGTAATTACAAATCATGTTACTTTGGGGGATTTATTAGCTAAGCAGTTTAATGTTTTACCTACCATAGCTAATTTATTATCTTATGCTGGCACATACTAAGATGTCCATATATAATACTTCAATCAATCAAAGAAGCAAATCAGACATTTTTCATCAGAACAATCAACCAACATTTTTAAAATAGAGAAAATAGTTTTATTTTTGTCTGAGGTTCCCTATCTCTGAAAAGACCATAAGTGTAGGATTCCAAGGCGTGAAATCCTTCTTGTCTTAGAGTAGAAAAGGTAAGAATGATCAGAGTAGAACAGTAGAAGGTGAGACAGGATCAAGATAAGTATAGAAAGAATTAGAATAAGATAAGTAGGTAAGGGTTTTGTCCATTTCTATCTAGGTTTCGTCCTACAGTCAACATTTCCTCTGATACCACTTCTGTAACACCCGGGCTTTAAGGAAACAAAGCCGGGTGCATCTCATACATGCGCCAAAGAAGACAACATATATAATAACAGAGTGTATAGAGATAAATGTCATAAACATCAGAGTATTTATTACATAGCGGAAGACTTATTACAAAGTAAAAGAATAAATGTAAAACGAACTAAGGATCGTCGGCGCCAATGTCAACTGAGAAACGCCACCTAGATCAGATCATACTCCTCGCCTTGTGGCTCCTCCTGAACCACCTGCTCTTCTCCTGTGGGGGGGGGGGGGGTGTGAGACAGCAAGAGTGAGCTCACATACGTTCATAGCTCAACAAGTCATGGGGAATAATGTGGCGTGAACTCACCAAAGGTGGGAGTTCATGAAGTGTAAGGCTGATCAATGAAATAAAGGCTGAAACTGAGCATTGCTTTTATAAGTTGGTCAAAATTTTATTAGCGATTACTAAGTGTAAGTAAATACCAAACCTTAGAAATAATAAATAAAAGTAGTAGTAAAATAATCCCAAATGCAATGAAATGACAGGTTAAGTTTAAGTTCCATAATTTAATCATGTGAGTGTCCGAGCCGCTCATGACCGTGAGCACGGCTAGTATACCAATTTTACACTCTGCAGAGGTTGCGCATCTTTACCCACAAGTCGTGTTACCCATTTGCCACGGAGTTGATCAGACTCCATACACCTCTACCAAGGAAGTGAGGCAGGGTACCACTACGAGGCCTTTACAAAGTTCCACTAGCTTCAGACTACCCGCTACAGTTTATAGGAAGCTCCAGTGCAGGGTTCTTGTCTGACCGCCATCGCAGCAAAATCAACCCAAGGACCTCCCTACACTGACCACTCCCCTACTGCCCTTGCCCCTTTCGGGTAAGGTAGCCCTCCACTAGCTTTCCTAGTTAATCCGCCAAGGGCGTCCCATTAAACCCTTGTGGTAGCACTGTTTTCCCGGGTGGTTCTCCATGTTCCCATTAACATAATGATCTTAACATGAACAAGGAAAAATAAAACAGATAACAATAGTATAACAATGAGTGATGAATATCTCTATACCCAAATCCACATAAAGCAATAGCATGTACTACCCAAAACTTTAGTAGTAAAACCAGTGGTGAAGCAAGGTATAAAGATAGTCAAAATCTAGGGCATCCTATTGGGTCCCATCAAAATTAACCTACGCAGATCATTATGAATAATAAGAACATGAATGGGTAAAAGAAGTGATCAAGGGCACAACTTGCCTTCCACGAGCTCCTGCTCAGCAGTCTCTACTTGCTGAACCTCAGAATCCACTGTAGCTTGCTCGTCTACTCGCATCAACACAATACATACATAACATAGCATAAATTAACATCACATAAAACATGCAAATAGAATATACAGTAATAAACTAGACATTAAAATAAGATCACAGGGACTGGAATCATTAAATTTGGAGTTATATATTTTAAGTTATGAATTTCTAAAGATTTTAGGCATTTAAGATAAGATTAAGTGGGAAATAAATTTAAGTGTGTATTTCATGTAAAAACAGTGGTACTATTTAATAGATAATAATATTACAAAATTATAGGAACTGGAATGGTCCAATTTGGAGTTTGTATGCATTTTCTATGAATTATACAAATTATATGAATTGTTTTTATATTAAAAACTCATTTTCTAATTCATTTTCTTGATTTTATAACGCTCTGGACGGGGCCTCAATTTCAGGAAAGCACAGGGGCTACGGCGTAAAAGAAACCGAGACACAGGGCACCACTATATGGGACGACGGGTTCATAACACCAAACCCCAGGGACTCTTTAGTAAGATTACCGAGCCGAAGGGGTATCCTGGATTGCCAGCCATCCGATCAACAATCGAGGGCTCGGATTAAATCGTGGGTGGTCATGAAGTTGTCATCCCCCGACCCAATCCTAGCCGCCCGATCCTGAATCTATGGGTGAGATTTTAAGTGGGCGAGATTGACTAGGGACCGCTCGATCCAAACCCACGGCCCGGATCCATTCCTCGAAGCGGTACGTAGTCGTCTAATCCTGGCCGTTAGTTACGCGATCGACGAACAGGGGTCATCTTCTTTCTCACGCACTGAAACACGGCGGCGCTCTGCTCCCCAACGGCGGAGAGTTGGCCGGAGTTTGCCATCTCCGCGTACAAGCACCTAGACGCCAATTACCTAGTGCTACACGTAAAGCGGAATAAGGCGATCTCGATTGAGGGCTCCTTACCGGATTTCACAGTGTGAAGAGCTCCGCCCACGGTAAGCGGCGGATCCCCGACGGCGGCGCGCGACGCAGAGAGTTTTCCCGGTGACCGGGCCGGTGAATCCACCCCGAAACGCCACGAATTCACACGGTGAAGCAAGAATGACTTGTCGCCGTTCTCCTGGATGGACGAACGTGGAGGGAGTGGTGAAACCTACGCGGCGCGACGGCGATGCCCCTAATGGAGTTCTTCTTCCCGGTGGTGGGCACGCAGAGGATCAATTAGGGCGCGGCGCAGTTCGGATTGGCGATGGGTTGCTACGGGACACCGGCGCGAGCGCATATAGAGTCCCCTCCTCCAACGGCCCGAGCGAGCTTCGCGCCGAACGCGACGGCGTCCGCGCCTAATTTCGCGGAGACGGCGGATCCGACCTCCCGGTCCCACACGCCAGATACACACACCGAGAGAGGGAGCCTGCCCAGTGGGGCAGTGAGGCAGTGACTCCGTGCGCGTGAGAGATGCGCGATCAGGGCCCACCCGTCAGTCAACGTGTGAGCGCGTTTCAGAAGAAGAGCAGTGGGCCACTCGACAGCGAGAAAGGGAATCGCGTGCGCGCGTGGAGGACACTGACAGATGGACCCCAGGTGTCGGCGCCCACCTGATGACTTGGGCCGTGCGGGTGTGTTAGGGTAAATGGGCCGAATTCAGTAGATTGAGCCCACACGACCCCCCTTCTTTATTCTTTTTATTTTTCCTTTCTCTTTTTTGAATTTCAAATTCAAATTTGAATCAAACTTTAAATGTGAACTCATATTCATTTTGAATGTACAAACTTAACCCAATAATATGGATGGTTTAACTATATTATATATATATATATTTTATGTGTATATATATATTGTATAACCTTTTTCTTTTCTATCTTTCCAAATTCAATTTGAATTCAAATTTAAATTCAAACCTTGTGCAATTTTTTTATGCTCAAATTATATTGTAAACTTAAAAGTACTAATTTTGGAAATTTATAAATTTCCTTTATAATTTATATACTTTCTCTTTTTCAGATTCTCAAATTAGGTATTAATCCTTAAATTTGACACTAATTTATTTCTATTAATGAGATTACTCTTTTCAATAAATGCACAAACAAACAAAAGCCAGCATGATGCACAATTTAGTAGTGTGTCATTTATTAATTGTTTTCTTTTGGATATGTTTGTTTAACATGTGCCAATAAATGGTGGTCACAAAAATAGGGAGATTACTCCATTCTCTTTATTTGAAATTTGGGTATTACACCCGAGGGCGC
This sequence comes from Zea luxurians, assembly GCA_029449295.1. Taxonomy (NCBI): domain Eukaryota; kingdom Viridiplantae; phylum Streptophyta; class Magnoliopsida; order Poales; family Poaceae; genus Zea; species Zea luxurians. The sequence goes on along the minus strand of JAOPSE010000083.1, from coordinate 8,951,454 downwards.
CACAAGCTTACTCCTCCCTGGGAAGGGCCTTTCATCATCGCCAAGATTTTGAAGCCCGGAACATACAAGCTGGCCAACGATCAAGGCAAGGTCTATAGCAATGCTTGGAACATCCAACAGCTACGTCGCTTCTACCCTTAAGATGTTTCAAGTCGTTCACATACCTCATTTTCTTTATATACATAAATAAAGTCTAACCGTCAAGGAAGGATCAGCCTTGCCTCGACAAAGCCCGACCCTCCCTCGGGGGCTAGAAGGGGGGAACCCCCTCAGCGTCAAAATTTTCCTCGGAAAAGTCTTTTGCCAGAATGTCTTTCGCGCTTTTCGACAGCTTCGATAGCGGGGTCCTAAAAACGACGAGAGTACACGTAAGCGGCAAGGCCGACCGAGCCGAAGGACTCCTACACCTCCGGGATACGGATACCTCACTCATCACCTTCCGCGAAAAGTAACTCACGCTCGGACGAGGGATTCTGCTACCGAACAAGTCCTAACGCTTGAAAACTTTTCTGCCAGAACGACTTTCGTGCCGTTTTGATTGCTTCGATAGCAGAACCCTAAAAATGATGAGAGCACACGTAAGCGGCAAGGTCGACCGAGCCGAGGGACTCCTACGCCTCCGGGATACGGATACCTCACTCATCACCTTCCGCGAAAAGTAACTCACGCTCGGACGAGGGATTCTGCTACCAAACAAGTCCTAACACACGAAACGAGAGGAAAGAAAATGCAGCTTTAAAATCCGGCTTTAAAATGTTTAGGCCTCAGCGGCCGCGAAAAACATACGCATGCTTCAGACAAACTGTTCCTGCAGGTTCAGACATCGGCAGGGGGAGGAGCAGCACCCTCGGCGCCATTTCCACCCTTGGCGGAATCAGGCCCGGCCTCAGACGGCGACACGGGCGGAAGGATCTCCACCTCGAAGGAGGACGCCGGCACCGTGCTTGGGCCCTCACGGCCAGGTTCTCCGCAAGGGTTCTGGCCCGAGTGGACGCCTCGGCTGGCCGCTCCGTAGCCTCAGCCAGCTATCCCCCGAGGACCTCAGCCCGGCTCACGGCCTCGGCAGCGTGACTCCGGGATTGGTCCCACTAGCGGACGACCTGGCCAAGCTCTAGCCGCCGTCGCTGCACCTCCTCGGCCTGGGAAGCCACATGCTCCCGGGCCGACGAAACCTCTTTTCGAGTCGACTCCGCCTCTGTCCACGCCGACACCGCTGCCTCCGGCTTCAGCTCATCGTAGAGCGGACAAAGGTTCTAAAACTGAGCAAGAGAAGCCTTGAGCGGCAAGGCCGACCGAGCCGAGGGACTCCTACGCCTCCGGGATACGGATACCTCACTCGTCACCCTCCGCGCAAGGCAACTCATGCTCGGTTAAGTGGTTCAGCTAGCCGACAGGCGAGTCCTAGTGCTCAAAATGAGGAAGAAACACATCATTACGCTCAAATGCCCGAATGTTTAGGCCTCAGCGGCCACAATGAACAAACACCCATACTCAGGGTACCGTTACAAATGGGACTCTGGTTCCACTCCCGCGGGTATGAACAACCTCCACACTAGAGGGCCTGCGGGATAACAAACTCTGGGTGGCTCACTGACGACCGCTACACCAACAACGCGGCAATGACCTCCGTCTCGGGCGGCAAGATAGCTGCAGCGATGGCCTCAGGGCAAACACTGCTGCTGAAAGGCCCTCGTTCACGTCCCCTCACGGGGGACATGAACCAGCCATTAAAGCCAAAGAGCCAGAGGACCGGAGCGCAGGTGGCACTGACGGTCTCATCGGCGGAAGCAACCGCTTCGGCAGAGGCAGCCTCACCTATGGCGACCACCACCTCAGCAGCGACGACAGCGGCCACCTGCCCACCAACACCGCACCAGCGAGCGGCGGCCGCCCCAAAGCGCACTGGTAGGTCCTCACTCCCGCTCTCGCCACAAGAACGAGAACGGGACCGTCCCGGAACACGAGTACCGCCCTCGCGGCGTACGACATGTTGTGCGACCCCCCGGTGCAGCCGGCGACCGTCGCCCGGGTGGAAGACGGACAACTGCACCCTGTCCAAGCTGCAGCATTTCGCCTTCCCCCGCGTAGCTGGAGGACGTCTCCTCCATAGGGCTGGAGGATGCCCTTTTCCCTCGAATGCCGGAGGAAAAAGCGGGTCGCCGGCCTACGCGGAGGTAGGTCCCAACTCGATGCGCCCTCCTCCCCAGCTTGGATGATGAACATCCTTGAAGCTGAGGGCGGGGCAGAGGCCGCAGCCCAGCTTGCTTCTCCCCACCATAAGGCTTGTGATCATCCCTACGGATGACCATTGGTGAGGGACTGCAGCCGGGCTACGTGATGAAAATCCTTGAAGCCGAGCGATGTCTGAAGAGCGCCAACCCCCGCGGGGTCGCGCTCCTCCAATAGCAGCAAGAAGAAGGCAACACGGGTGCTCCCCATCCAGGGGCAAGGAAGGTGGAAGGGCGCAATGCATGAGTGGAGTGTAGAGGCATGTCCACTGCCCGGGGGATCGATCCCTTTTTAAAGGCGGCTCTCCCCACTCGCATTCCAAGCGTCACGGGCAAAGTCTCCACCAACGTGCTCTAGAGTTCTCACCCTCCGGCGCGGGGCTAGGTCCCACACGTCATACAGGCTGACCAGAAACGGAAGAAGCCAAACCGCTGCACGCAAAGCAGGTAACCGCCCCGCGGTTATAAGCATTCCCCCATCCTCGCCGAAACCAGCGGGCGAAAGGGCGGACCGCCATGCAGGAGGCGTGCAACCGCACCACGGTTGTGCACCCTTTTGGCTTCATCGCATCCGATGGGCCAGCGTGAAGGCCCGGGCCCGCATGTCACGCAACCGGTGCAACGGTTACTGCGTGCAAGGAAACCGCACCGCCACTCGCGCCAATGCCGCGTCTTCTCGACTGCGGAACCAGTGCCGCGACTCGAGGCAGCCCTGCGCGTGACCCAACAGTGCCAATGGAGTACAACGATCACGGGTCAGTCAGCCGCGGGAAGAGGCACGACGGTCGACATGGCCAAAAGCGGATCAGCAGTAATTGCAGTAGCAGACGGGCGGAAGCAGCGGTCAAATCGCCTGTAGGCTCACGTCCCCTCCTGAAGCGGCAGGAGAGCCCTCTCCCACGGCATGAAGACGACGCGCCCGTGTTCCGTTCCTCAAACGGCTTGCGCACGCGCAACGGCCGCCCCATGAATCGCCCGTCCCGTCGCATTAACTCCTCAGCAGAGCGAGCGACACCTCTGGCAGGAGAAGCGAGCGACGTTTCACCTCCGTCATAATGACCGCGTCAAAAAAGGTGCGCCACACTATTTAAATTCATATCCTTTTCCTCTTCCTCTTTCTCTCTCTTGCTACAGGGACCGAGAAAGGGGATAGTTCGAAAGGGATCCTTCTCAGCGAAGGAAACGGGCCCCCGAGCCCTCCTACTGATCAGGGGTTCGAAGGCTGGCCCCTCGGAAGGGTTCGACAGCCGCCCCAGAGCACTTGGGCTCCGAGCCCATTACTGATCAGGGGTTCGAAGGCTGGCCCCTCGAAAGGGTTCGACAGCTGCCCCAGAGCACTCGGGCTCCGCGCCCTTTACTGATCAGGGGTTCGAAGGCTGGCCCCTCGGAAGGGTTCGACAGCCGCCCCAGAGCACGCAGAGTGAGGGATGACTCTGGGTATGTCCGTTACATGGCCGAGCCTCGGGCTACACTCCCGAGGTACCCTAGGACATTTCCGAGACCAGCAGGAGTGATTTTGTAATGGAATCCCACCATAGGGAGGCATCGAGCCCTCGGACCCTATCGAATGGGTCCGGGTCTGGCAAATCACTTGCGGGTACTTTTGGAGCGCGCCTCTAGGCCACTAGCCGACCCTTATCGAACGGGGCACGGGCGTCCACTCAGATCACCCGTTAGCAACTCACTGGAAACACCATGTTCGGCACCCTCCGAGGGCAACATGGCGCTTTCCCCCCTTCCTCCTTGCGGAAAGGCGACGAAGGGGCGTATAATGAAAGTCGAGACAGTCCTTGATCGTCCTCTCGCTCCGTGCAGAGGCTCGGGGGCTGCTCTTGCAACCCGGCTATGGCCAAACCGTTGACAGCGTCAACAAACCAGCCTGAAAACTTGGAACCTGACCATGCACCCGGGCTACGGCCAGGCCGCGTGAGGGAACAACAAGGCCGGCCGAGGCATCACTAGGGATGAAAACGGTTTCGGAATTTTTCGGAATTCCGGAAACCGATTTCGAAATTTTTCGATCGGATTCATCGGTAACGGTATTTTTCGAAAACGGAATCGGTTTTCGGAATTTTCTATCGGAATCGATATCGGAATCGGTGTGGTGTTTTACCGACCGTTTCCTTTGGTTACCGGTTTTTGTCGGAAATTACCGGATTTGTGTCTCGGAATTTTCCGGAATTGTGTCTCGGAATTTTTTTCGGAATTTTCCAGAATGTGATTTTTTTCGCATCGCCGATACGTCTCTGGATAAGAATTACTTATTTTTGTATTTTTTGGACGTTTTAAGATTTTTTTGGGGATAGATGATGTTGGAAGGCAGTTGAGATTAACGATTTGGTCTCATGTGAGGCTGTGAAAAGACCCTTTATGTGAGAAAAAAATATTTTATGAGTAAGCATGTCATGTCAATTAAATCGAGTGGATATTGTGAATTGTGAACTTTGAGTCTATGAACTTGTGATCTTTATAAACTTGTTATACTGTGAACTTGTTATATTGTGAACTTGTGATCTTTGTAAACTTTTTATATTATAAATTTGTGATCCTTGTGAACTTATTATATCATGAATTGCGAACTTGTGGTCTTTGTGATCATTTGTCAATTTTGTTTCATTGTGAAGTTTGATATGTTTACCGAGCGTATTTTAGATTTCGACCGTTACCGGTGTATTTTCTGTACCGAACTTTCGTTTCCGATGTTTCCGAAATACCGATATCGTTTCCGATTCCGGAATTACCGTTTTCGATTTTGTTTTCGATAAAAAATATGAAAACGGTAATGGTTTTAGTGTTTACCGACCGTTTCCGACCGTTTTCATCCCTAGGCATCACGAAAAGCATTAAGACCTTAGAGGAGTCAAACCACTCCTCCGAGACCTCGGGGGCTACACCCAGCGGGTGCGCTCGCGTGCACCCACCGGAAGAAAGTATAACCGAGAAAGACCGATCCCCTCGCAAAAAAGTGCGGCAAAGCCTCCAAGCGAGTACCAACACTCCCTTCGAGGCTCGGGGGCTACTGTCGGGTACCGTAATTAGGGGTACCCCCAACACTCTTAAACACGGATGGTAACCACCCTCAGCACAAACTACAAAGACTGATGGGCACGATTCAGGTCAAGATCTCGTCTACCAAGGGACGCAATCTCGCCTCGCCCGAGCCCGGCCTCGGGCGGGAACAGTAGTCCCGGACGAATTCGCGCCTCGCCCGAGGGCCTCCTCAGGCGGTGGGCGCACCCTTGGCTCGCCCGAAGCCCAGCTTGGGCAGGCTTCATCGAGAAGCAACCTTGGACAAATCGCAGGCGCATTCAATGCGAAGATCGCCTGACACCTTATCCTAACATGCGCGTCTCAGTCAGCAAGGTTGAAGTGACCGCAGTCACTTCGCTCTTTCACTGACCGACCTGACAGGAAAACAGCGCCGCTCGCCCCGCTCCGACTGCTGTGCCAACCACCCGAGCAAGGCTAACAACAGCCAAGTTCAGCTTCGGGCGCAACAGGAAGCTCCGCCTCACCCGACCTAAGGCCTCGGCCTCGGGAGGAGGTCTCCGCCTTGTCCGACCCCAAGACTCGGCCTCAGCCTCGGCCTCGGGAGGAATCACGTCCTCGCCCGACCCCGGCCTCGGCCTCAGTAGAAGTCTCCGCCTCGCCCGACCATGGGCCCGGACCGGCCGCGCCACAGGGGATACATCATTACCCTACCCCTAGCTAGCTCAAGCTACGAGGGAACAAGACCGGTGTCCCATCTGGCTCGCCCCGGTAACAAGTAATGATGGTTCCCCGCGTGCGTCCATGACGTCGGTGGTTCTCAGCCCCCTACAGAAGCAAGGAGACGTCATCAGGATCCCAGCAGCACCGCCAGCTGTGCTTCTACAGGGCTCAGGCACTTCTCCGACGGCCACGTTATCGCGTACGCAGGGCTCAAGCACTTCTCCGACAGCCACGTTGGCATGTACACAGGGCTCAGGCACTTCTCTGCCAGACACGTTAGCGCCTAGCTACACCCCCCATTGTACATCTTGACCCTCTCCTTGCATCTATAAAAGGGAGGTCCAGGGCGTTCCTGCGGGAGGGTCGCGCGGGGGAACGAGTAAACGAATAGGCTCTCTCTCTCTCTGTCTCTCTCTCTCGACGCTTGTAACCCCTACTGCAAGCACCCCGGTGCGAGATAACACGAGCCACATTTCCCTCTTGTGTTCCATCTTGCGCCAACCCATCTGGGCAGGGGCACGCAGCGATAAATTTACTGGTCGGCTCGGTTGAGGGTCCCCCGGGGTCCGAAACACCAACACCCTTCGCGTGTGATTTTTGCTAAAGAGACCCTAAGTTCTCGGGTAATAGAACCCGCCGTATTTAGGCTTTACGCGCAGGCAGTAGCGGACTTAAGGGGTGAGCAATGGAGGCCACGACCCCACCTCGATTTTTATAAACTCTTATACATAGACTTAGATATATAATAAAATAAATAAACTTTTATATACTATATTGGACTAAATTTAATGAAAACTAGACTTTGATGTAACCTTTTCTCGGTGCTTTACTACTCATCTCACTCCACACCTGAGTCGTGGTGCTCGTTGCCACATCGGGGTCCTGCATATAGCATAGCTACTTTGCCTCATGATCTGCACCAGCGAATGGGTAGGCTATTAGTGGAATTCTGCCTTGGCACCACAGCCCCACCTGCCCTCGCTATCTCACAAGGGTCTCGCCGTGCTGTCGCAACACGATAATGACTGTCGCTTGCCGCCATAGCCTTTTCGCCTCGTTGTTGCCATCTACCATTGCATCGTCGCCTTCCCTTGCTATCCCATGCCTGTTGTCGTCTCACCATCGTAATTTTGCGGTGGACTCGTTGACTCTCCACACCAATGTGCTGATACGCCCGCTTTGCCCAAATGTCCAGTCCCCGCTAGTCCATCCCTTTCTTCTCTCCAACTCTCATTTAGGGTGGTCAAAATGAATTTTCGACATTCATGTTATTTTAGGGCACTCCTCATACTATCACTTAATCTCTGTCATTATCGTGAAATTATTTTTATCAAATGATCTAGTATATTGATTTGTCTCCTACGGTATCGCCCCACCTGAAATTTTAACCTGCGTCCGCCACTGCGCGCAGGCCACTGAACTCTTATAAACAGACCCCTGCACTTTTAAATAATCACATAATTGGACCTATTTTTATATTTCAAACTTCAAAACGTGTTTATTTCATATCTTTTTCATATGAACTCCAAATTTAGTGATTCAAATTGCAAAATGATCATAGGAATATTCTCTGTTCAATTAAATTATGTTCATCCACAGTCTGTGCACCCTAATTTTATGACTAAACTATAGGTTAGTGTATGTGTTAAGTTATTCACTTAATAAAATAAATAAAAGGAAACCCTAGTGGTAAATAGATGTTTAATATTGTGAAGATAATAATATGTGATGTATGAACTTGTCTCTTGTTTAAATTTGATATCTCATTAAAATAAGTAGAATTAGATTATGTAACCATGGAGATAGACGACACTTAAAGAATAATCAACTACTAGATGGGATTAGTTCACCCTATAATTTAAACTTCCTTTTGAATTTATACTTTTTCTCTTGGGATGTGTTCCATTGTTTGTACATGATTGATGTGGTGTTCATTTGTCATTTACCAAACGTATTGAATGTATGATCGCTTTATTTAGACAACGAGCAGCCCGTGGTTCCTGAGTATGTTGTCGAAGATCTCCCTAAGCAACAACCTCGTGAAGGCAAGTGTCCTCTGACCTATTATGCCATACTTACTCTATAATTCACTATCCTGCATTACATTATTGAAACCTAAGGATCGACTAGTTTGTATTTATCTTATCCTTGTTTACCTTTTGGGTTATCATGGTTAGCTCATGCTATTGCTTCAACTTAATCAATGAACATGATGTGAACATTTATGATACGATGATGTTATCCTGATGATGATATTGTGATACTTTAGGGGACTCAGGCCATTTTCCTGAGTACCTCTCCGTAAGGACCTGTTCGTGGAGTGGCCATCCGGGATAACAGTGCAACCATGAGGGTGGAATGGGACACCCTTTGCTAATTAATTAGATAAACCTAGGGGTGTAGTTGGCTTTGCCCGAGGGCCGTCAATGGGGGCCGGGGCGTAGTGCTCGCTCTGCTAAGGGGGTGTAGAGGTTCATTCGATTTGGTTTTGTTAGTCACCCACCTTGGGGAGGTGTACTGCATTTGTACGACTGGCGAAACCTAACGAGCAGCTATGCACCAAAGGAGTCTTTGTAAAGGCTACGTAGTGTATCCCTAGCCATTCACCTCGGTAGTGAAGATCGGGTCTGTACAACCCAGGCTGGGAAGGGATCATGACTCGTGGGTAAAGTGTGCAACCTCTGCAGAGTGTTAGAAACTGGTATATCAGCCGAGCTCATGGTTAAGAGCGACCTTGGGATCCTCTTTGATTAGAAGAACTTTGGTTACTTTTATGATGATGGTTAATAATGATGGTTATAATTTTGATCTCTAGTATTTCCTCTTGGAGGAGGAACATTTGGGTAATAATTGGGTTACTACTAAAACTTGGCTCTACTAATAGTAATAAATACTTTACCAACTAAAAGCAACTGCTTAAGCTTAACTCCACATGCAGCTAGTCCACTTTAGCCAAACGGGACATTTGCTGAGTACGTTGTTGTGTACTCACCCTTGCTTTACAAACCACCACCACCCCAGATTGTCCCCACTGTACTCTGTGCTCAGGAGGAGATGCTGTCAACATGGAGGACTTTGAGGAGTTTTAGGACTACGACGAGTTCTAGTTTTTCTTAGTGGCAAACCCCCAGTCAGCTGCCTGTGTAGGCCTTATCTACTACGTTTTGTATTTCCGCACTTTGATGATATTAATGACTATGCTATGTATTAGACTCTGTGGATGTCTTGGACATCTTATTGGAATCTAAGTACCTTTCCGCTATTCACTTTGAGCAATGTGTGATGATGTCCAATTATGTAATCGCTGTGTACGTGAGTTTCTGATCTTGGCACGTACATGGTTTGCATTCGGTTTGCCTTCTAAAACCGGGTGTGACATGCTCCCTCACACAAGCCGCACAGTGCCCGAGCCCCAAAAAACGCCGGAGCACCACCGTTCGCCGTGCGTCGCCACCATGTTGAGTCTTCCCCCTTCCACTCTCCCTTCTTCCTCGCACCGTGTCTGCCACGGTGCCCGCGCGGCCAAGGCTGTGGCTCGACGAGCCAGCCCGGTGCCCTCCCTCTTTCCCCCTTCTTCCTGGCTCCTGCCCGTGGCCAGCCTGTGCGGCGGTGTGGCCTGCCTACGTGGCCCTAGTGCAGCTAGCTCCCTTGCGGTGGCTCGTGCCCCAGCTCGCACACACACGCGCGTTGCGCACAGTAGGGTCGCGCTCGTCACCATGCCTGTGTTGCTCTCGCATTCGTGTGCGCACAGCGTGTCGCCAGGTCTCTGACGACGTCCGTCTACCCCTCGTCTACTCCCTGCGCATTTGCAACGCCATGTGTCGTTCACACACCATCGCTGTCACGGGCATCGTTTTCGTGTGGCATGCACCTCGTCGTGCGTTGAAAGTTTGCTTGACCTAGAATCGCTCGGAGCTAATTAAACTACTTATTTAACCGATAATTATTCGAGTAGCGAATTAATCAAAACTAAGTAACCATTTTATTTTGTGTCAGATAGATGTTGATCAATATAATTATGTCGAATTAAATACTCTAGTTTATATTCGCTTAACATAAGGGCAATATCCCTTGACAGTAGCTATTGTCGTCACAATTCCCTTATCCTGCGCGATCGTAAATGTGAGTCAATATTGTGTTGCATATTAATTGATATGTTCTATTGTATGATTTACTGTTTCCGTTTATTTCGAGAAAGTTGAATGTATGTCTACACTCGCATAGATAACGGTTCGTTTGTGGAGTCCGAGGAAGTTGCAGGAGAAGACCATGAGCAACAGTTGTTTGGTGAAGGCAAGTGTCCTCTGACCTATTTATGTCCTACTAATTTTATAAATCATTTCCCTGTATTACATAATTAATACCTAATGATTGACTAGTCTTTTATTCATCCTATCCTTGATCGCCTATTTGGGTTAGACTGTTTATGGTTAGCTTTATGCTAGTGCTCTACTCCAATCAATGAACATGATGACATTACTTTATGATACGATGATTTTATTCTGGATATGATTGTGGCATTGTGATACTAATGGGTGCTTGAGTTGTTTCCAGAGTACTTCTCCATAAGGACATGTCCATTGGATGACCACCCGGGAAAACAGTACAGCCATGAGGGTGCTATGGGACACCCTTAGCTAATTAATTAGAGGAACTGAGGTGTAGTTTTCTTCGTCGTCGTGCCATCAATGGGCCTCGATGTACATCACTTGCTCTGACGAGGGTGGTATGCCCCTTGGAGAGGGGTATTATGCATTTAGGAAACCTAACGAGTGATTATACTTTCGGGGAATCTTTGTAAATGCTTCGTAGTGAATCCCTAGCCTCTCACCTTAGGAGTGAATAAAGGCCTTGCAAACCCAGGCTCGAGAGGGAATCACGTCTCGTGGGTAAAGTGTGCGACCACTGCAAAGGGTTAAAAAATTGATATATCGGTCATGCTCACGGTTAAGAGCAGCCTTGGGAGCTCTTTTGATTACAAATGCTATGGTTACATATGAAGATGGTGAGAATGCATAGGATGGCTTTAATGATGAAGGTTCTAATTATGAGTTCTGGTATTTCCTCTATGAGGAGTACCTTTCGGATAATAACTTGGGCCTTTATGATAAAATCTGGCTTCTACTAGTACTAAATACCTGACGAACTAAAAGCAATTGCCTTGAGCTTAACTCCACATAAAGCTAGTCCATCTCAGCCAAGCAGGACATTTGTTGAGTACGTTGATGTGTACTCACCCTTGCTTTAACACAAAACACTAGGTTGTCCACCCTACAACCACTTCTCAGGAGAAGACGAAGGCACAGCGAAAGATTTCTAGGAGTTTCAGGACTATGACGAGTTTTTGATCTAGATTAGCGGCGACCCCCAGTCAGCTTTCTATGAAGGCCTTATTTTACTACGTTTCACCTTAGCACTTTGATTTACCTGTTAAGTTGATGACTATGTGGATGTCTTCGACATCATGATGTAATAACTTAATACTTTTCTATGTTATTATTTGAGAACTATGCAATGATGTTCATTTATGTAATTATTGTGTACGTGAATTCTGATCCTGGCACGTACATGGTTCGCATTCAGTTTGCCTTCTGAAATTGGGTGTGAAAACTAGACTGCACTAAAATAGATGCATAGGATGCATCTGAACTCTAATTAGTTTAGGCTTTATATGGATGGAAATCTAAGGATATAACCTTTCCAACCCAATTGGAACCAACTTGAAATTCATCTGGAGTCAACGGGAATCGTTGAAACAATTCAACGTCCAGATTCGGTTTTGGTGCTACGACACCGTCTGTTGGGTTGTTGGCTCGTATCGTGTTGGAGCCTATTAGGGGTACCTCAAGGGGTTGCGCACACCCCTAACCTCTATTTTATCAGCTGTCGCCATCATATTAGCGTTTGGGTTTTGCTTAGATCATATCTGTCATCGAACAATATCGTCGTTCATCGGTTTGTGAGACCCCACCTCGTGATCAATACAGTTTTGATTGTGTTCTTCATGTTCTTGCTTGTGTTCTTGATTGTGCTTGCAGAGATAAGCCTTCATGATGAGGTCACTTGTGTGGCATGGGTGATAATCAACAGAGCAGTGGTGTAGTGATTACGAGGATCCGTTCGCTCGGAGCCTTGGATCATCAACGTTGAGATCTCCACCCAATCAAGTTATCATACCTCACGGAAGATCGGGCCTCGTCCTCTATCAAGTGGTATTAGAGCTTTGGGTTGACTGTGAGGTATACTCCTACCTTTAGATTCATTTTGTTCATCGTATAAACCAAAAAAATCCAAAGAAAAAGAGTATGCTGATCTACAAACTTCACCTTAGCCTTTGCACAATTTGGTTTTAGATTCCACCATATTGAGTTTGTGTCCTAGGTCGTGATTTTGTTGTTGGTTTATATTTATTTTGGTTAAGTTTAATCCTTTTCATCCGCTGCGATCCCACAAATTCAATCTCTAAAACATAACCCATCATTTTTCATCTCATCATCTCATCCTTATCAGATTAGTTTCTGCTTAGTTTGGTATTTTGAGCATAAATCTCGCATTCAAACTCGGAATTTAGTGTTCTTGTACTTTTTGGAAAGATTAGAAAATTATCTACAACTTTCTTATTTACGAGATTTTCCAAAAAAAACGTTAGTATCAAGGAGTTATTTGTATTGTAGGTAAATATGTTTGTGATCCTCAACTTTTGGACTACTCTGTATTTCAGGGTCAATATCTCCCACTTCCTTTATCCGAAACATGCAATCCATTTATTTAAAAGAAAGAGAAAAAAGGAGACCTACAACTTTCATGTTGTGAGTTTTTGCGTTTGAGGTCTCTAAATTTGTCAAACTGAGTGTTGAAGTTAGAGCATAAAATTTGTGATAGACATACAAGAATTTTTTATACTCTTATGTTATATCTTGTTTTTGCAGCACTCTTGTGAAAAAGAGAATATAAAAAGGCAAGTGCAAAAAAAGTCACACAAAACAAAGAAAAAAATAAGAAGAAAAACATAGAAACAAAGAGAAAAAGAGTGTGCATAAGGAGGAACACCATTGATCTGCCCCTTACACTGCATAAACCCCCAAGTAACCCACATGGATTACTCGCTGGCTCGGGCGCTACATCTAGTAACTGCACTTGCGCACATCTAAAAAAACAACCGCTCAAGAAAAGCCTCTGTGTAACTCCAAGGAGTTACACAAAGGCTCAAAGGTTACTGTCGGGTACCTAGAACTGGGTGCCCGAAGAAGGCCTAAAAGGCCTCCCAAAGACAACCCACTAACCAACCAGCCCACCTGCCGAGAGATTCAGCGTGGCAGCCCAAAAGGCCTCCTGAAGATGGCCGACCAAACCGACCAACCTGCCCGCCGAGCAACCTGGCGAGGCGGGACTACCGACCAACTAGCTCGACAAACCCACCTGCCGAGCAACTCGGCGAGGCGGGATTGCCAACCAACCCGATCGCCGAACAACATTGTCGAGCAACCCGGTGAGGCGGGGCTACCAATCAACCTGCCTATCGAGCAACCCATCAAGACGACAACCGATTTTCTTAGAGCACCTCTACAAGAGGGAAGAGCTGGCCGAGTATTATCAAACCATGATGCCATGATGAGATAGATCATCACCAAGTCATGTTTGAACCATGGGAGCAGTACTGAAGGGCCTCTGTCAAGCGCAACACCGAATATGTTCTGGAATCCTCACTGAGTATTGGGACCAGTCAACTCCAGCAGTGGGGACCTCAGCATTAGGGTCTCTATAATGACCCATACGCCAGAAGAGATGGGGCAATACGTTGTACCAGGCATACACCAACGCATGATAGAAGGTGACGTAGAGGGGATGACAGAAGATGAAGTTGTACTAAACATGTCCCTAAACCTCACCATGAGCCGACTCAGCGAGACCCACCAAACACCACTATGTATGTTATCTATATCAGAATAGCTACAAGAACCCATATGGTGAATAGACAAGACACGACGCCGTACCAAGGGTACGTCGGCGCACGACCTAGCAGACAACACCATAGGGGCTACACCGCCAGGAAGCAGGAGGCTAAACTCCACCCCAACAGAATACAAGTTATCATTGTAAAGTCTACCCTTGGACTTAAAAGGGCAAGACAACCCCCATCTTTAAAAACAACGAACACAACCACACAAGCACTCAACTGTAACACGCTCCAAGCAATAAAACAATCAACACTACACTAGACTAGGGCTCCAGCCTAAACTAGTATAACCCCTGTGTTAGATCCACATTCGAGCCCCCCGTGGCTCACCATTTGGAGTACGCGCTAACACCCCTGCGAAACACAAATCTTATTGTCCCTCGATCTTTGAAACCACGACATAATGATTCATCACTTGATGAGGACCAAGACAAATGATAGAGATCTTGTGAGGCATGCAACTACACTGTCTACAACATCCTTCCTTACATTGGCTAATATGTGGAAACAAAGATGTCGGAGAGAAATCTCCAGATGAGTGGTGGAGTGCACCTGCCTAATCCTATGAACCAGGGGGTCTAGGGATTTGTCTGATTAACTGGAAGAACATGAGAACACAAGGGTTGGAGTGGTTCAGGCCGGTGGAGCGTAATACCCTACATCCATTGTAAGTAGTATTGCATGGGAGTCTCTGTGAACAAGGTTCTCCGAGGGAGTCTATCACCGTCCATGTACATCCATGTGTGTCCCTCCCTTTTATAGCCCAAGGGAGGCACGTACATGGTGACCGAGCCTTGAAAAGTGGGCCTAGTAATCTATTGCTAGATATGGAGTAAGTGGAGCGACAGTTCGTGGAGAACGAATATCTTCTCTTGGTCTTCGTGCAGATCTCCTGGCATGACGCACCCTAGCCCCGTCTAATCGGAGCAGGTCACATGTGTAGGCTGCGTTGTAGGGTGATGCGCTACCGCATGTAGGGGTGCTCAGGTGACGGCGTACTATCTTCTCCGTCTGTTTCCCTTCGCCTCGGTAACACGCGAGTTACTGTGCGACCTGTGCACTGTTGGCGCATCGCCCACCATTGGGGCAGGTAGGTATACATCTCATCCATAGTTAGTAGAGGCGCTTTACACTTAGAGGCTGACATCAGGATTTCCCTGATGGCTTATGTCACGCGTCGTATAACACGTGGCAGCACCAGACCTCGCCTTGCGTGGGGAGTAGCGACCGGGACTACCCTTTCACGTGACAGCTCTGGACCGCCCTTGGTTGGAGGTCTGGATGGTGTTCGGGGGAGGTCTCTGAAGGAAATGGTGATGCCTAAGAGGGGGGTGAATTAGGACTTCTAAAAAGTATTCTATAAACTAGGCCGCAATAAAATCCCTATAACAAAACCTATGCAAAATAAACAATCTAGAATGGGCAAACTAGGTTTTGTCTAGGTGTTGCTATCTCTACCGCAAAACCTAAGTTTCAATCCTTAAAAGTCTAACTAGAAAGGAGAGATTGAAACTTAAGTACTTAATGTAAATGCGACAGGTAAAGAGCAAGGGCAGAGATGTAAACTCTCGTGGATGATGCCGGTATTTTTACCAAGGTATCCAGAACCACGCAAGGTCCCGACAAATCCTTGTTGGTGCCCCTATGCAAAGATTAGTGAAAGTCGCCTAGAGGGGGGGGGGGGTAAATAGGCGGAATCTAAAATTTTCAACTTTAAACACACACTACAAGCCGGGGTTAGCGTTAGAACTTAATATCAAGTCTGGGAGAGATGGGAGAACAAATCAAATGGAAATCAAGCGAATGAACATGGTGATTTGTTTTACCAAGGTTCGGTTCTAAAGAACCTACTCCCTGTTAAGGTGGTCACAAAGACCGGGTCTCTTTCAACCCTTTCCCTCTCTCAAACGGTCACTTAGACCGAGTGAGCTTTCTCCTTAATCAAACGGGTCACTTAGACCCTGCAAGGACCACCACACACTTAGGTGTCTCTTGCTTTGATTACAAGTCACTTGGGAACAAGAATGAGGAAGGAAGAAAGTGATCCAAGCAACAAGAGCGCAAATGAACACGAACACACTCTCTCTCAAGTCACTAGGTGGTTGGAATGAATTTGGGACTTGGAGAGGCTTTGATCTTTTGATTTGTATCTAGGAGTGAATGTACTAGCTCTTGTATTGAATGAAAACTTCAGAAGACTTGGATGCTTGGAGTTGTGGTGGTTGGGGGGTATTTATAGCCCTCAACCACCAACAAGCCGTTGGGGAAGGCTGCTGGCAATGGGCGCACCGGATAGTCCGGTGCGCCACCGGACAGGTCCTGTTCACTGTCTGGTGCTCCGCCACGTCACCCGACCGTTAGGGTTCGGGAGTAGTCGATCGTTGGCGTTGTTGTCTTCTTGTGGCACCGGACAGTCCGGTGCCACACCGGACAGGTCCTGTTCACTGTCCGGTGCGCCTCTAACTCTGCGGCTCTGACTCTGCGCGCACTGTTCCTCTGTCAGCCCTTTTTGCAGTCGATCGTTTCATGAGTTACCCGTTGCTCCGGTGGCACACCGGACAGTCCGGTGAATTATAGCGGAGCGCGCCTGCTGAAACCCGAGAGTGGCTGGTTTAGTCCTATACAGACCTTGTGCACCGGACACTGTCCGGTGGCACATCGAACAGTCCAGTGTGCCAGACCAGAGCACACTTGGTTTCTTTTGCTCGTTCAAATTTGATCCCTAACTTGAATATTTATTGGTTTGTATTGAACCTTTTTGCACCTGTAGAACATGTATTCTAGAGCAAACTAAATAGTCCATTTATTGGTGTTGGGCATTCAACCACCAAAATTAATTGTGGGAAACTGTTAACCCTATTTCCCTTTCAATCTCCCCCTTTTTGGTGATTAATGCCAACACAAACCAAAGCAAATATATAAAGTGCAGAAATGACTAGTTTGCATAAGGTAAGTGCATATGTTACTTGGAATTAAACCAATTGATAATCTTACTAGATATGAATGGATTGCTTTTCTTTCCTTTAATATTTTGGACCACATTTGCACCACTTGTTTTGTTTTTGCAAATTCTTTTGGAAAATCTTTTCAAAGTCTTTTTGCGAATAGTCAAATGCATATAAATAAGATTGCAAGAAGCACTTTCAAGATTTGAAATTTCTCCCCCTGTTTCAAATGCTTTTCCTTTGACTAAATAGAACCCCCCCTGAATGAAATTCTCCTCTTAGTTTTCAAGAGGGTTTTAATAGATACCAACTTTGAAAATCTACCTTTAAATATACATGTTGGTACCCTGAAACAGGGGTACCCCTTACTACAGCATGAAGACGTGGTACCCATGCGGCTATCTCTAGTCGCATGGTGAATAGCACCCGACCCCACCACGTGGACGGCTCCGGGGCCGCCACGTGGCCAGAGAAGACGATATACTCCAAGGTATCAACAGTGGGTTTGGACCCCCATAGGAAAGTGTTGGACCCCTGCGTACACAGACCGAACCCCAGGGTAAGGTCCAGGATCTCCACGGGTGCAAACCGGACCCCTAGGATGGGTTCCAGACCCCTCTGTGTCGGGTCCAGGCCACTCACAGCAGGGTCCCGGGATTCCGGGACAAAGAATACCCAGGCCTTAATCAAGGCTAGGCGGGGGTCCGGAGACGACACGTGTCCAGGCCATACCGTGTACGCCTCTGCTCCCCGCTCAGGCGGAGCCCCGATGCTGCCACGTGGCCTACTGCCCGTGACGTAAGCCAGCGGGTGGAGCCAGACGTAAGGCCTTTGGGCCGCGTGGCCTCTGCATTTATTGTGGATAAGGCACACCGCCTGTCCATTCCACTGGCAGGTGATGTGTCGCCTCGACATTTAATGAGCCATGTCCATTCCACTGGTAGGTGATGTGCCGCCTCAGCATTTAATGAGCCATGTCCACTCCGCTGACGGGCGGTGACCAGGCCATCCTGCAGGCGGCGTGCCTGTCCATTCCGTTGGTAGGCAATATGCCCATGCTGCCGCATGTACTACACTCATCATGACTCGCGCGTTACAGAGGAAGCAGCGCGTCATATCAATACTATATGCACTACGGACATTATGGCGCTCAGAGATCGCCCAGGCGTTACAGGCATTAGCTATTTCCTTCCATTTTCCCCTGGGCCCACATGTTGGGGCTCAGTATCCTTGTACGTGCCCCCCTTGAGCTATAAAAGGGAGGGCACACGATGTTACAAGGCAGGCTCACATAGACCGACTTAGACGCTCTCACACTCACTTAGACTCACGAGTTCATACAAGCTCTCGGGCTCTCAAGTCTAAATACAATACACAGTGGAGTAGGGTATTACGCTTCGGCGGCCTAAACCACTCTAAACCCTTGTGTGTTCTTGTGTTCATCGATCACCTAGTAGACAGGCAAAACGCTTAGGCCCCTCCTGTCGGTGTTTTGGGTCCGACCGCACACCTGGGGTTGCCCCTCAAGGTGTTTTTAGGAGTAGGACGGTGTCGCCGACTGTAGCTAAATGGTTCGTGCCGGATGCACGAGGAGCAATGGACAATGTTTACAGGTTCGGGCCGCTTTGAGATGCGTAACACCATACGTTCTGGTGAGTATGCTTTATGTGGTGGATTACAAGGAAGCTCTTCAAAGCTAGAACGTAAAGAGTTGGGATGGATGGCTGAGCGTTGAGATCGATTGTTCTGAAGGGGTGCCCCCTAGGCCTTATATATTCGACCGTGGGGCAATACATGCAGATGTGATAGCAATGCGCACCTAAGATATAGTGAACTGATCGAGTCTTTCTTACTATAATTCTGCCGACTTATCCTCGCCTGGTTCCGTTGTACGGGGCTCCAGCGCAGGAAAGTCGGGTCTCTGTTGTGGTTGCTTGCTCAACATTGTTGGGACCATCCAGGCTCGCGTCGATCCGGCCTTACATCGATCTGCTTCACTGGTCGTTCTTCCCCAGGCCCACGAAGGGATGACCTTACGATTTATTGGGCCCTTGGGCCTTTTGTGAGGTCTTTTATCCTTCCAGTGGACCTGGGGGATATCTGTCCCCCACAAGCCCCCGATCTTTGGGTTGATTTTTAGATAATCGGCCCAAAGATCCTAGGTCCAGCTTGCCGTCTTCGTTTCATGACAAGGGATGCTTTCCGGGTAGTTTGGTAAAAACGATTTCTTACTATCTCCTTCTGCTCGAAAACTGGTGTTCTATCTCAAACTCGTGCTTTGGAGGTTAGCATTTCGTATTTGTAGGATCCTGAACTTCATCGGGTGCACCGGAGGTGCACCCAATGGGTGTAGCCCCCGAGCTTCGAGTGGATTTTTGAAAATAATCCACTCGAAGGTCCTCATCAAAAATCATTTTATTTTCCGCTTGCACTTTGTTGGAGGTCAGCCTTGCTTTTGATCTTGCCATATGCTTTAGAAGTTAGCATTATATTGACTTGAAATGGTGATTCATTGGGTGCACCGGAGGTGCACCCAATGGGTGTAGCCCCCGAGCTTCGAGTGGATTTTTGAAAATAATCCACTCGAAGGTCTTCATTTCGTATCTTTTTACTGAGAGTCATCTTTTCTTTTTTTTCCGAATGCCTTAGAGGTCAGCATTATGTCATCGATATTATGCTTTAGAGGTCAGCATGTATTTTGTCTTTGGAGCCGAGTTCGTGATCTGCCCATATCTTGCTAGGTGGTGCAATTTATTTGATCTGCAACTGATTGGACATTCAATGGACGTCCCCTGGCTAGTCTTCATGTCGCTTCTGTCAGTCAGACTTTATACTTCTCCAGCTATATTTGGCTTTCCTTTGATCCTTACTGATATCTCATTTTTGTCTTGAGGTATTCATTGTATGCCCTGCACGGACGTGGCAGTTTTCAAAAATATACTGATAATTCCTGGGCGTCCCCCCCAATGGGTGTGGGCAAGGGACGGCTTGGTACGCTGAGTGTTTTAGCCGGCTGCTTCTGAGTAGTAATGTGATGTGACGGTGGGTGTAATCATATCACCCGTGTAGTTGACTGGAGTCCCAATGGGTGTTGCATTGCATGAAGCGGCGTGAGCCGCCTGACTATCTTCAGACGGGTTGAAGCGTATATTGAATATTTTGCGACTGTTCGGCGACCATGGTAGGAGGTGAGCGATTGCCTTCTTCTTATATAAATAGTGCCTTTGCCTCTCCGGTTTCTTCACACCTCTTGCTGTTCTCCACTGCTTGCTTTCTTCTTCTCCCTTCGTTTCCACCATGGGCAAGAGTAACAAACGCAAGCGCGAGCCAACTCCTCCATCAGAGGACTTCGGCGATTCGGAATACTCGGAGGAGGAGTTCTCCTCCGAGTCCGAGGGGTCTCCGGCTCCCGTCTCTCCCCCGGCGTCGTCTGACGATTCAGACGACTCCCAGGGGATTGCCGCGGAGGTCTAGACTTACATCCGGGCCGTCGAGCGCTCCGGGCTCGCGGGCTCGGATGAGTCGGAGTACTCCTCGGACGAGGAGGACTCTTCGGACTCGTCCGAGGAGGGCGGCAGCGGCGATGGTGGAGACGACGGCGACGACAAGGGCGATGATGACGACGGCGACGATGACGGTGACGTTGGCAGCGGGGGCGACAACGGCGGCAGCGGCGGCAGCGGCAGGGGCAGCAACGGCGGCGGCAGCGGCAAAGGCAGCAACAAGGCCAGTGGCTAGATGCCACTGGTTTTTAGATGTTAGTATAGATTAGAAGTAGTATAGTGAAATAATGTAGTAGTAGTTAGTAGTGTAGAGTAGTAGAATGTAGTGTAGTAGTAGTAATAGGGAAGTATCAACTCATAATGAGTTGATTTGTAAGTTCTGAAACTTCCCTTAATGAAGAATGATTTTGTCTCTTCCTGTGTTGATTATTTTGCTTCATAGTCAGTTGATGATTGTCGCGATATTGATTGTCCATGATGTTCTCTGTCTGTTATGCTTGTGTCACAGCTTGGAGTTTTTAAGTCATTCCTCCGTTTGCTTTGTCTGTGAAGTCAATCCCTTTGGAGTAGTAGTTGAGTCATTCGGGCATCATATCGTCGCTTTTAGGGTGATGACCGAGTTATTATTGTCAACATTTACGCCTTTGAAGTGGCGTCCGAGTGATGACGAAGCCACATCAGCGTTGGAATGACTGATGACCACGTCGGCGCTTTTAGAGGTAACAGCCGAGTGACTGAAGACGACGTCGGCGTTTTAGAGTTAACTGCCGAGTGACTGAAGACGACGTCGGCGTTTTAGAGATAACTGCCGAGTGACTGGAGACGACATCGGCGTTTTAGAGATAACTGCCGAGTGACTAAAGACGACGTCGGCGTTTTAGAGATAACTGCCGAGTGACTGGAGACGACGTCGGCGTTTTAGAGATAACTGTCGAGTGACTGGAGACGACGTCGGCCACTTTGAAGGTAATAGCCGAGTGATGATGTGGCGCACTGATGCTTTTAGAAGTAACCGCCGGGTGATGACATGGCACGCCGGTGTTTTAGAAGTAACCGCCGGGTGATGACTGGGTGCTTTTTGGAAACGGTATCTAGCCCAAGAAGATCCCATATGCACTGCGCTTTCAGCCGCCTCTACTTTCCATGCCCTAGTTCTTGCTTTCCTGCCTCCAGATCCTCTCTGTCCTTTTGCAATTCGGCTCCCGTTCTGTTCGCCGGTGGAATTGAAATGGCGCCCAAGCGAAAGGCCTCGAGTTCATCCGCTGCGGTGATTCCCCCTATCGACCCCAACAGCCAGTTGCCTTTCGCAGGTAACCACATGTCTGTCGTTTCTGAGCCCGACCTTCTCCATCTTGTGTCCATCGGGGTTCTTCCTCCGAAGGAGCTCTGTTCTTGGCGAATTTGCCACGGGGTCACTGTCCCAACAGAGGATACCCACGAATCCGTGATTTATGTTCCTTTTCTTCTCCGCGATCTCGCTCTTCCTATTTCTCCCTTTTTTTGTGGTCTCCTTGATTTCTATCGCCTTAACTTGACCCATCTAAATCCCAATTCCATTCTGCAAATTTCCATTTACGTTCATTTATGTGAGGCTTTTCTTGGCGTCCTGCCACATTTTGGACTGTGGAAGTACTTGTATCACTGTCGCCCTAGGATGGCCGGGGGGCAGCATCAGCTAGTGGGGGGGTGCGAGTTTAGAGATGCGCCATGGGAGGAATACTAACTACCTTGAAATCCCACTCAAGGATAGTATAAAAGGATGGCGCTTGGAATGGTTTATTGTTGAGAACCACGGAAAATCTCTCCCCCACGGTCAGGGAGACAGCCGGATGTTCGTACTTCGAGTTGGATCGAGTCTCCTACGGACCAGGAGGTGGCTGAGGCAGGGGCTTTGCTGGCTGAGGTTGGACTGCTAAAGGAGAGGGGTCTGACTGCAGAGGCTGTGGTTACTGATTTTGTTTTCAAGAACATCCAGCCGTTGAAGGATAGGGCATACCTAGCCTACTTGTACCGAGGTTTAGCTGACTCAACCCGAGTCACCAATAGAAGAATTCCCGCTGTAGACTTGGTGAACTGGCTTGAAATGATACTTAGAGGCAAGGTATCAAATGTTGGTGCCCCTATCGCATACTCGGCCTGGAACCTGCCTCCTTCCAAGGCTTTTACTCATTTTGTGTCGAATCCTCCTGTTGCTGGCGGCGGTTTGGGCCTTAGAGTATGACCCTCTGCCGAAGAAGTTAGTGCTTTGGTTGCTTCAATTGGAGAAATTCCCGATGATGAAAGGCAGGTCCACTTTCAGGTGCCTTTGGATCCTAATGATGCAGAAATAAGTGCTATGCTTGATATGCTGGCTGAGGACTCTTCTGATGCTGCTCCTACTGAGACATTGGCGGTGGTGCCTCTCCCGGAAGCTGGTACAACCTTGAATGTTCAGAGGCCTGTCAGTGTTCGCCCGAAACGCCCTTGCCGAGCCAATCAACCTGATTCTCCTGCTGATGAGTAGAAAAAGAAAAAGAGACGTCTTCGGCGAGTATGTAGTTTGGATTGGGAAGTTGGTCCTTCGGTTCCTGCCGCTGAGGAAGTTCCTATGCCTGAATTTACCGACGCTGATCCCAATGGGTGTGATCCATCTGTCGCTGAACCCAATGGGTGTGCTCCATCTGTCGCTGATCCCAATGGGGGTGCTGTCTGTGTTGCTGACGAAATCATGGGGGAGGAAGAAGATGAGGTCCCTTTGACTCGGAAAAACAGTCGGCAATATATTGCCAGTGGGGAAAGTAGTGGGGTTCCTTCTCCTGCTCTGTCAGCCCTTATCGGTCTACAGGAATTATCTCTGGCGAACTTTGATCAGGCTCTTGAAGATATGGTTCCAGAGGACCTGTTATCAGAGCCAGCGGATGGTGACGCGATGGATGTTTGTGCTGATGTGTTCGACGCCGGGTTGGGGTCATCCCGGGCAGCGTCCCGCGCCTCATCGACCTTAGAGCGCGGTCTTGAGGGCCAGGAAACTGACTTGGATCGTCTTGCTCTCATGGAAGTAACTGAGGGGCCTTCAGCCTTAGAGGCGGCTACCGCAGAGAACTTGACCCTCAGGGATGGTGTTGACGCTTACCTAGCCCCCGAGGGTGTTGCCGGGGATGATTCGGCTCGGGTGGGAAGCGTAAGCCACGACCCAGCCCCCGAGGGTGTTGCCGGAGACGATCCGGCTCAAGTGGGCAGCGCGAGCTATGACCCAGCCCCCGAGGGTGTCCGAGCGGGGTCTCCCTCTTCTACTTCCATGGATGTTCACGTCGGATCTCCTCCACACTCTGGTTGCATGGTGGTAGCCCAAGTTTCTGGTCAGGGAGTCGCTTTAGAGGCCAGCATTCCTGACGACCAAGCTTTGGGCTCTACTGATGACACTGAATTGGTTCCCACTGGTTCATTGCAAGTTGCTCCGGATGGTGACTCTACGCCAAGCCATCAATTGATTTCTCACGATATGGGAGTCCCCTCATTCTTCTCCAACCTCCAGGTACTATGCCATATTCTAGTTTGACTTTTACACCTGATGAATTGCTGTCTTTGCACTCATTTGCTCTCGTTATCAGGCATTAGTGGACGAGATGGCTAGTCAGCTGAAATTACAGGGTGCTTCTGTTCCAGAAAGAGCTTCGTTACTGGCCCGTTGGAATCCGGTGCTGCTTCAACAGCGTGTCTCTGACTTAGAGGCGGCGAATGCTGGTTGGTGCTTTTTTGCTTCCCTTCGTCTACCTTGTTAAACTGCTTCTCAATTTGACTCTTTCGCTTGATTGTTTCTCGCTAGATATGGCTCGGCAGTTTTCTGTTCTTGAAGAGAAACATTCTCAAAGTCAGGATGAGCTGGTCCGGCGATGCTCTGATTTTGAGGAAAGGTATTCCCAAAGCCAGACTGAGCTGGCCCAGGTTTCTGCTGCTCTGAATGATGCTAATATGCTGAATTCTACTCTTCGCGCTCAGCTTGATTCTGAAAAGGTGATTTATGAATCTGCGCCTTGTGTTGCTGTGTTCTTATTGCTTGCTTGATGTTTGAAGAAGCTGATTCTTGTTTGTAGGAAGAAAAACGTGCCCTTGTTGCTTCTCGTGACAATCTTGACAGGCTATATCGTGACTCTAGCAACTCGTTGACCATCCTGGAAAGGAGTCATCGCTTCACCATGGAGGAGTTAGACAATCATCGCTGTAAGCTGCAGGAATCCACGGATGACGTGATCCGTCTCAGGCAGTTGATATCGGCTAAGGATGCTGCTATCAAGGAACTGCGCGCTTCCAAAAAGTCCATCGCCCAGGAGCTGGAGACCGCTCAGCTGGCCGTCAAAGTTGCTGAAGGAACTTCCGTTACTCTGAGAGCCCAGCGTGACAGGGCTATGGATAAAGCCATTCGCGCGGGGCGGATCTTGATGAGGAGACCCGGCGTGATTGTTCCTGACAATATAAGGGCTGATGTGAACGCTGCTCCTGATTCCTCGAGTCGCCCTTCTTTGTCGGTTGCTCCTGAGAAAAGCGTTGCAAAATAGAGAAACATTGCGTGCTTTGAGCACGCGGTTATCGTGCTTGGCTATTTGTTAGAGGACACCAACTCGACATTTGAATACTACTGTTACTCTCCTACTGTTTTAGAATTCAACAGTACATAAATTTGCAGGAGTAAAATGCTGCATGATGATTTTGAAATTTCTTCACGGGATATAGAGATCACCCCTATATGAGTAATCGTAAGCATGTGGAATCGCCTTAAGTCGTTGCTGACTTAGATCGATTGCTCCGTTAGCAGGGCATAGTGGTTACCCTGAGTTAGGTAAGCGTGAGCATGTTGCATCGGCTTAAGTCGTTGCCGACTTAAGTCGATTGCTCCGTTAGCAGGGCATAGTGGTCACCCCGAGTTAAGTAAGCGTGAGCATGTTGCACCGTCTTAAGTCGTTGCCGACTTAAGCCGATTGCTCCGTTAGCAGGGCATAGTGGTCACCCCGAGTTAAGTAAGCATGAGCATGTTGCACCGTCTTAAGTCGTTGCCGACTTAAGCCGATTGCTCCGTTAGCAGGGCATAGTGGTCACCCCGAGTTAAGTAAGCGTGAGCATGTTGCACCGTCTTAAGTCGTTGCCGACTTAAGCCGATTGCTCCGTTAGCAGGGCATAGTGGTCACCCCGAGTTAAGTAAGAATGTAGGTCGATCATGAACAAACTGAGTATTCTTGAAATCTTGTTTATTGATGTCGTATTTCCCATTTTACAGAGTACATTGTCGTCCTAGTAGCTTTTGAAATACAGCTAGGGATAAAATTTCTTGAGGTGTTCTATATTCCAGGAGTTCCCAATTTCCGTGCCGTCCATCTGAGTGAGACGATATGATCCCGGCCGAGTGACTTCTGCTACTATGAAGGGTCCTTCCCATAGGGGTGACAACTTGTGTCGTCCCTCCCCCGTTAGAATTTGGCGGAGGACGAGGTCTCCCACTGCAAAGGATCGTCGTCGCACGACCTTGTCGTGATAGCGTCTCAGAGTCTGCTGGTATCGTGCCGACTGAATTACTGTGTTCAGTCGTTCTTCTTCGAGTACATCAATATCCTCCAGCCTAGTAGCTTCGGCTTCTGTTATGCTTTCAAAGACTAACCTTGGCGCCCCAAACTTGAGATCAGCGGGTAATACTGCCTCTGACCCATAGACCATGAAGAAAGGAGTGTTTCCATGCAGAGCTCGGCTAGGTTGAGTTCTTAGGCTCCAAACAGCGTAGGGCAATTCCCTTATCCATTTTCCTGTGAACTTTTCATTTTTATCGAAGACCTTTTTCCTGAGTGCCTCCAATATCATCCCGTTAGCTCGTTCAACCTGCCCGTTGGCCCTCGGGTGTGCTACCAAAGCATACTTGATCTGAATGCTCTTTTGCTCACAGAAATCGAAGAACTCTGAACTTGTGAAGTTGGATCCTAGGTCAGTTATGATATTATTTGGTATTCCGAATCTGAATATTATGTCTTGTATGAATTCCTCGGCCTTGTCTGAGGTTAAAGAAGCAATGGGTTTGAATTCTATCCATTTGGTGAATTTGTCGATTGCTACCAGTACATGAGTGTATCCTCCTTGAGCTTTCTTGAAAGGTCCAATCATATCCAGTCCCCAGCATGCGAACGACCACGTTACTGGTATGGTCTGCAGTTGCTGTGCTGGTAGATGTTGTTGCTTTGACAAGTACTGGCAAGCTTCGCACCTCTGAACTAACTCGACCGCATCACTTTTCGCCATTGGCCAATAGAATCCCGACCTGAAGACCTTCCCTACTAGTGTCCTAGATGCTGCGTGTATTCCACATTGTCCAGCATGGACCTCATCTAGAAGTTGCCTCCCCGTAGATGAGAGAATGCATTTCATGAGGACACCCGATGCACCTCTTCTGTACAGTGTCTCCCCGATGAGTGTGTAGTGAGCTGACTGTCTAGCGATGCGCTCGGTTGCATTTTTGTCATCTGGTTCCTCTTCATTCTTTATATATCTAATGATCAGCCTTCTCCAGTCATCGGAATCTGACTCTGGTTGGTTCACGATATTACATTCTTCTGCCTGGTCCATCGAGATGCTCGGATGCGGTATTTCTTGTACGAAGATTCCAGGTGGGGCCTGGGTTCGACTGGATCCTAACTTGGACAATACATCAGCTGCCGTGTTTCGATCTCTTTCTACATGATGAAATTCCAGACCTTCGAATTTATCTTCTAGTTTCCAGACGGCGGTGCAGTACTTTCCCATTGAATCGCTCGAACAGTCCCATTCTTTGTTTATCTGGCTTATGACTACCAAGTAATCTCCATATACCATCAGTCTCTTGATGCCTAGTGATATAGCAATGTTCAATCCATGAATCAGAGCTTCATATTTGGCTGCGTTGTTGGAGGCTGGAAATAGCAACTGGAGGGCATATTTGAGGTGCTCGCCTCCAGGTGCGGTAAAGAGAATTCCCGCGCCTACTCCCTGCAGTTTCAACGAGCCATCGAAATACATTTGCCATACTTCTGCTGTTTCTTGGTTGTCTGGTACTTGTTGTTCAGTCCATTCTGATACGAAGTCAACCAACGCTTGAGTTTTGATGGCAGTGCGAGGTCGAAATTCGATGTCATGAGATCCCAGTTCACAGGCCCACTTGGCTATTCGGCCAATGGCTTCCTTGTTGTGAAGAATATCCCCTATCGGAAAACCAGTGACTACTATGACTTTGTGGTCGTCAAAGTAGTGACGTAGCTTGCGGGCAGTTAGAAGTACTACATATAATAGCTTCTGAACTTGAGGATACTTTTTCTTTGAGGGACCCAGAACTTCACTGATGAAATAAACAGGATGTTGCACTAGGTAGGCATGCCCTTCTTCTGTTCGCTCGACTACCAACGCGGTGCTTACCACGTGAGTCGTGCAAGAGATATACAACAGCAAATCTTTAGCCGGTTGAGTCAACGTGGCTCGCCGTGGCGGCTTCAGCACTAGTGGTGTTGTCAAGAATTTTTTCAGTGCATCCAGGGCTTCCTGTGCTTCTGAAGTCCACTGAAACTTATCCACTTTCTTGAGTAGCTGGTAAAATGGCAAGCCTTTTTCTCCCAGCCTGGATATGAATCTGCTCAGGGCTGCCATACATCCGGTGAGTCTCTGAACCTTCTTTTGTGATCGTGGTGCCTCCATTTTCATGATAGCTTCAATCTTATCCGGGTTAGCTTCAATTCCCCGGTGACTGACAATAAATCCGAGTAGCTTTCCTGCCGGCACCCCAAAGACACATTTTTCGGGATTAAGCTTCCATCGATATCGCCGTAGACTGTTGAAAACCAGCTGTAAATCCTCGATGAAATTTTCCGAGTTCTCCGTTTTGATTACCACATCATCTACATAGGCTTCCACACGCTTGCCCCAGTGATCAGCTAAGCATGTTTGAATGGCTCTCTGATAAGTCGCTCCAGCATTTTTGAGGCCGAACGACATGGAGGTATAGCAGAAAGCACCGAACGGAGTGATGAACGCTGTTTTTTCCTCGTCTTCTTTTGCCAGGCTAATCTGATGATATCCAGAGTAGCAATCCAGGAAAGATAGCACAGAACATCCAGCGGTGGAATCTACCACCTGATCTATCCTAGGAAGCCCGAAGGGATCCTTTGGATAGTGTTTGTTGAGATCCGTGTAGTCGACGCACATGCGCCAATCCACTTTATTCTTTTTGAGTACAAGAACTGGGTTGGCTAACCACTCGGGATGTAACACCTCTCTGATAAACCCAGCCGCGGCCAAGCGGGCCAGCTCAGCGCGAATGGCCTCTCTCTTGTCGGGCGTGAAGCGACATAGTTTTTGCCGAATCGGCCTCGCCTAGGGATAGACATTCAGTTTGTGCTCGACCAGTTCTCTCAGGACTCCCGGCATATCCGTAGGTTGCCATGCAAATACATCTCGGTTATCTTGTAGAAACTGGACGAGCGCGCCTTCCTATTTGTTATCCAGGCTAGAGCTGATGATGGCAGTCTTGCGTTCATCAGCGAACCCCAGGTTGATCCTTTTGGTTTCTTCAGTCGGCCGCATAGAGGTCACGACTTGAGCTTCATTTGCAGGTACTGCAAGGTCTTCCTCAGGCTTAGAGTTTGCCTGCGTTGAAGAAGTTGCCGACGGTTTGGTGGTGAGGGCCGCCTGGATGGCTACACGGAAACACTCTGCGGCACCTTGGAAGTCAGCGCGCACAGTTATGATTCCTTGCGGTCCTAGCATCTTCAGTATCATGTACGTGTAATGCGAAATGGCCATGAATTTTGCCAATCTCGGCCTTCCGATGATGGCGTTGTACCCACAGTCGAAGTTCGCCACTTCGAACCTCAGGAACTCGGTTCTGTAGTTCTCCGGAGTTCCGAAGGTGACGGGCATGTAGATGTGGCCCAGCGGGTATTCCCCTTCAGTCGACACGATGCCAAAGAAAGGAGTGTCTGACTCGTGGAGCTCTTTGAGGTGAACCCCCAAGACTTGGAGTGTCTGGGGAAGGTGATGTTGCTGCTGCTCCCCCTGTCAACTAATACCTTCTTCACCCTACTCTCTCGGATCACCGGATCGATGAGGAGCGGGTATTTGCCTGGGTGGTCGAAGTTGAGCCATTGATCAGCCCGAGCGAAGGTGATCGGGTGCTCCGACCATCGGTACGGAGCGGGAGGACCGGTGGTCGCCACCAATATCTGGTGATCGTTGAGCTTTTGTTGTCTTTTGCTCTCCTGCGATCCGTGTCCGCCGAAGATGACGTTGACTTCTCCGTCAATGCGCGGGAAGGCTCCACCTCTTCCCTCCTCCTGCTGCTAGGGTTGTCGCGGTTCCCCTGGTCCTCCCCGCGGCGGAGGAGGAGGTAGAGGTTGGAAGGGTCGGCCGTGCCCGACGGAGTGCTTGAAGTCTCTGCAGTTCCAAAGGGTGTGGCGCATGTCCTTGTGGTACGGGCACTGAGCGTCGAGGATGTCATCCAGTGTACGTTCGCCTCCGCGAGGTCCTCCTCGGGCGCGAGAGGCAGGTGGTCCGGTGGCATGCACTTCTTCGCGAGGCCTCTTCTCCCAGCGTTTGTCGGGTTGCTGGTTCGTGTCGCGTCGTGGCGCTGTCGGTGCAGGTTTCGCTCCCCCGATGAGGTCCTGAGCTCGCTCGTCGGCGGTGATGTAGAGGTCGGCTTCCCAGAATAGCTGCTCGGAGGTAGTCGGCGCCTTCTACAATATGGCTCAGACGAAGGCCGAGTCGTTGGATCCTCTGTAGAAGTCTTCGATCACGGCCGCCTCCGTGACCTCGGGGATACGATTTCTCATGGTCTAGAACCTTTTGAGGTACGACCGAAGAGTTTCGTCCCCCCGACGCTTGATGGATTTGAGGTCCCATGGTTGCGCTGGTTTATCGGAGAGGGACTGAAAGTTGGCGATGAAGCGTCGACTGAAGTCACTCCAGTCGTCGATGTAGTGTTGGTGTAGGTATCGCAGCCATTGTAGCGCGTCTTATCCGAGGACGATGGCTGAGTATGCGGTCATCACGTCCTCGGACGCTCCGGCAGCTCGAGCAGCGGTGGTGTAGACGGCCAGCCAGCCTCTTGGATCCTGCTTGGGTTCATATTTGTCGACATTTGATACCTTGAAGTTAGGGGGCCATTGAATGGCCCTAAGGCGTGGAGTAAGGGCTGACACCCCACATGTGTCTTCTTGTCGACGGGGATGATGTCTGTCCTGGGGAGGGGAGTAGTTGTTGTGGTCCCTCGACCGTCCCCGGGTAGTACCGCCAGTCGAAGCCATTGCCGACTCAGTTCTGGTGGCCTGACTCCGAGCTGGGATGCCATGATCCCTGTCGTACTCCTCCCGGCGGCGGATCTCGTTCTCATGTCGTCGTTCACGCGAAGCGTTGATGGAGCTTCGCGCGTCCCGGCGGCTATTGATGGCGTGTCGTAGGTCGTTCGGCGGGTGAGCGAGAGGTAGAAGATGGTTGGCTGCTTGGGTGAACAGTCGTCGATAGCCCTCGGCGTCGGGAGTCCGAGGGAGTCCATCAGCTATCCGAGCTAGTACCCCTCCGACTTCACTCGGCGTGTTCATGGCTCGGGCGAAGTCAGGACTCAGGTTGCGCCCGAAGAGTGGATTTTCCCGACGTTGCCTTGCCTCCTGCTCGGCTTGTTCCTGAGCTCGTCGGCGATCACGCCGTCGGGAGTTCCTTCGTTCTCTGAAGACGCGTTCCTCCGGAGTTTCTCCTATCTCTGAGGCCTCGTCTCGCGAGACAGACTGCTATGGATTCCGCTCTCCGGCCTCGTGATGCCGCCGGATATTTCGGCGCCGGTTTCTCCGTTGACGGGATTCCCACTGAGGTGGTTCTTCTCCGGGCGCGGTCGGTTCGTCGTCGGAGACGGGGGGCGACTCCACTCTTCCGATGAAAAGAACGTCGGGGTAGAATGGTGTGGCTGTCGTGGCAGTCTTTTTTCCGTTCTCCTTCGAGAGCAGAGGCACGGAAAGAACAACTTGCTTCCTCCCGGTTTTGTTTGTTTCTCTCTTCCTTGCGATTTGTGTCCATTCTTTCGTCGGGAAAGTAGACAGTGGGGTTCTCCGGGTCAGCGGGCCCTCGGCCCCTGGCTTGCTGAAGGTGATCTCTTTTTGGAGCACTGGAGGTTGCGCTTTTTCCTTCCTTACTCCGATATTCTCGGAGTTTGTTGGAGGAGACTTCTTCCTTGGCAGATCTGCAATGCGATGTAGATTTCCTTCTTCATCTGCCACAGATGAGATTGTTCCAAAGCAGAACACAGATCCAGGGCGGAGGGTGATCTTGCGGTGGAAGGTGACGGCCATTGAGCTAGCTTAGATCGGCGACACACCCCCTACCTGGCGCGCCAGCTGTCGGTGTTTTGGGTCCGACCGCACACCCGGGGTTGCCCCTCAAGGTGTTTTTAGGAGTAGGACGGTGTCGCCGACTGTAGCTAAATGGTTCGTGCCGGATGCACGAGGAGCAATGGACAATGTTTACAGGTTCGGGCTGCTTTGAGATGCATAACACCCTACGTCCTGGTGAGTATGCTTTATGTGGTGGATTACAAGGAAGCTCTTCAAAGCTAGAACGTAAAAAGATGGGATGGATGGCTGAGCGGTGAGATCGATTGTTCTGAAGGGGTGCCCCCTAGGCCTTATATATTCGACCGTGGGGCAATACATGCAGATGTGATAGCAATGCACACCTAAGAGATAGTGAACTGATCGAGTCTATCTTACTATAATTCTGCTGACTTATCCTCGCCTGGTTCCGTTGTACGGGGCTCCAGCGCAGGAAAGTCGGGTCTCTGTTGTGGTTGCTTGCTCAACATTGTTGGGGCCATCCAAGCTCGCGCCGATCCGGCCTTACATCGATCTGCTTCACTGGTCATTCTTCCCCAGGCCCACGAAGGGATGACCTTACGATTTATTGGGCCCTTGGGCCTTTCGTGAGGTCTTTTATCCTTCCAGTGGACCTGGGGGATATCTATCCCCCACACCTCCTCATCTAAGGATTTAGGGCGGATGCGTTCCGCCACCCGACCGAAGAATTTCCTCTCCGACATTTGGTGCGCCAAGTAGGGGGCTTGTCATTAGGTTTTTGCTTGTTTTTCTGCTCGACACCATGGTCCACATCGTCGAGCACCATGATTTCATGCCTGAGGACTTCCCGGTGGAGGAGGAGGCTGCGTCTTCCACACCTCAGGCCACCAACCGCCTTACGCCTAGTGCAGCAGCTGCTGTGCACTCTGCGCGGCAGTACACTCTCGTGCAAACGTCCAAGGCCTCAAGGGCTGCACCTAAGGCGCTGTCTGCAGCCAGGGAATTGCTGCGCCACCCTCCTAGCTCCACGACCTCGCTAGGGGCCATGAAGCAGTGGCGTGACGATGTCGACCGTTTGCTCGGCATGGCGCACTCTGGCTCAGCCAGGCCCAGGCCTCGGTCATCTCGGTGTCAACATGAGGCGTCGACGTTAGTGCGCTCCCCCCTCGATGAGGGCCGCACCGACTGAGGACCTACGAGCGGAGCTCAACCATAGGCGTGCGGGAAAGGACGCTCCAGTCTCTCTGGAGAGGTCTGATGACCTGCGGACAGAACTCAACCGCAGGCGTGCGGGCGAGGATGCCCGCGTCTCTCTGGAGAGGGCACATGAGCGTCGGTTAAACGTTCAGGGTCGCAACCTCGACTACGACTTTGCTACGGTTGCACCACAGACTCCAACGGGCGCTCGGATCTAGGCGGGTGTCTCGTTGGCCGGCGTGGGCTGCACCGCACTGGCGGATCATCTCCGCATGGTGACTTGGCATCCAAGTTCCAGCCACACCTGCCGGAAAAGTACGACGATACGTCAAACCCGTCGAAATTCTTGCAGGTGTACGTCACCGCTATTACGGCAGCAGGTGGAGACACCGCCGTAATGGCAACATACTTCCATGTAGCCTTGTCTAGGCCAGCCCGGACCTGGCTCATGAACCTCACCCCAAGATCGATCTACTCCTAGGAAGAGCTCTGCGCGTGGTTCACAGTGAACTTCGCCAGCACTTATCAACAGCATGGCGTGGAGGCCCACCTCCATGCAGTGAGGCAGGAACCCGGGGAAACTCTCCGGGCCTTCATCTCCCGCTTCACTAAGGTACGAGGGACTATACCCCGTATCACCGATGCTTCCATCATCACTGCTTTCCACCAGGGGGTGCGTGATGAGAAGATGCTGGAGAAGTTGGCCACGCACGACGTGGAGATGGTCACCACGCTCTTCGCTCTAGCCGACAAGTGTGCCAGAGCTGCCGAGGGCCGTGCATGGCACTCGGCACCATAGACCGGGGTTTCCCAGATGGGTGGCTCGGGTGCCGTCATCCAGGATGGCAAAAATAAGAAGAAGAACCATGGCCACGAGAAGCCGCAGTCTGCCGCTCCGATCGTCGCAGCTGCGACTAGGGGCCGGAGCGAGCGCAACAAGCGCCCCTGGCCACAGGGAGGCAACAGCGGCACATGCCCTGTGCACCGCAACAGTCGCCACAGCGCCTCGGAGTGCCGCGAGATCATCAAGCTCGCGAAGCGCGTTAGTGAGCGGCACGAGTAGACGTCCAAGGATGGCTCCACGCCTTGTCACCAGCCTGGCAAGGATAAGGTCGACGACGGTGATGTGGCCGCGAGAGGACGGGACCTAGGGTACCAGTCACTTGAGGGGGACCTGAAAGATGTTTTCACTGGGGACTCCAACTCCGGTGACGACAATGACCGCCGCAAGAAGTTGTACGTCATGTACGTTGGGAGCTCACCTCCCACAGGAACGTCAAGTCCCTGCGCCGAGAGGTCCTTTTAGTGGTCCCAGGGGCCCCGAAGGCTGCTCCACATCAGCGGTGGAGGAGCACCACCATCTCCTTCGAGGCATCCGACATCCTTCGACAACATGGCAGGGGCCGGTATACTACGCTCATCACTGCCCTTGTCATCGCTAACATGCGGTTGCACCATGTTCTGATTGATGGAGGGGTCGGCCTCAACATCATTAGTCATGCTGCATTCAAGCAGCTGCATATCCCAGGGTCCTAGCTGGGACCCTCTCGCCCATTCTCCGGAGTGGGCCCACAACCGGTGTATCCCCTCGGGAGCATCGCACTCCCGATAACATTTGGGACCGAGGAAAACTTCCGCACAAAGAACGTTCAGTTCGACGTCGCGGAGGTTAACCTCCCCTTCAATACCATCATTGGCAGGCCGGCCCTGTACCGGTTCATGGCCATTGCCCATTATGGGTATTTGGTCCTCAAGATGTCGTCCCCAGCTGGGGTCCTCACCGGGCGGGGCGACCGTGTCGCCGCGCTTGCGGCTGTGGAGAAGCTGCATGCCCTGGCGGAAGAAACTGCGCGCCCGAACGATGGAGGGAAGAACCCATCGACCTCCAGCACCAAGGTGCCTACCAAGGTGCCAAAGGTGCGGCCATCCAGGGCAGACGACGTCCCCGTCAAGGCCATCCGGCTCTACGCGGATTCCCCCCAGACCACTCGCATTGCGGGTGATCTGGACAAGAAATAGGAACTCGCACTCGTCGCCTTCCTCCAGGCAAATGCCGACGTGTTCACATGGGAGCCGTCGCAGATGCCTAGGATCCCCAGGGAGGTGATCGAGCACCATCTGAAGATCAAACCTGACGCCAGACCGGTGAGTCAGAAGCCTCGAAGATAGTCCATTGAGAGACAGGACTTATCCGAAAGGAGGTCCGGAAGCTGCTAGACGCTGGCTTCATCGAAGAGGTTCATCACCCAATGTGGCTGGCCAACCCAGTCATCATCCCCAAGGCGAATGGGAAGCTTCAGATGTGCATCGACTACACCAGCCTTAATAAGGCTTGTCCCAAGGACTCGTATCCACTTCCACGTATAGATCAAGTTGTGGACTCTACCTCCGGGTGCGACCTCTTGTCTTTCTTAGATGCTTACTCTGGTTTCCATCAAATCTAGATGTCTAGGGAAGATAAGAAGCATACCACTTTTGTAACAGCGGACGGGCTTTACTGCTATGTTGTTATGCCTTACGGTCTGAAAAACGCCTTGCCAACATTTGTGTGGGCGATGAGTAAGACTTTCGGGGACCTGATTAGGGACAAGGTGGAAGTATACGTCGATGACATCATAGTCAAGACCAAGAGAGGGTCGAACCTAGTGGAAGACTTGACCCTGGTCTTCGACAGGCTGCGGGCAACCCGCACAAAGATGAACCCGGACAAGTGCGTCTTTGGTGTCTCCACAGGGAAGTTGCTGGGGTTCCTAGTTTCATACCGGGCATTGAAGCAAACCCGGAGAAATCAAGGCGATTGAGGCAATGAGGCCTCCGGCCCGCATCAAGGACGTCTAGAAGCTTATGGGGTCATTAGCCGCCCTTAGCCGCTTCATTTCAAGGCTGACTGAGAGGGCGCTACCCTTCTTCAAGCTATTGCGGAAGTCTGGCCCATTCTCTTGGACCGAAGAGGCAGAACAAGCCTTCCAAGAGTTGAAGCAGCACCTGGTGTCCTTACCAATACTGGTATCCCCAGAGCCTGGGGAGCCATTGTATTTATACATCGCGATGGCTGCGGAAGCGGTGATCGTCGAAAGGACGACATAAGAAGGTCAGGAACCTGAGGACTCGGGACTGGCTGCTGGGGTCCGAACCATTCAGAGGTCGGTCTACTATGTCAGTGAGGTCCTCCACGAGGCAAAGACTAGGTACCTTGAGACGCACAAACTTCTCTATGCTGTGCTTGTAGCGTCCAGGAAGCTGCGCCACTATTTCCAGGCACACAGGGTCGTGGTGGTGACCTCCTTTCCGTTAAGGGCCATCCTCCACAACTCTAACACCACAGGCAACATCACCAAGTGGGCAGCAGAGCTCGCTGAGTTCTAGCTAGACTTCCAGCCTCGCCACGCTGCCAAGAGCCAGTTCCTGGCTGACCTCATCGTGGAGTGGACGCCTCCCTCGAGCGCTCCTGGGTGTTCGGATCCCGATTCGGACCCCACACCTGCGAAGCCCAGGGGTCTGGTCTTCACTGAGCCCCACTGGACGCTTTTCTTCGACGGATCCGTCCGTCAGCAAGTTGGCGGAGCTAGAGTGGTCCTCATCTACCCAAGCGGAGATCAAGTGAAGTACATGATGCACCTTGAGTTCAAGGCCACTAACAACATGGCGGAGTATGAAGCACTGATCTTCAGCTTGTCGGTGGCCCTATCCCTAGGGATCCGCCAGCTCCTGGTGAAGGGGGACTCCCAGCTAATCATCAAGCAAGTCCGCAGGGAGTGTAGCTGCAACGAGCCCAGGCTCGCAGCATACCTACTTCACGTGAGGAAGCTGGAAAAGGACTTCACTGCCCTGGAACTGCAACACGTTCCTCAAGCTGACAACTCGACGGCAGATGACCTCTCCGTGAGGGCATCAACTTGGGCACCCGTGCCCGAGGGCGTCTTCGAAAGACGGCTGCTGAAACCCACCGCCCAACCAGCCGAACTGGGTGAAGGGGGTGAGACTAGCACCTCGAAGCTAGCGGTCTCGGTGGTGTCCCATCTACAGAACCCACCGAAGACTATGTGTGCTATAGGAGATCCTGCCAGTCCCTTAGCGCCACAACCAATATCTCAGAGTGGACCCAATGCATGGATCTCTGAGATCCGGGACTACCTGAAGGAAAATATCCTTCCTGAAGACCATGTGTCCGTAGAGCGCATAGTGCGGTTGGCTAAACACTACGCGGTGGTAGGGGATCTCTACCGTCGTGGCGCCAACGACATTCTCATGCGGTGCATTACCCAGGAGGAGGGCCGTGAGTTGCTCACCGAGATCCATGGAGGAGAGTGCGGAAGTCATTCATCATCCCGCACGCTGGTCGGTAAGGCCTTCCGGCATGGCTTTTACTGGCCAATCGCTCTCCAGGATGCAGTTGAGATGGTAAAATCCTGCAAGGCGTGCCAGTTCCATGCAAAGCAGATACGCACACCAGCTCAGGCTATGCAGATGATTCCACCCTCCTGGCCATTCGCCGTATGGGGGTGGATATCCTGGGACCATTCCCCAGGGCCATCGGCGGGTACCAGTTCCTCTTCGTCGCCATCGACAAGTTCACAAAGTGGCCAGAGGCCACTCCTGTGGTCAATATCACCCAGGGTGCTGTTGTCGCTTTCCTCAAGTCGATCGTCTATAGATTTGGGGTCCCAAGTCGTATCATTATGGACAACAGGACCTAGTTTACAAGTCGGATCTTCCAGGAGTATTGTGAGGACATCGGCACCCAGCTCTGCTTTGCGTCCGTGGCTCATCCAAGGAGCAACGGCCAAGTGGAGAGGGCAAACACAGAGATCCTCAGGGGACTCAAGACACGCACCTACGACTGCTTGAAAAAGCATGGTGCAAATTGGGTCAACGAGCTTCCGTTTGTGCTGTGGGGGAACCGGACCACACCCAGCCGAGCTACCGAGGAGACCCCGTTCTTCCTGGTCTACGGGGCTGAAGCCTGCCTTCCCTCGAAAATCATTATGGGCTCCCCGCGGATCCAGGGTTTTGATGAGTCTATGCAGGAACAACTATGACGTGAGGACGTGGACTTCATCGATGAGCGCAAATGGCGAGCGGCGATCCGAAATTCATGGTACAACCAAGCGCTCAGGCGCTACCACCAACGGTTCGTGCATAGTAGGGAGCTCAGGGTCGGGGACCTGGTCCTAAGGCGAGTACTGAACCGAGAAGTGCTCCACAAACTCTCCCCCAGCTGGGAAGGACCCTTCAAGGTGATGGAAATATGCCGACCCGGGTGTATCCGCCTTGCTACAGCTGAAGGAGAGCCTCTTCCCAATCCCTGGAACATAGAGCATCTCCATAAGTTTTTCCCATAAAAACAAGCCTGGGGATTCAGTTTTCTTCCTTTGTAACTAAGTTGCGCATATATGTACGCCAGCCCGGTGAGGTCCGCCCTCATAAACCCGGTCTGTTGTCCTACATTCATGAATATCAAGTTATAAAGAAAAGATTCACCCCCAGATTTGTTTTTGTGATGGTCTTATTTTTGCTTCAATTTACGAGCATCATTTTTTATCTAACCCACCCATACAGTTCCCACTCTTGCTGGTATAATGACATCTGAATTGAGTATCTAGGATTGCAGTTTGGGATCCCTCGGTAGGGGGGTCCGACAGCCCGGGGGCCAGTTCTTGAGAATGGGTACTTGTCTCCTAGGGTGGTCCGGAGCTGTGTAGCCGTTTAGCTTGGTTCCGTACCCTAAGCCTGCACGCTCCACCACTCTGTGACGGGTACCCTAGTATTTGGAACTATAGTCCTGTGGGTCCAGCAACCTGGGGTCCGGTTCTAGAGAACGGACACACGTCCCCTGGGGTGGTCCGGAGCTGTGTAGCCGCTTAGCCTGGTCCCGTACCCTAAGCCTACACACTCCACCACTCTGCGACGAGTGCCCTAGTACTTGGAGCTGTGATCCAGGGGGTCCGGATACATGGATTGGCTT
This sequence comes from Zea luxurians, assembly GCA_029449295.1. Classification (NCBI taxonomy): domain Eukaryota; kingdom Viridiplantae; phylum Streptophyta; class Magnoliopsida; order Poales; family Poaceae; genus Zea; species Zea luxurians. The sequence goes on along the minus strand of JAOPSE010000083.1, from coordinate 8,912,630 downwards.
CCTAGTCTAAATCCTGCAGGCCCTGTTGCGTGAATCAAAGGATAAAAGATACCGGTTAGTGGGTCCTATGGGTGCACTACTAAAGCTTCCTAGCCAAGGCTGTGTGCAGGTCCAGGTCCCAGTCGAGACTACCTCCTGGGGGCCAGGTCACCAATTCTTTCTTAATGTATACTGGCATCCAGCCTCGACACGTCGAGCCTACAACCTAGGGGGGCCAAGTACCAAGGAGAAGTTGGTAACGACGCACACAGCAAACACAAATAGCATACATATAAGTTCTATCACAGTTAGATTAATACTTCCCAAAAGTATCTTATAAAACCAAAAAACATTACAAGCCGCACCCCAGTGGAAGCCTTGCCCTATTTCTGCAGATCTAGCTACTAATCATCGGCAGGATCCTGCTAGAAGCGCTCGGCCACCACCTCCATAGTATCTTGTACGCCCTCCTGGGCGGCGTCTTTGGTGTCGGCCACCGGACCAGCAATCAACGGCTCCAAGGAGATGGCCGGGTCGTGGCTCTGGAAGCACGTCAGGATGTACTCAATCACCGCCCGGTAGAGCCTACCGCCCTCGGCCTCCAGGCGGGCGCCAAGGACCTGGTCCAGGCGTCGAAGGCGGTCGGCGGTGGAGTCCAGCACTGGAAGCGCGGCGGAGATGGACGTCGGTAGCTACGACACCGGGATGGGACTCATCCCTAGCGGCACCAGAGCCGTACTCGCCTCGCCGGCCCATGCGGTGATGCGCTAGACCCTGGCGCGATGCTCCGCCTAGAGATCTTCAAGTGTCTTCTGCATCGCCTCCACCGCCTAGGGGCCCGGTGCTGCCTGTGCCGCCTCGAACTGGTGGACCCTCTTCTCCAGCGCCCGCTCCTTCTCCTCCGCCTCGAGCTCATGATCGGCTTGCAGCTTCTCCCGCCTTTCAAACATTTCCTCCCTGAAGGCGAGGTCCTTCTCCCATCAGGCGAGATTCGTCGCCCGCTTATCCAGGGAAGCATCCTTCTCCTTGAGGTTCTCCTCGGCTAGGGCAATGCTGCTAGCCTTGTCATCCAGCTCCTGCTGCAGCCTTTGCAGGCTCTCCACAACCGCAGTCTGCTGGACCCGCTGCTCCTCCAGGATTTGGTTGAAGGCATTCAGCTTGGCCTGGAGCTCTGTGACGACCTCCTCTCTCTGGTTCAAATGCTCCTCCTTCTTGACCAGCCTCTTCTCCTTCCGGGCCACCTCCAGCTCCTGGGCGTACACCTTCTGGAGGTCCTTCTTATAGTCCTTGCGGTCCCGCTCAAGCTCAGACCGCTCGAAGGCAAACTGGCGGGACGCTGCCTTGGTGTGCTCCTCCAGCTGGGTACGCCAGTCGCTGAGGCGCTGGTGTTCGGCCTCGGGTGCCTCCCACTCTCGCAGGATCGCCGCCTCAGTCTCATGAAGAGCCTGATGGGCGCAAGACAGCACCCGGGGGAGGGGAACCGACGCCGTTTCTGGCTCAGCGCCAGACCGGAGCCGCCGCCTAGAAATCACCTACGTCTCCTCCGGAGTGGGTGGCGGGATGGAGCTGGACGCACCCCCATGTCGACCTCGATGGCGGGGTCGGGCGCAGCTAGAGCCTCCTCTGCTGCTACCGACGGCGTACTCGACGGCATCGGTGTCGTTGAGGCTGTGGTAGCCGTCGGAGCAGTGGGGACCCCCTCCGCCGCTGTGGTACCGCTGCTGCCGGACCCCCAGCGGGAGCTTGGGGGCCCGGTGGCGCTGTCTCGGCAGCATCAGCCGGGGGCGAGGGAGGCACGACCTTGGGAGCAGAGGGGGAGGAAGCCCTGACAAGCAAAGGATGGGTTAAGACATGTCGGCATGATAAATAGACTAATCAAAAAGAAAGGGGCTCCACTCACTTGGGGCCCTGGACCTTCCAGCGACCCTGGAAGCAGGGCGACTGCTGCTTCTGCTTCTTCTGCTGCTGTTGTTGTTGCTGGTGCCCCTGGGGGAGATCATCCCCAAGTGCTGTTGGCGGCGGCGGGACCGATGGCGATGGTGGTTATGGTGGCGGTGGACCCGATGGTGGTGGTGGCGGCGGACTGACGTGCCTCTACGCGCCCTAGGCCTGGGAGCCAGCTTCCTCGGCCCCACCAGCAGTCCGCTGACGCTTTGGGGGGGTCCGAGATGAATGACCCGTCGGTGCGGCGCAGTCGACACCACCTCTCTTCCTCTAACCCCCGGTGCCACCCGGGGCGGAAGAACTGCCTGCAGCCCCTTTGCCCTTGTCCAAGGGATGGGGGCCGCGATGGGGGCGCTGGGAGCCACGCCGGTAGTCTGGGGGCCTCGAGCCGGTGCATCAGATCCGGATCCCGCGTTGAGGGTCCCGGTCGCCGGTCTGGCGAACCGCCACACTGCTCTCGTCGAGGGTCGGCAGCGTGGCCAAGATCGCCGTCCTCAGCCCTGGATCGTCGTAGAGCGCAGAGATGCCCTGGGGGAGGATCAGGGACTCAGGAATGAAGGACTCACCGGTAATCCCCTTCACCAGGACTTCCAGCTTGTCCCAGGTCGGGTCGGTCCTTGGCCCGCGCTGGATTCAACCGATGTCGTTTGAGCCGGTGAACCAGCAGCACAGGCGCGCCCTCTGCTGCAACGGCACGATGCAGTGCGTCAAGAAGTCTCCGACCATGTGCATCAACGTTAGGCTGCCCGCCACCAAGCTCTTGATCCTGTCCAGTACGAGCTGGAACTCCGGCGCCAAGGATGGCTTGGCCCTCCACTGCTTTCGGTCGAGTCTTGGCCCGTCCCTCGGCAGGGCGAGGCGGTCATTGGCCTCCACGCTGGCAATCACCCAGTCGCTGCGCCAGTTCTCCCACCTTGCGCCGCCAAGGGTGGGGATGTAGGCCACGGCTGAATCTGACCTTGTTTGGAAGTAGTAGGCACCAAGGTGGTCCTTAGCCTTCCCAGACTTCATCAGCACGAAGAAATGGCGGAAGAGGGAGGTGCTGGGCGCCACCCCCATGAACATCTCACACAGGTGGGTGAAGATGGATGCCTTGATGATGGACTGGGGCATGAGGTGCTGAAGTTGGAGGCCGAGCTCCTCTAGCAGCAGCAGCAGGAAGAAAGGCGAGATCGGCAGCGCCAACCCGCAGGAGAGGTAGGAGACGAAGAGCACGAACTCCCCAGCGGCGAGATCGCCGAGGGGAGAGGCGCCGGCGTGGATCCTTCCGGCGAACGCCGGCGTGCCCCATCTGAGCAGGTTGCTGAAAGTCGCCTAGAGGGGGGGTGAATAGGGCGAAACTGAAATTCTCAAAAATAAACACAACTACGAGACGGGTTAGCGTTATAATTGAGTCCGCGAGAAAGGGTGCAAAACAAATCACAAGCGAATAAAGAGTGAGACACGTGGATTTGTTTTACTGAGGTTCGGTTCTCGCAAACCTACTCCCCGTTGAGGAGGCCACAAAGGTCGGGTCTCTTTCAACCCTTACCCTCTCTCAAACGGTCCCTCGGACCGAGTGAGCTTCTCTTTCTCAAATCACTTGGGAATCAAACTTCCCGCAAGGACCACCACACGATTGGTGTCTCTTGCCTCAATTACAAGTGAGTGTTTGATCACAAGAAAGAATGCCAAAGAAAAAGAAGCGATCCAAGCACAAGAGCTCAAATGAACACTACAAATCACTCTCTCTAGTCACTAAGGCTTCGTGTGGAGTTGGGAGAGGATTTGATCTCTTTTGGTGTGCTTTGCAATGAATGCTAGCTCTTGTATAGTGGTTGGAAGCTGGAAAACTTGGATGCCATGAATGGTGGGTGGTTGGGGGTATTTATAGCCCCAACCACCAAACTAGCCATTTGGTGGAGCTGTCTGTTCGATGGTGCACCGGACAGTCCGGTGCGACAGCCACGTCACCAGGCCGTTGGGGTTTCGACCGTTGGAGCTCTGACTTCTGGGCCTGCCTGGATGTCCGGTGGCGCACCGGACACGTACTGTAGACTGTCCGGTGCGCCATGACGCGCGTGCCTGACTTCTGCGCACGCTGGCGCGCATTTAATGCACTGCAGGTAGCCGTTGGCGCCGAAATAGCCGTTGCACCGATGTCACACCAGACAGTCCGGTGCACACCGGACATGTCCGGTGAATTATAGCGGACTATCCGTTGGATAATCCCGAGGCTGGCGAGTTCCTGAGGCCGCTCTTTCCTGGAGCACCGGACACTGCCCGGTGTACACCGGACAGTCCAGTGAATTATAGTGGAGTTGCCTCTGGAAATTCCCGAAGGTGGCGAGTTGGAGTTTGGAGTCCTCTGGTGCACCAGACATGTCCAGTGGCACACCGGACAGTCCGGTGCGCCAGACCAGAGGTGCCTTCGGTTGTCCCTTTGCTCTTTTGTCGAACCCAATACTTGGTCTTTTTATTGGCTAAGTGTGAACCTTTGGCACCTGTATAACTTATACACTAGAGCAAACTAGTTAGTACAATTATTTGTGTTGGGCAATTCAACCACCAAAATTATTTTAGGAACTAGGTGTAAGCCTAATTCCCTTTCAATCTCCCCCTTTTTGGTGATTGATGCCAACACAAACCAAAGCAAATATAGAAGTGCATAAATGAACTAGTTTGCATAATATAAGTGCAAAGGTTGCTTGGAATTGAGCCAATAAATGTTACTTACTAGATGTGCATGGATTGTTTCTTTATTTTTAACATTTTGGACCACGCTTGCACCACATGTTTTGTTTTTGCAAATTCTTTTGTAAATTCTTTTCAAAGTCTTTTTGCAAGATAGTCAAAGGTAAATGAATAAGATTTTGAGAAGCATTTTCAAGATTTGAATTTTCTCCTTTTGTTTGAAATGCTTTCCTTTGACTAAACAAAACTCCCCCTCAAATAAATTCTCCTCTTAGTGTTCAAGAGGGTTTTAGTATATCAAGTTTTGAAGATACTACTTGCTCCCCCTTTAGAACACAAAGAGATGCTAATTTGAAATTTACCAATTGAAAATCATTAATTTTAAAAATTAGGGTGGTGGTGCGGTCCTTTTGCTTTGGGCCAATACTTTCTCCCCCTTTGGCATGAATCGCCAAAAACGGATACTTGGAATGAAATATAGGCCCTTTAGTACTTTCTCCCCCTTTGGTCATAAATAAATGAGTGAAGATTATACCAAAGACGGAGAGTGAAGCGGAGTGACGGCGAAGGATGAGTAGTAGAGTGGAGTGGAAGCCTTTGTCTTCGCCGAAGACTCCAATTCCCTTTCAATATACCTATGACTTGGTTTGAAATACACTTGAAAACACAATAGTCATAGCATATATAAAAGAGACTTGATCAAAGGTATCCTTGTGTGCTATGTGTGCAAACTTAGCAAAAGAAATTCCTGGAATCAAGAATATTGAGCTCATGCCTAAGTTTGGTAAAAGATTGTTCATCAAGTGGCTTGGTAAAGATATCGGCTAATTGATCTTTGGTATTAATGTATGCAATCTCGATATCCCCCTTTTGTTGGTGATCCCTAAGAAAATGATACCGAATGGCTATGTGTTTAGTGCGGCTATGCTCAACGGGATTATCCGCCATGCGGATTGCACTCTCATTATCACATAGAAGGGGAACTTTGGTTAGTTTGTAACCGTAGTCCCGCAGGGTTTGCCTCATCCAAAGCAATTGCGCGCAACAGTGGCCTGCGGCAATATACTCGGCTTCGGCGGTAGAAAGAGCGACCGAATTTTGCTTCTTTGAAGCCCAAGACACCAAGGATCTTCCCAAGAACTGGCAAGTCCCCGATGTGCTCTTTCTATTAATCTTACACCCTGCCCAATCGGCATCCGAATAACCAATCAAATCAAATGTGGATCCCCGAGGGTACCAAAGCCCAAACTTAGGAGTATAAGCCAAGTATCTCAAGATTCGTTTTACGGCCGTAAGGTGTGATTCCTTAGGGTCGGCTTGGAATCTTGCACACATGCAAACGGAAAGCATAATGTCCGGTCGAGATGCGCATAAATAAAGCAATGAACCAATCATCGACCGGTATACCTTTTGATCCACGGACTTACCTCCCGTGTCGAGGTCGAGATGCCCATTTGTTCCCATGGGTGTCTTGATGGGCTTGGCATCCTTCATTCCAAACTTGGTTAGAATGTCTTGAGTGTACTTTGTTTGGCAAATGAAGGTGCCCTCTTGGAGTTGCTTGACTTGGAATCCTAGAAAATACTTCAACTCCCCCATCATAGACATCTCGAATTTCTGTGTCATGATCCTACTAAATTCTTCACAAGTAGATTCGTTAGTAGACCCAAATATAATATCATCAACATAAATTTGGCATACGAACAAATCATTGTTAAGAGTTTTAGTAAACAAAGTAGGATTGGCCTTTCCGACTTTGAAGCCATTTGCAATAAGGAAATCTCTAAGGCATTCATACCATGCTCTTGGGGCTTGCTTGAGCCCATAAAGCGCCTTAGAGAGCCTATAGACATGGTTAGGGTACTCACTGTCTTCAAAGCCGGGAGGTTGCTCAACATAGACCTCCTCCTTGATTGGTCCATTGAGGAAGGCACTCTTCACGTCCATTTGATAAAGCTTGAAGCCATGGTAAGTAGCATAGGCTAATAATATGCGAATTGACTCAAGCCTAGCTACGGGTGCATAGGTTTCACCGAAATCCAAACCTTCGACTTGGGAGTATCCCTTGGCCACAAGTCGAGCTTTGTTCCTAGTCACCACACCATGCTCGTCTTGCTTGTTGCGGAAGACCCACTTGGTTCCTACAACATTTTGGTTAGGACGTGGAACTAAATGCCATACCTCGTTCCTCGTGAAATTGTTGAGCTCCTCTTGCATCGCCATCACCCAATCCGAATCTTGAAGTGCTTCCTCTACCCTGTGTGGCTCAATAGAGGAAACAAAGGAGTAATGTTCACAAAAATGTGCAACACGAGATCGAGTGGTTACCCCCTTATGAATATCGCTGAGGATGGTGTCGACGGGGTGATCTCGTTGGATTGCTTGATGGACTCTTGGGTGTGGCGGCCTTGGTTCTTCATCCTCCTTGTCCTCAACATTTGTATCTCCCCCTTGATCATTGTCATCATCTTGAGGTGGCTCATTTCTTTGATCTTCTTCTCCATCAACTTGAGCCTCGTCCTCATTTTGGGTTGGTGGAGATGCTTGTGTAGAGGAGGATGGTTGATCTTGTGCATTTGGAGGCTCCTCGGATTCCTTAGGACACACATCCCCAATGGACATGTTCCTTAGCGCGATGCACGGAGCCTATTCTTCACCTATCTCATCAAGATCAACTTGCTCTACTTGAGAGCCATTAGTTTCATCAAACACAACGTCACAAGAAACTTCAACAAGTCCTGAGGACTTGTTAAAGACTCTATATGCCCTTGTGTTTGAGCCATATCCTAGTAAAAAGCCTTCTACAGTTTTAGGAGCAAATTTAGATTTTCTACCTCTTTTAACAAGAATAAAGCACTTGCTACCAAAAACTCTAAAATATGAAATATTGGGATTTTTACCGGTTAGGAGTTCGTAGGATGTCTTCTTGAGGATTCGGTGTAGATATAACCGGTTGATGGCGTAGCAGGCGGTGTTGACCGCCTCGGCCCAAAACCGATCCGGTGTCTTGTACTCATCAAGCATGGTTCTTGCCATGTCCAATAGAGTTCGATTCTTCCTCTCCACTACACCATTTTGTTGTGGAGTGTAGGGAGAAGAGAACTCATGCTTGATGCCCTCCTCCTCAAGAAAGCCTTCTATTTGTGAGTTCTTGAACTCCGTCCCATTGTCGCTTCTAATTTTCTTGATCCTCAAGCCGAACTCATTTTGAGCCCGTCTCAAGAATCCCTTTAAAGTTTCTTGGGTTTGTGTTTTTTCCTGCAAAAAGAATACCCAAGTGAAGCGAGAATAATCATCCACAATAACTAGACAGTACTTACTCCCGCTGATGCTTATGTAAGCGATCGGGCCGAATAAGTCCATGTGTAGGAGCTCCAGTGGCCTGTCACTTGTCATGATGTTCTTGTGTGGATGATGAGTGCCAACTTGCTTCCCGGCTTGGCATGCGCTACAAATCCTGTCTTTCTCAAAATGAACATTGGTTAATCCTAAAATGTGTTCTCCCTTTAGAAGCTTGTGAAGATTCTTCATTCCAACATGGGCTAGTCGGCGATGCCAGAGCCAACCCATGTTAGTCTTAGCAATCAAGCATGTGTCGAGTTCAGCTCTATCAAAATCTACCAAGTATAGCTAACCCTCTAACACACCCTTAAATGCTATTGAATCATCACTTCTTCTAAAGACAGTGACACCTACATCAGTGAATAGACAGTTGTAGCCCATTTGACATAATTGAGATACGGAAAGCAAATTGTAATCTAATGAATCTACAAGAAAAACATTGGAAATAGTATGGTCAGGTGATATAGCAATTTTACCCAATCCTTTGACCAAACCTTGGTTTCCATCCCCGAATGTGATAGCTCGTTGGGGATCTTGGTTTTTCTCGTAGGAGGAGAACATCTTTTTCTCCCCTGTCATGTGGTTTGTGCACCCGCTATCGAGTATCCAACTTGAGCCCCCAGATGCATAAACCTACAAAACAATTTTAGTTCTTGACTTTAGGTACCCAAACGTTTTGGGTCCTTTGGCATTAGAAACAAGAACTTTGGGTACCCAAACACAAGTCTTGGAACCCTTGTGTTTGCCCCCAACAACCTTGGCAACTACCTTGCCGGATTTGTTAGTAAGCACATATGATGCATCAAAAGTTTTGAATGAAATAGCATGATCATTTGATGCACTGGGAGTTTTCTTTCTAGGCAACTTAGCATGGGTTGGTTGCCTAGAGCTAGATGTCTCACCCTTATACATAAAAGCATAGTTAGGGCCAGAGTGAGACTTCCTAGAATGAGTTCTCCTAATTTTGCTCTCAGGATAACCGGCAGGGTACAAAATGTAACCCTCGTTATCTTGAGGCATGGGAGCCTTTGCCCTTAACAAAGTTGGACAAGTTCTTAGGAGGGACATTAATTTTGACATTGTCTCCCCTTTGGAAGCCAATGCCATCCTTGATGCCAGGGCGTCTCCCATTATAGAGCATACTTCTAGCAAATTTAAACTTTTCATTCTCTAGGTTATGCTCGGCAATTTTGGCATCTAATAATGCTATATGATCATTTTGTTGTTTAATTAAAGCCATGTGATCATGAATAGCATTGATATCAACATCTCTACATCTAGTACAAATAGAAGTGTGCTCAACGGTAGATGTAGAGGGTTTGCAAGATTTTAATTCTACAACCTTATCATGCAACATATCATTCTTAGTTCTAAGGTCGGAAATTGTCACATTGCAAACATCTAATTTTTTAGCCTTAGCAATTAATTTCTCATTCTCATTTCTAAGGTTATCAATAGAGATATTCAACTCATCAATCCTAGCAAGTAAATCAACATTATCATTTCTAGGATTGGAAGTTGAAACAATACAAACATGAGAATCAACCTTAGCAATTAATTTAGCATTTTCACTTCTAAGGTTGTTAATGGTCTCATGGCATGTGCTTAGCTCACTAGATAATTTCTCACATTTTCTAACTCAAGAGCATAAGCATTCTTAACCTTAACATGTTTCTTATTTTCCTTAATTAGGAAGTCCTCTTGGGAATCCAAAAGGTCATCCTTTTCATGAATAGCACTAATTAATTCATTCAATTTTTCTTTTTGTTTCATGTTAAGGTTGGCAAAAAGGGTACGCAAATTATTTTCCTCATCACTAGCATTATCATCACTAGAGGATTCATATTTAGTGGAGGAATTAGATTTAACCTTCTTCTTTTTGCCTTACTTTGCCATGAGGCACTTGTGGCCGACGTTGGGGAAGAGGAGTCCCTTGGTGACGGCGATGTTGGCGGCCTCCTCGTCGTCGGAGGAGGAGTCGGTGGAGCTCTCGTCCGAGTCCCACTCCCGGCAAACATGGGCATCGCCGCCCTTCTTCTTGTAGTACCTCTTCTTTTCTCTCCTTTTTCCCTTCTTGTCGTTGCCCCTGTCACTGTCACTAGATATAGGACATTTTGCAATGAAGTGACCGGGCTTACCACACTTGTAGCAAACCTTCTTGGAACGGGATTTGTAGTCCTTCCCCTTCCGTTGCTTGAGGATTTGGCGAAAGCTTTTGATTATTAAAGCCATCTCCTCATTGTCGAGCTTGGAGGCGTCAATTGGTTGTCTACTTGGTGTAGACTCCTCCTTCTTCTCCTCCGTCGCCTTAAATGCCACCGGTTGTGCTTCGGACGTGGAGGGTTCATCAAGCTTGTTGATCTTCTTTGATCCTTTAATCATACATTCAAAGCTCACAAAATTCCCGATTACTTCCTCGGGAGTCATTAGTGTATATCTTGGATTACCACGAATTAATTGTACTTGAGTAGGGTTAAGGAAAATGAGTGATCTTAAAATAACCTTAACCACCTCGTGGTCATCCCGTTTCTTGCTCCCGAGGTTGCGCACTTGGTTCACCAAGGTTTTGAGCCGGTTGTACATATCTTGTGGCTCCTCCCCTTGGCAAAGACGGAAGCGACCGAGCTCCCCCTCGATCGTTTCCCGCTTGGTGATCTTGGTGAGTTCATCACCCTCGTGCGTGGTCTTGAGTAGGTCCCAAATCTCCTTTGCATTCTTCAACCCTTGCACCTTGTTGTATTCCTCCTTGCTTAGAGAGGCAAGGAGTATGGTTGTAGCTTGAGAGTTGAAGTGCTCGATTTGGGCCACCTCGTCCGTATCATAATCCTCATCCCCTATGGATGGTACCTGTGCTCCAAACTCAACAACATTCCATATACTTTTGTGGAGTGAGGTTAGATGAAATTTCATTAAATCACTCCACCTAGCATAATCTTCGCCATCAAAAGTTGGCGGTTTGCCTAATGGAACGGAAAGTAATGGAGTATGTCTAGGTGTACGAGGATAGTGTAAGGGGATCTTACTAAACTTCTTGCGCTCTTGGCGCTTAGAAGTTACGGACGACGCATCGGAGTCGGAGGTCGATGTTGATGAAGTGTCGGTCTCGTAGTAGACCACTTTCCTCATCTTCTTGTGCTTGTCGCCTTTCCGATGCGACTTGAGGGAAGAAGATTTCTCCTTCTTCTCATTGTGGTGTGAAGAAGATCTTTTCTCCTTCCGCTTGGAGAAGTCCTTCTTCTTCTCCTTCCTCTTGGTGCGGGACTCTTCCGATGAAGTGCTCCCGTGACTCGTAGTGGGCTTGTCGCCGGTCTCCATCTCCCTCTTGGTGTGATCTCCCGACATCACTTCGAGCGGTTAGGCTCTAATGAAGCACCGGGCTTTGATACCAATTGAAAGTCGCCTAAAGGGGGGTGAATAGGGCGAAACTGAAATTCTCAAAAATAAACACAACTACGAGACGGGTTAGCGTTATAATTGAGTCCGCGAGAAAGGGTGCAAAACAAATCGCAAGCGAATAAAGAGTGAGACATGTGGATTTGTTTTACTGAGGTTCGGTTCTCGCAAACCTACTCCCCGTTGAGGAGGCCACAAAGGCCGGGTCTCTTTCAACCCTTACCCTCTCTCAAACGGTCCCTCGGACCGAGTGAGCTTCTCTTTCTCAAATCACCTGGGAATCAAACTTCCCGCAAGGACCACCACACAATTGGTGTCTCTTGCCTCAATTACAAGTGAGTGTTTGATCACAAGAAAGAACGCCAAAGAAAAAGAAGCGATCCAAGCGCAAGAGCTCAAATGAACACTACAAATCACTCTCTCTAGTCACTAAGGCTTCGTGTGGAGTTGGGAGAGGATTTGATCTCTTTTGGTGTGCTTTGCAATGAATGCTAGCTCTTGTATAGTGGTTGGAAGCTGGAAAACTTGGATGCCATGAATGGTGGGTGGTTGGGGGTATTTATAGCCCCAACCACCAAACTAGCCGTTTGGTGGAGCTGTCTGTTCAATGGTGCACCGGACAGTCCGGTGCACACCGGACAGTCTGGTGCACACCGGACATGTCCGGTGCGACAGCCACGTCACCAGGCCGTTGGGGTTTCGACCGTTGGAGCTCTGACTTCTGGGCCCGCCTGGATGTCCGGTGGCGCACCGGACACGTACTGTAGACTGTCTGGTGCGCCATGACGCGCGTGCCTGACTTCTGCGCGCGCTGGCGCGCATTTAATGCACTGCAGGTAGCCGTTGGCGCCGAAATAGCTGTTGCACCGATGTCACACCGGACAGTCCGGTGCACACCGGACATGTTCGGTGAATTATAGCGGACTATCCGTTGGACGATCCCGAGGCTGGCGAGTTCCTGAGGCCGCTCTTTCCTGGAGCACCGGACACTGTCCGGTGTACACCGGACAGTCCAGTGAATTATAGTGGAGTTGCCTCTGGAAATTCCCGAAGGTGGCGAGTTGGAGTTTGGAGTCCTCTGGTGCACCGGACATGTCCGGTGGCACACCGGACAGTCCGGTGCGCCAGACCAGAGGTGCCTTCGGTTGTCCCTTTGCTCTTTTGTCGAACCCAATACTTGGTCTTTTTATTGGCTAAGTGTGAACCTTTGGCACCTGTATAACTTATACACTAGAGCAAACTAGTTAGTACAATTATTTGTGTTGGGCAATTCAACCACCAAAATTATTTTAGGAACTAGGTGTAAGCCTAATTCCCTTTCAGTTGCGCACCAGGTTGAGTGCCCCCTCGGACTGGAAGCGCTTGGGATGAGCTAGCGAAGCCATGGCGACTACGACGGCGAAATGCAAAGGGGCGCGAAGAGCTCGAAGGCGAAAGAGCGCAGTAGTTGGAGAGAATGCGAAACCGTAACTGCTGCACGCGGGGTGAATCCCTTTTTAAGGAAGACTCTCCCGCTCGCGCCCCGATACGCCGCAGAAAATCTCGCCCGACGCGCACCAAAGCAACCCAGCCTATGACACGGGGGCCCGGGTCCACAAGTCATACAGCTGGTGTGCGGGTCTCTAAGTGCTGAGAAGGCGAACCGCCACGCGAGGAGCGAACCGCCGCCTGCGGTAGTGCACCTCTTCATCTCCGCCGAAAACAACAACCCAGTCTATGACATGGGGGCCCAGGCCCACAAGTCATACTCCTTGGGCGTCGGTTCCTGAGTGCAGAAAGAGCGAACCACCGCTCACGCCAGTATTGCGCCTCCTCGGGGCCACCGCAGAAGACAGAGAAGGGAAATTTTAAATCAATGCAGCGGTATCGAGGCGCCTCGCGCGTGGCCCGGCAAAACCATCAGGCGTGGGGGCCGCGGGGACAGACATAGCAGTTGGTGTGACCGAAGGCAGGTTGGCAGTGATTATGTTAGCAAACACATGGAAGCGGCGTGCCAATCGCCAATCAAGCTTTGGCCCCACCTGCAGGCTCGTATCCTCCCTTGAGATGGGCCCGGGGCCACTGTCGATACACTGAAACAGCGGTACCCTTTACCACAGCATGAAGACGCGGTACCCATGCGGCTATCTTTAGTCGCGTGGTGAACAACACCCGACCCCACCATGTGGACGACTCCGGGGCCGCCACGTGGCCAGAGAAGACGATATACTCCAAGGTATCAACAGTGGGTCTGGACCCCCATGGGAAAGTGCCGGACCCCTGTGTATACAGACCGGACCCTAGGGTAAGGTCTCGGACCTCCACGGGTGCAAACCGGACCCCTAGGATGGGTTCCGGACCCCTCTGTGTCGGGTCCGGGCCACTCACAGCAGGGTCCCGGGATTCCGGGACAAAGAATACCCAGGCCTTAATCAAGGCCAGATGGGGGTCTGGAGCCGACATGTGTCTGGGCCATACCGTGTACGCCTCTGCTCCCCACTCAGGCGGGGCCCCGATGCTGCCACGTGGCCTACTGCCTGTGACATAAGCCAGCGAGCGGAGCCTGACGTAAGGCCTCTGGGCCGCGTGGCCTTTGCATTTATTGCGGATAAGGCATGCCGCCTATCCATTCCACTGGCAGGTGATGTGCCGCCTCGGCATTTAATGAGCCATGTCCATTCCACTGGCAGGTGATGTGCCGCCTCAGCATTTAATGAGCCCTGTCCACTCCGCTGACGGGTGGCGACCAGGCCATCCTGCAGGTGGCGTGCCTGTCCATTCCGTTGGCAGGCAGTACGCCCATGCTGCCGCGTGTACTACACTCATCATAACTCACGCGTTACCGAGGAAGCAGTGCAGCATATCAATACTATATGCACTACGGACATTATGGCGCTCAGAGATCGCCCAGGCGTTACAGGCATTAGCTATTTCCTTCCGTTTTGCCCCTGGGCCCACATGTCGGGGCTCAGTATCCTTGTACGTGCCCCTTGAGCTATAAAAGGGAGGGCACACGACGTTACAAGGCAGGCTCACATAGACCGACTTAGACGCTCTCACACTCACTCGGACTCACGAGTTCATACAAGCTCTCGGGCTCTCAAGTCTCAATACAATACACAATGGAGTTGGGTGAAAGCATCTAGGCCCCTGGTTGGTTTTAGTGATTAATGACAACGTATTGTTATATGTGACTAACTTATGTTTTGCAGAGACAAATGGTAAGTTAGGTCGCATTACAGGTAGAAGTACTACAACGGTGAAAACAATCCCGGAAATAAGAACTCGAAGCGACGGCTAAAACGACGAAACAAAAGGTGAAGGACTACGGAGTCCGAGTGTCAAGGAGATGTGGACACTCGTGATTTAGTTAGGTCTTTTATTCTCTTTTAGCCGTACTATAAAGAGGGGTTGTCGATGAGTAGTTTGACCAAGAGAGTTCTAGTGTAGTGTTGGTGCACAATCACACTCACATACAGTGCTAGGTGTCACTCTAGAACTCACATGTTAGAACGAAAATCGATTTGAAAATCAGCTGAAAAACAAGAGATGGGGCACCAGACTGTCCGGTGTGCACCGGACTGTCCGGTGCACCCTGCCAGGTGGAGCCCAGGCTAGCCCGTGGAAGAGTTTCCTCCCCCAGAAACCCGAGAGCGCCTGTTTCGAAAAATGAATTTTAGTGGCGCACCGGACATCGCACCGGACTGTCCGGTGTGCACCGGACAGGGACTGTTCACTGTCCGGTGTGCCATGAGTCCAATGGCTAGCTGTCAGAACTAGCTGTTGGAAACGACCGTTGGCGCACCGGTGGCGCACCGGTGGCGCACCGGACTGTCCGGTGCGCCATTGCGCAGTGAGATGCCTGTAACGGCTAGTTGGTGGGTGAGGGCTATTTATACCCCTTCCACCCACCATATTCAATGTCTTGCACTCCACATTTATTCCAGCACATTGCTAGAGCATTGCAAGCACCAAAAGCCTAGTGAGGAGATTAGAGAATCTTAATCCGCGTTTGTTCCTCATTAGCGCTAGCGAGAGCCACCTAGAGCACACACCACTTGCATTAGGCTTCTCTTGGTCAAGCGAAAGTCTACAGCTTGTTACTCTTGGTGATCGACATCACCTAGACGGCTTGGTGGCGTTGGGAGCTCGGTGATCACCGTGAAGATCTTGTTGGTGACCCGACTCAAGTTTGTAAGCGGTCTCGAGGGATCCACCGCGTCGGAGTGGCAAAGGATCATCTCGTAGTGAGCACTTGGTTCTTGCGAGGATCAAGGGGGAGCGATACCCTTGCGCGGGTGCTCCAACGAGGACTAGTGGAGAGTGCCGACTCTTCGATACCTCGGGAAAAATTGGAGGAGTCTTCTAAACCTTGCTTTACATTCCGCACTTAATTCAAGCACTTTACATTGTGTATTTGTTTAGCAAGTATTTGAAGTATTGTCTTAGCATTGTTGTATTTCTAGTATTATATTTTTAGTGCTAGTTGTTGGGGTGAAGTTGGGCTCTTGCTTAGCTCTTGCTTAGGTTTTAATTAATGTTGATTTTTAGAAAAGCCCAATTCACCCCCCCTCTTGGGCATCGTGATCCTTTCAATTGGTATCAGAGCCTTGTTGCTCTTAGATTAGCTTAACCGCTAAGAGTTACGATGTCCGGTGGGGATGGACCTCCTCCCATTTTTTATGGTGACGATTTTCCTTATTGGAAAATTCGTATGGAAGCATATTTAGAGGCTATAGACATTGGTGTCTATAAAGCCGCCACACAAGGATTCCCCGAACCTAGAGATCCCACAAATCTTGTAGGTGATGAGTTCAATTATGAGAAATGGAATGCTAAGGCCAAAAACACCCTTTTTAGAGGCCTTTGCAAAGATGTGTTCAATAGAGTGAGAAATCATAAAAATGCTCATGATTTGTGGATGGATATTTGTGCTCTACACGAAGGAACTAGAAGTGAGCGTGAGGAGAGATATCACATAGCCATGAGAAAGTTAAATTCTTTTGAAATGCTTGCTAATGAAAATGCAAATGCTATGTACTCACGTCTCAATATTCTTGTAGAGGAAGTTAATGGATTGGGGCTTACTCAAATCTCACAACCGGATGTTGTGAGGAAGATTCTCAGTGTCCTCCCAATAGACAAATATGGACACATTGCCACTGTGCTACATCAAATGGATCTTTCAGTTACCACACCTACACAGATTTTGGGAAAGATCAATGCCCATGAGATGTACATGCACATCAACGACAAAGAAGAATCATCTTCCAAAAGAAAGGATTTGGCTCTCAAAGCAAATCATGAAAGAAAAGGAAAATCCAAAATACAAATTGAGGAAGAATCCTCAAGTGATGATGACCTTGATGCTAACATTGCTTTGATGGTGAGGAAGACCACCAAGACGTTAAAGAAGCTCAACAAAGAAGGCATCAAATTTGATTCAAGAAAGAAAAAATTCTTTTCCAGCAAAAGAAAGCCCATCTCTGAGATGGATTGCTATAACTGTGGAGAGCTTGGTCATCTTGCTCATCAATGTACCAAGCCCAAGAAGAACAAGTTCAAGGGCAAGAAAGAAGATGACAGCGATGATGAAAAGAAGGAAAAGAAATTTTTCAAGAGAAAAGATGGGAAGCAAAAGAGGTTCCACAAGAAGAATGGAAAGGCATACATTGTTGGTGACTGGCTCACTAACATTGAGTCATCAAGTGGATCTTCTTCAAGTGAAGAAGAGAATGATGAAAAAGTTGCCGCCATCGCCGGGGACTTTTCTTCACCACCACCATCGCCATCATCGACTTCTCACCTATGCCTTATGGCTAGGGGTGAACGGAAGGTACAAAATGACATTAATATTACTGATGATAGTGATAGTGATAGTGATGAGGAATTTGCTTCACCTTCATATGATGAGCTAGCTGACTTGCTTAAAGAATATACTCAAATCATTAGAAAGTCAAAGGCTAAATGTGATAGGTTGAAAAATGAAAATGAATCTTTAAATGCCAAATATGACATAGTTATGAAAGCTAGTGATGAAATAAAAGAAGAAAATAAAACTATGTCATCAGCTGTAAATGAGCTCACAATCTCCCTAAAAGATGCTAAGGATAAATGTGACAAATTAAATGAAACTAATAGGGAGTTGCAAAATAGACTAGTAAAGATCAAGGAAGACTATACTCAAATTAAATTTGATCATGACAATCTTCTTGTTGAAAATGAACTTTTATCTTGCAAAACACATGAGGCTATTAACCCTGTTGTTAAGATTGATGTAGCAACCTCATGTGATGATTTGAGTCAAGAAGAGCAAACTAGTCTACATGCTGAATTGACTGAAAAAGTTGAAGTCCTGACTTTAGATAACCAAAAATTGAAGAATTACTTGACTGATGCAACTACTAGAGGAAAGGTTGCTATTGAGAACAATGATTTCAACAATGAGTTGGCAGTGAATAATCAAAGGCTTAAAAATGAGGTCAAGAAACTAAAAAGTGAAAATGAACATCTTGCAACAAGTGTGCAAAAGTTCAACAAGGGTCAATACCTCCAAAATGAGCTGCTTATGAACACTGTCATGAAAAACAACAAGAGTGGTATTGGATACAATGCTTTTGTGCAAAAGAAAGCTACCACTCAATACAAGCCAAAGCAGACTCACAGGCCTATCAAATGCTTTGAGTGTGGAAATGAAGGTCATTTTGCCCACAACTGCAAAGCCAAACCACCAACTCCCTTGCCTAAGCACTCAAGACCATTTGCTTTCAATGCTCATTATGTTCTAAGAAAGGTAGCAAATGGAAAGGTCAAAGTTATATTCCTAGGTCCACCAAACAAGAGTAGACCTAGACAAATCTGGGTTGCAAAGTCCTTGATTGAGAGAGTCACTGGTCCTATGCAATATAGGGCCCTCAAAACTCAAGCTTGAATTGTCTGTGGATGTAGGTGAACTACAAGACCGGTGGGAGCCATTGGGTTATTGACAGTGGATGCACACAACATATGACAGGCAACCCATGGATGTTCACCTCACTTGATGAGAATGTTGATGGACAAGATAAAATCACATTTGGAGACAATTCAAAAGGAAAAGTGCAAGGACTTGGCAAGGTGGCAATCTCAAATCATTTATCAATATCAAATGTTCTCTTAGTTGCACCTTTGAGCTTCAATTTATTATCAGTGGGTCAACTCTGTGATCTTGGACTTCAATGCTTATTCACTCCAACAGAGGTTATTGTAACAAAGATGGATGATGAATCAATGGTATTCAAGGGATTTAGATACAACAACCTCTACTTAGTGGATTTCACTTCAGAAGATGCAGACTTAAGAACTTGCCTCTTCACCAAAGCTTCACTTGGATGGCTCTGGCATAGGAGGCTTGCACATGTTGTGATGAGCACACTCAAGAAGGTATTAAAGAAAGACATGGTTAGAGGATTAAAGGATGTGGTGTTTGAAAAAGACAAGCCATGTAGTGCATGTCAAGCTGGAAAGCAAGTTGCTAATACACATCCTACTAAAGCTTTCATGTCAACATCAAGACCACTGGAACTACTTCATATGGATTTATTTGGACCTACAAATTATGTAAGTGCCGGTGGCAACCTCTACTGTCTAGTGATTGTTGATGACTTCTCAAGATAAACTTGGGTGTTCTTTCTCCATGACAAATCTGAAGTTGCATCTATTTTCAAGAAGTTTGCCAAGAAAGCACAAAATGAATTTGATTGCAAGATCAAAAAGATTAGAAGTGATAATGGCAAAGAATTTGACAACACCAACATTCATAAGTACTGTGATGAAATTGGGATCAAGCATGAAGTGTCTGCAACATATACACCTCAACAAAATGGAGTTGTTGAAAGGAAAAACAGGACCTTGATCACTCTTGCAAGAACAATGATTGATGAGTATAACACACCGGAGAGGTTTTGGGCCGAAGCTGTCAACACTGCATGTTATGCATCAAACAGGCTATTTCCTCACCGGCTGCTTGTGAAGACTCCCTATGAACTGCTAAATGGGAAAAAGCCAGACGTCTCCTTCTTTCGGGTGTTTGGATGCAAATGCTACATCTTCAAGAAACGCCATCACCTAGGGAAGTTTCAAAGACGTTGTGATATTGGTTTTCTTTTGGGTTATTCATTAAAATCCAAAGCATATCGAGTATTCAATCATGCCACTGGCGTGGTAGAAGAAACATATGATGTGGAATTTGATGAGACTAATGGCTCCCAAGGAGCACTTGAGAATTTTGATGATGTAGGTGATGAGCCACTTAGGGAAGCAATGAAGAACATGCCAATTGGAGCTATTAAACCAAAAGAAGATGAAGAAGAGGTGCAAAACATTGACAAGCCTTCTTCATCAAATGTACCACAAGATGATGATAAAGATGAGAGGCATGCAAATGAAGATACATTTGTCTCTCATGAACAAGCAAGGGTACAAGCCGAAGATGTTGATGCTCCAGGATCTTCTTCCCAAGTGGTCAACATGAGAAATTCATCACTACTTCAAGCTCATCCTCAAAACCAAATCATCGGGAGTCCTTCACAAGGGGTTATTACTCGATCCCATAGACATGCTTCTTTTATTGAACATCACTCCTTTGTTTCTTGTGTTGAGCCTACTTGTATAGATGAGGCGCTACAGGATCCGGACTGGGTGAATGCCATGCATGAAGAACTTAACAACTTCACCCGTAACGAAGTTTGGACCCTAGAGAAGCCCCCACAAGATGCAAGAATCATTGGAACAAAGTGGGTGTTCAGAAACAAACAAGATGATCAAGGTGTGATTGTAAGGAACAAGGCAAGACTTGTTGCAAAAGGATTCTCTCAAGTTGAAGGCTTAGATTTTGGAGAGACCTTTGCACCGGTTGCTCGACTGGAAGCCATCCGTATCCTACTTGCATATGCATCATGCTATGATATAAAACTTTATCAAATGGATGTAAAAAGTGCATTTTTAAATGGCTTCATAAATGAACTTGTATATGTTGAGCAACCACCTGGATTTGAAGACCCTAGATATCCTAACCATGCTTACAGGTTGTCCAAGGCGCTATATGGGCTAAAGCAAGCTCCAAGGGCTTGGTATGAGCGCCTTCGCGACTTCCTCATCGAAAAGGGCTTCAAGATCGGGACCGTCGACACAACTCTCTTCACAAAGAAACATAACAGTGATATTTTCATTTGTCAAGTATATGTTGATGATATAATTTTTGGCTCGACAAATGATTATCATTGCAAGGAATTTGGTGAGTTGATGTCGAAGGAGTTCGAGATGTCAATGATTGGTGAGCTAACGTACTTTCTCGGCTTTCAAGTCAAGCAAATGAAAGATGGTAACTTTCTCTCACAAGAGAAGTATACCAAAGACTTGTTGAAAAGGTTCAACATGGAGAAGTGCAAACCAATCAAGACCCCCATGCCTACAAATGGACATCTCGACCTAGATGAGGGAGGTAACCCGGTTAATCAAACTCTCTACCGTTCTATGATTGGTAGTTTATTGTACCTTACCGCATCTAGGCCCGATATCATGTTTAGTGTCTGCATGTGTGCTAGATTTCAATCTAATCCTAAGAAAGCTCATCTTCGCGCTGTTAAGAGAATTCTTAGGTATCTCGGGCACACCACAAGCGTTGGTCTGTGGTATCCCAAAGGAGCTACTTTTGATTTAATTGGCTATTCCGATTCGGATTATGTCGGTTGCAAAATTGATAGGAAAAGTACTTCTGGGGGATGCCACCTGCTTGGTAGATCACTAGTTTCATGGACATCCAAAAAGCAAAACAGTGTTGCCTTGTCAACTGCCGAAGCAGAATACATTGCCGCGGGTGCTTGTTGCACACATATTTTATATATGAAACAAACTCTTCTAGACTATGGCGTAGTTCTAGAAAAGATACCTTTGTTGTATGACAATGAGAGTGCTGTTAAAATTGCTAATAATCCTGTACAACACTCTCGCACCAAGCACATTGATATCCGTCATCACTTCCTTAGAGATCATGTTGCTAAAGGAGATATCATTTTAGAAGGAGTGAGGTCGGAAGATCAATTAGCGGATATTTTCACTAAGCCACTTGATAAGACCCGCTTTTGCATGTTGAGGAATGAACTAAATATTCTTGATCTCAGAAATTTTAAGTAAAATGTCAAATGGTGTTGTCAAGCTTGCATTGCATGTTTAAATTTCTTGTATTGCATCTAGGGCTTGTCTAACCTAGTTGAGATAACCGCCAACAAAGCGAGTGAAAAAGCTTAACTCGGATCAAACTTGACAAGTCTTAGTTTTAAGCTTTTAGCACTTAAATTCTTACTTTTTATGCAATTGTTGGTTCTTGAAATATGCATGAGGTACTGCACTTAGGGGGAGTATTCAAAACTCAAATCACTCATGAAAACCCCTAGTGCAAGCCAAAATGCAAATTTCACCATTTGCCTATTTTCTCTAAGAATTATCTAGCCTATGGCAAAATATTTTGAAAAGTATATGAGGGTGCCAATACCTGTCCCAACAAGTGTTATTTTGTGTGATTATAAGTTGGGATTTGGTTTGGTTGGGAACTAGATAGAAAATTTCAAAAAATTCAAATTTTCCCTCTGTCTGGGCTCACCGGACAGTCAGGTGTGCACCGGACACTGCACTGTGCAATGTCCGGTGCACCGGCAGCCGCGCGCTAAAATTCCTTTCTCCTGTGCGCTGTCCGGTGGTTCACCGAACAGCTACTGTGCGCTGTCCGGTGTGCACCGGACAGGCACTGTATACTGTCCGGTGCGCCCATACTCTGTTTTTAAAAAATCCCTCTCTGCCCGAGCCCGTGGCCTGGCTCAGTTCTTTCTCCCCTGCCCGCGTCTGCTCTCGGTCTCAGGCCCTTCCCTCCCTTCACCGGCGATCTTCCTCCCCGGCGGCGATCCTCCGGCGCCCTATGCCTGCGACCCTCGCTCGGTGAGCAGCACTCCGCTCTCCTCTCCCTCTATCCCTTTCTCTCTTGTTCTCGGTCTCTGAGGCAGTGAAGCACTTCTGTTTCCACCCCTTTTGCCCAATTCCAAATCCTGTGAAATCTTGTGAATCCATGTTGTGGCCATTTGTGTGTCTCTGTGTGCCTTGAGCATTTCTGCAGGCTCTTAGCTCCTTCGAGAGGGTTTTCACACCTCAAACAGCCATTTCTTCGAAACCCTAAACCACCGCCCTCCACGTGTTCGGTGAAATGCCCAAACCAGCGAAAAATGCTCCAATTGAACCCAAATTTTTCAGGCACCTTCACAACACTTCCAGTAACACTTTTGCCAAATTTCACGCCAATCCGAGATTCGAGGCTTCTATTTCACTCAATTCCCCGTTTTGAGCGATCGTTTTCGAGCCGAGTGCCCAAATCTCTTTTTCTTCGTCTAAATTCAAACCAAGCACACACTTCACTCATATTCACCTATCTAAACCTATTCGTGAAGTATCGGCTCAATTCCATGTCGTTTCGTGCCTCAATTCAAATTCCAAACCTCCTATGACACTATTTATCATTCAAACGTCGTTTTCACGTCGTTTGGCCTCTCGATCGTCTCATCTCGTGTTTCCTGTGCCATATTTCTCTGTGTATGTATTTATTCACATTTCATATTCTTATGACTATGTGACTAATACGTGCTCACCTCTTCTGTCATTTCAGTGACCTTTGACTGCCCGTGTGCCGTCTCCTATCCTACCTGGATCGTCACCTCTCGTGTGAACTTTCCAGGTAGCCATCTCATCCTTTGATATTCTATCAGATATTATCAACTTATGCTTAGCCTCTCTCTCTCCTTTGCAGTCGTCAGATTCAGGATGCCGCGCACGAAGAATGTGTCGGCGCCAGGGGGAGGCGATGATGAGGATCCTCATCGTCCCTTCAGGCAGGTCAAGGGCAAGACAGTATATTTGGAGCAGCAGGAAGGCCGCAAGAAGCGGCGTATGGACAGAGCAGCCCGTGCAGCAGCAGCAGCAGCAGCAGCCGCTGCGCAGGCCGAGCTTGGAGATCAGCCACAGACTCCGTCAGATCAGATAGCGTACCGTGTTCGTCGCCTCGCCTCCCGGTCTCGCTCCTCCACTCACACCACTGCTTCCACTCCACCACCCACTCTGCCTGCTCCCGTCACCCCTGTTGCGCCATCCACCACCACAGCCATACCCGCTACCTCCACTACACCAGCTTCCACTGCTCCTCCTACCGCTCCCGCTTCAGCCCCTCCTATCCCTCCTACCGCTCCCGCTTCAGCTCCTCCTATCCCTCCACCTCGATTCCGGGAGCGCGATGAGACTGAGGTACAACCACTTGCTGCGGATCCCAGACTTTTTGATCTTCAGCGTGCTACAGCGGCATGGGTACGTAGGTTCAGATACGTACTCGTGGAGTCTTGGTTACCGGCTCAGAGGGACCCTGCTGCAGTTGATCTTTTCAGCACCCGTATTCAGGAGTCCTTTTTCAGAGCTCAGATGTCTGCTCAGATTGCTCTGCGTGCGCACCGGCTTTTGGATCTTCCAGCTTTTCTTCGTGCCGCTGGTGCTGACTCTGAGGTGCACCTCACATATCTGCCTGGCCTTCTGACTCTTTTGACTACCAGCGGCAGGTATGTTGAGGAATGGGTCCGAGTATTCTACGCGACTGTATGGATCGACCCTGACCATCACTGGATGAGGTTTCGTTTTGAGCGAGAGGATGTCACTATTAATGCCAGTCAGATTCGCCAGCTCTTTGGATTTCCCGAGTCGACGACTCGACTTCACAGCCTATGCTACGGCACCTCTGACCCTCCTCGTCGCCCTCACGGCGGTGTGGCTCCGGGTACAACTCACGTCGCGGCTCTGTTCCGCCCGCCCTTCTCAGATGGGTCGCGACGTTCACCGGCAGATTTCACCACAGCAGCTAAGTACTTATTTGAGCTTATCAGACGGACTCTTCTGCCGAGGATGGGATACAGGGAGGCTACCACTCATATCCAGCTCTGGCTCCTTGGTGCCATGGTCTCTCACTCTGAGTTTGACGTCGTGGATTTCCTTATCTGTGAGATCGAGGACACCGTTTTGGATGGCATTCGTGCTCGTCGACAGTTGCCATATGCTCACTATTTGTGCCACATTTTTGCACAGCTGATTCAGCCTCCACAGTTTCAGGGCACACTTGAGGCCTCATGCCTCGGCTTTGGATCCTACCTTCCAGCGCCTGAGGATCCTGTGCCAGCTTCTGCTCCAGTTTTTAGCACTCAGGCCGAGGATGCTGCTCACCATCCGTTCGTAGCTCAGGAAGCGGCAGTTGATGATGATGATGATGACGATGATTTTGGGATTCCGCCTCCTCCTATGCCTCCTCGCTCACATGATCATGAGGCTGGGAGTTCTAGTGCTACCCCTGCTGCCCCTTCTGCTGTTGACCCTGCACTTGCTTCGATTCTTCAGACCCTCACTCAGCAGCAGGCTCACTTGGCAGCCGAGCAGACCCGCCAGGCAGCAGCCCATCAGCAGTTATCCGAGAGGATGCTCTCGATGTTTCAGACCATACAAGACAGACAGGATTCCCTTCAGCAGCAGCTTCTTTAGGATCGGGCTGAGAGCAGGGCATTCATGGCTCTTATGCTACAGCAGTCTGGTGTCTCCGTTCCTCTGGTTCAGTCTGCTCCACCTCCTCCGCTTCACGCTCCTGTTGTGCCAGCGATTCAGTCAGGACCCCTTCTTACGTCTGTTGGTCCTTCTTCCTCTCCGCTCCGTCCGGTCACCCTAGTTTTCATGTCACCGGTTCTCAGCTCTGTCTGCCCTCAGCCGCCAGTGCCACCAGCTTCTGCTATTACCACTACTGTTGTGGCAGTATCTGTGACCTCTTCAGTTCCGGCAGCTTCTGCAGCGCGGCCTCAGTCCGAGTCAGTACCAGCTCCAGCTTCTACAGCAGATCCTAGATCTGAGACTGACTCTGACCCCCCGCCGGCGTTCGCACTGCTGCCTCGACCGCGACCGGATGCGCCCCCGCCGCCTCCTCCCGCTTCAGATGTTTAGGTTTGGGTACCCTTTTGGTGTTTGACGCCAAAGGGGGAGAGATATGAGTTGTGAGAGCTAGGGGGAGTTAGAGAGTTAGTAGAGAGTCATTTTGATGTAATATATGTGCTGGCTACTCTCTGTACTAGCTTGGTGCTTTTGGCTCACAAACTCTATATATACTCTCGATGCTTATGATTGACCGTGTGTATTATGTTTTCACCTTATATGTTATCACCAGTCCTTTAAGTTCTTGTTCATCGATTTGATTTTACTTTTGTATGAACAAGAAACTTATGATGTGTATGCGCCCATTCTTATTATTTTGGTACACACTTCTTCTGTCAAAGATTACTGAGTATAACTAACTATCTTTTCTATTGACAGAAACTTTAAAACAAACTACTCTCACAAATCTTGTAGGGTTGTCATCAATCACCAAAAAGGGGGAGATTGAAAGCATCTAGACCCCTGGTTGGTTTTAGTGATTAATGACAACGTATTGTTATATGTGACTAACGTATGTTTTGCAGAGACAAATGGTAAGTTAGGTCGCATTACAGGTAGAAGTACTACAACGGTGAAAACAATCCCGGAAATAAGAACTCGAAGCGATGGCTAAAACGACGAAACAAAAGGTGAAGGACTACGGAGTCCGAGTGTCAAGGAGATGTGGACACTCGTTATTTAGTTAGGTCTTTTATTCTCTTTTAGTCGTACTATAAAGAGGGGTTGTCGATGAGTAGTTTGACCAAGAGAGTCTAGTGCAGTGTTGGTGCACAATCACACTCACATACAGTGCTAGGTGTCACTCTAGAACTCACTCACATGTTAGAACGAAAACCGATTTGAAAATCAGCTGAAAAACAAGAGATGGGGCACCGGACTGTCCGGTGTGCACCGGACTGTCCGGTGCACCTTGTCAGGTGGGGCCCAGGCTGGCCCTTGGAAGAGTTTCCTCCCCCAGAAACCCGAGAGCGCCTGTTTCGAAAAATGAATTTTAGTGGCACACCGGACATCGCACCGGACTGTCTGGTGTGCACCGGACAGGGACTGTTCACTGTCCGGTGTGCCATGAGTCCAACGGCTAGCTGTCAGAACTAGCCGTTGGAAACGACCGTTGGCCCACCGGTGGCGCACCGGTGGCGCACCGGACTGTCCGGTGTGCCATTGCGCAGTGAGATGCCTGTAACGGCTAGTTGGTGGATGAGGGCTATTTATACCCCTTCCACCCACCATATTCAATGTCTTGCACTCCACATTTATTCCAGCACATTGCTAGAGCATTGCAAGCACCAAAAGCCTTGTGAGGAGATTAGAGAATCTTAATCCGCGTTTGTTCCTCATTAGCGCTAGCGAGAGCCACCTAGAGCACACACCACTTGCATTAGGCTTCTCTTGGTCAAGCGAAAGTCTACGGCTTGTTACTCTTGGTGATCGGCATCACCTAGACGGCTTGGTGGCGTTGGGAGCTCGGTGATCACCGTGAAGATCTTG
Organism: Zea luxurians; assembly: GCA_029449295.1. Taxonomy (NCBI): domain Eukaryota; kingdom Viridiplantae; phylum Streptophyta; class Magnoliopsida; order Poales; family Poaceae; genus Zea; species Zea luxurians. The sequence continues at coordinate 8,885,804 of JAOPSE010000083.1, read as the reverse complement.
TTGGTGACCCAACTCAAGTTTGTAAGCGGTCTTGAGGGATCCACCGCGTCGGAGTGGCAAAGGATCATCTCGTAGTGAGCACTTGGTTCTTGCGAGGATCAAGGGGGAGCGATACCCTTGCGCGGGTGCTCCAACGAGGACTAGTGGAGAGTGCCGACTCTTCGATACCTCGGGAAAAATTGGAGGAGTCTTCTAAACCTTGCTTTACATTCCGCACTTAATTCAAGCACTTTACATTGTGTATCTGTTTAGCAACTATTTGAAGTATTGTCTTAGCATTGTTGTATTTCTAGTATTATATTTTTAGTGCTAGTTGTTGGGGTGAAGTTGGGCTCTTGCTTAGCTCTTGCTTAGGTTTTAATTAGTGTTGATTTTTAGAAAAGCCCAATTCACCCCCCTCTTGGGCATCGTGATCCTTTCATAGGGTATTACGCTCCGGCGGCCTGAACCACTCTAAACCCTTATGTGTTCTTGTGTTCATCGATCACCTAGTAGACAGGCAAAACGCTTAGGCCCCTCCTCATCTAAGGATTTAGGGCGGGTGGGTTCCGCCACCCGGCCGGAGAATTTCCTCTCCGACAATACAAATTGAAGAGATTGTCATTACAAGATACCAATTGAAGTTTAAAACAATAGCAATTGAGATTTTGCTTTCTCAAGATAAGGATATCAACTAATATATTGTTATGACATAAATACCAATGAAAAATATCAATTAAAGCTTTATTTTGAAATTTTTGAAATCGGTGGTGCGATCCTTTTGCTTTAGGCTTAATATTTTCTCCCCCTTTGGCATTAATCGCCAAAAACGAAGACGTTGAGAGCCCTTTAATACTTTCTCCCCATTGGTACAAGTAAATAAGAGTGAAGAATTATACCAATTGAGAGTGATGTTGGAATACCGGAAAAGGGGTAAATAATACCGATGGAGTTGAGTGGAAGAGTTGTCTTTGCCGAATACTCCATTTCCCTTTCAATCTACGACTTAGTATAGAAATATACTTGGAAACACATTAGTCGTAGCCTTGGTACATGAATAATAAGAAATATGCATATGTACCAAACGAAAGAGACATGATCAAAGGTATAGAAATGAGCTATGTGTGCAATGATTCAATCAAAATTCTGAGAATCAAGAATATTTAGCTCATTCCTAAGTTTGCTAAAGGTTTTCTCATCTAATGGCTTAGTAAAGATATCGGCTAATTGATCTTTGGTGTTGACATAAGCTATTTCGATATCCCCTTTGTTGGTGATTCCTTAGAAAGTGATACCGAATGTCTATGTGATTAGTGCGGCTGTGTTCAACGGGATTATCCGCCATGCGGATTGCACTCTCATTATCACATAGGAGAGGGACTTTGCTCAATTTGTAGCCATAGTCCCTGAGGGTTTGCCTCATCCAAAGTAATTACGCACAACAATGGCCTGCAGCAATGTACTTGGCTTTGGCGATGGAAAGAGCTACGGAGTTTTGTTTCTTTGAATCCCATGACACCAAGGATCTCCCTAGAAACTGACAAGTCTCTGATGTGCTCTTCCTATCATTTTTACACCCTGCCCAATCGGCATCGGAATATCCTATTAAATCAAAGGTGGATCCCTTGGGGTACCAAAGCCCAAACTTAGGAGTATAAACTAAATATCTCATGATTCTCTTCACAGCCCTAAGGTGAAATTCCTTAGGATCAGCTTGGAACCTTGCATACATGCATACAAAAAGCATGATATCCAGTCAAGATGCACATAAGTAAAGTAAAGATCCTATCATCGACCGGTATACCTTTTGATCTACGGATTTACCTCCCGTGTCGAGGTCGAGATGCCCATTGGTTCCCATGAGTGTCTTGATGAGTTTGCCATCCTTCGTCCCAAACTTCTTAAGTATGTCTTGAATGTACTTTGTTTGACAGATGAAGGTGCCCTCTTGGAGTTGCTTGATTTGAAATCCAAGAAAATACTTCAACTCTCCCATCATAGACATCTCGAATTTCTGAATCATGATCCTACTAAACTCTTCACAAGTTGATTTGTTAGTAGACCCAAATATGATATCATCAACATATATTTGGCATACGAACAAATCTTTTGCAACAGTTTTAGGAAAGAGTGTAGGATCGACTTTTCCGACTTTGAAGCCATTAGTGATAAGAAAATCTTGCTGGCATTCATACCATGCTCTTGGGGCTTACTTGAGCCCATAAAGCGCCTTTGAGAGTTTATATACATGGTTAGGGTACTCACTATCTTCAAAGCCGGGAGGTTGCTCAACATAGCCCTTTTCCTTGATTGGTCCATTGAGGAAGGCACTTTTCACGTCCATTTGATAAAGCTTAAAGCCATGGTAAGTAGCATAGGCAAGTAGTATGCGAATTGACTCAAGCCTAGCTACGGGTGCATAAGTTTCATCAAAGTCCAAACCTTCGACTTGTGAATAACCTTTGGCCACAAGTCAGGCTTTGTTTCTTGTTACCACACCATGCTCATCTTGCTTGTTGCGAAATACCCATTTGGTACCTACAACATTTTGATTAGGACGTGGAACTAAATGCCATACCTCATTCCTCGTGAAGTTGTTGAGTTCCTCTTGTATTGCCAGCATCCAATCCAGATCTCTTAGTGCATCCTCTATCATGTATGGCTCAATAGAGGAAACAAAAGAGTGAAAAGTGCAAATCAATGTACAAGGTATGTTTCTAGACTTAGTATATTGGTTTGCACACTAATGTGTTTGCCTAAGTGCTAGAAACAGGGCCAACAAAAGAAGGAATGCATTGGAAAAGACTTGGCTATGAACAGCCAAGTATCTGCTCGGGCCTGGCACATCGGACTGTCCGGTGGTGCACCGGACAGCGTCCAGTGCGCTAGGGTGGCCAATGTGAACCGACTGCTCTCAGGAAAACGACAGAGGCGTACGGCTATAATTCACCGAACTATCCGGTGGTGCACTGGACTGTCCGGTGAGCCAATTGGTGCCAGCGCCAACGGTCATCCGCGCGATCAGCGCGCGACACATGGCTTGCTCCAACGGTCGGCTAGATGCACTGGACTGTCCGGTGTGCACCGGACAGTGTCCGGTGTGCCAACCAGCCCCGAGGAGCAACGGTCGGATGCACCTGATTTGGAAGGAGATCGCGCACCGGACTGCTACAGTGACTGTCTGGTGGTGCACCGGACTGTCTGGTGCACCACTCGATAGAAGGCAAGTTTGGCCTTCCAAGTTGGCCTCCAACAACTCCTAGCTGCCTTGGGGCTATAAAAGGGACCCCTAGGCACATGGAGGAGAATACCAAGCTTACAAGAAACATCCTAAGACATCTAGACTCTGCTTTCACGCAATTGGATCATCGTTCTTGAGATTTGAGCACTATTCGAGTTGTAAACTCCTCGCGCAGTGTTTGTGTGCTCACCTTCTCACTTGTGTGTGTGGTTGTGCTGCAGAATTGAGTCTTGCGTGTGTTGCTCTCCCATCCTTACTCTCATGCTTTCTTTGTGATCTCAATTGTAAGGGCGAGAGACTCCAAATTGTGGAGATTCCTCGCAAACAGGAAAAATACTCTAAAGGAAAAGATCGGGGTATTCAAGTTGATCATTGGATCGCTTGAAAGGGGTTGAGTGCAACTCTCGTCCATTGGGACGCCACAATGTGGAAGTAGGCAAGTGTTACTTGGCCGAACCACGGGATAAAAATTGTCTCGTGTGTTGCTTATTGTGATTGCTTTGTTCGCACGAGCGTGTTTCTTAGCCACTTGATTTCACTAACACCTTGATAATCAACTTTGTGGCTATTTAGTGTTAAATTTTATAGGATCACCTATTCACCCCCCTCTAGGTGCTCTCAATAAGAATAAAACATTTGCTACTAAAGACTCTAAAATATGAAACATTGGGTTTTTTACCGGTGAGGAGTTCGTAAGATGTCTTCTTGAGGATTTAGTGAAGGTAGAGCCGGTTGATGGAGTAGCAGGCGGTGTTAATCGCCTCGGCCCAAAACCGGTCTCGTGTCTTGTACTCATCAAGCATGGTCCTTGCCATGTCCAGTAGAGTTCTATTCTTCCTCTCCACTACACCATTTTGTTGAGGTGTGTAGGGAGAAGAGAACTCATGCTTGATTCCCTCATCCTCAAGAAATCCTTCAATTTGTGAATTCTTGAACTCCGTCCCATTATCGCTTATTATCTTTTTGATCCTTAATCCGAACTTGTTTTGAGCCCGTCTTTAGAATACCTTTAAGGTCTCTTGGGTTTGTGTTTTTTCCTGCAAAAATAATACCCAAGTGAAGCGAGAATAATCATCCACAATAACTAGACAGTACTTATTCCCGCCGATGCTTATGTAAGCTATCGGGCCAAATAAATCCATGTGGAGTAGCTCGAGCGGCATGTCAGTCGTCATAATATTCTTGTGTGGATGGTGGGCACCAACTTGCTTTCCTGCTTGGCATGCGCTACAAACCCTGTCTTTCTCAAAATGAACATTTGTTAGTCCCAAAATGTGTTCTCCCTTTAGAAACTTGTGAAGATTCTTCATTCCAACATGGGCCAGTCGGCGATGCCAGAGCCAACCCATATTAGTCTTAGCAATTAAACAAGTGTTGAGTTCAGCTGTGTTTTCATTAAAATCAACTAAATATAGCTGACCCTCTAACACTCCCTTAAATGCTATTGGATCATCACTTCTTCTAAAGACAGTAACACCTACATCTGTAAAAAGACAGTTGTAGCCCATTTTGCATAATTGAGAAACTGAAAGCAAATTGTAATATAAAGAATCTACAAGAAAAAACATTGGAAATAGAATGGTCCGGTGATATAGCAATTTTACCAAGTCCTTTGACCAAACCTTGATTTCCATCCCCGAATGTGATAGCTCGTTGGGGATCTTCGTTTTTCTCATAGGAGGAGAACATTCTCGTCTCCCCTGTCATGTGGTTTGTGCATCTGCTATCAATTATCCAACTTGAACCCCCGGATGCATAAACCTGCAAAACAATTTTAGGCCTTGTTCTTAGGTAACTAAACCGTCTTGGGTCCTTTGATGTTAGAAACAAGCACCTTGGGTACCCAAACACAAGTCTTTAAACTCTTGTGTTTGCCCCCAACATATTTGGTAACTACTTTGCCTGATTTGTTAGTAAGCACATAGGATGCATCAAAAGTTTTAAATGAAATGTTATGCTCATTTGATGCAGTAGGAGTTTTCCTTTTAGGCAATTTAACATGAGTTGATTGCCTAGAGCTAGAAGCCTCATTTTTATACATAAATGCATGATGAGAAGCAGTGTGAGGTTTTCTAGCATGAATTCTCCTAATTTTGTGCTCAAGATAATTAGCAGGATATAAAATGTAGCCTTCATTATCCCGAACCATGGGAGCCTTGCCCTTAACAAAGTTGGACAATCTCTTAGGGGCATTAAGCTTGACATTGCTTCCCTCTTGGAAACCAATGTCGTCCTTAATGCCAGGGTGTCTCCCATTATAGAGCATGATTCTAGCAAATTTAAACTTTTCATTTTCAAGTTCATGCTCATTGATTTTAGCAGTTAATTTGACTATGTGATCATTTTGTTGTTTAATCATAGCAAGGTGATCATCAATAGCTTCTACATTAACATCTCTACATCTATTACAAATAGAAACATGCTCAACAGAAGATATAGAGGATTTGCAAACATTTAATTCTTCTAACTTAGAGTTTAATCTAGCATTTTCATCTCTAAGACAGGAAATGGAATCATTGCAAACATTCAATTTTTCAATCTTAGAAATCAAATTATCATTTTTAGTTCTAAGACTAGAAATTGTATCATTGCAAATATTCAATTCATCAATCTTAGCATTTAGACTAGCATTTTCATTTTTGAGACTGATAATTGAATCATGGCAAATGCTAAGCTCCTTAGTCAGTTTTTCACATTTTTCTACTTCCTGAGCATAAGCATTCTTCAACTTAACATGTTTCTTGTTTTCTTTAATAAGGAAGTCCTCTTGGTTTTGAGAGCACCTAGAGGGGGGGTGAATAGGTGATCCTGTAAAAACTTAAACTAATAGCCACTAAAAAGTTGTTAAGTGTTAGCACAAGTATTGCCAAGTGGCTAGAGAGGAGTCAAACACAATAACCACAAGAAAGCAATCACAGAGATGACACGGTGGTTATCCCGTGGTTCGGCCAAGTACAAAACTTGCCTACTCCACGTTGTGGCGTCCCAACGGACGAGAGTTGCACTCAACTCCTCTCAAGTGATCCAATGATCAACTTGAATACCACGGTGTTTTTCTTTTCTTTGCTCTTTTCCCGTTTGCGAGGAATCTCCACAACTTGGAGTCTCTCGCCCTTACAATTGAGTTTCACAAAGAATCACGGAGTAAGGAAGGGAAGCAACACACACAAATCCACAGCGAAATGCGCACACACACGGCCGAGAATCGAGCTCAAATGACTATCTCAAGGTTCTCACTAGAACGGAGCTCGAATCACTTAGAATCACAAACGAATGCGCAAAGAACGTGTGTGGATGATCAAGAATGCTCAAAGGTTGCTTGGTGGTCTCCTCCATGCGCCTAGGGGTCCCTTTTATAGCCCCAAGGCAGCTAGGAGCCGTTGAGAACAATTCTGGAAGGCCATCCTTGCCTTCTGTCGTCGGGTGCACCGGACAGTCCGGTGCACACCGGACACTGTCCGGTGCCCGATTTCTTTCCCAAAATGGCGCTGCCGACCGTTGCAGATCTGGGAGCCGTTGGCGCACCGGACATGTCCGGTGCACACCGGACAGTCCGGTGCCCCCTCCCGACCGTTGGCCCGGCCACGTGTCACGCGCAGAATCCGCGGCCGACCGTTGGCCCAGCCGACCGTTGGCTCACCGGACAGTCCGGTGCACACCGGACAGTCCGGTGAATTTTAGCCGTACGCCGTCGGCGAATTCCCGAGAGCGGCCTGTTCGCGCCGAGGAAGTCTGGCGCACCGGACACTGTCCGGTGCACCACCGGACAGTCCGGTGCTCCAGACCGAACAACCTTTTGGCTGTACACAACCAACTTTTCTCTTTATTCAATTTTTCCTGTTTCAAGCACTTAGACACAATACATTAGTCTTCAAAACAATGTACTAAGGCTTAGAAACATACCTTTACTTCATGATTTGCACCTTGTTCATCCATGGACATAAATTCACATTTAAACACTTGTGTTGACACTCAATCACCAAAATACTTGGAAATGGCCCAAGGGCACATTTCCCTTTCAATCTCCCCCTTTTTGGTGATTTATGCCAACACAACATAAAGCGTCTAGAACAAGTGCAAATTCACTTCAAATAAAGCTCATTTTTGTTTTGAATCGAATTTGGCATATATGGATCATCCTTTGCCACCACTTGGTTTGTTTTTGCAAATCAAACTCAGATCTCTATCTCTAAGTCAAACACACATGTTGAAGCATAAAGAGAGTCATTCCAAAAGAGATTGATCAAAGATTTCAAAAACTCCCCCTTTTTTTCATAATTGCTACTTCTCCCCACAAGAAGCCAACTTTTGACACAAGAGGCAATAAAAGAGTTTTGTCAAACCAAAAAGCTCTACTTTACTATTTTTAAATTTCTCAAGTGGTAGCTGATCCATTTATCACTTTGGCATTTATCACTTTGGCCTTTATTTTCTCCCCCTTTGGCATCAAGCACCAAAACGGGATCAATCTTGGCCCTTTAACCCCATTGCCTCACAAAAATCTTCAATTAAGATCAAATGGCAATAAGAGTTCATGAGATGAACTTGGAATAAGTTACCCTCTCATCGGAGTGCAGTGGAAGTCTTTCATGGTCCAAGTCCACCTTTTCCCTTTCAATTCTCCTTTGAGACTAAGACAAGCAAACTCAAGCATATGGTTAGTCTCAAAGGGTCAAGTTGTAACACATCTCCCCCTAAAACTGTGCATCACTTTGCAACGGACTTGTGAGGTCCAGGGAGTGTTTGTACAACTTGAGCACCACAATAAGCAACAAAATGCAGAATGAACATGATCAAAGGCATAAACACATGTATGCTACAATTCAATCCAAGTTCCGCGAATCTAAGACATTTAGCTCACTACGCAACCTGCAAAAGGTCTTCTCATCTAGAGGTTTGGTAAAGATATCGGCTAGCTGGTTCTCGGTGCTAACATGAAACACTTCGATATCCCCCTTTTGCTGGTGGTCTCTCAAAAAGTGATGCTGGATGTCTATGTGCTTTGTGCGGCTGTGCTCAACAGGATTTTCCGCCATGCGGATAGCACTCTCATTATCACATAGGAGTGGGACTTTGCTCAGATTGTAGCCAAAGTCCCTGAGGGTTTGCCTCATCCAGAGTAGTTGCGCGCAACACTGTCCTGCGGCAACGTACTCGGCCTCAGCGGTGGATAGGGCAACGGAAGTTTGTTTCTTAGATTTCCATGACACCAAGGACCTTCCTAAGAATTGGCACGTCCCCGATGTACTCTTCCTATCGACCTTACATCCAGCATAATCGGAGTCTGAGTATCCAATTAGATCAAAGGTAGACCCCTTTGGATACCAGAGCCCGAGGCAAGGCGTAGCAACTAAATATCTAAGGATTCGCTTCACCGCCACTAAGTGGCACTCCTTAGGATCGGATTGAAATCTAGCACACATGCATACGCTAAGCATAATATCCGGTCTACTAGCACATAAGTAAAGTAATGACCCTATCATTGACCGGTATGCTTTTTGATCAACGGACTTACCACCTTTGTTGAGGTCGGTGTGCCCGTCGGTTCCCATCGGCGTCTTTGCGGGCTTGGCGTCCTTCATCCCAAACCGCTTTAGCAAGTCTTGCGTGTACTTCGTTTGGGAGATGAAGGTGCCGTCCTTGAGTTGCTTCACTTGGAACCCAAGGAAGTAGTTCAACTCACCCATCATCGACATCTCGAATTTCTGCGTCATCACCCTGCTAAACTCTTCACAAGACTTTTTATTAGTAGACCCAAATATTATGTCATCGACATAAATTTGGCACACAAATAAATCACCATCACATGTCTTAGTGAAAAGAGTTGGATCGGCTTTCCCAACCTTGAAAGCATTAGTAATTAAGAAATCTCTAAGGCATTCATACCATGCTCTTGGGGCTTGCTTAAGTCCATAGAGCGCCTTAGAGAGCTTACACACGTGGTCGGGGTACCGTTCATCCTCGAAGCCAGGGGGTTGCTCTACGTACACTTCCTCCTTGATTGGCCCGTTGAGGAAAGCGCACTTCACATCCATTTGGTACAACCTGAAAGAATGGTGAGCGGCATATGCTAGCAAGATACGAATTGATTCTAGCCTTGCCACAGGAGCAAATGTCTCCTCAAAGTCCAATCCTGCGACTTGGGCATAACCTTTTGCCACAAGTCGAGCCTTGTTCCTTGTCACCACCCCGTGCTCGTCCTGTTTGTTGCGGAACACCCACTTGGTTCCCACGACATTTTGCTTGGGACGAGGCACCAGTGTCCAAACTTCATTGCGCTTGAAGTTGTTTAACTCCTCTTGCATGGCCAACACCCAGTCCGGATCTAGCAAGGCCTCTTCTACCCTGAAAGGCTCAATAGAAGAGACAAAGGAGTAATGCTCACAAAAATTAACTAATCGAGATCGAGTAGTTACTCCCTTGCTGATATCACCTAGAATTTGATCGACGGGATGATCCCTTTGAATCATCGCTCGAACTTGGGTTGGAGGTGCCAGTTGCGCTTCTTCCTCCATCACATGATCATCTTGTGCTCCCCCTTGATCACACGCCTCCTGTTGATGAACCTGTTCATCATCTTGAGTTGGGGGATGCACCATAGTTGAGGAAGAAGGTTGATCTTGCTCATCTTGTTCCTGTGGTCGCACATCACCGATCGCCATGGTTCGTATAGCGGCCGTCGGAACATCTTCTTCATCTACATCATCACAATCAACAACTTGCTCTCTTGGAGAGCCATTAGTCTCATCAAATACAACGTCGCTAGAGACTTCAACCAAACCCGATGATTTGTTGAAGACTCTATACGCCTTTGTATTTGAATCATAACCTAATAAAAACCCTTCTACAGCTTTGGGAGCAAACTTAGAATTTCTACCCTTCTTCACTAGAATGTAGCATTTGCTCCCAAATACACGAAAGTACGATACATTGGGTTTGTTACCGGTTAGCAGCTCATACGACGTCTTCTTGAGGAGGCGATGTAGGTAGACCCGGTTGATGGCGTGGCAAGCCGTGTTCACGGCTTCCGACCAAAAGCACTCGGGGGTCTTGAATTCTCCAAGCATTGTCCTCGCCATGTCGATTAGCGTCCTGTTCTTCCTCTCTACCACACCATTTTGTTGTGGTGTGTAGGGAGCGGAGAACTCATGCTTGATCCCTTCCTCCTCAAGGAACTCCTCCACTTGAAGGTTCTTGAACTCGGACCCGTTGTCGCTCCTTATCTTCTTCACCTTGAGCTCAAACTCATTTTGAGCTCTCCTGAGGAAGCGCTTTAGGGTCCCTTGGGTTTCAGACTTATCCTGCAAAAAGAACACCCAAGTGAAGCGGGAAAAATCATCAACAATAACTAGACCATACTTACTTCCTCCTATGCTCAGATAGGCGACGGGTCCGAAGAGGTCCATATGCAGCAGCTCCAGAGGTCTTGACGTGGTCATCACATTCTTGCTGTGATGCGCTCCTCCCACCTGTTTACCTGCCTGACAGGCTGCACAAGGTCTATCTTTTTCGAAATGAACATTGGTTAGACCTATCACGTGTTCTCCCTTTAGAAGCTTGTGGAGATTCTTCATCCCCACATGTGCTAAGCGGCGATGCCACAGCCAGCCCATGCAAGTCTTAGCCATTAAGCATGCATCTAGACCGGCCTCTTCTTTTGCAAAATCAACTAAGTAAAGTTTGCCGTCTAGTACACCTTTAAAAGCTAGTGAACCATCACATCTTCTAAAGACAGACACATCTACATTTGTAAATAAACAATTATATCCCATTTGACATAATTGACTAACAGATAGCAAATTATAACCAAGAGACTCTACTAAAAACACATTTGAAATAGAGTGCTCATTAGAAATTGCAATTTTACCTAGCCCTTTTACCTTGCCTTGATTCCCATCACCGAATATAATTGAATCTTGGGAATCTTTACTCTTGACGTAGGAGGTGAACATCTTCTTCTCCCCCGTCATATGGTTTGTGCATCCGCTGTCTATAATCCAGCTTGAACCCCCGGATGCATAAACCTGCAAGGCAAATTTAGGCTTGGGACTTAGGTACCCAACTCATGTTGGGTCCTACAAGGTTAGTGCAAATATCCTTAGGGACCCAAATGCAAGTTTTATCACCCTTGCATTTAGCCCCTAACTTCCTAGCAATTACCTTTCTATCCTTTCTACAAATTGCAAAGGAAGCATTCAAAGCACAGTAAATTGTAGAAGGACTATTCATAACTTTTCTAGGAATATTAACAATATTCTTCCTTGGCATATGATGAATATTTTTCCTAGGCATATTTCTATTATGCACATAAGAAGAACTGGAAGCAATCATGACATGAGCATCAAAATCATCATAAGCATTGTAACCCCTATAAGCACTTCTAGGTTGTCTTCTATCATGATACAAAAAAGCATGGTTCTTTTTAGCACTAGTAGCCATAGGGGCCTTCCCTTTCTCCTTAGCGGGAATGGGAGCCTTATGGCTTGTTAAGTTCTTGGCTTCCCTTTTAAAGCCAAGTCCATCCTTAATGGAGGGGTGTCTACCAACAGTGTAGGCATCCCTAGCAAATTTCAGTTTATCAAAATTACTCTTGCTAGTCTTAAGTTGAGCATTAAGACTAGCTAATTCATCATTCAATTTTGAAATAGAAACTAAGTGTTCACTACAAGCATTAATATCAATGTCCTTACACCTAGTGCAAATTTCAACATGTTCAACACAAGAGTTGGATTTATTTGCTTCTACTAGTTTAGCATTTAAATCATCGTTTATGCTCTTTAAGTTAGAAATAGAATCATGGCATGTAGACACTTCACAAGCAAGCATTTCATTCCTCTTAATTTCTAATGCAAGGGATTTTTGAGCTTCTACAAACTTATCATGTTCTTCATACAACAAATCCTCTTGCTTTTCTAAAAGTATATTCTTTTCATTCAAGGCATCAATTAATTCATTAATTTTGTCTATCTTAGATCTATCTAGGCCTTTGAACAAACATGAATAATCTACTTCATCCTCATCACTAGACTCGTCCTCACTTGAAGAAGCATAGGTAGAGTTGCGAGTACATACCTTCTTCTCCCTTGCCATAAGGCATGTATGACGCTCGTTGGGGAAGAGGGTTGATTTGTTGAAGGCGGTGGCGGTGAGTCCTTCATTGTCGGAGTCGGAAGAGGTGCAATCCGAGTCCCACTCCTTGCCTAGATGCGCCTCGCCCTTTGCCTTCTTGTAATGCTTCTTCTTTTCCCTCTTGTTCCCTTGGTCCTGATCACTATCATTGTCAGGACAGTTAGCAATAAAATGACCAAGCTTACCGCATTTGAAGCATGAGCGCTTCCCCTTGGCTTTGGTCTTGCTTGGCTGTCCCTTGTGACCCTTTAGTACCGTCTTGAAGCGTTTAATGATGAGAGCCATCTCTTCATCATTAAGTCCGGCCGCCTCAATTTGTGCCACCTTGCTAGGTAGCGCCTCCTTGCTTCGTGTTGCTTTGAGAGCAAAAGGTTGCGGCTCGTTGATTGGACCGTTTAGAGCGTCGTCGACGTATCTCGCCTCCTTGATCATCATCCGCCCGCTTACGAATTTTCCGAGTACCTCCTCGGGCGTCATCTTCGTGTACCTGGGATTCTCACGAATATTGTTTACGAGATGAGGATCAAGAACGGTAAAGGACCTTAGCATTAGGCGGACGACGTCGTGGTCCGTCCATCGCGTGCTTCCGTAGCTCCTTATTTTGTTGATAAGGGTCTTGAGCCGGTTGTATGTTTGAGTTGGCTCCTCTCCCCTTATCATGGCGAATCGTCCAAGCTCGCCTTCCACCAACTCCATCTTGGTGAGCATGGTGATGTCGTTCCCCTCGTGAGAGATTTTGAGGGTGTCCCATATCTGCTTGGCATTGTCCAAGCCGCTCACCTTATTGTACTCTTCCCTGCACAAAGATGCTAAGAGAACAGTAGTAGCTTGTGCATTTCTATGAATTTGTTCATTTATAAGCATAGGGCTATCCGAGCTATCAAATTTCATTCCATTCTCCACAATCTCCCATATGCTTGGATGGAGAGAGAATAAGTGACTATGCATTTTGTGACTCCAAAATCCGTAGTCCTCCCCATCGAAGTGTGGGGGTTTGCCGAGAGGAATGGAAAGCAAGTGCGAATTCGAACTATGTTGAATACGTGAATAATCAAATGAAAAGTTCGAATTGACCGTCTTTTTGTAGTCGTTGTTGTCGTCCTTTTGGGAAGAAGTGGACTCATCGCAGTCGTCGTAGTAGACGATCTCCTTGATGCGCCTTGTCTTCTTCTTCTTCCCATCTTTGCGTCTGTGGCCTGAGCCCGAGTCGTTGGACTTGTCATCCCTTGGCTCGTTGACAAAGAACTCCTTCTCCTTGTCGTTGATCACAATTCCCTTCCCCTTAGGATCCATCTCTTCGGGCGGCTAGTCCCTTTCTTGAAGAGAACGGCTCTGATACCAATTGAGAGCACCTAGAGGGGGGGTGAATAGGTGATCCTGTAAAAACTTAAACTAATAGCCACTAAAAAGTTGTTAAGTGTTAGCACAAGTATTGCCAAGTGGCTAGAGAGGAGTCAAACACAATAACCACAAGAAAGCAATCACAGAGATGACACGGTGGTTATCCCGTGGTTCGGCCAAGTACAAAACTTGCCTACTCCACGTTGTGGCGTCCCAACGGACGAGAGTTGCACTCAACTTCTCTCAAGTGATCCAATGATCAACTTGAATACCACGGTGTTTTTCTTTTCTTTGCTCTTTTCCCGTTTGTGAGGAATCTCCACAACTTGGAGTCTCTCGCCCTTACAATTGAGTTTCACAAAGAATCACGGAGTAAGGAAGGGAAGCAACACACACAAATCCACAGCGAAATGCGCACACACACGGCCGAGAATCGAGCTCAAATGACTATCTCAAGGTTCTCACTAGAACGGAGCTCGAATCACTTAGAATCACAAACGAATGCGCAAAGAACGTGTGTGGATGATCAAGAATGCTCAAAGGTTGCTTGGTGGTCTCCTCCATGCGCCTAGGGGTCCCTTTTATAGCCCCAAGGCAGCTAGGAGCCGTTGAGAACAATTCTGGAAGGCCATCCTTGCCTTCTGTCGTCGGGTGCACCGGACAGTCCGGTGCACACCGGACACTGTCCGGTGCCCGATTTCTTTCCCAAAATGGCGCTGCCGACCGTTGCAGATCTGGGAGCCGTTGGCGCACCGGACATGTCCGGTGCACACCGGACAGTCCGGTGCCCCCTCCCGACCGTTGGCCCGGCCACGTGTCACGCGCAGAATCCGCGGCCGACCGTTGGCCCAGCCGACCGTTGGCTCACCGGACAGTCCGGTGCACACCGGACAGTCCGGTGAATTTTAGCCGTACGCCGTCGGCGAATTCCCGAGAGCGGCCTGTTCACGCCGAGGAAGTCTGGCGCACCGGACACTGTCCGGTGCACCACCGGACAGTCCGGTGCTCCAGACCGAACAACCTTTTGGCTGTACACAACCAACTTTTCTCTTTATTCAATTTTTCCTGTTTCAAGCACTTAGACACAATACATTAGTCTTCAAAACAATGTACTAAGGCTTAGAAACATACCTTTACTTCATGATTTGCACCTTGTTCATCCATGGACATAAATTCACATTTAAACACTTGTGTTGACACTCAATCACCAAAATACTTGGAAATGGCCCAAGGGCACATTTCCCTTTCAGGTTTTCTAAGAGATCATCCCTCTCATTAATGGTCTCAATTAGTTCATTTAATTTTTTCTTTTGTTCCATGTTAAGGTTGGCAAAAAGGGACATTAAATCATCTTCACTTTCACTAGAACTACCCTCATCACTAGATGTGGTATACTTGGGGTGGTTCTAGATTGTACCTTCTTTTTGTAGTCCTTAGCTATGAAACACTTGTGGCCGATGTTGGGGAAGAGGAGTCCCTTGTTGACGGCGATGTTGGCGGCATCCTCGTCGGAGGAGGAGTCGGTGGAGCTCTCGTCGGAGTCCCATTCCCGACACACGTGGGTATCACCGTCCTTCTTCTTGTAGTATCTCTTCTTCTCCTTCTTCTTCCCCCTCTTGTCGTCGCCCATTTAGCAATAAAATGACCAGGCTTACCACATTTGTAGCACACCCTTTTGGAGCGAGGTTTGTAGTCTTTCCCCCTTCTTTGCTTGAGGATTTGGCGGAAGCTTTTGATGATGAGCGTCATTTCCTCGTTGTCAAGCTTGGAGGCGTTGATGGGAAGCCTACTTGATGTAGACTCCTCTTTATTTTCTTCCGTCGCTTTGAATGCGACGGGTTGCACTTCGGGTGTGGAGGTGGCGCCTTGCTCCAAGTTTACGATGTGTTTGGAGTCTTTGATCATTAGCTCAAAGCTCACAAACTTGCCTATCACTTCCTCGGAAGACATTAATTTGTATCTAGGATCCCCACGAATTAATTGCACTTGAGTAGGATTGCGAAAAACAAGGGATCTTATAATAACCTTGACCATCCCATGGTCATCCCATTTGGTGCTCTTGAGATTGCGCACTTGGTTCACCATTGTTTTGAGCCGGTTGTACATGGCTTGCGGCTCTTCTCCTTTATTGAGGATGAACCGACCGAGCATTTAGTTATTTATGGTAATCAGGGTATTAAATTTTCATTTAAAGTGTTTGTTATCTATTTGCATTTTGAATAATTTTTGATTGCGCATGATTGTTTTTTTGGATATTTAATAGCATTTCTTCTTATAGGAAAAATCCTAGTAAATAATATAATAATTAATAGTCTAAAATAAATATTTTATTTATAAATAGTTTTGGTATAATTATTATGAATCTTAGAGTTATTTAAATATGTATTTCGAATTTAGAAAAGAAATAGAAAAAAAGAAAAACAAACTAATCTAAACCCTAAGCCTAGGCCCACTAAGGCCCATCAAACCTCCCTGGTCGCGCCCTCCCCTGGCTCTCCCCAGCAGCCGCCACCGCACCTTCTCCCTCCCCTTCCCTTTCTCTCTCCTCCCCCTGCTTCTCTCTCACGTGCGCGCCGCCAGGACCCTTCCCCAACCCGCGACGCCCGCCCTGTGCTCCAGTCGACCAGCCGCGCCAGGACACGACCCTGACCCCGCGCCCCTTCCCCGTCGTGCGCCCCTATCCCGGCCGCGCCAGGACGCGACACCGAGCAGTCGAGCACGCGCCAGGAGGCCGACCCCACGACCCCGTGCCAAGGAGTCGCGCTAGGAACTGACGCCGACCGCGCCACCCGCGCCATGAAGATCCCGTGACCGTTTCTTCTCCCTCCCCCATTACTTTCCTTTGAAACTAACACATCTATGGCCGCCATGAAGACCCGTCGGCGCCTCTCTCCCTCCCTGGCTGACCTTCCCTCTCCCTCCCTCTCCTCTATAAAAATCGAGCTCCACTCTCTCCCTTCTCCCTACCCGAGCTCGCCCCCATCTCTCTCACTCTCCTCGCCGTTAGAGCCACCACCGTCGTCGCCAGAGTTCGCCATGCCATCGTCGGAGCTCGTGGAACTCGCCGGAGCTACGCCACCCGCCATCCGAAGCCGAGCCCCTGCTCTTCTCCACCCGGCCGAACCCCCCGTCGAACCCTCCCCGTCACACGTGCAAACCAAGGTTGAAGGTGACCCAAAATATTTTATGTATTTTCAAAATTACTTTTGATTCAGTTTGTGAATTGTATATTTATTATGTTGTAATATGAGCATGTTGCGATTCGAAATTCACATGAATGCGCGCTATGGAATTTTTGGTAGATATACGCGAAAAGTAGTGCACCGTGATTATTCATGTTATTTGATGCGATGGCTTTTAGAATGTTAGATTAGAGAGAAATATAACGAAAAATTAGTAGTCATACGTTGGTGATAAAAACACTAGATAGGAAATTTTATAGTTAATTTTGGTCACAATGAATTTTGGAAACTATTTGGAAGATTATAATCATAGGTCCATTTTAATGGAATTAGTAAATGGTATAGAATTCATGACCATATAAACATTATAGGATTTTAGATGATTTATATCCGATTATTTTTAATAATATTTTCTTTTAGAAAGAAAGGAGAAAATACCACTAGTCGTATAAAACTAGGTTTTACTAGCCAAAATAAATGTGTTCATGAGTATAGCACTTAACTTTTTAGAATTAATAAAATACTATTTTATGTCAAAATAACCCCGCTTATGTTATAAAAAGCCCAATTGGTGATTTATATTGATTTTTAGAATATTAATGTTAGTAGATTCATTTTTAGCTATACGCATAAATTTAAGTTGGAAATAAAAAGAATAAAATCTATTAGTCTATTTATTAGTGTTAAAGAAAATAATTAGGTTTTATTTTTATAAAAGATGTTAATACATATTAATATTAGTTAAAACTATTATTATAGCACATACTCATAATTTCACCATTTATGACTCGAAATAATAGTCATAATTGAATTAATAAGTATTTACGCGTTTAGGACGTATTTATGTGTGTGATAAGTGCGATGT
Source organism: Zea luxurians (assembly GCA_029449295.1). Lineage (NCBI taxonomy): Eukaryota > Viridiplantae > Streptophyta > Magnoliopsida > Poales > Poaceae > Zea > Zea luxurians. The sequence goes on along the minus strand of JAOPSE010000083.1, from coordinate 8,868,067 downwards.
GTTAATGTGGATGTAATTGTGAATAATTACCCTGTACTGGTGTATGTTTATTTATTTGGCGTACATATTCTTTTGTATGTGTGATACACAAATCGATGCTAGAAGTGGACTGTGAGGTAGACGAGTCAAACGCGTTCGAGGACATCCCACAGGAAACGTTCGAGCAAGGCAAGTGGATTCTTCCTCTGCATATTCTATTTGTACCCAATTAATGCATATAATAATGTTTACTTTTTGAATATACTGCATAATTTGATGGGATTTACCTAATTAAGGATTTCCTAGATTTACCAATTGTATTCCTTGATTACCTTGGGAAAATATTATGCTTTGCAAATTGATGCTACCGCTCAACTTAATAATTGTCACTCCTGTTTATGATATTAACGTTCCGTAAATGAAATTGGTATTATGATGTTAACCCGATGGTTAAACAAGATTATTGCATATTAATTGAAACATAGAGTGACCACCCGGGAAAATAGTGCTACCATGAGGGTGGTATGGGACGCCCTTGGCTAAATAACTAGGGAAGTCTTATGTCGGGTGCTAGTTGTGGTCTACCGGAACGGGGGCATCTGGCAAGCGCTTATAGTTCCGGCTCAGGCAGATTGGATACGTGCATAGTTCCCAAAGCTTTACCCTGCAGTCTAGACTATAAGATGGTTACATTAGGTGTGCTCTATGCAGTTTGACCATTTCCAGCATTTACATATTGAGGACTCTAGGGAAAAGCCTCGTAGTGAGACCCTAGCCATTCACCTCGGAAGTGAATACGAGTCTGATCAACATAGGCAAGAAGGGAATCGTGACTCATGGGTAAAGATGCGCCACCTCTATAGAGTGTAAAACTGATATGTCAGTCGTGCTCACGGTTAAGAGCAGCCTGGACTCCTTACATGATAACTGAACCTGAAGATGGAAATAAATCGAGATCCGATGATCTGCCAATGGTTTACAATTTTCCCCTACTTGCTGAGCCCCGACCATAAGTGAGCTCACCCTTGCTAAAATTTTGATCAGAGGGTGATGCTGGAGACTTCGCTGATGACGACGATGAGTTTTAAGTCTAACGATGCGCCGGTCATCTTCCTGTGAGAGATTACCCATGTTATTTAATTCCGCCTTACTTTGATGTGATACTTGTGAAAGATACAATGATTTAGATGATGTAATAAAGTACCCAACTCTTTTTATGCCTTTATTGCATTGTCTTTTGATATATTACACTTGTGACGTCAACATATGTGTGGAAATTGATCTTGGCACACATATGCTATGCGCTCGGTTCTGCCCCTTGGAATCGGGTGTGATAGAAGTGGTATCAAAGCTATGCTGACCCTAGGTCGTTAGACTAGTTAGAAATGGAAAGCCAAGTTTGTTCAAAACTTGCTAATTTCATTCTTATAAAATTATTTTATCAGCCTTACCTCTTTAAAATTCAACGGAGTTGACACTTTCTCTTGTAGATGGTTCGTACCTTTCAAACCATTGGGGTTAACGCCAGCTACGCCCCTCCACCATGGCAAATCCCTGTCTACCCAGTGGTAGTAGAGGAAGTTCCAGTGGACCTCCCTCGCATTCGAGTGGACTATGGAGTCATCCTGGAAGACAGCTCGGAGGAACTTCTGCCGACGCCCACCCCGTTGGCAGAGTCACTGGCCTTCACAGCTAGATCATCAACCTCGGCACCGCCTGCACCAGTCGTTCAAGCTCCTGCACCCGGAGGCGATGACCTAGACGACTCTAGGGATGATGATGAGGATGACTACGACGACGAGGACGAAGAGGAACAAGTCAACGAGGAAGCCAACAACGCCCAGCAGGACTACTTCATGGGGTTTGGGCCTATCGTCGAACATTACACATCAATGTTTGAGACGGGGCACTTCCCCAACCTGCTGCAAGACGTGCTGCATGCGTTGGGAACCTACGTCCGACCCTTGTACGAGACAAGGCGAGTGAGCGAGCCTCCCCGGGCTTTCTACTACATCACTCGCATTCACGTCAGGGTGATGGATGCAGGGGATAGGGGATTTAAGACTCTGTTTGCTCATGAGTCCCTGACACTGCTATCCACCTACACTGCTTCGGTCAGCGATGCTGCTAGACGGACTCTATGGTCTCTCAGCCACACCTACCGGCAGCAGCTGCATGACACAAGGTCCAGGCATCTCCCTCTGCGTCTGAGTGGAGGAAGCCAGACTAGAATCGTTCCAGGTGGAGCTAGTGAGGATCGCCTCAACACCCTAGCTAGTGTAGTGGCCGGCCTCAACACCGACCTGGACAGTGCCACCCTGGATCTCTCTAGGGTGCATTTGGAACTGGAGGATGCCCATGCCAGGATTGCAGCCCTGGAAGCCCTACTTCAAGGACGGGATCCGCTTGAAGCCTAGGTCCCCGCCATGGCGTTGTCTCCTCCCTGCAAGAGGCTTCGCTATGGGGAGCCCGGATCCATCACTAGGCTACTTTGAATTTTTAAGTTATGTTGTAATAAGTTAGCTCTCGCGTTAGACGATGAAAACTCTCTTTTTAAGTTATCTTCATAATAATAACAACCATGTGATGGTGTTGGTTGCTATGTTTGAGTTGGATTTTTGTTTGAGTGCAATGGTCTTGTGGAATGATGGCCATAAGAGCATATAAAAAATTTAAACTTAAGCTATTCCCCTCTAGAATCTTTATTACTCCCCACTTCTCTAAGAGTTCACTTTCTAACCAATCAGTTGGTGAACGCTCGTTCAGGACCCAACAACAACAGGAACTAGCATGGTCAACAGATACCACCACCACCACTGAACCCCAACATGGAATAGTTCATCGCAGCTCAGATGCAGCTTCTGTAGGGTCTCACTGCATCTATGCAGCAGATTCAGCAAAATCAGCAACAACAGTATGCACCCCCGGCTAGAGATAAGCACCGGGACTTTATGAGCCATCACCGCCTACGTTCTCTCATGCGGTTGATCCTTTGGATGCCGATGACTGGCTCAAGGTCATTGGAAAGAAGTTGGATATCACCCAGTGCAACGACCGGGAGAAGGTCTTGTACGCCTCGGGAAGACTCGAGGGTTCCGTGTCCGATTGGTGGGATGCCTTCACAGCGGCACACCCCAATGCGGATACTATAACCTGGCAGGAGTTCCAAGTGAACTTCCGTGCTCATCATATTCCCTCAGGAATTATGAAGCTGAAGAAGAAGGAGTTCCTTTCCCTTACTCAAGGGAATATGACTGTCAGTGAGTACCATGATCGCTTCACTCAGCTTTCACGCTACGCACCAGAAGAGGTGGATACATATGAGAAGCGCCAAGAGCATTTCTTAGAAGGATTGATTGGACCTCTGCACTATCAACTACAGAGTCATACCTTCCCCAACTTTTAGACTCTTTTGAACAAGGCAATTTACCTTGAAAGCAAAAGAAGGGAACTGTCTGACCACAAAAGGAAATTCCAAGGTCAGTCTAGTAGGAACACCCGCCCGAACAACGCTCAAGGTTCTCAGTTCCGCTCTGGAAATCAGGGTGGAAATAATTATCAAGTGCAATGCTCTAGACAACAAGGCCAGAGGAATAATCAAAGTCAGAATCAGCAGAGGAATAGCTCCCAGACCAACCAAAGGTCTGGTGGGAATTCACAGAATCGTCAAGGTGGCGTCGCGAACACGCTGGCCAGAAGCAACAACGCACCAGTCCAACCCAATGGTTGTTTCAAGTGCGGTGAGCTTGGCCATTATGCTAACAACTGCCCTAGGCGCAACCAGCAAACACCTCAGAAGAGCAACAATCAGAGGAATGACCAGAACACCCCTGCTCGTGGATCTGCACAGAACAAGACTCCGCAGAATTAGAGTAGAGGAAGAGTCTACCATGTGACAGCACAAACTGTTCCTGAGGATGCCGACGTGGTGTATGGTATGTTCCTTGTTAACTCCATACATGCTTCAGTTTTATTTGACTCTGGAGCATCGCATTCATTTATAAAAGTCATTCGTGGAAAAGCATAATTTACCAAAGCAACCTCTTAAGGAGATGTTACACATTAGTTCACTAGGAGGTGACATGAAGGCCACACACTCATGCCTCTATGTTAATCTCAAGATTCAAGGAATAGATTTTCCTGTCAACCTAGTGGTCTTAGGATCCAACGGTATTGATGTGATTCTTGGATGCGACTGGTTGAAAAGTTGTGATGGAGTGATACAATGTGCCAACAGAACAATTATGTTGACAAGTCCTCAAGGTGAAAGAGTCCAAGTTAGCACAGACATGTCAACAAATGCAAAAGGAAAGACAGTGATAAATCACTTGGAAGAAAAGCCCTTGGAAAATATCAAGGTAGTGTGTGAATACCCAGACGTATTTCCGGAGGAATTACAAGGTATGCCACCTGACCGTGATATAGAGTTTTCTATTGAATTATTACCCGGAACTGCACCTATCTCGAAAAGACCTTATAGAATGAATGTCAAAGATTTAGTTGAACTGAAGAAACAAATAGAGGAATTATTAGAAAAAGGTTTCATTTGCCCAAGTTCATCTCCTTGGGGAGCCCCAATTCTATTTTTGAGCAAGAAAGATGGTTCGAGGAGAATGTGTGTTGATTATAGAAGTTTGAATGAAGTAACCATCAAGAATAAATACCCATTACCTCGGATTGAAGATTTATTCGATTAGATGAAGGGAGCTAAGATATTCTCGAAGATAGATCTAAGGTCGGGATATCATCAGTTAAAGATTCGAGCAGAAGATGTACCCAAGACAGCCTTCACTACAAGATATGGATTATACGAGTTTTTGGTCATGTCGTTTGGACTGACTAATGTACCAACATACTTTATGAACTTGATGAATAAAGTATTCATGGAATACCTGGATCAGTTTGTAGTCGTATTCATTGACGACATACTGATATACTCTCTGAATGAAGAAACACATAAAGATCATCTAAGGCTAGTCCTACAAAAGCTTCGTGACAACCAACTATATGCAAAGTTCTCGAAGTGTGATTTTTGGCTGAAGGAAGTTGCTTTCGTAGGACATATTGTTACTGATGGTGGAATTAAAGTAGACCCAGGAAAGATAAGTGAAATACTAAATTGGAAGCAACCAAAGGATGCGTCCAAGATTAGAAGTTTTCTTGGATTGGCAGGATACTACAGAAAATTTATTGAAGGTTTTTCTAAGTTAGTGAAACCTCTTACCTCACTACTGGAGAAAGGTAAAGAGTTTAAGTGGGATGAAGCATGCCAGAATTGTTTTGAGGAACTCAAGAAAAGGTTAACCACTGCACCAATATTGGTAATGCCAGACATTCACAAGGGATTTGATGTGTATTGCGATGCATCACACTTTGGACTTGGATGTGTGCTAATGCAAGAAGGAAAAGTAATAGCTTATGCCTCAAGACAGTTGAGGAAGCATGAGAAGAATTATCCTACGCATGATTTAGAACTAGCTGTCGTAGTGCATGCTTTGAACATTTGGAGGCACTATATGATTGGAAACAAGTGCAAAATCTTCACGGATCACAAAATCTTGAAATACATATTTACTCAGAAAGAACTCAACCTAAGACAGAGAAGATGGCTTGAGTTGATCAAATACTACAATTTGGAAATACAATATCACCCAGGAAAAGCAAATGTAGTGGCTGATGCTTTGAGCCGTAAGGGTCAAGTGAACAACATCACTACTCATTTGATGTCACAGGAATTGTGCTCGGAAATGGAGCAACTCAACCTTGGAATGCTCAATAATATGGAAGCAACAGTTATGGAATTTGAATCTACTTTGGAAGAAGAGATTCGTAAAGGACAAGAGTCTGATGAGAAAATCAAAGAAATTAAGACACAAATTGGTTTGGGTAAAGCCCCAGATTTCACAGAAGATGATCAAGGCACAATATGGTTTAAGAAGAGAATCTGTGTACCGGAAATCGAACACCTACGCCAACTTATTTTGAGAGAAGCTCATGATTCGGCTTACTCTATTCACCCTGAAAGTACAAAGATGTATCAGGATCTAAAGGAACAGTATTGGTGGTACGGTTTGAAAAGAGATGTGGCTACTCACGTTGCATTGTGTGACGTGTGTCAGCGAGTTAAAGCCAAACACCAAAGACCAGCAGGATTACTACAACCTCTCAAGGTACCGGAATGGAAATGGGAAGAAATCGGTATGGATTTCATAGTTGGACTACCCCGTACTTGGGATAGCTATGATTCAATATGGGTCATAGTAGACAGGTTGACTAAAGTGGCACACTTTATACCTGTGAAGACAACTTAATCCGGAGCCCAGTTAGCAGAGTTATACATGTCAAGGATTGTTTGTCTACATGGAGTACCGAAGAAGATCGTATCAGATCGAGGAACCCAGTTTACCTCGCGCTTTTGGAAAAGACTACATGAGTCCATGGATACCAAGCTAAATTTTAGTTCAGCTTATCATCTGCAAACGGATGGGAAAACGGAAAGAACAAACCAAGTGTTGGAAGATATGCTAAGAGCTTGCGCTCTAGAGCATGGTAGAAGCTGGGATAAAAGTTTGCCTTATGCAGAATTCTCGTATAACAATAGTTACCAGGCAAGTCTAAAAATGGCACCATTTGAAGCACTTTACGGACGAAAGTGTAGAACACCGCTTTATTGGAATCAGACCGGAGAAAGTCAAGTATTTGGTCCAGAAATTCTCCAAGAAGCAGAAAAGCAAGTGCAGATTATCAGAGAAAATTTGAAGACAACACAGTCAAGACAGAAAAGCTATGCTGACAATAGAAGAAGAGAATTGATATTCGAAGTAGGAGACTTTGTATACCTTAAGGTTTCACCAATGAGAGGAATGAAAAGATTTAAGGTTAAGGGAAAATTATCTCCTCGATATATTGGCCCATTCAAGATTTTGGAAAGAAAAGGTGAAGTAGCGTACCAATTAGAGCTACCCGATAGTTTATCGGATGTGCATGACGTATTTCACGTATCACAACTCAAGAAGTGCTTGAGAGTACCAGAGGAACAATTACCCATGGAAGAACTGAATGTTAATGAGGATTTGACTTATTCGGAGTACCCTATCAGAATTCTGGAAACATCTTGCAGAATTACACGGAGTAAAGTCATTAACATGTGCAAAGTTCAGTGGAGTCATCATTCGGAAGATGAGGCCACTTGGGAAAGAGAAGATGAACTCAGAGCAGAATTCCCCCAGTTATTCTCTGAAGTTCTTTAATCTCAAGGACGAGATTCTTTTAAGAGGGGTAGGTTTGTAACACTATAAAAACCATCAACTAAAAATATTGCATTTAGTTATTTACAGTAATCAGGGTATTAAATTTTCATTTAAAGTGTTTGTTATCTATTTGCATTTTGAATAATTTTTTATTGTGCATGATTGATTTTTTTGGATATTTAATAACATTTTTTCTTATAGAAAAAATCCTAGTAAATAATATAATAATTATTAGTCTAAAATAAATATTTTATTTATAAATAGTTTTGGTATAATTATTATGAATTTTAGAGTTATTTAAAAATGTATTTCGAATTTAGAAAAGAAATAGAAAAAAGAAAACAAACTAATCTAAACCCTAACCCTAGGCCCACTAAGACCCATCAAACCTCCCTGGCCGCGCCCTCCCCTGGATCTCCCCAGCAGCCGCCACACCTTCTCCCTCCCCTTCCCTTTCTCTCTCCTCCCCCTCGCTTCTCTCTCACGCGCGCGCTGCCAGGACCCTTCCCCAACCCGTGACGCCTGCCCCGCGCTCCTGCTGACCGGCCGTGCTAGGACGCAACCCCGATCCCGCGCCCTTCCCCGCCGCGCGCCCCTGTCCCGATCGCGCCAGTCCAGCCGCGACACAGAGCAGCCGAGCACGTGCCAGGAGGCCGACCCCGCGGCCCGTGCCAAGGCGCCGCGCCAGGAACCGACGCCGACCGCGCCACCCGCGCCATGAAGATCCCGCGACCGTTTCTTCTTCCTCTCCCCAATTACTCTCCTTTGAAACCGACGCATCTATGGCCCCCATGAAGACCCGCCGGCGCCTCTCTCCCTCCCCGACCGACCTTCCCTCTCCCCCCCTCTCCTCTATAAAAACCGAGCTCCACTCTCTCCCTTCTCCCTACCCGAGCTCGCCCCCATCTCTCTCTCACTCTCCTCGCCGTTAGAGCCACCGCCATCGTCGTCGGAGTTCGCCACGTCGTCGTCGGAGCCCGTGGAACTCGCCGGAGCTACGCCACCCGCCATCCGAAGTCGAGCCCTTGCTCTTCTCCACCCGGCCGAACCCCCCGTCGAACCCTCCCGTCACACGTGCAAACTCAAGGTTGAAGGCGACCCAAAATATTTTATGTATTTTAGAAATTACTTTTGATTCAGCTTGTGAATTGTATATTTATTATGTTGTAATATGAGCATGTTGCGATTCGAAATTCACGTGTATGCGCGCTATGGAATTTTTGGTAGATATACGTGATAAATAGTGCACCGTGATTATTCATGTTATTCGATGCGATGACTTTTAGAATGTTGGATTAGAGAGAAATATAACGAAAAATTAGTAGTCACACGTTGGTGATAAAAACACTAGATAGGAAATTTTATAATTAAATTTGGTCACAATGATCTTTGGAAACTATTTGAAAGATTATAATCATAGGTTCATTTTAATGGAATTAGTAAATAGTATAGAATTCATGACCATATAAACATTACAGGATTTTAGATGATTTATATCCGATTATTTTTAATAATATTTTCTTTTAGAAAGAAAGGAGAAAATACCACTAGTCGTATAAAACTAGGTTTTACTAGCCAAAATAAATATGTTCATGAGTATAGCACTTAACTTTTTAGAATTAATAAAATACTTGTTTATGTCAAAATAACCCTGCTTATGTTATAAAAAGCCCAATTGGTGATTTATGTTGATTTTTAGAATATTAATGTTAGTAGATTCATTTTTAGCTATACGCATAGATTTAAGTTGGAAATAAAAAGAATAAAATCTATTAGTCTATTTATTAGTGTTAAAGAAAATAATTAGGTTTTATTTTCATAAAAGATGTTAATACATATTAATATTAGTTAAAACTATTATTATAGCACCTACTCGTAATTTCACCATTTATGACTCGCAATAATAGTCATAATTGAATTAATAAGTATTTACGCGTTTAGGACGTATTTATGTGTGTAATAAGTGCGATGTGTTAATGTGGATGTAATGGTGAATGATTACCTTGTACTGGTGTATTTTTATTTATTTGGCGTACGTATTCTTTTGTATGTGTGATACGTAAATCGATGCTAGAAGTGGACTATGAGGTAGACGAGCCAAACGCGTTCGAGGACGACCCACAGGAAACTTCGAGCAAGGGAAGTGGATTCTCGCTCTGCATATTCTATTTGTACCCAATTAATGCATATAATAATGTTTACTTTTTGGATATACTGCATAATTTGATGGGATTTATCTAATTAAGGATTTTCTAGATTTACCAATTGTATTCCTTGATTACCTTGGGAAATATTATGCTTTGCAAATTGATGCTACCGCTCAACTTAATAATTGTCACTCCTGTTTATGATATTAACGTTCCGTAAATGAAATTGGTATTATGATGTTAACCCGATGGTTAAACAAGATTATTACATATTAATTGGAACATGGAGTGACCACCCGGTAAAACTGTGCTACTATGAGGGTGGTATGGGACGCCCTTGGCTAAATAACTAGGGAAGTCTTATGTCGGGTGCTGGTTGTGGTCGACCGGAATGGGGGCATCTGGCAAGCCCTTGTAGTTCCGGCTCAGGCAGATTGGATATGGGCATAGTTCCCAAAGCTTTACCCTGCAGCTGGACTATAAGATGGTTACGTTAGGTATGCTCTATGCAGTTTGACCATTTCTAGCATTTGCATATTGAGGACTATAGGGAAAAGCCTCGTAGTGAGACCCTAGCCATTCAGCTCAGAAGTGAATACGATTCTGATCAACCTAGGCAAGAAGGGAATCGTGGCTCATGGGTAAAGATGTGCCACCTCTGCAGAGTGTAAAACTGATATGTCAGTTGTGCTCATGGTTAAGAGCAGCCTAGATTCCTCACATGATAATTGAACTAGAAGATGGAAATAAATCGAGATCCGATGATCTGCCAATGGTTTGCTTAAGTGGTTTCACTTAAGTGCTTTTGATATACTCTTATACCTTTGTTTAATTGGAATACTTGGGATACACACTTATTAGTAAGACAGGTGTTGTTAATAAAATATTGACCAACTAAAATGCTTACTGCTCAATCTTAGCCTCACCTTGTTAAACTTGCATTAATTTTCCCCCCACTTGCTGAGCCCCAACCATAAGTGAGCTCACCCTTGCTAATATTTTGATCAGAGGGTGATGCTGGAGACTTCGCTGATGACGACGATGAGTTTTAAGTCTAACGATGCGCCGGTCATCTTCCTGTGGGAGATTACCCATTTTATTTAATTCCGCCTTACTTTGATGTGATACTTGTGAAAGATACAATGATTCAGATGATATAATAAAGTACCCTACTCCCTTTATGCCTTTATTGCATTGTCTTTTGATATATTACACTTGTGACGTCAATATATGTGTGGAAATGGATCTTGGCACACATATGCTATGCGCTCGGTTCTGTCCCTTGGAACCGGGTGTGACAGCTCCCCCTGGAACTGCGCCAGTTTTAACACTACGAGACATCCACCAGAGTTTCGCCGGTTTCTATGATGCTTTGAGACAAGGTTTGGGATGTGTACTTATGCAGAACGAGGAAGTCATCGCCTACGCATCACGCCTACTCAAGCCTCATGAGCAGAATTATCCAACACATGATTTGGAATTAGCAGCCATAGTGCATGCCCTGAAGATATGGAGACACTACCTGATTGGAAACAAATGTCATATTTTCACAAATCACAAGAGCCTAAAGTACATTTTCACCCAACCAGATCTCAATCTCCGTCAGTGAAGATGGCTGGAATTGATTAAGGATTATGACATTGAGATCCACTACCACCCCGGAAAGGCCAATGTAGTAGCAGACGCCCTCAGCCGGAAACCTTTTGGGGAGAAAGCAACCAACTTTTTGGAAGACTGGAAGAGAGAATCAGCTCAGCTGAATGCTTGTTTAGGACACAGTGGCAGCATATAAGTTAAACTGATGCTGGAAGATCTCATACACAAAGCTCAGCGCTTGGACACCGAAACGGCAGGACTTGCAGAAAAAGCTCGCAAGGAACAACTTCTGGACCTCAAGACAGACGAAGAAGGGGTCCTTTGGTTCAGGGACCGGCTGTGTGTGCCGAAGGGAGAGACACGAGGAATCCTGCTTGACGAAGCCCACAACACAGCCTACTCTATCCACCCAGAGACCACCAAGATGTACCAAGACCTCAAGACCAGATACTGGTGGATAGGAATGAAAAAGGAGATAGCTCAGTATGTGGCCCGGTGTGATACTTGCCAGCGAACTAAGGCAGAGCATCATAGGCCTTCAGGCCTACTGCAACCCCTCCCAGTGCCCGAATGGAAGTGGGAAGAAATAGGCATGTATTTCATAATCGAACTGCCTCAGACCCAAAAATGGAAGCTAGCTCCGCGATTCGTTGGCCCCTATCCTATCATCGGTAGAGTAGGGCCCGCAGCCTACCGCCTTCAATTACCAGAGTCCATGTCAGATATCCACAATGTGTTTCATGTATCGCAACTCTGCAAATGCTTGAAAGTACTAGAGAGTCACATCGCAGAAGAGACAATTTAGATTCAGAAGGATCTGTGGTACCGAGAAAAGCCAGTGAAGATTCTCGATTCAGCCATCCAAAAAAACCCGAAACTCAGAAGTAAGGCTCTGTAAGGTCCAGTGGAGCAGAGGAGAAGAGGAGGCTACCTGGGAGAGTGAGGACTCTTTGAGGAAGGAATGCCCTTACCTTTTCTCAAGCCCAGTCTGAATCTCGAGGGCGAGATTCTTTTAAGTGGGGTAGGTTTGTAACGTCCCAATTTTGATTTCCGAGGTTAGAACCCTAAACTCCTAACCCCCCCTAATTATCTCCTAAGACCCCATGAAGCATTATATTCATCATATGCATACACCATGACTTCTTATAGCACTTCACATAGAGTATTTTATTTTTGGCACCTAGGAAATTAGGAGAATTATTGTTTAAAAGAAAAAGGGATCAAGGAAATAGAAATAGAAAAAGAAAAAAAAGGAAATCTCTCCCCCTCGGCTGGGCCGAATCCGGCCCAGCCCTCTCTCCCTCTCCCCCCCCCCCACGCACCGCGTTCCCCCGCCCGGCCCACGCAGCCCATCTCCAGCGCGCCCGCGCTCGCGCCACGCCTCCCCTCCTGCTGACCGGCCGGCCCCACCCGTCAGCTGCAACACCCCGCCCGCTCGCACCCCGCTCTTCCTCTGGCAAGCGGGGCCCGCTCGTCAGCTCCCTCTCTCTCGCCCGTGATCGGCCATCGACGCGATCACCGCCGGCCACCGCTCCGCCACATCCCCTCACCATTACTCGCCACCAGCCAAATTGGCACCTTGCGCCTGTGCCAAGCCATCCTGTCACCACCGTCTGCCTCGAGCCATCCCGTCGCCACCACTGTGCGCCATCATCACCGCCGCGGCAAGCCTCGTCGGTGCTCGCCACCTCTCCTCCCCTCCCCTCCCCGGCCGCCTATAAAAGGACCACCCGAGCTCCAGTTTTCTTCACACCAGCTTCGGCCACCCCCTTCCCCTTCCCCAAGCTCAATCGAGCCAGCACGCCGCCCTCTCCCTCCGCTCCGGTGAGCCCCCTCCCTTCTCTAGTGGCCTAGAGTTCAATTGGTTTGGCTCACGAGTTTCACCACTTCACCACGAACACGGCGCACCCTTCCCCTTCACCTATCACGCCTAGAGGCCTCGCCGGTGACCTCACCGCCGCGGGCGCCCGCCACCTCACCACGGACCGGCTGTTCCAAGCCCCCACCGGCCAAATTGACCCCACCTCCGTGACCCCATACCTTCGCCCCGTGCTACGCCACCATCCCGTCTACCCAGAACCGGACCACCGACGAGGAACCGTCGTCGGGTTCACCGGCGACCGGTCTCACCGCCTCGGGCAAACTGTCGTCCCCCTGACACTGTTACCCCTCCCCTCGCTGGCATGTGGGCCCGTAGCGGACCTAGCTAGGCCGATCGCCTGCGCGGACGCGCGCACACCTTCGGCTGGGCTGAATTCCCCCCGGGCCCAGCTGACCAGGAAAACCCTTTTCCTTTTCTTTTTCCTATTTTATTTTCCTATTTTCACATATATGTATATATATTGATATTTTATGCACCAAAAATAGTCCAAATATTTTATATGACACAAAACAATAATATTTAAAATTTGGCACACTTCACTAAGCTACCATGGTTGATGTAATGTTCATTGCCTGTTTTTGCTAGGCGAGGAGGGATCCGATCCTCCGGAAATCATAGCTCCAGAAGAAGGGCAGGAGCCCGACCTCTCGGAAATAGACCTTTCGTGCCAAGAGAACTTCGACGAAGGCAAGTCCATTCTAACCTTGATGCATGAATTACCTACTCTTTCTACCACTGCCAAAGCCGGGAATAAGGGTTGGGTTCTTTTGCATTGTGAGTCGAGAGATGGCCCGCATTAAAGAATATCTTTTGGAACAAAAAATGGGTCGAGGAATTGGTGGTTTTTCTAAAAAGGGTAATGTTTTCAAAAGTGTATGATGAAGGGTATTCACCCTTATCACCTTTTGAGTGGGACAGTTAGGGACTCCCTGGTTTAGGGGAGGGCCTCAGGTGTTGGCCCAGCCGGGTTAGGTGTGAGCAGAAGGATTGTCCCCTCATATAAGGACAGGTTTGTCATCCTTCACTACCTGTACTCACTTTAAGTACAACCACTCGAGACTGTATGGGCAGTCACTCAATCTGAACTTGTATGGTCCAAACCCTAGGGTTATGATGGCTGGGGAGCACCGGGAGGATAAGGAGGGGGAATGTTTTGTCCGGTTTGGGCATGGTGGTGGCCTGACTCCTTCTGGTATAACCGTTAAGGTGAGGACGTGCAAGGAAGGAAAGAGAGTCGGATTCGGGTCTCATTGGCCATGAGACCGCAGAGCCGGACTAGTGGGTAACGTGTACCCCTCTGCGTAGAGTTTGAAACCTATTTGAATAGTCCGTGTCCACTGGTATGGACGAGTCTGGTGTGATATGACAATTAGTGTTTTTGATCTCCGTAAACAGGGAAGTGTGTGTGGGTGTTTTTTGGAAATGAAAACAATGCCATGGGAGCGGGAAGCTCAATGGTGGTTGAGTGTGAAATGTGCTACTTCTCTCCCTGGGGTAAACCATCAAAGCATTGTCTTTCTCTGAAAAAGAAGAGTGACTTCAACTCTACCATATCAAGCATGTACTGTATAGGTCCCTCTCTCTTTACGGGCGGGATGGGCTTGCGAGATACCTAGTGTATTCACCCATATTTATTTATGTTACTTCTTTTCTGCTATGTTCGACTAGAAGAGGGTTGTGTCTGCACCCAGTCTGCCTGTGGCTTGGGCTAGATGATCTTCCACTGTGTTTGTATTCCAGACTTGCTAGAGCTTGTACTTGGTATTGTAATAACTTTTATTCGAAACTCTGTACTATTTGAAGTAAGGAATGTGGTTACTAGCCTCCTGGGACTAGTAATTGAATCACATTTGAGTCCCAAAGGATTGGAACGCTTCAAAATTTTCATGCTAAGAGATTCATACAAGCAATTTTTGGCTCTAACATTCAAATGAATTTCTTGTTGTGAGCTTCTCGGGATTCTTAGGTGGTTTCATCCTGTCATGAGTGACTCCCCAAACACCTAGATCAGTGCCTTCTAGGTAACAAGCCATTCTAGCACTTGTGGCTTCTCGGGATTCTTATCTAGAATGTGCAGAGTAGCTTTTGTTTAAGTGTTGTTATATCTACCGCAAAACCTAAGTTCCAATCCTTAAAAGTCTAACTAGAAAGAAGATATTGAAACTTTAGTATTTAATGTAGATGCGAAGGTAAAGAGCAAGGGTAGAGATGCAAACTCTTGTGGATGACACCGATATTTTTACTTCAATATTGATTGATATATTGTAGAAGATAGAGATGGATGAAAATATACTAAACAATGTGTTTTTAGTGTTCCAGAGTGTTTTTAGTCTTAGCATATATAGAAAGTTATAAAAATATATTCACCGACTTATGTTCGACTAGTAACGACTAGTTTGTCCTAGTCTCGACTTGTCTACGAGTCAGTAGCTACATGACTCGACTTGACTTCTCCATTCGAAAACATTGGTTTGGGCCAAGTTTCATAATGGCATTCAGACGAAGCCTACTCGATTGATGGCAAAGCGGCAAAACCTACTTCTCGTAATGACATAAAATTCTAATTTTTTCTCTCGGAATGCAGCTGATCTAAACGACCCTTCAAAATCTCTACTATATTTAAGTGTGAGCTTTTTCGTGTGTCGTCCGATCCAGCGAGTGAATAAGTTTTCACTCACTTGACTCATGTCTATTGGCGTTATATAAAGGAGAGATATTGTAAATATATACATATACAAATAATATAAAAATAAAAAAATGTAATAATATTTGAATAAATATCTACTTATACAATATATAGAAGTCGCATCAATGTATGGACAACTAACTAGTACCAGATAAGATGGGTAATCAGTGACTTCCCCAACTAACACAGCCAGATCCCAAACGTACAAGCGAAACACTTAAAAAACAAAATCATTGCCTTCAAGACTTCAACTTCAACCAAAATAAAAATCATGCACACACGCAAATCATCTAAACCAACAGGTTGTGGTTACATTGCGAAATTTTTATATCAAATATTTTGGCGTGTTAACAGATAAATTAGTAACTTAATAGTCTCTCTTTCTTTTTGTTTGTTTGATTGAGAGAATACAGATGATCAGAAAGCCCGCGAGCCCAGGAATGATTCTTGATAAGACCTTGTTCGTTTCTGTCGAATTGCACCCGGAATCGTTCCAGCTAATCAAAGTTTATATAAATTAGAGAAGCAATCCGGTCAGGATTCGTTCCGACCCACCAATCCGACACAAACGAACAAGGCCTAAGTCTAGTGGGCTGTATGGGTATGTTACCTACCGGGACACTTATATCTGGGCCGAACAGGCCTGGTGGTCATAGGCGAAGACTCTGGGCTGGGCTGTAGTTTTGTGCTTTACTTGCAATTCCTCTCCTGCTATGGGCATGTAATAAGGAGAGGTCTTGAGGAATTTAAGATCAACATCATACGTTACAGACTCGATACACCAGAACCACTCACTCTTCTGCTTGTCATGGAAGGAGCAACCCGCAGAAACTACCACATCCATGAGCTCAGTCTGGTGCTGTGGAGGAAGCAGCGGCCAGAATCACTTATAACAAATTGTACCAAATACCATGTTATTAACTACTGCGAGCCACTACAACAGGCAGGGGCGGATTCAGCACCCAGGAGTCCAGGACCAATTCTAATAGATAGAAGCAAAGCATGCAGAAGCAAGCAAGCAATGTATTTATATATACTAGGCGAAAGTAAATCGTAGTGTAGTCTCGTCTAAGCTATCTCTAAATCCTGGGTCCGCCACTAACAACAGTGACACATCACAGGTTGGCCTGTTTGGTGGCGTTCACTGATCAATCTAAACGTACGTTCGTTCTGCGAGGGGAAGTCCCGTTCAGTCGTTTCATAGCCTAAAATTTCCATGATCCGTACACCATACGTACCTTGAATGTTGTGTAGCCGACATACATGTCGACAGATAACGCCAAGCAGCTTCGTTGCTGCGTCTGCATCGACGCCAATCTTTGAGTACTACTGTCCTCAATGTATATGTATGGCTTGCAGGTGTGAACAGGCTTGGCTCCACCAGTTCCTGAATAAATCAAAGGGAAATTTAAGCGAAAATGATGGTAGGCCTACTCCTAAGTCCTAATGTCTCTTCGCTTAATTGGTCGAGCGGGGGGGGGGGGGCTCATCAGCCTCCTGTGACTGACTCCACTCGCTCTTCGCCGCACAACATACTGTTGACAGCTGCTTGTGATATTCTAGTCCTACTTGATGGTGATATTCTAGCCAAAGTTTTAATAAAATTAATAGAGTACACGTACCAATAAAGTGTATCTTGTTTTTCGGAAGCCTACCTCGAAAGAACATTTGTTTGGGTTAAATTTGCTTAGACTGAACCAATCTTAGGATGGGTGATCAACCGGGAAGTTTTCCTGGATACGCACGAGTGAGAATAAAGTGCGCAGAAAAGACTAATGTTGGTCTGTGATGATGAAATATTATCTTAGAGGGCTTCCAGGAGTAAGTATCATCGGTCCAAGAGTGGACAGATGTTACATTGCTAGTATCAAGTACTCAAACGTCCCAGGACGTGCTCATTCACTCTCACGCAATATATCATCCTGTTTGGCTGTTTCTGTCACATTTTTATTTTTTTTCCCACAAATATGTAAACAATCCGGATAAAAACAAAATATGATGCCGGACAAAGCATGATTTTTTTCTCATCCATTTTCATCCCTACTTAAGATTCTTTATGACACGAGGCTACAATTTTATTGGAACTTACCATACTACCCTTGGATGGATCATCAGCGAGGGGATGGTATTCAATACATTATGTTGCGGCAGCGTATCTTATGCACATGCCTACGGCTGTGCACATATGCACATCTCCCATCATGTCCCTCCAACCACGATCCGATGGTCACCGCTACTTTAACACTTAACCCCCCGCAGCCTGTCATGTGATGTGGATTGTTTCTTGCAAAAACCCCCCGCTCCCCTTCTTCCCCAAACGGCAAACAGACCAGACTCATTGGCTTCTCGTAGAAGGACCACGAAGCCACCATTGGAGTCGACGCCGACATCGTTCCAGTCTGCAGCTGCCCTCGCCGAACGCCGTTCTCGTCGCCGCTAGAGCCTACACCTGTCGCCGCCACCTGCTCATCGTCGGGCCCGAGGACACTGCAACATGGCGCCGCCGCCACCGGCATGCCCTAACCGTGGTGGCTTGATGGAGCTTCTTAACGCCATGGACGCGCGACGGGTAGACGACCCTACTAGCAGCGTGGACGCCATGGACCCTGCTCCCTTTCAACTCACCGCTCTTGTTGAAGCCGGTGCATCCGTGGAGCCCAACCGTTCTGTCCATGGTATTGTTCAAGCTTCGTGTCATGCTGACTCTTGTGAGGGATTCAGTACACCTAAAAAAGATCCAATTAGTTCAACATCGGTGAGCAATTTTTGTCCCTCATCCAATTTGTTCAACATTCATGAATGTCAGGAGCTCGCACTTTGACTTGAATACTTGATAAATCATTAATATATCTCATTGCAGTCGTCGTGGTTTGTACCTCATTGCAAGGAAGAGAGACTCAAGCCCGTCGTTGGAATGTCATTTGACACTCTTGATGAAGTGGAAGAATTCTACAAAACATATGCACATGAAAGCGGGTTTTCTGTTCGTATAGGAGCTCAAGCTAAGAAAAGTGATGTGGTTGAGAATAAGAGATTTGTGTGTTCAAGGGAAGGATTCACAAAGAGATGTGCTCAACTAAACAAGCAAAAGAAGCACTCAGAGACAAGATGTGGATGCAATGCGCGTATATATGTGAGGTTGAATCAAGACAGTAAGTACTATATCGCTTCTTTTGTTGAGGAGCATAACCATGGTCTAGTGTCACCTAATAAAATTCCTTTTCTCCGATCCAACCGTACAATCAGTCAAAGAGCCAAGACTACCTTATTCACATGCCATAAAGCAAGTATTGGTACCTCGCAAGCATATAGACTTTTACAAGTCAGTGATGGATTTGATAATATTGGATGTATGAAGAGGGACCTACAGAACTACTATCGGGGACTTAGGGAAAAAATAAAGAATGTGGATGCTCAATTATTTGTGGCACAAATGGAGAGAAAAAAAAGAGGCAAATGCTGCCTTCTTTTATGATTTTGTTGTGGATGATAATGGAAAGTTACTCTATATATTCTGGGCTGATGCTACAAGTAGAAAGAACTATAGTCATTTTGGTGATTTAGTGTCATTCGATGCAACATATAGCACAAACCAATACAATATGATATTTGCACCCTTTACCGGCGTGAACCATCATATGCAAAGTGTTTTATTTGGAGCTGCTTTCCTAGCAAATGAGAAGATTGAGTCATATGAGTGGTTGTTTCGTACTTTTCTATTGGCAATGGGAGAAAAAGCACCAAGGCTTATCATAACAGATGAAGATGCTAGCATGAAATCAGCAATTAGAACTATTCTTCTAGATACAATTCATAGGTTTTGCATGTGGCACATTATGGAGAAGGTTCCTGAGAAGGTTGGTCCTCCCATAAATCATAACAAGGAGTTTTGGGCTGCATTGAACACTTGTGTATGGGGTTTAGAAACTGGAGAAGAGTTTGAGATGCGATGGAATGCTATCATTGCTGCTTATGATCTTTATAGCAATGAATGGTTGGCTAATAGATATCAAATTCGAGAGTCATGGATTCCAGCATTTTTTATGGATATACCTCTTGCAGGAGTCCTCAGAACTACTTCAAGGTCTGAAAGCTCAAATTCATTCTTCAATCGCTTTATCCACCGAAAGTTATGTTTCGTTGAGTTTTGGCTTAGATTTGATACGGCCTTGGAATGCCAACGACATGAGGAGTTAAAGGCCGATCATATTAGTATACATACTACACCCATCTTACATACCCCATGGGCTGTGGAGAAACAAGCAAGCATATTGTACACGCATAATGTGTTCAACATATTTCAAAAAGAAGTGATTGCTGCTAGAGACCATTGCTCTGTTCTAGGTACTACACAACAAGAGGCTATTAAGTTAGTTTTAATTAATGATGGGTCGATAAGGGATAGAGTGGTTGAGTGGTGCGCATCAAATAATTTTGGTCGTTGCTCGTGCAAATTATTCGAAAAGATGGGAATTCCATGTCGCCATATTATATTGACATTAAGAGGTGAAAAGCTATATGAGCTACCTACATCTTATATTTTGAAGAGATGGGAAACAAGATGCAAGAGGTAACCATGCTTTGTATTACTTTTCTCATCCTATCTGTACATCTTACCTTACCATCTTTTTCTACATGTTACTTTAGAGAGATTGTGTATGACGGGGAGGGCAACCTATTGGACGAGAAGCCCATAGATGCTATCGAAGTGGAAAAAAGAAAAAAGATAGAAGTGGTAAGAAACAAGGTAGAAGAATTGATTCAAAGAGCAAAGAGTTCAAATGATGCCATGGATTTATTAGTTTCAAATGATACCACGGTTAGGGCATGCCGGTGGCGGCGGCGCCATGTTGCAGTGTCCTCGGGCCCGGCGATGAGCAGGTGGCGGCGACAGGTGTAGGCTCTAGCGGCGACGAGAACAGCGTTCGGCGAGGGCAGCTGCAGACTGGAACGATGTCGGCGTCGACTCCAATGGTGGCTTCGTGGTCCTTCTACGAGAAGCCAATGAGTCTGGTCTGTTTGCCGTTTGGGGAAGAAGGAGAGCGGGGGGGTTTTGCAAGAAACAATCCACATCACATGACAGGCTGCGGGGGGTTAAGTGTTAAAGTAGCGGTGACCATCGGATCGTGGTTGGAGGGACAGGATGGGAGATGTGCATATGTGCACAGCCGTAGGCATGTGCATAAGATACGTTGCCTTATGTTGCATGAAAACATCTACCGCAACATGCATGTTATTCTAGTCATCTGCGCTATCATAGAGCAACCCATCGCCCTCATCTCAATCCTTTACCATAGCCTCATTCATATAGCTAGGTTCACCTTCCTCCACCACATCTTTCTTTTACCTGAAGTAATCAATGTCCAGTTGATCACCAATCTGAAATAAGAATGCATCCTCTTCAGCTTATTGCTGCTTTTTATGCAGTACTCTTATTTCACTAGATCGATAAGCTCACAGTGTCTACTTGTGTACTTATTATCCTCACAACCCTCATGGGTCTCCACAATCTGAGATAAGACGAGGTGAGAAACATTCTTTCTCTACTCCTCCATCTTTTTTAAACCCAATATGTGCTACCTTAGCGGCATGTTCACCATTGCTTTGTATCCATACATGGACAAGTACAATAAGTTAGCCACAGACATTAAAATAAAAATAGGATAAAAAATAATTATATAGTTCAACAATCCAGCAACAAGGTCTTTTATTACCTACATTTTAACTTTTTCTAACTCTCTTTATCTCTCCTCCTCTGCCTTTTCTTGTCAAACCACTCCCTTTTGTTCTTTTCAAGTGAAGTCAACCCCTTTCTAATGCTTGAGAATGTATCTTCTATTTGTGGAGCTTAACATAACTATTAACAAGATGTGATCCACACTTTAACTTATGTTGACTTCCTTATGCCTGAATGTAGTCTTAAATTCATCTTTACTCGAGAAACACTCTCATTTATATTTTCTAGTGCTTTATTACAAAATTAGTCATTAAATGCTAACGCCCCGTTTGGATCATTGGAATTGAATTCCATTCTAATAATAGTAATTTAGGCATATATCAATTAAGCTAATTCGGTTTTATGCAAAATATATTTGTATATTATTATTAGCAAGATGTCGGAGATATTTATGTGCTACATTTTTACTATAGGGGAGTGAGACAAAGAGTGTCATGTAAATTATAGATTAGAAACCAATTCTAGTAATGCATAAAATCATTTCCCACCCTCCACCCCATGAATTTGAGATAGGCTTATATCTGAACTTTGGAAAGTGGTGGAATGTCAAATTCCAAACTAAATAAGTTACTTTATTGAGTGAATTCCAATTCCTCTAAAATGAAGAGATCCAAACGCCCCGTAAGATTAATTTGAAGTTTTTCTAAAAGGTATGACCAACCTAAACCCATCAACCATATGGTCGCATCAATGGCCTATTCTCCAATGGAACTAGATTGTATTGGACTTCAACGCCGCATTTGCACAGTATTTGGGGGCTACAATATGCTCTTTATCTTTCTCCTTTTGCTTTGGCTCTAGCCAATGAGACTTAGATCCATAGATCTGCTCACTGAAATGACATTTCTAATATCCATGTAAGGAAAATGGACCCTAGGCCTTTTGGCTAATTGAGTTTTGGTGTTTGATGATTAACACAACCTGTGGACTAATATGTTTGCTAGTGTTTATAATTATAGTTCACAGGATGCGAAGAGAATTGGACCAAGGCAATGAGGATGCAATACCTCAAAAGAAGACATAAAAAGATGCATAGGAGTCCAATACTCAAGAACAAAAGAAGCCCGAAGAAATCAGCGAAGGAATCCAAGATACGGGCTGTCAGCCAGCGCCTGGTGGTGCACCGGACAGTGCTGTCCGGTGTGCACCGGACAGTCTGCGCAGAGAGGCCACAGACAGGCGCTCTCTGGCTGTAGCACCGGTCCGTCCGGTGGAGCACCGGACTGTCCGGTGTGCACCGGACAGACGGCAACGGTCGGATCCAACGGTCGACTGCTACAGGCACCAACGGTCGGCTGACGTGGCGTGCACCGGACACTGCACAGTGGCTGTCCGGTGGTGCACCGGACTGTCCGGTGCACCCGACGACAGAAAGCTGCTGCTTTCTGTCCAACGGCTAGTTTGGGGTTTGGAGGCTATAAATACCACCCCAACCGGCCATTCTCAAGAGTGAGAGCCCAAGCAACATACCAAGGCATATAGTGCACATTTCCAAGAGCTCAAACACCCAAGTGTTTAATAGAATCACTCGGTGATTAGCGTAGGTGCTTTGCGAAGTGCTTAGGTTAGTTAGACCGCTTTAGCGCTTGCTCTAGGTGAACCCTAGTTAGTTGAGTGAGTTTTGTAAAACCACACAACCCCTCGGCTCTTGCGTGAGTCGTTGTAATTGTACCGAGTGAGGCGAGAGTCTTGCGAGACCGTGACAACCGCGTTTGTGTCACGGCCGCCACCGTGTACCGGAGGGAACGAGGCCCGCGGCGTTTTCGATCGGAAGCTCGATAGTGGAGACGGCGGGGAGCGTCCGAGAAGAGCCAGAAGCGGAGCACCACTTGCGCGTGGAGAAGGCCCGCGGCTCTCTACGGAGTTACTCGACCGTGGTGCTTGGCTCTCGCGTGGGCTTCCCTTTGCGTAGGGGCACCAACGAGGATTAGTCGGGACCTTGCGTGGTTCCGGATACCTCGGTAAAAATACCGGCGTCATCCACGAGAGTTTGCTTCTCTACTTTGCTCTTTAAGTTTCCGCATTTATATTAAGCATTTAAGTTTCAATCTTGTATTCATACTTATTTAGTGTAGATTGAAACTTAGCCTTTGCGGTAGAGATAGCAACACTTAGACAAAACCTAGTTTGCACATTCTAGTTTGATTATTTGCATAGGTTTTGCTCTAGGGATTTAATTGTGGCCTAGTTTAGTAAAAGTTTTAGAAATCCTAATTCACCCCCCCCCCTCCTTAGGCGTCACCCATTTCCTACAAGTGGTATCAAAGCCTGGTTTGGCTCATTTGAAACGCTTTAGCTTCACCGCTAAAAGAGTCGACGCCTTTTAGAGGAAGGGATGGATACCCATAGGCCACCACACTTCGATGGCATTAACTTCCCATATTATAGTGCTAGAATGGCTTGTTACCTAGAGGCCGTTGATCTAGGTGTTTGGAGAGTCACTCGTGACGGGATGAAACCCCTCAAGAATCCCGAGAAACCCACCACGAGTGAGGAAAAAGAAATTCATTTAAATGCTAGAGCCAAAAATTGTTTGTATGAATCCTTAGCATAGATATCTTTAATCAAGTATTTACCTTGAAAACTGCTAATGAGATTTGGCTAAAATTGCATGAGCTCCATGACGGCACATCAAATGTCCGTGAGCAAAAACATTCCCTAGTCTTAAATGATTACAATTCTTTTGCTATGAAAGATAATGAGCTTGTTAGAGACATGTATTCTCGTTTAAATCTAATTATCAATGAGCTCAATTCTATTGGCATTAATAAGCTAGGTGATGCGGACATTGTGAGGAAGATTATCTCCCTGCTACCACAACAAAGATATGGGAGCATCATCACCATCCTTCACAACATGGAGGACTTGAGCAACATGACCCCGACCATTGTGATTGGGAAAATCGCGGCTTTTGAGATGTCACGAAAAATGAGTCGTGGAGAGGAGCCAACTTCCTCAAGACCATATGCTTTTGCATGTGAAGAAAGGAAAGGGAAAAAGAAGGCTCCCACTCAAAGTTCCTCAAGCGAAGAAGAGGAAGAAGAAGAAAGTGATGATGATGAAGATAATCAACCATGCACATCATCCTCCGAGGACGAAGAAACAATCCGACGCGTCGGGAAGGTAATGAGGATGATCCGCAAGATTAATCTAATGGGTGTGCCCCTGCAGGTCGAGGATCTTCTCTTTAATATTGACAGGAAAAAGCAAAGGAAGAGAGGATGCTTCGCATGTGGGGAGAAGGGCCACTTCAGGGACAACTGTCCAAATATGGCCAAACCCAAAAAGGAGAGGAGCAAAGGCAAGGCGCTAACAAGTGTTAGAACTAGGGATGACTCTTCAAGTGGAGATGAACCTCCAAGGACGCGCAGCCACCGGTCCTCATCACGCTCATCTCAGTCATCACACAAATGCCTTATGGCAAGAGGTAACAAAAGCATTCCATCCTCTAGTGATGAAAGTAGCAGTGATGATGAAGGTGAGGGAAAGCCCTCTCTAGATGAGCTTGCGGAAGCTGTAGAATTTTTCCAGGATGTTTGCACTAAACAAAAAGCTCAACTTAAAACTTTGAAAAATAAGTTGGTTAGCTCTCAAAATGACTACAAAGGTTTGCTAGAAAAATTTGAAACTTTTGCAAACTTAAATAGTGAGCTATCAACTAAAATTGAGCTATTAGAATCTAGTGCTCCATCCACTGCTACCGATGATAGCCTTATTAAAAAGAATAAAAAACTCAAGGCTAAGTTAGCTAGCTCCCAAGAAGCTATTGAAAATTTGCTAGAGAAAATGGAAATTCTTAGCATACACAATAATGAGCTAACTACTAAGCTAGAAAACATTGGTAGCACACCAGCAGCATCGTTAGTTGAAATACCTGAAATAATTAAGAAAGATGCTTCTACTTCCTGCTTTGATTTAATTGATGATTCTAACCCCTGCAACCAAGTCGTTGTTGAGAATATTGTTGTAGAGACATGTTCGGATGAGGTTGCAAAGGAAAATGAACAATTAAAGCAAGAAGTGGCTCGCCTTGACAAGGCTTTGTATGACAAGAAAGGCAAACCCAAACAAATCCGACCTCCACAGGATAACACCACTGCGGGAGTGAACAGGCCTGTAGAGGGAGAAACTGTGATTTGTAGGCTATGCCACATGGAAGGCCACAAGTCTTTCCAATGCAAGGCGATGACCGGGGATAAACAAAGGCAAAAGTTCAAGCAAAAGCCATCAAGCAAAATCTCCAACACCTACATCAAAAAGGTGAACAAAAAGGATGCTACACCATATTTGATCAAGAAGAAAAAGAATGGAAAGGTGATAGCAATCAAGGCCAACAAGCAAGCCAACAAAGGAAAAGGGGCCAAACGCATCTGGGTGCCAAAGGAGATAATTTCAACCATGAAAAGCACCAAGAAGGTTTGGATCCCGAAAGGGAAGTGAGTGGACCGAAGGTCGTCGGGAAATTTGGAGACTTGGCAAAGTTGGGATGTATATCATGGGATACATCATATTGGATCAAGATCACTTGCCGAGTGGGTTAGTGAAAAGTTTGGACCCAAATTTCCCACCCATGACTAAGGTAACTAGTTTTATTGTATCTCTTGTTTTTAGATATGCGTATCTATTTACCTTTTATCTAGTTTACCTTTCTTGCCTAGTATTACATTTGTTATTTACTTATGTTTAAAATCATGCATACTAGGTAAATCACATGGTAGGATTGCTTGCTTTCAATTCATATACTTAAGCAAACCTACAAGGTTTAAAATGTTTAGTTAAAAGCACGGCACATAGATTTATATCACTCCATAGTAAATGATGCATAAATTGAAAATTTTGATTTCTACAAAGTGTATCATTTAACTTATATGTGCCAAAGTTCGGATTATGGATAATTTGCCCCTCTTGATATCAAATCAAAGTGCATGTTGAAAGTCGCCTAGAGGGGGGTGAATAGGGCGAAACTGAAATTCTCAAAAATAAACACAACTACGAGATGGGTTAGTGTTAGAAATATAATTGAGTCCGCGAGAGAGGGTGCAAAACAAATCGCAAGCGAATAAAAAGTGAGACACGTGGATTTGTTTTACCGAGGTTCGGTTCTCGCAAACCTACTCCCCGTTGAGGAGGCCACAAAGGCCGGGTCTTTTTCAACCCTTTCCCTCTCTCAAACGGTCCCTCAGACCGAGTGAGCTTCTCTTTCTCAAATCACTTGGGAATCAAACTTCCCGCAAGGACCACCACACGATTGGTGTCTCTTGCCTCAATTACAAGTGAGTGTTTGATCACAAGAAAGAATGTCAAAGAAAAAGAAGCGATCCAAGCGCAAGAGCTCAAATGAACACTACAAATCACTCTCTCTAGTCACTAAGGCTTCGTGTGGAGTTGGGAGAGGATTTGATCTCTTTTGGTGTGCTTTGCAATGAATGCTAGCTCTTGTATAGTGGTTGGAAGCTGGAAAACTTGGATGCAATGAATGGTGGGTGGTTGGGGGTATTTATAGCCACAACCACCAAACTAGCTGTTTGGTGGAGCTGTCTGTTCAATGGTGCACCGGACAGTCCGGTGCACACCGGACATGTCCGGTGCGACAGCCACGTCACCAAAAGTCGTTGGGGTCGACCGTTGGAGCTCTGTCTTCTGGGCCCGCCTGGATGTCCGGTGGCGCACCGGACATGTACTGTAGAGTGTCCGGTGCGCCATGACGCGCGTGCCTGACTTCTGCGCGCGCTGGCGCGCATTTAATGCGCTGTAGGTAGCCATTGGCGTAGAAATAGCCGTTGCCCCGCTGTCACACCGGACAGTCCGGTGCACACCGGACATGTCCGGTGAAATAGCGGAGTGGCTGAAGTGAATTCCCGAGGCAGGCGAGTTCCGGAGGCCGTTCTTCGTTGGAGCACCGGACATGTCCGGTGTACACCGGACAGTCCGGTGAATTATAGCGAAGTTGCCTCTGGAAATTTCCCGAAGGTGAGCAGTTCGGAGTTGGAGTCCTCTGGTGCACCGGACATGTCCGGTGGCACACCGGACAGTCTGGTGCGCCAGACCAGAGGTGTCTTCGGTTGACCCTTGCTCCTTTGTTTGAACACAATACTTGGTCTTTTTATTGGCTAAGTGTGAACCTTTGGCACCTGTATAACTTATACACTAGAGCAAACTAGTTAGTCCAATATTTGTGTTGGGCAATTCAACAACCAAAATTAATTAGGGACTAGGTGTAAGCCTAATTCCCTTTCAATCTCCCCCTTTTTGGTGATTGATGCCAACACAAACCAAAGCAAATATAAAAGTGCAACATTGAACTAGTTTGCAAAATGTAAGTGCAAAGGTTACATAGAATTGAGCCAATACAAATACTTACATGATGTGCATGGATTGTTTCTTTGTTTTTAACATATTGGACCACATTTGCACCACATGTTTTGTTTTTGCAAATTCTTTTGTAATTTCTTTTCAAAGACCTTTTGCAAGATAGTCAAAGGTGAATGAATAAGATTTTTGCAAAGCATTTTCAAGTTTTGAAATTTTCTTCCTTTATTCCAAATGCTTTTCCTTTGACTAAACAAAACTCCCCCTCAAATAGATTCTCCTCTTAGTGTTCAAGAGGGTTTTAAGATATCAAGTTTTGAAAATACTACTTGCTCCCCCTTTAGAACACAAGGAGATGTCAATTTGAAATTTACCAGTTGAAAATCATTAATTTTAAAAACTAGGGTGGTGGTGCGGTCCTTTTGCTTTGGGCTAATACTTTCTCCCTCTTTGGCATGAATCGCCAAAAACGGATACTTGGAATGAAATATAGGCCCTTAAGTACTTTCTCCCCCTTTGGTCATAAATAAATGAGTGAAGGTTATACCAAAGCCGGAGAGTGATGCGGAGCGTTGGCGAAAGATTAGTTACGGAGTGGAAGCCTTTGTCTTCGCCGAAGACTCCGATTCCCTTTCAATATACCTATGACTTGGTTTGAAATACACTTGAAAAACGCATTAGTCATAGCATATATAAAAGAGATATGATCAAAGGTACATTTATGAGCTATGTGTGCAAGTTTAGCAAAAGAAATTCCTAGAATCAAGAATATTGAGCTCATGTCTAAGTTTGGTAAAAGTTTGTTCATCTAGTGGCTTGGTAAAGATATCGGCTAATTGATCTTTAGTATTAATGTATGCAATCTCGATATCCCCCTTTTGTTGGTGATCCCTAAGAAAATGATACCGAATGGCTATGTGTTTAGTGCGGCTATGCTCAACGGGATTATCCGCCATGCGGATTGCACTCTCATTATCACATAGAAGAGGAACTTTGGTTAGTTTGTAACCGTAGTCCCGCAGGGTTTGCCTCATCCAAAGCAATTGCGCGCAACAGTAGCCTGCGGCAATATACTCGGCTTCGGCGGTAGAAAGAGCGACCGAATTTTGCTTCTTTGAAGCCCAAGACACCAAGGATCTTCCCAAGAACTGGCAAGTCCCCGATGTGCTCTTTCTATTGATCTTACACCCCACCCAATCGGCATCCGAATAACCAATCAAATCAAATGTGGATCCCCAAGGGTACCAAAGCCCAAACTTAGGAGTGTAAGCCAAATATCTCAAGATTCGTTTTACGGCCGTAAGGTGTGATTCCTTAGGGTCGGCTTGAAATCTTGCACACATGCAAACGGAAAGCATAATGTCCGGTCGAGATGCACATAGATAAAGCAATGAACCAATCATCGACCGGTATACCTTTTGATCCACGAACTTACCTCCCGTGTCGAGGTCGAGATGCCCATTTGTTCCCATGGGTGTCTTGATGGGTTTGGCATCCTTCATTCCAAACTTGGTTAGAATGTCTTGAGTGTACTTCGTTTGGCTGATGAAGGTGCCCTCTTGGAGTTGCTTGACTTGGAATCCTAGAAAATATTTCAACTCCCCTATCATCGACATCTCGAATTTCTGTGTCATGATCCTACTAAATTCTTCACATGTAGATTCGTTAGTAGACCCAAATATGATATCATCAACATAAATTTGGCATACGAACAAATCATTGTCAAGAGTTTTAGTGAATAAAGTAGGATCGGCCTTGCCGACTTTGAAGCCATTAGCAATAAG
The DNA here is from genome assembly GCA_029449295.1 of Zea luxurians. Lineage (NCBI taxonomy): Eukaryota > Viridiplantae > Streptophyta > Magnoliopsida > Poales > Poaceae > Zea > Zea luxurians. The sequence continues at coordinate 8,838,697 of JAOPSE010000083.1, read as the reverse complement.
GAAATCTCTAAGGCATTCATACCATGCTCTTGGGGCTTGCTTGAGCCCATAAAGCGCCTTAGAGAGCCTATAGACATGGTTAGGGTACTCACTGTCTTCAAAGCCGGGAGGTTGCTCAACATAGACCTCCTCCTTGATTGGTCTATTGAGGAAGGCACTCTTCACGTCCATTTGATAAAGCTTGAAGCCATGGTAAGTAGCATAGGCTAATAATATGCAAATTGACTCAAGCCTAGCTACGGGTGCATAGGTTTCACCGAAATCCAAACCTTCGACTTGGGAGTATCCCTTGGCCACAAGTCGAGCTTTGTTCCTAGTCACCACACCATGCTCATCTTGCTTGTTGCGGAAGACCCACTTGGTTCCTACAACATTTTGGTTAGGACGTGGAACTAAATGCCATACCTCGTTCCTCGTGAAGTTGTTGAGCTCCTCTTGCATTGCCATCACCCAATCCGAATCTTGTAGTGCTTCCTCTACCCTGTGTGGCTTAATAGAGGAAATAAAAGAGTAATGCTCACAAAAGTGTGCAACCCGAGATCGAGTAGTTACCCCCTTATGAATGTCGCCGAGGATGGTGTCGACGGGGTGATCTCGTTGAATTGCTTGGTGGACTCTTGGGTGTGGCGGCCTTGGTTCTTCATCCTCCTTGTCCTCAACATTTGTATCTCCCCCTTGATCATTGCCATCATCTTGAGGTGGTTCATTTCTTTGATCTTCTTCTTCATCAACTTGAGCCTCGTCCTCATTTTGAGTTGGTGGAGATGCTTGCGTAGAGGAGGATGGTTGATCTTGTGTATGTGAAGGCTCTTCGGATTCCTTGGGACACACATCCCCAATGGACATGTTCCTCAGCGCTATGCATGGAGCCTGTTCTTCACCTATCTCATCAAGATCAACTTGCTCTACTTGAGAGCCATTAGTTTCATCAAACACAACGTCACAAGAAACTTCAACAAGTCCTGAGGACTTGTTAAAGACTCTATATGCCCTTGTGTTTAAGTCATATCCTAGTAAAAAGCCTTCTACAGTTTTAGGAGCAAATTTAGATTTTCTACCTCTTTTAACAAGAATAAAACATTTGCTACCAAAAACTCTAAAATATGAAATATTGGGCTTTTTACCGGTTAGGAGTTCATAGGATGTCTTCTTGAGGATTCGGTGTAGATATAACCGGTTGATGGCGTAGCAGGCGGTGTTGACCGCCTCGGTCCAAAACCGATTCGGTGTCTTGTACTCATCAAGCATGGTTCTTGCCATGTCCAATAGAGTTCGATTCTTCCTCTCCACTACACCATTTTGTTGTGGAGTGTAGGGAGAAGAGAACTCATGCTTGATGCCCTCCTCCTCAAGGAAGCCTTCAATTTGAGAGTTCTTGAACTCCGTTCCGTTGTCGCTTCTAATTTTCTTGATCCTTAAGCCGAACTCATTTTGAGCCCGTCTCAAGAATCCTTTTAATGTCTCTTGGGTATGAGATTTTTCCTGCAAAAAGAACACCCAAGTGAAGCGAGAATAATCATCCACAATAACTAGACAGTACTTACTCCCGCCGATGCTTATGTAAGCAATCGGGCCGAATAAATCCATGTGTAGGAGCTCCAGTGGCCTGTCACTTGTCATGATGTTCTTGTGTGGATGATTAGTGCCAACTTGCTTCCCGGCTTGGCATGCGCTACAAATCCTGTCTTTCTCAAAATGAACATTGGTTAATCATAAAATGTGTTCTCCCTTTAGAAGCTTATGAAGATTCTTCATCCCAACGTGGGCTAGTCGGCGATGCCAGAGCCAACCCATGTTAGTCTTAGCAATTAAGCATGTGTCGAGTTCAGCTCTATCAAAATCTACCAAGTATAGCTGACCCTCTAACACACCCTTAAATGCTACTGAATCATCACTTCTTCTAAAGACCGTGACACCTACATCAGTGAATAGACAGTTGTAGCCCATTTGACATAATTGGGATACGGAAAGCAAATTGTAATCTAAAGAATCCACAAGAAAAACATTGGAAATAGTATGGTCAGATGATATAGCAATTTTATCCAATCCTTTGACCAAACCTTGATTTCCATCCCCGAATGTGATAGCTCGTTGGGGATCTTGGTTTTTCTCATAGGAGGAGAACATCTTTTTCTCCCCTGTCATGTGGTTTGTGCACCCGCTGTCGAGTATCCAACTTGAGCCCCCGGATGCATAAACCTATAAAACAATTTTAGTTCTTGATTTTAGGTACCCAAACGGTTTTGGGTCCTTTGGCATTAGAAACAAGAACTTTGGGTACCCAAACACAAGTCTTGGAACCCTTGTGTTTGCCCCTAACAAACTTGGCAACTACTTTGCCGGATTTGTTAGTCAGCACATAAGAAGCATCAAAAGTTTTAAATGAAATAGCATGATCATTTGATGCATTAGGAGTTTTCTTTCTAGGCAACTTGGCACGGGTTGGTTGCCTAGAGCTAGATGTCTCACCCTTATACATAAAAGCATGGTTAGGACCAGAGTGAGACTTCCTAGAATGAGTTCTCCTAATTTTGCTCTCGGGATAACCGGCAGGGTACAAAATGTAACCCTCGTTATCCTGAGGCATGGGTGCCTTGCCCTTAACAAAGTTAGATAAATTCTTTGGAGGGGCATTAAGTTTGACATTGTCTCCCCTTTGGAAGCCAATGCCATCCTTGATGCTAGGGCATCTCCCATTGTAGAGCATACTTCTAGCAAATTTAAACTTTTCATTCTCTAAGTTATGCTCGGCAATTTTGGCATCTAATAATGCTATATGATCATTTTGTTGTTTAATTAAAGCCATGTGATCATGAATAGCATTGATATCAACATCTCTACATCTAGTACAAATAGACACATGCTCAATAGTAGATGTAGAGGGTTTGCAAGAATTAAGTTCAACAATCTTAGCATGCAAAATATCATTGTTATCTCTAAGATTGGAAATTGTAATATTGCAAACATCTAATTCTTTAGCCTTAGCAATCAATTTCTCATTCTCATTTCTAAGGCTAGCAAGAGAATCATTCAATTCCTTAATCTTAGCAAGCAAATCATCATTATCATTTCTAAGACTGGGAATTGAAGCATTACAAACATGAGAATCAACCTTAGCAATTAATTTAGCATTTTCATTTCTAAGGTTGTTAATGGTCTCATGGCAAGTGCTTAGCTCACTAGATAAATTTTGACATTTTTCTATTTCTAGTGCATAAGCATTTTTAACCTTAACATGTTTCTTGTTTTCCTTGATTAGGAAGTCCTCTTGGGAGTCCAAGAGATCATCCTTTTCATGGATGGCACTAATTAGCTCATTCAATTTTTCCTTTTGTTCCATGTTAAGATTGGCAAAAAGGGTACGCAAATTATTTTCCTCATCACTAGCATTATCATCACTAGAGGACTCATATTTAGTGGAGGATTTAGATTTAACCTTCTTCCTTTTGCCGTCCTTCGCCATGAGGCACTTGTGGCCGACGTTGGGGAAGAGAAGTCCCTTGGTGACGGCGATGTTGGCGGCGTCCTCGTCGGAGGAGGAGTCGGTGGAGCTCTCGTCCGAGTCCCACTCCCGGCAAACATGGGCATCGCCGCCCCTCTTCTTGTAGTGCCTCTTCTTCTCCTTTCTTCTTCCCTTCTTGTCATCGCCCCTGTCACTATCACTGGATAATGGACATTTAGCAATAAAATGACCGGGCTTACCACATTTGTAGCATACTTTCTTGGAGCGGGGTTTGTAGTCTTTCCCCCTCCTTTGCTTGAGGATTTGGTGGAAGCTCTTGATGATGAGCGTCATTTCCTCGTTGTCGAGCTTGGAGGCATCGATGGGAGTTCGACTTGGAGTAGCCTCCTCCTTCTTTTCTTCCACCGCCTTGAAAGCGACCGGTTGTGCCTCGGGTGTGGAGGAGGTGCCTTGCTCGATGATTTTCTTTGAGCCCTTAATCATTAGCTCAAAGCTCACAAATTTTCCTATGACTTCCTCGAGAGACATTAGCTTATATCTAGGATCACCTCGAATTAATTGAACTTGTGTAGGGTTAAGAAATACGAGAGATCTAAGAATAACCTTGACCATCTCATGGTCATCCCATTTTTCGCTCCCGAGGTTGCGCACTTGGTTCACCAAGGTTTTCAAGCGGTTGTACATTGCTTGTGGATCCTCCCCTTGGTGAAGCATGAAGCGACCGAGCTCTCCCTCGATCGTCTCCCGCTTGGTGATTTTTGTCACCTCGTCTCCTTCGTGTGTGGTCTTGAGTACATCCCAAATTTCCTTCGCACTTTTTAACCCTTGCACCTTGTTATACTCCTCTCGACTTAGAGAGGCGAGGAGTATAGTGGTTGCTTGGGAGTTAAAGTGGTGGATTTGGGCCACCTCGTCCGAGTCGTAGTCTTCATCCCCTACGGATGGTACCTGTATACCAAACTCAACAACATTCCATATGCTTGTGTGGAGTGAGGTTAGATGATGCCTCATTTTGTCACTCCACATATTATAATCTTCACCGTCAAAAACCGGTGGTTTGCCTAATGGAACGGAGAGTAAAGGAGTACGCTTTGAAATGTGGGGGTAGCGTAGGGGGATCTTACTATACTTCTTGCGCTCTTGGCGCTTAGAAGTTACGGACGGCGCATCGGAGTCGGAGGTCGATGGTGATGAAGAGTCGGTCTCGTAGTAGACCACTTTTCTCATCCTCTTGTGCTTGTCGCCTCTCCGATGCGACTTGTGGGAAGAGGATTTTGTTTCCTTCCCCTTCCCTTTGTTGGAGGAGCTCTTCTTCTTCTCCTTCCTCTTGGTACGGGACTCTTCCGATGAAGTGCTCCCGTGACTCGTAGTGGGCTTGTCGCCGGTCTCCATCTCCCTCTTGGTGTGATCTCCCGACATCACTTCAAGCGGTTAGGCTCTAATGAAGCACCGAGCTCCGATACCAATTGAAAGTCGCCTAGAGGGGGGTGAATAGGGCGAAACTGAAATTCTCAAAAATAAACACAACTACGAGATGGGTTAGTGTTAGAAATATAATTGAGTCCGCGAGAGAGGGTGCAAAACAAATCGCAAGCGAATAAAAAGTGAGACACGTGGATTTGTTTTACCGAGGTTCGGTTCTCGCAAACCTACTCCCCGTTGAGGAGGCCACAAAGGCCGGGTCTTTTTCAACTCTTTCCCTCTCTCAAACGGTCCCTCGGACCGAGTGAGCTTCTCTTTCTCAAATCACTTGGGAATCAAACTTCCCGCAAGGACCACCACACGATTGGTGTCTCTTGCCTCAATTACAAGTGAGTGTTTGATCACAAGAAAGAATGCCAAAGAAAAAGAAGCGATCCAAGCGCAAGAGCTCAAATGAACACTACAAATCACTCTCTCTAGTCACTAAGGCTTCGTGTGGAGTTGGGAGAGGATTTGATCTCTTTTGGTGTGCTTTGCAATGAATGCTAGCTCTTGTATAGTGGTTGGAAGCTGGAAAACTTGGATGCAATGAATGGTGGGTGGTTGGGGGTATTTATAGCCCCAACCACCAAACTAGCCGTTTGGTGGAGCTGTCTGTTCAATGGTGCACCGGACAGTCCGGTGCACACCGGACATGTCCGGTGCGACAGCCACGTCACCAAAAGTCGTTGGGGTCGACGTTGGAGCTCTGTCTTCTGGGCCCGCCTGGATGTCCGGTGGCGCACCGGACATGTACTGTAGAGTGTCCGGTGCGCCATGACGCGCGTGTCTGACTTCTGCGCGCGCTGGCGCGCATTTAATGCGCTGCAGGTAGCCGTTGGCGCCGAAATAGCCATTGCCCCGCTGTCACACCGGACAGTCCGGTGCACACCGGACATGTCCGGTGAATTATAGCGGAGTGGCCGAAGTGAATTCCCGAGGCAGGCGAGTTCCGGAGGCCGTTCTTCGTTGGAGCACCGGACATGTCCGGTGTACACCGGACAGTCCGGTGAATTATAGCGGAGTTGCCTCTAGAAATTTCCCGAAGGTGAGCTGTTCGGAGTTGGAGTCCTCTGGTGCACCGGACATGTCCGGTGGCACACCGGACAGTCCGGTGCGCCAGACCAGAGGTGCCTTCGGTTGACCCTTGCTCCTTTGTTTGAACCCAATACTTGGTCTTTTTATTGGCTAAGTGTGAACCTTTGGCACCTGTATAACTTATACACTAGAGCAAACTAGTTAGTCCAATATTTGTGTTGGGCAATTCAACCACCAAAATTAATTAGGGACTAGGTGTAAGCCTAATTCCCTTTCACATGTCTCCTACAAGTATTCAAAACTTGTATGCACACCTTTAGGGGGAGGTTACTCTATAATCTAACACTTTGAGACTAACACCTTTTCAAGTCTATTTCATGTGATAGTCTCATTGTAAGGAAAATAAGGTCCCCGGAGAAAGACAACAATCTTCCACTGCAAAATCTCCAAGAACTCTCATGTCTCTCAAGCTCGCCATTGACTTTCAACTGGTATCTTTTGAGACTATATCTAGTATCATTTACATGTCTTCTCCAAAATTTGATTAGACTATATTTCATATCATATGCTTCCATGTTGCTAAAAATGCATAAGTAGTTAACTCATATTTTGTTACCTATGCATAAGGGAAGTTAGTCTTTTCAAATCATGTCTTGCACCTCTAATTTTCACATGCTTTTTCCTAAGTAGAGAATCTCTGTCAGGGGGAGTATTTCTTCATCTCTAAAAAGGGGGAGAAATTTCTTTCTAAAGAGAACACTCGTTTAGGCGGAGTAATCCTTTCAACTGATATCATTCATGTGGTTTAATTTAGTATCCTTCAAATGGTATCATCTGATATGAGGGCAAGCTTTTATTTACTTCCTACATGTTTTTAATGTCTTCCTTTTCGGTGGTTGATGCCAAAGGGGGAGAAGTTTAGGGACCAAAGCAATAAAAACTATATCAAACACCAAACACCACCAATTTAAAATTTTATATCTATAAATGGTTTTTCCAGTGGTTTTGGTTATTTGGTCCAAAAATAGGAAGTAAGTGAATTATGGAGTTAGGGGGAGGCTTAAGTCCATAATATCACATTGTAGGGACAATCATGCATCTTAGCAAGTAGATTGCATATTTTAATTCAAATACTTGTATTATTTGCTTGCTTTGGTTGTGTTGTCATCAATCACCAAAAAGGGGGAGATTGTAAGGAAAATGGACCCTAGGCCTTTTGGCTAATTGAGTTTTGGTGTTTGATGATTAACACAACCTGTGGACTAATCTGTTTGCTAGTGTTTATAATTATAGTTCACAGGATGCGAAGAGAATTGGACCAAGGCAATGAGGATGCAACACCTCAAAAGAAGACATAAAAAGATGCATAGGAGTCCAATACTCAAGAACAAAAGAAGCCCGAAGAAATCAGCGAAGGAATCCAAGATACGGGCTGTCAGCCAGCGCCTGGTGGCGCACCGGACAGTGCTGTCCGGTGTGCACCGGACTGTCCGGTGAACCACCGGACAGTCTGCGCAGAGAGGCCACAGACAGGCGCTCTCTGGCTGTAGCACCGGTCCGTCCGGTGGAGCACCGGACAGTCGGCACCGGACTGTCCGGTGTGCACCGGACAGACGGCAACGGTCGGATCCAACGGTCGACTGCTACAGGCGCCAACGATCGGCTGACGTGGCGTGCACCGGACACTGCACAGTGGCTGTCCGGTGGTGCACCGGACTGTCCGGTGCACCCGACGACAAAAAGCTGCTGCTTTCTGTCCAACGGCTAGTTTGGGGTTTGGAGGCTATAAATACCACCCCAACCGGTCATTCTCAAGAGTGAGAGCCCAAGCAACATACCAAGGCATATAGTGCACATTTCCAAGAGCTCAAACACCCAAGTGCTTAATAGAATCACTCGGTGATTAGCGTAGGTGCTTTGCGAAGTGCTTAGGTTAGTTAGACCGCTTTAGCGCTTGCTCTAGGTGAACCCTAGTTAGTTGAGTGAGTTTTGTAAAACCACACAACCCCTCGGCTCTTGCGTGAGTCGTTGTAACTGTACCGAGTGGGGCGAGAGTCTTGCGAGACTGTGACAACCGCGTTTGTGTCACGGCCGCCACCGTGTACCGGAGGAAACGAGGCCCGCGGCGTTTTCGGCCGGAAGCTCGATAGTGGAGACGGCGGGGAGCGTCCGAGAAGAGCCAGAAGCGGAGCACCACTTGCGCGTGGAGAAGGCCCGCGGCTCTCTACGGAGTTACTCGACCGTGGTGCTTGGCCCTCGCGTGGGCTTCCCTTTGCGTAGGGGCACCAACGAGGATTAGTCGGGACCTTGCGTGGTTCTGGATACCTCGGTAAAAATACCGGCGTCATCCACGAGAGTTTGCTTCTCTACTTTGCTCTTTAAGTTTCCGCATTTATATTAAGCATTTAAGTTTCAATCTTGTATTCATACTTATTTAGTGTAGATTGAAACTTAGCCTTTGCGGTAGAGATAGCAACACTTAGACAAAACCTAGTTTGCACATTCTAGTTTAATTATTTGCAGAGGTTTTGCTCTAGGGATTTAATTGTGGCCTAGTTTAGTAAAAGTTTTAGAAATCCTAATTCACCCCCCCTCTTAGGCGTCACCCATTTCCTACAATCCACACTGATAGATTATTAATTTTAGACAAGTATATACAAGGTTTAAGAGGAACAAAGATGCACCTATACATTCTTGTTCACATCCAAACTCAAGCAAACACTGAAGTGCAAGAACAGTTGAAATCACCACAAATACACAAAGGAGAGTTCTCAAATTGTTTATTGGTAGCTTTGGTGTTCTCTTTGTTTGTCATTGGCAAAGCCTTGGAGGGAGGTGGAACCCAATGCTAGAAGTGCTCATGTGGCCAACATCTCCACCAGTCCTTGAAAAAAAGGTATCTTTGTTCAAACTTGTCAGAACCATCGATCCACTAAAAGGAGTAGCACCACTTTTCATCCTAAACGAGCTAATACCACATTTTAACCAGTAATTTAATAACAAATATCAATAAATAATGAATAAAATATTTATAAACAATTACTTACACAACAATTGTCACATATGTAGAAGCATCGTGTAACTGTGCCTCGATGCTTCGACTGATACGTGGGCTGGATTACCATAGCCACAGTTAGCCACCGATAGCTTAGGATAAACAAGTGCATCCTTGTAAGAAGTGTCGAGATATAAACCTTTATGATAGCCATGTTTTTTTGCTACTTCTTCATATGCCACATGTACCCTATATATCAAAATAGAGGGTTATAACAAAACATGTCTCATTTCCTTAAATGCCAATCTAAACATTTGATAGTAATGTAGATATAGAACCTATACTAAATAAGCGTAAACATCATAACTAATAAACTAAAACCTATAGATACTAACCAAATTTAACTTAAGCCTAAACATGGCAACTCAAATTTATAGCCAACTGACCAAAACATAGAGCAAACACAACTACATCTCCAAGTAAAAACCGAGGACAAACACCAAACCAAAGTTTCATAATGTATTTGATCTATCTAAAATCTTTTATATATCTGCATAAATTTATTTTTTAAATCATAGTAAATAAAGCTAATATTTAAATCTACCATGAAAACACAAAATGAGAGGGGCATTACCTTACCTTTAGCCATCTGAAAGCTTAAGCGCGACCATCTACTTGTCCCGAAGACTGATATAGCCGGAGGAGGCTAGTGGCGTCGGTTGACGGCACTGGAATCGCTAAGCCAATCGGAAGAAAGAAGAAAGAGAAGTATCCATGCACAACTTTGTAGTCCCTGTCATGAGGCTGTTTCTATATCCCACCTTCTATCGTACTCTCTGTTTCAAAAACTTTACTCGTAATAGTGTAGTTTACAGTAAAAAAAATCTCAACAGAAAACAGACATTTGGAACCCTTTGTGGATGGCAATGCTAGACCACTCTGCTCCGTTCATTCGCATCTTTTTGCTGCAGGCGGTCCAAGCAGCACTGAGATTTTGACAAGGAAGAAACCCACATCCAGTGCTTTCATCTCCCACAGTACTACCCTAGCCGCGTATTTCCGTAAACCAGCCTTCACTGGTTGCGTAACGTGCGTGGCCACTGTAGATGGCCAAACGGCCGGCACGGCCCGTCGCTGGCACGGCCCGTCAGGCCCGACTACGAAGCGTGCCGTGTCCAGATGGGCCGGCGTGCCGCTGCCGCGGCCCAGGCACGGCCCGTGAGTCTGTTAGTCGTGTCGGGCCGGTCTGATGGCACTATGGCCCATCTGAGTATATTGTAGAATTTAGCAAAAAATGTGTAGTTTTGGAGGCTCAAACCCACAACCTAATGCATAAGTAAGAGGTTTAAACGCATCCATCTAACCAGTGCAGCTGCAAATTTATTGTGTTATATGTTGAATTTTTATACTTAATATATGGAAACTATTATTTTTAAAATTAAAAATGTAATCGTATCGTGCTCGTGCCAGCGCTACGGGTCGAGATAGTGGCCTAGGCACAGCACTATAGCCGTGCTGTGTCAGGCACTGGTACTATACTAACCGGACCGGATCGTGCCTAGACCGTGCTTTTTCGTGCCGTACCTGGGCTGACCCATCGTATTAGTGCCAAATGGCCATCTATAATGGCCACCGGCGAAACAGTGCGCGCGCAAGGACTAGGAGTGCGCGGAGAAGTCGGCGTCGATGAAAACTTGCGAAATGGACACCAGCCAGCCGGCGTGCTTGATTGCATTGCATTGCATGCCCTCTTGGAGTTGTTCAATGCATGATACGCAAGCTGACAACTGCTGTGTAGGATATCGTCGCGGCCGGGGGCCATTTCATTCCCCATGTCCTAATGGCTCCCAGCATACTTATATATCATCTCCTTAAGATATTTCTGGTGCTAAGTCCGTCCATCAATAGAAGTTGGAAGGAAACTTTTGAAGTGTTTGGTTTGATGAACGATGTAGTCCATTATCTTCTCACTTCTCACTTTTTTGTTTGGTTTGTAGAATGGAGTGAGTTAATTCATCACCATCTCATTCCTCATAGTTAGTTGTTTAGTACTAATATGTGGAATAGGGTCATCCCACCAAATTTGAGGAATGGGCCATGATACAGCACTTCATTTTGGATAGAGTGATTCATCAAACCAAACACCTCGTTTGTGTTTTAGCTGACAGAAGCATTACCAAAGCCATTTGATCCCGATGTGCGCGTGCATGCATGTGTTCTGTTAGCATAGTGTATATAAAAATTACTCAGGTGGTTACCTCGTCCACACGTGACTCTCATCCAAACACTATATAAACCGTTACCGCCTCATTCTATCCCCTCATTGTACACCCAACCAAACACACCCTAAAATATATTATACTTCAACCTAATTAAGTACTATGTCAGAGCTGGATCGATGGGTTAGTTGCAAAGAGAATCAGAACACACCTGACGTACATATTAGATGCTCTCTAATAAATGGATATATATGATGATGGACTTTGCAAGTTGGGGGGAATGGGAACATGTTTATGCTGACCCTAAATTAAAAAAAAAAAGCCTTGTTCAGCTCTCAAACAAACTACAACAATCCATCCTCCTCGCATCCCATGCACATGCTCAATCCACACAAGCAAACGGCGCAAGAGGGCAAAAAGGAAAAGTCAAACTAACGAGAAGGAGAGAGAGAAAAATATAGAAGGATCGTCAGTCCCCATGGCCCATGGGAATCGATCGGGATTCTCCTGAGGAGGGCTGACCAGCTGCGGCCTGATCCTGATGGGCATGCACGTGTGTATGTATGTACACCGGCCACCGTGTGGCCACGTGCTGCTACCACCAGACAGAAGGCACCTTCTTCCCGGCGCCGCCGCCTCCGCCTGCGGCGGCCACGGCGGCGGCGCGCTCGAACCGCGAGGCCGCGCACGGGATGGTGATCCCGCCGGGGTGCTGGAAGCCGAACTCCTCCTCGGCCTCGCGCAGCAGCTCCCCGAAGAGCGGGTGGTTGAAGTACACCACGGGGACCACGTAGCGCATCGACTCGCCCCCGCCGCCCACGTACACGGCCACCTGCCCCTTGGGCGTGGTGGCCTCCGCGGCGGCGTCATCCAGCAGCCGGTCCTTCCCTCCTCCTCCCCCGCGCCGGCGCAGGAGCCTCACCCGCCGCGCCAGCGACCGTCCCCACGTGAGCATCCGCGGGGAGCCAGCAGAGACGTCGTGCTTCTGCTGCTGCTGCTGCATCATCTTGATGCTCACCACTGCATGCGCCGCCATGGGGGACGAGGATGGGGATTTGTTGCTGCCTCCTCCTCGTTGGCACGGCTGCAGGCGGAGGTACCCGCGGCCGCGGCGGCGCCTGCGGCGGCAGAGCGCCCAGCGCCAGACGCTGAGCAGCTTCCGGCCGAGCCGGAACCCTCCGTGCCGCCTCGTCAGCATGCCGCCGCTGCTAGCTCGAACGAGAGCGCACACGCGCAAAGGTCTCTCGCTGTGCTTGGATAAACCGTAAGGAGGCGTGGAAGCAAGCAGCGACGTCCTAGCTAGCTAGTGGCTGGTGGCAAGGGAGCGCGACAGCGCGGGTTGTCTTATAGGAGCTGTGGCTGCTGTGCGTGTGGGATCGAGGGGGTGGATTTCGATCGTTTTGGCCGAGATTCCAGCGCGGTTTTGGGTGGAACATGGCCGGGCAATCAGGCTCGCTTGAGTTGGACGGTGTGACACACGGTGCAGGACGGCTCAACCTTATTCGGTTGGCTAAGCTTTATCATTTTTTTTCCTCGTCGACAGGGCCCCGGCCATATGCATGGCTCTCCTTTTCTCTCGTCATATCGATAGAAGTGGAAGAAATCAATGCTGACGTGGTCCAATGAACACCTGCCAAATTTCTCATGGCATGCTAAACAAACGTCGGACGTCCCCAAATATGAAGAGTCCACATATGGCTCGTCCATTTGGAACAATCTCATAGTAGAATATACACGAAAAGACGTGCAACCTGTAGCTAAGAAACCAGGCGAGTTGCGAGCCTGAATGAATATATATTTCCCAATGGGTGAAATTCGTTGGTCCCATCGAAAATTTTGAGATGGCGCAAGCGCAGGACGCGGATCCGGTCCCACTTGAGTTGAGTGGACTACTTGACTTTACGGCTTCCTGGAAGAACCGTACTACGTTACGTACGTTGTGAAGCTGCAAGGAAATGATGAAACGGACAAGGCGACCGACGGACGTACTACCAGTCCCGGGGACGCAACCAGGGGACAAAGCTACAAAACCGAGCGTGGATCACGCGAGACGAAAACGCAAACAGGTCCGGTCGGCCCGGCTGAAAAGTGAAAACCACTCACCGGGGACGACGCTCGGTGGTGTGGCCTCCGATCCGTGCTTGCCACTGATCGACATGGAGATCCCAACATCGCGGCCGTGTCCGCCGCGTTTCGTCCACGGCTCACAGGAAGATTCGTCAGCTCGGATTCGGCTTCCATTCGTCGAGACTGACTCTGACTGTCCTGTCCTTTGTTTTTATGTGGGTTCGTGTTGGGTGCTGCAGCAGCTACGAGCATATTTTGGGAGTCGGAGCAGCAATGCCATCAAGCACACCTGAGCTGGGTGTGTGCGTAATCCACTGATCCCGATACTCTCTGGGTTCTATACCCTCTAGCTAGTTAGCGGGAGGGGGCAGGGTTTACTTTCTCGCTGATAAATCACCGAAATTCGGTGAAATTTCCCGTTTTCGCTGCTGACCGAGATACGAATTTCAGTCCGTTTTTTTGATAGATTTCGGTTCCAAATACAAAAACCAAACTTTATTAAAAACAAAATTCGCTACAGTACAAACGAAATGGCGGACACGAGGAGGAGAAGGTGGAGGGGGTGTGCTAAAACGAGGAAGTTTCTCCATGCGCAAGCGTGGGGTTGTCCCTTGGACAAATCAAGTATACAATAGTGGATTCTTCCTCCCTTAGTTCTTGTTCGTTTTATATCTAAATCATTTAGATTAAGAGGTATTAGGATATATTAAGGTGGATTTTAACTAGTAGTGGATTTATTGCCCCCCCCTCAATCCTCATGGATCCGTAGCAAAACGAATGTGGCCTTAATATCTTGGGGTTCTCAAGTTGTTTTGTGCTAGACATCTGATATTCTTGTGCTTAATGTCGGTGGGAAAGCAAACAAAAATTTAGTTGGTCGTGGAAAAAATGATCTATTTTGAGGATGCGGGAAATGAAGAAATGACTGCCTTTTATATTATTCTTGCATCTTTGGAATGGGGGGTTCTAAAAATAAACGAGCTTGAGAAACTTAGTAATTAAATGTCCTAATAACTTGCGGGAACTATAATATCTTGCATTTTAATGGAGCATATGAAAAATATAGAAACTATGAGTCAACTAAAGATTTTTTTCTCGAGAATTCAACTTCTCAGTAGAATTTCTCTCGTATTTCTATAAGAAATCCATAGAATTTATAGAAATCTAATCCTTCATCTGAAATGGTTCTATAACAAAAATTTCCACACGATATCAATTCTCTAAATTTTCTCCATTTTATCTTTGTTTCAAAGAAGCCTCAATGTCTTTAGGATCTTGATGCTTTACTTTTTTCTCTCAAATTCTTCGATAGAGTCTCTTCTTTTTTTAGTTTCACTACTGCTCATTAAATTGTTATCGTGTTGTTTGGTTCTCTAAAATGTAATGGAACCCCATTACAGAAAGTATGCATTATCGTTACACATGTTTGGTTCCTACCTTATGTAATCAGTGTTATTTGATTCCATTTTCGTGCACATAGTGCAAGCAAGCATCCTATGTTTTTACAGTGTTATCTGATTTTATTTCCACCCGTGTTACCACTTGTTCAACCAAAATAGTACCAATGTGATTAAGTTGATAGGCTCTTGAAGAGACAAAGATATTGTACCAAGGCATTACATGAGCTCAAAAGCATGAATCAATGTACGCCTCTTCCCAACCTAATTGCAAGTGTAAAGTCTTGGGAGATATCATACCAACTTCATGGTAGAGGCGGAAAATCTTAGTTGAAAGCCAAATTTCTAATGTGAGCTCAACAATGATTACTCTCATTGAACTTTATTTGCTTGCATTTTGTGTGGTCTATAGTTGCAAGTGATAGTTGTGTTTTTTCAGTTGTTATGGTGCACATCTAATTGTGTCCAGTTGTTTTCAGCTATTATGGCGCATATTCAATTGCGTGTTATGTTAGTTTTCAGTTGAGTACAAGTACGAGTAGAACAAAAACGACAATGTTTAGATGCCTACATAGTCTCGTTGTCCACAAGACACCATGCCCTCGTGAATCATGCATCCTTGCATCAATGTAGAGTATTTTGCACCTAGGGGAGGAACCATCAACTTGTGGCCTAACCTCTTATTTCCCTACACTCTAGCTTTGTCACCATTGAAGCTTACAATAGCTTTGATCATTTGGGGGCTTGTGTCCTCTGAGGAAGTCGCCTCCTTTCCCTTCTCGCTAGCGTGGCCACTAGCGGATGCCTCCTATCCATTGCAATGGCCAAGGGCTGATCCTTAGGGGCACTTGGCTTACAGGGAACAATGGGCACCCTTTTAGCTTCTTGAGTCTGCAGTGCCGCAGGTCAGCATATGCTTTGTTGTGTGATGGAGTGCCACCTCTTCTTTGAATAACACAAAGACCACCCATCGGTGTCAACATGTTGTCGTAGAATGACCTGATAGAGGCCCTTGTGATCCCCGCCACGACCTAGGTGGGGAGATACAAATGGGGGCCCTATTGCACTCACAAAAGCTCTTCAACATAAGGGTAGCTCCACATCGCCTTTCCATGCTCCTACAGTGGACGATCCACCACACCATGAAGTGTGTGAGCATACTAGTCAACATCATCATGTTGCGATGAGTTGGTAGATTTTGCCTAGGACTGGCTACCCACATTGTGTCCATCTCGGTAGCTCCTCCAATCAAGTCTTCCCATTTTTCAATTTCCCCATTGACATCTCCATGTCGGATTTATGGGTGACAGTGATGTGGATCCACATGTTCCTCTAGTGCCCCCACTTGTCGATGAGGTCGAGCATAATGTTTGGTGTCTAGGTCTTTGGCGTCGAGTGGATCTAGAAGTAGAACCCCTCGAATTAGTTATTAATGCTTGACATCTAGAGGACAAAGAAGTGGCAGAAGAGCACTAATAGGTGAAGGCCGATAGGGCAAGGATGGAGTTGGTGTGAAGTGTCCGATCTAGAGGTCGTAGAACTCCAATATATGAATAAAGAATCATCATAGTGGGAAGTTCATCCTTGCCATCATGGAGTAGAAGAAGATGTATTCCTTGCACTCTCTTGAGGCATCCACAATGGAATCATCACTGCCCACACATTGTTGGAGGCTAGCGGCGAGGTCCACCTAAGGAGACAACACTGTGGGGGATAGATATCCCCCGGGTCCACTAAAAGAGTAAAAGACCTCACGAAAGGCCCAAGGGCTCAATAAATCGTAAGGTCATTCTTTCGTGGGCCTGGGGAGAGACAACCAGCAAAGCAGATCGACATGAGGCCGGATTGGTGCAAACCCGGACGACCCACAACGTCGAGCGAGTGACCACAACAGAGATCCGACTTTCCCGCGTTGGAGCCCCCATGCAACAGAGCCATGGGAGGATAAGTCGGCAGAACTACAAGGAGATAAACTCAAGCAGTTCACTATACTTTAGCTACACATTGTTATCATATCCACATGTATTGCCCCACGGTCGAGTATATAAGGCCTAGGGGGCACCCCTTCAGAATGATCGACCCTATTACTTAGCCACCCACATCAACTCTCTGCGTTCTCAATTCAGAGAGCTCTCTTGTAACCTTGTCCACCAAGCATACTCACCAGGACGTAGGGTGTTACGCGTCTCTAAGCGGCCCGAACCTGCAAACATTGTCCACTGTCCCTCGTGCATCTGGCACGAACCATTTTGCTACAGTCGTCGACACTGTCCTACTCCTAAAAACACCTTGAGGGGCATCCCCGGGTGTGCGGTCGGACCCAAAACACCGACAGCTGGCGCGCCAGGTAGGGGGTGTGTCGACGATCCAAGCTAGCTCAATGGCCATCACCTTCTACAGTAAGATCACCCTTCGTCCCAGATCCGTATTCTGCTTCGGAACAATCTCATCCATAGCAGACAAAAAGGGAACTCTACACCGCATTGCGGATCCACCGGAAAAGAAGTCTCCTCCAACAAACTCCGAAAATGCCGGAGAAGCGCCACCTCCAGCTCTCCGGAAAAAGATCGTCTCTGGAAAATCGGAGGCCGAGGGCCCGCTGACCTGGAGAACTCCACTGTCTACTTCCCCGACAAGAGAATGGACACAGATCACGAGGAAAAAGGAGACCAAGGGGAAGCAAGTTGTTCTTTCCGTTCCTCCGCCCTCAAAGGAGAACGGAAAGAAGGTCGCCATGACAGCAGCACCGTTCTATCCTGACGTCCTCTTCATCGGGAGAGCGGAGTCGCCCACCGTCTCCGACGACGAGCCGACCGCACCCGGAGAAGAACCGCCTCAACGAGAATCCCGCCGACGGAGGAACCGGCGCAGGAACGTTCGACGACATCACGCGGCTGGAGAACGGGATCCGGAGCAACCTGTCTCGCGAGACGAGGTCTCGGAGATAGGAGAAACTCCGGAAGAACGCGTCTTCAGAGAACGAAGGAACTCCCGACGACGTGATCGCCGACGAGCTCAGGAACAAGCCGAGCAAGATGCAAGGCAACGCCGGGAGAATCCATTCTTCGAGCGCAACCTGAACCCCGACTTCGCCCGAGCCATGAACACGCCGAGCGAAGTCGGAGGAGTACTAGCTCGGATAGCTGATGGACTCCCTCGGACTCCCGACGCCGAGGGCTACCGACGACTGTTCACCCAGGCGGCCAACCATCTTCTACCGCTTGCTCACCCGCCGAACGATCTACGACACGCCATCAACAGTCGCCGAGACGCGCGAAGCTCCATCAATGCTTCGCGCGAACGGCGGCATGAGAACGAGATCCGCCGCCGGGAGGAGTACGACAGGGATCATGGCATCCCAGCTCGGAGCCAGGCCACCAGAACTGAGTCGGCAACGGCCTCAACTGGCGGTACCACCCGGGGACGGTCGAGGAACCACAACCACTACTCCCCTCCCTGGGACAGACATCATCCCCGACGACAGGAGGACACATGCGGAGTGTCTGCTCTTACTCCGCGCCTTAGGGCCATCCAATGGCCTCCCAACTTCAAGGTATCCGATGTCGACAAATATGAACCTAAGCAAGATCCAGGGGGTTGGCTAGCCGTCTACACCACCGCTGCTCGAGCTACCGGGGCGTCCAAAGACGTCATGACCGCGTACCTACCCATTGTCCTTGGGCAAGACGCGCTGCAATGGTTGCGACATCTACCCCGACACTGCATCGACGACTGGGGCGACTTCAGTCGACGCTTCATCGCCAACTTCCAGTCCCTCTCCGACAAACCGGCGCAACCATGGGACCTCAAATCCATCAAGCGCCGGGGGGACGAAACTCTCTGGTCGTACCTCAAAAGGTTCCAGACCATGAAAAATCATATCCCCGAGGTCACGGAGGCGGCCGTGATCGAGGACTTCTACAGAGGATCCAATGACTCGACTTTCGTCCGAGCCATACTACAGAAGGCGCCGACTACCTCCGAGGAGCTGTTCCGGGAAGCCGACCTCTACATCACCGCCGACGAGCGGGCCCAGGACCTCATCGGAGGAGCAAAGCCCGCACCGGCAGCACCACGACGCGACGCGAACCAGCAACCCGACAAACGATGGGAGAAGAGGCCTCGCGAAGAAGTACACGCCGCCGGACCACCTGCCTCCCGCGCCCGAGGAGGACCTCGTGGAGGCGAACGCACGCTGGACGACATCCTCGACGCCCAATGCCCGTACCACAAGGACATGCGCCACACTCTTCGTAACTGTCGGGACTTCAAGCACTCCGTCGGGCACGGCCGACCCTTCCAACCTCTACCTCCTCCTCCGCCGAGGGGAGGACCAGATGAACCACGACAACCCCATCAGCAGGAGGAGGGAGGAGGAGCTTTCCCACGCGTTGATAGGGAGGTCAACGTCATTTTTGGCGGACATGGGTCGCAGGAAAACAAAAGACAACAAAAGCTCAACGACCGCCAGATACTGGTGGCGACCACCGGTCCTCCCGCCCCATATCGGTGGTCGGAGCACCCGATCACTTTCACTCGGGAGGATCAATGGCTCAACTTCGACCATCCAGGCAAATACCCGCTCCTCGTCGATCCGGTGATCCGAGAGAGCCGGGTGAAGAAGGTGCTAGTGGACGAGGGGAGCAGCATCAACGTCACCTTCCCCCGGACACTCCAAGGCTTGGGAGTTCACCTCAAAGAGCTCCACGAGTTGGACACTCCTTTCTTCGGAATCGTGCCGACGGAAGGAGAATACCCGCTGGGCCACATCTACATGCCTGTCATCTTCGGAACTCCGGAGAACTACAGAACCGAGTTCCTGAGGTTTGAAGTGGCGAACTTTGACTGCGGGTACAACGCCATCATCGGGAGGCCGGGACTGGCCAAATTCATGGCCATCCCACATTACACGTATATGATACTGAAGATGCCAGGACCGCAAGGAATCATAACTGTGCGCGCCGACTTCCAAGGCGCCGCAGAGTGTTTCCGAGTGGCCATCCAAGCAGCCCTCACCACCAAGCCGTCGGCGGTTCCTTCAACACTGGCGAACTCTAAGCCCGAGGAGGACCTTGCAGTACCGGCAAACGAAGCTCAGGCCGCGACCTCTATGCGGCCGACTGAAGAAACCAAGAGGATCAACCTGGGGTTCGCTGATGAACGCAAGACTGCCGTCATCAGCTCCAGCTTGGACGACAAATAGGAAAGCGCGCTCGTCCAGTTTCTGCAAGATAACCGAGATGTATTCGCATGGCAACCTGCGGATATGCCGGGAGTCCCAAGAGAACTGGCCGAGCACAAACTGAAGGTCTATCCCCATGCAAGGCCGATTCGGCAAAAGCTACGTCGTTTCACGCCCGACAAGAGAGAGGCCATTCGCGCCGAGTTAGCTCGCTTGGTCGCGGCTGGATTTATTAGAGAAGTGTTACACCCCGAGTGGTTAGCCAACCCTGTTCTTGTACTCAAAAAGAATAAAGTGGATTGGCGCATGTGCGTCGACTATACCGATCTCAACAAACACTGTCCGAAGGATCCCTTCGGGCTCCCAAGGATAGATCAGGTGGTGGACTCCACCGCTGGATGTTCTGTGCTGTCTTTCTTGGATTGCTATTCCGGATACCATCAGATTAGTTTGGCGAAGGAAGACGAGGAAAAAACAGCGTTCATCACTCCGTTTGGTGCTTTCTGTTACACCTCCATGCCGTTCGGCCTCAAAAACGCTGGAGCGACTTATCAGAGAGTCATTCAAACGTGCTTAGCCGATCATTGGGGCAAGCGTGTGGAGGCCTACGTAGATGATGTGGTAATCAAAACGGAGAATTCAGAAAACTTCATCGAAGACTTACAGCTGGTTTTCAACAGTCTGAGACGGTATAGATGGAAGCTTAATCCCGAAAAATGTGTTTTCGGGGTACCAGCAGGAAAGTTACTCGGTTTATCGTCAGCCACCGAGGAATTGAGGCTAATCCGAATAAGATTGAAGCTATCATGAAGATGGAAGCACCTCGATCACAAAAGAAGGTTCAGCGACTTACTGGATGTATGGCAGCTCTGAGCAGATTTATATCCAGGCTGGGGGAAAAAGGTTTGCCATTTTACAAGCTACTCAAGAAGGTGGATAAGTTTCAGTGGACTTCAGAAGCACAAGAAGCTCTAGATGCACTGAAGAAATTCTTGACAACACCACCAGTACTGAAGCCACCCCGACGAGCTACGTCAACTCAACCAGCTGAAGATCTGCTACTGTATATCTCTTGCACGACTCACGTGGTAAGCACCGCGTTGGTAGTCGAGCGAGTAGAAGAAGGACATGCCTACCCAGTGCAACATCCTGTTTACTTCATCAGTGAAGTTCTAGGCCCCTCAAAGAAAAAGTATCCTCAAGTTCAGAAGCTATTATACGCAGTACTTCTAACTACCCGCAAGCTACGTCACTACTTTGATGACCACAAAGTCATAGTAGTCACTGGTTTTCCAATAGGGGATAATCTTCACAACAAGGAAGCCATTGGCCGGATAGCCAAATGGGCTTGTGAGTTGGGATCTCATGACATCGAGTTCCGACCTCGCACTGCCATCAAAACTCAAGCACTGGTTGATTTCGTATCAGAGTGGACTGAGCAGCAAGTACCAGATAACCCAGAGACTGCAGAAGTATGGCGAATGTATTTTGATGGCTCGCTGAGGCTGCAGGGAACAGGAGCAGGGATTCTCTTCACCGCACCTGGAGGTGAGCACCTCAAATACGCCCTCCAGTTGCTATTTTCGGCCTCCAACAATGCAGCCGAGTATGAAGCTCTGATCCATGGATTGAACATCGCCATATCATTGGGCATC
The DNA here is from genome assembly GCA_029449295.1 of Zea luxurians. Classification (NCBI taxonomy): domain Eukaryota; kingdom Viridiplantae; phylum Streptophyta; class Magnoliopsida; order Poales; family Poaceae; genus Zea; species Zea luxurians. Next base: position 8,817,220 of record JAOPSE010000083.1, on the reverse strand, counting down.
AAGAGATTAATGGTATACGGAGACTCTCTGGTAGTCATTAGCCAGATAAACAAAGAGTGAGATTGTTCAAGCGATTCAATGGGAAAATATTGCACTGCCGTCCGAAAGCTGGAAGATAAATTTGAGGGTCTGGAATTTCATCATGTAGAAACAGATCGGAACACAGCAGCCGATGTACTGTCCAAGCTAGGATCTAGTCGAACTCAGGTCCCACCCGGAGTCTTTGTGCAAGAAATACTACAGCCGAGTATCTCAATGGATCAAACAGAAGAGTGCAACATTATAGATCAACCCGAGTCAGACTCTGATGACTGGAGAAGGACAATCATCAATTATATAAAGAATGAAGAAGAACCAGATGACAAGAACTCGGCCGAGCGCATTGCCAGACAGTCGGCTCACTACACACTCATTGGGGAGACATTGTACAGAAGGGGTGCATCAGGCGTCCTCATGAAGTGCATTCTCCCGTCTACTGGGAAGCAACTTCTGGAGGAGGTCCATGCTGGGCAATGTGGAATACATGCAGCCTCCAGAACACTGGTCGGGAAGGTCTTCAGGTCAGGATTCTATTGGCCAACAGCAAAGAATGATGCACCGAGTTAGTTCAGAGGTGCGAAGCTTGCCAATACTTGTCAAAGCAACAACATCTGCCAGCACAGCAACTGCAGACCATACCAGTAACTTGGCCTTTCGCATGCTGGGGACTGGATATGATTGGACCTTTCAAGAAAGCTCAAGGGGGATACACTCATGTATTGGTAGCAATCGACAAATTCACTAAATGGATAGAGTTCAAGCCCATTGCTTCTTTAACCTCTGCTAAGGCCGTGGAATTCATACAAGACATACTATTCAGATTCGGGATACCAAACAGCATCATAACTGACTTAGGATCCAACTTCACAAGTTCAGAGTTCTTCGACTTCTGCGAGCAAAAGAGCATTCAGATCAAGTATGCATCTGTAGCACATCCAAGAGCCAACGGGCAGGTTGAGCGAGCCAACGGGATGATACTGGAGGCACTTAGGAAAAAGGTCTTCGACAAGAATGAAAAATTCGCAGGAAAGTGGATAAGGGAATTGCCCTATGTCATTTGGAGCCTAAGAACCCAACCCAGCCGAGCTTTGCATGGAAACACTCCTTTCTTCATGGTCTATGGGTCAGAGGCAGTGCTACCCGCCGATCTCAAGTTCGGGGCGCCAAGGTTGATCTTCAAAAACATAGCAGAAGTCGAGGCCACCAGGCTGGAGGACATTGATGTACTTGAAGAAGAACGACTGAATGCGGTAATCCAATCAGCACGGTACCAGCAGACTCTAAGGCGCTATCACGACAAGGCTGTGCGACAGCGATCCTTCTCAATAGGAGATCTCGTCCTCCGCCGAATTCTAACGAGGGAGGGACGGCACAAGTTATCGCCCTTATGGGAAGGACCCTTCATAGTAGCAGAAGTCACTCGGTCCGGATCATATCGCCTCACTCAGATGGATGGCACAGAAGTCGGGAACTCCTGGAACATAGAACACCTCAGGAAGTTTTATCCCTAGCTGTATCTCAAAAAGCTATCGGGACGACGATGTACTCTGTAAAGTGGAAATATGTCATCAATAAAAAAGAGGTTTCAAAGATACTCAATTTGTTCACGATTGACTTGCATTCTTACTTAACTCAGGGTGACCACTATGCCCTGCCAATGGAGCAATCGACTTAAGTCAGCAACGACTTAAGGCGGTGCGACATGCTCACGCTTACTTAACTCGGGGTGACCACTATGCCCTGCTAACGGAGCAATCGACTTAAGTCGGCAACGATTTAAGGCGGTGCGACATGCTCACGCTTACTTAACTCGGGGTGACCACTATGCCCTGCTAACGGAGCAATCGACTTAAGTCGGCAACGACTTAAGGCGGTGCGACATGCTCACGCTTACTTAACTCGGGTTGACCACTATGCCCCGCTAACAGAGCAATCGACTTAAGTCGGCAACGACTTAAGGCGGTGCGACATGTTCACGCTTACTTAACTCGGGGTGACCACTATGCCCTGCGAACAGAGCAATCGGCTTAAGTCGGCAACGACTTAAGGCGGTGCGACATGCTCACGCTTACTTAACTCGGGGTGACCACTATGCCCTGCTAACGGAGCAATCGACTTAAGTCGGCAACGACTTAAGGCGGTGCGACATGCTCACGCTTACTTAACTCGGGGTGACCACTATGCCCTGCTAACGGAGCAATCGACTTAAGTCGGCAACGATTTAAGGCGGTGCGACATGCTCACGCTTACTTAACTCGGGGTGACCACTATGCCCTGCTAACGGAGCAATCGACTTAAGTCGGCAACGACTTAAGGCGGTGCGACATGCTCACTCTTACTTAACTCGGGGTGACCACTATGCCCCGCTAACGGAGCAATCGACTTAAGTCGGCAACGACTTAAGGCGGTGCGACATGCTCACGCTTACTTAACTCGGGGTGACCACTATGCCCTGCGAACGGAGCAATCGGCTTAAGTCGGCAACGACTTAAGGCGGTGCGACATGCTCACGCTTACTTAACTTGGGGTGACCACTATGCCCTGCTAACGGAGCAATCGACTTATGTTGGCAACGACTTAAGGCGGTGCGACATGCTCACGCTTACTTAACTCGGGGTGACCACTATGCCCTGCTAACGGAGCAATCGACTTAAGTCGGCAACGATTTAAGGCGGTGCGACATGCTCACGCTTACTTAACTCGGGGTGACCACTATGCCCTGCTAACGGAGCAATCGACTTAAGTCGGCAACGACTTAAGGCGGTGCGACATGCTCACGCTTACTTAACTCGGGGTGACCACTATGCCCCGCTAACAGAGCAATCGACTTAAGTCGGCAACGACTTAAGGCGGTGCGACATGCTCACGCTTACTTAACTCGGGGTGACCACTATGCCCTGCGAACAGAGCAATCGGCTTAAGTCGGCAACGACTTAAGGCGGTGCGATATGCTCAAGCTTACTTAACTCGGGGTGACCACTATGCCCCGCTAACGGAGCAATCGACTTAAGTCGGCAACGATTTAAGGCGGTGCGACATGCTCACGCTTACTTAACTCGGGGTGACCACTATGCCCTGCTAACGGAGCAATCGACTTAAGTCGGCAACGACTTAAGCCGATGCAACATGCTCACGACTACATAATTCAGGGTGACCACTACGCCCTATTAACAAAAGCAAGCGACTTAAGTCAGCAGCGACTTAAGGCGATCTGACGAGATTACAATTACTCATATAAATATGACTTCTATATCCCGCAAACAAATTTCATAACCATCGCGCATTGTTTTACTACTGCAAATTTACAGACTGATGAACCCTGAAACAATACGAGAATAACAATGTCGTTTAAGTACTGAAATGACGTCCTCTAACAAATGTCTGACCATGCTAACCGCACGCTCAGAGCACGCAAAACGTTTCTCTACTTGGTGATATTTTTCTCAGGAGCGATCGACGAGGAAGGACGACTCGAGGAATCAGGGGCAGCATTCACATCAGCCCTTATATCTTCAGGAACAACCACGCCGGGTCTCCTCGTCAAGATTCGCCCCGCCCGAATAGCCTTGTCCATGGCTCTGTCGTGCTGGGCTCTGAGAGTAACAGAAGTTTCTTCGGCAACCTTAGCAGCCAGTCGAGCAGTTTCTAACTCCTGGACAATGGATTTCTTGGAAGCTCGGAGTTCTTTGATGGTAGCGTCCTTCGCTGATATCAACTGCTTGAGGCGGGTCACTTCATCCGCGGATTCCTGCAGCTTACAGCGTTGATTGTCCAATTCTTCCATTGTAAAGCGGTGACTCCTCTCCAAGATGGTCAGCGAGTTGCTAGAATCATGATACAATCTGTCAAGACTATCACGAGAAGCAGCAAGGATACGTTTTTCTTCCTGCAAGCAAAAGTCAACTCCCTAAAAAACCAAGCAAGTAATAGGAACACAACAAGGCAAAGCACAGTTTTGTAAATCACCTTTTCAGAATTGAGCTGAGCATGAAGAGAAGAACTCAGTGCATTGGCGTCATCCAAGGCAGCAGAGACCTGACCCAGTTCAGTTTGGCTCTGAGAGTACTTCTCCTCAAAGTCAGTGCACCGCTGGACCAATTCAGCCTGATCTCAGGAATGTTTTTCCTCAAGAGTTGAAATCTGCTGAGTCATTCCTATCAGGAGATAATCAAACAAAAAGGGGTCAGAATGTAAAGCAGTCCACAGTGAAGGCAAACAGAAGCAAAAAAGCACTAACCAGCGTTGGTTGCCTCCAATTCAGAGACACGATGTTGAAGTGACACTGGATTCCAACACACAAGAGACGAAGCTACTTCTGGGACGGAAGCACCCTGTAACCTCAGCTGGCTAGCCATCCCATCCACCAAAGCCTGATGAGGAGAACAAATGAGTGTAATGACAGCAGTTCATGCAATGTAAAAATCAAGCTAAAATACATCACAGTACCTGGAGGTTGGAAAAGAACGAAGGGATCCCCAAATCAGGAGAGATCAGTTGATAACCAGGCGTAAGGCCACCACCCGAAGCAGCTTGCAACGAACCAGTAGGAATCAGCTCGGTGCCTTCAATAGAGCCAAACACTCGGTCAGCGGGGACGCTGCCCTCTAAAGCGACTCCCTGGTCCAAGGCTTGGGCTACCACCATACAGCCAGAGTGTGGAGGAGATCCCGCATGAACGTCCATGGAAGTACAGGAGGGAGACCCCGCTCGGGCACCCTCGGGGGCTGGGTCATAGTTTGCACTGCCCACTTGAGCCGGATCATCCCCGGCAGCACCCTCGGGGGCTGGGCAGTGGCTTACACTCCCCACCCGAGCCAAGTCATCCCCGGCGACATCCTCGGGGGCTCGGCATGTGTCAGCACCATCCTTGGGGTCCAAGTTCTCTGCAGTAGCCACCTCTAAGGTTGACGGGCCCTCAGCTACTTCCATAGGACCAGGACGATCCAAGTCAGTCTCCCGACCCTCGAGATCGCGCTCTAAGGTCGACGAGGCACGGGATGACCTCAACCCAGCATCAGGCACGTCAGCGCAAACCTCCATTACACCATCATCCACTGGCTCCGATAACAAGTCCTCTGGGACCATATCCTCAAGAGTCTGATCAAAGTTGGCCAGGGACAGTTCTTGCAGACCAATGAGGGCAGACAAAGCAGGAGAGGGAACTCCACTACTTTCACCGTTGGCGATGAACTGCCGACTGTTTTTCCGAGTCAAAGGAATTTCATTTTCTTCCTCCTCGTCATCCACATTGGCAACACAAGCAGCACCCCCATTGGGATCAGCAACAGATGGAGCACCCACATTGGGATCAGCAGCGGATTGGGTACACCCATTGGGGTCAGCATCAGTAAATCCAGTCGCAGGCACTTCTTCAGCAGCAGGAACCGAGGTACCAGCGTCCCGATCCAAACTGGATACTCACCGGAGGCGTCTTCTTTTCTTCTTCTGCTCATCAGTAGAAGGATCAGGCTGATTGGCTCGGCAAGGGCGCCTCGGGCGAGTACTGACAGGCTTCTGAGTATCCAAAGTTGTATCAGCCGCTGGGAGGGGCGCCACTACCAACGCCCCAGCAGGAGCAGCGTCGGAAGAATCCTCAGCCAGCAAATCAAGCATAGCGCTTATCTCTGCATCACTAGGGTTCAGGGGCACCTCAAAATGGACCTGTCGTTCATCATCAGGAATCTCCCCAAGCGAGGCAACCAAGGCACTAACTTCTTCAGCAGAGGGTCGCACTCTAAGGCCCAAACTGCCATCAGTGACAGGTGGATTCGACACAAAAAGGGTGAAGGCTTTGGGAGGAGGCAGGTTCCAGGCCGAGTATGCCACTGGAGCACCAACATTTGACACTTTGCCCCTAAGGATCATCTCAAGTCGGCTCACCAAGTCTGCAGAGGGAATTCTTCTGTTGGTAACCCGAGTTGAGTCGGCTAGCCCTCGATACAGATAAGCTGGGTATGCCCTGTCTTTCAATGGCTGAATATTCTTGAAAACAAAATCAGTAACCACGGCTTCAGCAGTCAGACCCCTCTCTTTCAGCAGTCCAACTTCAGCTAGCAACACACCTGCCTCAGCTACCTCCTGATCTGTGGGAGACTCGGTCCAGCTTGGGGTGCGAACGTCCGGCTGTCTTCCCGACCGGGAGGGGAGAGAATTCCCATAATTCTCAACTATGAACCACTCCAAGCGCCATCCCTTGATACTGTCCTTGAGAGGGATCTCGAGATATTCAGTCTTCCTCCCGCGGCGCATCTCCAAGCTGGCACCCCCAACCAACTGATGTTGTCCCCCGGCCATCCCAGGGCGACAATGATACAAGTATTTCCACAACCCGAAATGTGGTAGCACGCCGAGAAAGCTTCGCATAAATGAACGAAAATGGAGATTTGCAGGATAGAATTGGGGTTCAAATGAGTCAAATTAAGATGGTAGAAATCAAGGAGGCCGCGGAAAAAGGGAGAAATGGGAAGGCCAAGGCCGCGGAGAAGGAAAGGGGCATAAACAACGGACTCATGGGTATCCTCAGTTGGAACAGTAAACCCATGGCAAATCCGCCAAGAACAGAGTTCCCGCGGAGGAAGAACCCCGATGGATACGAGGTGGAGAAGTTCAGGCTCAGAAATGACGGACATGTGGTTACCTGCGAAAGGCAACTGGCTGTTGGGGTCGATTGGAGGAATCACCACAGCAGACGAACTCGAGGTCTTCCTCTTGGGCGCCATCTCGATTCTACCAGCGAGCAGAGTGGGAGGCGAATGGCAGAGAGGATTCGGAAGCGAGAAAGCAAGAACTAGGGCACGGAAAGCAAAGGCGGCTAAAAGCGCAGCACTTATGGGATATTCTCGAGCAAGATACCATTTCAAAAAGTGCCCAGTCACCACCCGGCGGTTATTTACAAAACACCGGCGTGCCACGTAGTCACCCGGCAGTTATTTCCAGAACACCGGTGCGCCACCTCATCACTCGGCTATCATCCTCAAAGTGGCCCGCGCGGCCTGCTATCACTCGGTGTTACCTCTAAAACGCTGACGTCGCCCTCGAGTCACTCGGCGTTGCCTCTAAAACGCTGATATCGTGTTCAGTCACTCGGCGTTACCTCTAAAACGCTGACGTCGCCCCCCATTCACTCGGCGTTACCTCTATAACGCTGATATCGTATTCAGTCGCTCGGTGTTACCTCTAAAACGCTGACGTCGCCCTCTGACATCGTCTCAAGTCGCTCGACAGTTATCTCTAAAACTCCGACATTGTGTTCAGTCACTCGGCAGTTACCTCTAAAGCGCCGACACCATCTACAAGTTACTCGGCAGCTATTTCTGAAAGCATCAGTTTGATGCCCGAGTTATTCACTTACTGTCTCAAAGGAATTAGCTTCACAAATGAGCAGGACAATCATCAAGGAGAAGCCAACATCATTCTTTCATTAGAGAGGAAGATAACATACATACAAATCAACTCTTTATGAGTTGATACTTCCCTACTACTACTATATTACATTACTGCTACTACTACTACACTACGCTATACTACTCTACACTACTAAATACTACTACATTATTCTAACTATACTATACTAATATCTACAAGACCAGTGGCATCTAGCCACTGGCCCTGCTGCTGCCGCCGCCTCTGCCGCCCCTGGTGCTGCCCCTACTGCTGTCGCCCCGGTTGCTGCCCCTGCTGCCGCCGCCGTCACCGTCCTTGCTGCCGCCGCCGTCGCCCTTGCCGCTGCCGTCACCGTCACCGTCGCCACCGCCACCGTCGTCGTCGTCGTCCTCGTCCTCGCCGCCACCGTCTGAGTCCTCCTCATCCGAGGAGTACTCCGACTCATCCGAGCCCTCGAGCCCGGAGCGCTCGACGGCCCGGATGTACGTCCAGACCTCCGCCGCGAGCCCCTGGGAGTCGTCTGAGTCGTCAGACGACTCACGCAGGGGGGATGGGAGCCGGAGACCCCTCAGACTCAGAGGAGAACTCCTCCTCTGAGTACTCCGAGTCACCAAACTCCTCCGATGGAGGAGTTGACTCACGCTTGCGCTTGTTGTTCTTGCCCATGGTGGAAGCAAAAGGGAGAGAAGAAAGGGAAGCAACAGAGAACAGCGAGAGATGTGAAAAAGCCAGAGAGACAATGACGTTATTTATAGAAGGAGAAGGCAACCGCTCACCTCCAACCGCGGTCAATGAACAGTCGCAAAAGCATTCAATAAGCACTCCAACCCGTTTGAAGATGCGTCAGGCGGCTGACGCCGTTTCACGCAACACAACACCCATTGGGACTCCAGTCAACAGCGCGGAGGATATGATTACACCCGCCGTCACATCACATTACTACTCAGAAGTAGCCGGCTAAAACACTCAGCGTACCAAGCCGTCCCTTGCCCACACCCATTGGGGGGGACGTCCAGGAATTATCGGTATATTTTTCAAAACGGTCACATCTGTGCAGGGCACGCAGTGAATACTTCAAGACAAAAATGAGATACCAGTAAGGATCAGAGGAAAGCCAAATATAGCCAGTGAAGTACAAAATATGGCCGACAGAAGCGACGTGAAGACTAGACAGAGAACGTTCATCAAACGTCCAATCAGTCGCAGAGCAAATAAATTGCACTACCTAGCAAGATATGGATGGATTGCGAACTCGGCTGCTAAAAACAAAATATATGCTGACCTCTGGAGCATAATATTGATGACATAATGCTGACCTCCAAAGCATAATGCGGATAGCTTCATGCCAATTTTTACAAACAGAAAGGATAATTTTCAGCAAAGAGACACAAAAGGAAGACCTTCGAATGGATTATCCTCAAAAATCCATTTGAAGGTCGGGGGCTACACCCATTGGGTGCACCTCCGGTGCACCCCATGGATTATCATTCCAAGCCAAGATAGTGCCGACTTCTAAGGCGTGGGACAAGATTAAAAACAAGGCCGGCCCTCAACCAAAACGCAGGAGCACAAATGGAAATAATTTCTGGGAAGACCTTCCAGTAGATTATTTTCTAAAATCTACTCGAACCTCGGGGGCTACACCCATTGGGTGCACCTCCGGTGCACCCAATGAAGTTCAGAATCCTACAAATTGAAATGCCGACCTCTAAGGCACAAGCACGAAACAAAGCTTCGGTTTACGAGTGATCAAAGCAGGAGGAGACAATAAGAAGTCATTTTCTTCAAATCACCTGCAAGCTGGACCTGGGATCTTTGGGCTGATTACCTCTAAATTAACCCAAAGATCGGGGGCTTGTGGGGGATAGATATCCCCCGGGTCCACTAAAAGAGTAAAAGACCTCACGAAAGGCCCAAGGGCCCAATAAATCGTAAGTTCATTCTTTCGTGGGCCTGGGGAGAGACAACCAGCAAAGCAGATCGACATGAGGCCGGATTGGTGCAAACCTGGACGACCCACAACGTCGAGCGAGTGACCACAACAGAGATCCGACTTTCCCGCGTTGGAGCCCCCATGCAACAGAGCCATGCGAGGATAAGTCGGCAGAACTACAAGGAGATAAACTCAAGCAATTCACTATATTTTAGCTACACATTGTTATCATATCCACATGTATTGCCCCACGGTCGAGTATATAAGGCCTAGGGGGCACCCCTTTAGAACGATCGACCCTATTACTTAGCCACCCACATCAACTCTCTGCGTTCTCAATTCAGAGAGCTCTCTTGTAACCTTGTCCACCAAGCATACTCACCAGGACATAGGGTGTTACGCGTCTCTAAGCGGCCCGAACCTGCAAACATTGTCCACTGTCCTTCGTGCATCTGGCACGAACCATTTTGCTACAGTCGTCGACACCGTCCTACTCCTAAAAACACCTTGAGGGGCATCCCCAGGTGTGCGGTCGGACCCAAAACACCGACAAACACACCTTGTCCAATCCCTTCTGGTTCAATATTTGTGTCCTCGGCAAAGACTCCAATGGAGTGTAGTTTCCATGGCATCGTAAAGGATCGAGGGGATGGGTCGACTATAGTTAGCTGACAACGACTATGGAAGAAGATCACTTGTTGGCAAATGTGGTGAATTGTGTTGAGTAGAGAAAGAAAAGTCAGACGGAACCACACACTCGATATCCAAGATGTCTACCTTTAATAATTGATTTATGGAGATGGACATCTTACGACGTCCTTCTCCGACTATCCGTTAATTGATGATTTTCGAGGGCAATCATCTTAGAACACCAGCCTGTCTCGTAATACACATGATACATGTCGAAGCTTACACAAAGTGGTGATTAATATTTTATAAGGAGGCCGGGACTGATATGGTATAAAATGTAACGACGACAGATTAATATTTTATCATCACATAAAGTGGTGAAACTAAGGCTTGTATTATCAAATTCTCTAGCTTTATTGGAGAGGGCATAGCCTATTATGGCCCTAACTAAGCTCATCTATCAATGCGTATGGATATTCATTGTTAGAATTATAGGCATTTTCCGTATCATTTTAATTCCATAAATTAATATTATGATGATGACATATAAAAGATAATTAACCATGACATCAAATATATCCATAACAATATGGATCATGAGAACATAAAGCATATGAATTATATAAATCATATAAATACGATAAACATGTAAACTGACTGAACAATTGAAAATAAACAGATAGGAACACAAACAGCATGACTGTAAAATTAAAACAGACAGATCTATCATATTACAATAAGACAGAACAGATAAGATGAAATCATTCCTACATATGAAGCAGTATAAATGAATATATGAAACATATATAATATCCAGAACACAAAACAGTAAGTAAATAAAACGATCATACCCTCCGATGCGCTCTGATGATCCAGATCCTTGACCAGCTTCTTTTGTCATGTTGGAGATGTTTTGGGCAGTCGCGTAGACGCTCCCCAAAAACCTAATTGCCGATCCCCCGTGCAAGGTCTCGAACGGCACCGGCTTCGGAGGCACCTGCCCTCTCGCTTCTCTGTGCGCGCAGAGACACGAGATGGAAATACCCTCACTCGGCGGCTGAACTGTGATTCTGAAAGTGTCTCGTAAGTACCGAGTGACAGGGGTGCTCCTCTATTTAACCTCTCGCAGAGGGAAGCTGAAGGAGAAAGGTCGCCGAGTCACGCCAAGAGTCGGCCAGCTCTAGCCGAGTTATGCCATGAGTCGGCCAGCTCTCGCCGAGTCACGCCATGAGTCGGCAGCTGAAGGAGAAGGGTCACTCGGCTGGCTGACGAAGAGACAGGGTCACTCGGCAGACGAAGAGACAGGGTCACTCGGCTGACGTACGCGGTTAGTGAGTGCTAAAAATTAACACAACCACACCACGACCGCCTGCCTGCCTGCATGCCTCGCCTCGCCACGCCATGCCCGGCCCGGCCGGCGGCGGCGGCGGCGGCGCGCGCGCGCGTGTGGCATGCCCTTGTCCATTTCTTGACTTCTCAAGTTAAGTGGAATAAATCCCACCATATAAGTCAAGGCAAAAGACCCTTGGACTTCCAATGTGGTACTATTGGTATTCTCCACCATTACACACCATAGAGTTTATTCAATAAATGGGCCAAGCCCATAAAAGATCCAACAATCCCCACCAAACTCTAGGGTTTGTAATGATGAAGTATCAGAATCACAATCCTTTGATATACCAGTGTTTCGATGGAGACTGTTAAGTTGAACATCCATCTAGAATAAGAGTTTCACTCATTCACAACTGAACAATGGACTATGCCTTGAATTGACAGTTTTGTGCGAAATAAGATTCACTCAAATCCTTTGCTGATACTAGGCTGCAAAAAGGTATTCCAGCTGTTTAGAAGCATATAAGTCACACTTCAGTGCCTTTCATGAGTATTTAGGGATTACCCAAGTCCCATAGACTGTGACTAGCAGTCTGACTCATATAGGTGTATTCCTCAGAAGATGTTCTGTAGGACAACATCTCACCTTTATAAGACTCTTGGAATACATTAAGGTAAAAACCATCCTGCCTTACAGATAGGAAAGATGTGCATCAGAAATGAGTTAAAGAAGGGATCTTTCCTCACAATCTACTCCTAGCTTGTTTCTCCACTCTACTTCACGGGATCTCCGATCACATAGAGCAGGTTACCACTAGAGTAGATCTCACATGGGTCTCATACCCATTTCCCTCGATGCACTTTCTATCACATTGCGTGATAGACCCTTAGTGAATTGATCTGCCAGATTATTTGATGTGTGGACATAATCCACAGTTATAACTCCGGAGTTTTTCAACTTTCTGACAGATTTCAATCTCCTCTTAACATGCCTTGTAGACTTCATGTTATTCCTAGAACTGTTAACCTTTGTAATCACCGTTTGATTGTCACAGTTCATGGAAATAGTCGGTATCGGTTTTTCAACTACCGGTAAGTCCAATAGGAAATCACGAAGCCACTCGGCCTCATCCCCAGCAGTGTCTAATGCTGCGAGTTCTGCTTCCATTGTAGACTTCGTTAAGACAGTCACTAAAACCAAAGCGACTCAATACCTTTTCCACATAATGGGATTGTAACAAAGTTACCCCACCATCAGCTTCTCTAACAAGCTTGATGTTTAGAATGACATCAGCTTCTCCCAAATCTTTCATCTCGAAATTGCTCGATAGAAGATTTTTAACTTCCTCAATCACATTGAGATTTGATCCAAAGATCAAAATGTCATCAACATAAAGGCACAGCATAACAGACTCACCCCCACCATACCGATAGTATACACACGTGTCAGATTCATTTACAACAAAGTCAGCTGCTGTAAGAGTATTATCAAACTTTTCATGCCATTGCTTAGGTGCTTGTTTTAGGCCATACAATGATTTTATCAACCTGCACACCTTGTTCTCTTGACCATCCGCAATGAACCCTTCTGGCTGATCCATATAGATCTCCTCATCCAACTCTCCATTTAGGAAAGCTGTCTTAACATCCATCTGATGAATGATAAGACCATAAGAGGCTGCCACGGCTATTAATGTGCGAATTGTAGTCAATCGAGCCACTGGTGAGTAGGTATCAAAGAAATCTTCACCCTCCTTTTGGGTATATCCTTTGGCCACAAGCCTTGCCTTGTACCTCTCGATTGTACCATCAGGCCTAAGCTTTTTCTTGAAGATCCATTTGCAACTTATAGGTTGACAACCATAAGGACGGTCAACGACCTCCCAAGTTCCATTAGACATAATAGATTCCATCTCACTCCTTACTGCTTCCTTCCATAAGTCAGCATCAGGAGAGGAATATGCCTCACTAATGGTAGTTGGTGTGTCTTCCACAAGATACACTATAAAGTCATTACCAAAGGATTTTGCAACCCTCTGTCTCTTGCTCTTTCGAGTGACTATAGTGTCATCCTCCTCAGGGATGTGCTCGTGAGAATCCTCAGCATGATCTATAGGAATCGACAGTTCGTGCTCATGGGGAATTATAGTCTCATGACTTGTATCACTAGGTGTATTCTTCATGGGAAACTCATTCTCAAAAAATGTTGCGTCTCTTGATTCCATGATAGTATCAACATACATATCAGGCACATCAGATTTTATAATTAAGAACCTATACCCAGTGCTGTGAAAAGAGTACCCAAGGAATACACAATCAATAGTTTTAGGCCCAAGTTTACGCTTTTTGTTGATTGGCACATTCACTTTAGCCAAACAACCCCAAGTGCGCAAATATGAGAGATTTAATCTTCTCTTTTCCCATTCCTCAAATGGTGTGATCTCTTTGTTCTTTGTTGGAACTCTATTCAGGACATGACATGCTGTCAAAATCGCCTCACCCCACCATGCCTTGGATAATCCCGCTGTACTCAACATGGCATTCACCAAATCTGTTAGAGTGCGGTTTTTCCTTTCAGCAATCCCATTGGATTGTGGTGAGAATGGCGGTGTCCTCTCATGAATAATACCATGTTCCACGCAGAACTCATCGAACACATTAGAGAAATATTCTCCACCTCGGTCGGACCTTAAACGTTTTATTTTCCTCTCAAGTTGGTTCTCTACTTCAGCTTTGTAGGCCTTAAAATAATTGAACGCTTCATCTTTTGTTTTTAAGAGATACACATAACAAAATCTAGTGGAGTCATCTATAAGAGTGAGAAAGTATCTTTTACCACCTTTGGTCAAAATTCCATTCATCTCGCACAGATCAGAATGAACAAGTTCTAGAGGTGCCAAACTCCTCGCCTCAGCAGCCTTGTGTGGCTTGCGGGGTTGTTTTGATTCAACACACACATGGCACTTAGACTTTTTGACCAAGTTAAATTTAGGAATTAAATTTATATTTGCTAACCGCATAAGACAGCCAAAGCTTGCATGACAAAAACGTGAATGCCATAAATCCGACTCATCAGAAAAATGAACAGAATTCACGAGTTTATTACATACATCATGCAGTGATAAGCGGAACAACCCTCCACAGTCATATCCTTTACCAACAAAAATACCATGTTTAGACACAACACATTTATTAGACTCAAGAACAACTTTGTATCCATCTCGACATAGCATAGACGCGCTAACGAGATTCTTCTTGATAGAGGGCACATGCCGCACACTCTTCAATGGCACCGTCTTTCCCGAAGTAAACTTTAGAATGACCGTACCAACACCAAGAACATGAGCACGCGACCCATTTCCCATCAACAAGGCGCCAGACCTCCCAACCTGATAGGAAGTGAACATAGAGGCATCAGCACACACATGAATGTTTGCACCACTGTCCATCCACCACTCAGGTGAATTACAGACTGAAAGAACAAATGGTAAAGAATTACCATACCCAGATGTTCCTCCTTCAGTTTCAATGGTTACAACATTAGCTGATTTCTTGTCTTGAGTGAACTTGCGATCAGGGCACTCTCTTGCCCAATGTTGATCACTGCCACAGACAAAGCATCCTCCCTTTCCCTTGTTATTGTTGTTCTTCTTTTTAAACTGTGCTGTGTGAACAGGTTTATTCGCGTTCTCTGGTTTGTTCTGGTTTTTCTTCTTGTTAAACTTGCGGAAGTTTCTCTTCTGCACCACATTAGCAGTAGAGGTCTCAACACCTTTTCCACTGTCCTTTGTTCTAGCCTTTTCCTCAACATCAAGAGTACCAATGAGTTCTTCCACATTGAACTCTTGTCTCTTATGTTTGAGAGAGGTAGCAAAGTCCTTCCAAGAAGGTGGCAACTTGGCGATTATACCACCAGCCACAAACTTGTCAGGCAAAGGACAAGGAAAGAGTTCGAGTTCCTTAGCTAGTGCCTGAAACTCATGAGCCTGTTCCACTACAGATCGGTTCTCAACCATCTTGTAGTCATACAGCTGCTCCATGAGGTACAGCTCGCTACCAGCGTCAGTTACTCCAAACTTTCCGACAAGAGCATCCCACAGCTCTTTCCCTGTGGGAAGGATGATATAGCTTTTCTGGAATTTTGTATCCAGTGCGCTAATTACTGCTCCTCGAAAGAGGTTGTCTTCAGCCTTAAACTTAGCCTCATCCTCAGGAGGTAAGTTGGCAGGCTTGCCCTCAGCGGCATGAAAACAAGACATTGCAGTTAGCCACAATTCCATCTTAGCTTTCCATATCAAGAAGTTTTTACCATCAAAAGGATCAGGCTTTAGCACATCAGCAAAACCTCTGATAGAAAAATGCCTAAAATTAGGTTTTTGGATTGTTAGAATTATAGGCATTTTCCGTATCATTTTAATTCCATAAATTAATATTATGATGATGACATATAAAAGATAATTAACCATGACATCAAATATATCCACAACAATATGGATCATGAGAACATAAAGCATATGAATTATATAAATCATATAAATACGATAAACGTGTAAACTGACTGAACAATTGAAAATAAACAGATAGAAACACAAACAGCATGACTGTAAAATTAAAACAGACAGATCTATCATATTACAATAAGACAGAACAGATAAGATGAAATCATTCCTACATATGAAGCAGTATAAATGAATATATGAAACATATATAATATCCAGAACACAAAACACTAAGTAAATAAAACGATCATACCCTCCGATGCGCTCTGATGATCCAGATCCTTGACCAGCTTCTTTTGTCATGTTGGAGATGTTTTGGGCAGTCGCGTAGACGCTCCCCAAAAACCTAATTGCCGATCCCCCGTGCAAGGTCTCGAACGGCACCGGCTTCGGAGGCACCTGCCCTCTCGCTTCTCTGTGCGCGCAGAGACACGAGATGAAAATACCCTCACTCGGCGGCTGAACTGTGATTCTGAAAGTGTCTCGTAATTACCGAGTGACATGGGTGCTCCTCTATTTAACCTCTCGCAGAGGGAAGCTGAAGGAGAAAGGTCGCCGAGTCACGCCAAGAGTCGGTCAGCTCTAGCCGAGTTATGCCATGAGTCGGCAGCTGAAGGAGAAGGGTCACTCGGCTGGCTGACGAAGAGACAGGGTCACTCGGCTGACGTACGCGGTTAGTGAGTGCTAAAAATTAACACAACCGCACAACGCCCGCTCGCCTCGCCTCGCCTCGCCCGGGCGGCGGCGGCGCGCGCGCGCGTGGCATGCCCTTGTCCATTTCTTGACTTCTCAAGTTAAGTGGAATAAATCCCACCATATAAGTCAAGGCAAAAGACCCTTGGACTTCCAATATGGTACTATTGGTATTCTCCACCATTACACACCATAGAGTTTATTTAATAAATGGGCCAAGCCCATAAAAGATCCAACATTTATAACTTATCTCTCAGTCCATCTGTAGTAGTTATCTCTTTACTAGTATTTAATACATGATCTTATCGCTGTCATAACATTTCTTGATTTTTCATATCAACCGGTAGTGAATTTACAGCAAACTTCTCTTCTTCATTCTCTCTTTCTTCCACCTCTCGTCAGCGTACAGAGTCCCCGTACCAACGCGTTTACTCCACAAATGTGGGCGTAAACGAGTGGCAGCTGGAGTAGAGTAGACCAGCAGGAAGCGGTACGGTACCGTACGGACCTCGGAGTTCCGTGGTTCCCTTTGTCTTCTCCAGCCGAAGCAACAAGCCAACAATTGACGACGATAGGTAGTAACCCAATCGGAAGGTAGACGCAGTGACAGTACGAGCCGGTCCGGTACCAACACCGAGCTAGTACGAGCCGTACGGCACTCGGCGTTCCCATTTAATACTAGTGTAAATCATGCAGTAACACGATTAATTGGGCCCAATTCCGTGGTGAAGCCGCCGCTAGTACCCAGTTGGCCGGCCAGTCGTCGCCGTCGAAATCATTGACAAAGAATCGCAACGAACATGCATGCATGGTTCCTGGTTCGTTCCAACAGCAGAATGAATGAAGTAGTACACGCACCCTGCACACAACCGATCGCTGCGTTTATGCTGCTGCTTCTTCTGATCTCTAAATTAAAGTCTAACCCCTACTAGTTGGTACGGTGGCATCTATCTCGATCCGTCACGTGCGGGCAGCACCATACCTATCGATCGATCGATGAAAAGGTCAGCTCTCTCCTCCCAACCGAAACTCTAAACAATTCGATGCTGGTGGGATACGATTCTTGAGTCTCTGATGAATGGTATATGGAGGTATTTTTTTTATCTTCGATTTAATTTAAATATATACCACAGCAGATACGTGACGACGATAATACATGTGCACACATTAGACTACACTACTCATAATAATAGCAAACACATGCGCGAAAATTATACGAAAACCATACTAAACTTAATAAATTCGGAGAAGAAATTATTGTTTGCGGAGGGACCTATACTTAAGACACTCTTGTTCATACAAGTTGATATTATGATATATATGTTGCTCGAAGTAGCAGACCACTATTGTCCCTCGTACGTACGACGACGTCCATCAAGAGTGCGGAAAGAGAGGTAATAACAAGCTAGATTTAAGAAAGATGACATAATCACGGTAGCTTACAGTCATTACGTTGTAAGTTACAGGTCCATTACACCTCCATCAACCAGCTATTTACTCTCCTTCATTAGCCAATCCAAGTGGAAAAACAAGCCCACTTGGTACAGCACGCCACGCCATGTCACGTCTCAACTATGGCAGTTGCAGGTTTGCAGCGTGCACACATGACACATCTTAGCCTCTCTCAATTTCTCAATAGATACGTAAAGGTAAGTTAACAAACCATCAAAAATCCATACATGATTAAAACTAGAATGCATCGTAGATTTTAATACAAGCCTAGGATTTATTTAGTTTAATTAAATAAAATATGGTCTTATCTCTACTAACTATTAAGCGTTTAATGTAGACTGCCCCCGCCTCCGTCTCCGCCCGCCCGACCTCCGGAAACCCCACCTCCGTAAACCTCCGCGAGAGCCATGTCCGCCATAAACCTCGCCGCCGCAAACCTCGTCGCAAACCTCCCGCCTGCCCACCTCACTGTGATACCCGCCCGCCCATCCGCAAACCTCTGACGGTCGCGATCCTCAAGCCCGCAAATCCCTCTGTGAATCGCGCCGCGGCCATCGCAACGCTGCGAACCGCCTGCCGCATGCCGCACGCCCTACACGACCCGTGGAACCCCGCAGCCGCCCCCGATCAAACCCCACCGCTATCCGTTCGCCGTGTCCCCGAGCAATCCCGAGCAAGCCGTTGATTGTCTACTCCCCCGCCGTAATCCATCCGTCGTGCCGCGACCGCCGCATACTCCGCCGCAAACCGAAAGCCCCGAGCTCAATCCCCCACGCGTGGCTCCGAGCAATCCACCGTGTGCTGATGGGGGCACAAGGGTAACACATGCTCAGGTCTTAACATGTTTGGCTTCCGTGCAAACTTTCTCCAGACCCCCAAGAAAATATAAGATCCGCTCAGATATGTGTCGATGCTCATCCCAGCGTACTCCCGTTGCAACGCACGGGCACACACCTAGTCCTATATTAAATCTAACAATCTCCACCAGGGACATGTAGGGGAGTGAAAAGGAAATGTGCCCTTGGGTCATTTCTAAGTATTTTGGTGATTGAATACCAACACAAGTGCTTAAGTGAAAATATATGCCAATTGATGGACAAAGTGCAAATCAAGTCTAAAGGTATGTTTCTAGACTTGATACATTGTTTTAAGAACTAATGTATTGTGTCTAAGTGCTGGAAACAGGAGAAATCAAATTGGAAAAGAGATGGCTTTGTTCAGCCAAAGATAGCTCGGTCTGGGTGCACCGGACTGTCCGGTGGTGCACCGGACAGTGTCCGGTGCGCCAGGCTGGCGACTGTCAAATGGCTACTCTCGGGAAGCGATCAACGGCGTACGGCTATAAATCACCGGACTGTCCGGTGGTGCACCGGACTGTCCGGTGAGCCATTCACAGGCGAAGTCGTCGCTCTCGGGAAGTGATTAACGGCGTACAACTTAAAATCACCGGACTGTCCGGTGGTGCACCGGACTTTCCGGTGAGCCAACGGTCAGCCGGGCCAACGGTCGGCCGAGGATTCCGTGCTGACGCGTGGCAGAGCCAACGGTCACAAGGGGGCACCAGACTATCCGGTGTGCACCGGACTATCCGGTGTGCACCGGACAGTGTCCGGTGCGCCAATGGCTCGGAATCTGCAACGGTCGGCTTCGCCAATTAAGGAAAGAGATCCGCACCAGACAGTGTCCGGTGGTGCACCGGACTGTCCGGTGCGCCAGGCGTCTGAAGGCAAGAATTGCCTTCCTGGAATGCTCTCAACAGCTCCTAGCTGCCTTGGGGCTATAAAAGGGACCCCTAGGCGCATGGAGGAAGACACCAAGCATCCTTTGAGCATTGTTGATCACTCACACTCCATTCTTGCGCACTTGTTCGACATTCTTAGTGATTTGAGCTCCGTTCTAGTGAGAACCTCGTGATATTCTTTTGAGCTCAAGTCTGGGTCTTGTGTGTGCGTATTTGCTGTGATTTTGTGTCTCATGTGCGTTGCTCATCCCTCCCTTACTCCGTGCTTCTTTGTGAACATCAAAGTGTAAGGGCGAGAGGCTCCAAGTTGTGGAGATTCCTCGCGAGCTGGATATAGTAAACAAAGCAAAACACCGTGGTATTCAAGTGGGTCTTTGGACCGCTTGAGAGGGGTTGATTGCAACCCTCGTCCGTTGGGACGCCACAACGTGGAGTAGGCAAGTGTTGGTCTTGGCCGAACCACGGGATAAACTACTGTGCCATCTCTGTATTGATCTCTTTGTGGTTATTGTGTTTTTGCTAAGACTCCTCTCTAGCCACTTGGCCTTATTGGTGCTAACTCCTAATCAAGTTTTTGTGGCACTAAGTTTCAAGTTTTCCAGGATCACCTATTCACCCCCCCTCTAGGTGCTCTCAATTGGTATCAGAGTCGTTCTCTTCAAGAAAGGGACTAATCGCTCGAAGAGATGGATCCTAAGGGGAAGGGGATTGTGATCAATGATAAGGAGAAGGAGTCCTTCGTCAACGAGCCGAAAGATGACAAGCCTACCGACTCGGGCTCCGGCCACAAACGAAAAGATGGGAAGAAGAAGAAGACGAGGCGCATCAAGGAGATCATCTACTACGACGACAGCGACGAGTCCTCCTCTTCCCAAAAGGACGACGACAATGACTACGAGAAAAAGAAGACGGTTAATTCAAACTTCTCTTTCGATTATTCTCGTATTCCGTATAGTTCAAATGCACATTTGTTTTCCATTCCTCTTGGCAAGCCTCCACACTTTGATGGGGAGGACTATGGATTTTGGAGTCAAAAAATGCGTAGTCACTTGTTCTCTCTCCATCCAAGCATATGGGAGATAGTAGAGAGTGGAATGAAATTTGATAGTACTGATAGTCCCATGTTCATAAATGAGCAAATTCACAAAAATGCACAAGCTACTACTGTTCTTCTAGCTTCTTTGTGAAGGGATGAATACCATAAGGTGAGCGGCTTGGATAACGCCAAGCAGATCTGGGACATCCTCAAGATCTCACATGAGGGGAACGACGTCACCATGCTCACCAAGATGGAATTGGTGGAAGGCGAACTTGGGAGATTCGCAATGATCAGGGGCGAGGAGCCAACTCAAACGGACAACCGGCTCAAGACCCTCGTCAACAAAATAAGGAGCTATGGAAGCACGCGATGGACGGACCACGACGTCGTCCGCCTAATGCTAAGGACCTTTACCGTCCTTGATCCACATCTTGTGAACAATATTCGTGAGAATCCTAGGTACACCAAGATGACGCCCGAGGAGATACTTGGAAAGTTTGTAAGCGGGCGGATGATGATCAAGGAGGCAAGATACGTCGACGATGCATTGAATGGCCCAATCCAAGAGCCTCAAACTATTGCTCTCAAGGCAACGAGGAGCAAGGAGGCGCTACCTAGCAAGGTGGCGCAAGTTGAGGCGGCCGGGCTTAATGATGAAGAGATGGCCCTCATCATCAAGCACTTCAAGACGGCGCTAAAGGGTCGCAAGGGGCCTCCCAACAAGAACAAGACAAAGGGGAAGCACTCATGCTTCAAATGTGGTAAGATTGGTCATTTTATCGCTAATTGTCCCGATAATGATAGTGACCAGGAACAAGGGAACAAGAGGGAAAAGAAGAAGTCTTACAAGAAGGCTAAGGGCGAGGCACACCTTGGCAAGGAGTGGGACTCGGATTGTTCGTCGTCTGACTCCGACAACGAAGGACTCGCCGCCACCGCCTTCAACAAGTCATCCCTCTTCCCCAATGAGCATCACGCTTGCCTCATGGCAAGGGAAAAGAAGGTAAGCACTCGTAAAACTAGTACTTATGCTTCTTCAAGTGAGGATGAGTCTAGTGATGATGATGAAATAGATTATTCATGTTTATTCAAGGGCCTAGATAGAACCAAGGTTGATAAAATTAATGAATTAATTGATGCCTTGAATGATAAGAATAGGTTATTAGAAAAGCAAGATGATCTTTTGTATGAAGAACATGATAAGTTTGTAGAGGCACAAAAATCCCTTGCTTTAGAAATTAAAAGGAATGAAATGCTTTCTTGTGAATTGTCTACATGCCATGACTCTATTTCTAGCTTAAAGAGCATAAATGATGATTTGAATGCTAAGTTAGAAATAGCTAGTAAATCAACATCTTGTGTAGAAAATGTTGTAATTTGCCATAGGTGTAAAGATTTTAATGTTGATGCTTGTAGTAAACACCTAGTTTCAATTTCTAAATTGAATGATGAAGTGGCTAGTCTTAATGCCCAACTTAAGACTAGCAAGAGTGAATTTGACAAGCTAAAATTCGCAAGGGATGCCTACACAATTGGTAGACACCCCTCAATTAAGGATGGTCTTGGCTTCAAGAGGGAAGTCAAGAACTTAACAAGCCATAAGGCTTCCATCTCCGCAAAGGAGAAAGGGAAGGCCCCTATGGCTAGTAGTGCTAAAAAGAACCATGCTTTCATGTATCATGACAGGAGACATTCTAGGAATGTTTATAGAAGTTATGATGTTTTTAACTCTCATGCCATGATTGCTTCTAGTTCTTCTATTATGTATGATAGAAATTTGACTAGGAAAAATGTTGTTCATCATATGCCTAGAAGAAATATTGTTCATGCTCCTAGGAAAGTAATGAATGAACCTTCTATAATTTATTATGCTTGCAATGCTTCCTTTGCTATTTGTAGAAAGGATAAGAAGGTAATTGCTAGGAAGTTAGGGGCCAAATGTAAGGGAGACAAAACTTGCATTTGGGTCCCTAAGAATATTGTCACTAACCTTGTAGGACCCAACAAGAGTTGGGTACCTAAGACCCAAGCCTAAATTTGCCTTGCAGGTTTATGCATCCGGGGGCTCAAGCTGGATTATCGACAGCGGATGCACAAACCACATGACGGGGGAAAAGAGGATGTTCTCTTCCTACATAAAGAACAAGGATCCCCAAGATTCAATAATATTCGGTGATGGGAACCAAGGCAAGGTGAAAGGGTTAGGAAAAATTGCTATTTCATCCGAGCACTCTATTTCTAATGTGTTCTTAGTTGAGTCGCTTGGATATAACTTGTTGTCTGTGAGTCAACTCTGTAATATGGGATATAACTGTTTATTCACAAATGTAGATGTGTTTGTTTTTAGAAGAAGTGATGGTTCATTAGCTTTTAAGGGTGTACTAGACGGCAAACTTTATTTAGTTGATTTTGCAAAAGAGGAGGTCGGTCTAGATGCATGCTTAATTGCTAAGACTAGCATGGGCTGGCTGTGGCATCGCCGCTTAGCACATGTGGGGATGAAGAACCTTCACAAGCTTCTAAAGGGAGAACACGTGATAGGTCTAACTAATGTTACTTTCGAAAAAGATAGACCTTGTGTAGCTTGTCAAGCAGGTAAACAGGTGGAAAGCTCTCATCATGCCAAAAACGTGATGACAACATCAAGACCTTTGGAGATGCTTCATATGGACCTCTTCGGACCCGTCGCCTATCTAAGCATAGGAGGAAGTAAGTATGGTCTTGTTATAGTTGATGATTTTTCCTGCTTCACTTGGGTATTCTTTTTGCAGGATAAATCTGAAACCCAAGGGACCCTCAAGCGCTTCCTAAGGAGAGCTCAAAATGAGTTTGAGCTCAAGGTTAAAAAGATAAGGAGCGACAACGGGTCCAAGTTCAAGAACCTTCAAGTGGAGGAGTACCTTGAGGAGGAAGGGATCAAGCACGAGTTCTCCGCTCCCTACACACCACAGCAAAATGGTGTGGTAGAGAGAAAGAACAGGACGCTCATAGACATGGCGAGGACGATGCTTGGAGAGTTCAAGACCCCCGAGCGGTTTTGGTCGGAAGCCGTGAACACGGCTTGCCACACCATCAACCGGGTCTACCTTCACCGCCTCCTCAAGAAGACTTCGTATGAGCTTCTAACCGGTAACAAACCCAATGTGTCTTACTTTCGTGTATTTGGGAGCAAATGCTATATTCTAGTGAAGAAAGGTAGAAATTCTAAGTTTGCTCCCAAAGCTGTAGAAGGGTTTTTGTTAGGTTATGACTCAAATACAAAGGCGTATAAAGTCTTCAAACAAATCATCAGGTTAGGTTGAAGTCTCTAGCGACGTTGTATTTGATGAGACTAATGGCTCTCCAAGAGAGCAAGTTGTTGATCTTGATGATGTAGATGAAGGAGACGTTCCAGCGGCCGCAATACGCACCATGGCGATTGGCGATGTGCGACCACAAGAACAAAAGGAGCAAGATCAACCTTCTTCCTCAACAATGGTGCATCCCCCAACTCAAGACGATGAACAGGTTCATCAAGAGGAGGCGTGTGATCAAGGGGGAGCATAAGATGATCATGTGATGGAGGAAGAAGCACAACCGGCACCTCCAACCCAAGTTCGAGCGACGATTCAAAGGAATCATCTCGTCGACCAAATTTTGGGTGACATTAGCAAGGGAGTAACTACTCGTTCTAGATTAGTTAATTTTTGTGAGCATTACTCCTTTGTCTCTTCTATTGAGACTTTCAGGGTAGAAGAGGCCTTGTTAGATCCGGACTGGGTGTTGGCCATGCAGGAGGAGCTCAACAACTTCAAGCGTAATGAAGTTTGGACACTGGTGCCGCGTCCCAAGCAAAATATTGTGGGAACCAAGTGGGTGTTCCACAACAAACAGGACGAGCACGGGGTGGTGACGAGGAACAAGGCTCGACTTGTGGCAAAAGGTTATGCCCAAGTCGCAGGTTTGGACTTTGAGGAGACTTTTGCTCCTGTGGCTAGGCTAGAATCTAAACAGGACTCAGAGGTCAAGGTGAGAGGGAAGGTCAATAGTCCTTAGTACGACCAGTGCTACTCTAGGTCAGCGGTCCTACAGTCAGCCTGGCTTTGATACCACTTATGTCACACCCGGTTTTGGAAGGTAAACCGAATGCGAACTATGTACGTGCCAGGATCAGAACTCACATACACAGCGATTACATAAATGAACATCATCGCACAGTGCTCGAATAATAACATAAAAGAGTATTATCTTATTACATCACAGAGCCATAGACATCCACATAGTCATCAACTTAACTGATAAATCAAAGTGCTAAGCGAAACACAGTAAAGATGAGGCCTTCACAGGCAGCTGACTGGGGGTTGCCGCCAACCCACACCTAAAACTCGTCGTAGTGTTGGAACTCCTGGAAGTCTCCTTCCACGACTTCATCTTCTCCTGAGCAGTGGTTGCAATGTGGACAACCTGGTGTTTTGTGGTAAAGCAAGGATGAGTACACATCAACGTACTCAGCAAATGCCCCGTTTGGCTGAAGTGGACTAGCTTTATGTGGGGTTAAGGTCAAGCAAATTGCTTTTAGTTGGTCAGGCATTTATTGTTAGTAGAAGCCAGATTTTATCACCAAGCCCAAGTTATAATCCCAAAAAGTACCTCCTCAGAGAGGAAATACTAGAATGCATAATTAAAGTCACCATCGTTAACCATCATCATTAAAGTCATCATCTGAGGTGTATCCGGAGTATCTCTAATCATAGAGGATCCCAAGGCTGCTCTTAACCGTGAGCACGGCTGATATATCAGTTTCACTACCCTCTGCAGAGGTCGCACACTTTACCCATGAGTCATGATTCCCTTTCTGCCCGGGGAGAGCTAATCCCCATTGACCACTACCTAGGTGGTCCGGCAGGGTATCACTACGTAGCTTTTACAAAGATTCCCTAGAGGTCATAGCCGCCCGTTAGGTTTCTCCAGTTTGATAAACACAGTACCTCTAATTAATTAGCTAAGGGCATCCCATTTCACCCTCATGGTTGCACTGTTATCCCGGGTGGTCTCTCAACGAACAGGTCCTTACAGAGAGGTACTCAGGAAACAGCCTGAGCCCCCTAGAGTATCACAAGCTCATACAAATCATCAGGATAACAGTATCATATCATAAATAGTCACATCATGTTCATTGATTAGGTTGAGGCAATAGCAAGATGCTAACCATAATAACCCAACAGGTCATCAAGGATAAGGTAAAGTATAAAGCTAGTCAATCCTTAGGTTTCGATTAAGAAATGCGGGAAAGTGAATTATAAGTGAGTAGGACATAATGGGTCAGAGGACACTTGCCTTCACCAAACTGCTGATCAGGGACTTCTTCTGCAACTTCCTCGGGAAACACAGACTGCCCGTTGTCTACGTAAAGTAATCATTCATTCTATGCACTTGGGAAGTAACAAACAAAAGCAATAAACCAAACATATGCAGCAGAGAGATCACAAGTTCACAGTAGAAAAGGATTGGCAAACTGGTGTCCCCTAGGTCTAGGGTAGATGACTATACAAAATGATTCATTATCCACTAATTAGGTCTAAGTCAGTGATGGGGTTAAATCATTACATGGTGTTAAGTCCATAAACTTAGGTGCTCCAACTTTTATTAAAGTCTACTAATTTTTATTTATCTCAAATAGGGTTCCAATAACATTAATTTTACCCTAGTGATCAACTATTAATTGGGACATAAAAACAGCAGGGAAACATTGTTTAAATAGATAGATAAGAATATTATGAACATTTTGCAATTTGAAGCACCTAATTTGGAGTTCATATGACAAAGTTATGAATTTTACAAGATTAAGGATTAAAATATGCCTTAAATGCTTATTTTGGATTAAATAAAAGGTCCGAGGACCTAACTGCAAAGATCCAGGGACGACGGGTTAATTTGCAGAAAGCCGGGGGTCTCTTTAAGAAATTGCGCGGGCGAAGGGGTATCGGGCTCTTATAGCCATTGGATCTCGGATCAACGCCCGAGATTAGATCCGCGGGCGGGCGCGCGAGCGCGCGGCGGCATGAGCGGCTGACAGGCGGGGCCGGGCGGGCAGCGCGGGCGCGGACGGCTGACAGGCGGGGCCGGGCGGGCAGCGCGGACGCGGACGGCTGACAGGCGGGGCCCAAATGGCAGGAAAGCGGGGTGCGGGGGGGGGGGGGGAAACGGCCCTGGGCCGTTGGATCTCAGGCGGACGGCTAGGATTGGGCTCGGCCTATTTGAAACAGGGCCGTCCGATCTAAGCTGGACGGCGGAGATCTGGCGGCCGGCTTCTGCCTTCCCCTCCGGCTAGCAGAGGCGGCGGCGCCTGCTCCCGCGGTGGAGAACTCACTAGAGACGAGGGGCGCGGCGGCTATGCGGGTCCTTGGGGCGACCTGGATGGTCGGGGAGGTTGGGGAGGGCGCGGGGAACCTTCTGGTGGGGACTAGGTCGGAACAGGGGCACCGGAGGGGGGCGGTCCACGGCGAAGTGGCTCGGCGGTGGCGCTAAAGGACTCCGGCGAGGAATTAAGCGCAGCAGGGTGCAATAGAGGGGAAGAGAGAGGGCAGAGGAGGTTCCTTACCTCAAGGCGAACCTCGGGGACTCCTCGGTGGCGGCGAAGGCGCGGCGGTAACCCGAGTCGACGGTGGCGGACCTCGGCGACTGCGCAGAGAACGGCGGGTGAGCGCGGGCAGAGGAAATTGGGGAGGGAGAGGGGAAATTGGGGCGTGTCCCGGGTTGCGGACGTCGAGGCGGAGCTCACCGTGGCAAAGGGCACGGCGGGGCTCCAACGTCGACGGAGGGACGGGCTCGGGACGGCGGCGATTAATGGCGGCGGCGTTTTGGTGTGTGAGCAGCGTGGGGGAGGTGGAAAGGGGCTCTGTAGGTGCGCAAATGACGGGGGGGAGAGAGGGTGAGCGAGGCTCTGGACTCAAGTGGCCGAGGGCGGGGTGGTGGCGAGCTCCACGCGCGACGTGGGCGCGGAGTCCGCGGCACGCGCAGCTCGGGCGGCGGTTACGCGGGGACGAGGAAGCTGACAGCCCGGGCCTGCGAGCAGAGAGAGCGGGGGAAGCAGGCGCGCGCGGGGAGAGCGGCTGCGCTGACGGGCGGGCCCGCCAGGGCAGAGAGAGGAAGGGGGGGAAGGAAGGCGCGCGCGCGGGATGGGCCAGATGGGCCGAAAGGCCGAGGGGGCGGGGGGTGTGGGCTTCTTTCCTTTTTTCTTTTATTCTGGCATTTGTTTTCCCTTTTCTTTTTATTTACTCTATTTGATTCAAATCTAAATAGGCCACAAATTCAAATTAGCACTTCCAAGAATTATGCACCAAGCAAAAGTGGAATTTAGGGTTTGACATGATGTCACAATACATACTCCTTGGAGTTTTAGTCTAATAGACTATAATTACACAAAGTAAATAGCCACTTTTCTTCTATAGAAAAGAGAAAGAGGGGATTGGGAAGGGTGTGAAAAGAGAAGTAACACCTGAATTTGTGAATATGAGCAAAGAAATTTTATACCCCCAAATTCAGGGTGTTACAGTGTTGGCCATGCAGGAGGAGCTCAACAACTTCAAGCGTAATGAAGTTTGGACACTGGTGCCGCGTCCCAAGCAAAATGTTGTGGGAACCAAGTGGGTGTTCCACAACAAACAGGACGAGCACGGGGTGGTGACGAGGAACAAGGCTCGACTTGTGGCAAAAGGTTATGCCCAAGTCGCAGGTTTGGACTTTGAGGAGACTTTTGCTCCTGTGGCTAGGCTAGAATCTATTCGTATTTTGCTAGCATATGCCGCTCACCATTCTTTCAGGTTGTTCCAAATGGATGTGAAGAGCGATTTCCTCAATGGGCCAATCAAGGAGGAGGTGTACGTGGAGCAACCCCCTGGCTTCGAAGATGAACGGTACCCCGACCACGTATGTAAGCTCTCTAAGGCGCTCTATGGACTTAAGCAAGCCCCAAGAGCATGGTATGAATGCCTTAGAGACTTTTTAATTGCTAATACTTTCAAGGTTGGGAAAGCCGATCCAGCTCTTTTCACTAAGACTTGCGATGGTGATCTTTTTGTGTGCCAAATTTATGTCGATGACATAATATTTGGTTCTACTAATCAAAAGTCTTGTGAAGAGTTTAGCAGGGTGATGACGCAGAAATTCGAGATGTCGATGATGGGAGAGTTGAACTACTTCCTTGGGTTCCAAGTGAAGCAACTCAAGGACGGCACCTTCATCTCCCAAATGAAGTACACGCCAGACTTGCTAAAGCGGTTTGGGATGAAGGACGCTAAGCCCGCAAAGACTCCGATGGGAACTGACGGACACGTCGACCTCAACAAAGGAGGTAAGTCCGTTGATCAAAAAGCATACCGGTCTATGATAGGTTCTTTGCTTTATTTATGCGCTAGTAGACCAGATATTATGCTTAGTGTATGCATGTGTGCTAGATTTCAATCCAATCCAAGGGAGTGTCACTTAGTGGCTGTGAAGCGAATTCTTAGATATCTAGTCGCTACGCCTTGCTTCGGGATCTGGTATCCAAAGGGGTCTACCTTTGACTTAATTGGATATTCAGACTCTGATTATGCTGGATGTAAGGTCGATAGGAAGAGTACATCGGGGACGTGCCAATTCTTAGGAAGGTCCCTGGTGTCATGGAGTTCTAAGAAACAAACCTCTGTTGCCCTATCCACCGCTGAGGCCGAGTATGTTGCCGCAGGACAGTGTTGCGCGCAACTACTTTGGATGAGGCAAACCCTCCGGGACTTTGGCTACAATCTGAGCAAAGTCCCACTCCTATGTGATAATGAGAGTGCTATCCGCATAGCGGATAATCCTGTTGAGCACAGCCGCACAAAGCACATTGACATCCGACATCACTTTTTGAGAGACCACCAGCAAAAGGGAGATATCAAAGTGTTTTATATTAGCACGGAGAACCAGCTAGCCGATATCTTTACCAAGCCTCTAGATGAGAAGACCTTTTGCAGGCTACGTAGTGAGCTAAATGTCTTAGATTCGCGGGACTTGGATTGATTTATAGCATACATGTGTTTATGCCTTTGATCATGTTCCTTATGCATTTTGTTGTTTACTTATGGTGCTCAAGTTGTACAAACACTCCTCGGACCTCGCAAGTCCGTTTGCAAGTGATGCACATATTTAGGGGGAGATGTGCTACAACTTGACCCTTTGAGACTAACCGTATGCTTGAGTTTGCTTGATTTAGTCTCAAAGGTGGATTGAAAGGGAAAGGTGGACTTGGACCATGAAAAACTTTCACTGCACTCCGATGAGAGGGTAACTTATTCCAAGTTCATCTCATGTACTCTTATTGCCTTTGTATTCTTATTTGAAGATTTTGGTGAGGCAATGGGGTTCAAGGGCCAAAATTGATCCCGTTTTGGTGCTTGATGCCAAAGGGGGAGAAAATAAGGCCAAAGCAATAAATGGATCAACTACCACTTGAGAAATTTTGAAAATAGTAGAATAGAGCTTTTGGTTTGTCAAAACTCTCTTATTGTCTCTCTTGTCAAAAGTTGGCCTCTTGTGGGGAGAATGGTTGATTATGGGAAAAGGGGGAGTTTTTGAAATCTTTGAGAAATTTCTCTTGGAACAACTCTCTTTATGTCTCTACAATTGTGTTTGAATTAGAGATAGGAGATAGAGGTTAATTTGCAAAAACAAACCAAGTGCTGGCAAAGTATGATCCAAATATGCCAAAGTTGAATCAAAACAATTTGTGTTCTTATTTGCATTGATATTGCACTTCTTTAGTTGCTTTTTGTTGTGTTGGCATAAATCACCAAAAAGGGGGAGATTGAAAGGGAAATGTGCCCTTAGGCCATTTCTAAGTATTTTGGTGATTGAGTGCCAACACAAGTGCTTAAGTGAAAATATATGCCAATTGATGGACAAAGTGCAAATCAAGTCTAAAGGTATGTTTCTAGACTTGGTACATTGTTTTAAGAACTAATGTATTGTGTCTAAGTGCTGGAAACAGAAGAAATCAAATTGGAAAAGAGATGGCTTTGTTCAGCCAAAGACAGCTCGGTCTGGGTGCACCGGACAGTGTCCGGTGCGCCAAGCTGGCGACTGTCAAATGGCTGCTCTCGGGAAGCGATCAACAGCGTACGGCTATAAATCACCGGACTGTCCAGTGAGCCATTCACAGGCGAAGTCGTCGCTCTCGGGAAGTGATTAACGGCGTACGGCTAAAAATCACCGGACTGTCCGGTGGTGCACCGAACTGTCCGATGGTGCACCGGACTGTCCGGTGAGCCAATGGTCAGCCGGGCCAACAGTCGGCCGAGGATTCCGCGCGTGACGCGTGGCAGAGCCAACGGTCACAAGGGGGCACCGGACTGTCCGGTGTGCACCGGACAGTGTCCAGTGCGCCAATGGCTCGGAATCTGCAACGGTCGGCTTCGCTAAATAAGGAAAGAGATCCGCACCGGACTGTCCGGTGCGACAGGCGACTGAAGGCAAGAATTGTCTTCCTGGAATGCTCTCAACGGCTCCTAGCTGCCTTGGGGCTATAAAAGGGACCCCTAGGCGCATGGAGGAAGACACCAAGCATCCTTTGAGCATTGTTGATCACTCACACTCCATTCTTGCGCACTTGTTCGACATTCTTAGTGATTTGAGCTCCGTTCTAGTGAGAACCTCGTGATATTCTTTTGAGCTCAAGTCTGGGTCTTGTGTGTGCGTATTTGCTGTGATTTTGTGTCTCGTGTGCGTTGCTCATCCCTCCCTTACTCCGTGCTTCTTTGTGAACATCAAAGTGTAAGGGCGAGAGGCTCCAAGTTGTGGAGATTCCTCGCGAGCTGGATATAGTAAACAAAGCAAAACACCGTGGTATTCAAGTGGGTCTTTGGACCGCTTGAGAGGGGTTGATTGCAACCCTCGTCCGTTGGGACGCCACAACGTGGAGTAGGCAAGTGTTGGTCTTGGCCGAACCACGGGATAAACCACTGTGCCATCTCTGTATTGATCTCTTTGTGGTTATTGTGTTTTTGCTAAGACTCCTCTCTAGCCACTTGGCCTTATTGGTGCTAACTCCTAATCAAGTTTTTGTGGCACTAAGTTTCAAGTTTTCCAGGATCACCTATTCACCCCCCCCTCTAGGTGCTCTCAGGGAGCTAATACTACTAAAATAGGATTTGTGAAACTTGTCTAAATATCCAGAAGTAATTAAAATTCCTAGACATGCTACTCAAATCCAAATCAAGTTAGTAACTCATTTGTATGAAGCACTAGCTTGAAAATTCAAAGTTTAAATTCTTATCTTTGTATGATTATCATCAATTAACCAAAAAAGGGGGGTCTGAAAGCTCTAAGTTTGGTTTTGGTAACTGAGACAACTAGTGGACTAACCTCTACTCTAGTGTTGCATTTGAGATAGGTTAAGTTCCCATATCCAAGGTTGAGCAAGATTGACAAACATGAAAATGACGGTGATGACTATAAAGGATGATCAAGTGATCAACATGGAAAAGAGAGAGGAGAAAATAAAAATACAAGGTATCAATGCAAAGGTATAGGCTAGAACATTTTGCTTCATATATCAAGATGCAATAGAGCGTATGATTAAATTTAGGATAAATGGCTATATTATTAAGATGAGAGCCTAACTAGACAACTCGGTCATCTAGTGCCACTAGGTGTTGGAATCATATGTATTACATATAGTCCTAAGTGGCACACATGAAGGCAAGTGAAAAATTTTATTGAAAAACACTTTGAACAATTCTAATATCCTCTAGTATGTTTGACAAAATATTTGAGAGTTAGCACACTTAAGAGGTGAGAAAATGCTTTGGTGTAGATTTTCAGAAAGCAACAGACATGGCACCAAATGTGTAAGGCTCACACACATTACGTAGTTTTCAGCCGAGCACAGTAGTGTCTGGTGTGTTTGGATACGATGCATTGGATGTCCCACTAGAAAGGGCAATTAGAGAACATGTCAAATACACATTTTAGCTCTGTAGTGCACCAGATGTGTCTAGGGTGGCACCGGACACTATTAGGACAAGGCATTTAGAGAGCATATAAACCGCACATTTTGTCCCTACACTCGTTGGATGTGTCTGATGGTGTGTCCATTGAATGCACCAAACATCTAACACTGTTATCGACCAATTTATAATCATTGGAAAGACACCAGATATGTCTCATGTAGGAATTGGCAGTGCACTAAACAAGTCTAGTACATCTAATTTCTATGTTTAAAGAGGTATAACAGTTAGATCCATTTGAGGGGTTATAAATAGACCCCTTGGGCATTTTTGGCTTACATCTCTCGACTCCTCACACTTGTGAACACCTTGTGAGGCTATAGAAACACACTTCACTCACTTGCATCTTGTAGTTCATCATTTGGGTAAAATTGGAGGACTCCTAGTGCATTATTGTGTAGAGTTAATGCATCTTGTGGCACTAGTTGGATGACTTGGGCTGGTTACACTCCTATTACTCTTGGTGATTGTTGTCACCTAGTTAGGCATTGAGTAGCTATGGAAGATTTTTGTTGGGTCTGATAATTATTGTGAGGGCTTCTTGTGCTTATTCCTCATGGAAGATTAGGGGTGTGTTTGGTTAGCGGGTTGACGCGGGTTGGAACGGGTTCAACCCACAACAACTTGTGTTTGGTTCAAAAGGTTCGCGGGTTAGGTTGGTTCTGGGTCGAAATACTTATTGAAAATGTGGGTTCTAGTGATTCCTCAAAAACAAGCGAATCATTTCGACCCACTTCCTCTCCACCCTCTCGTCACCCATGCCTTATCCACTCGAGACCAGCACAGGAGCGCGCCGTCACTGTCGACCTGCTGGGACGAGGGACCCCTGTCGGCCTACACTCCGACGTTAATCCCCACCCACCTCCCGTCGTCAATCTCTCGCTGGCCTACCCTCCGATGCCGGCGTGTTCTCTAGTAGACACAACCCGTGAGCCTTACTAGTGTTGTTGGTGAACAGTTAAAGGTCAGTTTTCGTCACCACCTAGACAAGCCTGCTAGTGATGGCAAATATTACAAATTTACTGAAATGCATCTTGATGTTGTTGAGATGTTCCTTTAATTATGACTAAAATGTAACAGTGAGACATCGCCACTAAAAATTTACGACTTAATCAATAATGGATTTAATTTATTTATAAATTATGCTTATGGATTTTCTCAAATATTAAAATAGTGTCAGTTTCATTTATTTTGAATGATGTCATCTTATTGAATTGAAGATATCATCTTGAGTGTGGTAATATGACCAGGAAGGTGACCATATTCAGTTTATCCTTCATCACGAAACAAACAAGAGATGATGAAGCTCTAACCCACTTTAACCCTGTAATCAAACAAGAAACTAGGTTCAACCTATCACTAAAACCAAACAAGAATCGGGTCCGACCCAACCTAGAAAAATGGTTCGGCTCTAACCCGACCCACGTCGTTTCGAAACAAAACACATGCTAGAGCAACAGTGAATCATGACGTGTTGGAGTGTCTCTCTAGATTAATTATTACAATACCCTTATTATAGTGAAAGAAGAAGGTCTGCTAGCTGATGGAGGTGGTGGGTACCGGCGACGCAATGGTGGCCCGACAACGCCGACCTCTCCCGATATTTTAGAGCCGTACCCTGACCGTACTTACCGTGAAAGCACAGAAGGATGCGATAAGCCTGGACGACCCGGACGCCCGCTTTCTCTGATTTGAATTTTTTTTGGCATAGATAAGTCGCGGAGAAACCGCAAAACAACAACGCCACTCCCCCACATGCGTGACTAAACAAGCGTAAAGGGAGAAGACAACCGGCCGCAAATGGCTCATTCCTACGTCAGTCTGTATTTGTTGATCGATTACTGTACTGCGTAGTACTACTAGCTTATCCTAGTCATTGGTTGGAGCTGACGAGGATTACGAGCGACGGATCATTGATTAATTAGTCAGGCTGACGGGCCCTAGCTAGCTAGTCCCTTTTTGAAGGTGAGTACACATTCAGCTTCAGTTCGAGAGTTGATGGGTGCAGTGGTTTTGGGGGTTTTACTGTTATCTTGTGTAATGCAGAGTTTGTTTTTTTCCCTCTTCTAATATATTTGCGTGGCAAAGCTTTTGCCACATATTTCAAAAAAAAAAAGAGAGTCGATGAACTCGTAAAGGGGCGGGCCCATACGTAGAGCAACTTGAGTACTTGACGAGTGAAATCGACAGACCCGTGGGGGGGCCCTGGCGATGATCATTCATGCGTGCACTCCACTGTCCAGCTTGGGTTGGATCCATGCTGGAATGACGGCGTCTGATCGGGGTTTTCTCTTGTGAAAAGGAGGAACAACTTGCACTGTCTTGGCCCTAACTACCTCCAAAGGACGATCGACTGTACGAATTCCCAGTCTTAAACAACTACGAATTTGAAGCTCCGTCTCGTATCCGCTGGCGCTGGAGAAACCTTGGAACCGCCCCGGTCGATCAGAAAGGACGTTCATGTTCGCAGTACCCATATTTTAAACCCGGTCGATCACGTATCGTCTTTCCTGGGTCGTAGGTACTGAATCCGTGCGTATTGGGTCGCTGCAGCCCACCGGATGATCCGGAGCCAGAACGGTTGCAGCGCAGACATCTGCTGTGATCACACACACACATGCATGGTTCCAACTCACCTGTTCCCAACAGTGACCCCTGCTGTTTAGCGGAGACATTCGAAACCTCCCTGCTGTTTATGCTTCTAATCACTGGCCCTGTTTGGATCCAAGGGCTAGAGCTAGTTTGGGCTAGTTTGTGCCAAACTAGCTCAAAAGTAGCAAAACAGGAGGGTTATAGCCAGTTTTTTGCAACTAGCCCACCCCAAAAAAACTCTCCCCACCAAGGGGTGATTATTGGGGCTAGTTTGTTGGAAGGCCCACCAAAATCTTTTTTTCTCTCTTATCCTTCCGCACGGGATCCGCACGTTTCTGGGTCCGTTTCTTTTCTTCGATATGCAGGGAAGGACCCGCGCCGCCGTCCTCGAACCGAAGAAACGCCGCCGTCCTCGAGCAGGTCAGTCGTCGCCTCCCTCCGTTCCCTCATCCTCCTCCTCCCTCTTTTCTTGATCCATGGAAAGGTAGTGGAGGGGCACGGCTGGCCACATTGGAAAGAACAGGAAAACAACGGATTTGTTTTGGCTAATTTCTTATTGAATGCATTTTTGACTATTGTAATTTACTAATTTATTGTGATTTGGATGTTTGATTTGTGAAAATAAATTTATTTATGTTATTTGTGTGTGGGAGAAGCCACACAAGAGTTTGCCACACTAAATCCGGATAAGGAAAGATTTAAATGAGACAAATGATTATAAAATAGCATTTATTGTAAACTAGCCCTTGGATCCAAACACGTAGAGGGCTAGAGCTAGTTTGGTCTAAAGTTAGAGCTAGAAACTAGCTCTAGCTCTAGCCATGCTTGAAGGATCCAAACAGGGCCACTGTAATATTCTTTATCCAGTCTCTCTGTGCCGACCAATCCACTGTTGCAACGGTCAGAGTCAGCATCCTTACCTAGCTGTCCCCCCCTGGCCCTACGGAGCTTGGAAGGCCGGCCGATCTGCACGCACTCCGTTTCAAGCGGCGGTGAATTTTATTCAGACATTGGCCTTTGGCGGCTATGGGGGTGTTTGGTTGCCCCTGCTAAAGTTTAGCCCGGGTCACATCAAGCGTTTGACTTTCAAATAGGAGTATGAAATATAGACCCAACCAACTGGACTAGATTCGTCTCGTCTTTTAATCTTCGGCTGACAAATTTGTTTTATAATCCGACTACATTTAATACCCGGAACGGAGGTTCAAACATTCGATGTGATAGGGGCTAAAATTTAGTTTGGGGTAACCAAACACCCCCTATATCTGGGAAACTGACAGTGCTTGATTGCTGGTTGATAAGGACTACGCACATAACGGCACGATCATGTACCTCTCCACAACACCATCCAGCAGTTCAGCTGCTCATAGATCGATGCTGTTTACTGTGTAGACCAGCTGTTCGACAAGCTAATAACCCTCCGTGCTCTTGCACAGTCTTTGTTCACATCGGATCTTCCTCATGTTCTACAGCCACCGTTATTATGCCGTGGTAGCTAACAATTAATATCTGGATCCTGTTCCGTCTCAAGTCTGAACTCCTGATACCATTCCTCCTTCCAATCAATTGCAGAGACCTCAATCATAGAACTACTTAGCTTCAATCAGTCTGTTGTCTTTCAGTTAACATAACAGCATTAATTGACCCTTGGGAAATTTACTGGTGACAAGTTGCTGCACGAAAAAAAAATCCCAGCGTTCCATAGACCAAGTGACCACGGGAGACGGTGACCTCTTGTTTTCTGCTTGCGTGCGATGTGGTATGGACTATGGTACACGGCGTCAGCTCCCTTCCTTCTCAAATCGCTGGTCGCCGTCGCACTCGTTCGACGTCTGCGTCGCGGGACAGTTATTTCGAAGGAGACCGCCAAGCCAATTAATGCCGTTTGTATACGGCGTGTTTCGCCGCAGTAATTATCTGTTTGCGTAATCTGATGGTACCCTTTACTGAGATTTTGATGGTGTAGTCACCATGGCTGTCAGTTTCTGTGTGAGCTCTGCAACGAAGTGGCGGATCCAGAAATTGGTCAAGTCCCAAGTCAAAGCGAATATAAACTCTAATAGCAGCATATAAAGAAAAATTGTACGACGAAACAACGTTGTCATAGATGTTAAAAATGATATATAAGTTATGATTTAACTCCTTCCAAATGTATCATGTCAACATCAACATCAGTGTTTCTTGCTCCAGAACCTTGAAGGAAATCATATTAAGAACGCGACTTGAAAGTTAATGTTGAATAAATTTAATAATTTTAGTAATTGATACATAAATGAGAAAGCTCTCTCCACAGAGGCTCTAACTTAATTTCTAGCCATGTGATCTTGTTTATTTGGCCGCAACTTTTTAATCTTTTATTTGGTGATTATGATATTAGATGGTTGTATGGAATATCTTGTTTCGTACTCCCTCCGATCTTTTTTATTTGACGTTTGCTAGTGTAAAATTGAACTATCATGCGTCAAATAAAAGAAAATTGAACTATTATGTGCTGCCCGATGCCTTGCTACTAGCCTAGTATGTAAACCTACAGGACACATGTAGGTGGTCATAGCCTGCTCTTACTTGCATGTGTGTTATCCTGTGCTTGCGAAGCTTGCACTATGCCGGATGGATATACATACATATAACTATGACTCAGCGAGGCTAGACCGGTAGAGGCCATAGGGCAGACCGACAGAGGCGACACGACAGATGTAGGCTTGCAACTCTTCAGTACAATTCAGCCAGACTCGGACATGAGCTCTTCTAAAAATTTTTTGGGCCTACACCCTGGGTCGTGGCCCAGGCGGCCATAGGCCTGGGTCCGCCCCTGCTGCAAAGTGTTTAATTTATTGTCTAACTTCTGGTCATCAAAAGCTACTGCGGACTAACAAACATTTAGCTTTTCAGTCCACTTTTGTGAAAATCATTTTAGTTAAAACCGTTCAAAATATAAACGTAAAATCGATAGATAGAATCATTGTGATAGTAGGTGTCGGGGACCATAATTAGGGATACCCTCAAGGCTCCTAAATCTCAGCTGGTAACCCCCATCAGCACAAAGCTGCAAAGGCCTGATGGGTGCGACTAAGTCAAGGATCGGTCCATTTGAGGGACGCGATCACGCCTCGCCCGAGCCCAGCCTCGGGCAAGGGCAGCCAACCCCGGAGGATCTACGTCTCGCCCGAGGCCCCCCTCCAGCAACGGACACACCTTCGGCTCGCCCGAGGCCCAGTCTTCACCAAGAAGCAACCTTAGCCAAATCGCCACGCCAACCGACCAAATCGCAGGGGCATTTAATGCAAAGGTGGCCTGACACCTTTATCCTGACGCACGCCCTCCAGTCGACAGAGCCGAAGTGACCGCAGTCACTTCGCCGCTCCACTGACCGGTCTGACAAAAGGACAGCGCAGCCTGCGCCGCTCTGACTGTTGTGCCACTCGACAGAGTGAGGCTGACAGCGGCCAAGCCCGACCCTAGGCGCCATGGGAAACTCTGCTTCGCCCGACCCCATGGCTCGGACTCGGGCTCAGCCCCGGAAGACGGCAAACTCCGCTCCGCCCGACCCCAGGGCTCGGACTCGGGCTCAGCCCCGGAAGACGGCGAACTCTGCTCCGCCCGACCCTAGGGCTCGGACTCGGGCTCAGCCCCGGAAGACGACGAACTCCGCTCCGCCCGACCCCAGGGCTCGGACTCGGGCACAGCCCCGTAAGACGGCGAACTCCGCTCCGCCCGACCCCAGGGCTCGGACTCGGGCACAGCCCCGGAAAGACGGCGAACTCTGCTCCGCCCGACCCCAGGGCTCGGACTCGGGCTCAGCCCCGGAAGACGACGAACTCCGCTTCGCCCGACCCCAGGGCTCGGACTCAGGCTCAGCCCCGGAAGACGACGAACTCCGCTCCGCCCGACCCCAGGGCTCGGACTCGGGCTCAGCCCCGGAAGACGACGAACTCTGCTTCGCCCGACCCCAGGGCT
Source organism: Zea luxurians (assembly GCA_029449295.1). Taxonomy (NCBI): domain Eukaryota; kingdom Viridiplantae; phylum Streptophyta; class Magnoliopsida; order Poales; family Poaceae; genus Zea; species Zea luxurians. The sequence continues at coordinate 8,777,922 of JAOPSE010000083.1, read as the reverse complement.
CGGACTCGGGCTCAGCCCCGGAAGATGACGAACTCCGCTTCGCCCGACCCCAGGGCTCGGACTCAGCCCTGGCATCAGCCGACGGTCTCCGCCTCGTCCGACCCGGGGGCTCAGACTCGACCTCGACCTTGGAAGACAAACTCGACCTCGACCTCGGAGGAGCCTCCACCTCGCCCAAACTAGGGCACGGACCGACCACGTCAACAGGAGGCGCCATCATTACCCTGCCCCAAGCTGACTCAGGCTACGGGGAACAAGACCGGCATCCCATCTGGCTCGCTCCGCCAGACAAGTAATGATGGCGCCCCGCACGCTCTATGACGATGGCGGCTCTCAGCCCCTTACGGAAGCAAGAGGACGTCAGCAAGGACTCGACAGCCCCGACAGCTGTCCTTCCGCCGGCCTCCAGCGCTCCTCCGACGGCCACGACACCACACGAACCTGGTGCCAAAACCTCTCCGGCTGCCACGATGGCATGTACTTAGGGCGCTAGCTCTCCTCCGCTAGACACGTTAGCACACTGCTACACCCCCCATTGTACACCTGGATCCTCTCCTTGCGCCTATAAAAGGAAGGACCAGGGCCCTCTTATAGAGGGTTGGCCGCGCGGGGATGGGCGGGACGGCGCTCGCGTGAGGCCGCTCGCTCCCTCCCGCGTGGACGCTTGTAACCCCCTACTGCAAGCGCACCCGACCTGGGCGCGGGACAAACACGAAGGCCGCGGGATTCCACCTCTCACGCCCGTCTCCCTCCGACTTCTTCCCCCTTCGCGCTCCGTCTCACGCCGACCCATCTGGGCTGGGGCACGCGGCGATAATTTACTCGTTGGTCCAGGGACCCCCCGGGTTCGAAACGCTGACAGTTGGCGCGCCAGGTAGGGGCCTGCTGCGTGTTGACGAACAGCTTCCCGTTAAGCTCCAGATGGCCAGTCTTCAGCAACCTTTCCAGCCCGGGATGGTACTCCGTTTCAGGAGTCTTGAGTTCATGTCCCTCGACGGCAGCTACGACATGATACTCTTTCCCCCGCCGCGCGACAGCGACAATGGCGGCCGACAGCCCGCCCGCCGGCGGCGGAATCGACGACGTCTTCCCCACGTGGCGGAAGAACAACATTCGAGCTCACCCCGTCCCCTCCCCCGCCGATGGAGGAGGAGGCGGGGCAACCAAGGCCAAGCAGGAGGCGACACCTCGTCGGCTGTCGAGCGAGTCGACGGCGCCGGCGCCCCCACGGGGGGCACGTCGGGCATCGACCTCGCGTATGACACGAAGACGAGCGCCGTCTCCCCGCAACACGCCAATCCCAAGCAAACGGACGACGCCAGCACGCTCGCAAAGGACTTGCTGGGCGTCACCCTCGTACCTGAGACGACGGTGCAGTCTGCTCCGGACGTGACTTCGTCACCGCCCGTCGACCAAGAGGTACCAACCGATTTCCATCTCACGCCTTTTGGATTCAGCCTCGACCCGCCAAGCGACTTCGCTTTGGTGGACGCTCTCGTAGAGTCGAGTCCAAACCCTCTGGGGTATCATATGCGGTCACCATGGGACCGGCTGACGGCCGTCTCGACCTATGGGCCCTCGGGGTCCAAGGAATATGACGAGGCCGACTTCTGTTAGGATTTCTCCGGACTTGGTAACCCCAGTGCCATGCGGGACTTTATGACCGCGTGTGACTACTGCCTTTCCGACTGTTCCGACGGTAGCCGCAGCCTCGGCGACGAGGACTACGACCCAAGTCGTGAATGTTTCCACGTCGATCTAGAGGGTCCCAATGAAGGCAACCATCTTGGTATGCCGGAGAACGGAGATCTCCCTAGGCCTGTGCCTCGCGTTGACATCCTTCGGGAGCTAGCTGTGGTCCCCGTTCCGGCGGGGGGTCATGACCCACAGCTCGAGCAAATCCACGGGGTGCAGGCCAGGCTCGACGAGGGAGCAGGAACACTTGAGCCGATCCGCCGGGATATCGGGCAGGAATGGGCGGGCCAACCTCTGGCCGGAGAAGTGCGTCATCTACCCCAGGGTATCCAGCACCGCATCGCCGACGATGTCAGGGTAAGGCCGCCACCAACTTCCAGTGGAGTCGACCAGAACCTGGCTGCAGCGACAATGCTTCTCCGCGCGATGCCGGAGCCGTCAACCACCGAGGGGCGGCGTATCCAGGGAGAGCTCAAGAATCTCCTAGAGGACGTCACGGTCCGATGGGCCGAAAGCTCCGCCTCCCGAAGGCAGGGGTACCCCTCGGAACATCGCGCCACGACTTCCCAATTCATGCAGGAAGCCTTGGTCCACACCGGGCGCACGCGCAACACAGCGCCTGCGGCCCCGGGTCGCCTCGGCAACGAGCACCATCACCGCAACCGTTAGGCCCACCTCGACGAGAGGGTGCGCCGAGGCTACCACCCCAGGCATGGGGGACACTACGACAGCGGGGAGGATCGGAGTCCCTCGCCCGAACCACCCGGTCCGTAGGCTTTCAGCCGCGCCATATGACGGGCGCCGTTCCCGACCCGGTTCTGAACCCCGACTACTATCACAAAGTACTCGGGGGAGACGAGACCGGAACTGTGGCCCGCGGACTACCGGCTGGCTTGCCAACTGGGTGGAACGGACGATGACAACCTCATCATCCGCAACCTCCCCCTGTTCCTCTCCGACACCGCTCGCGCCTGGTTGGAGCACCTGCCTCCAGGGCAGATCTCCAACTGGGATGACCTGGTCCAAGCCTTCGCCGGCAATTTCCAGGGCACGTACGTGCGCCCTGGGAACTCCTGGGATCTCCGAAGCTGCCGACAGCAGCCGGGAGAGTCTCTCCAGGACTACATCCGACGATTCTCGAAGCAGCGCACCGAGCTGCCCAACATCACCGATTCAGATGTCATCGGCGCGTTCCTCGCCGGCACCACCTGCCGTGACCTGGTGAGCAAGCTGGGTCGCAAGACCCCCACCAGGGCGAGCGAGCTGATGGACATCGCCACCAAGTTCGCCTCTGGCCAGGAGGCGGTTGAGGCCATCTTCCGGAAAGACAAGCAGCCCCAGGGCCGCCCACCGGAAGATGTCCCCGAGGCGTCAACTCAGCGCAGCTCCAAGAAGAAAGGCAAGAAGAAGTCGCAAGCGAAGCGTGACGCCGCCGACGCGGACCTTGTCGCCGCCGCTGAGTACAAGAACCCTCGGAAACCCCCCGGAGGTGCCAACCTCTTCGACAAGATGCTCAACGAGCCGTGCCCCTATCATCAGGGGCCCGTCAAGCACACCCTTGAGGAGTGCGCCATGCTTTGGCGCCACTTTCACAGGGCTGGGCCACCCGCGGAGGGTGGCAGGGCTCGCCACGACGATAAGAAGGAAGATCACTAGGCAGGAGAGTTCCTCGAGGTCCGCGACTGCTTCATGATCTACAGTGGGCAAGCGGCGAACGCCTCAGCTCGGCACCGCAAGCAAGAGCGTCGGGAGGTCTGTTCGGTAAAGGTGGCGGTGCCAGTCTACCTAGACTGGTCCGACAAGCCCATCACCTTCGACCAAGCCGACCACCTTGACCGCGTGCTGAGCCCGGGAAAATACCCGCTCGTTGTCGACCCCGTCATCGGCGACGTCAGGCTCACCAAGGTCCTCATGGACGGAGGCAGCAGCCTTAACATGATCTACGCCGAGACCCTCGGGCTCCTGCGTGTTGATTTGTCCTCGGTCCGGGCAGGCGCTGCGCCTTTCCACGGGATCATCCCCGGGAAGCGCGTCCAGCCTCTCGGACAACTCGATCTTCTCGTCTGCTTTGGGACGCCCTCCAACTTCCAAAGGGAGACCCTCATGTTCGAGGTGGTCGGGTTCCGAGGAACCTACCACGCAGTACTGGGGAGGTCATGCTACGCGAAGTTCATGGCCGTCCCCAACTACACCTACCTCAAGCTCAAGATGTCGGGCCCCAACGAGGTCATCACCGTCGGCCCCACGTACCGACACGCGTTCGAATGCGACGTGGAGTGCGTGGAGTACGCCGAGGCCCTCGCCGAATCCGAGGCCCTCATCGCCGACCTAGAGAGCCTCTCTAAGGAGGTGCCAGACGTGAAACGCCACGCCGGCAACTTCGAGCTAGTGGAGACGGTTAAGTCTGTCCCCCTCAACCCCAGCAGCGACGCCTCCAAGCAGATTCGGATCGGCTCCGAGCTCGATCCTAAATAGGAAGCAGTGCTCGTCAACTTTCTCCGCGCAAACGCCGACGTTTTCACGTGGAGTCCCTCGGACATGCCCGACATACCGAGGGATGTCGCCGAGCACTCGCTGGATATCCGAGCTGGAGCCCGACCCGTGAAGCAGCCTCTGCGCCGATTCGACGAAGAAAAGCGCAGAGCCATAGGCGAGGAGATCCACAAGCTAATGGCGGCAGGGTTCATCAAAGAGGTATTCCATCCTGAATGGCTTGCCAACCCTGTGCTTGTGAGAAAGAAAGGAGGGAAATGGCAGATGTGTGTAGACTACACTGGTCTAAACAAAGCATGTCCGAAGGTTCCCTACCCTCTGCCTCGCATCGACCAAATCATGGATTCCACCGCTGGGTGCGAAACAATGTCTTTCCTCGATGCCTACTCAGGGTATCACCAAATTAGGATGAAAGAGTCCGACCAGCTCGCGACTTCTTTCATCACACCCTTCGGCATGTACTGCTATGTCACCATGCCGTTTGGTTTGAGGAATGCGGGTGCGACGTACCAACGGTGCATGAACCATGTGTTCGGCGAACACATTGGTCGAACGGTCGAGGCTTACGTCGATGACATCGTAGTCAAGACGAGGAAAGCCTCCGACCTCCTTTCCGACCTTGAAGTGACATTCCGATGTCTCAAGGCGAAAGGCGTGAAACTCAATCCCGAAAAGTGTGTCTTTGGGGTTCCCCGAGGCATGCTCTTGGGGTTCATCGTCTCCGAGCGGGACATCGAGGCCAACCCGGAGAAGATCGTGGCCATCACCAGCATGGGGCCCATCAAGGACTTGAAAGGCGTACAGAGAGTCACGGGATGCCTTGCGGCTCTGAGCCGCTTCATCTCGCGCCTCGGCGAAAGAGGCCTGCCTCTGTACCGCCTCTTAAGGAAGGCCGAGTGCTTCACTTGGACCCCTGAGGCCGAGGAAGCCCTCGGGAACCTGAAGGCGCTCCTCACGAACGCGCCCATCTTGGTGCCCCCTGCTGCCGGAGAAGCCCTCTTGATCTACGTCGCCGCGACCACTCAGGTGGTTAGCGCCGCGATTGTGGTTGAGAGACGAGAAGAGGGGCATACATTGCCCGTCCAGAGGCCAGTCTACTTCATCAGTGAGGTACTGTCCGAGACCAAGATCCACTACCCACAAATTCAGATGCTGCTGTACGCAGTGATCCTGACGCGGCGGAAGTTGCGACACTACTTCGAGTCTCATCCGGTAACTGTGGTGTCATCCTTCCCCCTGGGGGAGATCATCCAGTGCCGAGAGGCCTCGGGTAGAATTGCAAAGTGGGCGGTGGAAATCATGGGCGAAACAATCTCGTTCGCCCCTCGGAAGGCCATCAAGTCCCAGGTCTTGGCGGACTTCGTGGCTGAATGGGTCGACACCCAGCTCCCAAAAGCTCCAATCCAACCGGAACTCTGGACCATGTTCTTTGATGGGTCGCTGATGAAGACAGGATCGGGCGCAGGCCTGCTCTTCATCTCGCCCCTCGGGAAGCACCTGCGCTACGTGCTACGCCTTCATTTCCCGGCGTCCAACAATGTGGCTGAGTACTAGGCTCTGGTCAACGGGTTGCGCATCGCCATCGAGCTAGGGGTCCGACGCCTCGACTCTCGCGGTGACTCGCAGCTCGTCATCGACCAAGTCATGAAGAACTCCCACTGCCGCGATACGAAGATGGAGGACTACTGCGATGAGGTTCGGCGCCTGGAAGACAAGTTCTACGGGCTCGAGCTCAACCACGTCGCCCGGCGCTACAACGAGACTGCGGACGAGCTGGCTAAAATAGCCTCGGGGCGAACAACGGTTCCCCCGGACGTCTTCTCCCGAGACCTGCACCGACCCTCTGTCAAGATCGACGACACGCCCGAGCCCAAGGCACCCTCGGCCCAGTCTGAGGATCCCTCGGCTCGGCCCGAGGCACCCTCGGCTCGGCCCGAGGTACCCTCGGCCCCTGAGGGTGAGGCACTGCGCGTCGAGGAGGAGCGGGGTCACGCCTGATCGAAACTAGCAGACCCCGTACCTGCAATATCTCCACTGAGGAGAGCTACCCCTCGACCAAGCCGAAGCTCGGCGGTTGGCGCGGCGCGTCAAGTCATTCGTCTTGCTGGGAGACGGGAAGGAGCTCTACCACCGCAGCCCCTCAGGCATCCTCCAGCGATGCATTCCCATCACCGAAGGTCAGAAGCTCCTACAAGAGATACACTCGGGGGCTTGCGGTCATCACGCAGCACCTCGAACCCTTGTCGGAAACGCCTTCCGACAAGGTTTCTACTGGCCGACGGCGGTGGCCGACGCCACTAGAATTGTTCGCACCTGCGAAGGGTGTCAGTTCTACGCGAGGCAGACCCATCTGCCTGCTCAGGCCCTGCAGACGATACCCATCACCTGGCCTTTTGCTGTGTGGGGTCTGGACCTCGTCGGCCCCTTGCAGAAGGCACCCGGGGGCTACGCGCACCTGTTGGTCGCCATCGACAAATTCTCTAAGTGGATCGAGGTCCGACCCCTAAACAGTATCAGGTCCGAACAGGCGGTGGCATTCTTCACCAACATCATCCATCGCTTTGGGGTCCCGAACTCCATCATCACCGACAACGGCACCCAGTTCACCGGCAGAAAGTTCCTGGACTTCTGCGAGGATCACCACATCCGGGTGGACTGGGCCGCCGTGGCCCACCCCATGACGAATGGGCAGGTAGAACGTGCCAACGACATGATTCTACAAGGACTCAAGCCTTGGATCTACAACGACCTCAACAAATTTGGCAAGCGATGGATGAAGGAACTCCCCTCGGTGGTCTGGAGTCTGAGGACAACGCCGAGCCGAGCCACGGGCTTCACACTGTTCTTTCTAGTCTATGGGGCCGAGGCCATCTTGCCCACAGACTTAGAATACGGTTCCCCGAGGACGAGGGCCTACGCCGACCAAAGCAATCAAGCTAATCGAGAAGACTCACTGGACCAGCTGGAAGAGGCTTGGGACATGGCCTTACTACACTCGGCGTGATACCAGCAGTCCCTGCGACGCTACCACGCCCGAGGGGTTCGGTCCCGAGACCTCCAGGTAGGAGACCTGGTGCTTCGGCTGCGACAAGACGCCCGAGGGCGGCACAAGCTCACGCCTCCCTTGGAAGGGCCGTTCGTCATCGCCAAAGTTCTGAAGCCCGGAACGTACAAGCTGGCCAACAGTCAAGGCGAGGTCTACAGCAACGCTTGGAACATCCAACAGCTACATCGCTTCTACCCTTAAGATGCTTTCAAGTTGTTCGTATGCCTCGTTCCCACGCAAAGTTTAGTCATCAAGGAAGAGTCAGCCTTGCCTCGGCAAAGCCCGACCCTCCCTCGGGGGCTAAAAGGGGGGAACCCCCTCTGCGTCGAAATTTTCCTCGAAAAAAGATCTCTTCTGCCAGAATGTCTTTCGTGCTTCTCGACTACTTCGAAAGTGGATCCTAAAAATGACGGAGTACACGTAAGCAGCTAAGGCTGACCGAGCCGAGGGACTCCTACGCCTCCGGGATACGGATACCTCACTCATCACCTTCTGCGATAAGTAACTCGCGTTCGGATAGGTGATTCCGTGGACCGAACAAGTCTTCACGCTCGAAAGCTCCTCTGCCGAAACGATTCTTCGGGCCTTCTTGACTGCGTCGGTGACAGAACCCTATGGACGGGTAAGAGTGCGCGTAAGCGGCAAGGCCGACCGAGCCGAGGGATTCCTACGCCTCCGGGATATGGATACCTCACTCATCGCCTTCCGTGAAAAGCAACTCTCGCTCGCACAGACAATTTTGTTACCGACAAAAAAGTCCAGATACTTGAAACAAGAGGAAAAGAAACGCATCTTTACAACACGACGATGGTGTGTTTGGGCCTCGGCGGCCGCAGAAAACATACACACACTACAAAATAATCCGATCCCGCAGGCTCGGATCTTGACAGTTGAAGGGAGCAGCAGCACCCTCGGCGTCAACTACACCTTCGGCGAGGTCCGACCTAGCCTCGGACGGCGAAGCAGTCGGAGAATCTCCACTCTGAAGGACGACATCAGCACCACGCTCGGGCCATCGCTACCAGGGTCTTCTCCAGGAATCCGGCCCGAGCAGACGGCTCGGCCGGCCACCCCGAGGCCTCGGCCAGCTGCCTCCCGAAGACATATGCTCGGTTTGTGGCCTCGGCAACTCAACTCCGGCGTCGATCTCGCCAGCGGACGACCCGGCCAGGCTCTGGCCGACCAAGTCTTCTTTTCGAAGCCAACTCTGCCTCTGTTTGAGCTGACACCGCTACCCCCAGCATCGGCTCATCGAAGAGCGGCCGAGGGGTTCCTTTAACTAAGCAAGAGAAGCCTCAGACAGCAAGGCCGACCGAGCCGAGGGACTCCTACGCCTCCGGGATATGAATACCTCACTCGTCACCTTCGCACGAGGTGACTCACGCTTGGTGAAGAGGTTCAGATAACCAACAAGCGAGTCCTAGTGCTTGAAATTGAGGAAAAAACACGGCTCCGCGCTGAAAATACATACATGTTCAGGCCCCGACAGCCACAATGAACAAAACACCGGCATTCAAGGTGCCATTACAAACGAAACTCCGGTTCCACCTTCGCAGGTACGAACAACCCCACACGATTGGGGGGGCCTGCGGAGCAACAGAAGGCCGACGAATGGCTCGCCGTCGCCCGCTCCAGCAGCAGCGACGACGACCCCCGTTCCGGGTGGCCAAACTGCAGCAGTGATGGCCTCAGGGCGGACGCCACTGCAACCTTGCCCTCGCCCGCGCCGACGCACGATGGGCGAGGACAAGTACAAAGAGCCGGAGGCCCGGAGCGCGGATGGTGGCGGTGATCCCGTCGGCGACGAAGACTTCTCGAGCCGCATCCACCCCGACACCGACGACAGGAGCCGTCAGCCCATCGGCAGATCCCCACTCGGATCCTCCCGGACGAGCAGGGCACCGACCTCCGCGCGGAGGCGCCGTACCGGTGCAAAGGCAGGACAACCCCAGAACACGAACGCCGCCCTAGCAGCGCGCGACGTCTTGGGCGGTCCTCCCGTGCGTGCGGTGCGACAACCGCCCTTGCGGCAGGAGGGGGCATCGGGAGCCAAGCCGGCGAGCCCAACGCGCTGAAGCTGACGACGCCCGCCATCGACCAGCCCCGCGTTGTCGAAGTCCGCCCCTCTCGCAGGGCCAGTGAGCGCCCTCTCCCTCGAATGCTGAAGGAGAGGCTGACCCACGAACCCGCTGAGAGCACCTAGAGGGGGGGTGAATAGGTGATCCTGTAAAACTTGAAAACTTAAGCCACAAAAACTTGGCTAAGTGTTAGCACAGTAAATGCCAAGTGGCTAGAGAGGAGTCAAAACACAATAACCACAAGAAATCAATCACAGAGATGGCACGGTGGTTATCCCGTGGTTCGGCCAAGACCAACGCTTGCCTACTCCACGTTGTGGCGTCCCAACGGATGAGGGTTGCAATCAACCCCTCTCAAGCGGTCCAAAGACCCACTTGAATACCACGGTGTTTTGCTTGCTTTTTCTCAATCCCGTTTGCGAGGAATCTCCACAACTTGGAGCCTCTCGCCCTTACACTTAAAGTTCACAAAGAAGCACAGAGCAAGGGAGGGATTAGCAACGCACTCAAGACAAGAAATCACAGCAACACCACGCACACAAATCGCAACGAGAGCTCACAACACAACTCAATGAGTTCACCACTCAACTAGAGCTCTAATTGCTATCGCAAAGAATCAAAGGCGCGAAATTGATGTCTTGGTGCTTAGGAATGTTGTAGGAATGCTTGGTATACTCCTCCATGCGCCTAGGGGTCCCTTTTATAGCCCCAAGGCAGCTAGGAGCCGTTGAGAGCAATCTAGGAAGGCTGATCTTGCCTTCTGTCGACTGGCGCACCGGACACTGTCCGGTGCACCACCGGACAGTCCGGTGCTCCAGACTGAGCAAAGTCTTGGCTGCTCGAGCCAAGGCATTTCCAAATGGATTTTTCCTATTTCCAGCACTTAGACACAATACATTAGTCTCTAAAACAATGTACTAAGTCTGAGAAACATACCTTTATCCTTGATTTGTACTTTGTCCACCATTTTATACTTAGGCACTTGTGTTGGACACTAAACCACCAAAATACTTAGAAATGGCCCAAGGGCACATTTCCCTTTCACCCGCACGGGAGGTAGAGCTCCGGCTCAGCCCGGCCTCCGCCCCAGCAAGGATGATGAACATCCTTGAAGCTGAGGGCGGGACTAAGATCGCAGCCCGGCTTGCTTCTCCCACCCAGGGGCTGGTGGTCACCGTCTTGGGTGACCACCGGCGAGGGGATGCAGCTGGGCTGCCTGATGAAAATCCTTGAAGCCGAACGATGGCTGAAAGGTACCAACTTCCACGAAGTTGCGTTCCTCCAATGACAAGGCGAAAGGACTGCGGGTGTTCCCCATCCGGGAGCTCGGAAGGCGGAAAGGCACGATGCATAAGGGAGCGCGAAGACATGGTCGCCTTCCAAGGGGGTCACCCTCCTTTTTAAAGGCGACGCTCCCTACTTGCGTCCCCAGCCGTCGCGGGCTGAGTCTTCTCCAACACGCTCCAAGATCCTCCCCCTACAGCGCGGGGGCTGGGTCCCACGCGTCATGCAAGCTGACCCAGAGCAGAAGAAGCCAAACCGCCGCGCGCGGTGCATGCAACTGCCCGACGGTTACAAGCATTCCTCACGCCACTCGCACCAACCGCGCCAAGTGGGCGCACCCCTTCGACTTCCAACGCACCCAGCATGGAGGCCCAGGCCCACGCGTCATGCAACCGACGCGCCGGTTGCTACGTGCAAGCAACTGCACCGCCACTCGCACCACTACCACGCCTCCTCGACCGCGGAACCAGTACCGCGACTCGAGGCAACCCTGCGTATGACCCAGCAGTGCCAGCCAGGCGCGACGGTCAATACGGCCAAAAATGGGCCGGCAGTAATGGCGGTGGCAGGCGGGCAGGAGCAGCGGTCACGTCGTCAGCCAAGCTTACGTCCCATCCAGGGGCAGCGAGAGAACCCTCTCTCACAGCGTGAAGACGGCGCGCCCGTGTCCCGTTCCTCGAACGGCTCGCGCACGCGCAACGGCCGCCCCGCGAACCACTCGCCCCGTCGCATTAACTCCGCGGCGGGACAGGCGGCGCCTCTGGCAGGAGAAGCGAGCGACGCTTCGCCTTCGCCATAATGACCGCGTCAAAAAGGTACGCCACGTCATTCGATTTCGTATCCTTTTCCTCTTTCTCTCTCTTACAATAGGGATCGGGAAAGGGGGATACCCCAAAAAGGGTCCTTCTCCGTGAAGGAAACGGGCCCCGAGCCTCCCTACTGATCAGAGGTTCGAAGGCTGGCCCCTCGGAGGGGTTCAACAGCCGCCTCAGAGCGCTTGGGTTCTGCACCCACTACTGGTCAAAGGTTCGAAGGCCGGCCCCTCGGAAGGGTTCAACGGCCGCCTCAGGCCACTCGGGCTCCGCGCCCACTACTGATCAGGGGTTCGTAGGCTGGCCCTCGAAGGGTTCACAGCCGCCTCAGACACAGAGCTTGGGATGACCCTGGGTACGTTTGATACATAACCAAGGCTCGGGCTACGCTCCCGAGGTACCCTAGGACATTTCTGAGACCGACGGGAACGATCTTGTAACGGAATCCCATCAGAGGGAGGCATCGAGCCCTCGGACCCTGTCGAAAGGGGACCGGGTCCGGCAGATCACCCGCAGGTACTTTTGGAGCGCACCTCCGGGCCTCTAGCCGACCCCTAACAAATGGGGCACGGGCGTCCACTCGGATTACCCGTCAGCAGCTCACTGGAGACACCATGTTCGGCGCCCTCCGAGGGCAACATGGCGCTTTCCCCCCCTCCTCCTTGCGGAAAGGCGACGCAGGGGCGTATGTAAAAAAGTCGAGTCTGTCCTTGACCGTCCTCTCGCCCTGTGCAGAGGCTCGGGGGCTTCTCTCGCAAACCCGGCTCCGGCCAAACCGTTGACAGCGTCAACATACCAGCCCGAGAACTTGGGACCCGACCGTGCACCCGGGCTACGGCCAGCTCGCATTAGGGAACAACCAGACCAGCCGAAGCATTGCGCGAGGCATTAAGACCTCGGAGGAGTCAAACCACTCCTCCGAGGCCTCGGGGGCTACACCCGGTGGGTGCGCTCGCGCGCACCCACCGGAGTAAGACGCAACCGAGAAAGGCTTGTCCCCTTGCAAAAAAGTGCGACAAAAGCCTCCAAGCGAGTATTAACACACCCTTCGAGGCTCGGGGGCTACTGTCGGGGAACATAATTAGGGGTACCCTCAAGGCTCCTAAATCTCAGCTGGTAACCCCCATCAGCACAAAGCTGCAAAGGCCTGATGGGTGCGACTAAGTCAAGGATCGGTCAATTCGAGGGACGCGATCACGCCTCGCCCGAGCCCAGCCTCGGGCAAGGGCAGCCAACCCTGGAGGATCTACGTCTCGCCCGAGGCCCCCTCCAGCAACGGACACACCTTCGGCTCGCCCGAGGCCCAGTCTTTACCAAGAAGCAACCTTGGCCAAATCGCCACGCCAACCGACCAAATCGCAGGGGCATTTAATGCAAAGGTGGCCTGACACCTTTATCCTGACGCACGCCCTCCAGTCGACAGAGCCGAAGTGACCGCAGTCACTTCGCCGCTCCACTGACCGGTCTGACAAAAGGACACCGCCGCCTGCGCCGCTCTGACTGCTGTGCCACTCGACAGAGTGAGGCTGACAGCGACCAAGCCCGGCCCTAGGCGCCATGGGAAACTCCGCTTCACCCAACCCCATGGCTCGGACTCGGGCTCAGCCCCGGAAGACGGCGAACTCCGCTCCGCCCGACCCCAGGGCTTGGACTCGGGCTCAGCCCCGGAAGACGGCGAACTCCGCTCCGCCCGACCCCAGGGCTCGGACTCGAGCTCAGCCCCGGAAGACGACGAACTCCGCTCCGCTCGACCCCAGGGCTCGGACTCAGGCTCAGCCCCGGAAGACGACGAACTCCGCTCCGCCCGACCCCAGGGCTCGGACTCGGGCACAGCCCCGGAAGACGGCGAACTCCGCTCCGCCCGACCCTAGAGCTCGGACTCTGGCTCAGCCCCGGAAGACGACGAACTCCGCTTCGCCCGACCCCAGGGCTCGGACTCGGGCTCAGCCCCGGAAGACGACGAACTCCGCTCCGCCCGACCCCAGGGCTCAGACTCGGGCTTAGCCCCGGAAGACGACGAACTCCGCTTCACCCGACCCCAGGGCTCGGACTCAGCCCTGACATCAGCCGACGGTCTCCACCTCGTCCGACCCGGGGGCTCGGACTCGACCTCGACCTTGGAAGATAGACTCGACCTCGACCTCGAAGGAGCCTCCACCTCGCCCAAACTAGGGCACGAACCGACCACGTCAACAGGAAGCGCCATCATTACCCTGCCCCAAGCTGACTCAGGCTACGGGGAACAAGACCGGCGTCCCATCTGGCTCGCTCCGCCAGACAAGTAATGATGGCGCCCCGCACGCTCTATGACGATGGCGGCTCTCAGCCCCCTTACGGAAGCAAGAGGACGTCAGCAAGGACTCGACAGCCCCGACAGCTGTCCTTTCGCCGGGCTCCAGCGCTTCTCCGACGGCCACGACACCACACGAACCGGGTGCCAAAACCTCTCCGGCTGCCACGATGGCATGTACTTAGGGCGCTAGCTCTCCTCCGCTAGACACGTTAGCACACTGCTACACCTCCCATTGTACACCTGGATCCTCTCTTTGCGCCTATAAAAGGAAGGACCAGGACCCTCTTACAGAGGGTTGGCCGCGCGGGGAAGGGCGGGACGGCGCTCGCGTGAGGCCGCTCGCTCCCTCCCGCGTGGACGCTTGTAACCCCCTACTGCAAGCGCACCCGACCTGGGCGCGGGACAAACACGAAGGCCACGGGGTTCCACCTCTCACGCCCGTCTCCCTCCGGCTTCTTCCCCCCTTCGCGCTCCGTCTCGCGCCGACCCATCTGGGCTGGGGCACGCGGCGATAATTTACTCGTCGGTCTAGGGACCCCTCGGGTTCGAAACGCCGACAGTAGGAATCAGTCACTCTCTAGACCCTAAATTTTATGGACCATTTTATCTTCTTCTCTACATAATCCTCGTGATAATCAAATTCTCATGCAGATAGATTCTTTATACATATAAATTCTCGAAAAAGATCATCAGAAAAAAAAAACACGCGAAACAACAGGACTATGTATGACGAAACCAGCTCGGCCGGGGCTGTAGGTTACGATCGCATTCGCATCTAAAGTGTCAGTTCAATTTTTTCCCTTACCAACGCCGTATAAATGGGCTTTTGTGCAACTTAACGGGCTAGTATTCCGGCTGCTATAGAGAGATAAATGGGCCTAGACTAAACAAAATGGCCTTAGTATATTCTAGACCCACGAAGGCGAATCGTTGGCTCTCTTTCTCGTTTGCTATAAATCGGTGTACAAGGTGGTTGGCATAAAAGCGGTTCCAGTGTTTATAATTATCAAGCTTGCAGATTTCACTGGTTGCTTCTAATGATTTTTGACAGCGATACAAATAATAATGACTCCTTTCTTTTGAATACTCGACCCGTCGTAGCTTATCGACAGCTATGTTTTTTCTTTGCAATAATGAAAAATGACAACATTTTACACTTACCTACTCACACCTTTACAGTGAAGACGACAAGACCTCTCCATCCGTAATTTAACAGTAGTGTAGACAACCTGGCTAGTTGTAGCTCTCTATTTCAGTCCCCCAGAGGCAAATTAACATCAATCACCTGCTAGAGTTGACGACCAAACCAACTCTTATGTTCTTCTAGAGGTACTTAGGCATAGTACACGTTATTAAAATGTCTCCAGCAGCATATCTATCTTATCTCATATCTCATTTTCTATTTTAAATTTGACTCCATGAACAATAGAGTCCACACAGTGCAAAACACTGTTTTAGAGTATCATATGCATGCACGATCTGCTCGATACAACCTTAATGTACTTATTAGTCAAAACCATCGTAAATTTGACTAAATTCACATAAAAGCATCGATATTTGATGCCACATACGTACATATGTTATTTTGTATGAATTTATTTAGATTCTTTGACTTAAAAATTAATTAGAATTACATCCTTTTGATTTCCTTTTTTAAGGACGTAGGCGGCACGTCGCTCGGTGTCGCATCAAATTAGGCATTAGTTTGGACCATATATCATATCAATATATAAACCATATATTGATGCACTGAAGGGAAGATATACAAGAACAGGACCACAAAATGCCGAAACGGATCAACTAAAATACGTACTAAATTACAAACGGATTCCAGAGAGAGATAGAGGAAGACACTAGCGCCTAGTTGCTTGTATGTACACTGATCGATCGTCAGGCAAGCCTTGTGTCTCGTACGTATACACCCTAGCGGCTACCTGAGAACACACTCCACAGACGACAGATCGTACCAGACGTCCAGACGTTCAACCTTTTTCATTTGCCTTTTTGGAAGCTCGCTGCTCTTCCAAGTGACCAATGGCAGCCACACAGAAACACTTGCAGCAGCCAGCAGCAGCCTATAGCTAGCTCTAGCAGGTCCTAAAATTAAGGCTCTGTTTGGGAACAAAGTTTTTGAAAACTACAGTTTTTGAAATACTATACTATACTTTAGTTATGACAATACCGTAGTTTATAATACCGCAGTTTTGAAAACTGAGGTCCAGAGCTAAGTTTAGAATGCCTTAAAACAACTATAGTATTTGCAATACTTCAGTTTTGAAAACAGAGATTTTACCCAGCTTGCCAAACACCATTATGTATATAATACTGCAGTATTTGAGAATACTGCAGTATTCTTCCAAAACTGCAGAAAAACTTTGTTCCCAAACACCCCCTAAGAAAATACCCTAGCCTGTTGTTTATTACAGCACTACCACTCCAATATTTAGACCGCCTGGAAAGAGTAATACACTGAACGTACACAGCTAGCATACAGGACCACCAGCCTGCAAGTCTGTGCAAGCTGTAGAAATACCCTCGCGACGCGAGAAAAAAAAAGGCGGAGGAATACATTACATATGGCAGGCTCCAGAAATGAGAAGCCACGCATGAGCGGCAGTCGAGCACGCGCGCGCTGCTCTCTGCCTCTGTCTCTGCCTGCGTACTTACCCCCCTGCCTGTCCCCTTTTCAGACGAGCTTTTATTTGGTGCGTGTGGGTGTGGCCTCTCTCGGTGACATGTGGGACCCTGCTTGTACCAGGCTGCCTGGAAAAACAGATCTGTAAAATATCTGCGGGCACGCGGTTACCGCAGCCTTTGGCGCGCGCTTTTCCTCGCGCATTTTCTCACCGCCCGCACCGCACCTACCTGGTTTACATGCATGTGCGTACACGTACTGTATATATGCTGTGCGGTACGCACCTACCGCTACCGTGGCCAACTGGCCAATGGCCATGATGGTATATATGGTGCACAGCACACTGAGCAGGTGGCTGCGTGCAGGACTGCAGGTGCAGCTCGATTGCATGCTTTGGGGTTACAGGCCAAAACGAAGTGAAAGCCCAAGCTCTAACAGAAAGGCTGCCTTCACAGCGACGCCTCCTTCCATGTTTAACCACACCGACCCAATCCAATCCCCTACACTTCGTACGAGTGGCGGTTCGTTTGTTGCCTTGCATGCATCTGGTCGGGTGCCGCGCTTTGGCACAGTCTCCTTTCTTATTACCTGACGACGAAAGTTACGGCCAGCGCGCGGCACTCGATGGGGCCGGGGGTCAGAAGTAGAAAGGGAGCAAAAGTTACAGCTCGCTCTCCATATATATATATATATATATATATATATATATATATATATATATATATATATATATATATATATATATATATATATATATATATATATATACACACTAAATCAGTACCCGTGCGTTGCAACGGGAACATATAATATCATGATAACTTATATACAAAATGTGTCTTATATTGTTATAAGAAAATTGTCGGCGTTCCGAGACCGGGGGGTCCTCGAGCCGACGAGTGAGAGTGCCGCGTGCCCCAGCCCAGATGGGTCGAGCGCGTGGAGCGAGCGCAAAGGGGGGAACGGAGTGAGAGAGAGGTTGGTGGCCGGAGCCGGATCGCGAGGGAGTCGGAGAAATTCCCACGGCCTTCGTGTTCGTCCCGCGCCCAGGTCGGGTGCGCTTGCAGTAGGGGGTTACAAGCGTCCGCACGAGGTGAAGGGAGAGGGCGGCCCCGAGAGAGCGCCTGCCCCTGCCTTTCGTCCCCGCGAGGCCAACCTCTTTTAAGAAGGCCCTGGCCCTTCCTTTTATAGTCGTAAGGAGAGGGTCCAGGTGTACAAGACGGGGGTGTAGCAAGGTGCTACGTGTCTAGCGAGGGAGAGCTAGCGCCCTATGTACATGCCCAGGTGGCAGCCAGAGAGATCGTGGCACCCTGTTGGAGTGGTGTCGTGGCTGTTGGAGGAGTAACGGAGCCGGACGGGGGGACAGCTGTCGAGGTGGCTGGGTCCTTGCTGACGTTCTCCTGCTTTCGTAAGGGAGCTGGGAGCCGCCGTCGTCATGATCTAGCGGGGCGCCATCATGGCCTATCTGGCATAGCTGGCCAGATGGGACGCCGGTCTTGTTCTCTGCGACCCAAGTCGGCTCAGGGCAGGGTGATGATGACGCTTCCTGTTGACGTGGCGGTCTCGTATCCTAGGTCGGGCGTCGTGGAGGCTCCTCCGAGGCTGTGGCCGAGTCCGTCCTGCAAGACAGAGACAGAGTCCGAGCCCTGGTCGGGCGAGGCGGAGATTATTCGGCAGAGGCCGAGGCGGAGTCCGAGCCCTGGGTCGGGCGAGGCGGAGGTCGCCGTCTTCCGAGGCCTTAGCCTGAGTCCGAGCCCTGGGTCGGGCGGAGCGGAGTTCGCCGTCTTCCGAGGCCTTAGCCTGAGTCCGAGCCCTGGGTCGGGCGGAGCGGAGTTCGCCGTCTTCCGAGGCCTTAGCCTGAGTCCGAGCCCTGGGTCGGGCGGAGCGGAATTCGCCGTCTTCCGAGGCCTTAGCCTGAGTCCGAGCCCTGGGTCGGGCGGAGCGGAGTTCGCCGTCTTCCGAGGCCTTAGCCTGAGTCCGAGCCCTGGGTCGGGCGGAGTCTCCTATGGCACCACTGGCGAAGTCTGGCCGCCCGTCGGTCTTACCTTTTGCGTTAAACGCCCTGGTGACTCGGTCGGTTGGTGCGGTGATTTAGTCAGGGTTTCTCCTTATCGGAGGCGGGGCCTAGGGCGAGCCGGGGATGCGCCTGCCGTGAAAGAGGAGACCTCAGGCGAGACGGAGTCATCTTAGGGTCGGCTGCCCTCGCCCGAGGTTAGGCTCGGGCGTGGCGTGGTCAAGTCACTCGTGTGGACTGATCCCTGACTTAATCAAACCCATCAGGCCTTTGCAGCTTTATGCTGATGGGGGTTACCAGCTGAGAATTAGGCGTCTTGAGGGTACCCCTAATTATGGTCCCCGACAGTAGCCCCCGAGCCTCGAAGAGAGTGTTAACACTCGCTTGGAGGCTTGCATCGCACTTTTTTGCAAGGGGACCAGCCTTTCTCGGAGGTACCTTGTTCCGGTGGGTGCGCGCGAGCGCACCCGCCGGGTGTAGCCCCCGAGGCCTCGGAGGAGTGGTTTCACTCCTTCGAGGTCTTAATGCCTTGCGTAATGCTTCGGCGTGACTAGCGGTTCCCTCATGCGAGCAGGGCGTAACCCAGGTGCACTGTCGGGGCCCAAGTTCTCGGGCTGGTATGTTGACGCTGTCAACGGTTCGGCCGGAGCCGGGTTTGCGAGAGCAGCCCCCGAGCCTTCGCACGGAGCGAGAGGACGATCAGGGACAGACTCGACTTTTTATATACGCCCCTACGTCGCCTTTCCGCAAGGAGGAGGGGGGGAGTGCGCCATGTTACCCTCGATGGGCACCGAACATGGTGTCTCCGGTGAGCTGCGATCGGGTAATCCGAGTGGACGTCCGTGCCCCGTTCGTTAGGGGTCGGCTAGGGGCCCGGAGGCACGCCCAAAAGTACCTGCGGGTGATCTGCCGGACCCGGTCCCCTAGCGACGGGGTCCGAGGGCTCGTTGCCTCCCTCCGATGGGATTCCGTTACAGAGTCGTTCCCGCCGGTCTCGGAAATGTCCTAGGGTACCTCGGGAGCGCAGCCCGAGCCTCGGTTATGTATCGAACGTACCCCTGGTCATCCCTCGCTCGGCGTCTGAGGCGGCTGTGAACCCTTCGACAGGCCAGCCTTCGAACCCCTGATCAGTAGGGGGCACGGAGCCCTAGTAGCCTGAGGCGGTCATGGAACCTTTCGGGGGCCGACCTTCGAACCCCTGACCAGTAGTGGGTGTCGGGCCCACGCGATCTGAGGCGGCTGTTGAACCCTTCGGGGGGCCAGCCTTCGAACCCCTGATCAGTAGGGAGGCTCGGGGCCTAGTTCCTTCACGGGGAAGGATCCCTTTGGGGTTATCCCCCTTCTCGGTCCCTGTTGCAAGAGATAGAGAAAGAAGGAAAAGGGAAAAAGGGATTCGAAATTGAACTTCGTGGCGTACCTTTCTCGGCGTGGCCGTTTTTGGCGGAGGCGAAGCGCCGCCAGCTGCCCCTGCCAGAAACGTCACCTATTTCGCCGTGGAGTTAATGCGCTGGGGTGAGTAGTTGGCGAGGTTGCCGTTGCGTGCGCGAGCCGTTCGAGGTACGGGTCACGGACGCGTCGTCTTCACGCCGTGAGAAGGGTTCTCTCGCTGCCCCCGGATGGGACGTGAGCCTGGCCGATGGCGTGACCGCTGCCCTCACACGCCTGCCACCGTCATTACTGCCGGCCCATTTTTGACCGCGTTTGACCGCTGCGCCAGGCTGGCGCCGCTGGATCGCAGGCTGGGCGGCCTCGAGTCGCGGTATCGGTTCCGCAATCGAGGAGGTGCGGTGGTGGAGCGAGAGGCGCAGCGGTTCGCATGCAGCGCCTGGCGCGCCAGTTGAACGACGCGTGGTCTTGAGCCGTCGCGCTGGCCTGTCAGGAGTCGGGGAGGCGCGTCCACTTGGCGTGGTTGCATGCCGCTTGCATGGCCGCTCGCCCCCTTTGCCCGTCGGTCTGGGCAGAAGTGGAGGGTTACTTGTAACCGCTGGGCGGTTGCGTGCGTCGTGCGTGGCGGTTTGGCTCCCTCTGCTTGGAGCTGGTCTGCATGACAGGCGGGCCCCAGCCCCCGCGCCGCAGGGAAGGGCCTTGGAGGCGTGTTGGAGAAGACTCAGCCCGTGACGGTTGAGGGCGCTAGCAGGGGGAGTTGCCTTTAAAAGGAGGGCGACCCTCTTCGTGAGGCGACCATGTCTCCTTTCTCCCTTATGCATCATGTCTCTCCATCTTCCAGGCCCCCGGATGGGGGGAACCGCCGTCTTTTCGCTCCATCGTTGGAGGAACGCGATCCCGCGGGGGTTGGTACCTTTCAGCCATCGTTCGGCTTCAAGGATTTTCATCATGCAGCCCGGCTGCACCCCTCCACCGGCGATCGCCCGAGAAGGCGACCTCCGGCTTGATGGTGGGGGAAAGCGAGCCGGACTGCGGTCTCTGCCCCTCCCTCGGCCTCAAGGATTTTCATCACCAGGCCAAGAGGGAGGACGAGGCGAGCCAGGGGGCTGTCTCCGTGTGGGTCGGTTGCCCTTTTCTTCCCCGTGTTCCCGGGGTGAGAACGGCATCCTCCAGCATCTCGGAGACTTCCTCTAGCCATGCCGGGAGTGGGGGGTCCCGAGGCGCCGGCGGACGGAACTGGCTTCTCTACTGATGAGATTGCCAACTCCGTCAGTAGCCCTGGGTCTCCGTCTCCCGGCCTGAATGGCTGGCTCTCGTCCTCGAGGGGTGAGAGTCTTTCCGCTGCCCCGCAGGCCCGCCCCTATCGAGTGGGGTTGTTCGTACCTGCGGGGGGGGGGAACCGGAGTTCCGCCTGTAGTGGCACTTCGAGTGCCGGGTTTTTTGTTCATTTCGGCTTTCGGGGCCTGAACATGTATGTAACTCCGGCACAGAGCCGTGTTTTTTCCTCATTTCTGAGCAATAAGACTTGCCTATCGATTGTCTGAATCGCTTCACCAAGCATGAGTCGCCCCGTGTCCAGGTGACGAGTGAGGTATCCGTATCCCGGGGGCGTAGGAATCCCTCGGCTCGGTCGGACCTGTTGTCCGAGGCTCTTCTAGCTTAGTTAAAAAGACCCCTCGGTCGCTCTTCGACGAGCCGAGGCCAGGGGTAGCGATATCAGCACAAGCAGAGGCGTTGTTGGCTCGGAAATGGAACCTGGTTGGCCGGAGCCCAGCTGGGTCGTCTGCTGGCAGGCTCGGCGCCGGAGTTGATTGGCCGAGGCCTCGGACCGAGCTGGCGCCCTCGGAAGGGGTCGGCCGAGGCCTCGGAGGTGGCCGGCCGAGCCGTCCGCTTGGGCCGGATTCTCGGGGAAGCCTCTGGCGGAGGTTGCTCGAGCGCGGTGTCGACGTCGTCCTTTGGAGCGGAGGCCTTCGGACCGCGTGGCCACCCGAGGCCAGGTCGGGTCTTGCCGAAGGTGCTGCTGATGCCGAGGGTGTCGTCACCCTCTTCCAGCGCCGAGGTCCGCGCCTGCAGGGTCAAGTCGTTCTGTAGCGTGGGCCTTGTGCGGCCGTTGAGGCCAGAACACACACCCTTGTCGCGTTATAAAGCTGTGTCTCTTTTCCTCTTGCTTCGAGTATCTGGACTTTTTGTCGGTAGCAGGGATGTTAGTGCGAGCAAGAGTTGCTTCTCGCGGGAGGTGACGAGTGAGGTATCCGTATCCCGGAGGCGTGGGAGTCCCTCGGCTCGGTCGGCCTCGCCGCTTACGCGTACTTTTACCCATCCATGAGGCCCTGTCACCGACTCGGTCGAGAAGGCTCGAAGAACCTGCTTCAACAGAAGAGCCTCCGTACGTAAAGACTCATTCGATCCGCGGAGTCACCTTATCCGAACGCGAGTTACTTATCACAGAAGGTGACGAGTGAGGTATCCGTATCCCGGAGGCGTAGGAGTCCCTCGGCTCGGTCGGCCTTGGCTGTTTACGTGCACCCCGTCGTTTCTAGGACCCACTTTTCGAAGTAGTCAAAAAGCACGAAAGATGTTCTGGTAAAAGAGGTTTTTTGTTCGAGGAAAATTTTGACGCAGAGGGGGTTAACCCCCTTTTAGCCCCCGAGGGAGGGTCGGGCTCCGCCGAGGCGAGGCCGACCCTTCCTTGTTGACTAAACTTCGCGTGGGTACGGGGTATAAGAACAACTTGGAAACATTCTTAAGGATAGAAGCGACGTAGCTGTTGGATGTTCCAAGCGTTGCCGTAGACCTCGCCTTGACTGTTGGCCAGCTTGTAAGTTCCGGGCCTCAGAACTTTGGCGATGATGAACGGCCCCTCCCAGGGGGGCGTTAGCTTATGCCTCCCTCGGGCGTCCGCCGCAGCCGAAGCACCAGATCGCCCACCTGGAGATCTCGGGGTCGGACCCCTCGGGCGTGGTAGCGTCGCAGGGACTGCTGATACCGCGCTGAGTGTAGTAGGGCCCTGTCCCGAGCCTCGTCCAGCTGGTCCAGCGAGTCTTCTCGGCTGGCTTGGTTGCTTTCTTCGTCGTAAGCCCTCGTCCTCGGGGAACCGTATTCCAGGTCCGTGGGCAGGATTGCCTCGGCCCCGTAGACCAGGAAGAACGGCGTGAAACCCGTGGCTCGGCTTGGAGTCGTCCTTAGGCTCCAGACCACCGAGGGGAGTTCCTTCATCCATCGCTTGCCGAACTTGTTGAGACTGTTATAAATCCGAGGCTTAAGCCCCCGTAGAATCATGCCATTGGCACGTTCCACTTGCCCATTCGACATGGGGTGAGCTACGGCGGCCCAGTCCACCCGGATGTTGTGATCGTCGCAAAAATCCAAGAATTTTTTGCCGGTGAACTGGGTGCCATTGTCGGTGATGATGGAGTTCGGGATCCCGAAGCGATGGATGATGTTGGTGAAGAATGCCACCGCCTGCTCGGACCTGATGCTGCTTAGGGGTCGGACCTCGATCCACTTGGAGAATTTGTCGATGGCGACCAGCAGGTGCGTGTAGCCCCCGGGTGCCTTCTGCAGTGGGCCGACGAGGTCCAGACCCCACACAGCGAAGGGCCAGGTGATGGGTATCGTCTGCAGAGCCTGAGCAGGCAGGTGGGTCTGCTTCGCATAGAATTGGCACCCTTCGCAGGCGCGGACAATTCTAGTGGCGTCAGCCACCGCCGTTGGCCAGTAGAAGCCTTGGCGGAAAGCATTCCCGACGAGGGTTCGAGGTGCTGCATGATGACCGCAAGCCCCCGAGTGTATTTCCTGCAGGAGGTCCTGACCCTCGGCGATGGTGATGCATCGCTGGAGGATGCCCGAGGGGCTGCGGTGGTAGAGCTCCTTCTCGTCGCCCAGCAGGACGAACGATTTTGCTCGTCGCGTTACCCGCCGAGCCTCGGTTTGGTCGAGGGGCAGCTCTCCTCGGCGGAGATATTGCAGGTACGGGGTCCTCCAATCTTGATCTGGCACGACCCCGTTCTGCCCCTCCTCGACGTGCAGCGCTTCGCGCTCGGGCCCCGAGGGTTCCTCGGATTGAGCCGAGGACGGCTCGGGCTGAGCCGAGGTCACCTCGGACGAGGCCGAGGGTGCCTCGGGTTCGGGCGCGTCGCCTATCTTGACGGAGGGTTGGTGCAGATCCCGGGCGAAGACGTCTGGGGGAACCGTTGTCCGCCCCGAGGCTATCTTCGCCAGCTCGTCCGCAGTCTCGTTGTAGCGCCGGGCGATGTGGTTAAGTTCGAGCCCGTAGAACTTGTCCTCCAGGCGTCGAACCTCTTCGCAGTAGGCCTCCATCTTCGGGTCGCGGCAGAGGGAATTCTTCATGACTTGGTCGATGACGAGCTGCGAGTCGCCGCGTGCATCGAGGCGTCGAACCCCTAGCTCGATGGCGATTCGCAACCCGTTGATCAGAGCCTCGTACTCAGCTACATTGTTAGACGCCGGGAAATGGAGGCGAAGCACGTAGCGCAGGTGTTTTCCGAGGGGCGAGACGAAAAGCAGGCCCGCGCCAGCTCCCGTCTTCATCAGCGACCCGTCGAAAAACATGGTCCAGAGTTCTGGTTGGATCGGAGCCGTTGGTAACTGGGTATCGACCCATTCGGCTACGAAATCCGCCAGTGCCTGGGACTTGATGGCCTTCCGAGGGGCGAATGAGATCGCCTCGCCCATGATTTCCACCGCCCACTTTGCGATCCGTCCCGAGGCTTCTCGGCACTGGATGATCTCCCCCAGGGGGAAGGATGACACCACAGTCACCGGATGGGACTCGAAGTAATGTCGCAACTTTCGCCTCGTCAGGACCACAGCGTATAGCAGCTTCTGGACTTGTGGGTAGCGGGTCTTGGTCTCGGACAGCACTTCGCTGACGAAGTAAACTGGCCTCTGAATGGGCAAAGCATGCCCTTCTTCCTGCCTTTCGACCACGATCGCGGCGCTGACCACCTGAGTGGTTGCGGCGACGTAGACTAGGAGGGTCTCTCCATCAGTTGGGGGTACCAAGATGGGCGCCTGTGTGAGGAGTGCCTTCAGGCTCCCGAGGGCTTCCTCGGCCTCGGGAGTCCAAGTGAAGCATTCAGCCTTCCTTAAGAGGCGGTACAGGGGCAGGCCTCTTTCGCCGAGGCGCGAGATGAAGCGGCTCAAGGCCGCGAGGCATCCCATGACCCTTTGTACGCCTTTTAAGTCCTTGATAGGTCCCATGTTTGTGATTGCTGCGATCTTCTCCGGATTGGCTTCGATGCCCCGCTCGGAGACGATGAACCCCAAGAGCATGCCCCGGGGCACCCCGAAGACGCACTTCTCGGGATTGAGCTTGACGCCCTTCGCCTTGAGACACCGGAATGTCAGTCCGAGGTCGGAGAGAAGGTCGGAGGCTTTCCTCGTCTTGACCACGATGTCGTCGACGTAGGCCTCGACCGTGCGACCAATGTGTTCGCCGAACACATGGTTCATGCACCGCTGGTACGTTGCACCCGCGTTCCTCAACCCGAACGGCATTGTGACATAACAGTACATGCCGAAGGGCGTGATGAAAGAAGTCGCGAGCTGGTCGGACTCTTTCATCTTGATTTGATGATACCCTGAGTAGGCATCGAGAAAAGACAGGGTTTCGCACCCTGCTGTGGAGTCCACAATTTGGTCGATGCGAGGTAGAGGGTAGGGGACCTTTGGACATGCTTTGTTGAGGCCAGTGTAGTCTACACACATCCGCCACTTCCCCCCTTTTTTCCTCACAAGTACAGGGTTGGCAAGCCATTCGGGATGGAATACCTCTTTAATGAACCCTGCTGCCATCAGCTTGTGGACCTCCTCGCCTATCACTCTGCGCCTTTCCTCGTCGAATCGGCGCAGAGGCTGTCTGACCGGTCGGGCCCCGGCCCTAATATCTAGCGAGTGCTCGGCGACTTCCCTCGGTATGCCGGGCATGTCCGAGGGACTCCACGCGAAAACGTCGGCGTTTGCGCGGAGAAAGTCGACGAGCACTGCCTCCTATTTGGGGTCGAGCCCCGAACCGATCCGGATCTGCTTGGAGGCGTCGCCACTGGGGTCGAGAGGGACGGCCTTAACCGTCTCTGCTGGCTCGAAGTTGCCGGCATGCCGCTTCACATCCGGCACCTCTCGGGAGAGGCTTTCCAGGTCGGCAATGAGGGCCTCGGACTCGGCGAGGGCCTCGGCGTACTCCACGCACTCCACATCGCATTCGAATGCGTGTTTGTACGTGGGGCCGACGGTGATGACCCCGTTGGGGCCCGGCATCTTGAGCTTCAGGTAGGTGTAGTTGGGGATGGCCATGAACTTCGCGTAGCATGGCCTTCCCAACACCGCGTGGTAGGTCCCTCGGAACCCGACCACCTCGAACGTCAAAGTCTCCCTTCGGAAGTTGGAGGGTGTTCCGAAGCAGACAGGGAGGTCGAGCTGTCCGAGGGGCTGGACGCGCTTCCCGGGAATGATCCCGTGGAAGGGCGCAGCGCCTGCTCGGACGGACGACAAGTCGACGCGCAGGAGCTTGAGAGTCTCGGCGTAGATGATGTTGAGGCAGCTGCCCCCATCCATCAGGACCTTGGTGAGCCTGACGTCGCCAATGACAGGATCGACGACGAGCGGGTACTTCCCCGGGCTCGGCACGTGGTCGGGGTGGTCGTCCTGGTCGAAGGTGATGGGCTTGTCGGACCAGTCTAGGTAGACTGGCGCCGCCACCTTCACCGAGCAGACCTCCCGACGCTCTTGCTTACGATGCCGAGCCGAGGCGTTTGCCACATGCCCTCCGTAGATCATGAAGCAGTCGCGGACCTCGGGGAACTCTCCTGCTTGGTGACCCTCCCTTTTTTCGTCGTCGTGAGCCTTGCCACCCTCGGCGGGTGGCCCGGCCCGATGGAAGTGACGCCGAAGCATGACGCACTCTTCGAGGGTGTGTTTGACGGGCCCCTGATGGTAGGGGCACGTCTCCTTGAGTGCCTTGTCGAAGAGGTTTGCACCTCCGGGGGGTTTCCGAGGGTTCTTGCGCTCGGCGGCGGCGACAAGGTCAGCATCGGGAACGTCGCGTTTCGCTTGCGACTTCCTCCTGCCTTTCTTCTTGGCGCCGCGCGGAGCAGACGCCTCGGGAGCATCTTCCGACGGGCGGCCCTGGGGCTGCTTGTCCTTTCGGAAGATGGCCTCTACCGCCTCCTGGCCGGAGGCGAACTTGGTAGCGATGTCCATCAGCTCGCTCGCCCTGGTGGGGGTCTTGCGACCCAACTTGCTCACCAGGTCGCGGCAGGTGGTGCCGGCGAGGAACGCGCCGATGACATCGGAGTCGGTGATGTTGGGCAGCTCGGTGCGCTGCTTCGAGAACCGCCGGATGTAGTCCCGAAGGGACTCTCCCGGCAATTGCCGACAGCTTCGGAGGTCCCAGGAATTCCCGGGGCGCACGTACGTGCCCTGGAAGTTCCCGGCGAAGGCCTGGACCAGATCCTCCCAGCTGGAAATCTGCCCCGGGGGCAGGTGCTCCAACCAGGCACGAGCGGTGTCGGAGAGAAATAGGGGGAGGTTTCGGATGATGAGGTTGTCATCGTCCGTCCCACCCAGCTGGCAGGCCAGGCGGTAGTCTGCAAGCCACAATTCCGGTCTCGTCTCCCCCGAGTACTTCGTGATAGTAGTCGGGGGTCGGAATCGGGGCGGAAACGGCGCCCGCCGAATGGCTCGGCTAAAGACCTGCGGACCGGGTGGTTCGGGCGAGGGACTTCGATCCTCCCCGCTGTCATAACGTCCCCCACGCCGGGGGTGGTAGCCTCGGCGCACCCTTTCGTCGAGGCGTGCCCGACGGTCACGATGAGGGTGCTCCTCGCCGAGGTGGCCCGGGGCCGCAGGCGCGGTGTTGCGCGTGCGCCCGGTGAAGACCGAGGCTTCCCGCGTGAGTCGGGAAGTCGCGGCACGAGGGTCCGGGGTGTATCCCCGCCTTCGAGAGGCAGAGCTCTCTGCCCGCCGGGCCGCAGCGCCTTCCAGGAGATGCCTGAGTTCTCCCTGGATCCACCGTCCCTCGGTGGTTGATGACTCCGGCATCGCGCGGAGGAGCATTGCTGCAGCGACCAGGTCCTGGCCAGTCCCGCCGGATGCGGGTGGCGGTTTGTCCCTGGCATCGTTGGCGATGCAGTGCTGGAGACCTTGGGGCAAGTGACGTATTCCTCCGGCCGGGGGTTGGCTCGCCCATACCTGCCCGATGTTCTGACGGATTGCCTCGAGCGCTCCTGCTCCTTCATCGAACCCGGCCTGCGCCCCGCGGACTTGCTCGAGCTGTGGGTCGTGACCTCCCGCCGAAGCGGGGACCACAGCTAGCTCCCGCGGGATGTCAGCGCGAGGCGCTGGCCTAGGGGGATCACCATCCTCCGGCATGCCGAGACAGCCGCCTCCGGAGGGATCCCCTAGCTCGATGTGGAAACATTCGCGACTCAGGCCGCAGTCCTTGTCGCCAAGGCTGCGGCTGCCGTCGGAACAGTCGGAGAGGCAGTAGTCACATGCGGTCATGAAGTCCCGCATGGCACTAGGGTTGCCAGATCCGGAGAAATCCCAGCAGATGCTGGGGTCGTCGTCTTCCTCGGACCCAGAGGGTCCGTAGGTCGAGACACCCGTCAATCGGTCCCAAGGCGACCGCACAGGAAACCCCAGAGAGGTTGCACTCGCCTCAATGTGAGCGCCCGCCAAAGCGAGATCGCCAGGCGGGCTGAGGCCGAGTCGAAATAACGAAAGATGGGTAGCAGTCGATACCTTTTTGTCGACGAGGAACGATGAAGTCGCGTCGGGGGCTGACCGCGTCGTCGTCTTGGGTCCGAGGGCGACGTCCTGCAGGCCTTCCGTGAGCGTGCTGGCGTCGTCCACTCGCTCGGAGTCGACGTGATGCGGGGGGATGGCGCTCGCGTCTGCCTTGAACGCGAGGGCGACGCTTGGCGTGTCCTCCGTCGAGGCGCCGGGGACGTCGATTTGCCCGACAGCCGTCGGAGCGCGACCTCCCGCTCGGCCCCGGTTGCCCTGCCTCCTCCTCCTTCGACGGCGAGGGAGAGGATGGGGCGAGCTCGAAAGTTGTCCTTCCCCTACGCGGGAAAGACGTCGTCGATTCCGCCGCCAGCGGGCGGGCTGTCCGCCATCAATGTCGCCGTCGCGCGGCGGTGGAAGGAGTATCATGTCGTAGTCGCCGTCGAGCGAGATGAACTCGAGGTTCCCGAAACGGAGCACCGTCCCGGGTTGAAGAGGTTGTTGGAGACTGCCCATCTGGAGCTTGACGGGAAATCGAACGTCAACACGCAGCGCAGCCCCTACCTGGCGCGCCAACTGTCGGCGTTCCGAGACCGGGGGGTCCTCGAGCCGACGAGTGAGAGTGCCGCGTGCCCCAGCCCAGATGGGTCGAGCGCGTGGAGCGAGCGCAAAGGGGGGAACGGAGTGAGAGAGAGGTTGGTGGCCGGAGCCGGATCGCGAGGGAGTCGGAGAAATTCCCACGGCCTTCGTGTTCGTCCCGCGCCCAGGTCGGGTGCGCTTGCAGTAGGGGGTTACAAGCGTCCGCACGAGGTGAAGGGAGAGGGCGGCCCCGAGAGAGCGCCTGCCCCTGCCTTTCGTCCCCGCGAGGCCAACCTCTTTTAAGAAGGCCCTGGCCCTTCCTTTTATAGTCGTAAGGAGAGGGTCCAGGTGTACAAGACGGGGGTGTAGCAAGGTGCTACGTGTCTAGCGAGGGAGAGCTAGCGCCCTATGTACATGCCCAGGTGGCAGCCAGAGAGATCGTGGCACCCTGTTGGAGTGGCGTCGTGGCTGTTGGAGGAGTAACGGAGCCGGACGGGGGGACAGCTGTCGAGGTGGCTGGGTCCTTGCTGACGTTCTCCTGCTTTCGTAAGGGAGCTGGGAGCCGCCGTCGTCATGATCTAGCGGGGCGCCATCATGGCCTATCTGGCATAGCTGGCCAGATGGGACGCCGGTCTTGTTCTCTGCGACCCAAGTCGGCTCAGGGCAGGGTGATGATGACGCTTCCTGTTGACGTGGCGGTCTCGTATCCTAGGTCGGGCGTCGTGGAGGCTCCTCCGAGGCTGTGGCCGAGTCCGTCCTGCAAGACAGAGACAGAGTCCGAGCCCTGGTCGGGCGAGGCGGAGATTATTCGGCAGAGGCCGAGGCGGAGTCCGAGCCCTGGGTCGGGCGAGGCGGAGGTCGCCGTCTTCCGAGGCCTTAGCCTGAGTCCGAGCCCTGGGTCGGGCGGAGCGGAGTTCGCCGTCTTCCGAGGCCTTAGCCTGAGTCCGAGCCCTGGGTCGGGCGGAGCGGAGTTCGCCGTCTTCCGAGGCCTTAGCCTGAGTCCGAGCCCTGGGTCGGGCGGAGCGGAATTCGCCGTCTTCCGAGGCCTTAGCCTGAGTCCGAGCCCTGGGTCGGGCGGAGCGGAGTTCGCCGTCTTCCGAGGCCTTAGCCTGAGTCCGAGCCCTGGGTCGGGCGGAGTCTCCTATGGCACCACTGGCGAAGTCTGGCCGCCCGTCGGTCTTACCTTTTGCGTTAAACGCCCTGGTGACTCGGTCGGTTGGTGCGGTGATTTAGTCAGGGTTTCTCCTTATCGGAGGCGGGGCCTAGGGCGAGCCGGGGATGCGCCTGCCGTGAAAGAGGAGACCTCAGGCGAGACGGAGTCATCTTAGGGTCGGCTGCCCTCGCCCGAGGTTAGGCTCGGGCGTGGCGTGGTCAAGTCACTCGTGTGGACTGATCCCTGACTTAATCAAACCCATCAGGCCTTTGCAGCTTTATGCTGATGGGGGTTACCAGCTGAGAATTAGGCGTCTTGAGGGTACCCCTAATTATGGTCCCCGACAAAAATATTTCATAATCTATTTGTGATCCTAGCCATACATAAATTTTGTTATTTTAATTTAGTTGTTTCACTACTACATTGCAACCATCAGTATCATGCAGACTTCGATATATGTCATGATTTGCATGGTCTCATTATTGGAGAGCACGTGCCACACCTGCCGGTAGAAGTTCTGTCGTACATCGTTAGTCATCAGGCACGCACCACCATACACGCTTGCTTAAACAAAAAAAATGCAAGTGTGTGTTTGCGAAGAGAATTAAATGCAGGCCGGCACAAAAGATACCCCCACGATGGCGAGTGGTCATTGTTGTCGGTCCACCTCTGCTCACCTCCGGTGTCGAGATGACGCCACAATCCTTGATATAATAGTCGTCGAACGCGCGCGATATGGTGAGTACCGATCACTCTTGGCTGGGCTGCCAAATGAAGTGCACCCCGGGCTCATCAGCGAGGTAGTACACCTGGTCGTTGCACCACCGGATGTGCTACTCCTCTACATACATCTTGTTCGAGGACACTCACACAACAACAACAATGGTCATCATTCCAGCGCACAAGAATTCATGGTCGGTCAGTAGCGACTTACGTGGCAGGTTAGGCTTCAGGTGGATGATGAGCTAGACGGCGTGATGGCGTCGTCGTAGGTTGCGATGCCCAGAACAACCCGAGAGTTGTCGACATTGGCGACGACCATGAGGTCCCCATGTTTGACGATGGACAGCGCGGTGCAGCCGCTCTGGACGACGTCTAAGCGGCGGCTGCGCCGGAGCTTGCCGTACACAGCGGCGCATGGACCATGTAGGACTGCTTCCAGAGTTCGAACTGGCAGTCGCCAAGTTTCTTCTCGTCGTCGATGAGCGACGCCAACGCGAGCGCCTCGTGCTAGTGGTGTTTGTTCGGGGTTTCCAAGTAAGAAACATGGATTCATCTTTGACATTGGTTTATGAAAATGATTTATAAGTTAGATCCATGGAAAAATATTATGGAGAATAAATGTTACACATGCAAAAAAAAGTATTTAAGTTGAAAACATTATTCAAACAAAAGAAATTGCATGCAAGGCTCTTCTTTAAATACTACTCCCTCAATCCAAAAATATAATTTAATAATCTCAGTGATACTTATCTACTACTACACATTGTGCAAGGATAGCAGGTGGGCTTCGGGAGAGATGTATTATATGTTTTTACTATAATAGATGTAGACATAAACACATATGTGGTGTAGTGGTAGCTACAAACACATTTATTTGAGAGGTCGCGGGTTCGAATCGGAATGAGAAAGACAGACAGCTGGGAATGAGAATGAGGCTTTGCAACGAGGACGGAAAACAGAATGGGGGCCGGCCGGCCTTTTCGATCATTCTGCATGCAAGTGGATAAGATGTTGTGTCTGCCGGGCCCCACCTTTCCAGGGCGGGAAAGAAGAAAAAGGCAGACGTTAGATCGATATCGTATTCCGTTTCATCAGGTACCGTATTCCTTTTTTTTATTTGGATTGTTTTCGTATTTGTAGAAAAAGAAACCGGAAACAGGACACAAACGAGATGATATATTGGAAGAATGAGAACGAAAATAGTTTATTATTTTTATCCGTATTTTCGAAATCCCATTTTTTATGTAGATATTCGTGTTTCCAACATCCTAGGCAGCTCACATAACAATATAAAAGAGTAATGTCTACTCTCTCTATGCCATATATCACGATGTAGACATTCTAGCCATCTAGGGAGTAGAGAGTAGGCCGGCGCCGCCTTTCAAGTCACACGCTCGCGGCTGCACCTGCCGTTCGTTGCTGGTTTGGGTGCTTTCGAAGACTGACAGCGCACCTCTGCCACCGCATGTGGTCGCGGCCGCAAATATAGTATACTACTACCTTACCGTTGATTATCGAATATTTATCACCTGTTAGTTTATTTTTAAATTAAAACACGACGAATAAAAAAACGGAGTTGTAGAGTACAACGTAAGTTGCTAAACATAAACCAACAACAATATGTGACAATTAATAAGGCCGGCTACAACAGTTTTGCGATCCAACAACTCAAACCACACATGTGCATGCAAGAAATAAATAATCAAACGGCCGCAACACAACCGCGGATGTAATCAAACCTCTCTCTCTCTAGCTCGTTGGTACATGCACACACAGACAATGCGACGAAAGACGATGGATGGCCGCGCGCGCCGTAGCCCGGCCGTAGCTAGACAGCATACACGTATACGCGTGCGGCGCGGACAAATACTCCGTGCAGGATGCAGACCCCCAATCCATACGATTCGACCCTTTCGCTTCACTTCTGTCCAAGAGATCGACACGCGACAGAATAGACTGCACTGCATATATATACACAAGATGCGACCAATAGCTAGTAGCGTCGCCGGCAATCAGATGCATATATCCGAGAATTTAATACAAATTGTATACGTAATGGACGTTTCGGATCGGTCCATGTATCGACACGTCACCATCAGACCATCAGCTTCAAGCGTGCGTGCGACTGATTCACCTTTTATTTTAAATACTATGCACATTAATTGGATCCGCAAAAGCTTTTACCAAGTGAGGCGGCGTCTTAGGATGGCAATTAATGGATCGGGCCGGG
Organism: Zea luxurians; assembly: GCA_029449295.1. Classification (NCBI taxonomy): domain Eukaryota; kingdom Viridiplantae; phylum Streptophyta; class Magnoliopsida; order Poales; family Poaceae; genus Zea; species Zea luxurians. Next base: position 8,744,753 of record JAOPSE010000083.1, on the reverse strand, counting down.
TTTGAGTGAAGTGGAGTAAACATTTCGTTCGCAATCGTACCCGTAAAGTCTATTTAACTCGTCCGCGATCGTACTCGCGGGTGCAATTCTAAACTTGCATCACCGGTCGAGTTTTGAGTCATCCACGTCCAGTCTTTTACTTAGCGGACACTTTTAAACATATAATTTAGCTATAAGCAGCAATAATTGAGTTATATGTACGGATTTTAAGCCTTTTTATATTGAGCATCAGCAAAAAAAATTATGAATCATTAGTCAAGTTACTTATTAAAAAATAATTACTATTGTACCTTAATCTTTTTCGCGTAAAATAAAGAATGAACCGAATTTCGGATCGGATTTCAATCACCTACGGATTAAAATAGAAACGCCTACCCACACCCCGTGAAAATTTGGATCGAGCGTGGTGCATGTCAAAATCTTCACCTACACTACAGGAATTAAGTTAATTCCCGTCCACTAAAAACCGATGGGAATAATCTATAAACCAACGGGAATAACTAATTCCCGTCGGTAACTGGCTAACTCCCGTCGGCCTCAAGCCGATGGCTGTCAGGTGTCGGGGATAAACTTATTCCCGTCGGCAGCTGACAGGAATAAGTAATCCCCGTCGGCAGCTAACAGGAATAAGTAATCCCCGTCGGCTAGTACTTAGCCGACGGGGATAAGCCTTAACTCCCGTCGGCCACGTGGGCTGACAGGGATAAGCCTTAACTCCCGTCGGCTACGTGGGCCGATGGGGATAAGCCTTAACTTCCGTCAGCCACGTGGGTCGACGGGGATAAGGCTTAACTCCCGTCGGTTTGACCATAGCCGATGGGAATTAACTGGGCCGACGGAAATTAACCTATAATGCTGCAAAAGCAGCTCCATAGGTCACTATTTCTTCACAATTGCACACAAAACATATATATCATCACACAGAACATACACATCACAAACACATGCACACAAAACATATATACCATCACACATAACATACACATCACAAACACATGCATTGATATGATTCACACATCACAAACTTAAGATCAAGTATTTACACAAGCATTTCAAATACGAGTTAAGATCAAGTGTTTACACAAATATAACGTCCACGAGTTAAGAAACATAGCGTGCACGAGTTCAAGTGTTTAGAGATAACCACCACTTGGGTGGTTAGAGCTTTGACTGTTGCCACCACCAGGAGGAGGGAACGCGAAGAGGGAGTCAACAAATCCATTCCCTGCTGCGGGATCAGACCCACTACCACCCGCTTCGGGCGTAACCTATGCAAGTTAGCAAATATCAACATTTTTAATACAAATATCAAAAAATATACAAGTGTATAAATTAATCGAGAATTACCAAACGTACCCTATCTCCAGGTGCAGGTATATGTGCCGGAGGGGTGTTGAACTATGGTGGCGGAGCTAGTGTGTTTGCAAACTGGCTCCATTGTGGTGGCGGTGGAATATTTGTTGTCATGCCCTGTTGCTGCATTAACTGTTAAACATATGTGTTACTATTGAAGATGATGTATTAAAATATAATAATTTAGAGTTCGGATTATGTATACTCACTTGATACATCGCTTGGGTATGTGCATTGCAAGCCTCCATAAATTCGCGTTGTTGTCTCATCTCTTCACGCATCCTCATAATCTCCAACTCCTGCTCGTTCGGTCGACGAGAGCATGAGCTACGGGAAGACGAACCCGTCCTCTGAGATCTCACCGACGACGAGTCAATAAATCCGTCGAAGAGTGCGTATCTATAAGTGATTCAAAAATTGTGATTACTGCATAATCAATTTAGTGTCAACCATATAATTTCATAAGTTAGAGCTTACCGTCCATGCGCTTTGTCACCACCACTTGTGTACACCACCGAGGGATCCACCGGTTCATGTCGCCAGTCGAAGTCAGGGCCATGGCGACGAACCATCTCCTCCCCATATGCCGCCTATACATCATTCACAACCTTACAAATGCAAGAATTTCTATACTTTGAACGTTTGTACTTTTGGGCCAAAACTCACCAGCCGATCCGTGGTTGTCTAGCTGTAGAGCTGGTCAGGGTTGTTAGGGTCTGGTCCTTTGTGGCCCTCCTGGTAGACCTTAATGTCACTAGGCTTTTGGCCACTTGTAGCTTCCTGTATAAACAAAAAACATTCATAAGCAATCGTATTATTTGTTGATCGACATAGCTAGATCAAACTTACCATTCTTTTAGCTTTTTAGAGCATGTCGTCACCGCCAAACTTGTGGTTAGGATTGGTTCCTCGACATTGCCTGTGATGCGCTGACGCTTTCTGGAAGCCTTCGGAAGCCCAATATCGACACCAAGCATAGTACACATCAGGCACAGGCGCCATCCATAGAACCATCACCTGCACACACAATGTTACGTATTATATCAATCACAACAATCAATAAAAAACGGTAAAACAAATTAAATACTAACCTCACGATATTGATCCTCAGTCAAATATATCTTTGAGGACCCTTCCTTTTTATTCAAGGGGCCTGCTTCTTCTGGATGATTTTGAAAATACAGGTTTGTAGCCTGAATTCTCGCATAGTATATGGCATCCTTCACCAGCTTCTTTGTATTGTTTTGGAACACACGTTCAGCGTGCCCCATGTAATCCTCTCCGTCAGGCAACCGATATCGAAGCTACAACATAAAGAATACAAATACAATGGTATAAGTCATAGAATTACAATATTAAGAAACATAACAAAAACAATAAAGAATTCATACCTAAAAGTCATTACGCACAAGTCCCTGTCTATCGGTGTGGTTTCGTTCCTTTTTAAACTTGTACTCGTCCTAGGTATTGATGAGCACCTCATCCTCGGTATCACCGTTTGACACCTTCACTATACCAGGGTAGTGAAGGCGGCAAAGAGAACCCAACATAAGGTTAACCTGAGTGTGGTGTCCCTTGTCGTCAAAGGACAGGTCCTCCCAATTCCTGCATTACACAAAAACATTAACAATACACATAATAGTTATATGAGATAAGTTAATATATTACACTCACTGATCTCCATGTGGCATGATTAAGATCCTATCAGCCTCTCGCTCTATCGCGTGATGAGGCTTTACTGAGTGGCTTTTTCTTAAGCGACGTGTGCGTGTCGCTGAAGAGCCTCCTGAGCCATCATCCATCGGGTTGTCAGCCGGTTCGGCCTGTTGGCCCCACTGGTCCCACGCCTGTTGCTGCTCTCTCTGGTGGTCCCACTGGTCCCATGGCTGGTGATGCTGCGCGGCCTGGTCCCATGTCACGTGCTCCACCTCCTCATTGTGCTCCACCTCCTCATTGTGCTGCTCAGCCTCATTGTGCTGCTCCTCGGTGTGTTGCTCATCCTGGTACATACAACTCAAGATTTATTTGTAAACATGTAAACAAATTTATTTGTACAAGATATGTTACCTCATCTCTATGTACAGCGCTCAACAGCTCTCGACGTTCGCTGCTGATCGAAGAACTGCCCTGAAAAAGGCCCAGGCCCTTGAACAGCCCCTTCACTTACTTCTTTGACTTTGACGGCATCCTGCATCAAAAATAAGAAATTATTCATTAGTGCATCAAAAATAACATAATCCATAAAAAATAGAAACAAATGAAATAACAAAACAACTTTCTTGTTAAATATCATCAAAATCAGGATCTATTTGTTCTCTTCTATGCAGAGGTCGCCATGTAACTTTTCTCCTAACAGGTTGTCTTCTCCGTCTCTCGGAAAAAGTTAAGTCGTTAATGTCTGCAACTAGTGAATCTAATGCTGGTGCAGGATCAATATGAAAACTAGTTGGCAACTCTTCTTCTTGAAACACCTCATCAACCTGCTCAAGGTGACCAATTTGATATTCGTCCTCACCAGGAGTGTATAGGCGTTCGTGGGGATTTACATTGTACACAATCCTCCATGTAGACAACTTTTTGCATGGATATGTCGAGAAATAAACTTGGTCTGCTTGATCGGCAAGGATATACGTGTCGTGTCCTTGAAGCAATTTTTCAGGTTGGAGCTGTGTCATCCCAAATTCGGTCCTATAATACTTCGGGTCATACCATTTACACTCAAAGAAAACTAGCGCTAAAGGCTTATTTCCAGCAAATGTAATCTCGATTATATTTTTGATTTTCCCGTAATAGCAGGCTTCATGTCCTTCCATGTCGGTTGCCCTAGTAACGACTCCACTATTTTGAGTGGCGGCCATAGGATGACTTGATTCGAAAATGCTTGAACGAAAGCGATATCCATTGACGTCGTAACGTCCATAGCTTTTGGCAGTTACGCTTCCAATAGATAACTGACGTAAGTCATCATTCAAATTCATTTCCTCCCCAAACTGTCAATTATGCCACAAAGCATTAGCAAATTCTGTAATATTAGTTAACTAAAATTAGGTCTCCGAGCCACATAATTAAGACTTACACGGTCCCGAAGCCACATAATGAAATTAGGTCGCCCATGCATACAATCGCGTCGCAGTTTGTCTATGTCTCTCGCTGTTGGCCTACCGAGACACCTCATGTTTTGTTCATCAAACTCGCTGCCAAATATTATTGTATGACATGAGATATTTGATAACATAAACTAATTCACATATGAACAATTTAAGGAAATAAGTCTTACACAAAGTATTTCTCCACCTCAGGCATATTCGTGAACATGTACAGTAAAGCAGACTCCCGTTCTTCCATAGTGAGGTGATATGCCTTGGTGAGAGCACCTAGAGGGGGGGGTGAATAGGTGATCCTATAAAACTTGAAAACTTAAGCCACAAAGACTTGGTTAAGCGTTAGCACAGTAAATGCCAAGTGGCTAGAGAGGAGTCAAAACACAATAACCACAAGAAATCAATCACAGAGATGGCACGGTGGTTATCCCGTGGTTCGGCCAAGACCAACGCTTGCCTACTCCACGTTGTGGCGTCCCAACGGACGAGGGTTGCAATCAACCCCTCTCAAGCGGTCCAAAGACCCACTTGAATACCACGGTGTTTTGCTTGCTTTACTCAATCCCGTTTGCGAGGAATCTCCACAACTTGGAGCCTCTCGCCCTTACACTTAAAGTTCACAAAGAAGCACGGAGCAAGGGAGGGATTAGCAACACACTCAAGACAAGAAATCACAGCAACACCACGCACACAAGTCGCAACAAGTCATCCCTCTTGTTTTTCTAAAAGCCTATTTTTATCATTCAAGGCATCAATTAATTTATTAATTTTATCTACCTTGGTTCTATCTAGGCCCTTAAATAAACATGAATAATCTATTTCATCCTCATCACTAGATTCGTCCTCACTTGAAGAAGCATAAGTAGAGTCTCGAGTACATACCTTCTTCTCTCTTGCCATAAGGCATGTGTGACGCTCGTTGGGGAAGAGGGATGACTTGTTGAAGGCGGTGGCGGCGAGTCCTTCATTATCGGAGTCGGACGAGGAGCAATCCGAATCCCACTCCTTGCCAAGATGTGCCTCGCCCTTTGCCTTCTTATAGTTCTTCTTTTTCTCCCTCTTGTTCCCTTGATCCTGATCACTGTCATTGTCGGGACAGTTAGCAATAAAATGACCAAGCTTACCGCATTTGAAGCATGAGCGCTTCCCCTTGGCTTTGGTCTTGCTTGGCTGTCCCTTGCGACCCTTAAGCGCCGTCTTGAATCTTTTGATGATGAGGGCCATCTCTTCATCATTAAGTCCGGCCGCCTCAATTTGTGCTACCTTGCTGGGTAACGCCTCCTTGCTCCTTGTTGCCTTGAAAGCAACGGGTTGAGGCTCATTGATTGGACCGTTTAGAGCGTCGTCCACGTACCTCGCCTCCTTGATCATCATTCGTCCGCTTACGAATTTTCCAAGGACTTCTTCGGGTGACATTTTGGTGTACCTGGGATTCTCACGAATATTATTCACCAAATGAGGATCAAGAACGGTAAAGGACCTTAGCATCAGTCAGACGACGTCGTGGTCCGTCCATCACGTGCTTCCGTAGCTCCTTATTTTGTTGATAAGGGTCTTGAGCCGGTTGTATGTTTGAGTCGGCTCCTCGCCCCTTATCATCACGAATCGTCCAAGCTCGCCCTCCACCAACTCCATCTTGGTGAGCAAGGTGACGTCGTTCCCCTCATGAGAAATCTTGAGGGTGTTCCATATTTGCTTGGCGTTGTCCAAGTCGCTCACTTTGTGGTATTCATCCCTGCACAATGAAGCTAGAAGAACAGTAGTAGCTTGTGCATTCTTGTGAATTTGCTCATTAATGAACATGGGACTATCCGTACTATCAAAGTGCATTCCACTCTCTACAATCTCCCATATACTAGGATGGAGAGAGAACAAGTGACTACGCATTTTGTGGCTCCAAAATCCGTAGTCCTCTCCATCAAAGTGAGGAGGTTTGCCAAGTGGAATGGATAATAAATGAGCATTTGTACTTTGAGGAATACGAGAGTAATCGAAAGAAAAGTTCGAATTGACCGGTTTCCTCCTCTCGTAGTCGTTGTGGTCGTCGTCCTTTTGGGAAGAAGTAGACTCATCGCTGTCGTCGTAGTAGACAATTTCCTTGATGCGCCGTGTCTTCTTCTTCTTCCTATCTTTCCGTCTATGGCCCGAGCTGGAGTCGGTAGGCTTGTCATCCTTCGGCTCGTTGACGAAGGATTCCTTCTCTTTATCGTTGATCACAATACCCTTCCCCTTAGGATCCATCTCTTCAGGCGGTTAGTCCCTTTGTGAAGAGAACGGCTTTGATACCAATTGAGAGCACCTAGAGGGGGGGGGGTGAATAGGTGATCCTGTAAAACTTGAAAACTTAAGCCACAAAGACTTGGTTAAGCGTTAGCACAGTAAATGCCAAGTGGCTAGAGAGGAGTCAAAACACAATAACCACAAGAAATCAATCACAGAGATGGCACGGTGGTTATCCCTGTGGTTCGACCAAGACCAACGCTTGCCTACTCCACGTTGTGGCGTCCCAACGGACGAGGGTTGCAATCAACCCCTCTCAAGCGGTCCAAAGACCCACTTGAATACCACGGTGTTTTGCTTGCTTTACTCAATCCCGTTTGCGAGGAATCTCCACAACTTGGAGCCTCTCGCCCTTACACTTAAAGTTCACAAAGAAGCACGGAGCAAGGGAGGGATTAGCAACACACTCAAGACAAGAAATCACAGCAACACCACGCACACAAGTCGCAACGAGAGCTCACAACACAACTCAATGAGTTCACCACTCAACTAGAGCTCTAATTGCTATCGCAAGGAATCAAAGGCGCGGAATCGATGTCTTGGTGCTTAGAAATGTTGTAGGAATGCTTGGTGTGCTCCTCCATGCGCCCAGGGGTCCCTTTTATAGCCCCAAGGCAGCTAGGAGCCGTTGAGAGCAATCTAGGAAGGCTGATCTTGCCTTCTGTCGACTGGCGCACCGGACAGTTCGGTGCACACCGGACACTGTCCGGTGCTCGATTTCCTTCCAAAAATGGCGTAGTCGACCGTTGGCAGCCAGAGAGCCGTTGGCGCACTGGACATGTCCGGTGCACACCGGACAGACCGGTGCCTCCTTCTAGCCGTTGGCTCGGCCACGTGTCCCGCGTAGATCGCGCGGCCGACCGTTGGCCCTGCCGAGTTGGCTCACCGGACAGTCCGGTGCACACCGGACAGTCCGGTGAATTATAGCCGTACGTCGCCGATGAATTCCCGAGAGCGACGAGTTCGCCTGTGAACGGCCCACCGGACAGTCCGGTGCACCACCGGACAGTCCGGTGATTTATAGCCGTACACCGCCGTCGAAGTCTCGAGAGCAGCCACTTTGCTCGAGCCAGCCTGGCACACCGGACACTGTCCGGTGCACCACCGGACAGTCCGGTGCTCTAGACTGAGCAAAGTCTTGGCTGCTCAAGCCAAGGCTTTTCCAGTTGGTCTTTTCCTGTTTCCAGCACTTAGACATAATACATTAGTCTCTAAAACAATGTACTAAGTCTGAGAAACATACCTTTATCCTTGATTTGTACTTTGTCCACCATTTTACACTTAGGCACTTGTGTTGGACACTAAACCACCAAAATACTTAGAAATGGCCCAAGAGCACATTTCCCTTTCACTTGGGTGGACCAACGGCTTTGCCGTTTGTCTGAAAAATCGAAAGATCACTACACGGAGGCATCTCTCGTTCATCATCATGGTACCTTTTCTTTCGAGCAAATACATTATGTTCTTCTGCAAAGTAACAACTTGTGAAGTGTGCTACCTCCTTCAGTTTAAATTGTTCTGTAATACATCCTTCAACTCTTACCTTATTGCCCACCATTGCTCTAAGATTCTTTAATGCTCTTTCTATATGAAACATCCACCTATACTGAACAGGACCATTGACCTTAGCCTCATATGGAAGATGTTGGGGACTTGTTCTCAAATGCTTCGAATTAAGAACAAGGCAACATAAAAAGTGTTAAATGATAAAGCCCTTCGTCCTTTGAAACATTATTTCCCTTCGGGATATAATGTGTTCCGGACGAAGGTCACAAACAACATATCTTCGTAAGCACAATAAACTATGACGAAGAACTTACATGCAACATAAAAAGTAATGTAAACATTTAAATATTATCACAACGTCATTTCTATTTTATTATCATATAAAAATAGAAATGATTTCAGATTACAAGTGTACCTTCGGATTGCAGGAAGGCAAAAGTACAAGGATGACAGAAAGCAAATGCCAAGTCAGCGTGAACAGTACGGGAGTACTGTTCATCTATTTATAGGCGTGGGACGTAGCCCATGTAAAATTACATTCATGTCCATTACATTTGCTAATGACTTATGGGAATCTATTAAGGCCTAAGTAGTCTTTTCATCTTTAAGTCGGTTCCCCTTTCTGCTATCGTGACGAAGCTTTCTGCGCATAGCTTCGGCTGTGCACCATCCTTCGTACAGCTTGGTAATCAGCTTCGTACAGCTTGGGCTTCGTTCTGACCGTACTCCATGTTCATGATCTGAGTCCGAAGATACCTGTTCATATAATTCACTTGGAAAATATTGTCAAATCACGTTTTTTGAGGACCTTCGGAGGACGAAGGCCCCCAACAGTAGCCCCTCGCAATATTAATTTGTTAGTGATAAATTCAGATTGCGATATGGACGAAGGCCTTAAGCCGAAGGTCCGAAAAAAACACCTTCCCTTTGCTAGAATAGCAAAAGTCACTGACACCTGGGACCACACAGTTTCCGTCATATCGAGTGTATAAATAGGAGCCCGCCACATTTGATTTGGCACGCTCTCTTTGCCATCTGTTTTGCCTGCTTATAAAGCTTTCTGCCCAAAAATTATTTGTTTTCTTTCCTAGTTTTGAGCTTCGGAAGCGAGAAGTAAGATTTCCGAAGGGATGTCTGAGGAGAAGAAGGCTGCTGTCGAAATGAAGCTAAGTCTCTCTGAAGAGAAGAACCTGGGGTTTCTTGAAGCAATGTCGAAGACTAATACAGAAAAGATCACCAAAGAAATTTTAGAAGGTTTATCTGAAGATACTGGTGACAGCGACAGTTATGATGTAGAAAGCGGCGGGGGAGAGTCCGAAGATCGACCATGGCGGCCAAGTCACTCGGTTTTCGGGAAAACCACTATTAAGCAGAGTCATATTGACAATATGAGGGGGAGATATTTTCGAGATATATCTATTGTGAGGGCTGATGCTGGAGAAAAGACTTCTCCTACCCCCGAAGAAGATGAGGTCGTGATCTTCCGAAGCTTTCTCAAGGCTGGGCTTCGGTTCCCCCTAAGCAGCTTTGTTGTCGAAGTCCTGAAGACATTTCAAATCTACCTTCATCAAATTACTCCCGAAGCTATCATAAGAATGGGAATCTTTGTCTGGGCTGTGAGAAGCCAAGGTTTAGAACCAAATGCTAAAAGCTTTTGCAAAATTCATGAGTTGGTATATGAGACGAAGCCCTGGGGGAAAGAACAATATCACAACAACTTTGGTTGTTACAGCTTCGGTGCCCGCTCCGGGTCGAGCTGCCCCATGCCAACCTTTCGGAAGAGGTGGCCCGACGCCTGGATGACAGAATGGTTCTATGTAAAAAATGACTTGACAGCGCAGGAAGATGTTAAGAGTATCATTATGCGCCCTATCTGGCAACGCTTCGGACTCCGAAAGCCGAAGGTTGAAATGGATGAAGCAGCCGAAGAATGCCAAAGAGCCTTCGGCGTAATCTGCTCTTTTATTGGGACAAGGGATCTGGTCCAAGAGCATATCGCCTTCAGAGTTTGGCCACTTGCAGGAAAGTGGGAAATGCCGAAGGAGACCATCAAAGAGTCTGACAAAGGTGGACTGGTCAGACTAAAATACACATTCAAATACGGGGATAAGTTTGTTGAACCGGACGACGACTGGTTAAAAAGCATTGAAACCTTAAGTGACGAACTGCTTGGGGCATACTCGAAGGCCGAGAATACTGCATTATCAGCAGCCTTCGGAGGCTGAAAAAAGAAGAGGCTCAACCGGGTATTTGTTGCAATCGGGTTTGTCTACCCTGACTACCATTATCCGGTGCCAGGCCGCAAAAGAAAAAATTCTTCTCCTGCAAAAGAAGTTGCCTCAGGTGCTTCTGGTGAGCCAGCGCCGCAAAGAAAAAAGATGAAGGTGCTCACCCACTGGGCGCGTTTTATTGAGCCGGCCACAGTGCCTGAATTTATCGGTGAAGTCTCTTTAGCCACTGAAACTACAGAGCCAGCTCCAGTGCCGAAGATCGAAGAAAAAACTGAAGCACCTTCAGCAGAGAAGGCTGAGAAACCGAGAATTGAAGGACCAAAAATATTGGAAATTTTAAGTCCTTCAGCAAGTGTTGAGACAATAAAAAATCAAAAAGGCCCATCGGTGACCCCGAAAAGAAAAAGAATGGTGAACGTGCTAGATGTTTTGGAGACAATTAAGTCTTCAAGCATAACTCCAAAGAAGACTGTTGAACTTTCTGAAGTGTCTACTGAAGCTTTAGTTGCTGAAACTTCGAAGCAACAACTTGAAGCTGAAGCTGGGCCTCCAGAGCCCACCAAGGAACAACCTTTGGAAGCCGAAGAAAAAATAAAAATGCCAGAGCCAATTTTGGTTGAAGAAATTGACACTGCGGCCCCCGAAGCACCTTCCATCATACGCGATTACATTGTGCGACATGCTTCGGGGAAGAAATTATCTGAAGAAGAGATTTATGAAGCCAATCACTATGCCAGAGAATTAAAATATCCGAAGGGGGCACTAGTGTTTAATGGGACAAACGAAGATGACTTCCTATACTGTCTCCCTGACAACAAAGAATTATCTGTCTGCCGGTAGATGGCTAGGAGTATGGGGTTTCCGAAGCTTGAAGCTGGACTATGCGCTATGACGAAGGAGGATCTTGCGGATAGCCTTGCATATAATAGTCTGAAGATGCGAGAATTGCGCATTTTGGAAACTTTATGATTCGAAATCTATTGTTTTATTCTTATACTAACTTTTTACATATAGGGTTTAATACTAAGCAACGCGCTGAGAGCGCAAAAGAGTGCCAAAGACGAAAGCTATGAAATTGCCTTCAACAACCTTCGAACAGAGGTTATCAAACTAAGGAACGAAGCCCTGGAAAAGGACAAAATTCTAGTTACATTAGTGGATAAAGTAAAGGAGAACGAAGCTGCGTCCAAAGCCCAAATTGCAGCTCAAAAGCACGAGATTGACGATCTTCGGAAGCAATTGGCCCGGGCGAAAGAAGAACGCATACTTGAAGAAACGAGGCGGGAATGTAGCGACCAATGGGCTAATCATTTGGAAGGAACCGTTGAAGAGCTTCGGTCTTCTAAGAAAAGGTGCTACGAAAAATCCATGGAATGTGTAAAGAAAATAAAAACCAGCTTCGCCAGTGTTGGCGCATTTTCGAGTGAAGAAGATTTTGTGAGAGGTAACCCAGAAGGACCGATAGAATGGATCTGCCACGAAGCTGAAGCCTTCGAAGAAATTCTAAACAGTCAAGGAGACATTTGCGCCTTCTCGGGTGCCAGGGGCATTGCTTCTATACTGGAGAAAAAAGGCTGCGATCATGTTAAGGTTCTTGCACAATCCGAAGCCAGCTTATCCCCTGAAGATACTAAAGACCCCTCGGCCGAAGCTAGCCAGGCTGGTGGAAAATTTTTTACCGACGTCTGGGACAATGGTGGCCGAGAAATGGCCCGAGAAATCATTCAGAAAAGTGAGAAGGGCATTCACGACGCTAGAGAAGTAGCTAAGGCCGCTGACAAAAGCTCAGAGCTCGAAGGGCATTTAGGTATTAGCTAATGGTTTTTATTGTGTTGTAATTTTTGATTTTAAACTTCGTTCACAATTTGTAATAGCAATGTGGCCGTATCATGTCCTCCTTCAGATCCTACTAAAGCGTCTCCGGGCCCTCACCCGAAAGGAGACGAAGAAATTAAAAAGATGGCTGAAGCTATCATGGATGAAGTTGTTAACCGACTCCTGAACGAAGCTGCCGAAGTTGTTTTGAGAGAAGATTAAGCACTTTTGTAAAGACTTCTGAAATGAAACATGTGTGACATTTTGTAACCCTGTGATATATTTGCTTCTAATGACTCGATTCTTTACGATGCATGAAACTTTACATACGTACCGTTTTTGAGCCTTCGGCGAAAAAACACCTTCCCTTCTTTTCATGCTTCGTGAAGATAGAAAAACTTTTATGCATCACGACAATGTTCACAGTGCTCTGATGAAGGATATCCAAGCTTCATGAAAATATTCTCCGAAGCTATATTCCGAAGATCAATATTGTATCCCCTTGTGACTTAGCACGATTTTCACTTTCTCAAAGTATCCTTCCGAAGGTTGATACCGTGTCCCCTTCTTTTGCCATATGCAACATGATGTATGATGCTTATGCTATGCAAAATGATGTGATGATGTTATGTTATGTAGATGACATTTGTTCCGAAGATACACACATATCCCCGTAAAACACAAAATATTTTTGTATCAGCGCTGACTTTTCGCTGTAAGCTCTGCATTCCCTTAGGAACGACTTTGGAGCTTCTTCGCCTTTTACTTAGACGGTATCAGCGTTGACTTTTCGCTGTAAGCTCTGCATTCCCTTAGGAACGACTTTGGAGCTTCTTCGCCCTTTACTTAGGCGGTATCAGCGTTGACTTTTCGCTGTATGCTCTGCATTCCCTTTGGAACGACTTTGGAGCAGAAAACTTACACTGCGTTCCCTTTGGAACGACTTTTTGTGATTTCAGCAAACTTACTCTGCGTTCCTTAGAACGACTTTTTGTTGCTTCGAAGGATTTTCGATAATTCGAAGCTCCTCCTTGTTATCGCAAATTTTTAAGCTTCAGCAACTTAAGCCTGAGAAAAAATACATTTTCCTTGTAGCAAGCAAAGAAACTTTTACATGAAAACTAAAAAATGTCCTTTATTACACAGAAAATAGAACTGAATGGAAAAAACTGGTAGGATATTTGTCAATAGATGTGCTTCGACTCTGGCACAGTGCTATTGACTGTGCGAGCTTCGGATTGTTCTCTGAGATCCCTTTGGTGTGGAGCATATTGGCTCCCTTCTGGCTGTTGGCCTTGTTGCAGCGGTGGTGGAGGCGGAGGCTGTTGCCAGGAAGCTTGAGGTTGACTCGCCGAAGCAACAGAAACTGCAGGGTGGTTGCCTATGTATTATGGGATGTAAGGCGGATGGTACGAAGCAGTATGCATGACCTGCTTCAGCTGAGCTTGTTGTGCTGCAGCTTCGGCTATCTCCTTTTGCTTTTGGATGGTAACATGGCACATCCTGGTGGTATGGCCCTTGTTTTCACCACAGAATAAGCAAAATACTCTCCTTGGTTGATCTCCAAATCTTCCGCCGAAGCCCCTGGCGCCTCTGCCTCTTGGAGCTGGTGGCCGGAAGAAACTTTGCTGTTGCCCCGAAGCCTGTGAGGAGCACTGCGGCCTGTTCTGCTGACTCCCCTTATCATCATTTTGAGTAGAGTTGTGGATGGACCTGACATGCCTCGGATAGAATCTTCCTCCGAAGCCCCTGGTCATTTTAGAAAACCTGAAAGCCTCCTCCCTTCTTTGGCGAAAATCATTGTCGGCACGAATATACTCGTCCATCTTCTGGAGCAGTTTCTCCAAAGTTTGAGGAGGCTTCCTAGCAAAGTATTGAGCTGAAGGTCCAGGCCGAAGTCCCTTGATCATGGCCTCAATGACAATTTCGTTGGGCACCGTTGGTGCCTGCGCCCTCAAACGCAAGAACCTTCTGACATACGTCTGAAGATATTCTTCATGATCTTGAGTGCATTGGAACAAGGCCTGAGCAGTGACCGGCTTCGTCTGAAACCCTTGGAAGCTAGTTAACAACATGTCCTTCAGTTTTTGCCATGAAGTGATCGTTCCTGGTCGAAGGGAGGAATACCAGGTTTGAGCAACACTCCTGACAGCCATAACAAAAGACTTTGCCATGACTGCAGCATTGCCACCATATGAAGATACTGTTGCTTCGTAGCTCATCAAAAACTGCTTCGGGTCTGAATGGCCATCGAATATGGGAAGCTGGGGCGGCTTATAGGACGGAGGCCAAGGTGTAGCCTGCAGCTCAGCGGACAAGGGAGAAGCATCATCGAAAACAAAATTTCCATGATGGAAATTGTCATACCAGTCATCCTCGTTGAAGAAACCCTCCTGATGAAGGTCTTTTTGTTGAGGCCTTCGGTTCTGCTCATCGTGAGTAAGATGGCGAACTTCTTCAGAAGCTTCGTCTATCTGCCTTTGCAGTTCAGCTAGCCTGGCCATCTTTTCCTTCTTCCTCTGCACCTGTTGATGAAGCATCTCCATATCTCTGATCTCTTGGTCTAGCTCATCCTCTTGAGGCGTCGGGCTGACAGCCTTCCTCTTCTGGCTTCGGGCCTCCCAAAGAGAGACAGTCTCCTGATTGTGGTCCAGCGGTTGGAGAGCTGCAGTGCCAGTTGCTGAAGCTTTCTTCGGCGCCATAGCGAAGGTTGATGATCGCCGAGGGCGCTCAAAGACTCAAAGAGTGGAAGTGAGTTCACCGGAGGTTGGCGCCAATGTTGGGGACTTGTTCTCAAATGCTTCGAATTAAGAACAAGGCAACATAAAAAGTGTTAAATGATAAAGCCCTTCGTCCTTTGAAACATTATTTCCCTTCGGGATATAATGTGTTCCGGACGAAGGTCACAAACAACATATCTTCGTAAGCACAATAAACTATGACGAAGAACTTACATGCAACATAAAAAGTAATGTAAACATTTAAATATTATCACAATGTCATTTCTATTTTATTATCATATAAAAATAGAAATGATTTCAGATTACAAGTGTACCTTCGGATTGCAGGAAGGCAAAAGTACAAGGATGACAGAAAGCAAATGCCAAGTCAGCGTGAACAGTACGGGAGTACTGTTCATCTATTTATAGGCGTGGGACGTAGCCCATGCAAAATTACATTCATGTCCATTACATTTGCTAATGACTTATGGGAATCTATTAAGGCCTAAGTAGTCTTTTCATCTTTAAGTCGGTTCCCCTTTCTGCTATCGTGACGAAGCTTTCTGCGCATAGCTTCGGCTGTGCACCATCCTTCGTACAGCTTGGTAATCAGCTTCGTACAGCTTGGGCTTCGTTCTGACCGTACTCCATGTTCATGATCTGAGTCCGAAGATACCTGTTCATATAATTCACTTGGAAAATATTGTCAAATCACGTTTTTTGAGGACCTTCGGAGGACGAAGGCCCCCAACAGAAGATGTATAAAGAGATGCTGCATAGGATTGAAGAAACCCGGTGGAAATATTTTTTTCCAATTTGCATAAAAGCACCGGTGCCTCTTTCTCTAGTTGTTCCATCACATCTCTTCTGATTTCTTTAGCACACAACTGTCCCTAGAAATAGCTAACTTCAGCTAACGTTTTCCACATAGCTTCTGAAATGTACCCACAAAACATTACAGGCATGAGCCTTTCCATAATTATGTGGAAGTCATGGCTCTTTAGTCCATTCATCTTCATTGTCTTCAAGTTCACAGATCTTCTAAAACCAGCAACATAACCATCGGGGAATTTAATATCCTTCATCCACTTCATCACTTCTTTTCGTTGCTTAGGTTTCAAACAATAGTCAGCTTTTGGTTTGCCTCTGTTTTCTCTAAGCACTTGGGTTGGACGATCACATATATCACTGCTAAGTCCATGCGTGCCATGTCATTGTCTTTCGTTTTATCAGGGAAATCCATGCATGTATTTATGAGGGCATGGAAAAAGTTACTCTCTTGATGCGTGACGTCGATGTTGTGCATCAAAATCAATGACTTAGCATAAGGAAGCTCCCACAAGCCACATATGTGAGTCCAGTTATGCTCCTCACCAAAACTTTGATACCTTTTCCCACTCTCGTCTAGGACAAGTTTCCTATGCTCTTCTGTAATTTCTATCCCACTACGTCGCTTGGGCGGTCCCTTCGTGACGATGGTGCCCTTCCTAAATTCCTTTCTCTGCCTTCTGAAGGGGTGATTGAAGGGTAGAAAACATCTATGGCAATCAAAATAACATATCTTGCCACCAGCACTAAGACAAAAACAATCTGTATCTTTAGCACAATAAGGACACATCAATCTACCATGCACGCTCCATCCAGAGAAAATACCATACGCCATAAAATCATGAACCGAGAACAGATATGCAACACGAAGATTGAATTTTTGCTTCTTGATGCAGTCATAGGCTTCCACACCTTGCCATAGCTTCTTTAACTCTTCAATTAGTGGTTGAAGCATCACATTGAGGCGTACGCTAGGATGCTCAGGCCCAGGTATAACAAGACATAGGAACATAAACTCATATTTCATGCAAAGAGCAGGTGGAGGGTTGTAGGGTATGGCAATGACAGGCCAACATGAATACGACGCAGCGGTCATATTGAACGGTGTGAAACCATCAGTTGCCAAGCCGATACGAACGTTTCTTGCATCGCTGGCAAAATCTGGATCAACATTGTCAAGAGCCTTCCATGCATCACCATCTAACGGGTGCACCATTAACCCATCTTGTTTGTCCGTACAATCTTTATGCCACCTCATGTGCATAGCGGTCTTCCTCGAGAGAAACAAACGTTTCACTCTAGGAGTGAGAGGCATGTACCGAAGCTGTTTATGTGCAACCTTTGTCACCACCTTCTCCCCATCTTCATTTACAAGCTCCACGTACCTCAACTTCCCACATTTTAAGCATTTCTGCTCTCTGCCATGTTCCTTCCAAAAAAGCATACAATTGTCCTGGCAAACATCAATCTTCTCATACTCCATACTAAGACCTTCAAGCAATTTCTTGGACCGGTACATGTCTTTGGGCATCTTGTGACCTGTAGGAAGAACCTCGCTAATCAAACCCACAAGCTCCTTGTAACAATTAATTGAAAATGCAAACTTGGACTTGATTGACGTCAGCTGGGTCACGAATTCGAGGACGGTCACGTCAGTGTGCCCGTGAAGAGGCTCTTTTGACGCTTTGAGTAGGTCGAAGAACTTCTAAACCTCCGGTGTAGGTGAATCATGATGATCTGGTGCCAGTTCAGGCTGTAGATCCTCAAGCATCTGGTCCATCCTATCAACATCATCTTCACCGTCATTAACTTCTACTTCTGTTGCTCGTTCAACATCTTCACCGTGGAGATACCAGACCTTATAGCCTGGCACAAAACCATATGAGCACAGGTGTAGTGTGACCTGCCTCTTGGTGTGGCTCATCATATTTCTACATTTATTGCATGGACACCTAATATTATCTATTTGTGACAAAGCAGCTGCATGGTCCAGAAACATTTACGTCTTGGCAAACCATTCACTTGTGTGACACCCACCCTTCTTGAAACCTTCATACATCCAATCACGTCTATCACCCATTATTGCGGCTGTGTATACGAGTAAAGAGTGTGTGAGACAATCACGTTTCTACACGTCACACATACATCTATAGATAAGTAGTAAAACTATATATATACATAAATAATTATATATATACATAAATAACATCAAATTTATCAATATCGAAACCTTCATACATCCTAATATTATAAGTTAAATCTAATCAATAAATAACATCAAATTTAACAATTCAATAGCATAAGTTAAATCTACTATAATAATAGAATTAATACTTACCTAACATCAAGCCACACATGTGATATTAAACTAACTCTAATCACACTCTAGTCACATGTGTTATTAAACTAATACTAATCACATAAAAGTTAACTCCCGTCGGCCATAAAAAACCAACGAAAATAAACATGTACACATATATTTAACAATCACATTCGCATGCATTAACATTTAATAGTTCAAGGACGTATATACCTCAACGACGTGGGTGTCGTAGTCGCTTCGGAGAGGCGGTCGAGGGCGGCGACGCTCGAGGAGGCGGTCGGGGGCAGCGACGACGCTCCGGGAGGTGTTTGGGGGCGGCGTCGGCCCTTGTGGCGTCGTCGGCGGTTGTGGGTGGTGGGAGGCGCGCGGGGGGGGGGGGTGTGGGCGGTGGGGACGGGCGGCGGTGTGGGCTGGCGGGCGTCACGGGGGCGGCGGTGTGGGCGCGAGTGGGCGCGGCGGGGACGGGCAGGCGCGGCGGCTATGGGGGCCAGCAGGGACCGGCGACCGGTGACGAACGGGCGGCGGGCCGGCGTGTAAGGCGGCGGCGGTTTGAGAGGAAAGAGAGAAGAGAGAAATGAGTCCACGCGTGGTCCCCACGGCGTTCATAAACCTTTAATCCCCGTCGGCCAGAGCATAGCCCGACGGGCATAAGCTAATCCCCGTCGACTTTTATCAGGGCCGACGGGAGTTAACTTATTCCCGTCGGCCTGTGTCTGGGCCGACGGGAGTTAACTTAAGGCCCGTCGGCTGGAAGGTAGCCGACGGGAGTTAACTAACTCCCGTCGACTTTTTCTCTGGCCGACGGGAGTTAAGCCGGCCGACGGGAATCTTCAGGATTCGTGTAGTGCTATACCTGCATCTATCGGGTTATACCCTGTTGCGATTAAAATTGCCACCCTAACAGTGTCTGCCCCCGACATCGTCATCATGTCGACCCTCAACTAGTTGACTCGAGCACGCATGTGGTTTCCGTGTGCGTGTCGACCTAAAGATGAGTTTATTAGCGGAACAAATTTTTTTAGTTTGGTGATTCGTAAAGTTTTTATCGACTACAGATTTATCAAAAGCAGTTTTTTATAAAAAGTTGACCAAATACTAAATTTATTAAACTAAGAAATCTAGGGACCGGATCCACCATTTTTGTGAAGCCTTTTATCGACTACAGCTTAAGTTAAATGGAATTGATAAAAAAATTCACTATCATTACTCAGTAGATAATGGTCTATTTGGTTCAGTTTTTTCATAAACTTTTTTGAGAATCTTACTGTAGAGAGAATCTAATCATTATGGAGATTACGTGCGAAAGAAGATGAATGAGTCCATAGACGCGCCCTAGAAAGATCAACAGGAGGGTTTACCATCTATCTTTGAGAGAAACTTGTTTTCTGGAGTGCTAATAATAAGAAACTGATAGAATAATAAGAAACTGATAGTGTCTCGATCTATCACTAAGATAGAGTACAAATCTTTGGCACTAAACAAGTGGTTGCCAACTGATCATGGTTTACAAAACCGGTGAAAACCGGCGGTAAACCGGTCGGTTTAAGGAAACCGCCAGGGTGCGATTTCGGTTAACCACCGGTTTTTTTTAAATTCGTTCCAAATTTAAAAAATGAAAAAATTTATAAAAACCAAAAACCACCGGTAAACTGTTTTTAGTGGTAAACCGTCATTATAGACCGATAAACCGCCAATTTTTGTCGGAAAAACTGGATTTAATACCAAGATAGAGTTCCAGTTTAGGCATTTATTGGTCAATTTAGGCATATTAGTCTTGTTTAATGTTATATGCTATATGTGAAGATGAAATCCATAGCTCAAGTCCAGTTTAGGCATTTAGTGGTCAATTTCGGTTTCATTTCCTGTCCAAGATGAAATTCGTAGCTGAAGTAGCTCCAGTTCTTCTAGCTAACCGTCTGTTCAAGACCTAATCTAGAACCCTTATGCATGGCAATGGTGAAAGTCGCCTAGAGGGGGGGGTGAATAGGGCGAAACTGAAATTTACAAAATCAATCACAACTACAAGCCGGGTTAGCGTTAGAAATAATGAGTCCGAGAGAGAGGGCGCAAAACAAATCGCAAGCAAATGAAGAGTGTGACACGCAGATTTGTTTTACCGAGGTTCGGTTCTCGCAAACCTACTCCCCGTTGAGGAGGCCACAAAGGCCGGGTCTCTTTCAACCCTTACCCTCTCTCAAACGGTCCCTCGGACCGAGTGAGCTTCTCTTCTCAAATCAAAACTAGGAACAAAACTTCCCCGCAAGGACCACCACACAATTGGTGTCTCTTGCCTCGGTTACAAATGAGTTTTGATCACAAGAACAAGTGAGAAAGAAAAGAAGCAATCCAAGCGCAAGAGCTCAAAAGAACACGGCAAATCTCTCTCGCTAATCACTAAAGCCTTGTATGGAATTGGAGAGGATTTGATCACTTGAGTGTGTCTAGAATTGAATGCCTAGCTCTTGTAAGTGGTTGAGAAGTGGAAAACTTGGATGACTTGAATGTGGGGTGGTTGGGGGTATTTATAGCCCCAACCACCAAACTAGCCATTTGGGTGGAGGCTGTCTGTCGTATGGTGCACCGGACAGTCCGGTGCACACCGGACATGTCAGGTGCCCCAGCCACGTCACCCGAACGTTAGGGTTCCGACCGTTGGAGCTCTGACGCTGGGCCAGCCTGGATGTCTGGTGGCACACCGGACATGCACTGTAGAGTGTCCGGTGCGCCACTTCGCGCGTGCCTGACTTCTGTGTGTTCTGGCGCGCATTAAATGCGATGGCAGGTGACCGTTGGCGCCGAAGTAGCCGTTGCCCCGCAGTTACACCGGACATGTCCGGTGAATTATAGCGGAGAGACGTTGCGAATTCCCGAGGCTGGCGAGTTCGGAGTCGCTTCATCCCTAGAGCACCGGACACTGTCTGGTGTACACCGGACAGTCCGGTGAATTATAGCGCGGCGTCTCTGAGAATTCCCGAGGGTGCGAAGTTCATCTTGGAGTTCCCTGGTGCACCGGACACTGTCCGGTGGCACACCGGACAGTCCGGTGCGCCCAACCAGGGTGCCTTCGGTTGTCCCTTTGCTACTTTGTTTGAACCCTTTCTCTTGATCTTTTTATTGGCTTATTGTGAACTTTTGGTACCTGTAGATCTTATAGACTTGGGCAAACTAGTTAGTCCAATTATTTGTGTTGGGCAATTCAACCACCAAAAATTAGTTTAGGAAATAGGTGTAAGCCTAATTCCCTTTCAAATGGCAACCGGGACAGGGACCATCAGGCAAAGTACCACCATCGATCATGTATGGGTATGGAAACTATGGACCCTCCATCGCTATATTAAAATATATCTCTACCAGGACCACAGTTCTTGTTTTCTCGCTAATGTATCGTTCTTGTGGATAAGTATTTATTTACCATTCTTGTTTTCTTGCTAATGTATCCTATATATTTTGTATAAACCTATCACTATCACTATGACAGATTGGAACAATATCACGATCCTTCCAACATGCCTGAGTATTATCACTATGGCTCGAACTGAACATGTGAGTATTGTGAAATAAATCGACCTAAGTGTTATTGCCTCATTGGAGAGCTATAAAAGAACTTGTATTTGAGTATTGCAAAGTTTGCTAGTTGTTTGTTGCATGAGAACTGGAGTTTATGGTTGCATATGTATGTTGTATATTATTTTGGTGAACATATGTCGTGTGGATCAATTAATATTTACTATGCAATGTAAATTGAGCAATTTACAAATAATTCTTGTCAAAAGTTTTCATTTTTCTGTAAAAAACAGCGAAAACCGTTTGGTTTCGCGAAAAACAGGCGGTTTAGAGCGGCTTTTTGTCGGTAAACCGGTACAAATTCAAATTGATTTGAATTGTCCAAACCGGTTGGTTTTTACCGGTGGATACCGGTTTTCCCACCTAAAACAGTTTTGTAAAACATGCAACTGATTCACCAGGATCACTGTTGGTGTGCCAAGAAAACGGATGACAATGCACGACGGTGGAGGGGCTCCCCGCACTGTCCCCGTCCCTAGCTCCCCCACCCCCACCCCATCCCAAGACCCTCATCTTCTCCCACATCATACACTCACGGCTTCGTGGACGTGGGCTTCCTAGCTCTCACTCGACGCCCTCGCAACGTACCTCACCATGCTCCTCGTCGCACATTGGCCTCGACTGCTTCACCTTCCCCATCGTCGTCAAGTGTTGCAACGTGACGGTGTGGCTAGGTGAGGGCTACACTGCGCACATGACCGTGATCACGCTTGGCCTCGGCACCGATGAGTACACCACCAACTTTCATCGTGCTCTACACTAATGGAGGAGGCGGGCTAAAAACGAAGCCTGAGCACCACTGTGATTGCAGATAACAGTCTGTGGGAGATAGATATCATCCGGGTCCTTATGAATGAGCATAGAAACGTTGTTCCGACTTGTCTAGTCCAACCTCGAACGGGAGACGCTGTTCCGACTCGCCGGAGGCTAACCTCGGACGGGAGACGCTGTTGCAACTCGCCCGATGGTTTGCCTAGCATGGAATGCCCTCCGACCGCAACCAGACTGTATGAGATCGACCAAAGGAGACAAAGACTAGACGACCGAATCCTGCTCTCGGTAAACTTCGTCGTTACCGAGAGTAGAACTTTGTCGAGTGTGGTGCTCGGCAAAGTGCCGAGCACTCGGCAAAGAGCCAGATTCCGATAGTGGATCCCATGTCCCTGGGATTGATTGAGGCAAGCACCAATATCACAGCGGAGGTGAAACCGTGAAGTGTTTGCCTGTCTTGCCTGAAGCCGTGAACTCCCCTAATTATAGCCTCAAGGAGAGCTGCCAAGAGTGCTGAGGTTGGCCGCGTACGGTGAGGAGGCGAGGTCAAGCCCCTGTAGACGGTATGGCATGTGGTATGGGGCTTGTACTTGCTGTTCACTTATGCCCGGTGGAGACGTTCGATTCCTGTAGAGAACCAAGGCTAGAGCTGAGATGGGGAAGCTGCCCATGCCGTAGTGGTTGGTGCAGTGCTGAGCATGGCAAAAAGCCACTCGTCAGCTCCGCTGTTTCTGGTGACATTGGGTGCCTTTCTGTTGATAATATCAAGGCCGAAGCCGGGCTCGGGTGAGGCAGAAGTCCGCCTGAGGCCGTGACTGAGCCCGCACCAGGATTCATGGACGTGTGTGACATAGTTGAAGGAGTGGCATCCTGCGGGATTCGCGGGGAGCAGGTAGCCGAGGCCGGGCTCGGGCAAGGCGGAGTTTGTCCCGAGGATGAGGCCAGCTTCGGGTGAGGCGTAGTTTGCGCCCGAGGACCAGCCCGTGCTTTTATCGTATGTGTGTCCCATCAGGGGTTGGCAGGCGGCGTGGGGGAATAGTAGCTATTGTACTCAGACATACACCATCGTAGTTGGTGAAGGCCGATGGGATCGTGGTCTTGTCGCTCCTGTTCGCCTGCGACACTGCGTTTGGTAGGTATGCACATTGAATGCTTATATCTCTTGCGGCCTTCGGGTGAGACCTGCCTTGGAGTTGTCTTCCTTTGCCGAGATGGGCTCGGTTGAGGCGGAATCGATAGTTCTGGGAAGAGGGGACCTCGGCCGGGACAAGGATTCTTCTGAGTATGTACCTTGTCCGAGGGCAGGCTCGGGCGAGGCGGAGTTATGGGTGACCGCCGAGAGAGGCCTCGGGTGAGTCATGGTTTATACTTTATTGTCCTTGGGGAATGTGCGTGACGGTAACCTTGGGTTTAAGCACGATTAGGTATGTGATCCTGGTACCTCTAATTACGACACCCGACACTATTCTTACATCATTAGTGCAGATGAAATAAACGAGGAGTAAAAGGTAGAATTAATATGATTTAGTCTCTTTTAGTTATCCCTTGAGAGATTAGATACTACAACAATTTATTCCGTCTCTATTTTAGTCGTACTGTTTGGCAATTTAGTGACTAAATGAGACTGAAACGAAGGGACTAATCTTTAATCCGTCTAAACAAAAAGACCCTTAATAACACATATTCATCAAGTTATCTTTTTTTGAGAGGTCATTAAATCGATCTTACAACGAGCTTGCTGCATATCAAAGCATTGGATTGTGGCTTGAACTATAGACAAACAGAACAGTCGTGTGCACGGTCGTGAGGAGTACAAAGACATCAGAAAGGCGCGCGTGAGTTGTTCCAGCCATCATCGTCTTGAGTCCTCGGAGAGACGAAACATGCATGTGTGCAACAAGGAAAACCATCTTTTCCAGCCATCTATTATATATATATATCTGGGCACATACTGAGGACCAGACTGCACAAACACAAGTAGCTACTAGTATATATGATGCATGGATCGGTCTAAGCAATGCCCACATAGATCATTAGTATCAAGTGTTATTTTCTAGCTAGGGTTCCTACGTCGAAGTGCGTCCGCCTACTATAGCTCTGATGTTAGCTTCGCTCTGCTCGGCGGACCTTTTGCTAATCAACAGCCCTCTCACGATCAGTACGTTTGGCGAACTTACCGCCGTTACCGACGACGACGGGACGAACGGGTTAGCGCACTTATTAGCAGTAGGGCCGGCATATCTTCGAGAAGATCAACTAATTAATTTCCGGTTCTGCAGAAGGGACAATCAGCTAGCCTCGCTCGTGCGGGTGTGGAGCCCAGAGCTCGAGTTCATCACCACCACCATCAGCGGCTAGCTGCTCTCTCAGCTCCAGTAGTAGGTAATAATAGATAGAGGTCACTGATCAGAACAGTATTGAGGAAGAAGCTGAAGGAAGCTATCTACGGAAAGAGAGAAAAAGCAAGGTTTGCTAATGATCAGGTCGAGCCCACGCCGGACCACCCGCCGCCACGGCTTCACGACGTACGCTTCGTCCTGCCAGCCTCGGCGTGCGCGCCAGGATCGACGCAGCCTCTTCGATTCGCCACACAAATAGGCATTGTTTATTTGTCCTTAGGGTGCTAACATAATCGTCGTAGGTCGTCGACATGCTTCTCATTCAGCTCTCTGAATTCATCCTTTCTTTTGTTCTGTCACATATAGGTACCATATAGCTAGTTACATATTTGTCCTCGATCGACTGCTGCTGCCATGCATTTTATATATAGGTGACTGCATATGTTGCTTTGAGCCCTTACTCACGACCCAAGATATGCTCTTTGTCCAGTGTTCAGAGCTTTACCGAGAACAAAATGTTAAGCATTTGACAAAGATTTAACTTGCCGAGTGTCTATCTCGGCAAGCAAGAACACTCGGCAAACACTGACTTTGCCAAGAGTCAGACATTCGGCATAAAAACACACTTGAAAAATACATCTTTGCTGAGTGTCCAACTCTCAGCAAAATAATACACTCCACAAAGCATCGTAAGCAGCCAACGACAGCTGATGGCTGTTAACTATGCCGAATGCTCAAAGAAAACACTCGGCAAAGTTGTCTTTTTTGCCGAGTATCTTCCTCGAGCACTCGGTAAAGTTTATTTGTTTTTTTTCTATCCCTCCACCTCCAGCATTTTTGTGCTGTGTTCCTACAGTCTATGGACAAACATATGGAATTTTACCATATTTCTCAAATTGTTTGTTATATCTATTAGATTTAGTATATTTGATTGAATTTCTTCTGATAATTCAAATTTAAACTGCAAGTCACTCGAATAATGAAAAATAATGGATGCAAAAATAATATTCATGTTGTTGAGCATAAGTTGCGGTCTTATCCAGGAATAGACCATTAATTTCGAACATCATGTTTAAGAAACATGACCATGAACTTGCGGTTCAGTTTACAAATATATAAAACGCAAATAAAAACAGAAAATCATAAAACTTGTCAAGATGTCATAATATTATATGTAAAAGTTGTGATAAAAAAATTGACAATGTTTCGTAAAAGTTGTCACGTACGATGTGTATAAACCTAGTCGGCACCTTAAAAGTTTCATGATTTTATCACAACCTTTACGAAACGGTATAGAAACTGCGCAAGGGGACTTGTGGGGGCTTTTTTTGCTGAGTACCTCTGATCCAGTCACTCGGCAAAGGGCTTCTTCATCGCCACTCACTATCGTCACAACGATTTTAATTGTCGAATGTCGATCGGCACAATAGAAAATACTCGACAAAAACGTTGCCAACGTCAAATTTACCGAGTGATCTTTGCCAAGCATGACACTCGACAAATTCTTTGTCGAATGCATTTAATTGTTTTGCCCTGTGATTGTGGCACTCGGAAATGAAGTCATCCCCGTGTAGTGACACAGGGTATATTTGATCCATTTGGACAAGGGTGGACATCGAAATATACTGGTCGGTCGGTCCGGCCCGGATGTGGATCGTCGTCCAGGGTGTGCCCTACACCCGTACTAGCTACTGCTATGAGCTACGGGGAGGGGGAGGGGGAGGGAGAGGGAGAGGCTATACGACTACACGACTGCGGGCCTGCTGTGCATGGTGCATGTGGCATTTTGCAGAACGAACCGAGCTGAGTGAGTGGTGTTTCCGCCACCCAGCAGAGAACTCCAGCTAATTAAGCTAGCTTCCACTTCCAGCGGCACCGCCGCACCGGCCCTCTCTTCAGCACCATCGATCACCACCGCCGCCGTGTGTAATATATATAGGTGGGCCGTGGGCGCAACTCCGCGTACCACCCCGTTGCATTTCACTCCACTCCATCCCACGCCGCGCTCCCGGAGCCCCGGCCAGCGCGTCTCTGCCTGTCCCTCTCCCCGTCTCCCTCCCTCTCCTGCGAGAGTGCTAGACAGAGACGTGCAGACCGGCCGGGGACCACCGGCGCCTCACGCGCGCGAGGTGAGTGACGACGAGCGAGCGAGGCCGATCGAGGAGGAGCTGATACTGCTAGCGCAGTCGATCGCGCGCGGGGGCGGGAGGTCGCTGTTGGTGTCTGGTGGAGGTGGTAGCGGTTACAGCGGGGGAAAGGAACGCGGGCGGCCGGCCAATCGGGAAAGGGCACAAGCAGATCCAGGCGTCCCAGGATTTCTGCGCCCAGACTTTGCCCGCAATCCACCGGCCGGGTCCTCGTGCGCCGTCAACCCGGCATCCGCTAGCTCCGTCTCCGTGTCGTCCCTCTCCCTCTCATTCCCCGGCCCGTCCGCGGCGATCGCTCCAGTGTGGTATATAAAGCGGCGGAGGCGACCTACAGATTGGCGGTAAGCCCCGAATAACCAACCATACATGCACATGTTCTTCCGATCCCCTCCCATCCTCAGCTTTAATTTAGCTGTGTTCTATCTCCGTGCGCGTGCATCCTGCTGGCCGCGTGGATTTTGTATGAGTACTCAGTCTACTGACTGGGTGACGGGTTCCTAGTTGATCGCCTAATCAGTCTCGTCCGGGCCCCAATTGCAATCAAGCTAGAGGGTTTTGGCGAGGTGCATGGCTACTGTCCAGGTGAAGGAGAATCAAAGGATCGAGCTGTGAGTTATTTGGGAGTGTGTGCTCTGATAAGGTCATTGGCTCTCGGTGCACTCGATCTGAGCGAACTAGATTTGGAGCAACAAGCTTGGTGAGGTTTCGATCACCAGCGTTCATTTGTTCATATATATACACTGCACTGTTCTTCGTTTCTTCCATTTGCTCAGTTGTTCTTGGATCGTTGTTGCTGTATAGTACAGTGCCACACACAACACTGCCTGTTACCTAGCAATACTAGCTAAGGGTTCACAATGTTGGAAAAGGGGAAAAAAAATTCGGCCCCACCGAAAAAACATGAAATTTCAGATATTCTAGGCCAAAGGCAAATAAATTTATATTTTTAAAAAACAAAAATGCTATTATTTCTCTTAAACAATGCCAATTTCGGAAATATATTTTTTTCGGATCCCATCGAAATCAAGGAAATTTCGGGAATTTCCAATCGAAATTGTGAACCTCTAGGTTAATGGTTTGCATTCTTTGAAGAACCTAAGGGGTTTAGTCCAAATTCCTGTTTGAAATTTCGAACCATATATATTTCTTATGAATTTTCTAGAGACAACTTCCAATGTTTGAAGGAACAAAATTCTCTTTTCTTTCTTTTGTTTTTCTCGTTAGCGTGCCTCCTTTTGTTTCATGGAGGTTTTGTTTCGCTTGAGGCTGACATATTAATAGGTTATTTTATGTCAGAACGGATCCTCTGTAAACGTGTGTGTGCCAATAATGTGTGCTCCTTTTTCTTTTCACAATTTGGAAGCTAAGGTACTATACGTTTCAGTGTATTTTCCTGTGTCCAAACATTCCTTAAGAATTAATTTATTCTTTTCTACAACTACGACTTAGCAATATAATCTATCGTCATACGGGGCAAAGAAATATCGTTTGCGCTATATAAGCATATTCTTGTTGTTTAGATCATATATTGGTATGCATTTCTTTCAGCACAAAGGTCCGCATGTGCTCTAAGCTAGCTTCCTTGGCACAAAAGCAACCAAGAGAACCAATGAATTAATCTGGTAATCGTGTACATGATGAAAGCATGTCCTTTTTATCTACTGCCATGATTGCTCACTTTTTCCTTGAAAATATCATCCCAGTGGAAACATGAAACAAAACTATTCTGATCTGTCTGTTGGAAACTGAAACATGCATGTACCCACATGCATATATCTTCAACCAGTACCGAAGCTGAATACATAGGGGTGGTGTAGCAAATAAATTTTGGGATAATGCAATGATATTGGACTTTCTATATGTACTGTATGCATGCTCAGAGTTGAAACTATTAGGGTGTGTTTGGTTTGAGGAATGAAGTGATCCATCTTCTTCTCACTCCTCACATTTTTATTTGGTTTATTGAATAGAATGAGTTGGTCCATCACCACCTCATTTCTCATAAGCTAATAATTAGTATATACATGAGGAGTGAGTTGATTCCACCAAAATTGATGAAATAAACTTATGATGCATCAGCTCATAAAGCATTGGGTGACTCCACAAATCAAACACATCATTAGATTTTGTGCTCATGATATGCGCCAACTGTGCTTCAAACTGGGGCCTGTATATAGATCACTGGGGCTGTATAGCTAGACACGGTTCTGTACATCATGATCATGGGCTTTATATGTGTGCGCCCACCCTGGATATAAGATGACTACCATGTACATATATATGATTTGGGTGCTAAGGTTAGTTATTAATATGTAGCATTGCCTTTTCTCTATCAGCATTATTAAGGGTCTTTGTTTAGATTAGTTAGAGCTAGTTATTAGTCGTAGAGAGTCGAGACTATAAATTAATCTAAACTAATTAGGATTTGTCAGCTAGTTGGCTAATAGCTAAAAACTTGGCTAAAAAATTAGCTCACACATTAACATCGTCTGAGCTAGGGCTAAAAATTAATCATATGCATCCAAATAGGCCCTAACTTAGGGCATGTTTGTTTTAGCTTTTTTTGCTTATCCTGGCCACTAGAAGCTGTCGCGGACTACCAGACGCCCAGCTTTTTAGCGCGCTTTTATGAGATTCACTTTGGTAAAAATCAACTAAAATCAACGTAAAAACACAATCGATTGAGTTGTCGTGATAGAAGGAACCCACCATTTTTAAGATCCTAAACCATATAGACTAATTTATCTTTCTCTGCACGTAATCCCTACGATACTTATATTCTCCCCACAACCAGATTTTCAGAAGAAAAAAAAACCCGTTAGAAAAAAAAACTGAACCAAACAGGTACTTAGGGGGCGTTGAGATTGTTTGAAGTATATTACTTGTATCACCAAAAATAGTCTTAACATCAGTAGCAAACAGTCTTAACACCAGTAGCAAATATTAGCATTGATGTGCCATTTAGTCTTTTTTAAGAGGAAATAGGAGGGGGTGCACCCCTACTGGAATTTATTCAAAACAGTAAAGAGCTAGTACATCAACTTATGAAACAAAGAAAGGATAAAAATAAAATAAGCAAGATTACACAGATATTTATGGACATTGATAATGAGAGCCTTGTAAGTTTGCTTTGCTCTAAGAATAACTTGAGCAGTCTTCCCACCTACATTTACATACCTAGGACGGGTGAACTGCCTGGGCCAGGCAGTGATCCCAGGCGTAGGATTTTGAGTGCCTGAGAGGGATTCAACCAAACAGGCCCCTAGTGTATATGTTGGTGCTAATAATTACATAGCATCATTGCTTATTCTATTAACTTAGTCCCTTGCACACCCCCTTGTAAGCAGGCGTTAGGATTGTTTAAAGTATTTATTTGTAGTCAACGACTATTATACAAGCAGTCCTTCTGTGCAAGTGTGCAAGCAAACCATCTGATCAATTATATTATTTTTTTTTGAAGGGTCAGGAGGGGAAAACCCCTACTGCGCGTTTTATTAGAAAGCGAAAAATAAAGGTTAGGACCTGGTACTTTTACATTCAATAAAAAACGCGAAAAGGAAAGAGAGAACTACTCCTATGTTTGCCACAAACTTAGCCAATTCGGGATTGAGGTGTCAAATTCTCCCCGCGCTCTGTGGATGATTAGTCGCAATTCTCTACTAAATTCCTGAGAACAGCGGGGCACGGAGGGATCTTTGTTTGAAAACAGCAACTCGTTTCGGCTTTTCCAAATGCTCCAAGTCATAAGAATAATGATCTCCATAGGGAAGGGAACGTTGAGCTGGTGCTTGAGGTTCACTGATGCCTCTTCAGGATCAGAAATTCTGGGCGGGGTAATGCCAATTGAGTTCCAGCAGGCTTTTGCAAAGTTGCATCTGAGGAAAAGGTGGCAAAGGGTCTCCTCTCTTTGCCAAATGCAGTTTTCGCAAGCGTAGGAATCGAGCTCCATGTTTCTCCTTCTCAACATATTCCTGGTGTTAAGCCTGTTTTTGAGCCACAACCAGTAGAAGACTCTATGCTTAGGCTGACATTTACTTTTCCAAACAAGTCTATAGATAGGATGAGTCTGTATCTGGCCCATGAAAATTCTGTAAGCTTTTTGGGGTGAGAATTTGTCCGACCCCCAAATGTACTTCCATCGGTCGTGAGCATTATTTAGAACAATTTGCTCCCAGGACCCTTTGAGCACCAGAAATTGATCAAACGCTTGATCAGAAACAGGCAAATGAAAAAGCTCATGGAACTGCTCATGATCCTTGGCCTCATTGATAGTCATTTTTGAGTTTTTGGCAAAGGAAAAAAGCTCTGGGAAAATATGCCTCGGGATGCCCTGACTCCACTGATCATCCCAGAACGAAATTGAACTGCCATTGCCAATAACGGGGATAGCCAGCCCTTTGAAGTTTGGCAGAAGCTTTACAATGCTCTTCCACCAGAAAGATCCAACTCTTCTATTGCCAGGAAGACCTCGAGTACGATAGTAATTGTTCCAAATCAGATGGACCCATGGTAAGTCGCTGTGGTTGAAAAATTTGTGCAAAAACTTAATTAGAAGAGCCTCGTTTTGTGATTCTAAGCGAAGGACTCCCAGTCCACCATTCACTTTCCTCTGAGTGACCGAATTCCAAGCAATCAGAGGTGGTTTCCTGGAGTTGATGTCATTCCCTCTCCACAGACAGTGCTTTCTGAAAATATCAATTTCCTTAATGATGTTTTTAGGAATCTTGAGCGTGCACATGAAGAACATTGGAAGGGCGGAGAAGACTGAATTTACCAATTCCAAGCGCCCAGCCTGAGACAAAAAGTTTGAAGAGCAAGACAGCCTCCTCTGAATCCTCTGAATAAGAGGAAGATAGTGCTCCTTCCTAGGCCTCACCAGGCCCAAAGGCAAGCCAAGATAGGTGAATGGCATCTCGCCAATCTGACAATTGAAGGTACGGGACAAGATCACCATTTTATCCGGAGGCACGTTAATAGGGAACATACTTGACTTGTTGTAGTTAACCTTCAGGCCAGTAGAAGAGGCAAATGAGTTAAGGATTGCCTTGAGGAAAAAAAGTTGCTTAGGGCATGCCTCCAAGATCAGTAGGGTGTCGTCTGCATATTGAATAATCGGGAAATCCTGCTCACCAATATCTGGCAAAGGTAGCTTGAGAAGATTCCGCATCCTAGCTTTATTGATGATGCTCTGAAGAAGATCAGCTGCCAGGACAAACAACAGGGGTGAAAGAGGATCACCCTGCCTTACCCCTCTCCTGCACTGAAAGGGTTTACCAGGAACTCCATTAAGTAACACCGATGAAGTGCCGGAGTGAAGGATGCTCCGGATCCAGTTGACCCACTTATGGCTGAAACCTTTGTGGATCAGAACCTGGATAATCAACTCATGCTCAATCATGTCAAAGGCTTTCTCGAAATCGAGCTTGAGCACAATGATCTCTTTTTTTGAGGAGTGACAAAGGTGAATATATTCCAAGGCCCAAGCCAAGCAGTCTTGAATGGACCTTCCCTTGATGAAACCATACTGATTCTTGTGAATTAACCGGGGCATGAGAGGTTGCAGTCGGTTTGCCAACAGCTTCGTTAAGATTTTCATACTATTGTTTAGAAGAGAAATTGGCCTGTAATCCCCCACCTTCATAGGAGTCTCAATCTTTGGGATCAAAACAATGAATGACCCGTTAATACTTCTGAGGCAAACCTGCTCATGGAAGAATTTATCACACAGATCATAGAAATCAGGGGCGATGACGTGCCAGCATAGATACAACCATGATTTGTTAGGGGTTTTTTTGTAAATATTATTGAGCTGGTGGTGAAAGAGTTTAAGTGTTAAATGTGACCTACGGTTGGATCATGATCTAATGGATTAGACGGTTTGCTTGCACGCTTGCACAGAAGGACTGCTTGCATAACCGTCGTTGCCTTATTTGTATCGCTAAAAATAGTCTTAACAGCACAGTAGCAAACCTTATTAGCAATGATGTGTCGATGTCATGCATGCTAATCTTGGCACACATTTTACATACCTAGTACGTTGGTGCCAATAACTAATTTTCTCTCCTACTATGTCTTCTTATCTTATATATCAGCATCATTGGATGTACATACTATAGTAGGGCCTAGGGCGTATGACACACAAGCAAAGCAATTAAGCAACCTATATATACCTGTTAGGGCTTATTCGGTTATTCCTACACCATATGGATTGGATGGGATTGAAAAATTTTAGTAGACAATATGACTTGCTATGGATTTAAACCCACCCAATCCCCTCCAATCCACATGGATTGAGATGAAACCGAACAAGCCCTTACGTGGCTTTATTTGACCTAGTTTAACTGCTTGGCATGCTTATTGCTAATGAAACCTTGTGCTGAATCTGTCAGGTTGCGGCAGTTACTGGTGGGGATCCACTGAAAGGATGGACACTTTCTCTCATGTTCCACCTGGATTCCGTTTCCACCCCACCGACGAGGAACTCGTCGACTACTACCTGAGGAAGAAAGTGGCGTCCAACAAGATCGACCTTGACGTCATAAAAGACGTCGATCTGTACAAAATTGAGCCTTGGGATCTCCAAGGCAAGAAATAAATACATTCCGAAAGCAAGTAGTTGATGCAATGGAGTTGATAGTAGACAGTTACATGCATATATACACGTGCTGCTAATTAAATATTAGACTCACAATGATCAATATATTGGCATCACACATGCATTTGGAATGGGCAGAGAAGTGCAAGATTGGGATGGAGGAGCAGAACGATTGGTACTTCTTCAGCCACAAGGACAAGAAGTACCCGACGGGCACTCGCACCAACCGGGCGACCACCGCCGGCTTCTGGAAGGCGACGGGGCGCGACAAGCCCATCTACACCAAGAGCTGCCTCGTCGGGATGAGGAAGACGCTCGTCTTCTACAGGGGCCGCGCGCCCAACGGCCACAAGTCCGACTGGATCATGCACGAGTACCGCCTAGAGACCACCGAGAACGGGACCGCCCCTGTACGTAATAAGCCTGCCTGCTTGATGCATGCCTAGCTGAACAACAGATCTCGAGCATGCCATTCAGGCTGACAGCATTTGCTTCTTCTTGTTGCCCGTCGAATAATGGCGGTTCAGGAGGAAGGATGGGTGGTGTGCAGGGTGTTCAAGAAGCGAGTGGCGACCGTGCGGAGGATGGCCGAGCCGTGGTTTGACGACCACGTCGCCGGAGGGTTCATGCCGGACCTTGTTGGCTCGGCGCCGAGGCAGCTGATGCACCACCACCCAAACGCCGTAGCGGCGGTGTACAGCGGCCAGCAGCAGCTCTACCACTGCAAGCCGGAGCTGGAGTACCATCACCTTCTGCCCAGCCAAGACGCCTTCTTGCAGCAGCTCCCACAGCTGGAGAGCCCCAAGCCTCCTCCCGCCTACATCGCCGCCCAGGGCAGCTGCAGCCTCCAGTCCCCCGACGATGCTTCTGGGTACACCGCGCGGCAACTGCCGATGACGGAAGCCGCTTACATGGACGACTCGGTCACCGACTGGAGAGTGCTCGACAAGTTCGTCGCGTCTCAGCTCTTCAGCCACGGCGGCGATGACACAGCGAAAGAGGCCGCTTACTCCAGCCCGGCGCAGGCATTTCAGTCTGAGAACAGGCAGCCGGAAGAAGCACTGGACTTCGCCTCTACATCTGCCTCTGGGGACGGCGAGGCGAGCATGTGGAAGTAGCTACTACACAACGTACATGAATCCATTGGAAGCCCTATACAATTCATATATATAAAATATGCCTCCCACACCTGATTTAGTGTACAAATATGTATCATGCAATGCGTGTCATGGCACATGAAAAATCTCCATATGCATAATAAACATGTAACCGAAGTGGTTATATATTATTATTATTATTTGACATCAGGTTTCAGGACCTGATGTTAACAAGGTAGCTAGCTGAAAGCTGAAGCTAAGGAGGGACTTCAGCAACTGACCTGACAATTTGTACAAACAGTCAAGCTGTCGATGGACGTCTATTTGTGCGGTTCATCCAGAACGGCAGCTCTGGTTGCTGCCGATGCATCAGCAATGTTTGTGAAAAGGAGTGCAAAGTTTATTTGCTGAGACACTCCTCTGTTGAACTTCTGCTTTTGGCTATGTTGGCTTTAGAACAAGGCAGGGGCCACTCCTTTCAAGCATGAAGCACATGATTGATATGATCTATTTTCGTATACATACTATGCTATACATGCCATTCAGTACTCAGCGTGCATATCTCATCTACATCCTGAATTTTACCTGATTCCGTGTTGCAATGTTACAACAATGGCAAGAGGAGAAGAAAAACGACTTGTTTCTCTGCACTGTTCTTCTGCTCTTACTCAATCTCCAATGTATGTACACCATCCAGCGACCAGTTTCCATGTTGGATCAAACCTCTCAGCTTGCATCGCACATACCAGTAGCTGGATCACAGAAACCATCTCGGTCAAGAATCTTCTGTGGCGGGGCACTCAACAGAGGGGATGAAGGGCTCCCATATGCATTTCGACGGCTATTGCCACATCCTAGGCTTTTTCGAGTGCTCACCCCTGTCATGGGGTTGGTCCCACTTGCATATTTGCATAATGCCTGCAAAAAATAATATTAGAAATCAAGAGATTAAACAAGCATTGATCATAGAACCTGGCAATCTCCAAGAATAGCAGCATGGCATTGTCATTTAATTACGTACCTGTTTCTGTGATAGGTCAATAACAGCATCACTGAAGTCAGCACCTTCAATGATGGCTCCTCCAAGATCACTACGTGTGAGGACTGACCGTACAAGAACAGCATTTGTAAGGTTAGCTTCATTCAGAACCTGCCACAAACATACAATGTCTCAAAACTTGTTTGAACTGAAAATCTGTCAGGGAATCATGCATATCGACAACTTTCTAATATCAAATGCATAACAGGAAAATATACTCCAGTAGTTGCCATGGTATATTGCAATTTAAATGTTTAAATGGCATTTGCAGGTCTAACGGTGCAAGCATTAAGTACGCCACACCAGAACAAATATAAGATTCTATTACTACACCTGGTTCTTCATCTGGCTTGCCTTACATAAAACATAATTTGAACGGCCCAATGGCTAATGGAAGAAGATTCTCAAACTAATAGTTCACCCCAATGTGAAACTGGAGCTCAGAAACACACAGAAACTGCTCGCTCGTCAGCAACAGTGGTCAACAACTGCTTCCTGACAACTATCCCTGTTCACAGTTAGGTCTTAAACCATTGAACATGCCAATCCAAACCAGACGGACCAGTAGAAGCAGTTTCATGGGTTAACCGGTTTTCTGGTTTGAAACCCATATGTGAGCGCACTGGTTAGGTTTGACTTTGACATGGGTTATAAATCCAGCAAACCTGCTCAAACATACCAATCTGTGCATATGCTCATGGCATCAGACACATCCGTATATCATGGCATGATAAATTCAGACGTGCAGCAAATGGCAGAAAAGCGAGAGGTTGGGCTCAAGCATTACCAGGCAAACAACAAAATGAGTAATCGTCGACTAAGTGGCCAAGTGGGAACATCACTGCAGGTGAGACAATCATCAACAGTGGTGCAGATCTAGATGAGGAAGCGCAGAGTACAGCGTATCATGGCAAGCAGGGAGGTACAGATAGGGAGGTACAGATAGACGACACAGGGCCAATTGTGCAGGACCAGGGCTGCCATCCATGCCAAAGGT
Source organism: Zea luxurians (assembly GCA_029449295.1). NCBI lineage: Eukaryota > Viridiplantae > Streptophyta > Magnoliopsida > Poales > Poaceae > Zea > Zea luxurians. Next base: position 8,708,047 of record JAOPSE010000083.1, on the reverse strand, counting down.
TCTGTTTCCTTTTTTTCCTTCAACATGCAGGAGAGTTGTGCACCTTTTATATTAAGTGCTTGTTTGGTTCCATGGGGATTGGAGGGAATTGAGGGGCATATAATATCTTGCTAGTTAAAAATGACTAGTAAGGGATTATATATCCCTCAACCCCCTCCAATCCCCATGCAACCAAACAAGCCCTAAAGAGAGAAAAAGATGAGGAGTGAAACCCCTGACAAGGAAACCTACTTATCTCCACTAGGAGATAAAAAACACATAGGCTTATCACCTGACACAAACACAATAGCACGACCATTTTTTAGATTATAAAATTCTGCCTCCAACATCCACGAATCAATGAGTACAGCCGTTCAATATAGGCCCATAGTACCTAGACTATACTTTACCACAAGGTAATACAAAATTTAAGGTATGCAACTAAGAAATAAGAATTGAGTCTCAATCCTATTGTGCTTTCGCTAGCCAACTTGTCGAGGAATTCCAGCATCAAAATCTCCAATTCAACAATCAACCGTAGTCCTCTAGTGATGTGTTGTGCATCTGAACAAAAGTTGACGCACTAGAAAGAAGCTTTGCCAAGCCTCCCGCCCTCCTCATCCGAACTAATCCTCCTTCCAGCAGCCAAAAGTGAGAACTTCACTCTGATCTCTTAACACCAGCTAGCAGTCAGGAGACGAGCAGGAAGGATGCCGAGTTTCTACAAGAGCATGACCATACCATGATGACAATTTACTCAACAACCTCCACACGACCAAAGAATAAATCCTGAAGTTTCCAAGCTCCAGCAAAACATCACACCCACAGCTCTTCATTAAATAACTGTTGGGCTGCCGGCGGTGATGGAGACGCATCATAGAAAACACATCTATTACTGAGATTCCATAGGGTCCAAGGTACCAAGATCATAGCACATTAGCACTATTGAACCCCTTTATTTGAGGCCTTCCATTTTTCTGGCTAGCTTTCCTCTACCAAACAGCAAAGCACTCATCATGGCGTCTAGGTGAAGTGTGCTGAAGGCAAACAAGGGCCAGCAAATTCTGCCACAATTGGCTGGCAAAAGCACAGCTGGTAAGAATATGTTGCACCGTCTCCTCTTGACCACGAAGAACACACCAGGGATGTGCAAGCCCCCATTTTGCTAATTGAACTGCTGTTCAACACCGTTTTGCTAAACGAGCTCAAGTCCTGATATGGCCATTAGCTACTGTCAGGATCACTATCTTAACTTTCTTCCGTTAGTTCATTCAGTTTCTTCAGAAAGGAAGCTTCGACGACCAAGAGACGAGGCTGTCGCCAAGGAACACGGCGTAGCCCGAGGTGGACCGGCGCGTGTCGGGACAGCCCGCCCAGTCGGCATCGGTGTAGACGCGAAGTTCCGTGGCGGAGGACCGGCGTAGAAGGAGCCCGAAGTCGAGAGTGCCCCGCAAGTACCATTGGATCCGCTTCAGCGCGGTGAGATGCGGCTCCCGAGGGTCGTGCATGTGAAGGCACACCTGCTGGACGGCGTAGGCGATGTCGGGCCTGGTGAAGAGGAGGTACTGAAGGGCCCCGGCAAGACTCCGGTAGCCGGTTGGATCGGCGACCGGGGGGCCGGCGGCGGGGAGTTTGCCCTGCGTATCCACGGGAGTCGCGCAGGGCTTGCATTCAACCATGCCAGCGCGTTCAAGGATGTCGACGGTGTACTGCCGTTGGTGGAGGAACAGGCCCTGGGGACGGCGCTCGATGGTGACCCCCAGGAAGTGGTGGAGCGTCCCGAGGTCCTTCATCGCAAACTCCCGCTGGAGGCAGGAGATGATGCGACGCAGAAGCTCGAGGGAGGAGGCGATGAGGACGATGTCGTCGACGTAGAGGAGGAGGTACGTTGTATCCTAACCGTGACGAAGGATGAACAGGGACGTGTTCGACTTGGCCTCGACGAAACCCTACGAACACAGGAAGGTGGTGAAGCGACTGTACCAAGCCCGGGGTGCCTGCTTGAGGCCGTAGAGGGACTTGTTGAGCTTGCAGACCAAGTCGGGTTGAGCAGGGTCGACAAACCCAACGGGCTGGGTGCAGTAGACCGTCTCCGTCAGGGTGCCGTGGAGGAAGGCGTTTGTCACGTCGAGTTGGTGGACCGGCTAGTCCCGAGCCAGTGCCAAAGTCAGAATAGTCCGGATGGTGGCAGGCTTGACCACCGGACTGAAGGTCTCGTCGTAGTCGACCCCAGGGCGCTGGGTGAAGCCCCGGAGCACATAACGGGCCTTGTACCACTCCAGGGACCCGTCGGCGTGCAGCTTCAGCTTGAAGATCCATTTCCCGGTGACCACGTTGGCACCAGGGGGAGCAGGCACCAGGTCCCAGGTGTGGTTGGCCTAGAGAGCCTCGTACTCCACTTCCATGGCGCGCCGCCACTGTGGGTCGGCAAGCGCACCACGGACAGTCGTGGGTACCGGCGGAAGAGCTGAAGAAGAGGTCGCAGAGAGAATCAGGCGATCAGGTGGCCGAAGGACACCGGCCGCGCGGCGGGTGACCATCGGGTGGATGTGTCGAGGATCACGGTGGACGACGACGGGGTGATAGGTCGGGACCTCGACGCGAGAACGAGCCGGGGTACCGCGTCGACCACGGTGCTTGTATGTCTGGATGGGGTCGGTGTAGTGAGACGGCGGAGCGGGGAGTGATGAAGCAGAAGGCGCCGGTGCCACACCGAGCTGTGCGGGAGACGGAGGGGACATCAAGGCCGCATGTGGCTATGCAGGGGAGGGCGGTGCAGACAGGGCCGCGCGAGGCGACTCAGGGAACGTCGAGGCCGCACGTGGCTGTGCGGGAGTGGGCGGCGCAGGCAGGGTCGCGCGAGGTGACTCCGGGAACGCCAAGGGGTGGGTGGGGGTGGCGGCGGCTGGAGGCCTAATACCATGTGAGAGAAGAGTATTACAGTGCAAACCCTAACAGCTACAGTGATAAAGACCCCTAGTGGGCTGTGGGCTAGGCCCATATACACAGATAGCACGGCTGCCCCTTCCCCTCTCCTCTGCCGCCGGTGAGGCCTTCCCTCCCCTCTCTCTCTCTTACCACGCCACCCTTGCTCCCGTCCATCCGGTCGTCGGAGCGCTGCCGGGCTTTCCAGCGCCCATGGTGGCTCCTTCTCCAGCGACCGGCGCGCCGCCGCCGCCCCTCCGGCGGCCTACTTCCCCACGGCTGGCGTGCCGCCTGGGCCCGCCGCACCTTTGGCGTCTCTCTCCCCTGCGGCAGGGGCACCGCCGACCCTCCCCTCCATGGCCAGCGCGCCGCCGGCAGTCCTTGCACCCCCTCCGGTCTCCTCCTCATGCCCCGTCGCTGCTCCCATCTCGCCGTCGGGGCACGCTTTCGTCCTCACCGCTACGCTGCCCCCACTGCTGAGCCACCCCCGCCGGCGCCGACCCAATCGACCACCCTCGCGGCCGCCCCTGGCCCCGATGGGTCCCGGTCGGCTCTTGCATTCTCCCTGCCGGATGTCGCCCTGCTTCGCTCCCAGATGCTGGCGTCGGGCTTTCCACATATTCCTCTCGGCACGACCGGCGGGGCCCCCGTGCGTGGCTACCCCCTGCCGACCACTGTCTACAGTCAGCCGTCTGCCATCACCTCCTCCCTGCGCACTCCTTCGGACGACGCTGCTGCCATTCTCGCTGCCACCCGGGCGGCCGTTACGGCTGCTCGCCAGCGGGCCCAGGACGCCGCCTGTGCTCTTGAGCAGGAGCAGGCGGTTGTCGACGCCATTGAGCACCAGTACGCCGAGACCTACCGCTGTCTCGCTGGCAAGGGCGTGTCGGATGGCTCCCCCACATCCGCTCGCCATAGCGCCGACACCTTCGAGCCCGCGCCCGCCCCGGCCTCAACCCTTCGCGCTTCTCTTCATGCTCAAGCGGCGGCTCTCACCAGCATCCGGGCAACCGTCACCGACGTCCTTGCGCCGGACTCCACTCAGTACCCCCGGTGGCGCGATCAGGTCTTGCAGACCCTCCGCCGGTACGCCCTCGCCGACCACGTCCTCTCAGTGGTCCCTGACCCGTCAGAGGATTGGCTTCTGATGGACGAGGTGGTGCTCTCCTGGATTCATGGCACCCTCACGGCCGAACTTCAGGACATCGTTCGCGTACCGGACAAAACTGCTCACTGGATCTGGGGTGCCCTTGAGGCTCAGTTCCTCGACCACCGCCGGACTCGGATTCTGTACCTCGAGACCGCCTTTCGTCAGCTTGCTCAGGGCGATCTCTCTGTGGACGAGTACTGCCGTCAGATGAAGACGATGGCGGACACTCTTCGCACCCTCGGGGCCCCCATCACCGACGAGTACCTCGTGCTCAACCTCTTCCGCGGCTTGAGCCCTCGCTTCGATCGTGTGACGCCCATCCTCACCCGTATGAAGCCTTTTCCCACCTCTGCGGAGACCAAGAACGATCTGCTTCTCGAGGAGCTTCGCCTCTCCGCCACTGCGACCGCCGCTCCCGCCACGGCGCTCTACAGCGCTCCTCAGGCTCCCCCCTCTGCCTCCGAGGGGGATCCTCTTCTCCGCACTCCGGTCCCCTGCCACCTGAAGGCTCTGATACTATGTGAGAGAAGAGTATTACAGTGCAAACCCTAACAGCTACAGTGATAAAGACCCCTAGTGGGCTGTGAGCTAGGCCCATATACACAGATAGCACACATATAGCTAACAGCAACAAACTATGTTTACTGTCTTTTTCCACAAATTAAAAAGTGTTTATCATCTAATTAATGTAGTTACCGATGCCTCAGTCTGTAAAGAGGCTTAATCGAAGAACCCTAGTTCTGTAGTAGTAATCGAGTAAAGCAGTTGTCCTGTACTTGAATCCTTCAATCAGTTCAGTTATCTATCAGTTAAGACATTTCCCTCTCCGTTCTTCACTTCTGACTATTCTTTTCTTGTCAGATCACTCTGGTTCTTGATAGCTACACCAATGGCACTCCTCTCCCAAAACGGAGGCAGCAACCATGACGACATTCACTGTTTCAGCCAGCGAAGGTATATGTGGTGGGACTCGTTCCTGTGTCTGGCAGTGGCATCCTTGATTCCTCTCCTCTCCATGTCTTGCAACACCAGGTGTATGCATAAGGTTTAACCCAGTCAAACTGTAAAAGCCCAAATGAAACCAACCCAGCAATTATCAGCCATAAAACCATAGAAATCAGACCAATTCAGCTAATATAATTCAGGTCTTTTGACTAAGGTTGCATGAGTACCTAAAGGTTGGGTACTTGGGTACTCGGTACTCCCCTCTCAAGAAAAGGCTAACGGGACTGTGGGAAACCCTAACCTTGGAATAGGGTTGAGCAATGAATTAAAAGACTAGGTTAACTGGGCCAGACCCATTATAAGGGACGGGTATCTAACTGTTAAGGGCTCCAATGCCCAAGACAGCAGGGCCCCGACTACGGAGCTCGTAGTCGCGGTCAGCGAAGGCGCTGGGGATTTTGCCCGGTAACCCAATTGTGAAGGAGGTGAGATTGGAGAGGAACAATCTCTACTACTAATTAAGTACCTATAGTGGGCGCCCGCGCGATACCGCGGCTACGCCCTGCCTCGCCCCCGCGCTGCCACTGGGCCTGCACCCACGCCCCCCGTCTCCGCTCCGCCAGCCTCCCCCTCCATGCACCCCACTCGCCCGCATCCTGCACGGCAACCTCGCCCCCGCACTCACATCCCGCAATCCCCGCCATCGTCATCCCCCAGCCCGAAATCTCCTCCATTCGACACCACCCCGCCTCCACCACCGCCAGGACCCGCCGCAGGGCCCCACGTGCGCACACCCGACTTCGGGGAGGCGCTTCTGCATGGCTAGGTAAAGCGCTCCTCTACAAGGTCGAGGAGTAGGGTTGCGCTGGCGTGGACCTTGTCAGACCCGCGTACATCTAGGCGTAGCTCGATGTCTCCCCATCCCATCGTCCCGATGGGCGGCCTCCACACCACCGACACCACTCCCGGCGTGGCGCCAAGGGGAGGAACGACAGCAGTGCCAAAGCTAAGGGGAGGCACCACTGATCTTGTTTGTACCTCTTCCCTAACCGGCAAGCACGCCATGGCTCTAGGCACTTCTCGCCTCTCCGCTTCTTCGACCAGCGAGCACGCAACCGCGCCTCCCCATTGTGCAGTCGTGGTGGCTCCCTGAGTATAAATGCGGGCGTGCAGCAACGGGGACGAGCACTTGCAGAGGAGGGCGAAGTGTCGAGGCGGTTCAGTCTGTGGAGAGGAGGGAGAAGATGAGTCCATCTATGTTGTCATTGGTTGCTCCGCCACGACGCTAAAGCTCACGGTCGGTCACGCCCACGACGACAAGAATATGGGGAGGAGAGAGAAGAAGAGTCGGCGTGCGCAACTTGTACCTCGCCGACTCTGACGCCGACGTCGACGACCACCTCGACCTACAGCTCAAAGGTACGCTCTGCTCCTCTCCTCTCCTACCTTGATCCTCCTCGACCTGTATTGTTCAGTCTCAGTGTTGGTGACTTCTTCGTGTGTCCTGTTCCCCACATCCCCACGCTTACCATGAATCCCCCAGTTTCAGTCTATCACCAAGTATCTGATCCAATTAGTTCTTTAGCATGAATCCCCCCGTTTATGAAGCTTCAATTTGATAGGTATTATGAATCACTTTAAAAAACTCTACATCCTCCATGAAAATTATGAATCCCTCAGTTTCAATCTGCCACCAAGTATCTGATACAGGCATCTTGAGTCGCCAAAAACATTACAAAACCACATGTATAAGACCTTTTCAGCACATACGAATTATAAGAGGTAGCAGTCATTACAAACCTCCGGTGGGGTAGATTGGCTCATCCACATTTACAAGTACTCGGATAGACATCAATTAGTATTAGATAATATGGATTTCGGTCTCAAAGGTATGTTTCTACTATTAACAAACCTATAAGTCATTATAGATCAACTGCAATCAATTTATGAATAACAAATATTAAGTTATTTATTTTTGGTCTTATATCTTGGAATTGTAGCATAAACATCAGAGCTGAATAACACACCTGACATTCTCAGATGATTAAATATCAAACAAACACCAAGCAGTATTGCCTCAATGCCATCACACATAAATAAGCGTATAAGTGTTGGTGCAGTATAAAATATTGTCACTCCATATTTACCAATAATATCCCAACATCGGCTAGGATCAGGGAAATTTGGAGCCTAAGAGTTGTGTCTAAGAAAATAGACTACAAATTAGATATAGAGCAATTGCAAAATAACTAGCTGTATAACTGAACTTGTTAGTTTTGAGGCTACGTTTTTTCACTTCTGCTCATGTCTTACTTTTTCCTTCTTGTGTCGAGTTTGTCTACTGTACTGAGCATAGTGTATGTGTGTCTGTAGTGACTGTTTTGGTAATCACCTGTGCTATAAATACATATCATGGTTCAAACTTTATCCTTTTTGCAGTTTACAAGACTGTGAGGCCCAGCTGAAGCTTTCACGTCCAGACATATAGTCCCTACAGGGTACACTTTAGAACTCCTCTCTCATTTCAGTACTAAATGAATAACTGCTATGGATTAGTAAAAAATGTGAGTCTAGGCTAATATAGTTGAACTCCCTCTCTCTCATTTAAGTACTAGATGAATAATGGTTATGGATTGGTAAATATTGTGAGTCTAGGCTAATATAGTTTGACTTCTTGGATTCATCATACCAAGACAACATCTTCATCGTCAACTGTGTTCTTAACCGCTATTAGACCATCAACGACAACATCCTTGATTTGTGCGATGGTATGCTCATTAAGTCCTGAATATGCTAACCCCATGAATAAAAGACTCCTTTGGTGTCACATACTATGCTAAATAAAAAGAAGGTTTCACATAACTGTTGCACTAAATAATCATAAAATGGTGCATTGGTGCTAATTTGATGCAAACATGGAAGTGTTTCCTCACAAGCTGTGTACATGTCTCGCCATTTCCAATATCACAATGAACATACCATATTTATGAACTTCAGTTGCTTTCAAAAAACAATTACTAACTTTTTAAAAAAATAATCTCTATCTATTGGAGATCTATTTAGAGTTGTTCTATTCAGATTGTTTTATTACTCACAGTTCTAACTATATTTGACAAACTGAAGTCCTTATGGCAATCTGAAGTCTGCAACAACTATATACACATTGAAATACTTCGTTGTAATTGTATTTTGGTCTAATATAATTGCTTACCACAACATCTTTTTTAGGGATTTGGACACCTTCCATTAGTTGCAGCATCAACTGCTCAATCTGCTGCCAGTGTTGTCTAAGACAGCATAAAAGACTGCTTCGTCTCCTCCCCCTCCGTATACCTCTCCGGCCCAGGTATTGCTTATTCCATCAAATGCCCAATCTGCTACTGTTTTCACTTGCCATGTTTCGTATGCCTTATGCATGTTATTTGCTATGTTTCCTTCCTTGCACACCTCTAAATCTTGTATGTCAAACTGATATTTTAACTGTAAAAAAATTGGTCTTACAGTTTCCTTCGTTGCACACTTTCCTTTGTCTGATATTTAAAAGCTCAAAAATTATTTAACAGTACATGAACAGCATAATCAATGCCTACTTATGTGCAGATCATAGTATCAAAATTCATGAATGCAGTTTCGACTTGCAGGAGCAATGGGAGTGTCACCTTTTCTCATATTTGGGTGTGGTAAAAACCATCTGAATATTCTAAGGCAATACTTGGACTATATTTTTTAGCGCTTCTTCCCTCAAGCTGGCTGATTCTATTGGTTATGTTGTTTCTTATAAGCGATGTCTTAATAGCGACTGGTCCCATTGATGATTCAAATTATTGAAGGCTTGCGTTGTGATTTCGAAACAAATTCTTGAAGCCTCTTCTTGGACTGCGAATGGATGGAGTAGATGACTCCAGGTTTTCTGCTTAATCAATTGTTTGGTTGTCTCGATGGTCATTGTTTTTTCCAGGATGTCTCATTATGGTGTGTAAGGTGATGTGCAGCTCCTCCTACATCAGTGCAATGTAAACATAGGATGCTATCTGTTTTTTTATTAACTCGCTTTCGTCTCTGAACTAGATGATAAGTTGAACTGTACGATGCTGGTATAAGTTTCCTAACTCTGAAGGATACTCTTATTGAGTTCTTTGTTGAAAGGGAAGCATTGGGTTGCTAAGCTTCTTGATTGTTCTTCCACCTATATGTGTTTAGGTCTTTAAGGTATTAGCGAAATATGCGAAGTAATAAATATTCTATTTTCACTGTATAAATTTTACTCAAGAATAAGTTAGGTGTATACTCAATGGACTTTATTTCATTAATTAGTTGAATACATGAAGCTTAAAACTTATGTAAGACATGATCTAGCACCCAGTTAGGAACTATTGCACGTTGTACTCTCGTGCTATGTCTGATGTTGTTTTGAAGATGGTTCAACTCAATTGTATCTCTACAAAAATGGTTGCCATTGCTATATAAATTTTCCTTACCCTGCAAAGTTCAGATCATTTGTGTGCCGTCGCAACACACGGGCACTTTCACTAGTAGGAGAAAGAAGATAGGAAATTCTTGCTTGCCCTATTGAAACAGCCACCTGCTTTATATATAGCCAGGCCGGCGTAACCAACCCCTATTTATTCTCTATACTTATCTAAACAACTTCCTAACAACTTATCCCTATTTGCTAGCAGCGGCCAGCTCTGATCTGTTGCTGGCCGTGAGCTTATCTTCTAAACAAATCTCCTATTTTCTAGCTACTAGCTACTAGCAACCACCAGCTATTCCTGCGCCCTGATCTGCTGCTGGCCGCGTGGCCGACGTTGGTAGTGGTGACCCACATGACATCTCTCCCTCCCTCGATGAGCAGCTTGTCCTCGAGCTGGAAGCTAGGGTAGCGCTCGATAAAAGTGTCGGCGTCTTCCCACGTGGCTGATGCGGCGGGCTCTCCTTTCCAGTGAACCAGAAGCTGGCGGACACCCCGGGCCAAGCGGGAGCGTAGAACGTGATCCGGTTCTAGAACAGCAGCACCATTGTGGATCTGCGGTAGGGCCGGTGGGTCGGTCGGCGGCGTGCCCATGAATTTCTTCAAGAGTCCGACGTGGAATACGTCATGGAGGCGGGCGCGGGGTGGAAGCTCCAGGCGGTAGGCGACGTCGTTGATGATGGCGGTGATGCGGTACGGTCCGTAGAACCGTGGCTTGAGCTTCCCTGACGTGGGCACGTGTAGTGAAGAGGCAGCACGGTGGCGCAGACGAAGCCACACCCAATCGCCCACCGCATAGCGGACGTCTCGGTGATGGTTGTCGTAGAACCGCTTGTAGACGGCCTGGGCCTGCTCCAGGCGGTGACGTACGTCCGCCAGGAACTCGTCACGTTCCGGAATGTGTTTGGCGACTGTCGCCACCCTCATTTCGCCGGGCTCATACGAGCGGATGGAGGGTGCATCTCGGCTATAAACCACCCGGAACGGAGTGTCACAGAGCGCCAACTGGTAGGTGGTGTTGTAGATGTACTCGGCCCAAGGAAGCCAGCGTAGCCACTGTCGAGGTCGATCCCCTGTGAAGCAGCGCAAGTACATGGTGATGACTTTATTGGCGGCCTCCGTCTGGCCGTCGGCTTGCGGATGAAAAGTCGTGGTCATGTGCATCTTGGCTCCGGTGAGGCGCATCAGTTCTAGGAAGCAGCGTCCCCAAAGGTACAACGCTAGTGGCGCACGGCGAGGATTAGGTCGATAAGTTCGCGCTCATATGCCGCCAAGGAGCGATGTCGAGGAGCAACGGGCCGGCTGAAGAATGCCACCGGGTGCTGGTCTTGGAGGAGCACAACACCGAAGCCGTGTGTCGAGACGTCGCACTCCGCGTTGAAGGGCTGGCCGAAGTCAGGCAGTGCGAGCACCGGTGCTGTAGTGATGACATTCTTGAGTGCTGTGAACGCCTCCTCAGCCTCGGCTGACCAGGTGAACCCCTCCTTGCGGAGAAGAGCGGTGAGGGGCGCGGCGATGGACCCGAATGTCTTGACGAACTTGCAGTAGTAGTCGGCTAGGCCGAGGAAGCCGCGCACCGCTCGTGGGGAACGAGGGATCGGCCACTCGGCGACGGCTTGGACTTTGGCCGGATCCATGGCGACGCCTGCCGCGGAGATGACATGCCCGAGGTAGGAGATGGAGGTGACGCCGAACTCGCACTTGGAGCGCTTGACGGAGAGGTGGTGGTGGTGGAGGATGTCGAGGACAGCGCGCACGTGTCGCAGATGATCGGTCCATGTCCTGCTATAGATGAGGATGTCGTCGAAGAAGACGAGGATGAACCGGCGCAGGAACGGTCGCAGGATGTCATTCATGAGTGCCTGAAATGTCACCGAGGCATTGCAGAGCCCGAACGGCATGACCAGGAACTCATAGAGGCCGTCATGCGTGCGAAATGTCGTCTTGGCGATGTCGTCGGTGCGCATCCGGACTTGATGGTAGCCGGATCGGAGGTCCAATTTGGAGAAGAAACGACCGCCGCGGAGCTCGTCGAGCAGTTCATCGACCACCGGGATCGGGTACACGTCCTTCACCGTGATCGCGTTTAGGGCGCAATAGTCGACGTAGAAACGACATGTGCCATCGGCCTTCCGCGCGAGCAGTACCAGAGAGGAGAATGCCAAGGAGCTCCGTCGAATGATGCCCTGGTCGAGCATGGTGGCGCACTGACGCTCCAGCTCGTCCTTAAGCGCCACTGGATAGTGGTAGGGCCATACGACCACTGGCGCTGATCCCGGAAGCAGGGTGATGGCGTGGTCGCAGGAGCGGGGCTGTGGCATGCCCTTGGGCTCGGTGAAGACTGTCGTGAATGCGTCCAGGAGGGCCTGCATGAGATTGTCGCTCGTGCATGCACGCAGTGCTGGACTGGACGGTCCTACCTGCCCGCGCCAGCACACCTGATGGTCGCCGTGCCAGAAAGACATGGTCAAGGTGCCAAAGTCCCACAGGATGGGACCCAACGAGGCGAGCCACTAGGTGTCAAGGACCATGTTGTAGCCGGCAAGGGGTAGGATGAAGAAATCGGCGGAGAATGCCTCGTTGTTGATGAAGAACGGGACGCCACGGTACACGCCCGGGCATGGCACCCAGTCGCCGTTGGCCACCATGACGTGGAGGTTGCCGCCTTGGTGACGCGGAAACGTGGTGCGGCTGGCGGCTTCTTCGGCGATGAAGTTGTGGGTAGAGCCGGAGTCGAGGAGGGCGAGGAGGCAGACGCCACCCAGCTTGATGCGCATTTGCATCGTTTCGCTGGTGCGGATGCCGGTGATCACGTGCACCGAGATTTGTGGTTCGTCGTCGGTCGGAGCCTCCACGCTCGTGTCCGTCTCGTCTGTTAGACTACCCGTCTAGGGTTTGGGGTGTTCCCCATGTAATTACCATCTCACCCTCAATGTAATGGGTCAGGCCCAATTACTGAAGTCTATTAATACTACACCCAACCCTGTTTAGGGTTATGGGTTCACATTCCAACATCGTCGTCTGTCGGCGCCAGGTCGATGAGGAGGATGCGCTGGCTGACACGGTTGTGACCACGCCCGAACTTCTCGTTGCAGTTGAAGCACAGCCCCAAACGGCGTCGTTCCTCCATCTCGGCCTGGGACAGCCGCCGGACCTGGTGCCCCTCCACGGTCGCCGGAGCCTGCTAGCCTGCAGCTGGCGGGTGGGGAGCTAGCAGCGCCAGGCGTGGTGGAGGTGTTGGTAGAAGCCCCCGTTGTTGTAGATGTCGAGGCTGTGAAGCGAGGGCCGCCGCACACTGATCACGGAGTTCCAGCTTGCAGGCGAGGCTCATGGCGATGGCGAGTGATTGTGGGTTGTGGATCTCGACGTTGAGGCTGAGGGGGGGCTGTAGCCCGACGGTGAAAAGTTGCACCTTCTGGAGCTCTGTGAGCATGCCGATGCGGGGAAGGAGGGCCTCGACCCGCTCCTGGTAATCTGCGACTGCCCCCGTGCGTTTGCACGCCACGAGTTCATCGAGTGGGTTGGCGCGCAAAGGTGGCCTGAAGCGTGTGTTGAGCAGTTCGACGAAGCGCCTCCAAGACGGCGTGCCTTCTTCGCTCTGGATCTGCATAAACCATATTTGGGCGCCATCCTCCAGATTATAGGAGGCCATCCATACCTGCTCATCGGCCGCGATCTGTTGCTGGAAGAAGTATGATTCACACCGGTTGATGAATGCCAGGGGGTCGGACTTTCCGTCGAACTTGGGGAAGTCCATCTTCTGGAAACGTGGTGGACGATCGCTGTGGTGGTCGGCTCCATGCGTGGTGCGGAAGCCGGACGCGGATGTGTCGGTGGGGCGTTGTTCCAGTGCGTCGAACTTGGCCTGCAGCGTCTCGACGGTTGCAGTCAACTTGGTGATGAGGGCTACGAGGTCTGCTGTTGATGGCGCGGCCATGGTAGTTGGTGTGGCGTGTGGGCTGGGCGGATGTGGGTCAGAGGATCGACTGGATCGCGATACCAGGTTGTCAAGGGCTCCAATGCCCAAGACAGCAGGGCCCCAACTATGGAGCTCCAGAAGTCGGACACGTCCCTCTTCAACTACCAGCGCGGCGACGACACCGTCTACCTCCTGCTCTACGTCGACGGCATTGTGCTCACGACATCCACTGTCGACCTTCTACAGCGCACGATCGTCGCCCTTTAGCGGGAGTTTGCGATGAAGGCCTGGGGCCCTTCACCACTTCCTCTGCATCACCGCCGAGCACCGGCCTCAAGGCTCTTCCTCCACCAGTGCCAGTACGCCATCGACATCCTAGAGCGGGCTGGCATATCCGACAGCAAGCCCTGCTCCACGCCTGTCGACACTCAGACAAAGCTCTCTAAGGATGACGGGCACTCGGTCCCTGACGCAACGTCCTACCGGAGCCTGACCGGTGCCCTCCAGTATCTATCCTTCTCCAAGCCCGACATCGCCTACACCGTCCAGCAAGTGTGCCTGCATATGCACACCCCGCGGGAGCCCCACCTAACCGCTCTCAAGCGGATTCTATGCTACCTCTGCGGCTCCCTCGACTACAGCCTCCTACTCCGACCCTCCCTGCCTTCCCGACGTCGGAGCTCGTGGTCTACACCGACGCTGACTGGGCTGGCTGTCGAACACACGTCGGTCCACTTCCATGTTAGCTCACAATATATACACAACATATTCAGTTTTTCATTTTAAAGCTTCCTTATTGTCTCACACTTTCACTCTACTATCTCATCCTACAACCCCTGAAACTCTGATCTGTCAAAGAATTAGGTTTATCCATGTTATTCAAATATTTGCTGAAAGGACACTAGAAACAAAGGAAGACAATGATATAAGTATTAGAACTCAAAGTTAAGATAACATTCCAATAATTAATCAACTTGGGTCCTATTGTGATGTCCTTTATTAACCTCAAAAATCAAGAAGGGTTATCACCATAATTTATTACTACAGAAAAAGGGAAAACATAGGGTCAACCTTTAAAGTTGACCTAGAATTTAGATGTGTAGTTATGTATGCTCCATCTATGCCTATAATCACTGAAATATGGCCCACATATTTCAATAAACATAAAAAACACATGCATTTGGGGGGGGGGGGGGGGGACGAGATCCTCTGATGTGGGGAGAGGGCACTGCCGCGTGGCCCCCGCGTGCGACAGGGCCCGCGTGCAGTGACCCTATTGCCCCCTGCAGTACGTCAGAGGAACCTCCTCCGGGGGGGGGGGGGGGGGGTAAGTATAGTGCAACAATATGACAAAGCTAAAACCTAAAAGTACTAATTCAGTCTTTACCATGCGGTCCATTAATGTATCACTCAAATCAGCACCTGTAAAGGTAAAACAACAGCACCGTTAAAAATAAAGCACAGAGTCTAACTTGTTTCAAGGGCATACTCTCAAATGCAGTAAAAATCACATCAACAAGATAGGAAGATTCAGATATAGAGTCTCAGTTCTCTAATTTACTTTGGTTTTCGCTAAAAATAAGGTCAGTTTCTACAATTCTAGATAAAGTGCTGGGAACACAGATGTGGGGATCCCACATAATCAGGTTCTAATGAATGCCAGGGCCCAGAAGACCAGAACTACTACCGAACTTTGATATAAATAGTATGATGAGTCAACTTGAAACCAGAAGAGAAACAAGAACTGCAGTTAGCTTCTTGTTCTGATTTTATACTGAGATGGTTGTGAGGCAAGTACCAGATAAGAGGTACTCTATGATATCTCTGGTTGATTAGCTTCTAGAGTAAGGTACATTAGAGGACCACTGACCACTAAACAAAGATAGTTATGTGCATCAAGCCATTAAATAAAGGCAGTTTTGCACATCAAGCACACACATCATGTATGAGAATATAGAAAGTGAATATTAACCTATCTGCCTAATAAAAAGTTGTTTCGCTCACCAGTGAAATTTGCCTTATAAGCAACAGCCTTTTCAAGATAGGCACCATTGAATGTGGAACCACTGAAATCTGACTCTCTCATATCAGCGGATGTGAAGTTGGCCCGCCTAAAGCAACAAATGATGCATTATGTAAATGAGAGATGAGGAATAGAAAAAACTATTGTTCCTTTAGTTATCCTTATGACCTTATCCATATCACAGATAATTACTCTTATTCTGGTTTGACAACACTGTACTTACAGTTACGGGTCGTTTGGATTCATTCATTTTGGAGGAATTGGAATTTACTTAATAAAGTAACCTATTTAGCTTGGAATTTAACATTCCACCACTTTTCAAAGTTCAGATACAAGCATATCTCAAATTAATAGGGTGTAGGACGTGAAATGATTTTATGTATCAGTAGAATTTGTTTCTACTCTACAACTTGACGCTCTACGGCTCACTCCTCCATAGTAAAAATATCTCCGACATCATGCTAATAATAGTATACAATATATTTTGTATAAAACCAAATTAACTTAATTGATATGTGCCTAAATTACTATTATTAGAATGGAATTCAATTCCAAGGATCCAAACGGGCCGTTATAGTAATTTTGTAGCATATTGTTACACACTTTCTCCATAAATAGGCATTTCATACAACAAGTTGTTTCCATCTAGTAACTTGTAACTATGAGTTAAAGCAATGCTCAGAAAATGCATACACACACAATGCTGGACTATTTTGGAAACAATTCAGTTTATAAACTCACAACTGCCATCGTTATATCTGTGAAGTTTATCGCTAATACTTAAATTTCCATACGGCCAAAATCACATCAGACCGAAACAGGCAGAAAGCAAGCTAAGTTATATCCGGTGTAATTATCTAAGTTGAAAAATATATTTCCTTTCTACTAACTATTCCTTTAATGTTGCCATTGAAAAACTAGGGGATTCTAACTCGGTACAGGTGAAATTAAGGACCCACCTGAAGTTCTCGTTAACGTGGACAGCCTTCCTGTAAGACCATTAAAACAAAGCAAATTACCCAGGCAATGTAACAACAAAACGGTCATGAAGAAGCAGAGGTGCTGGCGTACTTGAGATCGGCCGAGCCGAACTGCGCGGCAGAGCCAATGCCAAATTCGCCCCGCTGCTCGGCCTCAAACTTGTTCAGGTCCGCGTAAGCTGGCATAGAGGCGGCAACCACGGCCGCCGCGAGCGCGGCGGATACCGCGGCACCCCACCTCGGCTGCTGCGGCGCCGGCGAGGCGTTCGACGCATTGTCGCCCCCGCGTTCGGGCGCTGCCAGGCAGGAGATGCGCGGGAGGCGGCGAGGTGGGCAGCGAGAGAAGGAAGATAAGTTCGTGGGCAGGACGGCGGCGGCGAGAGGGGAGGTGGATGCGGGAGTCATGGCCGGCGACGGGTGAGCAGTGGTCGCACGAGTATAGGGAAGAAGAGGGTGAGGTGGGGAACGGGACAGACTGGTGGTGGTGGCGGCTTGCGCGCGAACACGTAACTGCTAGCGGAGCCGTCTCGCGACACGGGCGCGAAGAAAAGATCCGGCGCTACTGCATTATCACATTCACAAACTAAGGCTGTCCACACTCGTGCAACTCTAAATTTCTACTCTAAAATAATATTCTATCCTGATCAGCAAGATTCTCTACTCTACCATACAATCTTCCGCAGTCATATTTACTCTAAATCTCTACCCTATACCAACTACCACATATTCTATTATTTATTTTACCTCTCTCTTGTCCACGTCAGCTGCCTCCCTACTCCCACCCATGTGCCACCGGTCTGCTCCCCGTATCCAACCTCACGGCACAGTAAATAGAGTAGCACTCCGTACAGCGCTGAAAGTAGCGTAGGAGAGGATAGCATGCCGTTCCCAGTACCATTCCCAGTGCCCCGCTGCAGCGTGTATGCATGCGCTAAACCTTCCGAGTGCCGTTTCCAGTGCCGCGCTGCGGCCAGCCTAAACGCCCTCAAGAGTTAGCATCACGCAGATACAACATGGAAGCCATCCTATACGCAACTAGAGTGCACATAGCCGATAACATAAAAACAAGAAAAACGACACCAAGCTGAACCATAACTAAAACGACAAATGACTGATCAATAGACTAGATTGTCATTCATGTCGGATAAAAATATCTCTCACCACACGCTTCAACCGTGTACACACATCTAAAAGTAGATTTATGTTCTCTTAACGATGAACAGGTAACTATAAATGGAGCAAAGTAATGCATCGGTAAATAACCTGCACGAAAGATGAATTTCTACCATTAAAAAACAAATCATTTCTACAAAGCTAGAGCGACCATATTAAGGCAACCGTCGCTCCCACCCTCATGAGAATCATATACTTGTTATCTATCCCACAACTAGTTATCAAACATATTAACAACACTACGAGGTGGATACAAGTTGAAAGCCATTTGGATGATTGACCATATAGAGCGAGCGAAACTACATTGGAAAAGCAAATGTTTAATTGATTACACCTTTTCGAAGGTACCATACGAAAATTTTAATTTTTAATGGTATCTTTATTTTCCATATTTTGTTATTATCTCCTATTGGCATTTTCGTGTGAGCAAGAGCTCTATACATGGAATCCACAGTAGATTTTCCATTCACATTTAAATTCGTCAGACCCTTCAGTCAATTGGATCGAGTCCAACCGCCCCAGAAGTGTGTTCCATGTGATAGTCGTGGTCCGGCTAGGTCTCGTCTGAATGATACGGCGGTGAGGTTTCCATCACCGTTGTAATAGTATGAGTTTGAAACGAACAATATTGTATAGAGCTAGATATTATTCCCGAAGGGTGGTGTTTCCTAGCCACATATCCTCCCGGAACCTTGTCCCTGACCCTCCTTCATCTTAAAAGATCCAAAACAGTCATTAGACCAGCCCAAAAGTGTGAGTCACTTGGCTTCTAATGAACCTAGGATATTGCTTTTGAGTTTATATATTTTTTCTTAAGGAGAGTTTGCCAAATCATGTTCTTAGTAAGAAGCCTAAATAGCCATTTATCGAGCAGTGCTGAATTTTTAATTAAAATGTCATGAATACCTAACCCCCTTTGATCTTTTGGACGATAAACAATGTTCCACATTGCCAATCTATATTTCTTTTTGTCACTATCTCCTTGCCGAAAGAATCGTGATTAGGAATAATCCATTTCTTAAACACTCCTTTCGACAATTGGAAAAAGGATATCATGTAAAGTACTTAGCACCGAATTTATAAGAACCAATCTCCCGCCAATTGATAGTAGCTTTCCTTTCCAGGTACCGAGACATTTTCTCTAGCCGTTCTTCCACATGTTTCCATTTAGAATTTGAAAGTCTCTGATAACGAATCGGGATACCCAAATATCTAATAGGAAAATTGAAAGGGAAATGTGTCCTTGGGCCATTTCTAGTATAGTTTTAGTGATTAAGTGCCCAACACGTATTGAGTGAGTAATCATGTGCCAAATGATGGATGAAGTGCAAATCAACAAGAAGGTATGATTCTAAACTTAGTACATTGGTTTTTGTGTACTAATATATTTGTCTAAGTGCTAGAATCAGAGAAAAGAAAAGAAGAAAAGAACTTGGCTCGAAGCAGCCAAGACTCAGCTCAGTCTAGCACACCGGACTGTCCGGTGGTGCACCGGACAGTGTCCGGTGCGCTAGGATGGCTTCAGGCGAACTGGCCACTCTCAGGAATTCGTCGGTGACGTACGGCTATAATTCACCGGACTGTCCGGTGGTGCACCGGACTGTCCGGTGGTGCAACGGCCGCCAGCGCAACGGTCGGCCGCCAAATCCGCGGGCGACACGTGGCCCGCTCCAACGGTCGGCAGGGTGCACCGGATAGTGTCCGGTGCGCCAACGGCTACATTTCTGCAACGGTCGGCTGTGCCATTTTAGGAAGGCGATCTGTACCGGACCATGAACAGTGCTTGTCCGGTGGTGCACCAGACTGTCTGGTGTGCCACGCGACAGAAGGCAAGAATTGCCTTCCCAGATTGCCTCCAACGGCTCCTAGCTGCCTTGGGGCTATAAAAGGGACCCCTAGGCGCATGGAGGAGTACACCAAGCATTCTTTGATCATCTCTAAGCACCAAGACTTCATTCTCGCGCATTTGATTCGTTGTGATAGTGACTTGAGCTCTATTTGGGTAGAGAACTCCTCGCATTGTGTTGTGAGCTCAAGTTGTGGCTTGTCTGCGTGATTGTGCTCGTTCTTTGAGTCTTGTGTGTGTTGCTCTCCCCTCCCTTACTTCCGTGCTTTTTGTGATCATCAGTTGTAAGGGCGAGAGGCTCCAAAGTGTGAAGATTCCTCGCGAACGGGAGATAGTAAAAGAAAAACACCGTGGTATTCAAGTTGATCATTAGATCACTTGAAAGGGGTTAAGTGCGACCCTCGTCCATTGGGATGCCACAACGTGGAGTAGGCAAGTGTTATACTTGGCCGAACCACGGGATAAATCACTGTGTCTCTTGTGCTTGCTTTCTTCGTGATCATTGTGTTTCACAAGAGCTTGGTTCTTAGCCACTTGATTCCATTGAGCTAACACTTGACTAAGTTTTCGTGGCTACAAGTATTTGATTTTTACAAGATCACCTATTCACCCCCCCCCCCTCTAGGTGCTCTTAATTGGTATCGGAGCCGTTCTCTTCACAAAAGGGACTAATCGCCCGAAGAGATGGATCCTAAGGGAAAGGGGATGGTGGTCAACGATAAGGAGAAGGAGTCCATCTTCAACGAGCTAAGGGACGACAAACCTACTGACTCTGGCTCGAGTCATAAGAAGAAGGACGGGAATAAGAAGAGGCGTATCAAGAAGATTGTCTACTACGACAGCGACGAGTCTTCTTCTTCCCAAAGAGACGATGACTACGACGAGAAAAAGAAACCGGTCAACTCAAACTTTTCTTTTGATTATTCTCGTATTCCATTTAACTCCAATGCTCATTTACTTTCAATTCCACTTGGGAAACCACCGCACTTTGATGGAGAAGACTACCCATTTTGTAGTCACAAAATGCGTAGCCACCTATTCTCTCTCCATCCAAGTATTTAGGAGATTGTTGAAAACGGAATGCTTTTTGATAGTACTGACAACCCCATTTTCATTAATGAGCAAATCCATAAAAATGCACAAGCTACCACTGTTTTGTTAGCATCCTTGTGCAGGGACGAGTACAATAAGGTGAGCGGCTTAGACAACGCCAAGCAAATCTGGGACACCCTCAAGATCTCTCATGAGGGGAACGACGCCACTATGATCACCAAGATGGAGTTGGTGGAAGGCGAACTAGGAAGGTTCGCAATGATCATGGGAGAGGAGCCAACGCAAACTTACAACAGGCTCAAGACCCTGGTCAACAAGATCAGGAGCTATGGAAGCACGAGATGGACGGACCACGACGTCGTCCGACTTATGCTCAGGTCCTTCACTATTCTTGATCCTCATCTTGTGAATTCAATCTGTGAGAATCCTAGGTACACAAGGATAACGCCCGAGGAAATACTCGGAAAGTTTGTAAGCGGGCGTATGATGATCAAGGAGGCAAGGTATGTTGATGAGGCATTGAATGGCCCAATGCCTATCTACGAGCCTCAAATCGTTGCTCTCAAAGCAATAAGCAGCAGGGATACGCTACCTAGCAAGGTGGCGCAAGTTGAGGCGGCCGGGCTAAATGAGGATGAAATGGCCCTCATCATCAAGCGCTTCAAGACGGCGCTAAAAGGTCGCAAGGAGCATCCTAACAAGAGCAAGACGAAGGGAAAGCGCTCCTGCTTCAAGTGTGGTAAGACTGGTCACTTTATTGCTAACTGTCCCGATAATGACAGTGACAAGGGACAAGAAAAGAGCGGGAAGAGGGAGAAAAAGAAGTTCTACAAAAAGGCGAAGGGCGAGGCGCACCTTGGCAAAGAGTGGGATTCGGATTGCTCTTCATCCGACTCCGACGACGAAGGACTCGCCGCCTTGGCCTTCAACGAGTCGTCTCTCTTCCCCAACGAGCGCCACACCTGCCTCATGGCAAAGGAGAAAAAGGTAAGCGCTCGGGATACCTCTACGTATGCTTCTTCAAGTGATGATGAAATAGACTACACAGGTTTATTTAAAGGTTTAGATAGAGCTAAAATTGATAAAATCAATGAATTGATTGATGCTTTAAATGAGAAGAATAGATTGTTAGAGAAGCAAGAAGATATTTTATATGAAGAGCATGACAAGTTTATTAGTGTGCAAAAATCTCTTGCTTTAGAAGTGAAAAGAAATGAAATGCTTTCTTCTGAACTATCTGCTTGTCATGAAACTGTGTCTAGCTTAAGGAGTATTAATGATGATCTAAATGCTAAGCTAGAAGTAGTTAATAAATCTAGTTCTTGTGTAGAGCATGCTGTTATCTGTAATAGATGTAAGGATTTTGATGTTGATGCATGTGTTGAGCACCTTACCTCTACTACAAAATTAAATGGTGAAGTGGCTAGTCTTAACGCCCAACTTAAAACTAGCAAAAATGACTTTGATAAACTAAAATTTGCAAGGGATGCCTACACTATTGGTAGACACCCCTCTATTAAGGATGGGCTTGGCTTTCGAAAGGAAGTCAAGAACTTAACAAGTCAAAGGGCTCCCATTTCCGCCAAGGAGAAAGGGAAAGCGCCTATGGCAAATAGTGCTCAAAGGAATCATGCTTTCATCTATAGTGATAGAAAATTTTCTAGAAACACTCATAGAAGTTATACTTATGATTCACATGCCATGATTGCTTCAAGTTCTTCTTTTGTGCATGGTAGAAATGTGCCTAGGAAAAATGTTGTTCATGTGCCTAGGAAAGTAAGTAATGGACCTTCTACAATTTACCATGCTTGCAATGCCACTTTTGCAATTTATAGTAAGAATAAGAAAGTGATTGCTAGGAAGTTGGGGGCCAAGTGCAAGGGAGGCAAGACTTGCATTTGGGTCCCAAAGACTATTATAACTAACCTTGTAGGACCCAACAAGAGTTGGGTACCTAAAACCCAAGCCTAATTTGCCTTGCAGGTTTATGCATCTGGGGGCTCAAGCTGGATTATCGACAACGGATGCACAAACCACATGACGGGGGAGAAGAAGATGTTCACCTCCTACGTCAAGAACAAGGATTCCCAAGATACAATCATATTTGGAGATGGGAATCAAGGCAAGGTCAAAGGCTTAGGCAAGATAGCCATCACAAATGAGCACTCTATCTCTAATGTATTTCTAGTAGAGTCGCTAGGCTATAATCTGCTGTCTGTTAGTCAATTGTGCCACATGGGCTACAATTGTTTATTTATCAATGTAGATGTGTCTGTCTTTAGAAGGAGTGATGGTTCATTAGCCTTTAAGGGTGTACTAGATGGCAAATTCTACTTAGTTGATTTTTCGAAAGAGGATGCCGATCTAGATACATGCTTAATAGCTAAGACTAGCATGGGCTGGCTGTGGCATCACTGTCTAGCACATGTTGGGATGAAGAACCTTCACAAACTTCTAAAGGGAGAACATGTGTTAGGACTGACAAATGTGGTTTTCGAAAAAGATAGACCTTGTGCAGCTTGTCAAGCAGGTAAACAGGTGGGAAGCGCTCATCACAACAAGAATGTGATGACCACATCAAGACCTCTGGAGCTACTTCATATGGACCTCTTCAGACCCGTCGCCTACCTCAGCATCGGGGGAAGTAAGTATGGTCTTGTTGTTGATGATGATTTTTCCCGCTTCACTTGGGTATTCTTTTTGCATGATAAAACAGAAACCCAAGGGACCCTCAAGCGCTTTCTAAGGCGAGCTCAAAATGAATTTGAGCTCAAGGTGAAAAAGATTAGAAGCGACAACGGGTCCGAGTTCAAGACCTTCAAGTGGAGGAGTACCTTGAGGAGGAAGGAATCAAGCACGAGTTCTCCGCTCCCTACACACCACAGCAAAACGGTGTGGTAGAGAGGAAGAACAGGATGCTCATAGACATGGCAAGGATGATGCTTGGAGAATTCAAGACGCCTGAGCAGTTTTGGTTGAAAGCTGTGAACACAGCTTGCCACGCCATAAACCAGATCTACCTTCATCGCCTCATCAAGAAGACGTCGTATGAACTTCTAACCAGTAATAAACCCAACGTGTCTTATTTTCGTGTATTTGGGAGTAAATGTTACATTCTAGTGAAGAAAGGTAGGAATTCAAAATTTGCTCCCAAAGTTGTAGAAGGGGTTTTGCCAGGTTATGACTCAAATACAAAGGCGTATAGAGTCTTCGACAAATCATCGGGTTCGGTTGAAGTCTCTAGCAACGTTGTATTTGATGAAACTAATAGCTCTCCAAGAGAGCAAGTTGATCTTGATGATATAGATGAAGATGATGTTCCAACGGACGCAATTCGCACCATGGCGATTGGAGATGTGCGACCACAGGAGCACCAAGTGCAAGATCAACCTTCTTCCTCAACAATGGTGCAACCCCCAACTCAAGATATTAAACAGGTTCCTCAAGAGGAGGCGTGTGATCAAGGGGGAGCACAAAAAGACCAAGTTGTGGAGGAAGAAGCACCACGGGCCCCTCCAACTCAAGTTCGAGCGACGATTCAAAGGAATCATCCCGTCGACCAGATATTGGGTGATATAAGCAAGGGAGTAACCACTCGCTCACGTCTAGCTAATTTTTGTGAGCATTACTCTTTTGTCTCTTCTATTGAGCCTTTCAGGGTAGAAGAGGCCTTGCTAGATCCAGATTGGGTGTTGGCCATGCAGGAAGAGCTAAACAACTTCAAGCGAAATGAAGTTTGGACCCTGGTGCCACGTCCCAAGCAAAACGTTGTGGGAACCAAGCGGGTGTTCCGCAACAAATAGGACGAGCACGGGGTGGTGACAAGGAACAAGGCTCGACATGTGGCAAAAGGTTATGCCCAAGTCGCAGGTTTGGACTTTGAGGAGACTTTTGCTCCTGTGGCTAGGCTAGAGTCGATTCGCATTTTGTTAGCCTATGCCGCTCACCACTCTTTCAGGTTGTTCCAAATGGATGTGAAGAGCGCTTTCCTCAACGGGCCAATCAAGGAGGAGGTGTATGTGTAGCAACCCCCTGGCTTTGAGGATGAACGGTACCCCGACCACGTGTGTAAGCTCTCTAAGGCGCTCTATAGACTTAAGCAAGCCCCAAGAGCATGGTATGAATGCCTTAGAGATTTTCTAATTGCTAATGCTTTCAAGGTTGGGAAAGCCGATCCAACTCTTTTCACTAAGACTTGTGATGGTGACCTATTTGTGTGCCAAATTTATGTCGATGACATAATATTTGGTTCTACTAACCAAAAGTCTTATGAAGAGTTTAGCAGGGTGATGACACAGAAATTCGAGATGTCGATGATGGGCGAGTTGAACTACTTCCTTGGGTTCCAAGTGAAGCAACTCAAGGACGACACCTTCATCTCTCAAACGAAGTACACGCAAGACTTGCTCAAGCGGTTCGGGATGAAGGACGCCAAGCCCGCAAAGACTCCAATGGGAACGGACGGACATGTCAACCTCAATAAAGGAGGTAAGTCTGTTGATTAAAAGGCATACCGGTCTATGATAGGGTCTTTACTTTATTTATGTGCTAGTAGACCGGATATTATGCTAAGCGTATGCATGTGTGCTAGATTTCAATCCGACCCAAGGGAGTGTCACCTTGTGGTCGTTAAGCGGATTCTTAGATATTTAGTTGCTACGCCTTGCTTCAGGATCTGGTATCCAAAGGGGTCTACCTTTGACTTGATTGGATACTCAGACACCGACTATGCTGGATGTAAGGTTGATAGGAAGAGTATATCAGGGACATGCCAATTCCTAGGAAGGTCCCTGGTGTCTTAGAGTTCTAAGAAACAAACTTCCGTTGCCCTATCCACCGCTGAGGCCGAGTATGTTGCCGCAGGACAGTGTTGCGCGCAACTACTTTGGATGAGGCAAACCCTCTGGGACTTTGGCTACAATCTGAGCAAAGTCCCACTCCTATGTGACAATGAGAGTGCAATCCGCATGGCGGACAATCCTGTTGAACACAACCACACAAAGCACATAGACATCCGGCATCACTTTTTGAGAGACCATCAGCAAAAGGGAGATATCGAAGTGTTTTATGTTAGCACCGAGAACCAGCTAGCCGATATCTTTACCAAGCCTTTAGATGAGAAGACCTTTTGCAGGCTGCGTAGTGAGCTAAATGTTTTAGATTCGCATAACTTGGATTGATCTATAGCATACATGTGTTTTATGTCTTTGATCATGTTCCTTTATGCATTTTATTGCTTATCTATGGTGCTCAAGTTGTGCAAGGGATCCCCGGACCTCACAAGTCCATGTGTGAATGATGCACATATTTAGGGGGAGAAATGCTACAACTTGACCCTTTGAGACTAACTGTGTGCTTGAGTTTACTTAATTTAGTCTCAAAGGTGGATTGAAAGGGAAAAGGTGAACTTGGACCATGCAAGACTTCCACTGCACTCCGATGAGAGGGTAATTTACTCCAAGTTCATCTCCATGCTCTTATTGCCATTTAACTCTTAATTGACGCTTTTGGTGGGGCAATGGGGTTTAAGGGCCAAGAATGATCCCGTTTTGGTGCTTAATGCCAAAGGGGGAGAAATTAAAGGCCAAAGCAAATGGATCAGGTACCACTTGAGAAATTTGAAAATAGTAGAGTTAGCACGTTTGATTTGTCAAAATTCTCTTATGTGCAAAATTTGGCCTCTTGTGGAGAGAATGTAGGATTATGGGAAAAAGTGGGAGTTTTTGGCTCTTGATCAATTTTTCTCATGGAATACCTCTCTTTATGCCTAAACAAGTGTGTTTGACTTAGAGATAGGAAAATGAGTGATTTCAAAAACAAACCAAGTGGTGGCAAAGAATGATCCAAATATGTCAAATTTGAATAAAAAACAATTCTTGTTCTCAATTGCTTTGATGTTGCACTTCTTTTAGTTGCTTTTTGATGTGTTGGCATAAATCACCAAAAAGGGGGAGATTTAAAGGGAAATGTGCCCTTGGGCCATTTCTAGTATAGTTTTGGTGATTAAGTGCCCAACACGTATTGAGTGAGTAATCATGTGCCAAATGATGGATGAAGTGCAAATCAACAAGAAGGTATGATTCTAGACTTAGTACATTGGTTTTTGTGTACTAATATATTTGTCTAAGTGCTAGAATCAGAGAAAAGAAAAGAAGAAAAGAACTTGGCTCGAAGCAGCCAAGACTCAGCTCAGTCTGGCACACCGGACTGTCCGGTGGTGCATCGGACAGTGTCCGGTGCGCCAGGCTGGCTTCAGGCGAACTGGCCACTCTCGGGAATTCGTCGGCGGCGTACGGCTATAATTCACCGGACTGTCCGGTGGTGCACCGGACTGTCCGGTGAGCCAACGGCCGCCAGCGCAACGGTCGGCCGCCAAATCCGCGGGCGACGCGTGGCCCGCTCCAACGGTCGGCAGGGGGCACCGGACAGTGTCCGATGCGCCAACGGCTACATTTCTGCAACGGTCGGCTGTGCCATTTTAGGAAGGCGATCTGTACCGGACCATGAACAGTGCTTGTCCGGTGGTGCACCAGACTGTCCGGTGTGCCACGCGACAGAAGGCAAGAATTGCCTTCCCAGATTGCCTCCAACGGCTCCTAGCTGCCTTGGGGCTATAAAAGGGACCCCTAGGCGCATGGAGGAGTACACCAAGCATTCTTTGATCATCTCTAAGCACCAAGACTTCATTCTCGCGCATTTGATTCGTTGTGATAGTGACTTGAGCTCTATTTGGGTAGAGAACTCCTCGCATTGTGTTGTGAGCTCAAGTTGTGGCTTGTCTGCGTGATTGTGCTCGTTCTTTGAGTCTTGTGTGTGTTGCTCTGCCCTCCCTTACTTCCGTGCTTTTTGTGATCATCAGTTGTAAGGGCGAGAGGCTCTAAAGTGTGGAGATTCCTCGCGAACGGGAGATAGTAAAAGAAAAACACCGTGGTATTCAAGTTGATCATTGGATCACTTGAAAGGGGTTGATTGCGACCCTCGTCCATTGGGACGCCACAACGTGGAGTAGGCAAGTGTTATACTTGGCCGAACCACGGGATAAATCACCGTGTCTCTTGTGCTTGCTTTCTTCGTGATCATTGTGTTTCACAAGAGCTTGGTTCTTAGCCACTTGATTCCATTGAGCTAACACTTGACTAAGTTTTCGTGGCTACAAGTATTTGATTTTTACAAGATCACCTATTCAACCCCCTCTAGGTGCTCTCAAAAATGGCCTTTTTGCATCCGAAAATTTCGACATACTGAGTGGCCTCAACTTGGGCTTCCCTCAAAACAAAACAATTCACTCTTATGGTAATTAATTTTGAGACCTAAAAGTTGCTCGAATGCTGATAGTGCCAGTTTCATGTTTTTTGCCTTTTCAAGGTCATGATCCATAAAAAGAATTATATCATCTGTGTATTGGAGGATCGAGAGGCCTCCATCCACCAAATGTGGGAGTATCCCCACTATTTGCTCGTCTACTTTTGTGTGTTCGATCATGACAGCCAACATATCAGCCACAAGTTTAAACAATATTGGTGATAGTGGGTCGCCTTGTCTTAGTCCCTTTTTGTTTGGAAATAATGGCCAACATTGTCATTCACTTTAATGGCCACGCTACCTCTAGTGACAAAAGACTCTGTATCCATGTGCGCCAAACTTCTGATAAACCTTTTATCTTGTGAAGGAATGACCATTTCACTTTGTCATAAGCTTTCTCAAAGTCAATTTTAAAAATTACTCCATTTAGTTTCTTTCGGTGTAACTCATGGACCGTTTCATGGAATATTACCACCCATCAATGATGTTTCTTGCTTGCATAAAGGTTGTTTGTGTTGGTCGAACCACATGGTTAGCCACCATGTTTAGCCTATTTATTGTGGTCTTGGTAAAAATTTTGAAACTAACATTAAGGAGACATATCGGTCTATATTGTTGAATCCACTCTGTCTCGTTAACTTTTGGCAACAAAATGACCTTGCCGAAATTAATCTAAAACAACTCTAGCTGTCTAGAGTGAAGATAACTAAACATCTCCTTAAGGTTCTTCTTTATGGCTTCTAGAAGTTTTGATAAAACTCGACCAGGAAGTCATCTGGGCCTGGAGCCTTATTGTGTTCCATTTGAAAGATTGCCTTTTGGACTTCTTCCTCGGAGAAGGGGCCAGTAAGAAAGGTGTTCTCGTCCTCTGAAACTTGGGAGATATCATCCATCCGAGCCTTATCGAGAGAGAATCTACCCTCCTCTAAAGCCCCGAATATTTTTTTTGTAATATTTAGTTATGTAATATTTAATATGCTTGTGCCCTTCTATTGCTCCTTCATCTTGTTGGAGTGAACAAATAAGTTTCTTCTAATGCCGACCGTTGGCCACATTTTGGAAGTACCAGTATTTGAATCTCCTTCAAGAATGAATTGAGCGTTGGACTATTTGTACCATTTGAGCCCTTCTTCTTGCAGAAGGTGAGCTAAATGTTCATTGAATTGGCTCTTTTGCTATCTCTTGTTTTGTTAATTGACGTTCCTATGCCATTTTATCGAGTTCATCAATAAGTGCTACAAAGCATGTTTTTTATTTTTTGAGAATACCAGTCATATGGCGTGCCCATCCACGAAGGTGTTCCGCGTGGCACAGATTTTATTATTCCACTTTCGGATCAGAGTTCTTCCGCTGACTGGTCTCTCCCACACCTCTTTTATAAGTCAATGAAACCGCCTCGATAAAACCATCCAAGTTCAAACTTGAATTGGTGTTTACCTTTGTTCCTACATGAACCAGTGGTAAGTAGAAGTGGGGTGTGGTCTGACAGTGTCTCTATACGTTCTAAGGGGTATTTGAATGCACTAACCTAATAGTTAGTTAGCTAAAAATATACTAGTAGAATTAGCTAACTAACAAATAGTTAACTAACTAGTAGCTAATTTACTAAAAATAGTTAATAGCTAAACTATTAGTTTGGGTGTTTGGATGTCTCTAGCTAATTTTAGTTACTAACTATTATCTCTAATGCATTCAAACACCCCTTAAAGCGCGTACTGTGACTAAAGGGTATTTACTTCCAAATTAATATCCACCAGTACACGATCCAACTTTTTGTATGTTGGCGTTGGACGACTGTTGGCCCAAGTGAACTGTCGTCCATCATCCCTACCTCTTTCAAATTCAAACTATCAATGACTGCATTGAATAAGAAAGGTCGATGTGGATCAAAACGATTATTGCTCTTTTCGTCGCTGAATCTTAGCATGTTAAAGTCTTCTCCTATCGATATAAGATATGGATTGTCTTTTGCAAGATTAACCAACTCACGTAAGAAAGCATTTTTGTGCTCGTCCTGGGCAGCACCATACATGGCTACTAAATTCATGAAAAGTTGTCAGTTTTATTTCGAATGTGGACTTTGATGTGGAACTCTCAATCCGTACAAGCCAGCACATCCATTGAAGTTTCTTTAACCCCGAGGAGGATACCACCGGATCTGTCGCATGGAGGGAGACAATGCCAAGTGAACTCAAAACCACCAGAAAAAGTTAGTTTAAAACATTTACTAGGAAATCTCGTCTTCCTACCTCCGAGCTTGCAACAAAATCCAAATTATGGTCCCTAACACAGCTGGCTATGTGCAAATGTTTAGCTAGGTTTCTTAGACCCCTACTATTCATAAACATGAACCTTTGGAGATTGGGAAAGTCTCGCCTTTTTTGGCAGATTCATTTTATTCTTCTTTGAATTGTGAGCTTTGGACTTTCGACCACATGATTTTAGATCATACAGAGATCCAAGCGTATCCTCATCCAAACCCACCTCGATAATCTCATCAACTAGATGAGATAGGAGCTGACCATCCTGTGTGGCATTGCATCATCATCCTCTAGTTGGGTTAAAGTTACTTGATTCTTAATTTTAGGAGAAACTTTAAGGTCGTCTACCTCCGCCTGTTTAAGAACATTTGTCGAAACCAAAATTTCATTCATATTCTTTCCTAAATTGTAGCCAATATTATGTAAACTTGAAAAGATGTGTTTATTATCAAAGGAGAGGAAAGACTTCTGCTGTGAGTTACCTGCATGAACGTCGAGGTTGTGCGCAGCCTGCTGTCTCATTTCCTTCTTTAGGGAGTCCTCGTCAATGGTAGCCGAACCATCCATCGCCACCATGAGACGAGTGCTCTGACGCTTGGGCTTTGTCGACGCAGAGAAGGCTGATGACAATGCTCGGGTATGTGCATGTGTTTCAGTTACTTACGGTGCACAGGCATATCAACAACTCCTGCCTCAGACTTGGTAGGTATCGAGCTGTCTTCCAGAACTTTTGTTATTGTCTGCCCGAAAGCCATCTCCCCTGCAATAGCAGGCTGCGTCTGTGCTCCAGGATGGGCTGCTGTTTTCAGCCCATGCTTCACACCCGTTGCATGGTCATGTACTCTTTATTTTGATGTTGCAGCTATAGCAAAAACATGCACACGCCTCATCTCTTGCTTCTTCAGAATCTCTTCCACCTGCTGCATGCAACATGAGTCATGATTCACCCCATTTTTTGTGTTGCTTCTCAAGAAGCGTTGTCGGGGGGACTGAATAATTAGCTGCTGCAGTTTTTGTCTTCACCAAATGCATTGCATCGTCAACTTGATTCAGCAACCTCAGAGAGGGCCTAGCCAATATTGATTTTCCAATGGGTGTCAAGAGACTACGATTGGAAAGGGTAACTGCTATTGGCAGGGCGTTTGTCCTTGACAGAGTCCTCAGCACTACATTCCCGCCATTGCCACTTGTTTGGGTAGAGTTTCTATAGTTTTGATTAGGGATGAAAACAGTTTCGGAATTTTTCGGAATTCCGGAAACCGATTTCGAAATTTTTCGATCGGATTCACTGGTAACAGTATTTTTTGAAAACGTAATCGGTTTTCGGTATTTTCTATCGGAATCGGTATCAGAATCGGCGTGGTGTTTTACCGACCGTTTCCTTCGGTTACCGGTTTTTGTTAAAAATTACCGGATTTGTGTCTCGGAATTTTTCCAAAATTGTGTCTCGGAATTTTCCAGCAAGTGATTTTTTCGCATCACCTGTACATCTCTGTACAAGGATTACTTATTTTTGTATTTATTGGACGCTTTAAGATTTTTTTGGGGATAGATGGTGTTGGAAGGCAGTTGAGATTAACGATTTGGTCTCTCGAACGAATCCACCATTTTGTATGCACATGTTATGTATTAGTAATGTATAATGACAGAGAGCCAATAGTCTGTCTTTTCCACACACTAGATTTTAGGGTTTTCCTGTGATGTTGTGAAAAAAACTCTTTATGTGAGGAAAAAATATTTCATGAGTAAGCATGCCATGTCAACTAAATCGAATAGATATTGTGAATTGTGAACTTTGAGTCTCTGAACTTGTGATCTTTATGAACTTATTATAATGTGAACTTGTTATATTGTGAACTTGTGATCTTTGTAAACTTTTTATATTATAAATTTGTGATCCTTATGAACTTGTTATATTGTGAATTGTGAACTTGTGGTCTTTTGTCAACTTTGTTGTATTGTGAAGTTTGATATGTTTACCGATTGTATTTTAGATTTCGACCGTTACCGGTGTATTTTTCGCACCGAACTTTCGTTTCTGATGTTTCCGAAATACCGATATCGTTTCCGTTTCCGGAGTTACCGTTTTCGATTTTGTTTCCAATAAAAATATGAAAACAGTAATGATTTTAGTGTTTACCAACCGTTTCCGACCGTTTTTATCCCTTTTGATCTTCACCACCTGAATGTGCATTAGTATCAAGTGCATAAAAAACTCCTATGTGACTACTTAAGACACAGAAAAATACCAATTTAAAAAATAATACACTTAAGACCGATGTTACCGTCCTTTGGGAATCCCCACATTGTAGGTTTCTTTTCCTTATTCTCCATAAGAGTCCATTTATCCCCGCAACAAAACTTAACTTGAGATGAACGTGAAGCTATAAATATGATAATAATTTCACTTTGGGTCAATCATTAAATAGATAATAATAAAGGATTGATAGCTTGAGTTTAGAATCTGAATTAACCGTCTCAAGCATCCAAAGTCTCCAGTTCATCTCCTGGTACCCACAAATTCTAACTTGTGCACCTTGGTACCCATCTTGATATGGGTCCATCAAGGTTAGCCAATAGCGCTTTTGGTACCGAGATAGCACTTGTGCTGAATCTGAGTGAACTCATCATAGTTCTAGCACAAGTGTAATATTTGGGTCTCCTAAGCGAATAAGAGTGAATTGAAATGTTCAACTTAGTAATTTTACCCATCTTACAAACCTTCTAAGATGCCGCCTTTCATCACAGTTATAGCAAGTCTGATGCTCAGTCTCGCATGACACTTGACGTTGAGGTATGTGATGCTGAAAGAGAAAATGTGTCATAGAACCATTTCTACCTGTTTTGGTGATTAAGTGCTCAAAACACCATCTTGAACTAACTACCTTCACATAAGTATGAGCACAGGTCCATGAAAGGCAATTTGAAGAGATCAAGTCCAAAAGAGCTCAAACAGGGACCTAAATATGCAACTTGGAGTAAAATGGTAAAGTTATGAGGTTTGCACCTTTAGATATTGTTAGTGTATGGATCTGAGGGTCTAACCAACCAGTGAAATAATGTTGTGTGCCTCTAACCCAGATGAGTGATGCAAGATGACACAAGTCTTTATCCTGGTTCGAGCAAGAGAAGGCCCTACTTCCAACAGAGGGGGGATGAGACTTATATTACTTGCACCTAAGTGCTTGCAGTAGGGAATACAAGCTGAACGGAAGTGGGAAGGATCCCAAGTCCATAGGGTTGATTGAGGCAAGTGCTAATATCGTGGGGGGGGGGAGAAAACCGTGAAGTGTTCGCCTGCCTCCCTGAAGCCATAGGCTACCCTATTTATAGCCTCAAGGAGGACTGCTAGGAGTATCGGAGTTCGCTGCGTACGGTGAGGAGGCATAGCCGAGCCCTTGTAGACAGTATGGCCTAGAGCATGGGTCTTGTATGTGCTGTAGACTTGTGCCCGCTTGATTTCTGCCGAGAGGCGAGGCCAGGGCTGAGGGTTCGGTCACGTACCTGACCCCCTGACAAGGAGGTTGCCCATGCCGTAGTGGTTGACACAGTACTGAGTATGGCAAAAAGCCCTTAAGTAATATGTCAGCTCTGCAGTATACAGTGACGTCGGGTGCCTTTCCATTGCGAATATCGACGCTGGAGTTTGGCTCGGGTGAGGCAGAAGTTCGCCCGAGGCCGTGACCGAGCCCGCTCTAGGATTTGAAGATGTATGTGCCATAGTTGAAGGAGTGGCCTCCTGCGGGATTCACGGGGAGCAGGTAGCCGAGGCCAGGTTTGGGTGAGGTAGAGTTTGTCCCGAGGCCGAGGTCGACTTCGGGCGAGGCAGAGTTGGCGCCCTAGGGCTAGCCTGCACTCTTGTCATATACTCATATTGTATGTCCCATCGGGAGTGAGAGCACCTAGAGGGGGGGTGAATAGGTGATCCTGTAAAATTTAACTCTAAATAGCCACAAAACTTGGTTATAGAAATGTTAGTGCGACTAAGTAGTTGAGAAGCGAGTTCTTGTGGGCAAAACAATCACAAAGAGATCAACACAAGAGACACGTGATTTTATCCCGTGGTTCGGCCAAGTAACACTTGCCTACTTCCACGTTGTGGCTTCCTAATGGACGAGGGTTGCACTCAATCCCTTTCAAGTGATCCAATGATCAACTTGAATACCACGACTTTTCTTTCTTATCTCTTTTTCCCGTTTGCGAGAAATCTCCACAAGTTGGAGTCTCTCGCCCTTACAACAAAGATCACAATGAAAGCACGAAGTAAGGTTGGGAAGAGCAACGCACACTAGAATTAAATCCACACTACAAACACGCACACAAGTGAGAAGATGAGCACACAAAACACGCGTAGGGAGTTTACAACTCGAAAAGTGCTCCAATCTCAAGAACGATGAACGATTGTGTGAAAGTGAGGACTAGAAGTCTTGAAATGCTTAGAGTGTGCTTGGTGACTCCTCCATGCGCCTAGGGGTCCCTTTTATAGCCCCAAGGCAGCTAGGAGCCGTTGGAGGCCAACAAGGAAGGCTATCCTTGCCTTCTGTCGGGTGGCGCACCGGACAGTCCGGTGCGCCACCGGACAGTCACTGTAGACGGTCCGGTGCGGATCTGTTTCCTTTTCTGACGCAGATGGCTGTTAAAGATTCGTAGCAGTTAGCGCACCGGACACTGTCTGGTGCACATCGGACAGTTTGGTGCCCCCTGCCGACCGTTGGCGTGGGCCACGCGTCGCCCGCGAATTGCGTGGCCGACCGTTGCGCTGGCGACCGTTGGCTCGCCGGACAGTCCGATGAATTATAGTCATACGCCGCCAACCTTTCCCGAGAGTGGCTGTTCACCGGAGTTCAGCATGGCGCAACAGACACTATCCGGTGCACCACTGGACAGTCCGGTGTGCCAGACTAAGCTGGACTTCGGCTGTACACAGCCAAGTCACTTGCAATCCTTTTCTTCTTTTCTCTTCTCTGTTTCTAGCACTTAGACAAAATATGTTAGTACTCAAAACAATGTACTAAGTCTAGAAACGTACCTTGTTACATGGTTTGCACCTTTTGCTTGTTTGGCACATAATATCTCACTCACTATGTGTTGGACACTTAATCACCAAACGTTATAGAAATGGCCCAAGGGCACATTTCCCTTTCAATCTCCCCCTTTTTGGTGATTTATGCCAACACATTAAAAAGCAATGCAAAACATGCAACATTGATTCAAATTGAAGACCAAATTGTTTTTTATTCTAATTTGGCATATTTGGATCATTCTTTGCCACCACTTGGTTTGTTTTTGCAAATCAAATTCATTTTCCTATCTCTAAGTCAAACACACTTGTTTAAGCACAAAGAGAGATATTCTAATGGAAAAATTGATCAAGAGCCAACCCCCCTTTTCCTATAATCATAAATTCTCCCCCATAAGAGACCAAATTTTGCAATAAGAGTATTTTGACAAATCAAAAGTTCTAACTCTATTGTTTTCAAAATTCACAAGTGGTAGCTGATCCATTTGCTTTGGCCTTAATTTCTCCCCCTTTGGCATTAAGCACCAAAACGGGATCATTTTTTGCCCTTTACCCCATTGCCTCACCAAAAATGTCAATTAAGAATAAAAAGGCAATAAGAGCATAAGAATGAACTTGGAGGTGAGTACACTAATACCGGAGTGCAGTGGAAGTCTTTGCATGGTCCAAGTTCACCTTTCCCTTTCAAAGCACCTTTGAGACTACATCAGATACACTCAAACACAAAGGTTAGTCTCAAAGGATCAAGTTGTAACACTTCTCCCCCTAAATATGTGCATCATTCACACATGGACTTGTGAGGTCCGGGGATCCCTTGCACAACTTGAGCACCATAAATAAGCAACAAATTTCATAAATGCATTAAGTAACATGATCAAAGGCATAAGACACATGTATGCTATAGATCAATCCAAGTTACGCGAATCTAAGACATTTAGCTCACTACGCAGCCTGCAAAAGGTTCTCTCATCTAATGGCTTGGTAAAGATATCAGCTAGCTGGTTCTCGGTGCTAATATGAAACACCTCGATATCTCCCTTTTGCTGGTGGTCTCTCAGAAAGTGATGCCGGATGTCTATGTGCTTAGTGCGGCTGTGTTCAATAGGATTACCGCCAAGCGGATTGCACTCTCATTGTCACATAGGAGTGGGACTTTGCTCAGATTGTAGCTAAAGTCCCTGAGGGTTTGCCTCATCCAAAGTAGTTGCGCGCAAGTCCTGCGGCAACATACTCAGCCTCAGCGGTGGATAGGGCAACGAAAGTTTGTTTCTTTGAGCTCCACGACACCAGGGACCTTCCTAGGAATTGGCACGTCCCTGATGTACTCTTCCTATCAACCTTGCATCCAGCATAATCGGAGTCTGAATATCCAATCAAGTCAAAGGTAGACCCCTTTGGATACCAGATCTCGAAGCAAGACATAGCAACTAAATATCTAAGAATCCGCTTAACGACCACAAGGTGACATTCCCTTGGGTCGGATTGAAATCTAGCACACATGCATACGCTAAGCATAATATCCGGTCGACTAGCACATAAATAAAGTAATGACCCTATCATAGACCGGTATGCCTTTTGATCAACGGACTTACCTCCTTTATTGAGGTCGATATGTCCGTCGGTTCCCATTGGTGTCTTCGTGGGCTTGGCATCCTTCATCCCAAACCGCTTGAGAAGATCTTGAGTGTACTTCGTTTGGGAGATGAAGGTGCTGTCCTTGAGTTACTTCACTTGGAATCCAAGGAAGTAGTTCAACTCGCCCATCATCGACATCTCAAATTTCTATGTCATCACCCTGCTAAACTCCTCACAAGACTTTTGATTAGTAGAACCAAATATTATGTCATCGACATAAATTTAGCACACAAAAAGATCACCAACACAAGTCTTAGTGAAAAGAGTGGGATCGGCTTTCCTAACCTTGAAAGCATTAGCAATTAAGAAATCTCTAAGGCATTCATACCATGCTCTTGGGGCTTGCTTAAGTCCATAGAGCGTCTTAGGGAGCTTAAAAACGTGGTCGGGATACCTGTCATCCTCAAAGCCAGGGAGT
Source organism: Zea luxurians (assembly GCA_029449295.1). Taxonomy (NCBI): domain Eukaryota; kingdom Viridiplantae; phylum Streptophyta; class Magnoliopsida; order Poales; family Poaceae; genus Zea; species Zea luxurians. Next base: position 8,670,947 of record JAOPSE010000083.1, on the reverse strand, counting down.
TGCTCCACGTACACCTCCTCCTTGATTGGCCCATTGAGGAAGGTGCTCTTCACATCCATTTGAAACAATCTAAAGAATGGTGAGTGGCATAGGCTAACAATATTTGAATAGACTCTAGCCTAGCCACAGGAGCAAAAGTCTCCTCGAAATCCAAACCCGCGACTTGGGCATAACCTTTTGCCACAAGTCGAGCCTTGTTTCTTGTCACCACCCCGTGCTCGTCTTGCTTGTTGCGGAACACCCACTTGGTTCCCATAACATTTTGCTTGGGACGAGGCACCATGCTCCAAACTTCGTTCCTCTTGAAGTTGTTGAGCTCTTCCTGCATGGCCAACATCCAGTCCGGATCCTGCAAGGCCTCCTCTACCCTGAAAGGCTCAATAGAAGAGACAAACGAGTAATGCTCACAAAAGTTAGCTAATCTTGAGTGAGTAGTTACTCCCTTGCTTATGTCACCCAGAATTTGGTCAATGGGGTGATTTCGTTGGGTTGTTGCTCGGACTTGAGTTGGAGGGGCCCGTGGTGCTTCTTCCTCCATAACTTGTTCTTCTTGTGCTCCCCCTTGATCACGCGCCTCTTCTTGAGGGACCTGTTCATCATCTTGAGTTGGGGGATGCACCATTGTTGAGGAAGAAAGTTGATCTTGCTCTTGTTGTTCCTGTGGTCGCACATCTCCAATCACCATGGTGCGTATTGCGGCCATTGGAACATCATCCTCATCTACATCATCAAGATCAACTTGCTCTCTTAGAGAGCCATTAGTCTCATCAAATACAACGTCGCTAGAGACTTCAACCAAACCCGATGATTTGTTGAAGACTCTATACACCCTTGTATTTGAGTCATACCCTAGTAAAAACCCTTCTACTGCCTTGGGAGCAAATTTGAAATTTCTACCTTTCTTCACTAGAATGTAACATTTGCTTCCAAATACACGAAAGTATGAGACGTTGGGTTTGTTACCGGTAAGAAGTTCATACAAGGTCTTCTTGAGGAGGCGATGTAGGTAGAGCCGGTTTATGGCGTGGCAAGCTGTGTTTACAGCTTCCGACCAAAACCGCTCAGGCGTCTTGAATTCTCCAAGCATCGTCCTCGCCATTTCGATAAGCGTCATGTTCTTCCTCTCTACCACACCATTTTGCTGTGGTGTGTAGGGAGCAGAGAACTCGTGCTTGATGCCTTCCTCCTCAAGATACTCCTCCACTTGCAGATTCTTGAACTCGGACCCATTGTCGCTTCTTATCTTTTTCACCTTGAGTTCAAATTCATTTTGAGCCCTCCTTAGAAAGCGCTTTAGGGTCCCTTGGGTTTCTGTTTTATCCTGCAGAAAGAACACTCAAGTGAAGCGAGAAAAATCATCAACAATTACTAGACCATACTTACTTCCCCGATGCTAAGGTAGGCGACGGGTCCGAAGAGGTCCATGTGAAGAAGCTCCAGCGGTCTTGATGTTGTCATCACATTCTTGCTATGATGAGTGCTTCCCACCTGTTTCCCTGCCTGACAAGCTGCACAAGGTTTATTTTTTCAAAACATACATTGGTTAGTCCTAACACATGTTCTCCCTTTAGAAGTTTATGAAGGTTCTTCATCCCAACATGTGATAGACGGCGATGCCACAGCCAGCCCATGCTAGTCTTAGCGATTAAGCATGCATCTAGATCGTCCTCCTCTTTTGAAAAATCAACTAAGTAGAGTTTGCCGTCTAATACACCTTTAAATGCTAATGAACCATCACTCCTTCTAAAGACAGAAACATCAACATTTGTAAACACACAATTGTAGCCCATGTGGCACAATTGACTTACAGACAGGATATTATAACCAAGCGACTCGACTAGAAACACATTTGAAATGGAGTGCTCGTTGGTGATGGCTATCTTGCTCAAGCCTTTGACCTTGCCTTGGTTCCCATCTCCAAAGATGATCGTGTCCTGGGAATCCTTGTTCTTGACGTAGGAGGTGAACATCTTCTTCTCCCCCGTCATGTGGTTTGTGCATCCGCTGTCGATAATCCAGCTTGAGCCCCCGGATGCATAAACCTGCAAGGCAATTTACACTTGGGTTTTAGGTACCCAACTCTTGTTGGGTCCTACAAGGTTAGTCACAATAGCCTTTGGGACCCAAATACAAGTCTTGTCTCCCTTGCATTTGGACCCCAACTTTCTAGCAACTACTTTTGCATTCTTACACATAAGCGCAAATGAAGTATTGCAAGCATGGTAAATAGTAGTAGATTTATTACACACTTTCCTAGGCACATGATGCACAATATTACTTTTCCTAGGCCTACTTCTACCATGCATAAAAGTAGAGCTAGAGGCAAACATAGCATGTGAATCATTATAATCAACATAACTCCTATTAAAATGAGCATTCCTAGAAAATTTCCTATCGTAAATGAAAGCATGATTCTTTTGATTACTACTAGTCATAGGGGCCTTCCCTTTCTCCTTGTTGGGAATGGGAGCCCTTTGGCTTGTTAAGTTCTTGGCTTCCTTTCGAAAGCCAAGTCCATCCTTAATTGAGAGATGTCTACCAACGGTGTAGGCATCCCTAGCAAATTTTAACTTATCAAAATCTATCTTGCAAGTCTTAAGTTGAGCATTAAGACTTGTCACCTCATCATTTAATTTAGTAATGGATGCAAGATGTTCATTACAAGCATTAATATCAAAATCCTTGCATCTATTGCAAATTACAACATGTTTTACACATGAATTAGATTTATTAGCTACCTCTAGCTTAGCATTTAAATCATTATTCAATATCTTTAAACTAGAGATTGATTCATGGCACACAGACAATTCAGAGGATAGCATTTCATTTCTTTTAGTTTCTAAAGCAAGAGACTTTTGTACACTGACAAATTTGTCATGTTCTTCATATAAAATGTCCTCTTGCTTCTCTAGCAACCTATCTTTTTCATTTAGAGCATAAATTAACTCATTAATTTTATCTACTTTTGCTCTATCTAAACCCTTAAATAAATTAGTATAATCTACTTCATCATCACTAGAATCATCATCGCTTGAAGTAGTATACTTAGGGGTTTCTCGAACACTTACCTTCTTTTCCTTGGCCATGAGGCAAGTGTGGTGTTCATTGGGGAAGAGAGAAGACTTGTTGAAGGCCGAGGCAGCGAGTCCTTCGTCGTCGGAGTCAGAAGAAGAGCAGTCTGAATCCCATTCTTTGCCAAGGTGCGCCTCGCCCTTCGCCTTTTTGTAGGCCTTCTTCTTTTCCCTCTTCCCGCTCTTTTCTTGTCCCAGGTCACTATCATTATCGGGACAGTTTTCAATAAAGTGACCAGTCTTACCGCATTTGAAGCAGGAGCACTTTCCCTTTGTTTTGTTCTTGTTGGGGTGCTCCTTGCGTCCTTTAAGAGCGGTCTTGAAGCGCTTGATGATGAGCGCCATTTCATTCTTATTGAGCCCGATAGCCTCTACTTGTGCTACCTTGCTTGGTAGCGCCTCATTGCTGCTTGTTGCCTTGAGCGCAACGGGCTGCGGCTCGTAGATGGGCATTAGGCCGTTTAATGCATCATCAACATACCTTGCCTCTTTGACCATCATGCGCCCGCTCACAAATTTTTCGAGTATCTCCTTGGGCGTCATCTTTGTGTACCTGGGATTTTCACGGATGAGGTTCACAAGATGAGGGTCAATAACAGTAAAAGACTTGAGCATAAGTCGGACGACGTCATGGTTCGTCCATCTTGTGCTTCCATAGCTCCTAATCTTGTTGACCAGGGTCTTGAGCCTGTTGTACGTTTGTGTTGGCTCCTCTCCCCTGATCATCGTGAACCTTCCTAGCTCGCCTTCCACCAACTCCATTTTGGTAATCATGGTGGCGTCGTTTCCCTCATGTGATATTTTGAGGGTGTCCCAGATTTGCTTGGCGTTGTCCAAGCCGCTCACCTTGTTGTACTCGTCCCTGCACAAGGATGCTAGCAAAACAGTGGTAGCTTGTGCATTCTTATGAATTTGCTCATTGATAAACACAGGGTTATCGGTATTGTCAAAATGCATTCCATTTTCAACTATCTCCCATATACTAGGATGGAGAGAAAATAAGTGACTACGCATTTTGTGACTCCAAAAAGCGTAGTCCTCTCCATCAAAGTGTGAAGGTTTACCAAGAGGAATTAAAAGCAAATGAGCATTGGAATTAAAAGGAATACGAAAATAATCAAATGAATAATTTGAATTAACCGGATTCTTTTTCTCGTCGTCGTCGTCTCTTGGTGAAGAAGAAGATTTGTCGCTGTCGTAGTAGACGATCTTCTTGATGCGCCTCTTCTTCTTCCCGTCCTTCTTCTTGTGACTCGAGCCAGAGTCAGTGGGCTTGTCATCTCTTGGCTCGTTGAAGATGGACTCCTTCTCCTTATCGTTGACCACCATCCCCTTCCCCTTAGGATCCATCTCTTCGGGCGATTAGTCCCTTACGTGAAGAGAACGACTCCGATACCAATTGAGAGCACCTAGAGGGGGGTGAATAGGTGATCCTGTAAAATTCAACTCTAAATAGCCACAAAACTTGGTTATAGAAATGTTAGTGCGACTAAGTAGTTGAGAAGCGAGTTCTTGTGGGCAAAACAATCACAAAGAGATCAACACAAGAGACACGCGATTTTATCTCGTGGTTCGGCCAAGTAACACTTGCCTACTTCCACGTTGTGGCATCCCAATGGATGAGGGTTGCACTCAACCCCTTTCAGGTGATCCATTGATCAACTTGAATACCACGGCTTTTCTTTCTTATCTCTTTTTCCTGTTTGCGAGGAATCTCCACAAGTTGGAGTCTCTCGCCCTTACAACAAAGATCACAATGAAAGCACGAAGTAAGGTTGGGAAGAGCAACGCACACTAGAATTAAATCTACACTGCAAACACGCACACAAGTGAGAAGATGAGCACACAAAACACGCGCGGGGAGTTTACAACTCGAAAAGTGCTCCAATCTCAAGAACGATGAACGATTGCGTGAAAGTGAGGACTAGAAGTCTTGGAATGCTTAGAGTGTGCTTGGGTGACTCCTCCATGCGCCTAGGGTCCCTTTTATAGCCCCAAGGCAGCTAGGAGCCGTTGGAGGCCAACAAAGAAGGTTATCCTTGCCTTCTGTCAGGTGGCGCACCGGACAGTCCGGTGCGCCACCGGACAGTCACTGTAGACGGCCCGGTGCGGATCTATTTCCTTTTCTAGCGCAGACGACCATTGCAGATTCATGGCAGTTGGCGCACCGGACACTGTCCGGTGCACACTGGACAGTCCGGTGCCCCCTGCCGACCGTTGGCATGGGCCACGCGTCGCCCGCGGATTGCGCGGCCGACCGTTGCGCTGGTGACCGTTGGCTCACCGGATAGTCCGGTGCACCACCGGACAGCCCGGTGAATTATAGTCGTACGCCGCCAACCTTTCCTAAGAGTGGTTGTTCACCGGAGTTCGGCCTGGCGCACCGGACACTGTCCGGTGCACCACCGGACAGTCCAGTGTGCCAGACTGAGCTGGACTTCGGCTGTACACAGCCAAGTCACTTGCAATCCTTTTCTTCTTTTCTCTTCTCTGTTTCTAGCACTTAGACAAAATATGTTAGTACTCAAAACAATGTACTAAGTCTAGAAACGTACCTTGTTACATGATTTGCACCTTTTGCTTGTTTGGTACATAATATCTCACTCACTATGTGTTGGACACTTAATCACCAAAACATTATCGAAATGGCCCAAGGGCACATTTTCCTTTCAGGGAGTTGGCAGACAGCGTGCGGGAACAGTGGCTAGATGTGTCATTATAGTTGGTGAAGTTTGACAGTACTGTGGTCTTATTGCTCCTGTTCACCTGCAACTCTGCATTGAATGCTCATTGTCCCCTGTAGACTTTGGCTGAGTCCTGCTTTGGGGTTGTCTTCCTTGCCCGAAATGAGATCGGGCGAGACAGAGACAACAGTTATAGGGAGAGGGGACCTCGGCCGAGACAAGGATTCTCCCGAGAACACACCTTGTCCGAGGGCTGGCTTGGGCGAGGCAGAGCCATGGTGACCCCCGAGAGGGGCCTCGGGCAAAGCGCGATTTATGATCCTTTGACCTCAGGGGATATGTCTTGATGGTGGTCTTGGGGTCAAGCGTGTTTTAGAGGCATAATCTAGGTACCTCTAATTACGATACCCGACATATATGTTGCATGGGTCTATTACAATATTTCTAATACTTGTGTTTGGGCTCTAACATCTTTTGTAGAGAAAAGTGCCTTTTGGATTTAAGTTGAGCCATATTGCAAAACCTGGAGAAACTATGAGAAAGAGGTATGTTTCCTATACTTAATCAATTAGATTATGTGCTAATTATGTTTGTCTAGGTCGTAGGGAAGCTACCAAAGATAACCATAAAAGGTTTGGAGAAGATTGGCTCAAAATAGCCAAAGATGGCCTAGTCTGAGTTACATCAAACTGGTCCGTTGGTGCATCAGATTGGGTCCGTGTGACCTGGCTGAACTGCTCACTCTTGAGAATTTTATTATAAAATTCACCGGACCATGAACAGTACCGGGCCGGTGTGCACCGAACCGCCTCTCCAACATCTCTCTCTAACGGACTCTAGGTGCCAACGACTAGCTGACATCACCATATGGTCCGGTGCCACCCAGCTAAGGAAAGGCGCCAATCAGATCCTGGACTGGGGGCACACAAACCTGGTCTAGTGCGCGTGCAGACAACCCAGATCTGCAGCTTTTTAAGAAAGGAGGCAACAACTCATAGGCCTCTTGGGGCTATAAAAGGACCCCATAGGGACCTCATTCAACACCCAAGTACTACAAGAGCACACCAACACTCCGACTCTTTGCAACAACACATTCTAGTGATTTTAGAGAGATTGGAGCGCCAATTTCGAGTTGTTCTTGTGATATTGTGTTCTCGCGCTCGTGTCTTTGACTTTCTTGTGTGTGTTGTTGCGATTTGCTCTTGTGTGTACTCTTTCTCCTAACCTCACTCTAAGTTGTAGCTGTGATCATCTTTTGTAAGGCCGCAAGAGACTTCAAGTTATGGAGATTTCTTGCAAACGAGATATAAATGATATATGGAAAAACCGTGGCACTGAAGTTTGATCTAGGTGATCACTTGAGAGAGGTTGATTGCAACCCTTGTCCAAAGGAGAACATCACAATGTGGATGTAGGCTTTGCCGAACTAAGGGATAAAAATCACGTGTTCCTCGTGTTTGTTTACTTTATTGTGATTTTCCTTCTTCCTAAGTTCTATACTTATCACTTGTGATATTGCTCTTAATACAATTCTTATATTGAAAGAGCAATCAAGTAAAGATGACTTTTTTCTCTTCTCCTCTCTCAAACTTGGTTTTAGTTTTCACTAACTTTATTATTAAACCAAGTTTGTGTGTTTTAAAGTTATTTTATAGGATTATCTATTCACCATCCTCTAGTTACTTTCAGATTCACATATCTCTTCTTCCTTTACACGCCTACTTGAACAACGACCACCTATATTCTCTCGATTTAGAGGGACCATGGGAGATGACATTTAAGATTATATTAATCTCTTTAGAGATGATCTCGCATTGTGTCTCAACTAACAAAAAAATATACTTCTCTATTCTATTATATATATTGTACTTGTTGGTGCCTTTTTGGGGGCGCCAGTCACTGCGTGAGAACCGGCGGCGGTGCCCTCTGCAGAGGCGCGGACGGTCTGCGGCCAGGGGCCGGACGGTCCGCGACCTGGTATAGGGGCTAGGGTTCCCTGCCTGACGACCGAACGGTCCGCGCCTATAGGTCGGACGGTCCGCGCGTGCGCAGGGGCGGCGAAGGTCGCCGGCGGCGCCTGGATCTCGCTCCAGGGAGGGACCCTGTCGGAGAGGAGAGATCCTAGAGGTTGTCTAGGCTCGGCAGGCTGACCTAGACTCCTCTAATCGACATAGAGTCGAAGAGAAGTGGTGAATTTGGGGGTTGGAATACTAAACTAGGGCTAAACTACAACTACTCCTAATGCGTAAGGTAAAAATGAGAAATAGACTTGATTTTATCGATTGTTGGGGGTTCAATCGGCCGTAGCCCTTCATCTATATAAAGGGGGAGGTCTGGATCTGCTTCAAACTGTTTCCCGAGTTAATCCCGCGGTTTAGGTAACAAATCATGCGAGAAACTAGGAACCCTAACTATCTGTGCGCACGCGCGGACCGTTCGCGCCACCACCACGGACAGTCCGGACCGCGGACCGTCCGGCCTCAGGGCCGGACCGTCCGCGAGCTCCTTTTGGTTTCCAACATATGCCCCCTGCCTTTTGGTGAAGGTTGACGAACCAAAAGCATATGAACTAAACCGGATGTAAGTCATCGGCTTTTCAAAATGGAGGTAATTCAATAAAGCACCAATGTATAAAGGCCGTTTCAGATTGTATCTTGCTCGACCATGACCATTTGATCAATGGATCAAAAGGAATATAATGGAGGTGCCCCCCAGTCTGGATAGACAAAGGGACTATACATGTGCCATGGATTCATCGTCGTACCATTCCATACTTGAACAGGATAATATACCGACGATGAATAAACGAGTGGAAAGTACCGTGGTCTCATAGGATGAACAGGCGGTGCTTGTTGTGTCGCTTTTTGGGTCGTTTTGTTCGGCCGTTTTGTTTTAGTAGATGACCGGGGTTTCTTCGTTGACCGATCACATGGAACAGTCTTCTTGCTAGCATTTTTGGCTAGCAATTGATCGAAAGTAGGGCCGGCTTTTACTAGCGACCATGTGCGTCATGCTGACTTTGCCTTGCATCTCTTTCCTTGCTTTGTGTGGACGCTGACGCCTCTGGCCATGGGCGGACTGTCTGGCTGAGCCAACCGAACCGTCTTTATGAGCGCCGGACTGCCCGCACGTAGGTGCTAGACCGTCCGTGATGCTCAGGTCAGGTTGTCGTGCTCGGCTCCTTAATTGTGTCTGCCCCCGACGCTTCCGGATTTGTTAGTCTTATTGTCCAGGGCTTTTCGAGCATCCTCCTGCTGCGATATATTTGACGTGCGAGGATCGTCAATGATGATGTCTTTGCTTTTGCTTTTATCGGCCATTTCGGGCCGAACTAAGACCTTTTCGCATGTGACATCTATTGTATTAACAGGAAATGGCTGTGTGTCCACTTGCATTTCCTGAAAAGCCAACCGGCCCTCATTTATGGCCGATTATACCTGTCGATGAAAAACATTACAGTCATTGGTGGCATAAGAAAAAAAATTATGCCACTTACAATAAGCACGTCTCTTTAATTCATCTATAGGAGGGATAGTATGAGTTAATTTAATGTTGCCATTTTTAAGTAGCTCATCAAATATCTTATCGCACTTGGCAACATTAAAGGTAAATTTAATCTATTCTTGCCGATTCTTTTGAACCGGCTGTAAGGAAGAACATGCTGAAGATTTGGCCTTTGTTGGCCAAATAAACTCAACGGTATATACATCTGCGGATTCATCATCTGAACTGTCATGCTCTATTAGATGTATAGTATGGGCGACCAATTTTGATGTCTCTTTAAATCGGCTTTCACAGGCTAAAGCCCGCTGATATAGCTGGGCTATCGAAAAGAACTGGGTCCCATCTAATTTGTCTCTTAAGTAGGATAGCAACCCATTAAAAGCTAGCCCTGCTAGCTCTTTGTCTGCAACATGGATTCGAAAGCATCGGTTTCTAGTGTCCCGGAATCTCCGGATATAATCATTAACCGATTCTTCGCGTCCTTGTCGGACTGAAGCTAAGCCAGCTAATCCTAATTCATATTCTCGGCAAAGAAATGTTCATGAAATTTATTTTCTAACTCATTCCAGGAATTAATGGAATTAGAAGGCAGGGCGGCGTACCATGCAAAAGCGGTACCAGTAAGGGATAAAGAAAATAACCGAACACGAAATGCTTCTCCATCAGCCAATTCGCCTAGGTGTGCTAGGAACTGGCCTATATGTTCGTGTGTGCTTCTACCATTCTCACTAGAAAACTTAGAAAATTCTGGTATCCTTGTCCCTTGTGTATATGGGACAGTATCAAACCGGTGATTATATGGCTTTTGGTATGATTGCCCCACTCTGGCTACACTAACTCCGAACTGATCTCGAAATAGTTCAGTCATCTCTTCCCTAATTTTTTCCATTGCACCCGGTGGCAGACCACTGGATCCTGGGCTGTGGGGCTCATTTGGTCGGGCATTAGTATATCGACCTTCTTGCCGTGACCGATCGATAGTGTTGATCGGTCTGTGATTATATGGTGCGTTATGGTTTAAATATGTAGAGGGCGAAACATACTGCTGCTATGGTATGTAATAATTTGGTCCATTGTGTGCAACAACAGGTTCTGCGTATGCGTATCCGGTTTGTCCAGTGGTAAATCCGAACTGACCGGTTGCGTTTGCCATTATCGGGGTGCCACGCGGTAGTCCTGGTACGACCCCGGACTGTCCGGCAGGGAAAGCCAGACGGTCCGCGTAAGGGCCGGACGGTCCGGGCAGAAGCTTGGACGGTCCGACTGCGTCCAGGGTAGCCGATCTGCCAATCAGGGACGGCGGCGGCCCTAGGGCGGCCCCGGACTGTCCGACAGAGCAAGCCGGACGGTCCGCGTATGGGCCGGATGGTCCGGGCAGAGGCTCGGAGGGTCCGACCGCGTTCAGGGGCGCCGATCTGCCAAGCAGAGACGGTGGTAGTTGTACTTGCCCTGAATATGAGTTCATCGACATGCCATATAAAGGATGGGGCTACAAATCCCCATTTGTTGCCGATGCATAAGACATAAATACCCTGTTACTAGTTTCATATGATGGAAAACTAGGAGCAACAGACTTTTCCAACGTACGTGTTAATTTTCTAATTGACTCTTCTAACCCTACAATCTGTTGTTTCATTTGGTCCTGTCGCTGATCCACATAATATTTAATAGATTGAATATCGTCGGGTTTACTTATGTTGGGGACTTGAAGCGAAGATAGAAAAGATACGACGTCGGTCTCTCCATGTTTGATAACCTTTTGGTGGCGATCCACTGTGTATTATGATAAGAATTTTTCCTTCGCTTGACGCATGTAGTCCTCGAATTGTTGTTGCTTATCGGCCATCAGATTTTCAACAGCCGTCTTCAGGATATTATCTGAGGAGATATCGGTGTAATATTTAGAACCGGCCATTTGAGGGCCTGATTTTTAGTAGATCTAGACACCAGGGTACCCAGCGAAGTCACCAAAAGTGTGTTGGTGCCTTTTTAGGGCGCCAATCACCGCGTGAGAACCGGCGGCGGTGCCCTCTGTAGAGGCGCGGACGGTCCGCGGCCAGGGGCCGGACAGTCTGTGACTTGGTATAGGGGCTAGGGTTCCCTGCCTGACGGCTGGACGGTCCGCGTGTGCGAAGGGGCGGCGAAGGTCGCCGGCGGCGCTTGGATCGCGCTCCCGGGAGGGACCCCGTCGGGGAGAAGAGATCCTAGGGGTTGTCTAGGCTCGGCAAGCCGACCTAGACTCCTCTAATCGACGTAGAGTCGAAGAGAAGCGAAGAATTTGGGGGTTGGAATACTAAACTAGGGCTAAACTAGAACTACTCCTAATGCGTAAGGTAAAAACGAGAAATAGACTTGGTTTGATCGATTATTGGGGGTTCAATCGGCCGTAGCCCTTCATCTATATAAAGGGAAGGTCTGGATCCACTTCAAACTGTTTCTCGAGTTAATCCCGCGGGTTTAGGTAACAAATCTCGCGAGAAACTAGGAACCCTAACTATCTCTGCGCACGCGTAGACCGTCCGCGCCACCACCACGGACAGTCCGGACCGCGGACCGTCCGGTCTAAGAGCCTGACCTTCCGCGAGCTCCTTTTGTTTCCAACAGTACTCTTAGTCAAACACATTGAATCGGTCTGTTTCTGGATCCATAGCAACCATTAGATTAGACATTCCCATAATTTTTGATTTAGAAAAAACTCTGACGCAACATGAAAACCGGACTCAGTTCGAGACACTGTACTCGAGTACTTTGGAAAAAATTGACTAGCGTCCGATAGACTTGGGTAGTTGGGTTTCAGAAAATATGGCGGTTTTATCGCCGACCTGGCAACTGATCAGGTAGACCGTAGTCCAAACCATCTACCCTGCGGGCCTGCGGCCTTGCTTCTGTTGCGTCGTTCTCCCGTGCTCCCCGCGTGCGCTCTATCTGTTTCTGGTGGCGACGACTTGGCGGTCGCCGGCTCGCCGCCGCCGCCGTGCCCAGTCCTTTATTTTGGGGGACCTTCACCGGCGACGAGCACCCACCAGGTACGCCCACCCCTTTTCTTCCCTTCCTGCTGTGCGAAACCGAGCTCCCAAACCCAAGCTATTTCTATTTGGATCTGATCTGATTCATTTAAAGTGTGGTACACATGTATTATGCCTGCAAACTTCGATTTTTTTCGTCTTTTTGCAAAAATATCGGTTCTACATGTACACCCATGGCCTTAGCTGGGTCCGCCCCTGGTGTCAAGATTGCTAAATTTTTATTTCTGTATATAGGGTGCATACCCCAACAGGGTGAATTTGGTGGAATTTAGGCTGCTGTTTGTTGTATTTAAATAATTGCAAGTTTTGTCTTCTCAAAGCTTGTATATGTATTACTCCACCTTGTTGCTCAGCATAAGCTCTATCTTGTGCCTGCTGAGTCAGCCTGTTTTACCTACCTGAAAATCATCGTAGTAACTTCCTCATGTGAGGAACTGAGGATGGTGCGAGCTGAGTTTAAAGTCAAACTATTGCTATTCAACTAAAAGAGCAGGACTAGAAGGGTGCTTGACAGTGTTTGTATTGCATCTTATAATGATGCCTTAAATAGATTCGTGTTCAAATTGCTACAAGAGTCATGAGTTTTGACTTACCTTTAGGGCTTGTTTGGAAATGCAGCAATCCCCTTCAATCCATATGTTTTGGAAGGGGTTGATGTGGAAAATTAGTTCATTTTCCACTTCAATCCATATGGATTGGGAGGGATTTAGTTTATCCAGACAGTGCCTTAGTAAATCAGAAATATATCTATTCGTCTTGTCTCTCAAACTATTTTTTCTTTACTGTCCCTGAAAAGCTTTAAACAGTACATTCTGTTTACGGAACCATGAGTGGGAGGGCATGCATGGGCTTGCAGAATGTGCTTAGTATTTCCGACCTCGAACATAGATTGTTGTGTGTCTGAAATACCCAGGCTAGGCTGCAAGCTTTGTTTTCAAGATAGTTCCATGAGAATTACCTAACTGGTGACACCATTTTGTGAAGCAGAATGTTCTATTAGTAACCATTCACTTCAACAATATTCCATAAACACCTTGATGACCGGAAACATATTGTTTCAACAGCAATAGAGAGAGACTTTGCAGGCCTCAAACTCCCCCTGATCCCCATCAACCCAATAGTTTAACACACCTTGATTCTATTAGTGATGAAATAGAGTGGATTGTAGCATGTAGATCAGGCCTATGCTCACTTAGCAGTGAAATTCCAAAACATCCATGACTTATCAACCAGTATGGGCACTGTTTAGAACTACTAATTGAGTTGCTTCCCATAACAAAAAAAAACCCCATGAAACCAGCCAAATGCATAGCTTCCCTGAAGTCCCCCCGCAAACACAGTGCTTCTCACAAATGAACTGGACTGTGGCTTTTCAATTTTCATGGCCGCGGTCCGTAGGCAGCTTCCCAGCCTTTTCTGCCTGCCCCACATACAGCTGCATCATGCACGCCCCTGCCACTCCCCATTACTCTGGCCTCCGCCTCCGTCTGTGTCTGCTGCACTGCCCCCTCCACCTCCACATGGGTGCCACTTCCCTTTTGCTTCCACCTTGTCACGGCCAGAACCTTCAAGCTCCCAAGGCTGCTGACTTCCTCTGCAGCGGCACCGAGTTCCCCTCCGGTCGCACTCAAGCTCCTTTCTGCCGCCACTCCCCTTTGCCTGCCACCCTTTCCTCTGCATCCAAACTCTTGGAGCTGCTGCCTCGAGATGGTGCAGCACCATACGTACCCATCTCAGTGTGAGATTCAGCTGTCTCGGTCTCCATAGCCAAGATCTGGCTGTGGAAACAACCATGGGTGGTAGAGACTGCCAAACAGTTCTTGTGCCCAAGCTTCCCCACTAATAAGAGGCTGCTGTAGGCAGCAGGGAAAAAAAGGTAGCTTCTCCATAATGTTAAGCTGTACGAAGCAGGTCCATGAGCTGGTTACGACCATTCTCAAGCGTCGACTTCCCCTAATAAAAGCTTGTCAGGTTTCAAAACTGGTCCTCTCCAGCACGCTCAAATCAAGTAAAGAAAATTTAGCTTTTACACCCTGTAGGACAATGGCTACCCCCCCTCAATGTTTGCAGAGAGAAAATGGTGATGCCTGCACAACTGGAGAAGGAAGGAAATATGAAAAAACCGTTGATGACCTAGGGACTGGAGAACAGTCATGGCATGTTGGCAAAGTAATATGCTCTGTTAGAAATCACTCCCTCTTTTATTCATTGTTTATCAAAAACACACACACTAGGAAATCACTCCCTCTCCTTTTCAGTGTTTATCACAAACACATGCTAGGAAATCACTCCCCTTAGTCTTCAGCGTTTATCACAAACACTCATTTGGAAAATCACTCTGTCTCCCTTCTTTTGATTGATGTGGCCCTCTCAACCATCACCATTTTCTCATATATATAGCTGTTACGCCCATGATATCCTCCTAATTACTGTAGGCATAAGTCATATGCTGGCCTATTATTCTCCTTTACTAGGTGAAAATCTGCTAATACTAAAGACTGCTTCTAGACACAATAAACCTGGATGCATGGACACATAGGATTATAGCTAACAAGCTCTTCAACCACATGCATGCTATAGTCGTCACTTATATAATACATCTTTTTTATTTGTTTGTACATTTATATGTTCTTGCTTTTCTCTAGCAGTATATCAATGCAAATCAATGGATATTTGGTCATTTGATTCTAAAGGTATGCCAATTCTACAGGTTGCTTCATAAAACTTACAACATCCAGGATACAACTAATAAGGATTCCTTCATCTTTATCTGGATTTTGAGGAGGTTGCTGAGAGCCCATCCAGCAGGGTGTCTCAGACATACTAATGGATGGGGCGCCCAAGATCCTTGAAAAATCATCACATGAATGCATGTATTCTTGGTACTTCACCCGGGAAGAACTCGAGAAATTTTCACCATCAAGGAAAGATGGTATTACTGAAAAAAAGGAGTCAGAAATACGGCATTTATATTGTTCATTTATCCGGGATGTTGGGATCAGGCTGAAGCTGTACGAAATTACTTTTGACCCTCTTAAGTGAATTGACTTTGTTCAACCTTATTTTAGGGTGTTCTTAGTTTATACTACTTTATATTGTGGCTCATAGCATGATTGTTTACATTGACCTAATCTCTCATGAACATAAATTATTTTCTTTTTTCCTCTAAGACAAAAGCTTCTTTTATTATACGGCCAATATGTTTGATTCTGCTACCAGATTGTATTATTTTAGCAACTTTGATAAGATTTTCTATATGTGCTAACATATTTTTTTCACAGACCTCAGATGACACTAGCAACTGCAGTCATGCTTTGCCATCGCTTCTATTTACACCAGTCCCTTGCCAAAAATGGATGGCAGGTGAGACTTGAGAGACTATTTTGTCGTGGCAGTGATGGTTGCTGATGTCTATGAAAAGCGACAAGAGTGCAGAGTTTCCTTGCCAAGCATTTGTTGATAATATGTTCTCCATGTCTAACTTAACATTACAGATTATTCTTCAAATCATTTGAATTATCTAATCTTCTAATACTATTACTATTTTAATTTTCTAACTACATGCTAATTCATCTTGATGCTACTCTACCTCAAGATCACTTCGTGATTGGGCATTTCAAAGGAATCTAAAAAAACTCGGTCGGGGAGGGAAAGACCGTCCTCCAGGTATTATATTAAGAAGAGACCGAAACATGGTCCCAGCCGAGAAAATCACCGAGCCCTGGCCCCTCATCACTAGCGGGTTGTCACCGCCCACTTTGCAACGGCCCAGTCGGAGGATGGCGCGCAGGACGTAATCCGTGAGCGTGCGGGACACAACGAGGGGATTTTTTTTAACCAAGTCCGAAATTTGCCCCCGAGAGGGATCGAACCCGGAACCTGGAGGTGCTACTCGGAAGCCTTAACCATTACGCTAGAGGCCCTTTCGCCATTTCAAAGGAATCTACGTAGCTACAAATCGACAATGTTATAGGAATGCTTATTTTTTAGAATCTACTGGGTTGCATCTTACTGTTACAACTTAATCAAGTTTGACTGTTTGACATACTTTGACGGATCATCTTGCAAATTACATATTCACCAGTAAGTTCTAAGTTCTATAGAAATGGCTTACTTTACTGCATTTCTTTTCTTAGTTTTGTAAGATATGTTTAGTTCATATTTACTAGATCACTTGTCCAGAAGTTATCTCTCTGTTATCTTGCAGCCCCTAGTTATGTCGAACACTAGTAGGAATTCCTGTGTTATTCTGTGTTCATAATATTTACTCTGTTTGAAGTACATGATCTATTTGTGGTTTGCTCTTGTGGACCAGCAGTTCTTCTGGAACATACTTTTATTTCCTTTTACTGGTTTTAATTGTTCCTTTTATCATTACTTTATTTCAGACAATTGCAACAGTATGTGTATTCCTAGCGTCAAAAGTTGAAGATACTCCTTGTCCCCTGGACTATGTAGTTAGAGTATCCTATGAAACAATGTATAGGCGGGACACTGCTGCGGCTCAAAGGATCCGCCAGAAGGTACCACTAAATTAATGTTTGAAACTTTCTGTCGTTGCCCATTCAGTGTTTGATCAGCATCTATTATACAGGATGTTTTTGAGAAACAGAAAGCGCTCATTTTGATTGGAGAGAGATTGCTTCTGACAACAATTCGATTTGATTTCAACATTCAGCATCCTTATAGACCACTTCTTAATGCTATGCAAAATCTTGGCATCAATAAAAAAGAAGTGAAGCAAGTAGCATGGAACTTTGTGAATGACTGGTATATGATAAGCTTTTTCAATATTTATTAACACCAATATTTCTAAGATAGCAAATCGGGTGTATTAATTATGCTACTTATGTTCAGGCTTAAAACGACATTGTGCCTACAGTATAAACCCCAGTACATAGCTGCTGGTTCCCTTTACCTGGCTGCAAGGCTTCACGATATCAAGCTTCCTTTGCATGGAGCACATGTTTGGTGGCACCAATTTGGTGTTGCACCAAAACCTCTGGAAGGTATGTGGACTATTAGGTGGATCATATCACCATTGCACTCTTTGCTTTTTGGAACATGAAAAGAAGACACTATTTTTCTGCAGCTGTCATTCATCAAATGATGGAGCTTGCAGCTGTGAACAAATCGAATCTTGTTCGTCCCAATCTGGTTAAGCCAAAGGAAACTTTATGTGAAGCTAAACTGAGCTTATCTAATAGCCCAGACTCTGTGTTGAATCAATCAAGCTTGTTAATAAGCAGCTCTAGTCCTGATATTGGCGAGACCAGTGACCAAGTGCAGGTGGATTCTTGTCAATACTTGATAAGCAACCATACGGGTGATTGTAGGGTCTCATGTCCTGACAACAGTTCGTTGGATACTTCTGGTAAAGCTCATGATGAAGAGAGATTGGATCAGGCCTTAATAACCAAGCATGACAGTGGGATGATGCCTTCTACTAGTAACCAGACATCATTAGATGCTACTGTAGGCACTGAGAGCAGTGCTGAATATATGAAGCAGGATGTAAGCCATTGCGATGACTTTAATATCAGAGTCAATGACCAAAGCTTGAACCAGGCGTTAAGAAATCAGCATGGTGATGCTGTCCCATTACCTGACATGGTATCACTGGATGCTAAGGTGGACAAGGTAAGTAGTTGGTGTCTGGAACCATTGATTGCAAACTCCGACTGCTGCATTGACAGCGTTAATGTGGATAGCTTGGGCACTGATCAGAGATTGGCTGATGTTGCTTCAGGCCCCACAGCTGATGTGCCATCCGTGCTGCTGGCCAAGGAGAATTCTGATCCTTTGAGTGCAAAACTCGAAAATATTGATGTTGCCAGGATAAAAGATTTACTGATGAAGAGGAAGAGCCGGAGAGAGATCCAAGACCAAGCCATTGCTTCAGATGGCCTCAGTGAAGAAGCCTGGATTGAGAGAGAGCTGGAGTCTGGGATTGTCACAAAACAAGAAGCCAATTGTGCCGCCATCTCAGATGAGCTAAGTGATGAAGCCTGGATTGAGAGAGAGCTCGAGTCAGGGATTGTGACCGGACCAACAAACGAGCAGGCGATCACTTTCGATGGTTTGAGTGAAAATGATTGGATCGAGAGAGAGCTTGAGTCTGGGATCATCATTGAGCCAGCACCTGCTATCAAGAAGCGGAAGCTGGAGTCAAGCTGTTAGCTCTTAAGCTGCTGCATTCAGAGGCCAGATTCCAAGCAGGTGAATAATTACAGATGGAGGTACCCTGCGACTAGGGCACATCGAAGCCAAGAGATGTCGCATAGATGGGAGGATCAATATTTTCCTTTTTTTTATTTCTTTAACCAAACACCTCGGAATACTTTGGCACGAGGGTTGTGTGTACAGTGGGATCTTCCCAGTTTCTTGAATTCAGAATCATATCCACTGTATCTGTTCCTTGTTTGTGTAAATCTAGCATGCCCGAAGTTTGGCTTTAATTAGATTGTAGGTGTAACTGTAGCAGGGATTGTCTCGTGTTAAGTCCGACGAGAAAATGATTCAGTGTAACTGTTACTGGTAACCAAAGAAAAGTAGTATTCACTATAGACTTATTGTTAACAAAAGAAAAGACAGTTACTGGTGTACGATGTTTATAAATTGATGGCGAATGCTATGCTCAACGGAGCTGATCACATCCGATCTCCTATTGAGCTGCACGTCGCCGTCAATCGTATCCTAAATTTTCGCGTGACTGTCACGCTGTTCATTTAGGGCATGCTTTCAACCTATCTGGCAAATAGTTTGTCGGCTGATTTTAGTACCTTGGATTCCAAATTAGTTGGCTAATTGTTAGCTAGAGGGCTGGCAAATTGTTTGCTATCCATATCGATTTCTTTCCTTTCTCTCACAATAGTAAAAGGTAATTTTTCGACGGCTTTTGCCGTCGGAAATAAGACTTATGCCATCGAATATAAGTTATTTCTGATGGTTTAGGGTTTTTTTTTCAAACAACATGAGTCTGTCGTTTATAAAAGGTCGGAATTAGGGGCTGGAAAATAAGCTCGAGGCTCGCGAGCCGGCTCGAGCTCGGCTCGGAGCGGCTCGCGAGCCTCGAGCGAGCCGAGCCGAGTCCTGTCTTCTGGGCTCGTTCCCGTAGCGAGCCGAGCCGAGCTGGCTCGTTCCGGCTCGCGAGCCGGCTCGCGAGCTGTGTCAAATTTCTTAATATGTCGAATAATGATGGGTATTGGCTAATTTTATAGATTGTCAGTTTATTCCTTAGCGTTTCATGATAGATATATAACAATTAATAATTTAGATTCCTCATAATAATGAATGATATCTTTATATTTCATATTTATATACTAATAATTCACTATATAATGCAATTATATAATATCAGGGTGTGGCTCGCGAGCCGAGCCGGCTCGCGAGCCGCCTTCGAGCCGAGCCGAGCCTAGTTTCTCAGCTCGTGAAAGCACCGAGCCGAGCCGAGCCGAGCTCGGTCAGGCACCGAGCTGCACCGAGCCGAGCCGAGCCGAGCTCGGCTCGTTTCCAGCCCTAGTCGGAATAAACTTATTTCCGACGGCCGCCGTCGGACGAGTTTGCGTTCGACAGCCATTAGTGATCCTCAGAGTTAAAACTGGTTAATGGCCCTGACGGCGTCCAGTGGGCCCCACAAAACAAGACCGTTAGTGACCGTCCGAGTTAAATCCTACTGCATGCAATGTGTAATGAGCATACCATGTTTGACTTAGGGGGTGTTTGAATGCACTAGAGCTAATAGTTAGTTAGCTAAAAATATACTAATAGAATTAGCTAGCTAACAAATAGTTAGCTAACTAGTAGCTAATTTACTAAAAATAGTAAATAATTGAACTATTAGCTAGGATGTTTGGATGTCTCTAGCTAATTTTAGCCACTAAATATTATCTCTAGTGCATTCAAACACCCCATTCATTGGTTATAAGAACAATAGAGAGCAGTGAATAATAGAGAGCAGAGAGCGCTGGCCAGTAAACTCACAGGAAGACGGTTGCAGGCGAGGTCGGGACAGTCGGTGGTCCCGGGGCAGCTGGTGTCGAGCGGGGCCACTAACGGGATAGGGCGGCCAACGTCGGGTGATGCCGGGGCAGTCAGGCGCGGGCGGGGCTAGGGCGACCGACGTTAAGGTGACCGGCGGCGGGCGGGGTCAGTGGCGGCGGAGCGAGCACGAGCCTATCCATGCGTCTCGAGGGCATGAGCATGAGTGAGTAGAGAGAATGGAACATGCCCACGTTGTTCCATATATCTCGTCACTTTCGACGGCTCGACCGTCGTCGAACATAAGCTTATGTTCGACAGTCATTGAAGATCCCTCAGAAATAAGCTTATCTCTAACGGCTGTCAGGACAGACCATCAGACATAAGTTGGCGTCTAACTTTTGTCTGTTCCCTGTTGTGTCTCCTAGCTAATTGTTTGTTGTGCAGAGGTAAAATGGACTATTTACTGTTTAGATATCTATTATAGCTAAGACTCTAAACATATCCCCGCGAATTATTTGTTGCCTCATTGTTAGCCACTGGTTAACAATTAGCCAAGAAGATCCAAACAGGGTCTTACTTTCCTCATGGATTTAGGCCCTGTCCAAATATCTAAAACTAATTGTTGGCTGCTAAAATTAGGTAAAAGGTTTAAAACGGATCAGCTAATAGATCAACTAATTGTTACCTATATCCCTTAAATAGCCATTAGCGGTTAACTGTTCTAACCCAGCTAAAACCAGCTAACAACTTAATAGTTAACTAATAATTATTTTTATAGGTTTGAAACTGAATCTTAGCTGCTCTAGCTTGTCATCTGAAGTCAATTGTTTTTTTCACACCTATTCCGTTATACTTCGGATGCACAAATCTCTATGTATATGGACGTGACTAGATACATGCATCCGACTTTGACCAGGTCTCACGGATGTAGGGGAGTATGTGTTCGGATGGCTGGAGGAGGCGTTAGGTCAGACCATGGTTTACAAAATCGGTAAAAACCGGCGGTAAACCGATCAGTTTACCGAAACCATCAGGGTGCGGTTTCGATAAAGCACTGATTTTTTTTTCAAAATTCATTCTAAATTCAAAAATTTTGAAAAAAATCATAAAAACCGAAAACCGCTGATAAACCGTTTTCTGGGACCGGTAAACCGCCAATTTTTGCCGGAAACTCGGATTTAATGCCAAAACTGAGTATTTAGTGGTCAATTTAGGCATATTAGTCTTCTTTACTGTTATATGCTATATGTGAAGATGTTATATATTAATGTGAAGATAAACCTATAGCTCAAGTCCAGTTTAGGCATTTAGTGGTCAATTTTGGTTTTATTTCCTGACCAAGATGGAATCCGTAAATCAAGTAGCTTCAGTTCTTCTAATAACTATCCGTCTAGACAAGACTCAATCTAGAACCCTTAGCTCCAGTTCTTCTATATGTGTTCCTAAGATTTGCTGATCAGGATAAAAGTCCAACACTTTGTGAGGTGCACATGCAATACACAAAGACCGAACACATATACCGGTATGTTTTTTTGCTTTGTTGTCACACCTGGTTTTAGAAGGTAAACCGAATGCGAACCATGTACGTGACAGGATCAGAAACTCACGTACACAGCGATTACATAATTGGACATCATCACACAATGCTCAAAATAAATAGCGGAAAGGTACTTGATTACATCAAGATGTCCAAGACATCCACAAAGTCTATTACATAACCATTGTTCAACATAAATATCAAAGTGCGGAATTACGAAATGTAAAAGCTAAGCCTACACAGGCAGCTGACTGGAGGTTTGCCACTAAGGAAGAACTAGAACTCGTCATATTCTTGGAACTCCTCAAAGTCATCCATGTTGCCAGCATCACCTCCTGAGCATTGGGTACACTAGGGACAACCTGGGGTAGGGGTGGTGTGTAAAGCAAGGGTGAGTACACATCAATGTACTCAGCAAATGTCCCGTTTGGCTAAAGTGGACTAGCTATATATGTAGTTGAGGTTAAGCAGTTGCTTTTAGTTGGTCAAGTATTTATTATTATTAGTAGAGCCAAGCTTTAGTAAATAACTCAGTTATTACCCAGAAGTACCTCCTCAAAAGAGGAAATACCAGATATCAGATTTTATAACATCATTGTTAATCATCAACATAAAATTATCCAAAGTTCTTCTAATTAAAGAGGATCCCAAGGCTGCTCTTAACCGTGAGCTCGGCTGATATACTAGTTTTTTAACACTCTGCAGAGGTTGTACACTTTACCCACAAGTCGTGATCCCTTTCCAGCCTGGGTTGTACAGACCCGATCTTCACTACCAAGGTGAATGGCCAGGGATACACTACGTAGCCTTTACAAAGACTCCCCTAGTGCATAGTTGCTCGTTAGGTTTTGCCAGTCGTACAAACGCAGTATACGTCCCTAAGGTGGGTGACTAACAAAACCAAATCGAAAGAACCTCTGCACTCCAACCTTGGCAGAGCGAGCACTACGCCCCGGCCCCCATTGACGGCCCTCTGGCAAAGCCAACTACACCCCCAGGTTCATCTAATTAATTAGCTAAGGGCGTCCCATTCCACCCTCATGGTTGTACTGTTATCCCGGGTGGTCACTCCATGAACAGGTCCTTACGGAGAGGTACTCAGGAAAAAGGCGTGAGTCCCCTAAGGTATCATAAGATCATTCACATAATTAGGATAACAGTATCGTATCATAAATATTCACATCATGTTCATTGATTAAGTTAAGGCAATAGCAACATGCTAACCATGATAACCCAAAAGGTAAACAAGGATAAGTGAATACAGACTAGTCAATCCTTAGGTTTCATAAAGTAATGCGGGACAGTGAATTATAAAGTATGTAGGACATAATAGGTCAGAGGACACTTGCCTTCACCAGGTGGTAGCTCAGGGAGGTCTCCAACAACACACTCAGAAACCTCGGACTGCTCGTTGTCTAAATAAAGCGAGCATGCATTCAATACATTTGAAAAGTACAAATGAACATCACACCAAACATGTACAAATATTGGAACACATCTTAAAAAGACATAATACTACATAAGGGATAATGAATTCAGAGTATAACATAAACTATGGCATACATTAACTTTATTTGAAAATAGATTATTATTTCCCTAAGTGTTATTTACAAGTACATAATCATAGGTCAATTTATTTTATGGTGACCTAAAATTTAGAACAGAGATGAACTTATGTAATACATATTATTAACCTCACAAGCTTAAACAAGTTTAAATCTCTAAGGTTCTCCTTTTATTTATTTTATTAAATAAATAAAACATACATCTACATTAGTTCATATTCAATTCTAAAAATTAGAGTGTGCAGTCAGTAAGTGAACCTATTTTATTTAAACAAAGAATAATTCTATGAACATTTTGCAATTTGAATCACTAAATTTGGAGTTTATATGCAAAAGTTATGAAATAAATAAGTTTGGGAATTCAAAATATGAAATTAGGGCCAATTCTGTGAATATTTAAAAGTCCAGGGCTAAATCTATAAGATTACAGGGGCCTGCGCGTGAAAACCAGGGACGGCGGGTTGATTTACAATAAACCGAGGGTCTCTTTAAGAAAACTACCGCGCGAAGGGGTATCAGGTGAATCTAACCGTCAGATCTAAAACCAACGGCTAAGATTAGATCTGCGGCCGAGGGCGCGCGCGCGGGCGGGCGAGCACTGACAAGCGGGCCAGGGAGTCAGGCACGCGTGCGCAAAGTGTTATCCGTGGTCCGAGCCATTCGATCTGAATCGGATGGAGGGGATCAGACCAGGGGAAACAGATGGCTACGGGCGGCGCCGCTCCTCTCCGCGGCGGTGAGGTCGCCGGAGTTGAGGCTGGCGCGAGCTAGGGTGACTCTGGGGTCGCTGGAGTTGTTTAGAGAGGGAGAGGGCACCATGGCAAACTCAATAGCGGGGAAGAGGCCATGAATCCACGGACAGAGAAGGGAGAACGGCGGTGAGAAGGTCTCGGGCGAGTCGGAGTAACTCTGGTGAGCCATTCCGGCCACGGGGAGGGGATTTAAGGCGCGCTAAGGCCTGGGCTAGCTTCAGCAGAGGCAGGGATGACACAGGGACCTTCTCCGGGGAACTAGACCGGGCTAAATCGACCAGCCATCGTGAGAGCACGGCGGACCGCCGCGACCGAGCGCTTGCGAAGGCGAAATTGGCCGAGCACAGGGCACAATAAGGAAAATTGGGCACGAGGACGAGTGTCTCACCTCGGGGCGGAGCTCGGGGAGGCTTGGAGGGGTCTCCGCGAGCTGGATGGCCGGGAACGCGGGCGCGGGTCTCCGGCGGCGGCTGGCGGTGTGAGCAGAGCTGCGAGAGAGGGTGAAGCTGAGTGAAATGAGGCGAGGGGTGTGCGCGGGGCACTGGCGGGGCTCTAAGAAGGGAGCTGGGCGCGTGGGCGGGCGTCGTGGCCGAGAAATCCAGCGACGTGCGCGAGTGCGCACGTGCCGGTCCACGACGAGCACGGAGGGGGCGGAACTGACAGGGCAGGCCCACGACACAGAGAGAGAAGAAAGGGGTGCGCGGGGTAACGGCTCGACGATTGGCGATCCGAGCCCACGAGACAGAGAGTGAGAGGGAGCGCACGGGCAAGGGAAACTGGTGCCGACAGATCGGCCCCACTGGGCAGCGAGCGAGGGAGGGAGGGCACGCGCGAGGGAGAACTACCGCTGACAGGCAGGGTATGCCTGTCAGACGGCGCGGGCGCGTGGCCTGGCTAGGCTTAGTGGACCGACTGGGCCGCTTTCTTTTTTTCTTTTTCTCTGGATTTTCTAATTCCTTTTCCATTTCTTTTTCCATAGGGTTTTTCAAATCTAAATTCAAACTAGGTTTTAAATTCAAATAAATTCAAACTTGTGCAATACTTCAAAGAATATTTTAAACTCAACATGATGCAACATGTCATGACTCATAAGGTTTTGGCAAAAATAAATAATTAACCTCCACTAGTTTAGGCTATCTCTAATCAAAAAGGAAAAAGGGAGAATGAATCTAGAGAGAGAGAACCTAGAGTGAGAAAAAGAAGAGTAACACATGATTTTGGGTGATAATTAGAAAGAAATTTTATACCCCCAAAATCAGGGTGTTACAGACCTATCCCCCTTAAAATAATCTTGCCCTCGAGATTCAGGGCTGGCTAGAAAAGAGCTCAGGGTACTTGGCTTTCAATTCATCCTCTCTTTCCCAGGTTGCTTCTTCTTCTGAGTGATGACCCCATTTGACTTTGCACATCCTGATGGTACTTCTCCGAGTGACCCGATCTGCTGTCTCCAGAATTTGAGTTGGCTTCTCAACATACGTCAGATCTTCTTGAACTTCAAGATCCTCTACCGGCAACTGCTCTTCTGGCACTCTCAAGCATTTCTTCAACTGTGACACATGGAACACATCGTGCACATCGGACAGATTCTTTGGTAAGCTGAGTGAAAGGGAAATAGGGTCAAACCTTTTCCAATATGAATTTTGGTGGTTGAATTGCCCAACACAAATTATTGGACTAACTAGTTTGCTCTAGATTATGAGTTCTACAGGTGCCAAAGGTTCACAACAAACCAATACAAGTCAAAAGAAAGGGTTCAAACAAAGGGGGCAAAAGACAACCGAAGTGTGCCCTGGTCTGGCGCACCGGACTGTCCGGTGCACCACCCGACAGTGTCCGGTGCACCAGGGAATCCAACTCCGAACTTGCCACCTTCGAGAATTCTGGGAGCCACTCCGCTATAATTCACCGGACTGTCCGGTGTAGCACCAGACTGTCCGGTGTGCCAGCGAAGCAATGGCTAAACACATTCAATGCGCTACAGTGCGCGCTAGAGTCAGAGCAGCGACAGAAGGCGCACCGAACAGTGTACAGTGACTGTCCGGTGCACCACCGGACTGTCCGGTGACCCAGAAGATAGAAGCTCCAACGGTCGAACCCTAACGGTCGGGTGACGTGGCTGGCGCACCGGACTGTCCGGTGCGCCATGCGACAGACAGCCTCCCAACGACCACTTTTGGTGGGTGGGGCTATAAATACCCCAACCACCCCACATTCATTTCATCCAAGTTTTCAGACTTCCTACACCTTACAAGAGCTATAACATTCAATACAAGACACATCAAAGAGATCAAATCCTCTCCCAAGTCCAAAGATCATTCCAATCAAATAGTGACTAGTGAGAGAGTGACTTGTGTTCATTTGAGCTCTTGCGCTTGGATTGCTTTTTTCTTTCTCATTCGTTCTTGTGATCAACTCAATTGTAACCGAGGCAAGAGACACCAATTGTGTGGTGGTCCTTGCAGGGACTTAGTGTCCCGTTTGATTGAAAAGAGAAGCTCACTCGGTCTAAGTGACCGTTTGAGAGAGGGAAAGGGTTGAAAGAGACCCGGTCTTTGTGACCACCTCAACAGGGAGTAGGTTTGCAAGAACCGAACCTCGGTAAAACAAATCATCGTGTCACACTCCTTATTTGCTTGTGATTTGTTTTTGCCCTCTCTCTTGGACTCGATTTTAATTCTAACGCTAACCCCTGTCTTGTAGTTGTGCTTAAACTTTGTAAATTTCAGATTCGCCCTATTCACCCCCCTTTAGGCGACTTTCAATTGGTATCGGAGCCCGGTGCTTCATTAGAGCCTAACCGCTCGAAGTGATGTCGGGAGATCACGCCAAGAAGGAGATGGTGACCGGCGACAAGCCCGCCACAAGCCACGGGAAGGCTCCATCGGGAGAGTCCCGCAACAAGGGGAAGGAGAAGGAATCCCCTTCACACAAGTCGCATCGAAGTGGCGAAAAGAAAAAGAAGATGAGGAAGGTGGTCTACTACGAGTACTGACTCTTCATCGCTATCCACCTCCGGCTCCGACGCGCCGTCCGTAACTTCTAAGCGCCATGAGCGCAAGAAGTTTAGTAAGATTCCCCTACATTATCCTCGCATTTATAAACGCACTCCATTACTTTCCGTTCCATTAGGCAAACCACCGGTTTTTGACGGTGAAGATTATAACATGTGGAGTGACAAAATGAGGCATCACCTAACCTCACTCCACACTAGTATTTGGAACGTTGTTGAGTTTGGTGTGCAGGTACCATCCGTAGGGGATGAGGACTATGATTCGGACGAAGTTGCCCAAATCCGGCACTTCAACTCACAAGCCACCACAATTCTCCTCGCCTCTCTAAGTCAAGAGGAGTATAACAAGGTGCAAGGATTGAAGAGCGCTAAAGAGATTTGGGACATACTCAAAACGGCACACGAAGGAGATGAGGTGACCAAGATCACCAAAAGGGAGACGATCGAGGGGGAGCTCGGTCGATTCATGCTTCACCAAGGAGAAGAGCCTACAAGCGATGTACAACTGGCTCAAGACCTTGGTGAACCAAGTGCGGCAACCTCGGGAGCACCAAATGGGATGACCATGAGATGGTCAAGGTTATTCTAAGATCACTAGTTTTCCTTAATCCTACTCAAGTACAATTAATTCGTGGTGATCCTAGATACAAACTAATGTCTCCCGAGGAAGTAATAGGTAAATTTGTGAGCTTTGAACTAATGATCAAAGGCTCCAAAAAGATCATTGAGCAAGGCACATCCTCCTCCGTACCCGAAGCACAACCCGTTGCATTCAAAGCAACAGGAGGAGAAGAAAGAAGATTCTACTCCAAGTAGAATCCCCATCGACGCCTCCAAGCTCGACAATGAGGAGATGACACTCATCATCAAGAGCTTCCGTCAAATCCTCAAAAAAGGAAGGGGAAGGATTACAAGACCCGTTCCAAGAAAGTGTGCTACAAGTGTGGTAAGCCCGATCATTTTATTGCAAAATGTCCATTATCTAGTGATAGTGACAGGGGCGACGTCAAGAAGGGAAAGAGGAGAGAAAAGAAGAGGTACTACAAGAAGAAGGGCGGCGATGCCCATGTTTGCCGGGAATGGGACTTCGACGAGAGCTCCACCGACTCCTCCTCCGACGAGGACGCCGCCAACATCGCCGTCAACAAAGTGCTCCTCTTCCCCAACGTCGGCCACAAGTGCCTCATGGCAAAGGACAGGCAAAAAGAAGAAGGTAAAATCAAAATCCTCAACTAAATATGCAACATCTAGCGATGAAGCAAATTCTAGTGATGATGAGGATGATTTGTTTACTCTCTTTGCCAACTTAAACATGCAACAAAAGGAAAAGTTAAATGAATTGATTAGCACTATTCATGATAAGGATGAACTCTTGGATAGCCAAGAGGACTTCCTAATTAAAGAAAACAAAAAGCATGTTAAAGTGAAAAATGCTTATGCTCTAGAAGTAGAAAAATGTGAAAAATTAACTAGTGAGCTAAGCACTTGCCATGACATTATTTCCAACCTTAGAAATGAAAATGCAAAACTAATTGCTAAGGTTGAAAAGCTTGATGATTGTGATGATTCAATTGTTAGTCTTAGAAATGATAATGCCGATTTAATTGCTAAGATTGATCAATTGAATACCTCTCTTGCTAGCCTTAGGAATGAGAATGAAAAATTGATTGCTAAGGCTAAGGAACTAAATGTTTGCAATGCTACTATTTCCAATCTTAGAGATGACAATGATATTTTGCATGCTAAGATTGTTGAATTTAATACTTGCAAACCCTCTACATCTTCCGTTGAGCATGTTACTATTTGCACTAGATGTAGAGATATTAATGTTGATGCTATTCATGATCACCTAGCTTTAATTAAACAACAAAATGATCACATAGCTCAACTTAATGCCAAAATCAATGAGCATGACTTAGAAAATGAAAAATTCAAATTTGCTAGAAGCATGCTCTATAGTGGGAGATGCCCTGGCATTAAGGATGGCATTGGCTTCCAACAGGGAGACAATGTCAAGCTTAATGGCCCACCTAAAAGATTGTCTAATTTTGTTAAGGGCAAGGCTCCCATGGTTCAGGATAACGAGGGTTACATTTTATACCCTGTCGGTTATCCCGAACACAAAATTAGGAGAATTCACTCTAGGAAGTCTCACTCTGGCCCTAATCATGCTTTTATGTATAAGAGTGAGGCATCTAGTTCTAGGCAATCAACCCATGCTAAATTGCCTAAAAAGAAAACTCCTAAAGCATCAAATGATCATAATGTTTCATTTAGAACTTTTGATGCTTCTTATGTGCTAACCAACAAATCAGGCAAGGTAGTTGCTAAGTATGTTGGGGGCAAACACAAGGGATCAAAAACTTGTGTTTGGGTACCCAAAGTTCTTATATCTAATGTCAAAGGACCCAAAACCGTTTGGGTACCTAAAATCAAGAACTAAATTTGTTTTGTAGGTTTATGCATCCGGGGGCTCAAGTTGGATCATTGACAGCGGGTGCACAAACCATATGACTGGGGAGAAAAAGGTGTTCTCCTCCTATGAGAAAAACCAAGATCCCCAACGAGCTATCACATTCGGGGATGGAAATCAAGGTTTGGTCAAAGGATTGGGTAAAATTGCTATATCACCTGACCATTCTATTTCCAATGTTTTTCTTGTAGATTCTTTAGACTACAACTTGCTTTCTGTTTCTCAATTATGTAAAATGGGCTACAACTGTCTTTTTACGGATACAGGTGTCACTGTCTTTAGAAGAAGTGATGATTCAGTAGCTTTTAAGGGAGTATTAGAGGGTCAGCTATACTTAGTTGATTTCAATAGAGCTGAACTCGATACTTGCTTAATCGCTAAGACTAACATGGGTTGGCTCTGGCATCGCCGACTAGCCCATGTTGGGATGAAGAATCTTCACAAGCTTCTAAAGGGAGAACACATTTTGGGACTAACAAATGTGCATTTTGAGAAAGACAGGATTTGTAGCGCATGCCAAGCAGGGAAGCAAGTCGGTGTTCATCATCCACATAAGAACATCATGATGACTTACAGGCCACTGGAGTTACTCCACATGGATTTATTCGGCCCGATAGCTTACATAAGCATCGTCGGGAGTAAGTACTGTCTAGTTATTGTGGATGACTATTCTCGCTTCACTTGGGTATTCTTTTTACAGGAAAAATCTCAAACCCAAGAGACCTTAAAGGGATTCTTGAGATGGGCTCAAAATGAGTTCGTCTTGAGGATCAAGAAAATTAGAAGCGATAATGGGACGGAGTTCAAGAACTCTCAAATAGAAGGTTTTCTTGAGGAGGAAGGGATCAAGCATGAGTTATCTTCTCCCAACACGCCACAACAAAATGGTGTAGTGGAGAGAAAGAATAGAACTTTATTGGACATGGCAAGGACCATGCTTGATGAGTACAAGACTTCGGATCGGTTTTGGGCCGAGGCGGTCAACACCGCTTGCTACGGCATCAACCGATTGTATCTACACCGAATCCTCAAGAAGACATCATATGAACTCCTCACCAGTAAAAAGCCAAATGTTTCATATTTTAGAGTCTTTGGTAGCAAATGTTTTATTCTTGTTAAAAGAGGTAGAAAATCCAAATTTGCTCCTAAGGCTATAGAAGGCTTTTTACTAGGATATGATTCAAACACAAGGGCATATAGAGTCTTTAACAAGTCCACTGGACTAGTTGAAGTTTCTTGTGACATTGTGTTTGATGAGACTAACGGCTCTCAAGTAGAGCAAGTTGATCTTGATGAATTAGATGATGAAGAGGCTCCATGCGTCGCGCTAAGGAACATGTCCATTGGGGATGTGTGTCCTAAGGAATCTGAAGAGCCCATTCAAGCACAAGATCAACCATCTTCCTCCATGCAAGCATCTCCACAAACTCAAGATGAGGATGAGGCTCAAGATAATGAAGAAGAAGATCAAGAAGATGAGCCACCTCAAGAGGAGGGCAATGATCAAGGGGGAGATGCCCAAGATCAAGACAAGGAAGATGAGCAAGTTCCAAGGCCGCCACACCCAAGAGTCCACCAAGCAATCCAACGAGATCACCCCGTGAACACCATCCTCGGCGACATTCATAAGGGGGTAACTACTCGATCTCGTGTTGCTCATTTTTGTGAACATTACTCTTTTGTTTCCTCTATTGAGTCACACAGGGTAGAGGAAGCACTTCAACATTCGGATTGGGTGATGGCGAATGCAAGAGGCAGCTCAACAACTTCACGAGGAATGAGGTATGGCATTTAGTTCCACGTCCTAACCAAAATGTTGTAGGAACCAAGTGGGTCTTTCGCAACAAACAAGATGAGCATGGTGTGGTGACAAGGAACAAAGCCCGACTTGTGGCCAAGGGATACTCACAAGTCGAAGGTTTGGATTTCGGTGAAACCTATGCACCCGTAGCTAGGCTCGAGTCAATTCGCATTTTACTTGCCTATGCTACTTACCATTGCTTTAAGCTTTATCAAATGGACGTGAAAAGTACCTTCCTCAATGGACCAATCAAGGAAGAGGTCTATGTTGAGCAACCTTCCGGCTTTGAAGATAGTGAGTATCCTAACCATGTTTATAAACTCTCTAAGGCGCTTTATGGGCTCAAGCAAGCCCCAAGAGCATGATATGAATGCCTAATAGACTTTCTTATCGCTAATGGCTTCAAAGTCAGAAAAGCCGATCCTACTCTCTTTACTAAAACACTTGCAAATGATTTGTTTGTATGCCAAATTTATGTTGATGATATCATATTTGGGTCTACTAACGAATCTACATGTCAAGAGTTTAGTAGGATCATGACACAAAAATTCGAGATGTCTATGATGGGGGAGTTGAAATATTTCTTAGGATTTCAAGTCAAGCAACTCCAAGAGGGCACCTTTATTAGTCAAACGAAGTACATTCAAGACATACTCACAAAGTTTGGGATGAAGGATGCCAAGCCCATCAAGAAACCCATGGGAACAAATGGGCATCTCGACCTCGACACGGGAGGTAAATCCGTCGACCAAAAGGTATACCGGTCGATGATAGGTTCCTTACTCTATTTATGTGCTTCTCGACCGGATATTATGCTTTCCGTATGCATGTGTGCAAGATTCTAAGCCGATCCTAAGGAAGTTCACCTTAGGGCCGTAAACGAATCTTGAGATATTTAGTTTATACTCCTAAGTTTGGCCTTTGGTACCCCAGGGGATCCACATTTGATTTAATTGGTTATTCCGATGCTGATTGGGCAGGGTGTAAAATTAATAGAAAGAGCACATCAGGGACTTGCCAGTTCTTGGGACGATCTTTGGTGTCTTGGGCTTCAAAGAAGCAAAATTCTGTCGCTCTTTCTACCGCCGAAGCCGAGTATATTGCCACATGCCATTGTTGCGCGCAATTGCTTTGGATGAGGCAAACCCTTAGGGACTATGGTTACAAATTAACCAAAGTTCCTCTTCTATGTGATAATGAGAGTGCAATCCGCATGGCGGATAATCCCATTGAGCATAGCCGCACTAAACACATAGCCATTCGGTATCATTTTCTAAGGGATCACCAACAAAAGGGGGATATCGAGATTGCATATGTAAACACCAAAGAACAATTAGCCGATAGCTTTACCAAGCCATTAGATGAGCAAACATTTACCAAACTTAGGCATGAGCTAAATATTCTTGATTCTAGGAATTTTAATTGATACTTTGCACACATAGCTCATCTTTATACCTTTGATCATATCTCTTTTATGTCTATGACTAATGTGTTATCAAGTGTATTATTATGATTAGTCATAGATATTGAAAGGGAAATGGAGTATTCGGCAAAGAAGGCGCTTCCACTCAACTCCATTATTATTTGCTGGTATTCCGCATCATTCTCCACTATGGTATAATCTTCACTCATGTCTTTATTTACCAAAGCGGGAGAAAGTTTGATAAGAAGGGCTTATATCTCACTCACAAGTATCTGTTTTTGGCGATTCATGCCAAAGGGGGAGAAAGTATGAGCCCAAAGCAAAAGGATCGCACCACCACCAATTTTAAAAATGAAGTTTTACAATTGATATCTTATTGTGTTCAAAAGGGGAGAATGTAGTATTTTCAAAACTTGCAAAATCCTTCTTGAACACTAAGAGGAGAATTTTATTTAGGGGGAGTTTTGTTTAAGTCAAAGGAAGAGCATTTGAGACAGGGGGAGAAAATTTCAAATCTTGAAAATGCTTTCTTCAATCTTACTCATGTACCTTTGACTATTCGCAAAAGGTTTTTGGAAAGAATTTTACAAAAGAATTTGCAAAACAAAACCCGTGGTGCAAATGTGGTCCAAAATTTTAAATAAAGAAGAAAAACCATCCATACACATCTATTGAGATAAGTATATTGGTTTCTACTCCAAACAACCTTTGCACTTACATTATGCAAACTAGTTCAATTCTGCACTTTTATATTTGCTTTGGTTTGTGTTGGCATCAATCACCAAAAAGGGGGAGATTGAAAGGGAAATAGGGTCAAACCTTTTCCAATATGAATTTTGGTGGTTGAATTGCCCAACACAAATTATTGGACTAACTAGTTTGCTCTAGATTATGAGTTCTACAGGTGCCAAAGGTTCACAACAAACCAATACAAGTCAAAAGAAAGGGTTCAAACAAAGGGAGCAAAAGACAACCGAAGTGTGCCCTGGTCTAGCGCACCGGACTGTCCGGTGCGCCACCGGACAGTGTCCGGTGCACCACCGGACAGTGTCCGGTGCACCAGGGAATCCAACTCCGAACTTGCCACCTTCGGGAATTCTGGGAGCCGCTCCGCTATAATTCACCGGACTGTCCGGTGTAGCACCGGACTATCTGGTGTGCCAGCGAAGCAACGGCTACTTCGCGCCAACGGTCGTCTGCAAAACGCATTCAATGCGCTACAGTGCGCGCCAGAGTCAGAGCAGCGACAGAAGGCGCACCGGACAGTGTACAATGACTGTCCGGTGCACCACCGGACTGTTCGGTGACCCAGAAGACAGAAGCTCCAACAGTCGAACCCTAACGGTCGGGTGATGTGACTGGCGCACCGGACAGTGTCCGGTGGCGCACCGGACTGTCCGGTGCGCCATGCGACAGACAGCCTCCCAACGGCCACTTTTGGTGGGTGGGGCTATAAATACCCTAACCACCCCACATTCATTTCATCTAAGTTTTCAGACTTCCTACACCTTACAAGAGCTATAGCATTCAATACAAGACACATCAAAGAGATCAAATCCTCTCCCAAGTCCAAAGATCATTCCAATCAAATAGTGACTAGTGAGAGAGTGACTTGTGTTCATTTGAGCTCTTGCGCTTGGATTGCTTTTTTCTTTCTCATTCGTTCTTGTGATCAACTCAATTGTAACCGAGGCAAGAGACACCAATTGTGTGGTGGTCCTTGCAGGGACTTAGTGTCCCGTTTGATTGAAAAGAGAAGCTCACTCGGTCTAAGTGACCGTTTGAGAGAGGGAAAGGGTTGAAAGAGACCCGGTCTTTGTGACCACCTCAACGGGGAGTAGGTTTGCAAGAACCGAACCTCGGTAAAACAAATCATCGTGTCACACTCCTTATTTGCTTGTGATTTGTTTTCGCCCTCTCTCTCGGACTCGATTTTAATTCTAACGCTAACCCCGGCTTGTAGTTGTGCTTAAACTTTGTAAATTTCAGATTTGCCCTATTCACCCCCCTCTAGGCGACTTTCACCGAGTTGATAAGCCACTTCTCCACGTCTTGCTTGAATCTAATACGGCCTAATATATTGGGGTGCTAGCTTGCCTTTGACTCCAAACCTTTTGGTTCCTCTGATGGGGGACACCTTCAAGTAGACATAGTCTCCCACTTCAAAATTGAGTTCCCTTCTTCTGGTGTCAGCATAGCTTCACTGTCTGGACTGCCTGCCTTTAAATTCTCTCGGACCATTCTGATGTTCTCTTCGGCTTCAAGCAAAATATCTGGATCGAACACCTGTCTTTCACCAGGTTGATCCCAATGCAATGGGGTTCTGCAATTCCTCCCATAGAGCGCTTCAAATGGTGACATCTTCAGACTGGCTTGGTAGCTGTTGCTGTAAGAGAATTCTACATATGGTAATCTCTTGTCCCAACCTATTTTGTCTTGCAAAGAATAAGCCCTCAACATGTCCTCTAGAATCTGATTGGTTCTCTCCGTTTGACCATATGTCTGTGGGTGGTAAGCTGAACTGAACTTCAAATGTGTGCCCAAAGCTTCATGCAACTGCTGCAAAAAAATGAGAGGTGAACTGGGTGCCTCTATCTGATACTATCTTCTTCGTAACGCCATGCAAGCACACAATCCGAGCCATGTATAGTTCGGCCAGCACCACACTGTTGTAGGTGATCTTGACTGGTATGAAATGGGCTGCCTTTGTCAAACGGTCCACTACTACCCAGATGGAGTCATAACCAGTACGAGTGCGGGGCAAACCGACTATGAAATCCATTCCGATCTCATCCCATTTCCACTGAGGAATCTGTAACGGTTGCAACAAACCTGCAAGTATCTGATGTTTCGCTTTAATCCTCTGACAACTGTCACACACAGCCACATACTCTGCTATCTCCCTTTTCATACCGTACCACTAGAATCTTTTCTTCAGGTCTTGGTACATCTTCTCACTACCGAGGTGTATAGAGTATGATGTCTCATGGGCTTCTTTGAGAATAGTTCCCGGATCGATTTGATGTCGGGAACACGGTCTGTCCTTAAACCATACTACTCCTTCTACATCCTCACGAAAATCCTTGCATTTTCCATCTATGATCAGCTACCGGATCTCGTTGATTTTCTCATCATCCTTCTGACCCTTCCTAATGTCTTGCTCTAGAGTGGGTTCCAACTCAATTGTCACTCCTTGAGTGTTGTTCAGAAATCTGAGACTCAATCTGTCGAACTCCTTCGCTAGCTCATACAACATCTGGTAAGCGGCCAACATATTGACTTGACTTTTTCTACTAAGAGCATCTGCAACCACATTTGCTTTGCCTGGGTGATAATGAATCTCCAGCTCATAATCTTTGATCAATTCTAGCCATCTTCGTTGTCTCATGTTTAACTCTGACTGAGTGAATATGTATTTGAGACTCTTGTGGTCCGTGTAGATATCACACTTCTGCCCATAAAGATAATGCCTCCAGGTCTTCAATGCATGAACCACGGCTGCTAATTCCAGATCATGATTAGGATAATTTTTCTCATGAATCTTCAACTGTCGGGACGAGTATGCCACTACTCTCCCTTTCTGCATCAACACACATCCCAGTCTGGTATACGAAGCATCGCAATACACTGAGAACGGCTTATGAACATCTGGTAGAATCAGTACTGGTGCCGTTGTCAACTTCTCCTTCAATGTCTCAAAGGACTTCTGGTATGCTGGGGCCCACTTGAACTCAACCTTCTTTGCCAACAAGGCTGTCATTGGCCTGACAATCTTGGAGAAACCTTCAATAAAATGCCGATAATAACCGGCCATTCCAATGAAACTCTTGATTTCTCGGACATCTTTTGGTGCTTTCTAGTCCAAGATAGTTGTTACCTTCTTCGGATCTACAGCCAATCCTTTTCGGTTTATAATGTGACCCAAAAACAGGACTTCATTGATCCAGAACTCGCACTTGCTAAGCTTGGCATACAGCTGACAATCTCGTAGCCTCTGAAGTACTTTCCTCAAATGCTCCTCATGCTCTTGCTCATTCTGGGAATATATAAGAATATAGTCAATGAATACCACCACGAACTTGTCGAGGTAGTCCATGAACACACTGTTCATCAGCTACATGAGTAAGCTGGCGCATTCGTCAAACCGAATGACATGACCGTGAACTCATATAGTCCATACTTAGTGATGAAGGCTGTCTTCGGTATGTCTGAGGGTCGGATTCTGAGCTAATGGTAGCCTGACCTCAGATCTATCTTTGAGAACACACTGGCTCCTCTCAACTGATCGAATAAATCCTCAATTCTGGGCAGGGGGTATTTGTTCTTGATAGTAACCTCATTCAAAGCTCGATAATCGATGCACATCCTCTTCGTGCCATCATTCTTCT
This sequence comes from Zea luxurians, assembly GCA_029449295.1. Taxonomy (NCBI): domain Eukaryota; kingdom Viridiplantae; phylum Streptophyta; class Magnoliopsida; order Poales; family Poaceae; genus Zea; species Zea luxurians. The sequence goes on along the minus strand of JAOPSE010000083.1, from coordinate 8,633,730 downwards.
CCACAAATAACACTGGGGCTGCCCAAGGCGAGGTACTCGGTCTGATGTAGCCTTTCTCTGACAACTCATCAATCTGCTTCTTGAGTTCCACCAACTCTAGTCTGGACACTCGATAGGCTCTCTTGGAAATAGGGGCGGTGCCTGGAATAAGCTCTATGGCAAATTCAACCTTCCTTTCAGGTGGCATACCTGGTAACTCCTCGAGAAACACATCTGGAAAATCTGATACTACACTGATAGCCTCTGATGGTTTAATCTCCTCAATGTGGGCGGTGACTTGACGACAACTCCCTTTCCTTGGTCCAGACAAGACCAATTCCACTAACACTTCTTCTCCTGATAGGGACACTAACTTCACTGTTCTCTCATCGCAACTAAGACTGGCTTGATACTTGGTTAGCCAATTCATCCCTAGTATGACATCTATAGTTGTATCCTGGTTACCCATAACTATCAAATCGGCGGGGAACTCTATCCCCCTTATTTGAAGCTTGGCACTAGGGCAAAATTTATCCGTTTGGGTCCTTCCACCAACTGAACTAACTCTCATAGGTGGGTACATGGGTGCTATTGGTATATTATGTGATTCTACCCATGATGCAGTCACAAAAGAACGCGTTGCTCCATTATCAAATAAGACATTTGCAGAATGGTACTCGACTGAAAACGTACCTAATGCCACTCCTGGAGTCTCCTAGACTGTGTCGGCATCTAGGTGGTTCACATTTCCATACTAGGCACGAGGTTGCCCACGGTTGTTGCCTTCTTGCTGCATTGCATTCTGCCTGACTGGGGCATTGGGAGCTAGCTGCTGCTGAGCTGCTTTCTTTGGGCAATTGTTCGCCCAATGGCCTTATTCACCACAGTGGAAACATGCACGACTTCCTCCTTGAGCTGGCGCTGTTTGATTGTTCTGGTTGGTTGCTGGGGCAGGAAGACGGGCTGCCTGGTTGCTCTGACGCTGGTATTGATTTCCTCCTTGCTGGTTGTTCTGACGGTACTGCTGTTGCTGAGGAAACTACCTCTGGTATTGCTGCAGCTGGTTATGACACTGATGCTGGTGCTAGTGCTGGTGCTGGTGACCTTGCTTGAATTGCTGAGGTGGGTTGCCTGAGTAGCGAGGACAACTGCTACTCCCAACCTGAGGTCTACCAATCTTGCATTTCTTGTCCTCCATCTCTCGACGCTTCCTTTCTATCATGATTACTCTGTCTATCAGATGCTGGAAGGTGGGAAAGTGTGGTTCATCAACTGATAATGGAGGGGATCAACCAATCCTCTCAGAAAGCGGTACTGTTTCTTGGCATGTGTGTTGACGTCTTCTGGGGCGTAACGTGACAGCTGTAAAAACTTATCCCTGTACTCACTGACGGACAAGGGACCTTGCTTTAGGGCAAGAAACTCCTCCTTCCTCACTATTATCAGTCCCTCGGGCACATGGTAGCGACAGAAGTTGTCCCTGAACTCCTCCCAAGTAATGGCTTCAGGGTTGGCATGGGTGGCGAGGTAAGACTCCCACCAATACTATGCTGCTCCCCTCAACTGTCGGGGACCATACAACACCTTCTCACGATCGTTGCACTGAGCAGTGTGCAACTCACGCTCCACGGTACGCAGCCAATCTTCGGCGTCCAAGGAATCATCAGAGTGGGCAAAGACTGGGGGATGGCCCCTCAAGAACTCTGCCCTCTTGTCTCTGGGCACTTGAGGCATCTGGACTTGCACTGGAGGCTGAGGCGATCGTGGCTGCTGTTGCACCTGCTGCATGGCTGCTAAGGTCTGACCAATTGCCTGGACTACTTGGGTCTGCATTAAGAACATCTGCTCGATGGTCATCGGGGGTGGCGGTGGCAAATGCTGCTGCGGGGCTGCCTCCTCTTGGGGTGCCCGCTGTTTAGGCTGAGCACGCCTCGCACCTCTGCGCATGTTCTCAGACATCTGTATAAATCACACACATATATCAAATCTGACTCTGCAGTCTTTCAGCATAAGAAAAGATGTATAGAAGATCTCCATAACACTGAACAAATGACCATCTTCACTGACAGCTTCTCAGATAAAGAGGAAAGGGGAAATAAATGGATTACCCAACTAAATAACTGACTTTATTAATAACTACACCAAGTTGGAGGAGATACCCACCCCTTGGTGACAATCATTACAAAGATCCAACTTCATTACATGTTCATCAAGACAAACATTCCAACATACGATAAGCAAACTAACTCAAACTAAGACTAACTAGACTAAGGCACTGAATTTATTATTACAGACTCCGACTCCACTGATCTATGGATCTAAATCTATGCGGGTCCTGCAGTCTGAGGTAACATAGTCGAAGCGACCACGGGGCGGTGAACGGTAAGGGTGTTGAATCCTTATAGGGGCGGGAGAACCACCATCAAGATAGTGGCGTGCCGCGCATTCAGCACGCAATTCCGTAACCTCCGCCCGAACCTTGCCCAACTCGTCAAGGGCATGGTCCAACTCTGTGTTGAGCATGGCGACCAAGTTGACCATGCTGCTCAGCCTGGGATTGCCCTCACCGACTGGCGAGACAATCACACCTCCAGCACTGCCGGTCAAACGACGAGGGTAGTACTTCAGGTCAAGGCCATCAGCTACCCCGCTGAACAACGAGCAATACTGAGAAAGTGCCCGTCGTGCTGCATCTTGCATGGCTACCTCGGCAGTATCCCTCTCAGTGATAGAATAGTGCTCTGAGAAGGCCTCTGCACCCCAGAGATCATCGTCCGGACAACGCACCAAGCAAGTAGCCTCCCACTGGTCCGGGTATAGCCCGCGACAATGCTGGTAGACTATACAACGGTACTCGATAGACCAAGTGTGCCGATCAAAAGCCCGACGCAACAAGGTATCGATAGTGTCATGGAGTGATGGGTCTCGCGAGCAGCGTCACGAGTGATGGGTCTCGCGATCCATCCCTCTGGCTCCGGCTCCTCTAAACGCTCCGTGCTGTGGCTTGAACTGCCACCAGCGTCGTCGTCATCCCCGTCTTCGTTGGGGTCTCCTCCAGCAGCCGGGATGCCCTATGGTGGTGCAGGGGGCATCTCTGGCTGAGGTGCAGGGGAAGGCGGCCTCTCAGACTCCACCTCCCGCTGAGGCGAGGGGGAAGAGTCCTACTGCTCCTGCTCCTGGCATCGGCGCTCCTGCTCCTCGTGTAGGCGATGATGCAGTCTCTCCAGCTGGCTAGACTGGCCTGACACCATATGACGCAGGGGATGCTCCGCCAGGCGGGAAGGCAAAAAGGGGATCATAGACTTACATGCAGTGCACCTGATACGGGCCATCTACAAAAGACATCGTAAGCACAAGAGTAAGAGTAGAACTATGAGACCAGAAAGTAAGTAGAAAGAAAAGTGAGACGAAACTTTTTGAGATAAGTAAATAACATAGAGTTGGTCAAGATGACCAACTTTTGAAAGAACTCTAAGGTCAAGGTAAGAGTAAGGGTCTATAGTCCTTAGGGCGACCATTCTAGTCTAGGTTAGCGGTCCTACAGTCAGCATGGCTTTGATACCACTTATGTCACAACTGGTTTTAGAAGGTAAACCGAATGCGAACCATGTACGTGCCAGGATCAGAAACTCACGTACACAGCGATTACATAATTGGACATCATCACACAATGCTCGAAATAAATAGCGGAAAGGTACTTGATTATATCAAGACGTCCAAGACATCCATAGAGTCTATTACATAACCATTGTTCAACATAAATATCAAAGTGCGGAATTACGAAATGTAGAAGCTAAGCCTACACAGGCAGCTGACTGGGGGTTTGCCACTAAGGAAGAACTAGAACTCATCATATTCCTGGAACTCCTCGAAGTCATCCATGTTGCCAGCATCACCTCCTGAGCATTAGGTACACTGGAGACAACCTGGGGTGGGGGTGGTGTGTAAAGCAAGGGTGAGTACACATCAACGTACTCAGCAAATGTCCCGTTTGGCTAAAGTGGACTAGCTGTATATGAAGTTGAGGTTAAGCAGTTGCTTTTAGTTGGTCAAGTATTTATTATTATTAGTAGAGCCAAGTTTTAGTAAATAACCCAGTTATTACCCAGAAGTACCTCCTCAAAAGAGGAAATACCAGAGATCAGATTTTATAACATCATTGTTAATCATCAACATAAAAGTATTCAAAGTTCTTCTAATCAAAGAGGATCCCAAGGCTGCTCTTAACCGTGAGCTCGGCTGATATACCAGTTTTTTAACACTCTGCAGAGGTTGTACACTTTACCCACAAGTCGTGATCCCTTTCCAGCCTAGGTTGTATAGACCCGATCTTCACTACCAAGGTGAATGGCCAGGGATACACTATGTATCCTTTACAAAGACTCCCCTGGTGCATAGTTGCTCGTTAGGTTTCGCCAGTCGTACAAACGCAGTACACCTCCCCAAGGTGGGTGACTAACAAAACCAAATCGAAAGAACCTCTGCACCCCAACCTTGGCAGAGCGAGCACTACGCCCTGGCCCCCATTGACGATCCTCCGGCAAAGCCAACTACACCCCCAGGTTCATCTAATTAATCAGCTAAGGGCGTCCCATTCCACCCTCATGGTTGTACTGTTATCCCGGGTGGTCACTCCACGAGTAGGTCCTTACAGAGAGGTACTCAGGAAAAAGGCCTGAGTCCCCTAAGGTATCACAAGATCATTCACATAATCAGGATAACAATATCGTATCATAAATGTTCACATCATGTTCATTGATTAAGTTAAGGCAATAGCAACATGCTAACCATGATAACCCAAAAGGTAAACAAGGATAAGTGAATATAGACTAATCAATCCTTAGGTTTCATAAAATAATGCGGGACAGTGAATCATAAAGTATGTAGGACATAATAGGTCGGAGAACACTTGCCTTCACCAGGTGGTTGCTCAGGGAGGTCTCCAACAACACACTCAGGAACCTCGAACTGCTCGTTGTCTAAATTTAGAACAAAGATGATATTTACAAGTACATAATCATAGGTCAATTTATTTTATGGTGACCTAAAATTTAGAACAGAGATGAACTTATATAATACATATTATTAATCTCACAAGCTTAAACAAGTTTAAATCTCTAAGGTTCTCCTTTTATTTATTTTATTAAATAAATAAAACATACATCTACATTAGTTCATATTCAATCCTAAAGATTAGAGTGTGCAGTCAGTAAGTGAACCTGTTTTATTTAAATAGAGAATAATTCTATGAACATTTTACAATTTGAATCACTAAATTTGGAGTTCATATGCAAAAGTTATGAAATAAACAAGTTTGGGAATTCAAAATACAAAATTAGGGCCAATTCTGTGAATATTTAAAAGTCTAGGGCTAAATCTATAAGATTATAGGGGCCTGCGCGTGAAAACCAGGGACGGCGGGTTGATTTCCAATAAACCGAGGGTCTCTTTAAGAAAACTACCGCGCGAAGGGGTATCGGGTGAATCTAACCGTCAGATCTAAAACCAACGGTTGAGATTAGATCTGCGGCCGAGGGCGCGCGCGGGGGCGGGCGAGCACTGACAAGCGGGCTAGGGAGTCAGGGCATGCGTGCGCGAAGCGTTATCCGTGGTCCAAGCCGTTCGATCTGAATCGGACAGAGGGGATCAGACCAGGGGGAAACAGACGGAAGCGGGCGGCGCCGCTCCTCTCCGCGGCGGTGAGGTCACCGGAGTTGAGGCTGGCGTGAGCTAGGGTGGCTCTGGGGTCACCGGAGTTGGGCAGAGAGGGAGAGGGCACCACGGCGAACTCAATGGCAGGGAAGAGGCCATGAATCCACGGGCAGAGAAGGGAGAACGGCGGTGAGAAGGTCTCGGGCTGGCCGGAGTAACTCCGGTGAGCCATTCCAGCCACGGGGAGGGGACTTAAGGCGTGCTAAGGCCTGGACTAGCTTCAGTAGAGACAGGGATGACACAGGGACCTACTCCGGGGAACTAGACCAGGCTAAATCGGTCGGCCATCGCGGAAGCACGGCGGACCGCCGCGGCCGAGTGCCTGCGAAGGCGAAATTGGCCGAGCATAGGGCGCAATAAGGGAAATTGGGCACGAGGATGAGTGTCTCACCTCGGGGCGGAGCTCGGGGAGGCTTGGAGCGGTCTTCGGCAAGCTGGATGGCTGGGAACACGGGCGCAGGTCTCCGGCGGCGGCTGGCGGCGTGAGCAGAGCCGAGAGAGGGTGAAGCCGAGCGAAATGAGGCGAGGGGTGTGCGCGGGGCATTGGCGGGGCTCTAAGAAGTGAGCTAGGTGTGTGGGCGGGCATCGTGGCCGAGAAATCCGGCGACGTGCGCGAGTGCGCACGCGCCGGTCCACGGCGAGCGCGGAGGGGGCGGAACTGATAGGGCAGACCCACGACACAGAGAGAGAAGAAAGGGGTGCGTGGGGCAACGGCTCGGCGACTGGCGATCTAGGCCCACGAGACAGAGAGAGAGGGAGCGCACGGGCGAGGGAAACTGGTGCCGATAGATCGGCCCCACTAGGCAGCGAGCGAGAGAGGGAGGGCGCACGTGAGGGAGAACTACCGCTGGCAGGCGGGGTCCGCCTGTCAGAAGGCGCGGGCGCGCGGGTGCGCGGCCTGGCTGGGCTTAGTGGGTCGAGTGGGCTGCTTTCTTTTTTTCTTTTTCTCTGGATTTTCTAATTCCTTTTCTTTTTCTATAGGGGTTTTCAAATCCAAATTCAAATTAGGTTTCAAATTCAAATAAATTCAAACTTGTGCAACACTTCAAAGAATATTTTAAACTCAGCATGATGCAACATGTCATGACTCATAAGGTTTTGGCAAAAATAAATAATTAACCTCCACTAGTTTAGGCTATCTCTAATCAAAAAGGAAAAAGGGAGAATGAATCTAGAGAGAGAGAGAAAACCTAGAGTGAGAAAAAGAAGAGTAACACATGATTTTGGGTGATAATTAGAAAGAAATTTTATACCCCCAAAATCAGGGTGTTACATTTGTGGATAAATATTATTTGTCGTTCTTTTTTTCTCGCTAATGTATCTCATATATTTTGTATAGACCTATCACTATCACTATAACGGATTGGAACAATATCACGATCCTTCCAACATGCTTGAGTACTATCACTATGACTCGAGATAAACATGTGAGTATTGTGAAATAAGTAGATCTATGTGTCGTTGCCTCGTTGGAGAGTTGTAAAAAAACTTGTATTTGAGTATTGCGAAGTTCGATGGTTGTTTGTTGCATGAGAACTGAAGTTTGTGGTTGCATATGTATGTTATATTGGTGAACACATGTCGTGTGGATCAATTAATATTTACTGTGCAATGTGAATTGAGAAAACTACAAATAAATCTTACCAAAATTTAACCGGTGGTTTAGAGCGGGTTCTTTTCGCGATTAACCGGTTCGTTTCACAATTAACCGGCAGTTTAGAGCGGGTTTTCGCCGGTTTTTCACCGGATTTTCGCCGGTAAACCGGTTCGAATTCAAATTGATTTGAATTGGTCAAACCGGTCGGTTTTTACCGGTTTACCGTTGGTAAACCGTTACCGATCGATGGGTAGCGGTTTTGTAAACCGTGGGTCAGACTCAATGCAAGATTCTCTGATCAGCCAGGCCGAGCTACTGCGCGGGGTGAAAATCGATTTTTTTAATTGATATATTTAACCAAAATAAACCGATTTCACTTTTGTTTCTAACATTTTGTGAATAAAACTAGATCTCACTTGATATATAAAATATAATTTTATTTTTAATTTTTATCTTCTTTGTGACGCAACCAATCAAACATTAGCACAAAGTGGTCTGCCCTATATAGAGAAACCACATCCAAATAAAAAGATCTTATGTCAACCGAACCAAGCTCATGCATGTCAACCTGAAATTTTACACACATCTTCACAAGGAAGTTTCTAAAGTATCCACAAGTTTTGAGCCCAAATAGGCTTAAACTTAAAAGTCAGATCAGAAAACTTGAAATTGACTTGGGGTTTAGTAGGGTTTTGTCAAAAGAGAAAATTTGTCTGAAAACTTTTCCACGAATTGATCAACTCATACCATAGGTTGCAATGAATTTAGGACATTTTCTAAACTAGAGATTAAGCCCAAAACACTTTCCAAATAAGTGAAGGCAAGAATCAAATCAAAAATCAAACTAGAGAGGTTGAGAGAAGAAACAAATCAAAAGCAAAGACGATTAGATTTGGCACAAAATAAAAATCCAAGAGGGGCAATGTGTGGTTACGACCACACTTTCTCAGAATTCCATAAACATGTTGTCTTTGATTCCCTTTGAAATCGTGACGCCTCTGATTGCCTCTAGAACCGTGCAGTCGGGTTTTGAGGTCCAAACACGACGAAACCTATGTACTATCGCATTGGGTGGTTTTGAGGCCCAATCATCAAAAACCATGCGGGTAGTGAAAGTCGCCTAGAGGGAGGGTGAATAGGCGGAATCTGAAAATTATAAACTTAAGCACAACTACAAGCCGGGGTTAGCGTTAGAATTAAAGTCGAGTCCGAAAAGAGAGAGCAAAAACAAATCGCAAGCAAATAAGGCGTATGACACGATGATTTGTTTTACCGAGGTTCGGTTCTTGCAACCTACTCCCCGTTGAGGTGGTCACAAAGACCGGGTCTCTTTCAACCCTTTCCCTCTCTCAAACGGTCACTTAGACCGAGTGAGCTTCCTTCCTTGATTTCCCGGGTCACTTAGACCCCTCAAGGACCACCACACAATTGGTGTCTCTTGCTTCGCTTACAAGGTTTTGAGAGTAAGAATGAGAGAAAGAAGAAAGCAAACCAAGCAACAAGAGCAACAAAAGAACACAAGTCGATCTTCGCACAAGTCCTAAAAACTAGAGTTGAATTGGGGACTTTGATTCGATCGGAGGCTTTGATTTGTGTCTTGGAATGTTGTGTATTGCTCTTGTATTGAATGAGATGTAGTGAATGCTTGGATGCCTTGAAGAGTGGTGGGACAAGAGTCAACCTTATGCCCTTCAGCATGGTAGTAGTTGGGACAAGAGTCTACCTTATGCTGAGTTCTCATATAATAATAGTTACCAGGCCAGTCTGAAGATGTCACCGTTCGAGGCTCCATATGGCAGGAAGTGCAGGACTCCTCTATATTGGATCAGACTAGAGGAAGACAACTCTTTGGGCCTGAACTTATTCAAGCGGCAAAAGAGCTACGCTGATAATAGAAGAAGACCACTGGAATTTGAGGAAGGAGATCATGTGTACCTCAAGGTGTCACCACTTCGTGGAATGAGGAGATTTAAAGTTAAGGGCAAATTGTCCCCTCGCTTTATTGGACCATTCGGAGTTTTTAGGCAAGTTGGGAAGATGGCATACCAACTCGAGCTACTTGATAATCTATCTGATGTACATAATGGAATTCATGTGTCTCAACTTAAGAAGTGTCTTCGTGTCCCTGAGGAACAGTTACCAATGGAAGAGCTCAGTGTTCTGGGTGATTTGGCTTACACGAAGTATCCGATCAAGATTCTTGACACTTTGACTCGAGTTACAAGAAATAAAGTTATTAAGATGTGCAAAGTGCAATGGAGTCACCGTGGCGAAGATGAAGCAACATGGGAAAGAGAAGAAGGGCTTCGCATAGATTTTCCCCATCTTTTCCCTAGTTATTCCTAAATCTCGAGGACGAGATTCTTGTTAAGGGGGTAGGACTTGTAATGCCCAATTTGTAAGAGACCATATAAAAGGAGAAAAAATTATTTCCTTTATGTATATGTGTATATTGTATCTACTTATCATCACAAGTGAGTATCATATTTAAAGACAAATAACTAATCTAAAAGCTATACCACTAAAATATGCATCATGCTGGTTTTTCATTTTTGTGCATTTTGTGACAATGTGAAAATAATATAAAAATAAATATGTTAATACCTAAGTCAGAATTTAAATCCTAAAGGAAAATTCTAGAATTAAAACAAGAGAAGAAAATACTTACATATAAGATCAAATAAATATATAAAATAATTCAATCAGGTTAATATCGGTATTTGGAATTATACAGTTGATTTAAGTATGAACTTCACACTTATAAATTCAAATTTGGGATTTAAATTTGAATTTAAAAGAGAAAATAAAAGGGAAAAGTAAAAATATAAAAGAAAAACGGGTGAAGAACCTAACTGGGCTTTGGGACCGGAATTCAGCCCATTAGTTTTCCCCCTCCGCGCAGCCCAGTTAGACTCAGCGCCACTGACTAGCGGGACCCTTCAGTCAGACCGCGGGTGGGCACGCTTGGTCACGGGCGCCTGGCTCTTCTATCGCGCGCGCCATATCACACTCGCCGTCTGGTGGGGTCAGCCCGTCAGGGTTATCCCCAACCTCCGGTTGTTGGACCCGGCGCCGTGCAAGATTCCGCCTGGGATCTCGCCGGTCGTTTCGCCCACCTTTGACTCGGCCGCGCGCGCATGCACCGACCCCACTCAACCCCTTCTCCCTCGCGTCAGCAGGCACCTTTCTCACCCCGTAAACCCTATCCGCGCGCTTTGCACGGACGCCGTGACCAGCTGGACGCGCTTGGGGATCGGCTTCACCGGAGAGCTCAGGAAAAAAATTCGGGCGGCAGTTTTGGCAACGGATTGCGTGAGTTCCGCGGCGGTCGAACCTCTTCAGCTGCATAAGCCTCCTCTCGTGGCTCTAGCTCTCGTTCTTTCCCTGCTCTCACCTTCCCTTTGCCAGCCGTGAAACCCCATCGCGCGCCCCATCTACTACCTCCCTCGCTGTTCCTCGCGCTCGTCCCGCTCGTCCAGCGGAGGTGTCACCACGGACTGCCTGGGGACCACCTCCACCGTCTCTGACCGGCGGAGAAGACTTTGCACCGAGGATGCATCGTCTGGCCGAAATCGAGTGTTGCCGTCAACTGCCAGTGTGCGATTCACCGGTGTTCGGGCCGCAAGGAGCTAGGGAGCGTCTCCTCTGGAAGTTCCGCATGTCTTGGGTGCCATGGCGTAGCTCGGGGGCACCTGAGGGTGGCGTAATTTCTCATCAAAGTCTACCGCCACCGCGGAACCGCCTAGCGCCGTGGGTAGGGCATCTTCGCGGGTGATTCTCGGTGAGCAATCCTCCAATAGCTTCGTGCTTGTTTCCGCTTCATGTAGATGCTTCGGTAGGGATGTTTCGGGCTCGGAATCTGGGCAGAGGTTGTGCTTGGCATGGCACCGCCGTGTCTGGCGGGGCACTTAGCCATGGCCGGACGTGGGGTGAAGGAATGGCCGTGTGCCATTGATCCCCTTTTGGACGATGCGGATTGAGAGTAGAATAGCCCTTGGGTGGGATTGATCTAGGCCATCGATCATGTGGTCGAGGGCTAAGATCGTATCTCTACGTGGGGATATCAGGACCGTGTGATCCAAATCCAACGATCCAGAATCACGGGTACCGCTTCAACCGAGCACTTTTACAATTAGAACCTCTAGTTTAATGAGTATCAACCTGCCGTCCTGTGCAGTGCGCTCTGTGTCTTGGGAACATTTGCGCTGTAGCCCCTGACCTTTCTTGTTATTGGCGCCCGGCCCAGAAAACTAGAAATATCTGGAAAATTAATTAGAAAAAGATTTTTAATGTAAAAATAAACTTCTAGAATTGGTTTAATTCATAGAAAATTCATATGATGTCCGAATTTATCCATTCCAATTCCTATAATTTTGTAATAATTTTGTTTATGACATAGTACCTCTGTTTTGACATGAATATCACATTAAAATTAATATCCTAATTAATCTGTTATCCAACACTTAAAACTTAATAAATTCATAACTTCTTCATTTTTATTCCGATTTGATCCGTTCAAGTTGTGTTAGCCTCGTATAAATATTTACTGCGTAGTAACAACACTGGTTATACCATGTTTCATTCTTTTATAAATAGACCTTTATTTAAATTATGTTGGTTAGTCTCGTTAAATTGCTTATCATTATGGAGTACTAGAATATGATCTATGGTCAATTTATAACTTGGATTAAAGTTGAGATAATTATTTATAGAATAACCTATTATATGATTTATATTAACCAATTTATAATATAGTTTAATATTTTGATCACATAAATCCTCCATGAAATCATAACCCCTTAACCGTAACTCCCACCTTAGTAGTTCTCGATCCCGCGATCTTGTAGCAACGCGTAGATGGTTATTATTCAGTTTGTACTATGTTTGTTGTGATGTTAATTTTGTCTATACCATGTTTGTTTGTATTGCTACGACTAGCAGTGCGGTTGCGAGTCACCTGAAGTTCATCCTGTTACCTGGATTCTCAAGTGCTAGGCAAGTTGTGCCCTTGATTCACTTTTGTTACTCAATAATGTTCTTTATAATCATTTACCATGCATAGGTTTAATTTTGATGGGACCCAATAGGTCACCCTAGTCTGTTTATCCATTTTACCTTGTTTACCCCTGAATCATATGGGTAGTTAAGCTATTGCTTTATATGGTTTTGGGTTAATATTTTATATTCATGTTCCAGTTATTATGTTATTTTATTTATGTTCATGTCAAGATCATTATATTATTGTTAATTGGGACATGGAGCTTAACTTGAGAAACACGTGCCACCACAAGGGAGGAATGGGACCCCTTGGCCAACTAACTAGGAAAGCTAGTGGAAGACTACCTTACCCGAAAGGGGCAAGGGCAATAGGGGAGTTGCATGCAAGGAGGTTCTCGGGTTGATTTGCTGCGATGGCGGTTAGACGGGGGATTCTTGCAAGTGCTCTTCCCATAAACTGTAGCGGGTTTTCGGAAGCTAGTGGAACTTTGTAAAGGCATCGTAGTGGATCCCTAGCCATTCACCTTGGTAGTGTCTAAGGGCCTAGCTAACCCTGGCGACATGGAAAACACGACTTGTGGGTAAAGGGTACAACCTCTACAGAGTATAAAACTGGTATACTAGCCGAGCTCACGGTCATGAGCTGCTCAGGACTCTCCGATGATTAAATTATGGAACCTAAACTCAATTTGTCATTTGCATTGCATGGGATTATTATTAATTTTGTTCTATTACTTTATTTAAGGTTTGGTATTTACTTACATCTAGTAATTGCTAATAAAATTTTGACCAACTTTAAAAGCAATGCTCAGCTTTAACCATTTCCTTTGATAAGCCTTTCACATCACATGAACTCCCACCTTTGGTGAGTTCATGTCACATTATTCCCTACAACTTGTTGAGCGATGAACATGTGTGAGCTCACCCTTGCTGTCTCACACCCCCACAGGTCAAGATCAGGTATCACTGGAGGTGGCGCATGGTGGTTGTGCGCTGTGTTCGTGAGAGGTCTAGGTCGTCGTCTCCCAGTTGACTTTCTGGCGCCAAGAATGGATTTTAGATCCTGTTATATTTATCTTTTATTTTGTAAGACTTCCACTACGTATTAAGTACTCTGATTTTATTATGACATTTATCTCTATACACTCTGTTATTATATATGTTGTCTTATTTGGCGCATGTATGAGATGCACCTGGCTTTGTTCCTTAAAGCCGGGTGTGACAGGTGAGGAGTTCATAAGATGTCTTCTTGAGGATTCGGTGTAGATACAACCGGTTGATGGCGTAGCAAGCGGTGTTGACCGCCTTGGCCTAAAACCGATCCGAAGTCTTGTACTCATCAAGCATGGTCCTCGCCATGTCCAAAAGAGTTCTATTCTTCCTCTCCACTACACCATTTTGTTGTGGTGTATAGGGAGAAGAGAACTCATGCTTGATGCCCTCCTCCTTAAGAAAGCCTTCATTTTGTGAGTTCTTGAACTCTGTTCCGTTGTCGCTTCTTATTTTCTTGATCCTCAAGCCGAACTCATTTTGAGCCCGTCTCAAGAATCCTTTCAAAATCTCTTGGGTTTGAGATTTTTCCTGTAGAAAGAATACCCAAGTGAAGCGAGAATAATCATCCACAATAACTAGACAGTACTTACTCCCGTCGATGCTTATGTAAGCTATCGGGCCGAATAAATCCATGTGGAGTAGCTCGAGTGGCCTGTCAGTAGTCATGATGTTCTTATGTGGATGATGAACACCAACTTGCTTCCCTGCTTGGTATGCGCTACAAATCCTGTCTTTCTCAAAATGAACATTTGTTAGTCCTAAAATGTGTTCTCCCTTTAGAAGCTTGTGAAGATTCTTCATTCCAACGTGGGCTAGTCGGCGATGCCAGAGCCAACCCATGTTAGTCTTAGCCATTAAGCAAGTATCAAGTTCAGCTCTATTGAAATCAACTAAGTATAGCTGACCCTCTAATACTCCCTTAAAAGCTACTGAATCATCACTTCTTCTAAAGACAGTAACACCTGTATCCGTAAAAAGACAGTTGTAACCCATTTTGCATAATTGAGAAACAGAAAGCAAGTTGTAATCTAAAGAATCTACAAGAAAAACATTGGAAATAGAATGGTCAGGTGATATAGCAATTTTACCCAATCCTTTGACCAAACCTTGATTTCCATCCCCGAATGTGATCGCTCTTTGGGGATCTCAATTTTTCTCATAGGAGGAGAACATCCTTTTCTCCCCGGTCATATGGTTTGTGCACCCGCTGTCGATGATCCAACTTGAGCCCCCGGATGCATAAACCTACAAAACAAATTTCGTTCTTGATTTTAGGTACCCAAACAGTTTTGGGTCCTTTGACATTAGATACAAGAACTTTGGGTACCCAAACACAAGTCTTTGACCCCTTGTGTTTGCCCGCAACATATTTGGCAACTACCTTGCCTGATTTGTTAGTAAGCACATAAGAAGCATCAAAAGTCTTGAATGAAACATTATGATCCTTTGATGCTTTAGGAGTTTTCTTCTTAGGCAATTTAGCATGAGTAGATTGCCTAGAACTAGATGTCTCACTCTTATACATAAAAGCATGATGAGGTCCAGAGTGAGACTTCCTAAAATGAATTCTCCTAATTTTGTGTTCGGGATAACCGGCAGGGTATAAAATGTAACCCTCGTTATCCTGAACCATGGGGGCTTTGCCCTTAACAAAGTTAGACAATTTTTTAGGAGGGGCATTAAGCTTGACATTGTCTCCCTTTTGGAAGCCAATGCCATCCTTAATGCCAGGGCGTCTCCCACTATAAAGCATACTACGAGCAAATTTAAAATTTTCATTTTCTAACTCATGCTCGGCAATTTTAGCATCTAATTTTGCTATATGATTATTTTGTTGTTTAATCATAGCAATGTGATCATGAATAGCATCAACATTAATATCTCTACATCTAGTGCAAATAGAAACATGCTCAACGGTAGATGTAGAGGGTTTGCAATCATTTAATTCAACAATCTTAGCATGTAAAATGTCATTCTCATCTCTAAGATGGGAAATGGAAATATTGCAAACATCTAGTTCCTTAGCCTTAGCAATCAATTTTTCATTCTCATTTCTAAGGCTAGCAAGAGAGGCATTCAATTGATCAATCTTAGCAATTAAATTAGCATTATCATTTTTAAGATTGACAATTGAATCATCACAAATATTTGACTTCTCAACCTTAGCAATCAAATTAACATTCTCAATTCTAAGGTTGGAGATAGTGTCATGACAACTACTTAGCTCACTAGTTAATTTTTCATTTTTCTCTACTTACTGAGCATAAGCATTTTTAGTCTTAACATGCTTTTTGTTTTCTTTGATAAGGAAGTCCTCTTGGCTATCCAAGAGATCATCCTTCTCATGAATGACACTAATCAATTCATTTAATTTCTCTTTTTGTTGCATGTTAAGATTGGCAAAAAGAGTAAGCAAGTTATCCTCCTCATCACTAGAATTATCCTCATCACTAGAGGTTGCATATTTAGTGGAGGATTTTGATTTTACCTTCTTCTTCTTGCCGTACTTCGCCATAAGACACTTGTAGCCGACATTGGGGAAGAGAAGTCCCTTGTTGACGGTGATGTTGGCGGTGTCCTCGTTGTCGGAGGAGTCGGTGGAGCTCTCGTCGGAGTCCCACTCCCGGCAAACATGGGCATCGCCGCCCTTCTTCTTGTAGTACTTCTTCTTTTCCTTCCTCCTTCCCCTCTTGTTGTTTTCCCTGTCATTATCACTAGATAATGGACATTTAGCGATAAAATGACCGGGCTTACCACATTTGTAGCAAACCTTCTTGGAACGGGGCTTGTAATCTTTCCCCTTCCTTTGCTTGAGGATTTGGCGGAAGCTCTTGATGATGAGCGTCATCTCCTCATTGTCGAGCTTGGAGGCGTCGATGGGGACCCTACTCGGTGTAGAGTCTTCTTTCTTCTCCTCCGTTGCCTTGAATGCAACGGGTTGTGCCTCGGGTACGGAGGAGGAGGCGCCTTACTCAATGATCTTCTTAGAGCCTTTGATCATCAATTCAAAGCTCACAAATTTGCCTATCACTTCCTCGGGAGACATTAGTTTATATCTTGGATCACCACGAATCAATTGAACTTGATTAGGGTTAAGAAATACGAGTGATCTAAGAATAACCTTGACCATCTCATGGTCATCCCACTTGGTGCTCCCGAGGTTGCGCACTTGGTTCACCAAGGTTTTTAGCCGGTTGTACATGGCTTGCGGGTCTTCTCCTTGGTTGAGCATGAAGCGACCGAGCTCCCCGTCGATCGTCTCCCGCTTGGTGATCTTTGTTACCTCATCTCCTTTGTGCGCGGTCTTGAGTACGTCCCAAATTTCTTTGGCACTCTTCAACCCTTGCACCTTATTATACTCCTCTCGACTTAGAGAGGCGAGGAGTATAGTAGTGGCTTGGGAGTTGAAGTGCTGAATTTGGGCAACTTCGTCCGAGTCATAATCCTCATCCCCTACGGATGGTACCTGTACTCCAAACTCAATAACATCCCAAATGCTAGTGTGGAGTGAGGTTAGGTGATGCCTCATTTTATCACTCCACATATTATAATCTTCACCATAAAAAACGGGTGGTTTGCCTAGTGGGATGGAAAGTAGAGGAGTACGTTTGGAAATGCGAGGATAGCGTAGGGGAATCTTACTAAACTTCTTGCGCTCATGACGCTTAGAAGTGATGGACGGCGCGTCGGAGCCGGAGGTGGATGGCGACGAAGAATCGGTCTCGTAGTAGACCACCTTCTTCATCTTCTTTTTCTTGTCGCCACTCCGATGCGACTTGTGTGAAGGGGATTGCTTCTCCTTCCCCTTGTTGAGGGACTCTCCGGATGGAGCCTTCTCGTGGCTTGTGGCGGGCTTCTCGCCGGTCACCATCTCCTTCTTGGCGTGTTCTCCCGACATCACTTCGAGCGGTTAAGCTCTAATGAAGCATCGAGCTCCGATACCAATTGAAAGTCGCCTAGAGGGGGTGATAGGTGGAATCTGAAAATTATAAACTTAAGCACAACTACAAGCCGGGGTTAGCGTTAGAATTAAAGTTGAGTCCGAAAAGAGAGAACGAAAACAAATCACAAGCAAATAAGGCGGATGACACGATGATTTGTTTTACTGAGGTTCGGTTCTTGCAAACCTACTCCCCGTTGAGGTGGTCACAAAGACCGGGTCTCTTTCAACCCTTTCCCTCTCTCAAACGGTCACTTAGACCGAGTGAGCTTCCTTCCTTGATTTCTCGGGTCACTTAGACCCCGCAAGGACCACCACACAATTGGTGTCTCTTGCTTCGCTTACAAGGTTTTGAGAGTAAGAACGAGAGAAAGAAGAAAGCAAACCAAACAACAAGGGCAACAAAAGAACACAAGTCGATATTCTCACAAGTCCTAAAAACTAGAGTTGAATTGGGGACTTTGATTCGATCGGAGGCTTTGATTTGTGTCTTGGAATGTTGTGTATTGCTCTTGTATTGAATGAGATGTAGTGAATGCTTGGATGCCTTGAAGAGTGGTGGTTGGGGGGTATTTATAGCCCCAACCACCAATATGGTCGTTGGTGAAGGCTTCTGTCGTATGGCGCACCGGACAGTCCGGTGCGCCACCGGACACTGTCCGGTGCGCCAGCCACGTCACCAGGCCGTTGGGTTCCGACCGTTGGAGCTCTGACTTCTGGGGCCACCGGACAGTCCGGTGGTGCACCAGACAGGTCTTGTAGACTGTCCGGTGCGCCTTCTGGTGCCTGATCTGACTTCTGCGCGCGCAGGTGTGCACTGTGGCGCATTTATTGTTCTCTGCAGGCGACCGTTGGCGCGAAGTAGCCATTGCTCCGCTGGCACACCGGACAGTCCGGTGAATTATAGCGGAGCGGCCTCGCAAATTCCCGAAGCTGGCAAGTTCAGAGTCGTTCCTCCCTGGTGCACCGGACACTGTCCGGTGACACACCGGACAGTCCGGTGCGCCAGACCAGGGCTGCCTTCGGTATACTTTGCTCCTTTGTTTTGAACCCTTTCTTTTATCTTTATATTGGTTTGTTGTGAACCTTTGGCACCTGTAGAACATATTTTCTAGAGCAAACTAGTTAGTCCAATAATTTGTGTTGGGCAATTCAACCACCAAAACTCATATTGGAAAAGGTTTGACCCTATTTTCCTTTCAGGTAGCGTACTCCGTATGTGCCTCCCACAACCTGGACACGTCTCTCACCGGTCTCCAACCGCGTCAGCAACACTTGCCAGTCCACCATGTCCTTGTGCTTGTCAGTGTCCCTAGATGTCAGCCACCATGTCCTTGTGCTTGTCGGTCAAGACTCAGCGCTTGTCCATCAGTGTGAATTTGCATATCTTCACCTTCGTCGTCGACCACCGTCTCCTGACTCGTGAACCAGAAGTTAAGAGACATATTGCAACAACACACTCATGCCTCAGATAGCCCAGTCGACTGAACCAAAGACGCCACACCTGTGGACAATCACTCATCACAACCTGGACCATAAGGACATAAATTAACCTTGTGTTTGCATAATGTAAGCAAGAAAAGGTAATACAAAATAATAGAAAGAACACAAATTTTGTCCCTATCATCTGTTCTAGTGGATGTGTTTGTGTGTGCTAACAAAAGGTTTCTACCAGTTATGCCACTTGCGAGTCCACATGCTTGGCTGGACCTGGAGCGCTAGCTAGCGCCACTTCTGCCTCTGGGATTGGTACCTGTTCTTTCTGCCTTTCACACATGCCGTGTTGTAGCTGCAGGGTAACGAAGGTACTATATATAGCCATGAAAAAGAAATGGCCAACAAAGCATGCATAATATATCTACGTACGTGAGGTTGTAAACTAGTGGTAGGTTGCTATCTAATCGTCTTCCGCTGAGGAAGACTTGCGGAGTCGACCCGGATTTGAATCTCCAACGGCCAACCCGGCCGACCAGATTCTGCACCAGCACCACCGTCAATCCCCATTCATGAATTCTGATCAGGCTCTGGACCTGTCCGATCTGATCATAACGAATAGAAGCTCCTTATAAAAATTATTTGTGGCTTCTACGGTCTGGCACACCTGACAGACTATATATACATACTCCTACAGAAGTATTGAGCCCAAGCTAAGAATAGCTCCTGCTGCATGCGCAGGCTGCAGCTAAGTTGACCTTGCGCGCGAGAGCTAGTACTACCTTGTATTGTACGGCTATCTACTGCATGCATATATTTGCATGGGGTGACGGCCATCTTTGCTTTTCTGCATCCCCTAGCTAGATCCTATACTACTACTGCAATCTTTCGTTTGTTTACTCGAATAGCCCTGTGGCCTTGCTTCTGCATTCTGAGCTAGCGGCACAGCTCAAGTAGCTAGAGCAGCTTGTGTTGCAGCTGCTAGCCTGCTTACGCCGGCCGCCGTTCCGGTCAGGCGGTCATCAGCACGGAGCCAAGCAGCTAGCATGCATGCCTTCCAGCTGATTCCTGCAAGCGCAACTAGCTAGATAGCTGTAGTAGATTGCTGTGCGTGCCGGTAGATTTCTCGAATCATGCATGTCTTCACGTGTATTAAGGTGGATCGAAGTAAAATCTACTGAGATAGATAATATAAATGGGTATCAAACGTACAAGGGAATCCCGGCAGAAATACACATGGATCGGAGGAGATGCAGGGGGGCCGGGCCGGGGATCATTTAAGCACGCGCGCGGCGCGCCACACTTGCAACGCGCCCATGCCTGCATCTGCTGCGTCTCTGCATGACTGGATCATATATATCATGGCGATGGGAAACATGAGTGCGCGGTGCCCCTGTACGTGTGCATGCATCTGCAGCGACGAGCCACATGCGCCACAGTCGCGTTGGTCCCCGGCCGCCTACATACGCCCCCACACAGAGACCGCCACGCCAGACACCTTGGCTAGCTCGATCGCTCCATATGATGCATGCCTAGCCTAGCTAGGTCTGCGAATGGATTGTGTTAAATTAGGTCGTTTAGTGTATTTGGTTTTCTTCTGTGACTACATTTTGGATGGGTCTTATAGTGAGTTAATATGGGTTAGAGTTGGACTAGGTTTTGTTTGTCAATTGTTTTGGCAATATAATGCAAGTGCGGAGAAGAACTCATATTTTCTGCCTGGGCGTCTGGCATTTATTTTAATCAATTTGTCCGTTTCTCTTCACCAAGAACAGTTAAAGGGAGAGAGAGGAGTACCAGCTGTGGACTGTTGCACGCGTACACACGTACCCTATAGCTCCGGGGACCAGCTAGCTGCATGCTCGAGAGACCGACGAGCGCTAGCGTCCGGCCGGCCGTAAGGACATGGAATCTAGCTGCGGCAGTGGCATCAGCGGCCCGATCGTTGTTAGCCTGTTACAAAGGAGAGGCGAGCATACATGCATGCATGCGCCCGGCCGGCTGCAGAGAGAGAGAGAGAGAAGAGAGAGAGAGAGAGAGAAGCGAAGCGATTACTCTAGCCATTCTGTAATCTGCAGCCGGTCTGAAAATCTGTTCTGCGTTTCTGCAAGCTGCATGCCCCAATGCAACAGAGAAAACCTATTGCGTCAAAAACAAATCTGCAATTTTGCAGGGAGGGTGCATGCCGCGCGCCCAGAGTGCTGGCTTCCATCTGCCACGTTCTGCAAATCCCAGCGGGAGGAACTAGATAGCCATCTCCCAACGAACTGATCATCAATTCATCATCAAAGATTATTAAAGAGGCCTCGCTTGCGCTATGGTTAGTTTCACAAGAAGTACTAGGCGCAAAAACTGTCTCTCCTGCCTTTTTTCAAAAAAAAAACGGAATGGGTTGGAGAACAGACTAAGGCTTTGTTGGATTATTATTATTCCATGTGTATTAGAGGAGACTAGATACAAGAAATTAAGAAAGATTTTAACTATTAGGGATTTAAATTCACTCAATCCCTTCTAATATATATGGATTGAGATTAAAGCGAATAGGCCTTAAGGGCATGCATGTACAACACACATAAATGACTCTCGTATCTTAAGGAGTATCTAGAGGGGTAAGTGTAAAAAACCCAAAAGACGTATTTTGATGAAGTAAGGTCTCTAGCGCGGTTCTTTAAGTCTAGATATAGTTAATAAACTCATACAACCCACATAAATGATTTGTAAGAGGTTCTGCTGAATAAGATATAATACTTAGATACATTGGATTATATAAACGATCGAGTTTATTATATGTATCTAGTGTTTGGACAACCGCAACATAATATCTAAATTATACATGCTCAAAGCTGTGTGCGCATATAGACGTGCTGACTCACATTTCATTACTGCACATATAACTGATCGAGATGCTCCCATTACCAGATATTTTGTCATGCTAATTGGAGTGGAAACGTAACAGCTGGCCGGTGACACTAACTTGCTGTAGCTATCTTTAGTGTTCCCCCACGTTCTGAAAAAGGTTTATTTACCTGTACGTGCGCCCTGTCCACGAACAATGGGTGTGTAGGCACGAGCACTAGCTGAGAGAATGGGATCGATAAAGATGGACGACCGGCCGTAAGGGGCATATCTCTTAGTTTGCGTGGAGCTAGTGCCCAGCAGCACCCAAACAGGTTTGTTCGGTTTATATAGACTAATTTTAAGTTTCTCTATTTTAATTTATTTTAGTTCCTAAATTACTACAAAAAGAAATTAAAGCCCTATTTTAGTTTTTGTATTTAATAATTTATGAACTAAAATAGAATAAAATAAAATAACTAAAAATTAGTATAGCTAGAAATCAAACACACTCATAGCGTAAAATGGAGAGAAATAAAGCATTCTGGATTAGCATCAGCCATGCAAGTCTACGAAACTACTAGAGGGCATGGATATTGGAGGACAAGATTGGGGAGAGATGGATTGGGATGCTGGTCCTCCCATGTGGGTGCTCCACTGCTTTTGGCAGCTTCATGTGGTTTTTATATTGGTTTTACTTGGCAGCTTGCTCGTGGAAGCAGCGGATTATGGATGGGCCAGCTTCACACATGCATGAGCCAAAAGCAACACCTACGCGAGAGACAGTAACGAACAGCTCCAGTGTAAAGTGAACTCCGTGATGTGATATAACATAGTACCTCTGGATTTGTGGATTGGCAAAATCTAACAGCGTGCCCGGCCGTATGCTCAACCAGCATCTACTGTATGGTTAATTATATATCCAAGTTGCATATTATTACTTCAATAAAGAAAATAGCACATGGATGAACAGAACTACCATTCTGTATAGTAAAAAGTATATAATATACAAAGTATTTACCATGATGGATATGATAACATCAACCATGTGTTATGAACCTGCTATGTTACTTATAATATATTGATGGTCTAAGTTAATTTTTTTTTGAAGAGAATACTAAAACGGTATAATTCCAGAATCATCAGAAGTATGGGCATAGTGATAACACATAAAGTTTGCCAAATTACCATAACTATGATCACTTTTACTAACTACGTACCAAATATGATTATGTCAAAATTCATGTGCACAGTTCACATTTAAACGTTAAACAATCATGTCGTTTAAACCCTGAACGAGGTTAAAGGTGGATTGAAGCGAATTAGAGGAAATTTAATCCCTTGCTATATTCAAAATTTAATAGAAAGGGATTTAATCCCCGTCAATCCCCTCCAATCCTCATGCAATCGAACATGGTCTTAATGGTTTGTCCATTTAAATGGAGAGTAAAATCCATTCGTCTATTGTACTATTGAAATATTATTTTCATAGTACTGTTTTTTTTCATATTGCAATCGCTTTCTTCATTTTTTCTGATTTTTTGAATATTTTTTTTGCTTGGTTGCAATTTGTATCCATGTGATATCTAACACTATAAGTTACCTTACGTTCTGGAATATATTTCATGTATCTGCAAAACCTTTTTCCATGGCTTTAATTAATTTGTCTAATAATGGATTTCCCCTGCTCCTTTTCTATTGTCGTCAATTGTACAACATCTGGCATTCCTGGTTTTATTTATATATGTGTTATTAACAAGAAATATTTCGGTATTGTAAAACGTTCAACGTTGCGCATAAAATAATATGGAGCCTTAAGATGATAATGTTTTGGTATTGTATGCTTTTCGCCTATCTTTTTTTTTTGTATATATGTTCAAGAAAATTCTTTTTCATCTATACAGATGGTACGGTGCACCTATGTATATATTGCCATTATTTTGTCGTCGCGATTCACGCACACAGGAAAAGATCAAATAATCCATGCTGATGCATATGGGCAAGTCAAATCGGCTTGCGATTGATCATATCACCACCGGCGATCACGCATCTGCGACAGCCACGGCAAGCAGCAAGAGCTGTAGCTTTGCCAGAATCCCATGCACGGCTTTGATAAGGCCGGCGCGGTATACTAAAAAATCCCCTGTGTCCCCGTACATGCCCCGGGAGACCAACTGGGCAGTCGGCAGGGGAAAGCATAGGGGATAGGGCGCGCGGGAGGAATTTGAGGAATCAAAAGTGCATGTGTAGCACGGCGAGATGTGGAGGGGGGAAAAGAGAAAGTGGCATGCAGCAGTGTGTAGTGTGCAATGCAATGCAATGCGTAGAGGATCTCTCTCTCCCTCCTCCTCCTGCTGCTGCTGCTGACTCTTTTGTTGCCGAGCGCGGGGCTGCTGATGGGATAGTGTGAGGTCAAATCACCAAAAAGTACTGGAAAAGCCTTCCCTTCTTTCATTGCATTGCATTGCATGCCCTCCTCCATGGCTCCATCTCCATGCCTTCGCGTCTCTGACGTGTAGTACATTCACCTTCAATTCTTCAATGCACCCGTCCCATGAGCTTTTCATCGCGGCAAAGGTATCTATCGCGTCCGTCTACAAGCAGGAGCGGGTTGCACCAGTTGGAGATGTGAGTGATACGTTGTAGCCATAGCTGCCTAGCTAGCTAGCTAGCTACTACCGGTACCGGACATGTAGCTAGGGCAACTGTTGCGGCCACTTACTCGACCCGCGCGCTGTAGCGCCTCAATGGCGAACCGGATCGGAGAGGGGAGGAGCGAGAGGACCTATAGCTAGCTAGCTAGCTGATCGATATCGAACCAACGACAACCTGCAAAAAGGCTGCAAGCGTCACATGCAATTGCAGAGAGTAAAAAAAAACAGGCAAGCATGGCATGTAGTACGTAGGAGTATACACGTATACGCATGCAACGACGAACTGTTCGGAGGCCTCGGCCGGCATTTTCTCTGCTAATTTCATAGACAAACTAGCTGGCCGGCGATTCCTGTGTGTGAACTGTGAAGACAAACTAAAATGGGGTGACTGATTATTAACGCGTGAAAGGCCAAAAGTCTGAAACCAATTAACGCACACGTCCCTTTCGCGTTTTTTTCCTTGGTTCTCGTCCCGGCGCGTGGCTCCTGCTGGTCGCCTGCTTGATCGTCGTCGTCGTCCTCATCCTCCTCTCCGTCCGGTCCGGGGACCTCTGCCGCGCCATGCTGCCTGGCCCGGCCGCGCCTGCTGTGCAGTGCAGTGCTCAGTGAACTGCTCCTGCTCCTGCTCCTGCCGGCCGCGCCTCTCGGGAATAACGATGGAATACTGCTGGGACTGGGATCCATCATCCAACAGCCGCTAGCATGCAGCGCCAGCGAGCTATGAGCATGCATACTACTACTACTACGCATTTTTTTTCAGGCGGTCACCGCGTGCTCTGATTTTCACCACGGTGGGTAACTTGTTCGATCTGATACTCTACGTCAGTTTTTCTCGTAAATTTCCTTTGTGAATGAGTGCCCTTATTACCTCAGTACATGCATGCATGGTCTTCGTCAAATTAGATTTATCATCGTTTGTTAGGTGGTCGTCTGTAAAACTTTTTGGGTGCTCCATTATGCAGTTTTAATGCTGCACTGTTCACTGATTGCAATTTTCTTCGGAGAAACTGTTCACTGATTCCGGCACTACCAGTGACAGACACTTCGGGGGTGTTTGGTTTAAGGAATCACTACATCCAAATTGAGGTGGTGCATCATGGGTTCATTTCTCAAAATTGGTGGGATGACTCCATTCCTCATATTAGTACTAACTAACTAACTATGAGGAATGAGGTGGTGATAGATCAACTCATTCCATTCCACAAACCAAACAAAAATAGTGAGGAGTGAGAAGATAATGGACTAGCCAATTCTTCAAACAAAAAATAGTGAGCAAATTCAAGTATGCACTGTATACTCACTACTCAGCACTCCTTCGTTATCATAGGACTATGAGCAAAGTGAATCGTCTCGAGCAAGCAAAACGACCCATCAGTCCATGAGTACGTTATGGCCATAGTTATAGCAATTCAAATGATAACGAACGATTTTTTTTTTGTGGTCATTATTTCTAGCTTTTTACCACTGGGTGGTGGGTGAAAGCAAGAATGCCTTTACCGACAATCACTTATATATAGAAGTCCTCAGCTTTGATCTTAATTACATTAGAGGCTCCAAAGGAGAGGTTAGTTTTTTGCAGCGTATTATCGGGTGCACAAGGCACCGATGGTGTCCAACTGCACAAATCCCATCTCGAGTGTCCATCCCAACGGCCCACATGCTTTTTGCAACAACAACAAAAAAACACACTCCCCTCACGCTAACAGCTATGAATTTGCTCATGATACACTATAACATCAAGACATGCATGATAGTGGAATTGTCAATGTCTAGTGGCACATTATTAGAGATGAGCAAAGATAGAACTTATCAAGTATTCATGAAACATATATATAATAAAATCCATATGTAGCAACTATTTAATTAAACTAGAAATAGATATTAAAAAACATCGCCATTTGAGTCAAAATAGGGGATATTTTTTTTTTAATTTCCTTATGAAATGGTACATGTTGCACATCCTCATCCCATGATGTAACTCCATGAGCCCCAATGCCTTGCGCTTCACCACCACCTACACCTTAGCTTGCATAGCTGATCACATGGCTCAAACACGACTATTGGCATTGAAAGTGTAATGCTAATTCATGTCAACGACAACCAAACTTTGCATATGCATTTTCGTCAACATGTGCATATGCTTAGTCTATATAATGACATTCACTCCCAAACATTCAAACGTTCAATCGGGAGTTTGTAAGGATCTAATGGATGGCTAGAGGGGTGAATAACCTATAAATTTTCATTCAGA
The DNA here is from genome assembly GCA_029449295.1 of Zea luxurians. Lineage (NCBI taxonomy): Eukaryota > Viridiplantae > Streptophyta > Magnoliopsida > Poales > Poaceae > Zea > Zea luxurians. The sequence continues at coordinate 8,607,277 of JAOPSE010000083.1, read as the reverse complement.
TATACAAACACTAGGCACAAACCTTAGAGACAAAGTTGATCCTAGAAAACACATGCAAGCCTAGCCTAGCATACAAAGCAAACCTAAAAAATAATTCTAGTTAGAAAGATAAAACAACAAGTTAATTCTACAACACTCAAATTACTCGAGGCAACCTAATTAACTAGTCGAGCTACACGTGGTGAGCAATGCCTGAATTACTCTAATTGACTTTGTTGGCTATGCTAGCAACTACACAAGATATCAAATGCATAAGTAAATGGCTTGAGGGTCTATTTGGTTGGGGATTTTGCCACGTGCTTCTACTTCCAAAGAGTCAAAAGCCAAGCAATGGTGAAACCTAAAGCTAGTTTCGAGAAGCAACTGCTCTTCCTGTTGGGATAAGCATATCCCTATAGAGATAAGATGCCACACCCAATTGTAAAGACAAAATCAAATGGACCTGGATGTGTGCCCAGGATGTTTACTCACACATGCAGTGACTTCATTAGTGATAATAATTATATAAATTCAATATAAAACTAAGATATTAACTTACGTAAGACCCATGGGTCAATAGAAAGATTACATCAGATACATAAAACATCAAAGTTCCATTGGATCTAGTGGCCTCCATAGGCATCGTTTGAGAAGATCACAAGCCTAGACTTCATCTCTGCCTTTGTCAACGTAAACCAAACATGTCCTTCGGCTGAGCAACATTATTAAGGCAAGGTCGAGTACTTTTAGTACTCAGCAAGTGTCGAAAAGATGTTATGTGGGCTAATATCAAGGAAACGACAATTGGTTCTTTTCCATAAATGCCTTTAGTTAAAATTCATTTGTAAAAGCAAGTAATTATTATGTGTATCTCATTTCATAATTTTTTGTGTAACAAGGATCATCACCCAATCCATAACCAACCAAAACACCTCATCTAATCGTGTGAGGATCCATGTCGTCGTTCTTATCCGTGAGCACGACTATCATGACAGTTTAATCTCTTTGTGCACTTTCCCAATATGAAGTGACTTCATTCCTCCATCCTCGGGAGTCTGAATAACTTCATCTAGTCTGTGGTTGCAAGCCACTTGCATATTTCCTTGGTGTATGACCAGTAGACCACTACAAGGATTTTCGCTAGCTTCCTACAGGCTGTACGCACCCACTAAGGTTTCAACCAATAGAAAAGTAATACTTCCCTGGAAAGCCCCGTCTTGTGCTAGATGGGCAGTAGGAGTACTCGTTCTAACTCTCACACATCACTTTTCCTACAATTTTGGAATACCTCGCTATCCTCCTACCACTGTTTGGTGCACACAAAACTAGATTTCACTAATTACTATGCCAGGTCATACCCACACTTGGCTCGTGGTTGTACGGTTCTCAAGGGTGGTTGCTCCATGAACTAGTCCTTATATATTCATTTAATTTGGGTGATAGAACAAATAAGGGAAACTATCGGTAACCCTGAACGTAGTTTCCAAACTGCAAGTACCCCTAGATGCAGTTTTCTTGACTGTCGGTAACCCTGGTCACAACCCTCCTAGATTGTTGTTAACCCTAGATGCAATCCAAACCATATCACTTAAATCCAACTTTTCACATTTCATAATATTTACTTGAAGCAATTAATTGATCAAATTAAACTTTACATGAGCATGGCTAAGCATTTCCACCCCAAAACATAAAGATAACAACAGGTACAAGGAATTTTATGGAATTTCTAGTAAACCCTATAAGTAGGTTCGTGTTCATTGACTTGGTATGCAATTTTGCAAATAAAATATTTACAAATAGTATCGACATGGTCAAGGATACTTGTCTTCACTAAGTAGTGTTGATCAACAAACTCTAAATGGTGCTTCCGGATTTCCACATAGCCTTCGTGGAACGCGTTACCATCTATGGCGATCGGTGGCATGCATAATAATAAATATACCCACAAAAATAATACTCCCTCTGTCTCAAAATATAGTTTTTTAGCCCTCATTTTTCTATCCACATTCAAATTAATGATAATGAATTTAGACATGCATACAAACTACATTCATAGCTTATTGAATGAATGTGCATTTTCCCTAAAACGAACTATATTTTGGTATAGAGGGAGTAGATAAATTTTAGCGCAAAAATATTGTACTAAACTTTAACTTTTGTGAGTAAAGCTTAAAAATAATTTTGGCCGCATAGCTCTCTAGACAATCGTGGTCGAGAGATGAAGCTTGCAGGCAAAATGGAGAGCAACAACACTTGTGCACTAGTGAGGAAGAGAGGTAGAAGAGAAAGGAGAGTGGGGAGAAATGAGAGGGGGTGGTGCTCTAATATACGGATGTAGGGGAGGTGAAGAGTGTGTTTATTAACGGTGGGTGGGTGGAAGGGGAGATAAGTGGGAAAATCGCGATTAAACGTAGGCCCTGTTCTAAACCTCTAGAGATAATTGGTAGTCAGCTAATAAGTTATTAGATAGGTTAGAGCAGCTAACAACTAATAGCTATTTGAGAGACATAACTAATAATTAGCTACTAAAAATTAGTTGTTAGGTTCCAAACACCATCAGCTAATACAACAGCTAATTTCTAGCTACATCACAGCTAACAATTAGATTATTAGCTGGCTTAACCTAGCTAATAATTTATTAGCTGGCAAACTATTAATTATAGATGTTAATTTCAAACATGGTCTGAACCTCTCAAGTAATTCTATCTGCTAACTATTAATTTTAGAGTTTTGGAACATGAACCGAGTGGAACAGGAAGGGAGAGAAAAGAGGTTGGCCACACATGCTTGTCCTGAGAAAAAAGAAAAGAAAAGGAAAAACTAACCAAAATGTCCTTGCGGCTCGCGGGCTGGTGGGCCCTCACTACCGGACTCGGGCGCTTTGCCGAGTGCCTGAAGCACTCGGCAAACCCTGAAAAACACTTGGCAAAGTCTTTACCGAGTGTCGCACTCGGCAAAGAGGGCTCGGCGAACATTGCATCGGTAAAGACTTCTTTGCTGAGTACATTTTATCGGGTATTCGGCAAAGACTTTGCCGAGTGCCAGACGGTACTCGACAAAGAAGAGCGACCGTCACGGCACCGGGGTGACGGCGACGGTGCCTTTGCCGAGTGTCTTAGGTGACACTCGGCAAAGAAGTTACCTTTGTCGAGTGTCTCCTAATACACTCGGCAAAGAAGGTACCTCTTTGCCGAGTGCCTACCGGCCAGCACTCGTCAAAGGATCCGTCAATGGGTCCCTTTGTCAGCTTCTTTGTCGAGTGATCTGCATGGCACTCAGCAAAGCGTGCCTCTTTGCCGAGTGCCAGGGCCACCACACTCGACAAACAAGCTATACTAGTGCCCAGGTATTGGTACTTTGTTGAGTGCTATGACCCTGACACTCGGCAAAGCCCCTCTTTGCTGAGTGTAACACTCTGCAAAGTGACCAGTATACACCTTTTTTATTTGTTTTTTATATTCCATCCAAACAAACAAAAGATATCACATATACATCACAGATATCACATATACATCACAAATATCATCACAGGTATCACATATACATCACATATCACACAAAGACCATAAATCAAACATAAGACACTCAAGAACATAAGTCTCATAAGTATCAAGTTCTCACATAAGTATCCAACACAAACATAAGTAGCCAAACACAGCATTACCAAGAGGTTTTGAAGTCACAAGTATCTCATAAGTCTCAACACTAAGAACATAAGTCTCATCGAGGTGGGCGGCTGGACTGGTGCGACGATGGACTGGGCGATCCATGAGGGTTGTTGGATGCCGCCCCAGATTATCCCTGCACAGAGAAGAGATTGCATGTGTTATACCAGATGCATTACCAACATCTAACTACAATTTTGATACTCACAGGAGTTTGGAACAAAGCAGGGTCAACTGCAGGGAACAATGGAGATGGTGGTGCGAAACCCTGTGCGGCACCAAGGCTCTGCATGTACTGGAACATCTCCGCCATCCTCTGCTGATCTGCCAGGCGAGCCGCCCGCTCCGCCTCCCGCTCCACCTGCTCCGCCTCCCACTCCGCCATCATCCTCGCCCCCATCTCTTGACGTTCCCTCCTCTCTTTTTCTAGCTGGATCTGTAATATTACAAGCCAACGTTATAGTAACTCAAAGAGAAGGTATATAACTCAAGGAATGAAGAGTTATAGAAGCACTAATCTCGAGTTGCTGTATGCGATGCTGTGAGCTGTCGTGCCAAGGTCATATGGCTGGACTCGAGCCCGTGCTCCTTGCTCGCACCTAAGACAGAGTGAGAGTGGAGGACGAGTCAATTGCCCCATCGGCAATCCAGTACTGCCCATGTCTCTTGCCTCCTCCAACCCTCATGAGCACATCGGGGTCAATCTGCTCGGTGCTCGGATCATATTCTGGGCCATGGACCTCCTGCGCCATGGTGGTGTAGTCATGAAGGCGGCTGTAGACGGCGGGGTTGTTGTACACCTTGGGCCCATCATCCGGGTTGTAGGTGACATCGAACGTCGCCTTGCCCTTATGGGCCATAGCATAGGTTGAGAAGATGGAGCAAGGCCGACCACCATGTGACGCCGACTGCAAGAAAACCAACGAGATAGTTACAAATAATATCTAATCCAGTGCTATATACCTAAATAAAAAGAGGGCGTACCCATGCTTCTGCATATTGGCCTAGGCACGGCTGCCTTGGTGGTGGGAGGGATCTTGCATCATCAGACGTCGTTCCCAGCTAGCGTTGTGCGCCTCGTCCCACTCAGGCGAGCACCACCTATCCACCATCTGCTCCCAGCACAGAGGATGTGTGGCGCACCAATGTGGAATCATCTACAAAGTAAACACGTACACTACATATCAGAAGATAAAATTAAATTCATGCATGGAGTACTAGTACCAAACATGCATAACTTTACCTGCAGGTACTGGTCTCTAGTCAACGACATGGTTCGGGCTTGCTGCTTGGTCACCTTCTCCCCAAGGACGGAGCCGTGGTAGCTGATGATGGCCTAGATTTGGACCTCAGACCTCATAGTGCATGTTCATGATGAGCTTCTTACAGTGTTGGGGGCCTTCGTCCTCCGAAGGTCCTCAAAAACAAGATTTGACAATATTTTCCAAGTGAATTATATGAACAGGTATTCTCAGACTCAGATTATGAACATGGAGTACGGACAGGATGAAGCTTAAGCCAGACGAAAGGAGGTTGATGAAGGGCGGGCTGGTTACCATGCTGTACGAAGGATAGCGCGCAGCCGAAGCTATACGCAGGAAAGCTTCGTCGCGATAGCAGAACGGGGAACCGACCTAAAGATGAAAAGACTACTTAGGCCTTGACAGACTCCCATAGGTCATTAGCAAATGTAATGGACATGAATGTAATTTTACATGGGCTGCGTCTCACGCCTATAAATAGATGAACAGTATTCCCGTACTGTTCACGCTGACTTGGCATTTGCTTTTGCGTCATCCTTGCACTTTTGCCTTCCTGCAATCCGAAGGTACATTTGTAACTTGAAGTCATTTCCATTGTTACAATAATAAAAATGACATTGTGATAAAATTTAAATGTTTACATTGCTTTTTATGTTATGCATAAGTTCTTCGTCGTAACTTATCGTGCTTACGAAGATATATTGTCTATGACCTTCGTCCGGAGCACGTTATATCCCGAAGGGAGATAATGTTTCAAAGGACGAAGGACCTTATCATTTAACACTTTTTATGTTGCCTTGTTCTTAATCCGAAGCATTTGAGAACAAGTCACCAACATTGGCGCCCACCTCCGGTGAACTCACTTCCACTTTGAGTTTTTTGAACACCTTCGGAAGCCATAGATCCTCGCTATGGCGCCGAAGAAAGCTTCAGCGACTGGGGCTGCAGCACTGCAACCGCTGGACCCCAACCAGGAGACCGTCTCTCTTCAGGAGGCCCGAAGCCAGAAGAGGAAGGCCGTCAGCCCGACGCTTCAGGAGGATGAACTGGACCAAGAGATCAGGGATATGGAGATGCTTCATCAACAGGTGCAGAGGAAGAAGGAAAAGATGGCCAGGCTAGCTGAGCTGCAGAGGCAGATAGACGAAGCTTCTGAAGAAGTTCGCCATCTTACTCACGATGAGCAGAACAGAAGGCCTCAACAAAAATACCTTCATCAGGAGGGCTTCTTCAACGAAGATGACTGGTATGACAATTTCCAACATGGAAATTTTGTTTTCGATGATGCTTCTCCCCTGTCCGCTGAGCTGCAGGCTACACCTTGGCCTCCGTCCTACAAGCCACCCCAGCTTCCCATGTTCGATGGCCATTCAGACCCGAAGCAGTTTTTGATGAGCTACGAGGCAACAGTGTCTTCGTATGGTGGCAATGCTGCAGTCATGGCAAAGTCTTTTGTTATGGCTGTCAGGAATGTTGCTCAGACCTGGTATTCCTCCCTTCGACCAGGAACGATTACTTCATGGCAAAAGCTGAAGGACATGTTGTTAACCAGCTTTCAAGGGTTTCAGACGAAGCCGGTTACTGCTCAAGCCTTGTTCCAGTGCACTCAGGATCATGAAGAATATCTTCAGGCGTATGTCAGAAGGTTCTTACGTTTGAGGGCGCAGGCACCAACGGTGCCCAATGAAATTGTCATCGAGGCCATGATCAAGGGGCTTCGACCTGGACCTTCAGCTCAATACTTCGCTAGGAAGCCTCCTCAGACTTTGGAGAAGCTACTCCAGAAAATGGACGAGTACATTCGTGCCGACAATGATTTTCGTCAAAGAAGGGAGGAGGCTTTCAGATTTTCTGAAATGACCAGGGGCTTCGGAGGAAGATTTTATCCGAGGCATGTCAGGTCCATCCACAACTCTACTCAAAATGATGATAAGGGGAGTCAGCAGAACAGGCCGTAGTGCTCCTCACAGGCTTCGGGGCAACAGCAAAGTTTCTTCCGGCCACCAGCTCCAAGAGGCAGAAGTGCCAGGGGCTTCGGCGGAAGATTTGGAGATCAACCAAGGAAAATGTTTTGCTTGTTCTGTGGAGAAAACAAGGGCCATACCACCAGGATGTGCCATGTCACAATCCAGAAGCAAAAGGAAATAGCCGAAGCTGCAGCGCAACAAGCTCAGCCGAAGCAGGTCATGCATACTGCTTCGTACCATCCGCCTTACATCCCACAGTACATAGACAACCACTCTGCAGCTTCTGTAGCTTCGGCAAGTCAACCTCAAGCTTCCTGGCAACAACCTCCGCCTCCACCCCCACTACAACAAGGCCAACAGCCAGAAGGGAGCCAATATGCCCCACACCAAAGGGACTTCAGAGAACAATCCGAAGCTCGCACAGTCAATAGCACTGTGCCAGAGTCGAAGCACATTTATTGACACATATCCTACCTTTGATAGCAGTCTTTTCTATTCAGTTCTATTTTCTGTGTAACAAAGAACATTGTTAGTTTTCATGTAATAATTTCGTTGTTTCCCACGAGGAAAACCTATTTTCTCCACAGGCTTAAGTTGCTGAAGCTTAAAAATTTGCGATAACAAGGAGGACCTTCGAATTATTAAAAGTCCTTCGAAGCAACAGAAAGTCGTTCTAAGGAACGCAGAGTAAGTTGCTGAAGTCACAAAAAGCCGTTCCAAAGGGAGCGCAGTGTAAGTTTTCTGCTCAAAAGTCGTTCCAAAAGGAATGCAGAGCTTACAGCGAAAAGTCAACGCTGATACCGCCTAAGTAAAAGGCGAAGAAGCTCCAAAGACGTTCCTAAGGGAATGCAGAGCTTACAGCGAAAAGTCAACGCTGATACCGCCTAAGTAAAAGGCGAAGAAGCTCCAAAGACGTTCCTAAGGGAATGCAGAGCTTACAGCGAAAAGGCAGCGCTGATATAAAAAGATTGTGTGTTTCACAGGGATATGTGTGTATCTTCGGAATCAAATTCATCTACATGACATAACATCATCACATCATTTTGCATAGCATAAGCATCATACATCATATTGCATATGGCAAAAGAAGGGAGGACAGTATCAACCTTCGGAAGAATGCTTTGAGAAAGTAAAAATCTTCGGAATATAGCTTCGGAAAATGTTCTCACGAAGTTTGATATTTTTCAGAGCGCTATGGGTTTTGTGATGCATAAAGGTTTTTCTATCTTCACGAAGCATGAAAAGAAGGGAAGGTGTTTTTTCGCCGAAGGCTTAAAAACGGTACGTATGTAAAGTTTCATGCATCGTAAAGAATTGAATAATGAAAAGAAACTTATATATTACATTCAAATTACATAGATCACATTTCAAATGTTTTTTCTAATACCATCTAGTCTTCTCTTAGTACTACTTCGGCAGCCTCATTTAGAAGTTGTTCAACAACTTTATCCATGATAGCTTCGGCCATTTGTTTAATTTCGTCATCCTCTTTCGTGTGAGGGTCAGCAGACGATCCAGTAGGTTCTGAGGGAAGGGAATATGTCTACATTACTATCACAAACCGCGAACAAAGTTTGAAATAAAAATTACAACACAACAAGAACGACTAATTAATACCTATTTGCCCTTCGGGCTCTATACTTTTTTCGGCAACTTCTGTCACTTTCCTAGCATCATGGATGCCTTTTTCACTCCTTTGAATAATTTCTTGCGCCATTTCTCGGCCGCCGTTGTCCCAGATATCAGTAAAGAATTTACCGCCAACCATGCTTGCTTCGGTCGAGGGGTCTTTGATGTCTTCGAAGGACAAGGCAGCTTCAGACTGAGCTAAGGATTTTACATGCTCACAGCCTTTCTTCTCCAAAACAGTAGCAACTCCTCTGGCGCCCGAAAAAGCGCAGATGTCACCGCGGCTACTCAGGATTTCCTCGAAGGCCTCTGCTTCGTGGCTGATCCAATCCAGTGGACCTTCGGGATTGCCTCTTGAGAAATTCTCTTCACTAGAAAATGCGCCAACGCTGGCGAAGCTGGATTTTATCTTTTTGACGCATTCAATAGATTTAACATAGCATTTCCTCTGGGATGCACGAAGCTCCTTGACACTTAACTCTAAATGATTGACCAACTGGTCACTAAGCTCTCGTTTCGTTTCTTCAAGCGCACGTTCCTCCTTAGCTCTAGCTAGCTGTTTCTGAAGATTTTTAATCTCGCGTTTTTGGGCTTCGGCCTGGACCTTTGAGGTAGCTTCGTCCTTTTTTACCTTGTCTACCAATGTAAGCAGAATTTTATCCTTTTTCAGAGCTTCGTTTCTCAGTTTAATAACTTCTGATAGTAGGTTGTTGAACGCAATTTCATAGCTCTCATCTTCGGCACTCTTTTGTGCTCTCAATGCGTTGCTTAGGATTAAACCCTGTATGTAAAAAAGCTGGTATAAGAATAAAAGAATGAGTTACGAATTAAAAAATTTTCAAACCCCTAATTCCCATACCTTTAGGCTATTGTACGCAAGACTGTCCGCAAGATCCTCCTTCGTCATAGCACATAATCCAGCTTCGAGCTTCGGGAACCCCATACTTCTAGCCATCTCCCGGCAGACAGATAATTCTTTGTTATCAGGGAGGCAGTATAGGAAGTCATCTTCATTTGTCCCATTGAACACTACTGCCCCCTTCGGATATTTTAACTCTCTAGCATAGTGATTGGCTTCATAAGTCTCTTCTTCAGATAATTTCTTCCCCGAAGCATGTCGCACGATGTAATCGCATATGTTGGAAGGGGCTTTGGGGGCGGCAGTGTCAATTTCTCCAACCAAAACTGGTTCCGATATTTTTATTTTTTCGGTTTCCAACGATTGTTCCTTGGTGGGCTCTGAAGGCCCAGCCTCAGCTTCAAGTTGTTGCTTCGAAGCTTCAGTAGACGCTTCAGCAAGTTCAGCAGTCTTCTTTGGAGTTGTGCTTGAAGACTTAATTGTCTCCAAGACATCTAGCACGTTCACCATTCTTTTTCTTTTTGGGGTCACCGATGGGCCCTTTTGATTCTTTATTGTTTCAACATTTGCTGAAGGACTCAAGATTTCCAATATTTTTTGTCCGTCAATCTTCGGTTTTTCTGCCTTCTCTGCTGAAGGCGCTTCAGTTTTTTCTTCTATCTTTGGCACTGGAGCTGATTCCATAGCTTCAGTGGCCAAAGAGACTTCACCAATAAATTCAGGCACTGTGGCTGGCTCAATAAAACGTGCCCGGTGGGTGAGCACCTTCATCTTTTTCCTTTGCGGCGCTGGCTCACTAGAAGCACTTGTGGCAACTTCTGTTGCAGGAGAAGTATTTTTTCTTTTGCGGCCCGGCACCGGATAATGGTAGTCAGGGTAGACAAACCCGATTGCATCAAATACCCGGTTGAGCCTTTTCTTCTTTCGGCCTCCGAAGGCTGCCGATAACGCAGTGTTCTCGGCCTTCGAATACACCCCAAGCAGTTCGTCACTTAATGTTTCAATGCTTTTCAACCAGTCGTCATCAGGTTCAACAAACTTATCCCCGTATTTGAATGTGTATTTTAGTCTGACCAGTCCGCCTTCGTCGGACTCTTTGATGGTCTCCTTCGGCATTTCCCACTTTCCTGCAAGTGGCCACACCCTGAAGGCAATATGCTCTTGGACCAAGTCCCTTGTCCCAATAAAAGAGCAGATTACACCGAAGGCTCTTTGGCATTCCTCGGCTGCTTCATCCATTTCAACCTTCGGCCTTCGGAGTCCGAAGCGTTGCCAGATGGGGCGCATAATGATACTCTTAACATCTTCCTGCGCTGTTAAGTCATTCTTTACATAAAACCACTCTGTCATCCAGGCTCCGGGCCACCTCTTCCGATAGGTTGGCACAGGGCGGCTTGACCCAGAGCGGGCACCGAAGCTGTAACACCCAAAGTTGTTGTGATATTGTTCTTTCCCCCAGGGCTTCGTCTCATATAACAACTCATGAATGTTGCAAAAGCTTTTGGCATTTGGTTCTAAACCTTGGCTTTTCGCAGCCCAGACAAACATCCCCATTCTTATGATAGCTTCGGGAGTAATTTGATGAAGGTAGACTTGAAATGTCTTCAGGACTTCGACAACGAAGCTGCTTAGGGGGAATCGAAGCCCAGCCTTGAGAAAGCTTCGGAAGATTACGACTTCATCTTCTTCGGGAGTGGGAGAAGTTTTTTCTCCAGCATCAGCCCTCACAATAGATATATCTCGAAAATATCTCCCCCTCATATTGTCAATATGACTCTGCTTAATAGTGGTTTTCCCGAAAACCGTGTGACTTGGCCGCCATGGTCGATCTTCGGACTCTTCCCCACCGCTTTCTACATCATAACTGTCACTGTCACCAGTATCTTCAGACAAACCTTCCAGAATCTCCTTGGTGATTTTTTCCGTATTAGTCTCCGCCATCGCTATAAGAAACCCCAAGTTCTTCTCTTCGTCGAGACTCAGCTTCATCTCAGCAGGGACCTTCTTATCTTCAGACATCTTCGGAAACACTAAAAAACTGTTTTCAAGGCCGAAGCTTCAAAACCAAAAGATCAGCAAATCTTAGTACGCAAGAGCTAAAAATTTTAGTGGGCCGAAGCAGATGGCAAGTGAGAGTACTAAAATGAGTTTGTGGTATGATCTTATTTATACGCCCAGGGCGTTGAAAATTGAAAGACCCCGCTTGTCAGTGAATGTTGCTATTCTAGCAAAGGGAAGGTGTTTTTTCGGACCTTCGGCTTAAGGCCTTCGTCCATATCGCAATCTGAATTTATCACTAACAAATTAATATTGCGAGGGGCTACTGTTGGGGGCCTTCGTCCTCCGAAGGTCCTCAAAAACAAGATTTGACAATATTTTCCAAGTGAATTATATGAACAGGTATTCTCAGACTCAGATTATGAACATGGAGTACGGACAGGACGAAGCTTAAGCCAGACGAAAGGAGGTTGATGAAGGGCGGGCTGGTTATCATGCTGTACGAAGGATGGCGCGCAGCCGAAGCTATACGCAGGAAAGCTTCGTCGCGATAGCAGAACGGGGAACCGACCTAAAGATGAAAAGACTACTTAGGCCTTGACAGACTCCCATAGGTCATTAGCAAATGTAATGGACATGAATGTAATTTTACATGGGCTGCGTCTCACGCCTATAAATAGATGAACAGTATTCCCGTACTGTTCACGCTGACTTGGCATTTGCTTTTGCGTCATCCTTGCACTTTTGCCTTCCTGCAATCCGAAGGTACATTTGTAACTTGAAGTCATTTCCATTGTTACATAATAATAAAAATGACATTGTGATAAAATTTAAATGTTTACATTGCTTTTTATGTTATGCATAAGTTCTTCGTCGTAACTTATCGTGCTTACGAAGATATATTGTCTATGACCTTCGTCTGGAGCACGTTATATCCCAAAGGGAGATAATGTTTCAAAGGACGAAGGACCTTATCATTTAACACTTTTTATGTTGCCTTGTTCTTAATCCGAAGCATTTGAGAACAAGTCACCAACATACAGCTCGTGGTGGCCACCACATCCGCCCTAGCCTCGTATCCAGCCTCGCATCTGATGAAATCCTGCATACAAAAATGATGTATCCTTACATTATTTCAAGAATGTACAACGAATGCGACATATTTTACATTATACTAAGACTTACCCACAGCTCTTGCTTCACCCGCTCCGCCTTGTTATTGAATTCCTGGCCATCCCGGTCTACTGCATCGAGGGTGACGGCGTAGTGGTCGAAGGTGTAGGCTGGGCCCGTCACTCCGGGGTACTGAACCAGTCTAGGGAAGTGTTCCCTGCACAGCAGGCCGAGGATGCCATTGGGGTTGCGACGATGACCCCCAGCATTCTCCACAACCATCCAAGACCTGTCCAAGTGATAAAAAGTATTAGTTTATATTATGATTTTGAACATATAATATGAACAAGAATGAAGAACATAAAGTTACATGCCTCTCCCCATCCGGCCGAATCAGCGGTCGCCTGTTCCGAAGTATGGGACGCTGAGGGAGACTTGTGGGACCTCGCACATAGACGCTCCTCGAACCTGAGGCGCCAGAACCTGAGGCGTCCTGCTGAGCTTCGTCGTCGTACTGCTGCTGGTCGTCGTCGTCCTACTGCGCCGCCTACAGTGCCTCGTGAGAGCACCTAGAGGGGGTGAATAGGTGATCCTGTAAAATCAAACACTAAATAGCCAAGAACTTGATTATAGAAATGTTAGAGCAAGTTTATCAAGTTGTTATAAAATGATCTCTTGTGAACAAAACAATAACAGAGAAAAGCAACACAAGGGACACGCGATTTTTATCCCATGGTTCGGCCAAGTAACACTTGCCTACTTCCACGTTGTGGTGTCCCAATGGACGAGGGTTGCACTCAACCCCTTTCAAGTGATCCAATGATCAACTTGAATACCATGGTCTTTTCCTTTTTGAGTATTTTTTCCATTTGCGAGGAATCTCCACAAGTTGGAGCCTCTCGCCCTTATAGTGATAATCACAAAAGAAGCACAGAAGTAAGGGAGGGAAAAAGCAACGCACACAAGACTCAATCTGCAGCACACACACGCACACAGGTCAAGACTTGAGCTCAAAACACGGCGCAGAGAGTTCACAACTCGAACGGAGCTCAAATCACTAACACAACGAATCAAAAGCGTGGAGGCGGAGTCTGGGAGTCTTAGAATGTTTCTTGAATGCTTGGTGTATTGTTCCATGCGCCTAGGGGTCCCCTTTATAGCCCCAAGGTAACTAGGAGCCGTTGGAGATCAACTTGGAAGGCAAATACTGCCTTCTGTCGAGTGGTGCACTGGACAGTCCGGTGCACCACCGAACAGGTCTTGTAGCTGTCCGGTGCGTGATCTCCTTCCTTATCTGGCGCATCCGACCGTTGGCTCGAGCGGCTCTGACTCACCGGGCAGTCCGGTGCACCACCAGACAGGCCGGTGAATTATAGTCGTGGCGTCCTCGGTGAATTCCCAAGAGCGACGAGTTCGTCGCTGAAGTACTTGGGCGCGGGCGCTAAAGACTCACCGGACAGTCCGGTGCACCACCGGACAGTCTGGTGATTTTTATCCACTTTGCCGCACTGATTCCCGAGAGCTGAGATTTCACCGTAGGGCCAGCCTGGGGCACCGGACACAGTCTGGTGCACCACCGGACAGTCGGTGTGCCAGGCTGGTGCTGGTTTTGGCTGTGCTTAGCCAACTCTTCTCTAATTCAAATCTTCTTTTCTTGGCACTATTTCTAGTACTTAGATAAACATGTTAGTATTCAAAAGCAATTTACTAAGTCTAGAAACGTACCTTTTTCTTTGATTTGCACTTCTCACTCATTTAGCACATAAGAACTCGATCAATATGTGTTGGGCATCTAATCACCAAAACACTTATAGAAATGGCCCAAAGGCACATTTCCCTTTCAATCTCCCCCTTTTTGGTGATTTATGCCAACACATTAAAAAGCAACAAAAGAAGTGCCACATCAATGCAAATTGAAGACCAAATTCTCTTTACTTAGTATTTGGCATATTTGGATCACTCTTTGCCACCACTTGGTTTGTTTTTGCAAAGCAAAGTTTTTTTCCTATTTCTAAGTCAAACACACTTGTTTGGGAAATAGAGAGATATTCCAAGAGTAAAATTTATCAAGTGCCAAAACTCCCCCTTTTTCCCATAATCAAAATTCTCCCCCATAAGAGACCAAATTTTGCAATAAGAGTATTTTGACAAAATACAAATTCTAACTCTTCTCTATTTTCAAAATTCACAAGTGGTTGGCTAATCCATTTGCTTTGACCTTAATTTCTACCCCTTTGGGATTAAGCACCAAAACAGGATCATTTTTGGCCCTTTAACCCCATTGCCTCACCAAAATGTCAAATAAGAGCAAAAAAGGCAATGAGAGCATAAGTATGAACTTGGAATTAAATACACTAATACCAGAGTGCAGTGGAAGTCTTTTTGTCGTCCAAGTTTGTTTTCCCTTTTAATGGTCCTTCAAGACTACTTTACGTGTACTCAACAAAACAAGTTAGTCTTAAAAAGGTCAAGTTGTAGTTCATCTCCCCCTAAACATGTGCATCATTTGCATTTGGACTTGTGAGGTCCGGGGATGACTTGTACAACTTGAGCACCACAAATAAACAATAACTGATTTAAATGCACAAAGTAACATGATCGAAGGCATAGAATACATGTATGTTATAGATCAATCCAAGTTACATGAATCTAAGACATTTAGCTCACTATGCAACCTGCAAAACATTTTCTCATCTAAAGGCTTAGTGAAGATATCGGCTAGCTGGTTCTCGGTGCTAATGTGGTACACATCGATATGTCCCTTTTGCTGGAGGTCTCTCAGGAAGTGATGCCGGATGTCTATGTGCTTAGTGCGGTTGTGCTCAACAGGATTATCCGCTAAGCGGATTGCACTCTCATTGTCACATAGGAGTGGGAATTTGCTCAGATTGTAGCCAAAGTCTCAGAGAGTTTGCCTCATCCAAAGCAGTTGCGCACAACATTGTCCTGCGGCAACGTACTCGGCTTCAGCGGTGGATAGGGCAACAGATGTTTGTTTCTTGGAACTCTAGGACACCAGGGACCTTCCTAGAAATTGGCACGTCCCTGATGTCCTCTTCCTATCAACCTTGCACCCGGCATAGTCGGAGTCTGAGTATCCAATCAAGTCAAATGTAGACCCCTTTGGATACCAGATCCCGAAGCAAGGCGTAGAAACTAAATACCTAAGAATTCGCTTAACGGCCACAAGATGACATTCCTTGGGGTCAGAATGAAATCTAGCACACATGCATACTGAAAGTCGCCTAGAGGGGGGGGTGAATAGGTGGAATCTGAAAATTATGAACTTAAGCACACACTACAAGCCGGGGTTAGCGTTAGAGATAAATTTGAGTCCGAAAGAGAGGGCGAAAAACAAATCACAAGCAAATGAGGAGAGTGACACAGTGATTTGTTTTACCGAGGTTCGGTTCTTGCAAACCTATTCCCCGTTGAGATGGTCACAAAGACCGGGTCTCTTTCAACCCTTTCCCTCTCTCAAACAGTCACCTAGACTTAGTGTGCTTTTCTCCTTAATCAAATGGGTCACTTAGACCCCTACAAGGACCACCACAACTTGGTGTCTCTTGCTTTGATTACAAGTTGCTTGAGAACAAGAATAGAGGAAGAAGAAAAGTGATCCAAGCGCAAGAGCTCAAAGAACACAAGCAAAACTCTCTCTTCTAGTCACTAATTGCTTTGAGTGGAATTGGGACTTGGAGAGGCTTTGATTCAATTGGATTGTGTCTTGTATTGAATGCACTAGCTCTTGTATTGAGTGAGATGTCTGAAAAACTTGGATGCCTTGAATGGTGGTGGTTGGGGTTATTTATAGCCCTCAACCACCAAAACAGCCGTTGGGGAAGTCTGCTGTCGATGGGCGCACCGGACAGTCCGGTGCGCCACTGGACACTGTCCGGTGCGACAGCCACATCACCCAACCATTAGGGTTCTGACGGTTTCGACCGTTGGAGCTCTGACATCTTGGGGCACCGGACAGGCACTGTTCACTGTCCGGTGCGCCTTCTGGCGCTGCTCTGACTCTGTGCGCGCTGTCCGCACACTGTTCACTGTTGCTTTTGCAGACGACCGTTGGCGCAATAGCCGTTGCTCCGCTTGGTACACCGGACAGTCCGGTGCTACACCAGACAGTCCGATGAATTATAGCGGAGTGGCTCTCTAGAAACTCAAAGCTGAGGAGTTTGGAGTGTACGGTCCTTGGTGCACCGGACATTGTCCAGTGGTGCACGGACACTGTCCGGTGGTGCACCGGACAGTCCGGTGCGCCAGACCAGGGCACACTTCAGTTTTCTTTTGCTCCTTTCATTTGAACTCTAACTTGTTCTTTTTATTGGTTTGTGTTGAACCAATGGCACCTGTAGAACATATAATCTCGAGCAAACTAGTTAGTCCACTTGTTTGTGTTGGGCAATTCAACCACCAAAATCATTTAGGAAAAGGTTTGACCCTATTTCCCTTTCAATCTCCCCCTTTTTGGTGGTTGATGCCAACACAAACCAAAGCAAATATATAGGTGTAGAATTGAACTAGTTTGCATAAGGTAAGTGCCAGCGTTGCTTGGAATTAAACCAATATAATCATTTCAATAGATATGCATGGATTGCTTTCTTCTTATTTAACATTTTGGACCACGCTTGCACCACTAGTTTTGTTTTTGCAAATTCTTTGGTAAATTCTTTTCAAAATCCTTTTGCAAATAGTCAAAGAGATATGAGTAAGATTGAAAGAAGCATTTTCAAGATTTGAAATCCCCCCCTGTTTCAAATGCTTTTCCTTTGACTTAAATAAAACTCCCCCTCAATGAAATTCTCCTCTTAGCTTTCAAGAGGGTTTTGGGATATACCAATTGAGATATTCTCATTAGAGGAATACCAATTTGAGAGATACTAATTTGAAATATACCAATAAAACTTTTCAAAACATAATTAAAATTTAGGTGGGTGCGGTCCTTTTGCTTTGGGCTAATATTTCTCCCCCTTTGGCATGAATCGCCAAAAACGGAGACTTTGTGAGCCCTTTGTAAATTCTCTCCCCCGTTGGCAAACAATATATGTGTGTGAAAGATTATACCAATGTGGAGAGATGGCGGAATACCGGCAAAGGGTAAATAACACCGATGGAGTTGAGTGGAAGCGTTGTCTTTGCCGAATACTCCATTTCCCTTTCAATTCTATGACTAAGCATAAGAATACACTTGAAAACACATTAGTCATAGACATAAAAGAGATATGATCAAAAGTATATAAATGAGCTATATGTGTAAAGTATCAATCAAAGTTCCAAGAATCAAGAATGTTTAGCTCATTCCTAAGTTTGGTAAAAGTTTTCTCATCTAATGGTTTGGTAAAGATATCGACTAGTTGTTCTTTGGTGCTAACATACGCAATCTCGATATCCCCCCTTTGTTGGTGATCTCTCAAAAAGTGATACCGAATGGCTATGTGCTTAGTGTGGTTATGTTCAATGGGATTATCCGCCATGCGGATTGCACTCTCTATATCACATGGGAGAGGGACTTTGCTAAATTTGTAGCCATAGTCCCTGAGGGTTTGCCTCATCCAAAGTAATTGCATGCAACAATGGCCTGCGGCAATATACTCGGCTTCGGCGGTTGATAGGGCTACTGAATTTTGTTTCTTTGAAGCCCAAGACAACAGGGATCTCCCCAGAAACTAGCAAGTCCTTGATGTGCTCTTCCTATCAATTTTGCACCCTGCCCAATCAGCATCTGAATATCCTAATAAATCAAAAGAGGATCCCTTGGGGTACCAAAGACTAAACTTAGGAGTATAAACTAAATATCTCAAGATTCTTTTCACGGCCCTAAGGTGAACTTCCTTAGGATCGGCTTGGAACCTTGCACACATGCATACGGAAAGCATAATATCCGGTCGAGATGCACATAAATAAAGTAGAGATCCTATCATCGACCGGTATACCTTTTGATCTACGGATTTACCTCCCGTGTCGAGGTCGAGATGCCCATTGGTTCTCATGGGTGTCTTGATGGGCTTGGCATCCTTCATTCTAAACTTAGTAAGAATGTCTTGAGTGTATTTTGTTTGGCTGATGAAGGTGCCCTCTTGGAGTTGCTTGACTTGAAAACCTAAGAAATACTTCAACTCCCCCATCATAGACATCTTGAATTTCTGTACCATGATCCTACTAAACTCTTCACAAGTAGATTTGTTAGTAGATCCAAATATGATATCATCAACATAAATTTGGCATACAAACAAATCTTTTGCAATAGTTTTAGTAAAGAGAGTAGGATCGGCTTTACCGACTTTGAAGCCATTAGTGATAAGGAAATCTCTTAGGCATTCATACCATGCTCTTGGGGCTTGCTTGAGCCCATAAAGCACCTTAGAGAGTTTGTAAACATGATTAGGGTACTCACTATCTTCAAAGCCGGGAGGTTGCTCAACATAGACCTCTTCCTTGATTGGTCCATTGAGAAAGGCACTTTTCACGTCCATTTGGTAAAGCTTAAAGCCATGGTAAGTAGCATAGGCAAGTAATATGCGAATTGACTCAAGCCTAGCTATGGGTACATAGGTTTCACCAAAATCCAAACCTTCGACTTGTGAATATCCCTTGGCCACAAGTCGGGCTTTGTTCCTTGTAACCACACCATGCTCATCTTGCTTGTTGCGGAATACCCACTTGGTTCCTACAACATTTTGGTTAGGACGTGGAACTAAATGCCATACCTCATTCCTCGTGAAGTTGTTGAGTTCCTCTTGCATTGCCAACACCCAATCTGAATCTTTTAGTGCATCCTCTACCCTGTATGGCTCAATAGAGGAAACAAAAGAGTAATGCTCACAAAAATGTGCGACTCGAGACCGAGTGGTTACCCCCTTATGAATATCACCGAGGATGGTGTTCACAGGGTGATCTCTTTGAATCGCTTGGTGGACTCTTGGGTGTGGCGGTCTTTGACCCTGTATTTCTTGATCATCTTCCTTGTCTTGATCAACTTCATCTCCCCCTTGATCATTGTCCTCCTCTTGAGGTGGCTCATCTTCTTGATCTTCATTTTCATTACCTTGAGCTTGATCCTCATCTTGGGTTGGTGGAGATGCTTGAATGGAAGATGACGGTTGATCTTGTGCTTGTGGAGGCTCTTCGGATTCCTTAGGACACACATCCCCAATGGACATGTTCCTTAGCGCGACACACGGAGCCTCTTCATCATCTAACTCATCAAGGTCAACTTGCTTTACTTGAGAGCCATTAGTCTCATCAAACACAATGTCACAAGAAACCTCAACTAATCCAGTGGATTTGTTGAAGACTCTATATGCCCTTGTGTTTGAGTCATAACCAAGTAAAAAGCCTTCTATAGCCTTAGGAGCAAATTTAGATTTTCTACCTCTTTTAACAAGAATAAAACATTTGCTTCCAAAGACTCTAAAATATGAAACATTGGGCTTTTTACTGGTGAGGAGTTCATATGATGTCTTCTTGAGGATTCGGTGAAGATATAACCGGTTGATAGAGTAGCAGGCGGTGTTAATTGCCTCGGCCCAAAACTGGTCCGGTGTCTTGTACTCATCAAGCATGGTCCTCACCATATCAAGTAGAGTTCTATTCTTCCTCTCCACTACACTATTTTGCTGAGGTGTGTAGGGATAAGAGAACTCATGCTTGATGCCCTCCTCCTCAAGGAAGCCTTCAATTTGAGAGTTCTTGAACTCTGTTCCATTGTCGCTTCTAATCTTTTTAATCCTTAAGCCGAACTCATTTTGAGCTCGTCTCAAGAATCCCTTTAAAGTCTCTTGGGTTTGTGATTTTTCCTGCAAAAAGAACACCCATGTGAAGCGAGAATAATCATCCACAATTACAAGATAATACTTACTCCCGCCGATGCTTATGTAAGCGATCGGGCCGAATAAATCCATGTGGAGTAGCTGAAGCGGCTTATCGGTCGTCATGATGTTCTTGTGTGGATGATGGGCACCAACTTGCTTTCCTGCTTGGCATGCGCTACAAACCCTGTCTTCCTCAAAATGAACATTGGTTAGTCCTAAAATGTGCTCTCCCTTTAGAAGCTTGCGAAGATTCTTCATCCCAGCATGGGCAAGTCGGCGATGCCAGAGCCAACCCATATTAGTCTTAGCAATTAAGCAAGTGTCGAGTTCAGCTCTATTGAAATCAACTAAGTATAGCTGACCCTCTAACACTCCCTTAAATGCCACTGAATCATCACTTCTTCTAAAGACAGTAACACCTATATCCGTAAAAAGACAGTTGTAACCCATTTTGCATAATTGAGAAACTGAAAGCAAATTGTAATCTAATGAATCTACAAGAAAAACATTGGAAATGGAATGGTCAGGTGATATAGTAATTTTACCAAGTCCTTTGACCAAACCTTGATTTCCATCCCCGAATGTGATAGCTCTTTGGGGATCTTGGTTTTTCTCGTAGGAGGAGAACATCTTTTTCTCCTCTGTCATATGGTTTGTGCACCCGCTATCAATGATCCAGCTTGAGCCCCTAGATGCATAAACCTACAAAACAAGTTTAGGCCTTGTTCTTAGGTACCCAAACGGTCTTGGATCCTTTCACATTAGAAACAAGCACCTTGGGTACCCAAACACAAGTCTTTGAGCCCTTGTACTTGGCCCCAACATATTTGGCAACTACTTTGCCTGATTTGTTAGTTAAAACATAAGATGCATCAAAAGTCTTAAATGAAATAATTGGCTCATTTGATGCAATAGGAGTTTTCTTCTTAGGCAATTTAGCATGAGTGGATTGCCTAGAACTAGATGCCTCACTCTTATATATAAAAGCATGATGAGAGCCAGAGTGAGACTTTCTAGAATGAATTCTCCTAATTTTGTGTTCGGGATAACTAGCAGGATATAAAATGTAACCCTCGTTATCCTGAACCATGGGAGCTTTGCCCTTAACAAAGTTAGACAATTTCTTAGGGGCATTAAGTTTAACATTGCCTCCTTGTTGGAAGCCAATGCCATCCTTAATGCCAGGCCGTCTCCCATTATAGAGCATGCTTCTAGCAAATTTAAAAATTTCATTTTCTATCTCATGTTCATTAATTTTAGCACTAAGTTGAGCTATGTGATCATTTTGTTGTTTAATTAAAGCTAGGTGATCATGGATAGCATCAACATTAATATCTCTACATCTAGTACAAATGGAAACATGATCAATAGTAGATGTAGAGGGTTTGCAAACATTTAATTCATCAATCTTAGCATGTAACATGTCATTTTCATTTCTAAGATTGGAAATAACATCATTGCAAACATTTAAATCCTTAGCCTTAGCAATTAATTTTTCATTCTCAATCTTAAGGCTAGCAATTGATTCATTCAACTTGTCAATTTTAGCAATTAAACTAGCATTATCATTTTTAAGGTTGAGAAGAGAATCATCACAAACATTTAATTTCTCAACCTTACCAAATAATTTGGTACTCAGTTTTAAGGTTGGAAATCAAATCATGGCAACTCCTAAGCTCATTAGACAAATTTTCACATTTTTCTATTTCCTGAGCATAGGCATTTTTCACCTTAACATGCTTTTTGTTTTCCTTAATAAGGAATTCCTCTTGACTATCCAAGAGTTCATCCTTCTCATGAATAGCTCCTATCAATTCATTTAATTTTTCTTTTTGTTGCATGTTGAGGTTGGCAAAAAGAGCAAGCAAATTATCTTCATCATCACTAGAGTTATCCTCATCACTAGATGTTGCATATTTAGAGGAGGCTCTAGATTTTACCTTCTTCTTTTTGTCGTCCGTTGCCATGAGGCACTTGTGGCCAACGCTGGGGAAGAGGAGACCCTTGTTGACGGCGATGTTGGCGGCGTCCTCGTCGGAGGAGTCGGTGGAGCTCTCATCAGAGTCCCACTCCCGGCATACATGGGCATCGCCGCCCTTGTTCTTGTAGTATTTCTTCTTTTCCTTCCTCTTTCCCTTCTTGTCGTTGTCCATGTCACTATCACTAGACATAGGGCATTTAGCGAAAAATGACCGGGCTTACCACACTTGTAGCAAACTTTCTTGGAGCGGGGCTTGTAATCCTTCCCCCTCCTTTGCTTGAGGATTTGGCGGAAGCTCTTGATGATGAGCGCCATTTCCTCGTTGTCGAGCTTGGAGGCGTCGATGGGGATCCTACTTAGTGTAGAATCCTTCTTTTCTTCTTCCGTCACCTTGAATGCGACGGGTTGCACTTTGGGGTTTGAGGTGGCGCCTCGCTCGATGATTTGTTTGGAGCCTTTGATCATCAATTCAAAGCTCACAAACTTTCCTATAACCTCCTCGGGAGACATTAGCTTGTATCTAGGATCACCACGAATTAATTGAACTTGTGTAGGATTAAGAAAAACAAGTGATCTTAGAATAACCTTGACCATTTCATGGTCATCCCATTTTGTGCTCCCGAGGTTGCACACTTGATTCACCAAGGTCTTGAGCCGGTTGTACATGGCTTGTGGCTCCTCTCCTTGGTTGAGCATGAATCGACTGAGCTCCCCCTCGATCGTCTCTCGCTTGGTGATTTTTGTCACCTCATCTCCTTCGTGCGCGGTTTTGAGTACGTCCCAAATCTCTTTGGCACTCTTCAACCCTTGCACCTTATTATACTCCTCTCGACTTAGAGAGGCGAGGAGTATAGTAGTGGCTTGTGGGTTGAAGTGCCGGATTTGGGCGACTTCGTCCGAGTCATAGCCTTCGTCCCTCGGCAATGGTACCTGCGCTCCAAACTCAACAATGTCCCAAATACTAGCGTGGAGTGAGGTTAGGTGATGCCTCATTTTATCACTCCACATGTTATAATCTTCACCCTAAAAAACAGGCGGTTTTCCTAGTGGGACAGAAAGTAAAGGAGTGCGTCTAGAAATACGGGGATAACGAAGTTGCATCTTACTATACTTCTTGTGCTCATGGCGCTTAGAAGTGACGGACGGCGCGTCGGAGCCGGAGGTTGATGGTGACAAAGAATCGGTCTCGTAGTAGACCACCTTCTTCATCTTCTTTTTCTTATCACCGCTCCGATGCGACTTGGTGTGTGAAGGGGATCCCTTCACCTTGTTGACGGACTCTCCCGATGGAGCCTTCCCGTGGCTTGTAGACTTGTCACCGCCGGTCACAATCTCCTTCTTGGCGTGATCTCCTGACATCACTTCGAGCGGTTAGGCTCTAATGAAGTACCGGGCTCCGATACCAATTGAAAGTCGCCTAGAGGGGGGTGAATAGGCAGAATCTGAAAATTATAAACTTAAGCACACACTACAAGTCGGGATTAGTGTTAGAGATAAATTCGAGTCCAAAAGAGAGGGCGAAAAACAAATCACAAGCAAATGAGGAGAGTGACACGGTGATTTGTTTTACCGAGGTTCAGTTCTTGCAAACCTACTCCCCGCTGAGGTGGTCACAAACACCGGGTCTCTTTCAACCCTTTCCCTCTCTCAAACGGTCACCTAGACTGAGTGAGCTTTTCTCCTTAATCAAACGGGTCACTTAGACCTCTACAAGGACCACCACAACTTGGTGTCTCTTGCTTTTATTACAAGTTGCTTGAGAACAAGAATAGAGGAAGAAGAAAAGCGATCCAAGCGCAAGAGCTCAAAGAACACGAGCAAAACTCTCTCTTCTAGTCACTAATTGCTTTGAGTGGAATTGGGACTTGGAGAGGCTTTGATTCAATTGGATTGTGTCTTGTATTGAATGCACTAGCTCTTGTATTGAGTGAGATGTCTGAAAAACTTGGATGCCTTGAATGGTGGTGGCTGGGGTTATTTATAGCCCTCAACCACCAAAATAGTCGTTGGGGAAGTCTGCTGTCGATGGGCGCATCGGACATTGTCCGGTGCGCGAGCCACATCACCTAACCGTTAGGGTTCTGACGGTTTCGACCGTTGGAGCTCTGACATCTTGGAGCACCGGACAGTCCGGTGCCGCATCGGACAGGCACTGTTCACTATCCGGTGTGCCTTCTGGCGTTGCTCGGACTCTACGCGCGCTATCCACACACTGTTCACTGTTGCTTTTGCAGACGACCGTTGGCGCAGTAGCCGTTGCTCTGCTTGGCACACTGGACAGTCCGGTGCTACACCGGACAGTCCGGTGAATTATAGCAGAGTCGCTCTCGAGAAACCCGAAGCTGAGGAGTTTGGAGTGTACGGTCCCTGGTGCACCAGACACTGTCCGGTGCGCCAGACCAGGGCACACTTTGGTTTTCTTTTGCTCCTTTCATTTGAACCCTAACTTGTTCTTTTTATTGGTTTGTGTTGAACCTATGGCACCTATAGAACATATAATCTCGAGCAAACTAGTTAGTCCAATTGTTTGTGTTGGACAATTCAACCACCAAAATCATTTAGGAAAAGGTTTGACCCTATTTCCCTTTCACATACACTAAGCATAATGTCTGATCTACTAGCACAAAGATAAAGTAGTGAACCTATCATTGACCAGTATGCCTTTTGATCAACGGACTTACCTCCTTTGTTGAGGTCAAGATGCCCGTCAATTCCCATCGGTGTCTTCGCGGGCTTGGCGTCCATCCCAAACCTCTTGAGAAGATCTTGAGTGTACTTCATTTGGGAGATGAAGGTTCCATCCTTGAGTTGCTTCACTTGAAATCCAAGGAAATAAGTCAATTCGCCCATCATTGACATCTCGAACTTTCGCATCATCACCCTGCTAAACTCCTCACAAGACTTTTGGTTAGTAGAACCAAATATTATGTCATCGACATAAATTTGGCAAACAAAAAGATCACCATTGCATGTTTTTGTGAAAAGAGTGGGATCGGTCTTCCCAACCTTGAAAGCATTAGAAATAAGGAAATCTCTAAGGCATTCATACCATGCTCTTAGGGCTTGCTTAAGTCCATAGAGCGCCTTAGAGAGCTTATATGCATGGTCGGGATACCTATCATCCTCAAAGCCAGGGGGTTGTTCCATGTATACCTCCTCTTGATTGGCCCATTGAGGAAAACACTCTTCACGTCCATTTGGAACAACCTAAAGGAATTGTGAGCAGCATAGGCTAATAATATCTGAATTGACTCTAGCCTAGCCATAGGAGCAAAGGTCTCCTCAAAATCCAAACATGTGACTTGGGCATAACCTTTTGCCACAAGTCGAGCCTGGTTTCTTGTCACCACTCCGTGCTTGTCTTGCTTGTTGCAGAACACCCACTTGGTTCCCACAACTTTTTGCTTTGGACGTGGCACTAGGCTCTTGACTTCATTCCGTTTGAAGTTGTTGAGCTCTTCCTGCATGGCCAACACCTAGTCTGGATCCTGCAAGGCCTCTTCTACCCTAAAAGGCTTAATAGAAGAGACAAACAAGTAATGTTCATAAAAATTAGCTAATCGTGAGCGAGTAGTTACTCCCTTGCTGATGTCACCCAGAATCTGATCGACGGGGTGATGTCTTTGGATCATCGCTCGGACTTGCGTTGGAGGGGCCCGTGGTGCTTCTTCCTCTACAACTTGTTCTTCCTGTGCTCCCCCTTGATCCTGCCCCTCTTCTTGAGGTACCTATACATCGTCTTGAGTTAAGGATGCACCATTGTCGAGGAGGATGGTTGATCTTGTTCCTATAGTTCCTGTGGTCGCACAACACCTATCACCATCGTGCGCATTGCGACCGTCGGAACTTCTTCTTCATCTATATCATCAAGATCAACTTGCTCTCTTGGAGAGCCATTAGTCTCATCAAATACAACATCGCTAAAGACTTCAACCAATCCCGATGATTTGTTAAAGACCCTATACGCCTTTGTATTTGAGTCATATCCTAGTAAGAAGCCTTCTACTATCTTGGGAGCAAATTTCGAATGTCTACCTTTCTTCACCAGAATGTAGCATTTGCTCCTAAATATACGAAAATAAAAAACATTCGGTTTGTTACCAGTAAGGAGTTCGTAGGAGGTCTTCTTGAGGAGATGGTGTAGGTAGAGCCGATTTATGGCATGGCAAGCTATGTTCACAGCTTTCGACCAAGACCGCTTAGGCATCTTGTACTCTCCAAGCATTGTTCTCACCGTGTCGATTAACGTTCTGTTCTTCCTCTCTACCACACCATTTTGTTGTGGTGTGTAGGGAGCGGAGAACTCGTGCTTGATGCCTTCCTCCTCAAGAAACTCCTCAACTTGTAGATTCTTGAACTCGGACCCATTGTCGCTTCTTATCTTCTTCACCTTGAGCTCAAACTCATTTTGAGCTCTCCTTAAGAAGCGCTTTAGTGTCCCTTGGGTTTCTGATTTGTCCTGCAAAAAGAACACCCAAGTGAAGCGGGAAAAATCATCGACAATTACAAGACCATACTTACTTCCCCCGATGCTGAGGTATGCAATGGGTCCAAAGAGATCTATGTGAAGAAGCTCCAGTGGTCTTGATGTCGTCATCACATTCTTGTTGTGATGAGTGCTTCCCACCTATTTCCCTGCTTGACATACTACACAAGGTATGTCTTTCTCAAAACAGACATCAGTTAGTTCTAACACATGGTCTTCCTTTAGAAGCTTATGAAGGTTCTTCATCCCAACATATGCTAGACGGCGATGCCAAAGCCAGCCCATATTAGTCTTAGCTATTAAGCATACATCTAGATCGGCATTCTCTTTTGAAAAATCAATTAAGTAGAGCTTGTCGTCTAAGACACCCTTAAAAGCTAATGAACCATCACTCCTTCTAAAGACAGACACATCAATATTCGTGAATAAACAATTATAGCCCATGTGACACAATTGACGTACAGACAGAAGATTGTACCCGAGCGACTCTACTAAGAATATATTTGATATTGAGTGCTCGTTAGTAATAGCTATCTTGCCCAAGCCCTTGACCTTGCCTTGGTTCCCATCCCCAAAGATGATCGTATCTTGGGAATCCTTGTTCTTGACGTAGGAGGTGAATATCTTCTTCTCCCCCGTCATGTGGTTTGTGCATCCGCTGTCGACAATCCAGCTTGAGCCCCCGGATGCATAAACCTGAAAGGAATTTAAGCTTGGGTTTTAGGTACCCAACTCTTGTTGGGTCCTGCAAGGTTAGTCACAACAGTTTTTGGAACCCATATGCAAGTTTGTCTCCCTTGCATTTGGATCCCAACTTCTTAGCAAATACTTTTGCATTTTTGCATAAAAGTACAAAGAAAGCATTGCAAGCATGATAAACAGTAGTAGGTCCATTGTTAACTTTCCTAGGAGCATGAAAAGTAGCATAATTTCTCCTAGGCCTACTTCTACCATGAACAAAAGCGGAACTAGATGCGAACATAGCATGAGAATTAAATGTAGCATCATTATAACCAATATGATCATAGCATCTTTCATTATGAGCATGGTTAGAGAATTTCCTATCATAAATATAGGCATGGTTCTTTTGAGAACTACTAGCCATTGGGGCCTTCCCTTTCTCCTTGTTGAGAGCGGAGGTCCTTTGGCTTGTTAAGTTCTTGGTTTTCTTTCGAAAACCAAGTCCATCCTTAATTTAGGGGTGTCTACCAATAGTGTAGGCATCCCTAGCAAATTTTAGTTTGTCATAATCAACTTTGCAAGTCTTAAGTTGAGCATTAAGACTTGCCACCTCATTGTTTAATTTATCAATAGAAGTAAGATGTTCATCACAGGCATCAATATCAAAGTCCTTACATCTATTGCAAATAATGACATGCTCTACACATGAACTAGTTTTATTAACTTCCTCTAGCTTAGCATTTAATTCTACATTTAAATTCTTTAGGCTAGAAATGGATTCATGACAGGAAGACAACTCAGATGACAATATTTCATTTTTCTTTATTTCTAAAGCAAGAGATTTTTGAACGCTAACAAACTTGTCATGTTCCCCATATAAAATATCCTCTTGCTTTTCTAGCAGTCTATCCTTTTCATTAAGAGCATCATTTATTCATTAATTTTCTCTACTTTAGCTCTATCTAACCCCTTAAATAAATCAGAGTAATCTAATTCATCATCGGAAGATTCCTCATCACTAGAAGAAGAGTATTTAGGGGTATCTTAAATACGTACCTTCTTCTCCTTAGCCATAAGACATATATGTCGTTCGTTGGGGAAGAGCGAAGATTTGTCGAAGGCCGAGGCAGCTAGTCCTTCATCCTCAGAGTCGGAGGAGGAGCATCCGGAGTCCCATTCCTTCCCGATGCGCGCCTCGCCCTTGGCCTTTCTGTAGTTCTTCTTCTTCTCCCTCTTCCCATGTTTTTCTTATCCCTAGTCATTGTTATTGTTGGGGCATTGAGCTATGAAGTGACCAGTCTTACCGCATTTGAAGCAGGAGCGTTTTCCCCTTGTTTTATTCTTGTTGGGGTACTCCTTGCGTCCTTTTAGCGCGGTCTTTAAACGCTTGATGATAAGCGCCATCTCATCTTCATTGAGCCCGGTAGCCTCCACTTGTGCTACCTTGCTCGGTAGCGCCTCCTTGTTGCTAGTTGCTTTGAGGGAAACGGGCTACGGCTCGTAGATGGGCATTGGACCATTTAGTGCATCGTCCATGTATCACGCCTCCTTCACCATCATGCGCCCGCTCATGAATTTTCTGAGGATTTCCTCGGGCGTCATCTTGGTGTACCTGGGGTTTTCACGAATAAGGTTCACAAGATGAGGGTAAATTACTGTAAATGACCTGAGCATGAGTCGAACGACGTCATGATCCGTCTATCTTGTGCTTCCATAGCTTCGGATTTTGTTGACCAGGGTTTTGAGCCTGTAGTAGGTCTGTGTTGGCTCCTCTCCCCTGATCATCGAGAACCTCCCCAGCTCGCCTTCCACCAGTTCCATCTTGGTGATCATAGTGGTGTCGTTACCCTCATGTGATATCTTGAGAGTATCCCAGATTTGCTTAGCGTAGTCCAAGCCACTCACTTTATTGTACTCATCCCTGCAAAGAGATGCTAGCAAAACAGTAGTAGCTTGGGCATTTTTATGAATTTGTTCATTTATAAACACAGCATTATCCGTACTATCAAAATGCATCCCATTTTCCACAATTTCCCAAATGCTAGGATGAAGAGAAAATAGGTGACTACGCATTTTATGACTCCAAAATGAGTAATCCTCTGCATCAAAGTGTGGGGGTTTTCCCAGAGGAATAGAAAGTAAATGGGCATTTGAATTATACAGAATACAGGAATAATCAAAGGAGTAGTTTTGATTAACCGTCTTTTTATTGGACGAGGAGTCGTTGTCGTCGTCGTCATCCCTTGGTGAAGAAGAGGAGGCGTCGATGTCGTAGTAAATGATCTTTTTGATGCGCCTCTCCTTCTTCCCGTCCCTCTTCTTGTGACTCAAGCCTGAGTCAGTGGGTTTGTCGTCTCTTGGCTTGTTGAAGAGGGACTCCTTCTCCTTGTCGTTGACCACCATCCCCTTACCCTTATGATCCATCTCTTTGGGCGGTTAGACCTTTAAATGAAGAGTACGGCTCTAATACCAATTGAGAGCACCTAGAGTGGGGGTGAATAGGTGATCCTGTAAAATCAAACACTAAATAACCAAGAACTTGATTATAGAAATGTTAGAGTGAGTTTATCAAGTTGTTATGAAGCGATCTCTAGTGAACAAAACAATAATAGAGAAAAGCAACACAAGGGACACACGATTTTTATCCCGTGGTTTGGCCAAGTAACACTTGCCTACTTCCACATTGTGGCATCCCAATGGACGAGGGTTGCACTCAACCCCTTTCAAGTGATCCAATGATCAACTTGAATACCATGGTCTTTTCTTTTTTAAGTATTTTTCCCATTTGCGAGGAATCTCCACAAGTTGGAGCCTCTCGCCCTTACAGTGATAATCACAAAAGAAGCACAGAAGTAAGGGAGGGAAAAGCAACACACACAAGACTCAATCTGTAGCACACACACGCACACAGGTCAAGACTTGAGCTCTAAACATGGTGTAGAGAGTTCACAGCTCGAACGGAGCTCAAATCACTAACATAACAAATCAAAAGCATGGAGGCGGAGTCTAGGAGTCTTAGGATGTTTCTTGAATGCTTGGTGTACTGCTCCATGCATCTAGGGGTCCCTTTTATAGCCCCAAGATAGCTAGGAGCCGTTGTGAGAGCACCTAGAGGGGGGTGAATAGGTGATCCTGTAAAATTCAACACTAATTGCCACAAAACTTAGTTATGAAAGTTAGAACGACTAAGTAGCTAGAAGCAAGCTTTTGTGAACACAGACAATCAAAGAGAAAGCACACAAGAGACATGCGATTTTTATCCCGTGGTTCGGCCAAGTAATACTTGCCTACTTCCACATTGTGGCGTCCCAATGGACGAGGGTTGCACTCAACCCCTTTCAAGTGATCCGATGATCAACTTGAATACCACGGTTTTTCCTTTAGATGATTATTCCCGTTTGCGAGGAATCTCCACAAGATTGGAGTCTCTCGCCCTTACAACAAAGATTACAATGAAAGCACGGAGTAAGGTTGGGATGAGCAACATACAGAAGACACAAATCACAGCACAACTACGCACACAAGTCACAACTTGAGCTCAAAACACAACGCACGGAGTTCACAACTCAAATGGAGCTCAAGTCACTATCTCAAAGAATCAAATGCATGAAGTTGGAGTCTGGGAGTCTTAGAATGTTTCTTGTAAGCTTGGGTAGTTCCTCCATGCGCCTAGGGGTCCCTTTTATAGCCCCAAGGCAGCTGGGAGCCGTTGGAGCTCAACAAGGAAGGCCATCCTTGCCTTCTGTCGAGTGGCGCACCGGACAGTCCGGTGCGCCACCAGACAGTCACTATAGACGGTCCGGTGCCGATCTCCTTCCTTTTTTGGCGTAGATGACCATTGCACCTCCGGGTGAGTTGGCGCACTAGACACTGTCTGGTGCACACCGGACAGTCCGGTGCCCCCTGCCGACCGTTGGTGCCGGCCACGCGTCGCCCGCGGATTACACGGTCGACCGTTGTGCTGGCACCTGTTGGCTCACCGGACAGTCCGGTGCACCACCGGACAGTCCGGTGCACCATCGGACAGTCCGGTGAATTATAGCCGTACGCTGCCAAACTTTTCCCGAGAGCGGTCTGTTCACTGGAAACCAGCCTGGCGCACCGGACACTGTCCGGTGCACCACCGGACAGTCCAGTGTGCCAGACTGAGTTGAGTTTTGGCTACACTGAGCCAAGTCTTTTTGGTTTCTTTTCTTCCTGTTTCTAGTACTTAGACAAAATATGTTAGTACTCAAAACAATGAACTAAGTTTAGAAACATACCTTGTAATATGATTTGCCCTTCTCTATTCATTTAGCACATAAGAACTTAATTAAATGTGTTGTGCACTTAATCACCAAAACATAATAGAAATTGCCCAAGGGCACATTTCCCTTTCAATCTCCCCCTTTTTGGTGATTTATGCCAACACATCCAAAATCAACCAAAAGAAGTGCAACCTCAATGCAATTGAGAACAAAATTGTCTTTGCACAAGTTTTGACATATTTGGATCATCTTTGCCACCACTTGGTTTGTTTTTGTAAGTCAAATTCATTTTCCTATCTCTAATTCAAACTCACTTGTTTGGGCATAAAGAGAGATAATCCAAGAGTGAAATTGATCAAGAGCCAAAAACTCCCCATTTTCCCATAATCAAAATTCTCCCGTGCAAGGAGGCCAAATTTTGCAATAAGAGTATTTTGGACAAATCAAAAATCCTAACTCTACTATTTTCAAAAATTCTCAAGTGGTAGCTGATCCATTTGTTTTGGCCTTAATTTCTCCCCCTTTGGCATTAAGCACCAAAACGGGATCATTTTTGGCCCTTTAACCCCATTGCCTCACCAAAAATGTCAATGAAGAGCAAAAAGGCAATGAGAGCATAAGTATGAACTTGGAGGTGAGTACACTAATATCGGAGTGCAGTGGAAGTCTTTGCATGGTCCAAGTTCACCTTTCCCTTTCAATGGACCTTTGTGACTACATCAAGTAAACTCAAACACAAAGGTTAGTCTCAAAGGGTCAAGTTGTTGCACTTCTCCCCCTAAATATGTGCATCATTCACACATGGACTTGTGAGGTCCGGGGATCCCTTGCACAACTTGAGCACCATAAATAAGCAAGAATTCACATAAATACATGAAGTAACATGATCAAAGGCATAGAACACATGTATGCTATAGATCAATCCAAGTTACGCGAATCTAAGACATTTAGCTCACTACGCAACCTGCAAAAGGTTTTCTCATCCAATGGCTTGGTAAAGATATCGACTAGCTGGTTCTCGGTGCTAATATGGAATACCTCGATATCTCCCTTTTGCTGGTGGTCTCTCAGAAAGTGATGCCGGATGTCTATGTGCTTAGTGCGGCTGTGTTCAACAGGATTATCTGCCATGCGGATTGCACTCTCATTGTCACATAGGAGTGCGACTTTGCTCAGATTGTAGCCAAAGTCCCGGAGAGTTTGCCTCATCCAAAGTAGTTGCGCGCAACACTGTCTTGCGGCAACATACTCGGCCTCAGCGGTGGATAGGGCAACAGATGTTTGTTTCTTAGAACTCCAGGACACCAGGGACCTTCCTAGGAATTGGCATGTTCCTGATGTACTCTTCCTATCTACCTTGCACCCGGCATAATTATAGTCTGTGTATCCAATTAAGTCAAAGGTAGAGCTCTTTGGATACCAGATCCCGAAGCAAGGCGTAGCAACTAAATATCTAAGAATTCGCTTAACGGCCACAAGGTGACATTCCTTGGGGTCGGATTGATATCTAGCACACATGCATACACTTAGCATAATGTTCGGTCTACTAGCACATAAATAAAGCAGTGAACCTATCATGGACCGGTATGCCTTTTGATCAATAGACTTACCTCCTTTGTTGAGGTCAACATGCCCGTCGGTTCCCATAGGTGTCTTTGCGGGCTTGGCGTCCTTCATCCCAAACTGCTTGAGAAGATCTTGAGTGTACTTCATTTGGGACATGAAGGTGCCGTCCTTGAGTTGCTTCACTTGGAAACCAAGGAAGTAGTTCAACTCGCCCATCATCGACATCTCAAACTTTTGAGTCATTACCCTGCTAAACTCCTCACAAGACTTTTGATTAGTAGAACCAAATATTATGTCATCGACATAAATTTGGCACACAAAAAGATCACCGTCACAAGTCTTAGTGAAAAGAGTGGGATCGGCTTTCCCAACCTTAAAAGCATTAGCAAATAAGAAATCCCTAAGGCATTCATACCATGCTCTTGGGGCTTGCTTAAGTCCATAGAGCGCCTTAGAGAGCTTAAAAACGTGGTCGGGATACCTGTCATCCTCAAAGCCAGGGGGTTGTTCCACGTATACTTCCTCCTTGATTGGCCCGTTGAGGAAAGCGCTCTTCACATCCATTTGAAACAACCTGAAAGAATGGTGAGCGGCATAGGCTAATAATATTCGAATAGACTCTAGCCTAGCCATAGGAGCAAAAGTCTCCTCGAAATCCAAACCTGCGACTTGGGCATAACCTTTTGCCACAAGTCGAGCCTTGTTTCTTGTCACCACCCCATGCTCGTCTTGCTTGTTGCAGAACACCCACTTGGTGCCCACAACATTTTGCTTCGGACATGGCACCAGGCTCTAAACTTCATTCCTCTTGAAGTTGTTGAGCTCTTCCTGCATGGCCAACACCCAGTCCGGATCCTGCAAGGCCTCTTCTACCCTGAAAGGCTCAATAGAAGAGACAAACGAGTAATGCTCACAAAAATTGGCTAATCTTGAGTGAGTAGTTACTCCCTTGCTTATGTCACCCAGTATTTGATTGATGGGGTGATTTCTTTGGATCGTCGCTCGGACTTGAGTTGGAGGGTCCCGTGGTGCTTCTTCCTCTGTAACTTGTTCTTCTTGTGCTCCCCCTTGATCACGCGCCTCTTCTTGAGAAACCTGTCCATCATCTTGAGTTGGGGGATGCACCATTATTGAGGAAGATGGCTGATCTTTCTCTTGTTGTTACTGTGGTCGCACATCACAAATCGCCATCGTAAGCATTATGGCCGTTGGAACATCATCTTCATCTATGTCATCAAGATCAACATGCTCTCTTGGAGAGCCATTAGTCTCATCAAATACAACGTCGCTAGAGACTTCAACCAAACCCAATGATTTGTTGAAGACCCTATACGCCTTTGTATTTGATTCATACCCTAGTAAAAACCCTTCTACAGCTTTGGGAGCAAATTTAGAATGTCTACCTTTCTTCACCAAAATGTAGCATTTGCTCCCAAATACACGAAAGTAAGAGACATTGGGTTTGTTACCTGTAAGAAGTTCGTAGGAGGTCTTCTTGAGGAGGCGATGCAGATAGAGCCGGTTTATGGCGTGGCAAGCTGTGTTCACAGCTTCTGACCAGAATCGCTCGGGCGTCTTGAATTCTCCAAGCATCGTCCCTGCCATGTCGATAAGCGTCCTATTCTTCCTCTCTACCACACCATTTTGCTGTGGTGTGTAGGGAGCAGAGAACTCATGCTTGACGCCTTCCTTCTCAAGATACTCCTCTACCTGCAGATTCTTGAACTCGGACCCGTTGTCGCTTCTTATCTTTTTCACCTTGAGCTCAAATTCGTTTTGAACCCTCCTAAGAAAGCGCTTTAGGGTCCCTTGAGTTTCCGATTTATCCTGCAAAAAGAACACCCAAGTGAAGCAGGAAAAATCATCAACAATAACAAGACCATACTTACTTCCCCCGATGCTAAGGTAGGCAACGGGTCCAAAGAGGTCCATATGTAGTAGCTCTAGTGGTCTTGATGTTGTCATCACATTCTTGCTGTGATGAGTACTCCCCACCTGTTTTCCTGCCTGACAAGCTGCACAAGGTCTATCTTTCTCGAAACAAACATTGGTTAGACCTAACACATGTTCTCCCTTTAGAAGTTTGTGAAGGTTCTTCATCCCAACATGTGCTAGACGGCGATGCCACAACCAGCCCATACTAGTCTTAGCTATTAAGCATGCATCTAGATCGGCCTCCTCTTTCGAAAAATCAACTAAGTAGAGTTTGCCGTCTAATACACCCTTAAATGCTAATGAACCATCACTCCTTCTAAAGACAGAAACATCAACATTTGTAAACAAACAATTGTAGCCCATGTGGCACAATTGACTTACAGACAGGAGATTATACCCTAATGACTCTACTAAAAATACATTTGAAATAGAGTGCTCGCTTGTGATGGCTATCTTTCCCAAACCTTTGACCTTGCCTTGGTTCCCATCTCCAAATATAATCGTATCCTGGGAATCCTTGTTCTTGACGTAGGAGGTGAACATCTTCTTCTCCCCCGTCATGTGGTTTGTGCATCTGCTGTCAATTATCCAGCTAGATCCCCCGGATGCATAAACATGCAAGGTAATTTAAGCTTGAGTTTTAGGTACCCAACTCTTGTTGGGTCCTACAAGGTTAGTCACAATAGCCTTTGGAACCCAAATACAAGTCTTGTCTCCCTTGCATTTGGATCCCAACTTTCTAGCAACTACTTTTTCATTCTTACATAAAAGTGCAAATGAAGTATTGCAAGCATGGTAAATGGTAGTAGCTTCATTACACACTTTCCTGGGCACATGATGCATAACATAATTTCTCTTAGGCCTACTTCTACTATGAACACAAGTAGAGCTAGAGGCAAACATAGCATGTGGATCAAAAGCATCATGATTATAACTCCTATTATAATTGGAATCACTAGCAATTTTCCTATTATAAATGAAAGCATGGTTTCTTTGAGGACTACTAGCCATAGGGGCCTTCCATTTCTCCTTAGTGAGAATGGGAGCCTTTTGGCTTGTTAAGTTCTTGGTTTTCCTTTGAAAACCAAGACCATCCTTAATAGAGGGGTGTCTACCAATAGTGTAGGCATCCCTAGCAAACTTTAGTTTATCAAAATCAATTTTGCAAGTCTTAAGTTGAGCATTAAGACTTGCCACCTCATCATTTAATTTGGTAATAGAAATAAGGTGTTCATCACAAGCATCAACATCAAAATCCTTACATCTATCACAATTAACAACATGCTCTTCACAAGAACTAAATTTATTAACTCCTTCTAGCTTAGTAGTTAATTCATCATTTAAACGCTTTAAACTAGATACAGTTTCATAGCATGCAGATAACTCAGAAGATAGCATTTCATTCCTTTTAATCTCTAAAGCAAGAGATTTTTGCACACTAACAAATTTATCATGCTCCTCATATAAAATATCCTCTTGTTTTTCTAACAATCTATCCTTTTCATTTAGAGCATCAATTAATTCATTGATCTTTTCTACCTTAGCTCTATCTAAACCTTTGAATAAGCTAGAGTAATCTACTTCATCATCACTAGAATCATCATCGCTAGAAGTAGTGTACTTAGGGGTATCTCGAACACTTACCTTCTTCTCCTTGGCCATGAGGCAAGTGTGGCGTTCGTTGGGGAAGAGCGAAGACTTGTTGAAGGCCGAGGCTGCCAGTCCTTCATCGTCGGAGCCAGATGAAGAGCAATCCGAATCCTATTCTTTGCCAAGGTGCGCCTCGCCCTTTGCCTTATTGTAAACCTTCTTCTTCTCCCTCTTCCCATGCTTTTCTTGTTCCTGGTCATTATCATTATCAGGGCATTGTGCTATAAAATGACCAGTCTTACCGCATTTGAAACAGGAGCGCTTCCCCTTTGCTTTGTTCTTGTTGGGGTACTCCTTGCGTCCTTTTAGTGCGGTCTTGAAGTGTTTGATAATTAGTGTCATCTCATCTTCGTTTAGCCCGGCAGCCTCAACTTGTGCCACCTTGCTTGGTAGCGCCTCCCTGCTGTTTGTTGCTTTGAGAGCAACGAGTTGAGGCTCGTAGACGGGTAGAGGGCCATTAAGAGCATCATCCACATATCGCGCTTCCTTTACCATCATACGCTCGCTCACGAATTTTCCGAGTATCTCCTCGGGCGTCATTTTGGTGTACCTGGGATTTTCACGAATAAGGTTTACAAGATGGGGGTCAATTACCGTGAATGACCTTAGCATAAGTCGGACGACGTCGTGGTCCGTCCATCTTGTGCTTCCATAGCTTCTAATTTTGTTGACCAGGGTCTTGAGCCTGTTGTAGGTTTGCGTTGGCTCCTCTCCCCTGATCATCGCAAATCTCCCTAGCTCGCCTTCCACCAAATCCATTTTGGTGATCATAGTGGCGTCGTTTCCCTCATGTGATATCTTGAGGGTATCCCAAATTTGCTTGGCGTTGTCCAAGCCGCTCACCTTGTTGTATTCATCCCTGCACAAAGATGCTAGCAAAACAATGGTAGCTTGTGCATTCTTATGAATTTTCTCATTTATGAAAACGGGGTTGTCAGTATTATCAAAATGCATTCTGTTTTCAACAATCTCCCAAATACTAGGATGGAGAGAAAATAGGTGACTACGCATTTTGTGAATCCAAAATGAGTGGTCTTCTCCATCAAAGTGTAGAGGTTTTCCAAGAGGAATTGATAGTAAATGGGCATTAGAATTGAATGGAATATAGGGATAATCAAATGAATAATTTTGATTAACTGTTTTCTTTTTCGATGATGAGTCGTCGTCATCGTCTCTTGGTGAAGATGAAGAGGCATCGCTGTCGTAGTAGACGATTTTCTTGATGTGCCTCTTCTTCTTCCCATCCCTCTTCTTGTGACTTGAGCTTGAGTCGATAGGCTTATCGTCTCTAGGCTCATTAAGGAAGGACTCCTTCTCCTTGTCGTTGACCACCATCCCCTTTCCCTTAGGATCCATCTCTTCGGGCGATTAGTCCCTTACGTGAAGAGAACGGCTCCGATACCAATTGAGAGCACCTAGAGGGGGGTGAATAGGTGATCTTGTAAAATTCAACACTAATTGCCACAAAACTTAGTTATGAAAGTTAGAACGGCTAAGTAGCTAGAAGCAAGCTTTTGTGAACACAGACAATCAAAGAGAAAGCACACAAGAGACACACGATTTTTATCCCGTGGTTTGGCTAAGTAATACTTGCCTATTTCCACATTGTGGCGTCCCAATGGACGAGGGTTGCACTCAACCCCTTTCAAGTGATCCGATGATCAACTTGAATACCACGGTTTTTCCTTTAGATGATTATTCCCGTTTGCAAGGAATCTCCACAAGATTGGAGTCTCTCGCCCTTACAACAAAGATTACAATGAAAGCACAGAGTAAGGTTGGGATGAGCAACACACACAAGACATAAATCATAGCACAACTACGCACACAAGTCACAACTTGAGCTCAAAACACAACGCACGGAGTTCACAACTCAAATGGAGCTCAAGTCACTATCTCAAAGAATCGAATGCGTGAAGTTGGAGTCTGGGAGTCTTAGA
The DNA here is from genome assembly GCA_029449295.1 of Zea luxurians. Classification (NCBI taxonomy): domain Eukaryota; kingdom Viridiplantae; phylum Streptophyta; class Magnoliopsida; order Poales; family Poaceae; genus Zea; species Zea luxurians. Next base: position 8,568,502 of record JAOPSE010000083.1, on the reverse strand, counting down.
ATGTTTCTTGTAAGCTTGGGTAGCTCCTCCATGTGCCTAGGGGTCGCTTTTATAGCCCCAAGGCAGCTGGGAGCCGTTGGAGCTCAACAAGGAAGGCCATCCTTGCCTTCTGTCAAGTGGCGCACCGGCAGTCCGGGGCGCCACTGGACAGTCACTATAGACGGTCTGGTGCCGATCTCCTTCCTTTTTTGGCGCAGACGACCGTTGCACCTCTGGGTCAGTTGGCGCACCGGACAGTCCAGTACCCCCTGCCGACCGTTGGTGCGGGCCACGCGTCGCCCGTGGATTGCGCGGTCGACCGTTGCGCTGGCGACCGTTGGCTCACCGGACAGTCCGGTGCACCACCGGACAGTCCGGTGAATTATAGCCGTACACCGCCAAACTTTTCCCGAGAGCGGCCTATTCACCGGAAACCAGCCTAGCGCACCGGACACTATCCGGTGCACCACCGGACAGTCCGGTGTTCCAGACTGAGCTGAGTTTTGGCTGCACCGAGCCAAGTCTTTTTGGTTTCTTTTATTCCTGTTTCTAGTACTTAGACAAAATATGTTAGTGCTCAAAACAATGTACTAAGTCTAGAAACGTACCTTGTAATATGATTTGCACTTCTCTCTTTATTTAGTACATAAGAACTTAATTAAATGTGTTGTGCACTTAATCACCAAAACATAATAGAAATTGCCCAATGTCACATTTCCCTTTCACGTTGGAGATCAACTTGGAAGGCAAATCCTGCCTTCTGTCGAGTGGTGCACCGGACAGTCCGGTGCACCACCGGACAGGTCCTATAGCTGTCCGGTGCGCGATCTCCTTCCTTATCTAGCGCATTCGACCATTGGCTCGAGCGGCTCTGACTCACCAGACAGTCCGGTGCACCACCGGACAGTCCGGTGAATTATAGCCGCGGCGTCCTTGGCGAATTCCCGAGAGCGACGAGTTCGTCGTCGAAGTACTTGGGCGCGAGCGCTGAAGACTCACCGGACAGTCCGGTGCACCACCGGACAGTCCGGTGATTTTTAGCCACTTCACCGCGCTGATTCCCGAGAGCGGAGAGTTCACCGTCGGGCCAGCCTGGGGCACCGGACACTGTCCGGTGCACCACCGGACAGTCCAGTGTGCCAGGCTGGTGCTGGTTTTGGCTGTGCTTAGCCAACTCTTCTCTAATTCAAATCTTCTTTTATTGGTACTGTTTCTAGTACTTAGATAAACATGTTAGTATTTAAAAACAATCTACTAAGTCTAGAAACATACCTTTTTCTTTGATTTGCACTTCTCACTCATTTAGCACATAAGAACTCGATCAATATGTGTTGGGCATCTAATCACCAAAACACTTATAGAAATGGCCCAAAGTTACATTTCCTTTCACCTCGTCTTGCTCTGCCTCATCCGGCGTCCTGCTCCTCCTCCCCCTCCTCCTCCTCAGCCAACCGCCCACCATATTTGTCCAACAACCTGCAACTAAGAGTAAACAAATAAGCACATATAAAAAGATGTATTTAAAAAAAGGTGTGAAATAAAAAGTCATATAGCATTACATCAATTAAAAATAATCTTCATATGTGTCGGGGTTAGCCAGATCATAACTCTCATCATCACTATCAACCATTTCATATTCAACACCATCTAAAGGCGTAAGTTCGTCATTAATGTCATTGCCTTCAAGGATTACTAAGTCATTCTCATTTTGCACCACATCATTCTCCTCATCAACAACCATGTCAATATCTATGTCCAATCCGATAGCTTCGGTTAAGTCTATCTCAAATCGCCCTTCTAGCCCATATTCTTGGGAGAACTCTCCATCATATGTGTTCGGGTCTAAGTTATAATCTTCATCGTTAGGAACAGGTAATCTCCCATGTGGCGTTACCTTATACACAACATCCCAACCCTTAAGATGTTCTTTCGTTTGGCACGCATATGGGAGATAATACACTTGTGTGGCCTGTTGGGCCATGATATAGACATCGTCTCCTTGTAAGGTGGAATCTTGTCGAATTTCGACTATCCCAAGATTAGAATGTGTCCGTCTCGTCACTTGAGGGTCAAACCAATGACATTTGAATATCACTGGAGTAAGAGGTTTGGAACCATAAAAATTGAGTTCATATATTTCTTCGATTCGTCCAAAATAATCGACATCGTCAAGGCCGGGCATAAAGACTCCAGAACACGTTGTTTTCCGATTGGGCCGACTTTGGTCATAGTTTGTAGTGCGAAAACGGTATCCATTGACGTCATACCCAGAATATTTCTTGACCCTATAAGCAAAGTCGTTGGCTACTTGTCTCAACTCGGCACTCATAGACGGATCTGTTTGGCTCTGCAAGTATTCGCAAGTTAAAAGACGCTAAATTGAGTTCTAGACGGATCTCTTTGACAAACTAAGCATGTACCTTACGTTTGAACCAGGAAATGAAATCGGGCAATCCATTTCTCGCACCCTTTCTAAGAAGAGTGTCATATTGAAAGGGAAATGTGCCCTTGGGCCATTTCTAAGTATTTTGGTGATTGAGTGCCAACACATGTGCTTTTGTGCTAATCTATGCAAAGTGGTGGACAAAGTGCAAATTATGTCAAAAGGTATGTTTCTAGACTTAGTACATTGTTTTATAGACTAATGTATTGTGTCTAAGTGCTGGAAACAGAAAAAATCGAGTTGGAGAAGAGATGGCTAAGTTCAGCCAAAAGTCTGCTCAGTCTGGGTTCACTGGACTGTCCGGTGGTGCACCGGACAGTGTCCGATGCGCCAGGCTGGCTCTGGCGAACAGGCTGCTCTCGGGACTTCGACGGCGGTGTACGGCTAAAATTCACCGGTCTGTCCGGTGGTGCACCGGACTGTCCGGTGAGCCGTTCACAGGCGAACTCGTCGCTCTCGGGAAACCATCAACGGCGTACGGCTAAAATTCACCGGTCTGTCCGGTGGTGCACCAGACTGTCCGGTGAGTCAACGGTCAGCCGGGGCAACGGTCGGCCGAGGATTCCGCGCGTGACGCGTGGCCGAGCCAACGGTCACATTGGTGCACCGGACTGTCCGGTGTGCACCGGATAGTGTCCGGTGCGCCAACGACTCTCAGACTCCAACGATCGGCTTCGCCAAATAAGGAAAGCAATCTGCACCGGACAGTGAACACTGGATGTCCGGTGGTTCACCGGACTGTCCGGTGCGCCAGTCGACAGAAGGCAAGATCTGCCTTCCAGGATTGTTCTCAACGGCTCCTAGCTGCCTTGGGGCTATAAAAGGGACTCCTAGGCGCATGGAGGAGTACACCAAGCATACTTACAACATTCCTAAGCACCAAGACATCGATTCCGCGCATTTGTTTCTTTGTGATAGCATATAGAGCTCTAGTGGAGTTGTGAACTCATTGGGTTGTGTTGCGAGCTCTTGTTGCGACTTGTGTGCGTGTTGACACTCTGATTTTTGTGTCTTGTGTGCGTTGCTAATCCCTCCCTTGCTCTGTGCTTCTTTGTGAACTTCAAGTGTAAGGGCGAGAGGCTCCGAGTTGTGGAGATTCCTCGCAAACGGGATTAAGAAAAGCAAGCAAAACACCGTGGTATTCAAGTGGGTCTTTGGACTGCTTGAGAGGGGTTGATTGCAACCCTCGTCCGTTGGGACGCCACAACGTGGAGTAGGCAAGCGTTGGTCTTGGCCGAACCACGGGATAACCACCGTGCCATCTCTGTGATTGATCTCTTGTTGGTTATTGTGTTTTGTTGAAGATTCATCTCTAGCCACTTGGCGGTTATTGCGCTAACACTTAACCAAGTTTTTGTGGCCTAAGTTTTAAGTGTTACAGGATCACCTATTCACCCCCCCTCTAGGTGCTCTCAATTGGTATCAGAGTCGTTCTCTTCACAAAGGGACTAACCGTCCGAAGAGATGGATCCTAAGGGAAAGGGTATCGTGATCAACGATAAAGAGAAGGAATCTTTCGTCAACGAGCCGAAGGATGACAAGCCTACCGACTCGGGCTCGGGCCATAGACGGAAAGATGGGAAGAAGAAGAAGACAAGGCGCATCAAGGAGATTGTCTACTACGACGACAGCGACGAGTCATCTTCTTCCTAAAAGGACGACGACCACAACGACTACGAGAGAAGGAAACCAGTTAATTCGAACTTTTCTTTTGACTACTCTCGTATTCCGCAAAGTACAAATACTCATTTGCTCTCCATTCCACTTGGCAAACCTCCTCACTTTGATGGAGAGGACTACGGATTTTGGAGCCACAAAATGCGTAGTCACCTGTTCTCTCTCCATCCGAGCATATGGGAGATTGTGGAAAGTGGAATGAAGTTCGATAGCTCGGATAGTCCTATTTTCATTAATGAACAAATTCATAGAAATGCACAAGCCACTACTGTGTTGTTAGCCTCCTTGTGCAGGGACGAGTACCATAAAGTGAGCGGCTTGGACAATGCCAAGCAGATCTGGGACACCCTCAAGATTTCTCATGAGGGGAACGACGTCACCTTGCTCACCAAGATGGAGTTGGTGGAGGGCGAGCTTGGATGATTCGCGATGATAAGGGGCGAGGAGCCAACCCAAACATACAACCGGCTCAAGACCCTTATCAACAAAATAAGGAGCTACGGAAGCACACGATAGACGGACCACGACGTCGTCCGACTGATGCTAAGGTCCTTTACCGTTCTTGATCCTCATTTGGTGAATAATATTTGTGAGAATCCCAGGTACACCAAAATGTCGCCCGAAGAAGTCCTTGGAAAATTCGTAAGCGGGCGAATGATGATCAAGGAGGCGAGGTACGTGGACGATGCGTTGAACGGTCCAATCCATGAGCCTCAACCCATTGCTCTCAAGGCAACAAGGAGCAAGGAGGCGTTACCTAGCAAGGTAGCGCAAGTTGAGGCGGCAGGGCTAAATGATGAAGAAATGGCCCTCATCATCAAGCGCTTCAAGACGGCGCTTAAGGGTCGCAAGGGACAGCCAAGCAAGACCAAAGCCAAGGGGAAGCGCTCATGCTTCAAATGCGGTAAGATTGGTCATTTTATTGCTAACTGTCCCGATAATGAAAGTGACCAGGAACACGGGAGCAAGAGGGAAAAGAAGAAAAATTACAAGAAGGCCAAGGGCGAGGCACATCTAGAAAAGGAGTGGGATTCGGATTGCTCCTCCTCCGACTCCAACAATGAAGGACTCGCCGCCACCGCCTTCAACAAGTCATCCCTCTTCCCCAACGAGCGTCACACATGCCTTATGGCAAGGGAAAAGAAGGTATGTACTCGAAACTCTACTTATGCTTCTTCAAGTGAGGACGAATCTAGTGATGAGGATGAAATAGATTATTCATGTTTATTTAAGGGCCTAGATAGAACCAAGGTAGATAAAATTAATGAATTGATTGATGCCTTGAATGATAAGAATAGGCTTTTAGAAAAACAAGAGGATTTGTTGTATGAAGAACATGACAAATTTGTAGAAGCACAAAAATCTCATGCTTTAGAAGTTAAAAGAAATGAAATGCTTTCTTGTGAATTATCTTCTTGCCATGAGACAATTTCTAGCTTAAGGAGCATTAATGATGATTTGAATGCTAAGTTAGAAATAGCTAGTAAATCAACAACTTGTGTAGAAAATGTTGTTATTTGCAATAGATGTAAAGATTTTGATATTGATGCTTGTAGTGAACACATAGCTTCTATTGCAAAGTTAAATGATGAAATGGCTAGTCTTAATGCCCAACTTAAGGCTAGCAAAAGTGATTTTGATAAACTAAAATTTGCTAGGGATGCCTACACGGTTGGTAGACACCCCTCAATTAAGGATGGGCTTGGCTTCAAGAAGGAAGCCAAGAACTTAACAAGCCATAAGGCTCCCATCTCCGCCAAGGAGAAAGGGAAGGCCCCTATGGCAAGTAGTACTAAAAAGAACCATGCTTTTATGTACAATGATAGAAGACAGTCTCATAGGAGTTGTAATGCTTTTGATTCACATGCCTATGATTCTTATTCTATGTTTGCTTCCAGTTCTTCCTATATGCATGGTAGAGATATGCCTAGGAAAAATATTCATCATGTGCCTAGAAAGAATATTGTTCATGTTCCTAGGAAAGTTATGAATGGACCCTCTACAATTTATCATGCTTTAAATGCTTCCTTTGCTATTTGTAGAAAGGATAGGAAGATAGTTGCTAGGAAATTAGGGGCAAAATGCAAGGGTGATAAAACTTGCATTTGGGTCCCTAAGACAATTGTGACTAACCTTGTAGGACCCAACAAGAGTTGGGTACCTAAGACCCAAGCCTAAATTTGCCTTGCAGGTTTATGCATCCGGGGGTTCAAGCTGGATTATCGACAGCGGATGCACAAACCACATGACGGGGGAAAAGAGGATGTTCTCTTCCTACATCAAGAACAAGGATTCCCAAGATTCAATAATATTCGGTGATGGGAACCAAGGCAAGGTAAAAGGGTTAGGTAAAATTGCTATTTCATCTGAGCACTCTATTTCTAATGTGTTTTTAGTTGAGTCGCTTGGATATAATTTGTTATCTGTTAGTCAATTATGCAAAATGGGATATAATTGTCTATTTACAAATGTAGATGTGTCTGTCTTTAGAAGATGTGATGGTTCACTAGCTTTTAAGGGTGCACTAGACGGCAAACTTTATTTGGTTGATTTTGCAAAAGAAGAGGCCGGTCTAGATGCATGCTTAATGGCTAAGACTTGCATGGGCTGGTTGTGGCATCGCCGCTTAGCACATGTGGGGATGAAGAACCTCCACAAGCTTCTAAAGGGAGAACACGTGATAGGTCTAACTAATGTACATTTCGAAAAAGATAGACCTTGTGCAGCTTGTCAAGCAGGGAAACAGGTGGGAGGCTCTCATCACACCAAAAATGTGATGACAACATCAAGACCCTTGGAGATGCTTCATATGGACCTCTTCGGACCCGTCGCCTATCTGAGTATAGGAGGAAGTAAGTATGGTCTTGTTATAGTTGATGATTTTTCCCGCTTCACTTGGGTATTCTTTTTGCAGAATAAATCTGAAACCCAAGGGACCCTCAAGCGCTTTCTCAGGAGAGCTCAAAATGAGTTTGAGCTCAAAGTGAAGAAGATAAGGAGCGACAACGGGTCTGAATTCAAGAACCTTCAAGTGGAGGAGTTCCTTGAAGAGGAAGGGATCAAGCACGAGTTCTCCTCTCCCTACACACCACAGCAAAATGGTGTGGTAGAGAGGAAGAACAGGACGCTCATCGATATGGCGAGGACTATGCTTGGAGAATTCAAGACCCCCGAGCGTTTTTGGTCAGAAGCCATGAACACGGCTTGCCACGCCATCAACAGGGTCTATCTTCACCGCCTCCTCAAGAAGACTTCATATGAGCTGCTAACTGGTAACAAACCCAATGTGTCTTATTTTCGTGTATTTGGGAGCAAGTGTTATATTCTTGTGAAGAAAGGTAGAACCTCTAAATTTGCTCCCAAAGCTGTAGAAGGGTTTTTATTAGGTTATGATTCAAATACAAAGGCGTATAGGGTCTTCAACAAATCATCGGGTTTGGTTGAAGTCTCTAGCGACGTTGTATTTGATGAGACTAATGGCTCTCCAAGAGAGCAAGTTGTTGATCTTGATGATGTAGATGAAGAAGACGTTCAAACGGCCGCAATGCACACCATGACGATTGGCGATGTGCGACCACGGGAACAATTGGAGCAAGATCAACCATCTTCATCAACTATGGTGCATCCCCCAACCCAAGATGACGAACAGGTACCTCAAGTGGAGGCGCATGATCAAGGGGGAGCACAGGATGATCAAATTGAAGAGGAAGAAGCACCTCAGGCACCTCAAACCCAAGTTCGAGCGATAATCCAAAGGGATCATCCCGTCGACCAAATATTGGGTGATATTAGCAAGGGAGTAACTACTCATTCAAGATTAGTTAATTTTTGTGAACATTACTCCTTTGTCTCTTCTATTGAGCCTTTCAGGGTAGAAGAGGCCTTGTTGGATCCGGACTAGGTGTTGGCCATGCAGGAGGAACTCAACAACTTCAAGCGCAATGAAGTTTGGACACTGGTGCCTCGCCCCAATCAAAATGTTGTGGGAACCAAGTGGGTGTTCCGCAACAAACAGGATGAGCACGGGGTGGTGACAAGGAACAAGGCTCGACTTGTGGCAAAAGGTTATGCCCAAGTCGCAGGTTTGGACTTTGAGGAGACTTTCGCTCCTGTGGCTAGGCTGGAATCAATTCGTATTTTGCTAGCATATGCCGCTCACCATTCTTTCAGGTTGTACCAAATGGATGTTGTCGGGGACCATAATTAGGGGTACCCTCAAGACGCCTAATTCTCAGCTGGTAACCCCCATCAGCATAAAGCTGCAAAGGCCTGATGGGTTTGATTAAGTCAGGGATCAGTCCATACGAGTGACTTGACCACGCCACGCCCGAGCCTAGCCTCAGGCGAGGGCAGCCGACCCTAAGATGACTCCGTCTCGCCTGAGGTCTCCTCTTTCACGGCAGACGCATCTCCGGCTCGCCCTAGGCCCCGCCTCCGATAAGGAGAAACCCTGACTAAATCACCGCACCAACCGACCGAGTCACCGGGGCGTTTAACGCAAAAGGTAAGACCAACGGGCGACCAGACTTCGCCAGAAGACGGCGAACTCCGCTCCGCCCGACCCAGGGCTCGGACTCGGGCTAAGGCCCCGGAAGACGGCGAACTCCGCTCCGCCCGACCCAGGGCTCGGACTCAGGCTAAGGCCTCGGAAGACGGCGAACTCCGCTCCGCCCGACCCAGGGCCCGGACTCAGGCTAAGGCCTCGGAAGACGGCGAACTCCGCTCCGCCCGACCCAGGGCTCGGACTCGGGCTAAGGCCCCGGAAGACGGCGACCTCCGCCTCGCCCGACCCAGGGCTCGGACTCCGCCTCGGCCTCTGCTGAGTAATCTCCGCCTCGCCCGACCCAGGGCTCGGACTCTGTCTCTGTCTTGCAGGACGGACTCGGCCTCGGCCTCGGAGGAGCCTCCACGACGCCCGACCTAGGACACGAGACCGCCACGTCAACAGGAAGCGTCATCATCACCCTGCCCTGAGCCGACTTGGGTCGCAGAGAACAAGACCGGCGTCCCATCTGGCCAGCTATGCCAGATAGGCCATGATGGCGCCCCGCTAGATCATGACGACGGCGGCTCCCAGCTCCCTTACGAAAGCAGGAGAACGTCAGCAAGGACCCAGCCACCTCGACAGCTGTCCCCCCGTCCGGCTCCGTTACTCCTCCAACAGCCACGACGCCACACCAACAGGGTGCCACGATCTCTCCGGCTGCCACCTGGGCATGTACATAGGGCGCTAGCTCTCCCTCGCTAGACACGTAGCACCTTGCTACACCCCCATCTTGTACACCTGGACCCTCTCCTTACGACTATAAAAGGAAGGGCCAGGGCCTTCTTGGAGAAGGTTGGCCTCGCGAGGACGAAAGGCAGAGGCAGGCGCTCTCTCGGGGCCGCTCTCCCCCTTCACCTCGTGCGGACGCTTGTAATCTCCTACTGCAAGCGCACCCGACCTGGGCGCGGGACGAACACGAAGGCCGTGGGAATTTCTCCGACTCCCTCACGACCCGGCTCCGGCCACCGACTCTCTCCCTCTCTGTTCCCCCCTTCGCGCTCGCTCCACGCGCTCGACCCATCTGGGCTGGGGCACGCGGCACTCTCACTCGTCGGCTCGGGGACCTCCCGGTCTCGGAACGCCGACAGTTGGCGCGCCAGGTAGGGGCACGCTGCGTGTTGACGTTCGATTTCCCGTCAAGCTCCAGATGGGCAGTCTCCAACAACCTCTTCAACTCGGGACGGTGCTCCGTTTCGGGAACCTCGAGTTCATGTCTCTCGATGGCGACTACGACATGATACTCCTTCCACCGCCGCGCGACGACGACATTGGTGGCGGACAGCCCGCCCGCCGGCGGCGGAATCGACGACGTCTTTCCCGCGTTGGGGAAGGACAACGTTCGAGCTCGCCCCATCCTCTCCCTCGCCATCGGAGGAGGAGGAGGCGGGGCAACCGGGGCCGAGCGGGAGGCCGCGCTCCGACGGCTGTCGAGCAAATCGACATCCCCGGCGCCCCAGCGGAGGACACGCCAAGCGTCGCCCTCGCGTTCGAGGCAAACGCGAGCGCCATCCCCCCGCAACACGTCGACCCCGAGCAAGTGGACGACGCCAGCACGCTCACGGAGGGCCTGCAGGACGTCGCCCTCGTACCCAAGACGACGACGCGGTCAGCCCCCGACACGACTTCATCGCTCCTCATCGACAAAAAGGTACCGACTGCTCCCCATCTTTCGTTATTTCGACTCGGCCTCAGCCCGCCTGGCGACCTCGCTTTGGCGGACGCTCACATTGAGGCGAGTGCAACCTCTCTGGGGTTTCGTGTGCGGTCGCCTTGGGACCGATTGACGAGCGTCTCGACCTACGGACCCTCTGGGTCCGAGGAAGATGACGACCCCAGCATCTGCTGGGATTTCTCCGGATCTGGCAACCCTAGTGCCATGCGGAACTTTATGACCGCATGTGACTACTGCCTCTCCGACTGTTCCGACGGCAGCCGCAGCCTTGGCGACAAGGACTGCGGCCCGAGTCGCGAATGTTTCCACATCGAGCTAGGGGATCCCTCCGGAGGCGGCTGTCTCGGCATGCCGGAGGATGGTGATCCCCCTAGGCCAGCGCCTCGCGCCGACATCCCGCGGGAGCTAGCTGTGGTCCCCGTTCCGGCGGGGGGTGTAACACCCGGATTTCGGGGGTCCAAAACCCGGGGTTAACATAAACACCAGGTATGCTGGGACCAAGTCTCATACATATGATGTATAGTGGCACAGGATCGAATGTCACATCTTTATGTATAACAGGAGTTCTATACAAAATAAATAATTACATTATAAGGAGACAACGGTCCAGCAACCCAAAGTTGACTGGGAGACAACGACCTAGACCTCACACGAACTCATCGCAGCATCCTCCATGAGCATCATCCTGCGGTACCTGTTCTTGACCTGTGGGGTGTGTGAGACAGCAAGAGTGAGCTCACATACGTTCATCGCTCAACAAGTTGTGGGGAATAATGTGCATGAACTCGCCAAAGATGGGAGCTCACGTGAAGTGTAAGGCTTACCAAAGAAGATGGTTAGAGCTGAGCATTGCTTTTAAAGTTGGTCAAAATTTTATTAGCAGTTACTAAGTATAAGTAAATACCAACCCAGTTAAATAGTAGAACAGAAGTAATAACAACATCACCTGCAATGCAATGCATATGACAAATTGAATTTAGTTCCATAAATTAATCATGTGAGTGTCCGAGCTGCTCATGACCGTGAGCACGGCTAGTATACCAGTTTTACACTCTGCAGAGGTTGCGCATCTTTACCCACAAGCCGTGTATCCCATGTCGCCAGGGTTTGCAAGGCCCTTAGACACTTCCGAGGTGAATGGCTAGGGATCCACTACGAGGCCTTTACAAAGTTCCACTAGCTTCCAAAAACCCGCTACAGTTTATAGGAAGATCCAGTGCAGGAATCCCTTGCAGGACCGCCATCGCAGCAAAATCCTCCCGAGGGCCTCCCTACACTGACCTCTCCCCTACTGCCCTTGCCCCTTTCGGGTAAGGTAGTCTTCCACTAGCTTTCCTAATTAATCAGCCAAGGGCGTCCCATTCCACCCTCGTGGTAGCACTGTTTTCCCGGGTGGTTCTCCATGTTCCAATTAACATAATGATCTTAACATGAACAATAAATAACAACTGATAACAAAAGTGTAATCATGAATAAAGTGTATCTTCATACCCAAAACCACATAAAGCACTAGCAAGTACTACCCAAAAAGGTTCAGTGGTAAACAAGGTATAAAGATAATCAAACTAGGTAACCTGTTGGGTCCCATCAAATTAACCTATGCAGATCATTATGATTAATTAGAACATGAGTGGGTAAAAAGAAGTGATCAAGGGCACAACTTGCCTGGGCCTTGAGAATCCAGGTACCAGGATGATCTTCAGGTGACTCGTACCTCGCACTAGTCGTAGCAATACAAACATACATGGTATAGGCAAAATTAACATTACACCAAACATATATGCAAAATACATATTAATCATCTACATATTGAAATAAGATCACAGGAACAGGAATCATTAATTTTGGAGTTATAGATTTTAAGTTATGAATTTCTGTAGCTTTTATGTATTTAATACAAGATTAAGTATTAGATAAATTTAAATGAGCCTTTCATGCCAAAACAGAGGCACCAAATGATGAAGAATATTATTACAAAATTTTAGAAACTGGAATGGTTTAATTTGGAGCTAAAATGAATTTTCTATGAATTATACAAACTCTAGCAATTATTTAATCATTAAAAATCATTTTCTGAATTCATTTATTTGATTTCTTAACTTCCTGGACTGGGCGCACTAATACAAAGAAGCTCAGGGGGCTCGGGGTAAGATTCCCGAGACACAGCGCACAGTGCTACTGGACGGCGGGTTCTATTTCCAAAAGTCCAGGGGCTCTTTAATAAAAGTGCCAGCGCGAAAGGGTATGGTTGAATCTCGGCCGCACGATCTAAACTGAGCGGCCCAGATTAGATCTATTATACGCCGAACCGGTACGCGACCGAAACCGTTCGATCGGTGATCAACGACTCAGATTTTAAAACGTGGGGGATCACTCTGGTTCGCCCGATCTAGATGGACGGATAAGGATCAATCTACCCTAACTCGATTGTGGGTCGTCCGATTAAAATCCACGGTCTCAATTGATCTGATTGAATCGGTACACAGTGTGCCAATCCCTGTCGTCCATTCTCAGATCGACGGTCACCGCACTGTCAACGCGAGGAAACGCATATGCTAATCCTATCCGTCCCTCGCGTGATCGACGGTGTAGAGGTCGTCTTCTTCCCTAGCTCTGAGTACGGTAGCGCCCGCGCACTAATTTCTACCACGATTGGCGCTATACCATGGAGAGAAAAGCTTGGATCAGATCGTGATGTCTTACCCGAGTGCATGGGGACGGTTTGTGTTCGCCATGGTGCGGAGTAGATCGGACGCCATGCATCACCCCGGCGAGCAGGACCAACCGCACAGGTACAGGGCGGCGGCGCTCCCGTGCAGAGCAGTGGCACACACAACGGCGAAGTCCGCACGGCGGTCCCGGCACCCGAAGGAGGCAACAGTCGAAGGGGCCGGGGCTTCTCGCGCGTCCTCCGGTGGTGGCGCGAGGCGGACGACCGCAGCAAGACCGGCAGTTCAACGATCCAGTGAATGTGCATGGGTCGATCCTCAAGCCACGGAGTTGGCCACGCGCGAAGGAGGCGCCAGGACTGTTGTGCGGTGAGGCGCGAGGTCGGATCAATGGTGGCCGTGCGAGAAGCAGGAATGAGTAGAGAGAGAAGGCTTCGGCCATAGCCCTGATGAAGCGAATAATGCCGACGAGTTGGTGTTGCCCGCGGCAGCGGCGGCTGATAGGGTTACTGGGGAGAACACGGTTTTATACCCTAGACTAAGTCCGAGCAGGAGAGCGGTCGCTTGAGATCACGGCCGAGCGGAGACCCAGACCCGCGGTGCGCGCGGCGACGGAATTGCGTTCTGTTGAAAGGAGACGGAGGGGAAGAAGATGACGACTGGGCCCCGCTGGTCAGCGAAGGATTCGGCAAGGTGGCTGTGCGCGCGGGCGTGGGGGTAATCGGGCCACGCCTGTGAAATGAAGTTGGGCCGGACGAAGCTAGTGGGCCGAATCAGAGAACTCAGCCCAAACGCAGGGATTTAATCTTTTTCTTTTTTTTTCTATTTCTATTCTCTTCTCTAGTTCAAGTTTACAATATTAAATTCAAATTCAAATTTCCTATTTTGAAGTTCAGGTTCCCAGTATCAAATATGATCCAATTTATGAATATAAACGCCACTATTTTCGATGTTAGTATGTTTCCTCCTCCAGTGTCTTCATTCCGATTTCAATCCTAAGTTTGATTCTGAATTTCAAGCATGCATCAAACAGAAATCCCAGCATGACAATGCAAGTATAAATTATATATTTATTTATATTGATTGTTTTGTCCATGCCAAAAAAAAACATATAATTCAATAAGGCATGATTTATGTAAAATACCTCACCATATTGTTAAGTTGGGAAAATAGTTCAAATACATAGCCAAAAATTTATATTAACTTTTTATTTAACTTTAGGAAAATATTTCAATTGATAAACTTATTATAAATACACTTTTAAATTGTAAATCTTTAGTAAATTTTTCTCAAATCCAAAATAGGATTTTAGGGTGTTACAAATTCTACCCCCCTTAAAAATAATCTCGCCCTCGAGATTTGTAAGAAAAGGGAATACAAAAAGGATTGGTTTGCAATTTAGTTTTTTTTTATTTCTAAATCAAGGGTCTCTCTTTTTATTATTAGTATGTGATAGGAGAGCATGGGTATTATATGTATGTCCACTTTATTATGTAGGATAGAAGATGTCTTTAGGGCATATATAGGTTTGGGCAAGAAAGAATGGGTTAAAGGAAGACTCCATCCAAGATTGTGGACCTTGACTCATCCTGGTGACCTCACTTGATCCTTGAAGACTTGAGTTGGTGCTCATCCTTACTTGATGAAGTTGATCATATTCTTTGGTCTTGTCTTATTGATTAGGAGTTAGTGTATATTATCGGGCTAGAGAATATGGTTAATATAGGTATGGATGAGATAGACTACATGATGTAGGTCAAAATCTGGTTTGATGTCAGGTGGTGGTTGATAGATTTTGCAATCCATTAAGACTCTATTGATTGGGTAAGTTATGTAACTTGTTATATAGGTCGAGTTGTTGTGTATGGCCAAGTTGTTATAAGTCTCCAAATTAGGCTTAAGTGATTTAGGAGTATGGTCTTTATCCTTTGTACCAGCATTAAGTAACTCACACAAGATTAGACCATATTAAATTAGGTATGATCTAGATTAGACTAGTTAAAGTCAGATAGATCTTCCTGGGTAGGATATATTTTATCAGAATATGTTAAAAATCTCTGTTAGATTACAACAGAGGGGTTATGCAACTATCAGATGGGTAAGGTAGTTGCATATGGTTAGGTGGTTGTATATGGTAAAGTTGGTCTAGGGCACCAATTTTAGGTTAGATTGGTATAACCAGATTAGACTAGATAGAATCTCCTTAATTTTAATTAGGTCATGGTTGTTATTCTAGAGGGGAATAAATATTCAATTTAGGGCAAGATGAATCCATAAGATAAGATAGAGTCTTTCGAGGTCAGTTAGATTTATTAGGATAGGATAGAATCTTTTCAAAACAAGATGAGTATCTTTTAAGATAAGATGGATCTATTAAGATAAGGGAGAATCTTTTAAGATAAGATGAGAGCTTTTTAGGATAAGATAAATCTCTTAAGCTAGATATGTTCCAATGGGGATAATCTAAGTTGTCTAGTTATTTTATAAATATATTTTATACTTATGTGTATATGCAGATGCAATTGTGGACATTACTCCACAACTCATCACACTCAAACAAAGGTCCAAATCAGACAAGTATCATAAGAACAAACATTCAAATACATAAACACCTAAAAAAAATAGTTTTGTTTTTGTCCCTAGGATTAGGTCTCCTATTCCTAAAGGTCACTTCAGGCACAGGATTTCAAAGTGTGAAATCCACATTTGTCTTTAGAAAAGAAAAGATAAGAATAATCAGAGTAAGCGGAAATAGATGAGAAAAGATTAAGATAAGTTTAGAAAAGAATCAGAGTAGCAAAGGTAAGTAGATAATGGTTGTCCAGTTCTATCTAGGTTTCGTCCTACAGTCAACATTCCTCTGATACCACTTCTGTAACACCCGGATTTCGGGGGTCCAAAACCCGGGGTTAACATAAACACCAGGTATGCTGGGACCAAGTCTCATACATATGATGTATAGTGGCACAGGATCGAATGTCACATCTTTATGTATAACAGGAGTTCTATACAAAATAAATAATTACATTATAAGGAGACAACGGTCCAGCAACCCAAAGTTGACTGGGAGACAACGACCTAGACCTCACACGAACTCATCGCAGCATCCTCCATGAGCATCATCCTGCGGTACCTGTTCTTGACCTGTGGGGTGTGTGAGACAGCAAGAGTGAGCTCACATACGTTCATCGCTCAACAAGTTGTGGGGAATAATGTGCATGAACTCGCCAAAGATGGGAGCTCACGTGAAGTGTAAGGCTTACCAAAGAAGATGGTTAGAGCTGAGCATTGCTTTTAAAGTTGGTCAAAATTTTATTAGCAGTTACTAAGTATAAGTAAATACCAACCCAGTTAAATAGTAGAACAGAAGTAATAACAACATCACCTGCAATGCAATGCATATGACAAATTGAATTTAGTTCCATAAATTAATCATGTGAGTGTCCGAGCTGCTCATGACCGTGAGCACGGCTAGTATACCAGTTTTACACTCTGCAGAGGTTGCGCATCTTTACCCACAAGCCGTGTATCCCATGTCGCCAGGGTTTGCAAGGCCCTTAGACACTTCCGAGGTGAATGGCTAGGGATCCACTACGAGGCCTTTACAAAGTTCCACTAGCTTCCAAAAACCCGCTACAGTTTATAGGAAGATCCAGTGCAGGAATCCCTTGCAGGACCGCCATCGCAGCAAAATCCTCCCGAGGGCCTCCCTACACTGACCTCTCCCCTACTGCCCTTGCCCCTTTCGGGTAAGGTAGTCTTCCACTAGCTTTCCTAATTAATCAGCCAAGGGCGTCCCATTCCACCCTCGTGGTAGCACTGTTTTCCCGGGTGGTTCTCCATGTTCCAATTAACATAATGATCTTAACATGAACAATAAATAACAACTGATAACAAAAGTGTAATCATGAATAAAGTGTATCTTCATACCCAAAACCACATAAAGCACTAGCAAGTACTACCCAAAAAGGTTCAGTGGTAAACAAGGTATAAAGATAATCAAACTAGGTAACCTGTTGGGTCCCATCAAATTAACCTATGCAGATCATTATGATTAATTAGAACATGAGTGGGTAAAAAGAAGTGATCAAGGGCACAACTTGCCTGGGCCTTGAGAATCCAGGTACCAGGATGATCTTCAGGTGACTCGTACCTCGCACTAGTCGTAGCAATACAAACATACATGGTATAGGCAAAATTAACATTACACCAAACATATATGCAAAATACATATTAATCATCTACATATTGAAATAAGATCACAGGAACAGGAATCATTAATTTTGGAGTTATAGATTTTAAGTTATGAATTTCTGTAGCTTTTATGTATTTAATACAAGATTAAGTATTAGATAAATTTAAATGAGCCTTTCATGCCAAAACAGAGGCACCAAATGATGAAGAATATTATTACAAAATTTTAGAAACTGGAATGGTTTAATTTGGAGCTAAAATGAATTTTCTATGAATTATACAAACTCTAGCAATTATTTAATCATTAAAAATCATTTTCTGAATTCATTTATTTGATTTCTTAACTTCCTGGACTGGGCGCACTAATACAAAGAAGCTCAGGGGGCTCGGGGTAAGATTCCCGAGACACAGCGCACAGTGCTACTGGACGGCGGGTTCTATTTCCAAAAGTCCAGGGGCTCTTTAATAAAAGTGCCAGCGCGAAAGGGTATGGTTGAATCTCGGCCGCACGATCTAAACTGAGCGGCCCAGATTAGATCTATTATACGCCGAACCGGTACGCGACCGAAACCGTTCGATCGGTGATCAACGGCTCAGATTTTAAAACGTGGGGGATCACTCTGGTTCGCCCGATCTAGATGGACGGATAAGGATCAATCTACCCTAACTCGATTGTGGGTCGTCCGATTAAAATCCACGGTCTCAATTGATCTGATTGAATCGGTACACAGTGTGCCAATCCCTGTCGTCCATTCTCAGATCGACGGTCACCGCACTGTCAACGCGAGGAAACGCATATGCTAATCCTATCCGTCCCTCGCGTGATCGACGGTGCAGAGGTCGTCTTCTTCCCTAGCTCTGAGTACGGTAGCGCCCGCGCACTAATTTCTACCACGATTGGCGCTATACCATGGAGAGAAAAGCTTGGATCAGATCGTGATGTCTTACCCGAGTGCATGGGGACGGTTTGTGTTCGCCATGGTGCGGAGTAGATCGGACGCCATGCATCACCCCGGCGAGCAGGACCAACCGCACAGGTACAGGGCGGCGGCGCTCCCGTGCAGAGCAGTGGCGCACACAACGGCGAAGTCCGCACGGCGGTCCCGGCACCCGAAGGAGGCAACAGTCGAAGGGGCCGGGGCTTCTCGCGCGTCCTCCGGTGGTGGCGCGAGGCGGACGACCGCAGCAAGACCGGCAGTTCAACGATCCAGTGAATGTGCATGGGTCGATCCTCAAGCCACGGAGTTGGCCACGCGCGAAGGAGGCGCCAGGACTGTTGTGCGGTGAGGCGCGAGGTCGGATCAATGGTGGCCGTGCGAGAAGCAGGAATGAGTAGAGAGAGAAGGCTTCGGCCATAGCCCTGATGAAGCGAATAATGCCGACGAGTTGGTGTTGCCCGCGGCGGCGGCGGCTGATAGGGTTACTGGGGAGAACACGGTTTTATACCCTAGACTAAGTCCGAGCAGGAGAGCGGTCGCTTGAGATCACGGCCGAGCGGAGACCCAGACCCGCGGTGCGCGCGGCGACGGAATTGCGTTCTGTTGAAAGGAGACGGAGGGGAAGAAGATGACGACTGGGCCCCGCTGGTCAGCGAAGGATTCGGCATGGTGGCTGTGCGCGCGGGCGTGGGGGTAATCGGGCCACGCCTGTGAAATGAAGTTGGGCCGGACGAAGCTAGTGGGCCGAATCAGAGAACTCAGCCCAAACGCAGGGATTTAATCTTTTTCTTTTTTTTTCTATTTCTATTCTCTTCTCTAGTTCAAGTTTACAATATTAAATTCAAATTCAAATTTCCTATTTTGAAGTTCAGGTTCCCAGTATCAAATATGATCCAATTTATGAATATAAACGCCACTATTTTCGATGTTAGTATGTTTCCTCCTCCAGTGTCTTCATTCCGATTTCAATCCTAAGTTTGATTCTGAATTTCAAGCATGCATCAAACAGAAATCCCAGCATGACAATGCAAGTATAAATTATATATTTATTTATATTGATTGTTTTGTCCATGCCAAAAAAAACATATAATTCAATAAGGCATGATTTATGTAAAATACCTCACCATATTGTTAAGTTGGGAAAATAGTTCAAATACATAGCCAAAAATTTATATTAACTTTTTATTTAACTTTAGGAAAATATTTCAATTGATAAACTTATTATAAATACACTTTTAAATTGTAAATCTTTAGTAAATTTTTCTCAAATCCAAAATAGGATTTTAGGGTGTTACAGGGGGTCACGACCCACAGCTCGAGCAAGTCCGCGGGGCGCAGGCCGGGTTCGATGAAGGAGCAGGAGCGCTCGAGGCAATCCGCCAGAACATCGGGCAGGTATGGGCGAGCCAACCCCCGGCCGGAGGAATACGTCACCTGCCCCAAGGTCTCCAGCACCGCATCGCCAACGATGCCAGGGACAAACCGCCACCCGCATCCGGCGGGACTGGCCAGGACCTGGTCGCTGCAGCAATGCTCCTCCGCGCGATGCCGGAGTCATCAACCACCGAGGGTCGGCGAATCCAGGGAGAACTCAAGCATCTCCTGGAAGGCGCTGCGGCCCGGCGGGCCGAGAGCTCTGCCTCCCGCAGGCAGGGATACCCCTCGGAACCTCGTGCCGCGACTTCCCGACTCACGCGGGAAGCCTCGGCCTTCACCGGGCGCACGCGCACCACCGCGGCGTCGAGCACCCTCATCGCGACCGTCGGGCACGCCTCGACGAAAGGGTGCGCCGAGGCTACCACCCCAGGCGTGGGGGACGTTACGACAGCGGGGAGGATCGGAGTCCCTCGCCCGAACCACCCGGTCCGCAGGTCTTTAGCCGAGCCATTCGGCGGGCGCCGTTTCCGCCCCGATTCCGACCCCCGACTACTATCACGAAGTACTCAGGGGAAACGAGGCCGGAATTGTGGCTTGCGGACTACCGCCTGGCCTGTCAGCTGGGTGGGACGGACGATGACAACCTCATCATCCGAAACCTCCCCCTGTTCCTCTCCGACACCGCCCGTGCCTGGTTGGAGCACCTGCCCCCGGGGCAGATTTCCAACTGGGAGGATCTGGTCCAGGCTTTCGCCGGGAACTTCCAGGGCACGTACGTGCGCCCCGGGAATTCCTGGGACCTCCGAAGCTGTCGGCAACTGCCGGGAGAGTCCCTTCGGGACTACATCCGGCGGTTCTCGAAGCAGCGCACCGAGCTGCCCAACATCACCGACTCCGATGTCATCGGCGCGTTCCTCGCCGGCACCACCTGCCGCGACCTGGTGAGCAAGCTGGGTCGCAAGACCCCCACCAGGGCGAGCGAGCTGATGGACATCGCCACCAAGTTCGCCTCCGGCCAGGAGGCGGTAGAGGCCATCTTCCGAAAGGACAAGCAGCCCCAGGGCCGCCCGTCGGAAGATGCTCCCGAGGCGTCCACTCCGCGCGGCGCCAAGAAGAGAGGCAGGAGGAAGTCGCAAGCGAAACGCGACGTTCCCGATGCAGACCTTGTCGCCGCCGCCGAGCGCAAGAACCCTCGGAAGCCCCCCGGAGGTGCAAACCTCTTCGACAAAGCACTCAAGGAGACGTGCCCCTACCATCAGGGGCCCGTCAAGCATACTCTCGAAGAGTGCGTCATGCTTCGGCGTCACTTCCATCGGGCCGAGCCACCCGCAGAGGGTGGCAGGGCTCACGACGACGACAAAAGGGAGGATCGCCAAGCAGGAGAGTTCCCAGAGGTCAGCGACTGCTTCATGATCTACGGAGGGTATACGGCAAACGCCTCGGCTCGGCATCGTAAGCAAGAGCGTCGGGAGGTCTGCTCGGTGAAGGTGGCGGCACTAGTCTACCTAGACTGGTCCGACAAGCCCATCACCTTCGACCGAGACGACCACCCCGACCACGTGCCGAGCCCGGGGAAGTACCCGCTCGTCGTCGATCCCGTCATCGGCGACGTCAGGCTCACCAAGGTCCTGATGGATGGAGGCAGCTGCCTCAACATCATCTACGCCGAGACCCTCAGGCTCCTGCGCGTCGACCTGTCGTCTGTCCGAGCAGGCGCTGCGCCCTTCCACGGGATCATTCCCGGGAGGCGCGTCCAGCCCCTCGGGCAGCTCGACCTCCCTGTCTGCTTCGGAACACCCTCCAACTTCCGAAGGGAGACTTTGACGTTCGAGGTGGTTGGGTTCCGAGGAACCTACCACGCAGTGTTGGGAAGGCCATGCTACGCGAAGTTCATGGCCATCCCCAACTACACCTACCTGAAGCTCAAGATGCCGGGCCGCAACGGGGTCATCACTGTCGGCCCCACGTACAAACACGCCTTCGAATGCGATGTGGAGTGCGTGGAGTACGCCGAGGCCCTCGCCGAGTCCGAGGCCCTCATTGCCGACCTGGAAAGCCTCTCCCGAGAGGTGCCGGACGTGAAGCGGCATGCCGGCAACTTCGAGCCAGCGGAGACGGTTAAGGCCGTCCCTCTCGACCCCAGTGGCGACACCTCCAAGCAGATCCGGATCGGTTCCGGGCTCGACCCCAAATAGGAAGCAGTGCTCGTCGACTTTCTCCGCGCAAACGCCGACGTTTTCGCGTGGAGTCCCTCGGACATGCCCGGCATACCGAGGGAAGTCGCCGAGCACTCGCTGGATATTCGGGCCGGGGCCCGACCGGTCAGACAACCTCTGCGCCGATTCGACGAGGAAAGGCGCAGGGTGATAGGCGAGGAGGTCCACAAGCTGATGGCAGCAGGGTTTATCAAAGAGGTATTCCATCCCGAATGGCTCGCCAACCCTGTGCTTGTGAGGAAAAAAGGGGGGAAGTGGCGGATGTGTGTAGACTACACTGGTCTCAACAAAGCATGTCCGAAGGTCCCCTACCCTCTACCTCGCATCGATCAAATCGTGGACTCCACTGCGGGGTGCGAAACCCTGTCTTTCCTCGATGCTTACTCAGGGTATCATCAAATCAAGATGAAAGAGACCGACCAGCTCGCGACTTCTTTCATCACGCCCTTCGGCATGTACTGTTATGTCACAATGCCGTTCGGTTTGAGGAACGCGGGTGCAACGTACCAGCGGTGCATGAACCATGTGTTCGGCGAACACATTGGTCGCGCGGTCGAGGCCTACGTCGATGACATCGTAGTCAAGACGAGGAAAGCCTCCGACCTTCTCTCCGACCTCGAACTGACATTCCGGTGTCTCAAGGCGAAGGGCGTCAAGCTCAATCCCGAGAAGTGCGTCTTCGGGGTGCCCCGAGGCATGCTCTTGGGATTCATCGTCTCCGAGCGGGGCATCGAAGCCAACCCGGAGAAGATCGCAGCGATCACAAACATGGGGCCCATCAAAGACTTAAAAGGCGTACAGAGGGTCATGGGATGCCTCGCGGCCTTGAGCCGCTTCATCTCGCGCCTCGGCGAAAGAGGCCTGCCCCTGTACCGCCTCTTAAGGAAGGCCGAGTGCTTCACTTGGACTCCCGAGGCCGAGGAAGCCCTCAGGAACCTGAAAGCGCTCCTCACCGAGGCGCCCATCTTGGTACCCCCAGCTGATGGAGAAACCCTCCTGGTCTACGTCGCCGCAACCACTCAGGTGGTCAGCGCCGCGATCGTAGTCGAAAGGCAGGAAGAGGGGCATGCTTTGCCCGTTCAGAGGCCAGTCTACTTCGTCAGCGAAGTGCTGTCCGAGACCAAGATCCGCTACCCACAAGTCCAGAAGCTGCTATATGCAGTGATCCTGACGAGGCGAAAGCTGCGACATTACTTCGAGTCCCATCCGGTGACTGTGGTGTCATCCTTCCCCCTGGGGGA
This sequence comes from Zea luxurians, assembly GCA_029449295.1. Taxonomy (NCBI): domain Eukaryota; kingdom Viridiplantae; phylum Streptophyta; class Magnoliopsida; order Poales; family Poaceae; genus Zea; species Zea luxurians. The sequence continues at coordinate 8,545,550 of JAOPSE010000083.1, read as the reverse complement.
GATCATCCAGTGCCGAGAAGCCTCGGGACGGATCGCAAAGTGGGCGGTGGAAATCATGGGCGAGGCGATCTCGTTCGCCCCTCGGAAGGCCATCAAGTCCCAGGTACTGGCGGATTTCGTAGCCGAATGGGTCGATACCCAGTTGCCAACGGCTCCGATCCAGCCAGAGCTCTGGACCATGTTTTTCGACGGGTCGCTGATGAAGACGGGAGCTGGCGCGGGCCTGCTTTTCGTCTCGCCCCTCGGAAAACACCTGCGCTATGTGCTCCGCCTCCATTTCCCGGCGTCCAACAATGTGGCTGAGTACGAGGCCCTGATCGACGGACTGCGAATCGCCATCGAGCTAGGGGTCCGACGCCTCGACGCGCGCGGCGACTCGCAGCTCGTCATCGACCAAGTCATGAAAAACTCCCACTGCCGCGACCCGAAGATGGAGGCTTACTGTGAAGAGGTTCGACGCCTGGAAGACAAGTTCTACGGGCTCGAGCTTAACCACATCGCCCGGCGCTACAACGAGACTGCGGACGAGCTGGCGAAGATAGCCTCGGGGCGAACAACGGTTCCCCCGGACGTCTTCGCCCGGGATCTGCACCAACCCTCCGTCAAGATAGGCGACGCGCCCGAGCCCGAGGCACCCTCGGCCTCGTCCGAGGTAACCTCGGCAAAGCCCGAGCCATCCTCGGCTCAACCCGAGGAACCCTCGGAGCCCGAGGGCGAAGCGCTGCACATCGAGGAGGAGCAGAACGGGGTCGCGCCAGATCAAGACTGGAGAACCCCGTACCTGCAATATCTCCGCCGAGGAGAACTGCCCTTCGACCGAGCCGAGGCTCGGCGGGTAGCGCGACGCGCGAAATCGTTCGTCCTGCTGGGCGATGAGAAGGAGCTCTACCACCGCAGCCCCTCGGGCATCCTCCAGCGATGCATCTCCATCGCCGAGGGTCAGGACCTCCTGCAGGAAATACACTCGGGGGCTTGCGGTCATCATGCAGCACCTCGAACCCTCGTTGGGAATGCTTTCCGCCAAGGCTTCTACTGGCCAACGGCGGTGGCTGACGCCACTAGGATTGTCCGCGCCTGCGAAGGGTGCCAATTCTATGCGAAGCAGACCCACCTGCCCGCTCAGGCTCTGCAGACGATACCCATCACCTGGCCCTTCGCTGTGTGGGGTCTGGACCTCGTCGGCCCACTGCAGAAGGCGCCCGGGGGCTACACGCACCTGCTGGTCGCCATCGACAAATTCTCTAAGTGGATCGAGGTCCGACCCCTAAACAGCATCAGGTCCGAGCAGGCGGTGGCGTTCTTCACCAACATCATCCATTGCTTCGGGGTCCCGAACTCCATCATCACCGACAATGGCACCCAGTTCACTGGCAAAAAATTCTTGGATTTTTGCGAGGATCACAACATCCGGGTGGACTGGGCCGCCGTAGCTCACCCCATGTCGAATGGGCAAGTGGAACGTGCCAATGGCATGATTCTACAAGGGCTCAAGCCTCGGATCTACAATGACCTCAACAAATTCGGCAAGCGATGGATGAGGGAACTCCCCTCGGTGGTTTGGAGCCTGAGGACGACTCCAAGCTGAGCCACGGGTTTCACGCCGTTCTTCCTGGTCTACGGGGCCGAGGCAATCCTGCCCACGGACCTGGAATACGGCTCCCCGAGGACGAAGGCTTACAACGAAGAAAGCAACCAAGCCAACCGAGAAGACTCGCTGGACCAGCTGGACGAGGCTCGGGACAGGGCCTTACTACACTCGGCGCGGTATCAGCAGTCCCTGAGACGCTACCACGCCCGAGGGGTCCGACCCCAAGAACTCCAGGTGGGCGATCTGGTGCTTCGGCTGCGGCAAGACGCCCGAGGGAGGCACAAGCTCACGCCCCCCTGGGAGGGGCCATTCATCATCGCCAAAGTCCTGAAGCCCGGAACGTACAAGCTGGCCAACAGTCAAGGCGAGGTCTACGGCAACGCTTGGAACATCCAACAGCTATGTCGCTTCTACCCTTAAGATGTTTCCAAGTTGTTCATATACCCCGTACCCACGCAAAGTTTAGTCAACAAGGAAGGGTCGGCCTCGCCTCGGCAGAGCCCGACCCTCCCTCGGGGGCTAAAAGGGGGTTAACCCCTCTGCGTCAAAATTTTCCTCGAACAAAAAACCTCTTTCACCAGAACATCTTTCGTGCTTTTTGACTACTTCGGAAAGTGGGTCCTGGAAACGACGGGGTACACGTAAGCAGTCAAGGCTGACCGAGCCGAGGGACTCCTACGCCTCCGGGATACGGATACCTCACTCATCACCTTCTGCGATAAGTAACTCGCGCTCGGATAAAGTGACTCCGCGGATCGAATGAGTCTTTACGTACGGAAGCTCTTCTGTTGAAGCAGGTTCTTCGAGCCTTCTCGACCGAGTCGGTGACAGGGCCTCATGGACGGGTAAAAGTACGCGTAAGCGGCGAGGCCGACCGAGCCGAGGGACTCCCACGCCTCCGGGATACGGATACCTCACTCATCACCTCCCGCGAGAAGCAACTCTTGCTCGCACTAACATCCCTGCTACCGACAAAAAGTCCAGATACTCGAAACGAGAGGAAAAGAGACACAGCTTTACAACGCAACAAGGGTGTGTGTTCTGGCCTCAACGGCCGCACAAGGCCCACGCTACAAGACGACTTGACCCTGCAGGCGCGGATCTTGACGATGGAAGAGGGCGACGACACCCTCGGCATCAACAGCACCTTCGGCAAGGCCCGACCTAGCCTCGGGCGGCGACGCGGTCCGAGGGCCTCCGATCCGAAGGACGACGTCGTCACCGCGCTCGAGCAATCTCCGCCAGAGACTTCCCCGAGATCCCGGCCCGAGCGGACGGCTCGGCCGGCCACCTCCGGGGCCTCGGCCGACCACCTTCCGAGGGCGCCAGCTCGGTCCGAGGCCTCGGCTAATCAGCTCCGGCGTCGATCCTGCCAACAGACAACCCGGCTAGGCTCCGGCCAACCAGATTTCATTTCCGAGCCAACAACGCCTCTGCTTGTGCTGATATCGCTACCCCTGGCCTCGGCTCGTCGAAGAGCGGCCAAGGGGTCTCTTTAACTAAGCTAGAGGAGCCTCGGACAACAGGTCTGACCGAGCCGAGGGATTCCTACGCCTCCGGGATACGGATACCTCACTCGTCACCTGGACACGGGGCGACTCATGCTTGGTGAAGCGATTCAGACAATCGACAGGCGAGTCTTAGTGCTCAGAAATGAGGAAAAAAACACGGCTCTATGCCGGAGCTACACACATGTTCAGGCCCCGAAAGCCAAAAATGAACAAAAAACCCGGCACTCGAAGCGCCACTACAAACGGAACTCCGGTTCCCCCCCCCCCGCAGGTACGAACAACCCCACTCGATAGGGGCGGGCCTGCGGGGCAGCGGAAAGACTCTCACCCCCCGAGGACGAGAGCCAGCCATTCAGGCCGGGAGACGGAGACCCAGGGCTACTGACGGAGTTGGCAATCTCATCAGTAGAGAAGCCAGTTCCGTCCGCCGACGCCTCGGGACCCCCCACTTCCGGCATGGCTAGAGGAAGTCTCCGTGATGCTGGAGGATGCCGTTCTCACCCCAGGAACACGGGGAAGAAGAGGGCAACCGACCCACACGGAGACAGCTCCCTGGCTCGCCTCGTCCTCCCTCTTGGCCTGGCGATGAAAATCCTTGAGGCCGAGGGAGGGGCAGAGACCGCAGCCCGGCTCGCTTTCCCCCACCATCAAGCCGGAGGTCGCCCTCTTGGGCGATCGCCGGTGGAGGGGTGCAGCCGGGCTGCATGATGAAAATCCTTGAAGCCAAACGATGGCCGAAAGGTACCAACTCCCACGGAGTTGCGTCCCTCCAGCGATGGAGCGAAAAGACGGCGGTTTCCCCCCATCCGGGGGCTCGGAAGATGGAAAGACACAATGCATAAGGGAGGTGGGAGACATGGTCACCTCACGAAGAGGGTCGCCCTCCTTTTAAAGGCAACTCCCCTTGCTTGCGCCCTCAACCGTCACGGGCTGAGTCTTCTCCAACACGCCTCCAAAGTCCTCCCCTGCGACACGGGGGCTGGGGCCCGCCTGTCATGCAGACCGACTCCAAGCAGAGAAAGCCGAACCGCCACGCACGACGCACGCAACCGCCCAGCGGTTACAAGTAACCCTCCACTTTTGCCCAGACCAACGGGCAAAAGGGGCGAGCGGCCATGCAGGCGGCATGCAACCGCGCCAAGTGGACGAGCCTCTCCGACTCCTAACAGGCCAGCGCGACAGCTCAAGCCCACGCGTCGTTCAACTGGCGCGCCGGGCGCTGCATGCGAACCGCTGCGCCTCTCGCTCCACCACCGCACCTCCTCGATTGCGGAACCGATACCGCGACTCGAGGCCGCCCAGCCTGCGATCCAGCGGCGCCAGCCTGGCGCAGCGGTCAAACGCGGTCAAAAATGGGCCGGCAGTAATGACGGTGGCAGGCGCGCGAGGGCAGCGGTCACGCCATCGGCCAGGCTCACGTCCCATCCGGAGGCAGCAAGAGAACCCCCTCTCACGGCGTGAAGACGACGCGCCCGTGACTCGTACCTCGAACGGCTCGCGCACGCGCGACGGCAGCTTCGCCGACCGCCTACCCCGGCGCATTAACTCCGCGGCGAAATAGGTGACGTTTCTGGCAGGGGCAGCTGGCGACGCTTCGCCTCTGCCAAAACGGCCACGCCGAAAAAGGTACGCCACGAAGTTCAATTTCGAATCCTTTTTCCCTTTTCCTTCTTTCTCTATCTCTTGCAACAGGGAACGAGAAGGGGGATAACCCCAAAAGGATCCTTCCCCGTGAAGGAACTAGGCTCCGAGCCTCCCTACTGATCAGGGGTTCGAAGGCTGGCCCCCCGAAGGGTTCAACAGCCGCCTCAGATCGCGTGGGCCCGACACCCACTACTGGTCAGGGGTTCGAAGGTCGGCCCCCGAAAGGTCCCACGACCGCCTCAGGCTACTCGGGCTCCGTGCCCCCTACTGATCAGGGGTTCGAAGGCTGGCCTGTCGAAGGGTTCACAGTCGCCTCAGACACCGAGCGAGGGATGACCAGGGGTACGTTCGATACATAACCAAGGCTCGGGCTGCGCTCCCGAGGTACCCTAGGACATTTCCGAGACCAGCGGGAACGACTCTGTAACGGAATCCCATCGGAGGGAGGCAACGAGCCCTCGGACCCCGTCGCTAGGGGACCGGGTCCGGCAGATCACCCGCAGGTACTTTTGGGCGTGCCTCCGGGCCCCTAGCCGACCCCCAACGAACGGGGCACGGACGTCCACTCGGATTACCCGATTGCAGCTCACCGGAGACACCATGTTCGGTGCCCATCGAGGGTAACATGGCGCACTCCCCCCTCCTCCTTGCGGAAAGGCGACGTAGGGGCGTATATAAAAAGTCGAGTCTGTCCCTGATCGTCCTCTCGCTCCGTGCGAGGGCTCGGGGGCTGCTCTCGCAAACCCGGCTCCGGCCGAACCGTTGACAGCGTCAACATACCAGCCCGAGAACTTGGGCCCCGACAGCGCACCTGGGTTACGCCCTGCTCGCATGAGGGAACCGCCAGACCAGCCGAAGCATTGCGCAAGGCATTAAGACCTCGAAGGAGTGAAACCACTCCTCCGAGGCCTCGGGGGCTACACCCGGCGGGTGCGCTCGCGCGCACCCACCGGAACAAAGTACCTCCGAGAAAGGCTGGTCCCCTTGCAAAAAAGTGCGATGCAAGCCTCCAAGCGAGTGTTAACACTCTCTTCGAGGCTCGGGGGCTACTGTCGGGGACCATAATTAGGGGTACCCTCAAGACGCCTAATTCTCAGCTGGTAACCCCCATCAGCATAAAGCTGCAAAGGCCTGATGGGTTTGATTAAGTCAGGGATCAGTCCATACGAGTGACTTGACCACGCCACGCCCGAGCCTAGCCTCGGGCGAGGGCAGCCGACCCTAAGATGACTCCGTCTCGCCTGAGGTCTCCTCTTTCACGGCAGACGCATCTCCGGCTCGCCCTAGGCCCCGCCTCCGATAAGGAGAAACCCTGACTAAATCACCGCACCAACCGACCGAGTCACCGGGGCGTTTAACGCAAAAGGTAAGACCAACGGGCGACCAGACTTCGCCAGAGGTGCCATAGGAGACTCCGCCCGACCCAGGGCTCGGACTCGGGCTAAGGCCCCGGAAGACGGCGAACTCCGCTCCGCCCGACCCAGGGCTCGGACTCGGGCTAAGGCCCCGGAAGACGGCGAACTCCGCTCCGCCCGACCCAGGGCTCGGACTCAAGCTAAGGCCTCGGAAGACGGCGAACTCCGCTCCGCCCGACCCAGGGCCCGGACTCAGGCTAAGGCCTCGGAAGACGGCGAACTCCGCTCCGCCCGACCCAGGGCTCGGACTCGGGCTAAGGCCCCGGAAGACGGCGACCTCCGCCTCGCCCGACTCAGGGCTCGGACTCCGCCTCGGCCTCTGCTGAGTAATCTCCGCCTCGCCCGACCCAGGGCTCGGACTCTGTCTCTGTCTTGCAGGACGGACTCGGCCTCGGCCTCGGAGGAGCCTCCACGACGCCCGACCTAGGACACGAGACCGCCACGTCAACAGGAAGCGTCATCATCACCCTGCCCTGAGCCGACTTGGGTCGCAGAGAACAAGACCGGCGTCCCATCTGGCCAGCTATGCCAGATAGGCCATGATGGCGCCCCGCTAGATCATGACGACGGCGGCTCCCAGCTCCCTTACGAAAGCAGGAGAACGTCAGCAAGGACCCAGCCACCTCGACAGCTGTCCCCCCGTCCGGCTCCGTTACTCCTCCAACAGCCACGACGCCACACCAACAGGGTGCCACGATCTCTCCGGCTGCCACCTGGGCATGTACATAGGGCGCTAGCTCTCCCTCGCTAGACACGTAGCACCTTGCTACACCCCCATCTTGTACACCTGGACCCTCTCCTTACGACTATAAAAGGAAGGGCCAGGGCCTTCTTGGAGAAGGTTGGCCTCGCGAGGACGAAAGGCAGAGGCAGGCGCTCTCTCGGGGCCGCTCTCCCCCCTTCACCTCGTGCGGACGCTTGTAATCCCCTACTGCAAGCGCACCCGACCTGGGCGCGGGACGAACACGAAGGCCGTGGGAATTTCTCCGACTCCCTCACGACCCGGCTCCGGCCACCGACTCTCTCCCTCTCTGTTCCCCCCTTCGCGCTCGCTCCACGCGCTCGACCCATCTGGGCTGGGGCACGCGGCACTCTCACTCGTCGGCTCGGGGACCCCCCGGTCTCGGAACGCCGACAGATGTGAAAAGCGCTTTCCTCAACGGGCCAATCAAGGAGGAGGTGTACGTGGAGCAACCCCCTGGCTTCGAGGATGAACGGTAACCCGACCACGTGTGTAAGCTCTCTAAGGCGCTCTATGGACTTAAGCAAGCCCCAAGAGCATGGTATGAATGCCTTAGAGACTTTTTAATTGCTAATGCTTTCAAGGTTGGGAAAGCCGATCCAACTCTTTTCACTAAGACTTGCGATGGTGATCTTTTTGTGTGCCAAATTTATGTCGATGACATAATATTTGGTTCTACTAACCAAAAGTCTTGTGAAGAGTTTAGCAGGGTGATGACGCAGAAATTCGAGATGTCGATGATGGGCGAGTTGAACTACTTCCTTGGGTTCCAAGTGAAGCAACTCAAGGACGGCACCTTCATCTCCCAAACGAAATACACGCAAGATTTGCTAAAGCGGTTTGGGATGAAGGACGCCAAGCCCGCAAAGACGCCGATGGGAACTGACGGACACACCGACCTCAACAAAGGTGGTAAGTCCGTTGATCAAAAAGCATACCGGTCCATGATAGGTTCTTTGCTTTATTTATGTGCTAGTAGACCGGATATTATGCTTAGCGTATGCATGTGTGCTAGATTTCAATCCGATCCTAAGGAGTGTCACTTAGTGGCTGTGAAGCGAATTCTTAGATATTTAGTCGCTACGCCTTGCTTCGGGATCTGGTATCCAAAGGGGTCTAACTTTGACTTGATTGGATATTCAGATTCCGACTATGCTGGATGTAAGGTCGATAGGAAGAGTACATCAGGGACGTGTCAATTCTTAGGAAGGTCCCTGGTGTCGTGGAACTCTAAGAAACAAACCTCCGTTGCCCTATCCACCGCTGAGGCCGAGTACGTTGCCGCAGGACAGTGTTGTGTGCAACTACTCTGGATGAGGCAAACCCTCCGGGACTTTGGCTACAATCTGAGCAAAGTCCCACTCCTATGTGACAATGAGAGTGCTATCCGAATAGCGGAAAATCCTGTTGAGCACAGCCGCACAAAGCACATTGACATCTGGCATCACTTTTTGAGAGACCACCAGCAAAAGGGAGATATCGAAGTGTTTCATGTTAGCACCGAGAACCAGCTAGCCGATATCTTCACAAAGCCTTTAGATGAAAAGACCTTTTGCAGGCTGCGTAGTGAGCTAAATATCCTAGATTCGCGGAACTTGGATTGATTTATAGCATACATGTGTTTATGCCTTTGATCATGTTCCTTATGCATTTTGTTGCTTACTTGTGGTGCTCAAGTTGTACAAACACTCCCTGGACCTCACAAGTCCCTTTTGCAAGTGATGCACATATTTAGGGGGAGCTGTGCTACAACTTGACCCTTTGAGACTAACCGTTTGCTTGAGTTTGCTTGCTTTAGTCTCAAAGGAGTTTTTGAAAGGGAAAAGGTGGACTTGGACCATGAAAGACTTCCACTGCACTCCGATGAGAGGGTAACTAATTCCAAGTTCATCTCACATCCTCTTATTGCCTTTGTGTTCTCATTTGAAGATTTTGGTGAGGCAATGGGGTTAAAGGGCCAAGATTGATCCCGTTTTGGTGCTTGATGCCAAAGGGGGAGAAAATAAAGGCCAAAGCAATAGATGGATCAGCTACCACTTGAGAAATTTTGAAAATGGTAGATTAGAGCTTTTGGTTTGTCAAAAATCTTTTATTGTCTCTTGTGTCAAAATTTGGCCTCTTGTGGGGAGAAGTGTTGATTATGGGAAAAAGGGGGAGTTTTTGAATTCCTTGATCAATTTCCTTTGGAATACCTCTCTTTATGTCTCTACAAGTGAATTTGACTTAGAGATAGGAGTTTGCGTTTGATTTGCAAAAACAAACCAAGTGGTGGCAAAATATGATCCATATATGTCAAAATTGAATCAAAACAATTTTGAGTGTTCATTTGCATTGATATTGCACTTGTCTAGCTGCTTTATGTTGTGTTGGCATAAATCACCAAAAAGAGGGAGATTGAAAGGGAAATGTGCTCTTGGGCCATTTCTAAGTATTTTGGTGATTGAGTGCCAACACATGTGCTTTTGTGCTAATCTATGCAAAGTGGTGGACAAAGTGCAAATTATGTCAAAAGGTATGTTTCTAGACTTAGTACATTGTTTTATGGACTAATGTATTGTGTCTAAGTGCTGGTGAAAGTCGCCTAGAGGGGGGGTGAATAGGGCGAAACTGAAATTCTCAAAAATAATCACCACTATAAGCCGGGTTAGCATTAGAAATATAATAGAGTTCGCGAGAGAGGGTGCAAAACAAATCGCAAGCAAATAATGAAGTGAGACACGCGGATTTGTTTTACCGAGGTTCGGTTCTCTCAAACCTACTCCCCGTTGAGGAGGCCACAAAGGCCGAGTCTCTTTCAACCCTTACCCTCTCTCAAACGGTCCCTCGGACCGAGTGAGCTTTCTCTTCTCAATCACTTGGAACACAAAGTTCCCGCAAGGACCACCACACGATTGGTGTCTCTTGCCTCAATTACAAGTGAGTATTTGATCACAAGAAAGAATCAAGAAAGAAGAAAGCAATCCAAGCGCAAGAGCTTGAAAGAACACAAGCAAATCACTCTCTCTAATCACTAGGGCGTTGTGTGGAATTTGGAGAGGATTTGATCTCTTGGGTGTGTCTAGAATTGAATGCTAGAGCTCTTGTAAGTAGTTGAGAAGTGGAAAACTTGGATGCAATGAATGGTGGGTGGTTGGGGGTATTTATAGCCCCAACCACCAAACTAGCCGTTTGGGGAGGCTGTCTGTTCGATGGCGCACCGGACAGTCCGGTGCACACCGGACATGTCCGGTGCGACAGCCACGTCACCAAAGCCGTTGCAATTTGACCGTTGGAGTTCTGACTTCTGGGCCCGCCTGGATGTTCGGTGCACACCGGACATGAACTGTAGATTGTCCGGTGCGCCTGCTCCGGCGTGCCTGACGACTGCGCGCTTCTGGCGCGCATTAAATGCCTCGCAGGTAGCCGTTGGTGCCGAAATAGCCGTTGCCCCGCTGTTACACCGGACAGTCCGGTGTACACCGGACAGTCCGGTGAATTTTAGCGGAGCATCCGAAGTGAAAAGCCGAGGCTGGCGAGTTCCTGAGGCCGTTCTTCCTTGGAGCACCGGACATGTCCGGTGTACACCGGACAGTCCGGTGAATTATAGCGGAGTGGCCTTCGGAAATTCCCGAGAGTGAAGAGTTCTGTGCGCAGTTCCCTGGTGCACCGGACACTGTCCGGTGCGCCACCGGACTGTCCAGTGCGCCAAACCAGGGAGCCTTTCGGGATGCCATTAGCTTTCTAATTTGAACCCAACTTTGGTCTTTTTAATTGGCTTGTTGTGAGCCTTTTGCACCTGTATAACTTACACACTACAGCAAACTAGTTAGTCCAATATTTGTGTTGGGCAATTCAACCACCAAAATTATTTAGGAACTAGGTGTAAGCCTAATTCCCTTTCAATCTCCCCATTTTTGGTGATTGATGCCAACACAACCAAAGCAAATGTAAAAGTGCATAATTTGAACTAGTTTGCATAATGTAAGTGCAAAGGTTGCTTGGAATTGAGCCAATATAAATACTTACATGATGTGCATGGATTGTTTCTTTGTTTTTTAACATATTGGACCACATTTGCACCACATGTTTTGTTTTGCAAATTCTTTTGTAAATTCTTTTCAAAATCCTTTTGCAAGATAGTCAAAGGTAAATGAATAAGATTTTTGCAAAGCATTTTCAAGTTTTGAAATTTTCTCCCTTTGATCCAAATGCTTTTCCTTTGACTAAACAAAACTCCCCCTAAATGAGATCCTCCTCTTAGTGTTCAAGAGGGTTTTGTTATACCATTTTTGAAATACTACTTCCTCCCCCTTTTGAACATAGTAAGATATTAATTTAAAATTGACCAATTTAAAAATCTCCAAATCTCCAAATTTTTAAAATTAGGTGGTGGTGCGGTCCTTTTGCTTTGGGCTCATATTTTCTCCCCCTTTGGCATGAATCGCCAAAAACGGAATTATTAGAGCCCAACGAAGTACTTTCTCCTCCTTTGGTCATAAAATAAATGAGTGAAGATTATACCAAAGTTGGAGAGATGCTCAAAGTGACGGCGAAGGATGAGTAGTAGAGTGGAGTGGAAGCCTTTGTCTTCGCCGAAGACTCCAATTCCCTTTCAATATACCTATGACTTGGTTTGAAATACACTTGAAAACACATTAGTCATAGCATATATAAAAGAGATATGATCAAAGGTATACTTGTGTGCTATGTGTGCAAATTAGCAAAAGAAATTCCTAGAATCAAGAATATTTAGCTCATGCCTAAGTTTGGTAAAAGATTGTTCATCAAGTGGCTTGGTAAAGATATCGGCTAATTGATCTTTAGTGTTAATGTAAGAAATCTCGATATCCCCCTTTTGTTGGTGATCCCGAAGAAAATGATACCGAATGGCTATGTGTTTAGTGCGGCTATGTTCAACGGGATTATCCGCCATGCGGATTGCACTCTCATTATCACATAGAAGAGGAACTTTGGTTAGTTTGTAACCGTAGTCCCGCAGGGTTTGCCTCATCCAAAGCAATTGCGCGCAACAATGGCCTGCGGCAATGTACTCGGCTTCGGCGGTAGAAAGAGCGACCGAATTTTGCTTCTTTGAAGCCCAAGACACCAAGGATCTTCCCAAGAACTGGCAAGTCCCCGATGTGCTCTTCCTATTAATCTTACACCCTGCCCAATCGGCATCCGAATAACCAATCAAATCAAATGTGGATCCCCGAGGGTACCAAAGCCCAAACTTAGGAGTATAAGCCAAGTATCTCAAGATTCGTTTTACGGCCGTAAGGTGTGATTCCTTAGGGTCGGCTTGGAATCTTGCACACATGCAAACGGAAAGCATAATGTCCGGTCGAGATGCACATAAATAAAGCAATGAACCAATCATCGACCGGTATACCTTTTGATCCACGGACTTACCTCCCGTGTCGAGGTCGAGATGCCCATTTGTTCCCATGGGTGTCTTGATGGGCTTGGCATCCTTCATTCCAAACTTGGTTAGGATGTCTTGAGTATACTTCGTTTGGCTAATGAAGGTGCCCTCTTGGAGTTGCCTGACTTGGAATCCTAGAAAATACTTCAACTCCCCCATCATCGACATCTCGAATTTCTTTGTCATGATCCTACTAAATTTATTTTCAAAGCCAGGAGGTTGCTCAACATAGACCTCCTCCTTGATCGGTCCATTGAGGAAGGCACTCTTCACGTCCATTTGATAAAGCTTGAAGCCATGGTAAGTAGCATAGGCTAATAATATGCGAATTGACTCAAGCCTAGCTACGGGTGCATAGGTTTCACCAAAATCCAAACCTTCGACTTGTGAATACCCCTTGGCCACGAGTCGAGCTTTGTTCCTAGTCACCACACCGTGCTCATCTTGCTTGTTGCGGAAGACCCACTTGGTTCCTACAACATTTTGGTTAGGACGTGGAACTAAGTACCATACCTCGTTCCTTGTGAAATTGTTGAGCTCCTCTTGCATCGCCATCACCCAATCCGAATCTTGTAGTGCTTCCTCTACTCTGTGTGGCTCAATAGAGGAAACAAAAGAGTAATGCTCACAAAAATGTGCAACACGAGATCGAGTGGTTACCCCCTTATGAATGTCGCCGAGGATGGTGTCGACGGGGTGATCTCGTTGTATTGCTTGGTGGACTCTTGGGTGTGGTGGCCTTGGTTGTTCATCCTCCTTGTCTTCATCATTTGCGTCTCCCCCTTGATCATTGTCGTCGTCTTGAGGTGGCTCATCACTGTGTTCTTCATCTTTATCAACTTGAGCCTCGTCATCATTTTGGGTTGGTGGAGATGCTTGCGTGGAGGCGGATGGTTGATTTTGTGCATGTGGAGGCTCTTCGGATTCCTTAGGACACACATCCCCAATGGACATGTTCCTTAGCGCGATGCATGGAGCCTGTTCTTCACCTATCTCATCAAGATCAACTTGCTCTACTTGAGAGCCGTTAGTCTCATCAAACACAACGTCACAAGAAACTTCAACGAGTCCTGAGGACTTGTTAAAGACTCTATATGCCCTTGTGTTTGAGTCATATCCTAGTAAAAAGCCTTCTACAGTTTTAGGAGCAAATTTAGATTTTCTACCTCTTTTGACAAGAATAAAACATTTGCTACCAAAAACTCTAAAATATGAAATATTTGGCTTTTTACCGGTTAGGAGTTCATAGGATGTCTTCTTGAGGATTCGGTGCAGATATAACCGGTTGATGGCGTAGCAGGCGGTGTTGACCGCCTCGGCCCAAAATCGATCCGGTGTCTTGTACTCATCAAGCATGGTTCTTGCCATGTCCAATAGAGTTCGATTCTTCCTCTCTACTACACCATTTTGTTGTGGAGTGTAGGGAGAGGAGAACTCATGCTTGATGCCCTCCTCCTCAAGGAAGCCTTCTATTTGTGAGTTCTTGAACTCCGTCCCGTTGTCGCTTCTAATTTTCTTGATCCTTAAGCCGAACTCATTTTGAGCCCGTCTCAAGAATCCCTTTAAGGTCTCTTGGGTATGAGATTTTTCCTGCAAAAAGAACACCCAAGTGAAGCGAGAATAATCATCCACAATAACTAGACAGTACTTACTCCCGCCGATGCTTATGTAAGCAATCGGGCCGAATAAATCCATGTGTAGGAGCTCCAGTGGCCTGTCACTAGTCATGATGTTCTTGTGTGGATGATGAGTGCCAACTTGCTTCCCGGCTTGGCATGCGCTACAAATCCTGTCTTTCTCAAAATGAACATTGGTTAGTCCTAAAATGTGTTCCCCCTTTAGAAGCTTATGAAGATTCTTCATTCCAACATGGGCTAGTCGGCGGTGCCAGAGCCAACCCAAGTTAGTCTTAGCAACCAAGCAAGTGTCGAGTTCAGCTCTATCAAAATCTACCAAGTATAGCTGACCCTCTAACACTCCCTTAAATGCTATTGAATCATCACTTCTTCTAAAGACAGTAACACCTATATCAGTAAATAGACAGTTGTAGCCCATTTGACATAATTGGGATACGGAAAGCAAATTGTAATCTAAAGAATCTACAAGAAAAACATTGGAAATAGTATGGTCAGGTGATATAGCAATTTTACCCAATCCTTTGACCAAACCTTGATTTCCATCCCCGAATGTGATAGCTCGTTGGGGATCTTGGTTTTTCTCATATGAGGAGAACATTTTCTTCTCCCCTGTCATATGGTTTGTGCACCCGCTGTCGAGTATCCAACTTGAGCCCCCGGATGCATAAACCTGCAAAATAATTTTAGTTCTTGACTTTAGGTACCCAAACGGTTTTGGGTCCTTTGGCATTAGAAACAAGAACTTTGGGTACCCAAACACAAGTCTTGGAGCCCTTGTGTTTGCCCCCAACAAACTTGGCAACTACCTTGCCGGATTTGTTAGTAAGCACATATGATGCATCAAAAGTTTTGAATGAAATAGCATGATCATTTGATGCATTAGGAGTTTTCTTTCTAGGCAACTTGGCACGGGTTGGTTGCCTAGAGCTAGATGTCTCACCCTTATACATAAAAGCATGGTTAGGCCCAGAGTGAGACTTCCTAGAATGAGTTCTCCTAATTTTGCTCTCAGGATAGCCGGCAGGGTACAAAATGTATCGAGGCCTGGCTGATTCAACCCGGGTAATCAACAGAAGAATTCTTGCTACGGACTTAGTGAGCCGGCTCGAGATGATACTCAGGGGTAAGGTGTCGAACATCGGCGCTCCTGTCGCATATTCGGCCTGGAATTTGCCTCCTTCAAAGGCCTTTACCAGTTTTGTGTCAAATCCTCCTGCTGGTGATAGCGGTTTGGGCCTTAGAGTGCGACCCTCTCCCGAAGAAGTTAGTGCTTTGGTTGCCTCACTTGAGGAAATTCCTGACGACGAGAGGCAGGTTCATTTTGAGGTGCCTTTGAATCCGAGTGATGCAGAGATAAGTGCCATGTTGGATATGTTAGCTGAAGATTCTTCTGATGCAGTCCCTGCTGAAACACTAGTGGTATCGCCCATCCCAGAGGCTAGCAAAGCTTTGGATATTCAGAAGTCTGACAGTGTTCGCCCAAAGCGTTCTCGCCGAGCCAATCAGCCTGCTTCTCCTGCTGAGGGGAAGAAACAAAAGAAAAGACGTCTTCGTCGAGTGTCTAGCTTAGATCAGGATGCTGGCCCTTCTGTTCCTGCTGTTGAGGAAATGCCGGTGCCTGCACTTGCTGAAGCTGACCCCAATGGGTGTGACCCGACCGCTCTGGAACCCAATGGGTGTGATCTGGATGATGTTGACCCCAATGGGTGTGATCTGGCCAAAGCTGATCCCAATGGGTGTACTGTCCGCGTTGTTGATGAAGATGAGGAAGAGGAGGATGAAATCTCTCTGACTCGGAAGAACAGCCGGCGCTATATTGCCAGTGGTGAAAGTAGTGGTGTTCCTTCTCCAGCCCTGTCTACTCTTGTTGGTCTGCAAGAACTGTCTCTGGCCAACTTTGATCAGACTCTTGAAGATATGGTCCCAGAAGATCTGTTGTCAGAGCCGGCAGATGGTGGCATGATGGATGCTTGTGCTAATATGCCTGATGCTGGGTTGGGGTTATCTCGAGCAGCGTCCCGTACCTCATCGACCTTAGAGCACAGTCTTAAGGGTCGAGAGACTGATCTAGATTGTACCGCTCCCATGGAAGTGGTTGAAGGTCCTTCCGCCTTAAAGGTGGCTGTTATGGAAGGCTTGGCCCTTAAGGATGGTGCTAGCGCTTACCCAGCCCCCGAGGGTGTTACCGGAGATGATCCGGCTCGGATGGGTAGCGCGAGCTATGACCCAGCCCCCGAGGGTGTCCGGGTTGGTTCTCCTTCTCACACTTCCATGGATGTTCATGTAGGATCTTCTCCTCCGCACTCTGATTGTATGACAGCAGCACGAGTTTCATGTCAGGAGGTCGCTTTAGAGGCCAGCATACCTGATGACAGAGTTCTGACTTCTGCTGATGACACTGACTTGGTTCCCAATGATGCATTGCGGGTTGTTTCAGTTGGTGACCCTCCAACGAGCCATCAGTTGATTTCCATGACTTGGGAGTTCCCTCGTTCTTCTCCAACCTCCAAGTAATTTGGTTTCTTTTGGTCTGACTTTTATTTCAGGTAGAATGTTGTTATTATACTCATCTGTTCTTAATGTCAGGCATTAGTGGACGGGATGGCTGGCTAGCTAAAATTGTGGGGTGCCTCTATCCCGGAAGGAGCTTTGTCTCTGATGCATTGGAATCAGGTGCTACTTCAGCGACGTGTATCTGATTTGGAGATGGCAAATGCTGGTTAGTGCCCTTCATTTCTTCTTTGGCTATCTAACTATTCTGCTTTATGGCTGGACATCCTTGCTTGACTATTTCCTGACAAATATGGCCCGGCGATATTCTGATCTCGAGGAAAAGTATTCCCAAGGTCAGGCTGAACTGGCCCGTCAATATTCGGATCTGGAAGAAAAGTATTCTCTTAGTCAGGCTGAACTGGCCCGGGTTTCTGCTTCTCTGAATGATGCTAACACGCTGAACTCCACTCTCCATGCTCAGCTTGATTCTAAAAAGGTGGCCACAGATTTGAACTTTCACTTGCCCTCATCTGTCATGTTTTTAGTGCTTGCTTGACGTTGGAGAAATTGGCCCTTGTCTGTAGGAGGAAAAGCGTGCTCTTGCCACTTCTCGCGACAACCTAGACAAGTTATATCGCGACGCCAGCAACTCGTTGACCGTCTTGGAGAGGAGCCATCGTTTCACCAAGAAAGACTTGGATAACCATCGTTACAAGTTGCAAGAGTCCCTGGATGATATGATTCGCCTCAGGCAATTGGTGTCGAGCAAGGATATTGTCATCAAGGATCTGCGTGCTTCCAAGAAGTCGGTCGCCCAGGAGCTAGAGGCTGCTTTGTTGGCTGTCAAGGCTACTGAAGACGCTTCTGCTACTCTGAGGGCTCAGCGCGATAGAGCTATGGACAAAGCCATCCGTGCAGGGCAGATCCTGATGAGAAGACCCGACGTGGTTGTTCCTGGTGACATAGTTGCAGACGTGAATGCAGCTCCTGATTCCTCGAGTCGTCCCTCTTCGTCGGTCGCCCCTAAGAATATTTCCAACTAGAAAACGCTGAATGCCTTGAGTATATGGTTAGTGTGCTCGGATGTTTCATTAGAAAACACTTTTCGGTACTGAATGTTGTTATTGTTTTCCCGTTGTTAGAATTCAACGGTATCTATAGTTGTAAAAGTAAGTGCATTATGATGGTTTTGAAATTTTTTCATGGGGCATAGAGATCGCCCTGGGATGAATGATCGCGAACGAGCCGAATGTGCTGCGCCGATTTAAGTCGTTGCCAACTTAAATCGATCGCTCCGTTATTTGGGGTATAGTGATCACCCTGAGTCAAGTAGACGTGAGCATGTCGCATCGCCTTAAGTCATTGCCGACTTAAGTCGATTGCTCCGTTAGTAGGGTATAGTGGTCACCCCGAGTTAAGTAAGCGTGAGCATGTCGCACCATCTTAAGTCATCGCCGATTTAAGCCAATTGCTCTGTAGGCATGGTATAGTGGTCACCCCGAGTTAAGTAAGCGTGAGCATGTCGCACCGTCTTAAGTCATCGCCGACTTAAGTCGATTGCTCCGTTAGCAGGGTATAGTGGCCACCCAGAGTTAAGTAAGCGTGAGCATGTCGCACCATCTTAAGTCATCGCTGACTTAAGCCGATTGCTCCGTTAGCAGGGTATAGTGGCCACCCCGAGTTAAGTAAGAATGTAGGTTGATAGTGAACAACTTGAGTGCTCTTGAAGTCTTTTTATTGATGATATATTTCCCAGTTTATAGAATACATTGCCGTCCCGATAGCTTTTGGGATATAGCTAGGGGTAAAACTTCCTGAGATGTTCTATGTTCCATGAGTTCCCAACTTCTGTGCCATCCATCTGTGTGAGACGATATGATCCAGGCCGAGTAACTTCTGCTACCATGAATGGTCCTTCCCATAGAGGCGACAGCTTGTGCCATCCCTCCCCTGTTAGAATTCGGCAGAGGACGAGATCTCCCACTGCGAAGGATCGATGCCGTATGGCCTTATCGTGATAGCGCCTCAGAGTCTGCTGATACCGTGCTGATTGAATCACTGTGTTCAGTTGCTCTTCCTCGAGTACGTCAACATCCTCCAGTCTAGTGGCTTCAGCTTCTACTATGTTTTCAAAAATCAACCTTGGTGCCCCAAACTTGAGATCAGCAGGTAGCATCGCCTCCGAACCGTAGACCATGAAGAAAGGAGTGTTTCCATGCAGGGCTCGACTAGGTTGAGTTCTCAGGCTCCAAACGACGTATGGCAGCTCTCTGATCCACTTTCCTGCGAACTTTTCATTCTTGTCGAAGACTTTCTTTCTGAGCGCCTTCAATATCATCCCGTTGGCTCTTTCTACCTGCCCGTTGGCTCTTGGGTGCGCCACCGAGGCATATTTGATCTGAATGCTCTTTTGCTCGCAGAAATCGAAGAACTCTGAGCTTGTGAAGTTGGATCCTAGGTCTGTTATGATGTTATTTGGTATTCCAAACCTGAATATTATATCTTGTATGAATTCCACTGCCTTAGCTGAAGTTATAGAATCAATGGGTTTGAATTCTATCCACTTAGTGAATTTGTCGATAGCAACCAGTACATGAGTGTATCCTCCTTGAGCTTTTTTGAAAGGTCCAATCATATCCAATCCCCAGCATGCGAACGACCAAGTTACGGGTATGGTTTGTAGTTGCTGTGCCAGTAGATGCTGCTGTTTTGACAAGTACTGGCAGGCTTCGCACCTCTGAACTAACTCGGCCGCATCACTCTTTGCTATTGGCCAGTAGAAACCTGATCTGAAAACCTTCCCAACTAGGGTCCTGGAGGCTGCATGTACCCCACATTGCCTAGCATGAACCGCTTCTAGCAGTTGCTTTCCGGTGGCCGAGAGAATGCATTTCATGAAAACTCCTGATGCGCCCCTTCTGTATAGCATTTCTCCGATGAGAGTATAATGAGCTGTCTGTCTTGCAATCCGTTTTGTTGTATTTTTGTCGTCTGGTTCCTCCTCATTTCTTATGTACTTGATGATCGGTTCCCTCCAGTCATCAGAATCTGACTCTGGTTGGCTCAGAGCGTTGCATTCTTCCACCTGATCCATTGAAATGCTCGGGCGCGATATTTCTTGGACAAAAACTCCAGGCGGGACTTGAGTCCGACTAGATCCTAGTTTAGACAATGCATCAGCTGCTGCGTTGCGGTCTCTTTCCACACGATGAAATTCCAAACCTTCAAATTTGTCTTCTAGTTTTCGGACAGCAGTGCAGTATTTTCCCATGGAGTCATTCGAGCAGTCCCATTCTTTGTTTATCTGACTTATGACCACTAGAGAATCTCCATACACCATTAGTCTCTTGATGCCCAGTGATATGGCAATGTTCAGTCCATGAATCAGAGCTTCGTATTCGGCTGCATTGTTAGATGCCGGGAATAACAATTGAAGAGCATACTTGAGTTGTTCACCTCCAGGTGCAATAAAGAGGATCCCTGCACCTGCTCCCTGCAGCTTCAATGAGCCGTCAAAATACATTCGCCACACTTCTATGGTTTCCGGGTTATCCGGTACTTGCTGCTCAGTCCACTCTGATACGAAGTCAACCAGTGCTTGAGTTTTGATAGCGGTGCGAGGTCGAAACTCGATGTCATGAGATCCCAACTCACAGGCCCACTTGGCTATTCTTCCGATGGCTTCTTTGTTGTGGAGAATATCCCCTATTGGAAATCCAGTGACTACTATGACTTTGTGGTCGTCGAAGTAGTGACGGAGCTTGCGTGCAGTTAGAAGTACTGCATATAATAGCTTTTGAACCTGAGGAAATTTCTTCTTTGAAGAGCCCAGAACTTCACTAATGAAATAGACAGGGTGTTGTGCTGGGTATGCATGTCCTTCTTCCGCTCGCTCGACTACCAACGCGGTGCTCACCACGTGAGTCGTGCAAGAGATGTATAATAGCAGATCTTCAGCTGGTTGAGTCGGCGTGGCTCGGTGTGGCGGTTTTAGCACTGTGGTGTTGTCAAGAATTTTTTCAGCGCATCTAGAGCTTCATGTGCTTCTAAAGTCCACTGAAATTTGTCCACCTTCTTGAGTAACTTATAGAATGGTAAGCCTTTTTCTCCCAGCCTTGATATGAACCTGCTTAGGGCTGCTATACACCCGGTGAGTCTTTGAACTTTCTTCTGTGATCGTGGTGCTTCCATCCTCATGATAGCTTCGATCTTTTCTGGATTGGCTTCAATTCCTCGGTGGTTGACAATAAACCCAAGCAACTTTCCTGCTGGCACTCCGAAAACGCACTTTTCAGGATTAAGCTTCCATCTGTATCGTCGTAAACTGTTGAAGACCAGCTGTAAATCTTCGATGAAATTTTCTGAATCCTCTGTATTGATCACCACGTCATCCACATAAGCTTCTACACGCTTGCCCCAGTGATCGGCTAAGCATGTTTGAATAGCCCTCTGATAAGTTGCTCCAGCGTTTTTGAGGCCGAACGGCATGGAGGTATAGCAGAAGGCTCCAAACGGGGTGATAAATGTTGTTTTTTCCTTGTCTTTCTTTGCCAAGCTAATCTGATGATACCCAGAGTAGCAATCCAAGAAAGACAGCATAGAGCACCCGACGGTCGAGTCCACCGCCTGGTCGATTCTAGGAAGTCCAAAGGGATCCTTCGGACAGTGTTTGTTGAGATCCGTATAGTCAACGCACATGCGCCAATCCACTTTATTCTTTTTGAGTACAAGAATAGGGTTGGCTAACCACTCAGGGTGTAACACCTCTCTAATGAATCCGGCCGTGACCAAGCGAGCCAGCTCAGCACGGATGACTTCTCTCTTGTCGGGCGTAAAGCGATGTAATTTTTGTCGTATTGGCCTCGCCTGGGGGTAGACCTTCAATTTGTGCTCGGCCAGCTCTCTTGGGACTCCCGCCATATCCGCAGGTTGCCATGCAAATATGTCTCGGCTATCTCGCAGAAACTGGACGAGCGTGCCTTCCTATTTGTCATCCAGGCTGGAGCAGATGATGGCGGTTTTGCATTCGTCAGCGAACCTGAGGTTGATCCTTTTGGTTTCTTCAGTCGGCCGCATAGAGGTCACGGCTTGAGCTTCGTTCGCGGGTACCGCGAGGTCTTCTTCAGGCTTTGAGTTCGCCTGAGCAGAAGAAATCGCCGATGGTTTGGTGGTGAGAGCCGCCTGAATGGCCACCCGGAAACATTCTACGGCGCCTAGGAAGTCAGCGCGCACAGTTATGATCCCTTGTGGTCCTGGCATCTTCAATATCATGTATGTATAATGTGGAATAGCCATGAACTTCACCAATCCGGGCCTCCCGATGATGGCATTGTATCCGCAGTCGAAGTTTGCCACCTCGAACCTCAGGAACTCGGTTCTGTAGTTTTCTGGAGTTCCGAAGGTGACCGACATGTAGATGTGGCCCAGCGGGTACTCTCCTTCAGTCGGCACGATGCCGAAGAAGGGTGTGTCCGACTTGTGGAGCTCTTTGAGGGGAACTCCCAAGCCTTGGAGCGTCCAGGGGAAGGTGACGTTGATGCTGCTTCCCCCGTCTACTAGTACCTTCTTTACCCTGCTCTCTCGGATCACCGGATCGACGAGGAGCGGGTATTTGCCTGGGTGATCGAAGTTGAGCCATTGATCTGCCCGAGTGAAGGTGATCGGGTGCTCAGACCATCAGTACAGGGCGGGAGGACCGGTGGCCGCCACCAGTATCTGACGATCGTTGAGCTTTTGTTGTCTCTTGCTTTCTTGTGACCCGTGTCCACCGAAGATGACGTTGACTTCTCTGTCGACGCGCGGGAAGGCTCCTCCTCTTCCCTCCTCCTGTTGCTGGGGTTGTTGCGGTTCTCCTGGTCCTCCTCGCGGTGGGGGAGGAGGTAGAGGTTGGAAGGGTCGGCCGTGCCCAACGGAGTGCTTGAAATCCCTGCAATTCCGGAGGGTGTGGCGCATGTCCTTGTGGTACGGGCACTGGGCATCGAGGATGTCGTCCAGCGTGTGTTCACCTCCGCGAGGTCCTCCTCGGGCGCGAGAGGCGAGCGGTCCGGCGGCGTGGACCTCTTCACGAGGCCTCTTCTCCCAGCGCTTGTCGGGTTGCTGGTTCGTGCCGCGTCGCGGTGCCGCTGGCGCAGGCTTCACTCCTTCGATGAGGTCCTGAGCTCGTTCGTCGGCGGTGATGTAGAGGTCGGCCTCCCGGAACAGCTGCTCGGAGGTAGTCGGCGCCTTCTGTAGTATGGTTCGGACAAAGGCCGAGTCATTGGATCCCCTGTAGAAATCCTCGATCACTGCTGTCTCCACGACCTCAGGGATACGATTTCTCATGGTCTGGAACCTTTTGAGGTATGACCGAAGAGTTTCATCCCCCCGGCGCTTGATGTATTTGAGGTCCCATGGCTGTGCCGGTTTGTCGGAGAGAGACTGAAAGTTGGCGGTGAAGCGTCGACTGAAGTCGCTCCAGTCATCGATGTAGTGTTGGGGTAGGTGCCGCAGCCATTGCAGCGCGTCTTGTCTGAGGACGATAGGCAAGTATGCGGTCATTACGTCCTCAGTCGCCCCAGCAGCTCGGGCAGCGGTGGTGTAGATGGCTAGCCAGCCTCCCGGATCTTGCTTAGGTTCATATTTGTCGACGTTGGATACCTTGAAGTTAGGGGCCATTGAATGGCCCTGAGGCTAGGTGTAAGTGCTGATACTCCACATGTGTCCTCCTATCGTCGATGATGTTGTTTGTCCTGGGGAGGGGAGCAATTGTCGTGGTGCCTCGACCGTCCCTGGGTGGTGCCACCAGTTGAAGCCGTGGCCGACTCAGTCCTGGTAGCCTGACACCATGCTGGGATGCTGTGATCCCGGTTGTACTCTTCCTGGCGATGGATTTCGTTCTCGTGTCGTCGTTCGCGCGAGGCGTTGATGGAGCTCCACGCGTCCCGCCGACTATTGATTGTGTGTCGTAGATCGTTCGATGGGTGAGCGAGGGGTAGAAGATGATTGGCTGCTTGAGTGAACAACCACCGGTAGCCCTCGGCGTCGTGAGTCCGGGGGAGGCCATCAGCTATCCGAGCCAATACTCCACCGACTTCACTCGGTGTGTTCATAGCTCGGGCGAAATCGGGGTTCAGGTTGCGTCCGAAGAGTGGATTTTCCCGGCGTTGCCTTGTTTCCTACTCGGCTTGTTCTTGAGCCCATCGACGATCGCGTCGTCGGGAATTCCTTCTTTCCTTGAAGACACGTTCTTCTGGAGTTTCTCCCATCTTCGAGACCTCGTCTCGCGATACGAGTTGCGCCGGGTCCCGTTCTCCAGCCTCGTGATGTCACCGGATATTTCGGCGTCGGTTCCTTCGTCGGCGGGATTCCTTTGAGGATAGTTGTCATGGCGATCTTCTTTTTGCCCTCCTTTGAGGACGAAGGCACAGAGAGACCAGATTGATGATCCTTTGTCTCATTTGCTTCCTTTTTCCTTGTAATCCGTGTCCATTCTTTTATTGGAGAGGTGGACAGCGGAGTCCTCCGGGCTGACGGACCCTCAGCTCCTAGTTTGTTGGAGATGATCTTTTCTCGGAGCACCGGAGGTTGCACTTTTCCCTGCTTTGCTCCAATTTTCTCAGAGATCTTTGGGGGAGACTTTCTCTTCGGCGTATCCACGATGCGATGTAGAGTTCCCTCCTCATCTGCTACAAATGAGATAGTTCCGTAGCAGAACATGGATCCGGGGCGGAGGATGATCTTGTGCTGGAAGGTGATGGCCATTGAGCTAGCTTGGATCGATGACACACCCCCTACCTGGCGCGCCAGTTGTCGGTGTTTCGGGTCCGACCGCGCACCCGGGGTTGCCCCTCGAGGTGCTTTTTGGAGTAGGACGGTGTTATCGACTGTAGCTCGATGGTTCGTGCTAAATGCACGAGAGATAGTGGACAGTTGTGTACAGGTTCGGGCCGCTTTGAGATGCGTAATACCCTACGTCCTGGTGTGAGTTCTCTATGCAGCGGGTTACAAGGAGGTTCTCTAGTGTTGGAAACGTAGAGAGCCGGTGTTGGTAGATAAGTAATGGGTCCTCGCTCTGAAGGGGTGCCCCCTAGGCCTTATATACTCGACTGTGGGGCGTTACATGCAGATATGATTACAACGCATGCCTAAGAAATAGTGAACCAACTGAGTTTATCATCCTATAATTCAGCCGACCCATCCTCGCTTGGTTCCGTCATACGGGGCTCCTGCGCGGGAAGGTCGGGTCACTATTGTGGTTATCGCTCAAATTTGTTGGGCCGTTCTGGGCTTGCGCCAATCTGGCCTTGCATCAATCCGCTTCACTGGTCGTTCCTCCCCAGGCCCACGAGGGGATGACCTTATGAATCATGGGGCCCTTGGGCCTTTCATGAGGTCTTTTATCCTTCTGGTGGACCCGGGGGATATCTATCCACCACACGGGCGTCTTGAATTCTCCAAGCATCGTCCTCACCATGTCGATAAGTGTCCTGTTCTTCCTCTCTACCACACCGTTTTGCTGTGGTGTGTAGGGAGCGGAGAACTCGTGCTTGATTCCTTCCTCCTCAAGGTATTCCTCCACTTGTAGGTTCTTGAACTCGGACCCTGAAAGGGAAATGTGCCCTTGGGCCATTTCTAAGTATTTTGGTGATTGAGTGCCAACACAAGTGCTCTTGTGTTAATCTATGCAAAGTGGTGGACAAAGTGCAAATCAAGTCTAAAGGTATGTTTCTATACTTAGTACATTGTTTTTGAGAACTAATGTATTGTGTCTAAGTGCTGGAAACAGGAAAAACCAAATTGAAAAAGAGGTGACTTTGTTCAGCCAAAGTTTGCTCAGTCTGGGTGCACCGGACTGTCCGGTGGTGCACCGGACAGTGTCTGGTGCGCCAGGCTGGCTCTGACGAACAGGCTGCTCTCGGGACTTCGATGGCGGTGTACGACTATAATTCACCGGACTATCCGGTGGTGCACCGGACTGTCCGGTGAGCCGTTCACAGACGAACTCGTCGCTCTCGGGAGATGATTAACGGCGTACGGCTAAAATTCACCGGACTGTCCGGTGGTGCACCGGACTGTCCGGTGAGTCAACTGTCAGCCGGGGCAACGGTCGGCCGAGGATTCTGCGCGTGACGCGTGGCTGAGCCAACGGTCACATTGGAGCACCGGACTGTCCGGTGTGCTCCGGACAGTGTCCGGTGCGCCAACGGCTCTGAATCTTCAATGGTCGGCTGCGCCACAGAAGGAAAGAAATCCGCATCGGACAGTGTCCGGTGGTGCATCGGACTGTCCGGTGTGCCAGTCGACAGAAGGCAAGAATTGCCTTCCTACAATGCTCTCAACGGCTCCTAGCTGCCTTGGGGCTATAAAAGGGACCCCTTGGCGCATGGAGAAGATATCCAAGCATTCTTTGAGCATAGTTGATCAATCACACTTCGTTCTTGCGCACTTGTTCGACATTCTTAGTGATTTGAGCTCATTTCTAGTGAGAAACTCGTGATAGTCTCTTGAGCTCAAGTCTGGGTCTTGTGTGTGCGTATTTGTTGTGATCTTTGTGTCTTGTGTGAGTTGCTCATCCCTCCCTTACTCCGTGCTTCTTTGTGAACTTCAAGTGTAAGGGCGAGAGACTCCAAGTTGTGGAGATTCCTCGCGAACGGGATATAGAAAAGCAAAGCAAAACACCGTGGTATTCAAGTGGGTCTTTGGACCGCTTGAGAGGGGTTGATTGCAACCCTCGTCCGTTGGGACGCCACAACGTGGAGTAGGCAAGTTTTGTACTTGGCCGAACCATGGGATATACCACTGTGTCTATCTGTGTTGATTCTCTTGTGGTTATCGTGTCTTGCAAGAACTCCTCTCTAGCAACTTGGCATAATTGTGCTAACTCCTAATCAAGTTTTTGTGGCATTAAGATTTAAGTTTTACAGGATCACCTATTCACCCCCCCTCTAGGTGCTCTCAATTGGTATCAGAGCCGTTCTCTTCACGTGAAGGACTAATCGCCTGAAGAGATGGATCCTAAGGGCAAGGGGATGGTGGTCAATGATAAGGAGAAGGAGTCCTTCGTCAACGATCCAAAGGATGACAGGCCTACTGACTCAGGGTCGGGCCACAAAAGAAAAGACGGGAGGAAGAAGAAGACAAGGCGCATCATGGAGATCGTCTACTACGACGACAGCGACGAGTCCTCTTCATCCCAAAAGGACAACGATGACAACGACTACGAGAAAAGGAAAACGGTCAATTCGAACTTTTCTTTTGACTACTCTCGTATTCCGCAAAGTACAAATGCTCATTTACTCTCCATTCCACTTGGCAAACCTCCTCACTTTGATGGAGAGGACTACGGATTTTGGAGCCACAAAATGCATAGTCACTTGTTCTCTCTCCATCCGAGCATATGGGAGATAATGGAGAGTGGAATGAAATTTGATAGCTTGGATAGTCCTATGTTTATCAATGAATAGATTCATAAAAATGCACAAGCTACTACTGTGTTGTTAGCCTCTTTGTGCAGGGACGAGTATCATAAGGTGAGCGGCTTGGACAATGCCAAGCAGATCTAGGACACCCTCAGGATCTCACACGAGGGGAACGACGTCACCTTTCTAACCAAAATGGAGTTGGTGGAGGGCGAGCTTGGAAGATTCGCAATGATAAGGGGAGAGGAGCCAACCCAAACATACAACCGGCTCAAGACCCTCATCAACAAGATAAGGAGCTACAGAAGCACGCGATGGACGGACCACGACGTCGTTCGTCTAATGCTAAGGTCCTTTACTGTACTTGATCCACATCTAGTGAACAATATTCGTGAAAATCCTAGGTACACCAAGATGTCGCCCGAAGAAGTCCTTGGGAAGTTCGTAAGCGGGCGAATGATGATCAAGGAGGCGAGATACGTCGATGACACGTTGAACGGTCCAATCCACGAGCCTCAACCCATTCTCAAGGCAACAAGGAGCAAGGAGACGCTACCTAGCAAGGTGGCGCAGGTTGAGGCGGCTGGGCTCAATGATGAAGAGATGGCCCTCATCATCAAGCGCTTCAAGACGGCGCTAAAGGGTCGCAAGGGGCAGCAAAGCAAGACCAAGACAAAGGGGAAGCGCTCATGCTTCAAATGTGGTAAGGTTGGTCATTTTATTGCTAACTGTCCCGATAATGATAGTGACCAGGAACAAGGGAACAAGAGGGAAAAGTAGAAAGCTTACAAGAAGGCTAAGGGCGAGGCACACCTTGGCAAGGAGTGGGACTCGGATTATTCGTTGTCTGACTCCAACAACGAAGGACTCGCCGCCACCGCCTTCAACAAATCGGCCCTCTTCCCCAACGAGCGTCACACATGCCTCATGGCAAAGGAGAAGAAGGTATGTACCCGAGACAATACTACTTATGCTTCTTCAAGTGAGGATGAGTCTAGTGATGATGAAATAGATTATTCCTGTTTATTCAAGGGTCTAGATAGAAACAAGGTTGATAAGATTAACAAATTAATCGATGCCTTAAATGATAAGAATAGATTATTAGAGAAGCAAGAGGATCTTTTATATGAAGAACATGATAAGTTTGTAGAGGCTCAAAAATCTCTTGCTTTAGAAATCAAAAAGAATGAAATGCTTTCTTGTGAACTATCTACTTGTCATGAGACAATTTCTAGTTTAAAAGATGTTAACAATGATTTAAATGCTAAACTAGAAGTAGCAAATAGATCTGACTCTTGTGTAGAACATGTTGTGATTTGCACTAGGTGTAAAGATTTTAATGTTGATGCTTGTAGTGAACACCTAGTGTCTATTGCAAAGTTAAATGATGAACTAGCTAGTCTTAATGCCCAACTTAAGACTAGCAAGAGTGAATTTGATAAGTTAAAATTTGCAAGGGATGCCTACACGATTGGTAGACACCCCTCAATTAAGGATGGACTTGGCTTCAAGAGGGAAGCCAAGAACTTGACATGTCATAAGGCTCCCATCTCCATCAAGGAGAAAGGGAAGGCCCCTATGGCAAATACTATTCAAAAGAACCATGCTTTCTTATACCATGATAGGAAATATTCTAGGAATGTCCATCATGATAGAAATTGCAATAATGTTGTTTCACATGCTTATGATTCATATGCTATGACTGCTTCTAGTTCCCATGTTGTGCATGAAAGAAATATTGCTAGGAAAAATGCTATGTCTGGAAAAAATGTTGTTCATGCTCCTAGGAAAGTAATGAATGAACCTTCTACAATTTATTTTGCTTGCAATACTTCCTTTGCTATTTGTAGAAAGGGTAAGAAGGTTATTGCTAGGAAGTTAGGGGCCAAATGTAAGGGAGACAAAACTTGCATTTGGGTCCCTAAGACTATTGTGACTAACCTTGTAGGACCCAACAAGAGTTGGGTACCTAAGACCCAAGCCTAAATTTGCCTTGCAGGTTTATGCATCCGGGGGCTCAAGCTGGATCATCGACAGCGGATGCACAAACCACATGATGGGAGAGAAGAGGATGTTCTCTTCCTACATCAAGAATAAGGATCCCCAAGATTCAATAATATTCGGTGATGGGAACCAAGGCAAGGTGAAAGGGTTAGGAAAAATTGCTATTTCGTCCGAGCACTCTATTTCTAATGTGTTTTTAGTTGAGTCGCTTGGATATAACTTGTTGTCTGTGAGTCAACTTTGCAATATGGGATATAATTGTTTATTCACAAATGTAGATGTGTCTATCTTTAGAAGATGTGATGGTTCACTAGCTTTTAAGGGTGTACTAGACGACAAACTTTATTTAGTTGATTTTGCAAAAGAGGAGGCCGGTCTAGATGCATGCTTAATGGCTAAGACTTGCATGGGCTGGCTGTGGCATCGCCGTTTAGCACATGTGGGGATGAAGAACCTTCACAAGCTTCTAAAGGGAGAACACGTGATAGGTCTAACTAATGTGCATTTCGAAAAAGATAGACCCTGTGCAGCTTGTCAAGCAGGTAAACAGGTGGGAAGCTCTCATCATCCCAAAAATGTGATGACCACATCAAGACCCTTGGAGATGCTTCATATGGACCTCTTCGGACCCGTTGCCTATCTAAGCATAGGAGGAAGTAAGTATGGTCTTGTTATAGTTGATGATTTTTCCCGCTTCACTTGGGTATTCTTTTTGCAGGATAAATCTGAAACCCAAGGGACCCTCAAGCGCTTCCTCAGGAGAGCTCAAAATGAGTTTGAGCTCAAGGTGAAAAAGATAAGGAGCGACAACGGGTCCGAGTTCAAGAACCTTCAAGTGGAGGAGTACCTTGAGGAGGAAGGGATCAAGCACGAGTTCTCCGCTCCCTACACACCACAGCAAAATGGTGTGGTGGAGAGGAAGAACAGGACACTCATAGACATAGCGAGGACGATGCTTGGAGAGTTCAAGACCCCCGAGCGGTTTTGGTCGGAAGCCATGAACACGGCTTGCCACGCCATCAACCGGGTCTACCTTCACCGCCTCCTCAAGAAGACTTCGTATGAGCTTCTAACCGGTAACAA
Organism: Zea luxurians; assembly: GCA_029449295.1. Lineage (NCBI taxonomy): Eukaryota > Viridiplantae > Streptophyta > Magnoliopsida > Poales > Poaceae > Zea > Zea luxurians. Next base: position 8,515,632 of record JAOPSE010000083.1, on the reverse strand, counting down.
ACCCAATGTGTCTTACTTTCGTGTATTTGGGAGCAAATGCTATATTCTAGTGAAGAAAGGTAGAAATTCTAAGTTTGCTCCCAAAGCTGTAGAAGGGTTTTTGTTAGGTTATGAATCAAATACAAAGGCGTATAGAGTCTTCAACAAATCATCGGGTTTGGTTGAAGTCTCTAGCGACGTTGTATTTGATGAGACTAATGGCTCTCCAAGAGAGCAAGTTGTTGATCTTGATGATGTAGATGAAGGAGACGTTCCGACGGCCGCAATACGTACCATGGCGATTGGCGATGTGCGACCACAGGAACTCGAGGAGCAAGATCAACCTTCTTCCTCAACAATGGTGCATTCCCCAACTCAAGACGATGAACAGGTTCATCAAGAAGAGGCGTGTGATCAAGGGGGAGCACAAGATGACCATGTAATGGAGGAAGAAGCACAACCGGCACCTCCAACCCAAGTTCGAGCGACGATTCAAAGGAATCATCCTGTCGACCAAATTTTGGGTGACATTAGCAAGGGAGTAACTACTCGTTCTAGATTAGTTAATTTTTGTGAGCATTACTCTTTTGTCTCTTCTATTGAGCCTTTCAGGGTAGAAGAGGCCTTCCTAGATCCAGACTGGGTGTTGGCCATGCAGGAAGAGCTCAACAACTTCAAGCGTAATGAAGTTTGGACACTGGTGCCGCGTCCCAAGCAAAATATTGTGGGAACGAAGTGGGTGTTCCGCAACAAACAGGATGAGCACGGGGTGGTGACAAGGAACAAGGCTCGACTTGTGGCAAAAGGTTATGCCCAAGTCGCAGGTTTGGACTTTGAGGAGACTTTTGCTCCTGTGGCTAGGCTAGAGTCCATTCGTATTTTGCTAGCATATGCCGCTCACCATTCTTTCAGGTTGTTCCAAATGGATGTGAAGAGCGCTTTCCTCAACGGGCCAATCAAGGAGGAGGTGTACATAGAGCAACCCCCTGGCTTCGAGGATGAACAGTACCCCGACCACGTGTGTAAGCTCTCTAAGGCGCTCTATGGACTTAAGCAAGCCCCAAGAGCATGGTATGAATGCCTTAGAGACTTTTTAATTGCTAATGCTTTCAAGGTTGGGAAAGCCGATCCAACTTTATTCACTAAGACTTGTGATGGTGACTCATTTGTGTGCCAAATTTATGTCGATGACATAATATTTGGTTCTACTAACCAAAAGTCTTGTGAAGAGTTTAGCAGGGTGATGACTCAAAAGTTTGAGATGTCGATGATGGGCGAGTTGAATTACTTCCTTGGGTTCCAAGTGAAGCAACTCAAGGACGGCACCTTCATCTCCCAAACGAAGTACACGCAAGACTTGCTAAAGCGGTTTGGGATGAAGGACGCCAAGCCCGCAAAGACTCCGATGGGAACCGACGGACACACCGACCTCAACAAAGGAGGTAAGTCCATTGATCAAAAGGCATACCCGTCAATGATAGGGTCTTTACTTTATTTATGTGCTAGTAGACCGGATATTATGCTTAGCGTATGCATGTGTGCTAGATTTCAATCTGATCCAAGGGAGTGTCACCTTGTGGTCGTGAAGCGAATCCTTAGATATTTAGTCGCTACGCCTTGCTTCGGGATATGGTATCCAAAGCGGTCTACCTTTGACTTGATTGGATATTCAGATTCCGACTATGCTGGATGTAAGGTCGATAGGAAGAGTACATCGAGGACGTGCCAATTCTTAGGAAGGTCCCTGGTGTCATGGAACTCTAAGAAACAAACTTCCGTTGCCCTATCCACCGCTGAGGCCGAGTATGTTGCCGCAGGACAGTGTTGCGCGCAACTACTTTGGATGAGGCAAACCCTTCGGGACTTTGGCTACAATCTGAGCAAAGTCCCACTCCTATGTGATAATGAGAGTGCTATCCGAATAGCGGAAAATCCTGTTGAGCACAGCCGCACAAAGCACATTGACATCCGGCATAACTTTTTGAGAGACCACCAGCAAAAGGGAGATATCGAAGTGTTTTATGTTAGCACCAAGAACCAGCTAGCCGATATCTTTACCAAGCCTCTAGATGAGAAGACCTTTTGCAGGCTGCATAGTGAGCTAAATGTCTTAGATTCACGGAACTTGGATTGATTTATAGCATACATGTATTTATGCCTTGATCATGTTCCTTATGCATTTTGTTGTTTACTTATGGTGCTCAAGTTGTACAAACACTCCCTGGACCTCACAAGTCCATTTGCAAGTGTTGCACATGTTTAGGGGGAGATGTACTACAACTTGACCCTTTGGGACTAACCGTGTGCTTGAGTTTGCTTGATTTAGTCTCAAAGGAGGTTTGAAAGGGAATAAGTGGAATTGGACCATGAAAGACTTCCACTGCACTCTGATGAGAGGATAACTTATTCCAAGTTCATCTCATGTACTCTTATTGCCTTTATACTCTTATTTGAAGATTTTTAGTGAGGCAATGAGGTTAAAGGGCCAAGATTGATCCCGTTTTGGTGCTTGATGCCAAAGGGGGAGAAAATAAGGCCAAAGCAAGAAATGGATCAGCTACCACTTGAGAAATTTTGAAAATAGTAGATTAGAGCTTTTTGGTTTGTCAGAACTCTCTTATTGTCTCTCTTGTCAAAAGTTGGCCTCTTGTGGGGAGAATGTTGATTATGGGAAAAAGGGGGGAGTTTTTGAAATCTTTGTTCAAAATCTCTTGGAACAATTCTCTTTATATCTCTACAAGTGTGTTTGAACTAGAGATAGGAGTTGAGGTTGATTTGGAAAACAAAACCAAGTGGTGGCAAAGAGTGATCCATATATGCCAAATTTGAATCAAAACAACTTTGAGTTCTCATTTGTATTGATATTGCACTTGTTCTAGTTGCTTTATGTTGTGTTGGCATAAATCACCAAAAAGGGGGAGATTGAAAGGGAAATGTGCCCTTGGGCCATTTCTAAGTATTTTGGTGATTGAGTGCCAACACAAGTGCTCTTGTGTTAATCTATGCAAAGTGGTGGACAAAGTGCAAATCAAGTCTAAAGGTATGTTTTTAGACTTAGTACATTGTTTTTGAGAACTAATGTATTGTGTCTAAGTGCTAGAAACAGGAAAAACCAAATTGAAAAAGAGGTGACTTTGTTCAGCCAAAGTCTGCTCAGTCTGGGTGCACCGAACTGTCCGGTGGTGCACCGGACAGTGTCCGGTGCACCAGGCTTGCTCTGACGAACAGGCTGCTCTCGGGACTTCGACGGTGGTGTACGGCTATAATTCACCGGACTGTCTGGTGGTGCACCGGACTGTCCGGTGAGCCGTTCACAGACGAACTCGTCGCTCTCGGGAGATGATTAACGGCGTACGGCTAAAATTCACTGAACTGTCCAGTGGTGCACCGGACTGTCCGGTGAGTCAACTGTCAGCCGGGGCAACGGTCGGCCGAGGATTCCGCGCGTGACGCGTGGCCGAGCCAACGGTCACATTGGAGCACCGAACTGTCCGGTGTGCACTGGACAGTGTCCAGTGCGCCAACGGCTCCGAATCTCCAACGGTCGGCTGCGCCACAGAAGGAAAGAAATCCGCACCGGACAGTGTCCGGTGGTGCACCGGACTGTCCAGTGCGCCAGTCGACAGAAGGCAAGAATTGCCTTCCTACAATGCTCTCAATGGCTCCTAGCTGCCTTGGGGCTATAAAAGGGACCCCTTGGCGCATGGAGAAGATATCCAAGCATTCTTTGAGCATAGTTGATCAATCACACTTCGTTCTTGCGCACTTGTTCGACATTCTTAGTGATTTGAGCTCCGTTCTAGTGAGAAACTCGTGATAGTCTCTTGAGCTCAAGTCTGGGTCTTGTGTGTGCGTATTTGTTGTGATCTTTGTGTCTTGTGTGAGTTGCTCATCCCTCCCTTACTCTGTGCTTCTTTGTGAACTTCAAGTGTAAGGGCGAGAGACTCCAAGTTGTGGAGATTCCTCGCGAACGGGATATAGAAAAGCAAAGCAAAACACCGTGGTATTCAAGTGGGTCTTTGGACCGCTTGAGAGGGGTTGATTGCAACCCTCGTCCGTTGGGATGCCACAACGTGGAGTAGGCAAGTTTTGTACTTGGCCGAACCACGGGATATACCACTGTGTCTATCTGTGTTGATTCTCTTGTGGTTATCGTGTCTTGCAAGAACTCCTCTCTAGCCACTTGGCATAATTGTGCTAACTCCTAATCAAGTTTTTGTGGCATTAAGTTTTAAGTTTTACAGGATCACCTATTCACCCCCCCCCCTCTAGGTGCTCTCAGACCCGTTGTCGCTTCTTATCTTTTTCACCTTGAGCTCAAATTTGTTTTGAGCTCTCCTTAGAAAGCGCTTTAGGGTCCCTTGGGTTTCTAATTTATCCTGCAAAAAGAATACCCAAGTGAAGCAGGAAAAATCATCAACAATAACAAGACCATACTTACTTCCCCCGATGCTGAGGTAGGCGACGGGTCCGAAGAGGTCCATATGAAGTAGCTCCATAGGTCTTGATGTGGTCATCACATTCTTGCTGTGATGAGTACTTCCCACCTGTTTGCTTGCCTTACAAGCTGCACAAGGTCTATCTTTTTCAAAAAATACATTGGTTAGACCTTACACATGTTCTCCCTTTAGAAGTTTATGAAGGTTCTTCATCCCAACATGTGCTAGACGGCGATGCCACAACCAGCCCATGCTAGTCTTAGCAATTAAGCATGCATCTAGATCAGCCTCCTCTTTCGAAAAATCAACTAAGTAGAGTTTGTCGTCTAGTACACCCTTAAAAGCTAATGAACTATCACTCCTTCTAAAGACAGACACATCTACATTGGTAAATAGACAATTATAACCCATGTTACATAATTGACTTACAGACAATAAGTTGTACCCGAGCGATTCAACTAAGAACACATTTGAAATAGAATGCTCGGATGAAATGACTATCTTTCCTAGTCCTTTAACCTTGCCTTGGTTCCCATCTCCAAAGATGATCGAATCTTGGGAATCTTTGTTCTTGACGTAGGAGGTGAACATCTTCTTCTCCCCCGTCATGTGGTTTGTGCATCCGCTGTCGATAATCTAGCTTGAGCCCCCAGATGCATAAACCTGTAAGGCAAATTAGGCTTGGGTTTTAGGTACCCAACTCTTGTTGGGTCCTACAAGGTTAGTTACAATAGCCTTTGGGACCCAAATGCAAGTCTTGTCTCCCTTGCATTTGACCCCCAACTTTCTAGCAACCACTTTTTCATTTTTATATAAAAGTACAAACGTAGTGTTGCAAGCATGAAAGACAGTGGTAAGTTTATTACACATTTTTCTAGGAGCATGAGACACAAAGTTTATCCTAGGCCTACCATTAAAGTTAGAACTAGAAGCAATCATAGCATGAGAATCAAAAGCATTACAACTCCTATTATAATGAGAATTTCTAGATAATTTTCTATCATTACAAGAAAGCATGATTCTTTTGATTCTTACTAGCCATAGGGGCCTTCCCTTTCTCCTTGTTGGGAATGGGAGCCCTTTGGCTTGTTAAGTTCTTGGCTTCCTTTCGAAAGCCAAGTCCATCCTTAATTGAGGGATGTCTACCAACGGTGTAGGCATCTCTAGCAAATTTTAACTTATCAAAGTCATTTTTGCAAGTCTTAAGTTGGGCATTAAGACTTGCCACTTCACCATTTAATTTTGTAATAGAAGTAAGGTGCTCAACACATGCATCAACATCAAAATCCTTACACCTATTACAAATAACAACATGCTCTACACAAGAACTAGATTTATTAACTACTTCTAGCTTAGCATTTAAATCATCATTAATACTCTTTAAGCTAGACACAGTTTCTTGACAAGCGGATAATTCAGAAGAAAGCATTTCATTCTTTTTAACCTCTAAAGCAAGAGATTTTTGCACACTAATAAACTTGTCATGCTCTTCATATAAAATATCTTCTTGCTTCTCTAAGAGTCTATTCTTTTCATTTAAAGCATCAATCAATTCATTGATTTTATCTATTTTAGTTCTATCTAAACCTTTGAACAAGCTTGAGTAATCTACTTCATCATCACTAGAGTCATCATCACTTGAAGTAGTATACTTAGGGGTATCTCGAGTGCTTACCTTTTTCTCCTTTGCCATGAGGCAAGTATGGGCTCGTTGGGGAAGAGAGACGACTTGTTGAAGGCCGAGGCGGTGAGTCCTTCGTCGTCGGAGTTGGAAGAAGAGCAATCCGAATCCCATTCTTTGCTAAAGTGCGCCTCGCCCTTCGCCTTCTTGTAGGCCTTCTTCTTCTCCCTCTTCCCGTTCTTTTCTTGTTCCTAGTCATTAGCATTATCGGGACAATTTGTTATAAAATGACCAGTCTTACCGCATTTAAAGCAAGAGCGCTTTCCCTTCGCTTTGCTTTTGTTGGAATGCTCCTTGCGTCCTTTTAGCGTGGTCTTGAAGCGCTTGTTGATGAGGGCCATCTCATCTTCGTTTAGCCCGGCAGCCTCAACTTGCACCACCTTGCTAAGTAGCGCCTCCCTGCTGCTGCTTGTTGCCTTGAGTGCAACGGGCTGGGGCTCATAGATGGGCTTTGGGCCGTTCAATGCATCATCAACATATCTTGCTTCCTTGACCATCATACGCCCGCTAACAAACTTTCCGAGTATCTCCTCGGGCGTCATCTTTGTGTACCTGGGATTTTCACGTATGAGGTTCACAAGATGAGGGTCAATAACAGTGAAAGACTTGAGCATAAGTCGGACGATGTCGTGGTCCGTCCATCTCGTGCTTCCATAGCTCCTGATCTTGTTGACCTAGGTCTTGAGCCTGTTGTACGTTTGCGTTGGCTCCTCTCCCCTGATCATGGCAAACCTTCCTAGCTCGCCTTCCACCAACTCCATTTTAGTGATCATGGTGGCGTCGTTCCCCTGATGTGATATCTTGAGGGTGTCCCATATTTGCTTGGCGTTGTCCAAGCCGCTCACCTTGTTATATTCATCCCTGCACAACGATGCTAACAAAACAGTGGTAGTTTGTGCATTCTTATGAATTTGTTCGTTAATGAATACAGGATTATCCATACTATCAAATTGCATTCCATTCTCAACTATCTCCCAAATACTAGGATCGAGAGAGAAAAGGTGACTACACATTTTGTGACTCCAAAAAGCGTAGTCCTCTCCATCAAAGTGTGGAGGTTTACCAAGAGGAATATAAAGCAAATGGACATTGGAATTATAAGGAATACAAGAATAATCAAATGAAAAATTTGAGTTAACCGGTTTCTTTTTCTCGTCGTAGTCGTTGTCTCTTGGGGAAGAAGAAGACTCGTCGCTGTCGTAGTAGACGATCTTCTTTATGCGCCTCTTCTTCTTTCTGTCCTACTTCTTATGACTCGAGCCAGAGTCAGTGGGCTTGTCGTCCCTTGGCTCATTGAAGATGGACTCCTTCTCCTTATCATTGACCACCATCCCCTTTCCCTTAGGATCCATCTCTTCGGGCGATTAGTCCCTTTCGTGAAGAGAACGGCTCTGATACCAATTGAGAGCACCTAGAGGGGGGTGAATAGGTGATCCTATAAATTTCAACAACTAATAGCCACAAAACTTGGTTAAGTGTTAGAATGATAAAACCAAGTGGCTATAGAGCGAGCTCTTGCGAATCACAATAATCACACAGAAAAGCAATCACAAGAGACACGCGAGTTATCCCATGGTTCGGCCAAGTAATACTTGCCTACTTCCACGTTGTGGCATCCCAATGGACGAGGGTTGCACTCAACCCCTTTCAAGTGATCCAATGATCAACTTGAATACCACGGTGTTCTTCTTCCTTATACTTTCTCCCGTTTGCAAGGAATCTCCACAACTTGGAGCCTCTCGCCCTTACAATTGATAATCACAAAGAAGCACGAAAGTAAGGGAGAGGAGAGCAACGCACACAAGACTCAAAACGAGAGCACAATCACGCACACTAGTCACAACTTGAGCTCTAAGTTCAACACACAGAGTTCTCAACTCAAGAGGAGCTCAAATTGCTAGCACAGATAATCAAATGCGTGGGAGTGGAGTCTGGATGCTTAGGAATGATCAAAGAATGCTTGGTTGACTCCTCCATGTGCCTAGGGGTCCCTTTTATAGCCCCAAGGCAGCTAGGAGCCGTTGGAGGCAATCTTGGAAGGCTAATCTTGCCTTCTATCGGGTGGCGCACTGGACAGTCCGGTGTGCCACTGGACAGTCACTGTAGCTGTCCGGTGCACGATCTCCTTCCTTTTATGGCGCATCCGACTGTTGCAGATTCGCGGCAGTTGGCGCACCGGACACTGTCCGGTGCACATCGGACAGTCCGGTGCCCCCTACCGACCGTTGGAGCGGGCCACGCGTCGCCCACCAATTTCGCTACCGACCGTTGCCCAGTCGACCATTGGCTCACCGGACAGTCCAGTGCACCACTGGACTGTCCGGTGAATTATAGCCGTACGCCGTTGAACATTTCCCGAGAGCGACGACTTTGCCGCAGACGACTCACCGGACAGTCCGGTGCGCCACCGGACAGTCCGGTGAATTATAGTCGTAGGCCGCCGTCGAGTCCCAAGAGTGGCCTGTTCTCTGGAGGCTGGTCTGGCGCACGACCGGACACTCTCCGGTGCACCACCGGACACTGTCCGGTGCACCCAGACCGAGCTGCAGTTGACTGAACACAGCCAACTCTTTTCCAAACCAATTTCTCCTATTTCTAGCACTTAGACACAATACATTAGTACCCAAATCAATGTACTAAGTCTAGAAACGTACCTTGTTATATGATTTGCACTTCTTCGATCTTTGGCATAAATTAACACTTAGAGAATAGGTGTTGAGCACTTAATCACCAAAACACTTTAGAAGTGGCCCAAGGGCACATTTCCCTTTCAGAGCCGAACCGAGCTGGCTCGTTAGCTTAACGAGCCAGCTCGAACTCGGACAAGCTGAGCCGAGCCGGCTCGTTATCCACCCCTAGGCGGGTATGAGATGATTTGTCTACCCACGAGTATGTTAATGAGTAAAAACATCTACCCGTTGGGTAGACGGGTACGGGTTGGTACTATCCATACTCGTCTACCCATGGGTAAAATATGCCCTCATCATTACCACTATAACCATCTAATAGAGTCTATCTTAGCTAAAATAAAACCCTTCTCTAGCTATCAATTTATGTAGATACAAAGTTATGTAATAACATGATTTGTTATATGTGAAGTTGAACTTGTTTTTGTATGTTTATTGAATATTTTGAGTGTTTGGTATATTGGAATTTAAGATTTCTCTAGCGGGTACGGGTTACCCGACGGGTAAAATTACCCGCGCGGGTACGCGTATTGGTAAGATTTTATACCCGTGAGCATATATGGGTAACCCGACGGGTAGATTTTTTTTGATGGGTACGGATATGGAATGATATTACCTGACGAGTATATACGCGTTGCCATCCCTAGTCTCTAGCATCTTATCCATCTTTACGGATGAAAACAGTTTTGGAATTTTTCGGTATTCCAGAAACCGATTTCGAAATTTTTCGATCGGATTCACCGGTAACGGTATTTTTTGAAAACGGAATCGGTTTTCAGAATTTTCTATCGGAATCGGTATCAGAATCGACGTGGTGTTTTACCGACCGTTTCCTTCGGTTACCGATTTTTGTCGGAAATTACCGGATTTGTGTCTCGGAATTTTCTAGAATTGTGTCTCGAAATTTTTCGGAATTGTGTCTCGGAATTTTTTTGGAATTTTCCAGCATGTGATTTTTCGCATCGCCTGTACGTCTCTAGATAAGGATTACTTATTTTTGTATTTTTTGGACGCCTTAAGACATCGCCTGTACGTCTCTAGATAAGAATTACTTATTTTTGTATTTTTGGACGTCTTAAGATTTTTTTGGGAATAGATGGTGTTAGAAGGCAGTTGGGATTAACGATTTGGTCTTTTCCACACACTAGGTTTTAGGGTTTTTTCTGTGAGGTTGTGAAAAACTCTTTATATGAGGAAAAAATATTTCATAAGTAAGCATGCCATGTCAGCTAGATCGAGTGGATATTGTGAATTGTGAACTTTGAGTCTGTGAACTTGCGATCTTTATGAACTTGTTATAGTGTGAACTTGTTATATTATGAACTTGTGATCTTTGTAAACTTTTTATATTATAAATTTGTAATCCTTATGAACTTGTTATATTGTGAACTTGTTATATTATGAATTGTGAACTTGTGGTCTTTGTGATATTTTGTCAACTTTGTTGTATTGTGAAGTTTGATATGTTTACCGATCGTATTTTAGATTTCGACCGTTACTGTAACACCTCAGGTGTTACCATGACTAGAGCATACCCTGGGTGCTAAGGACTGTGATCACATGTGGTAATAACTTAAGGAGAACAAAGAACCTTGAAGATTATGAGTTAACCCAAAATTTCTAATGACCTAAGAGCACCACTTAGGCTTTTGTGCACTTGCTACATTGGACAAGAAAGGGGAGAACCCTAGACCCCTCTTGAACCCTCCTTGCCAAAGCCATGGATAAGAGGGAGAAGAGATGAGCAAATGTGCAAAACATGAGTGATCTTTAAACCAACCTTAAGTAACTTTATAACCAGCAATTAAAGGAAGGAAATATTGCAAAAAGGTCCCTGGAGAAACCCCAAATCAAGTCACTAAGTGGAGAGAGGGCTAGAGCTCTCTATTTCTCTCTAAGTTAAAAATTATACCTACACTAAAGATCAGATGTGTTCACCTCGAAGCTAGCATCAAATCCACCTGTGTTCTTTACCAAAAATGTGGCATACCACCTAGGGCACCCACTGGAAAAAGCTGAGCCCGAGACTTGGACGTTTGACATGCTTTGGCATGAGTTTTGTCGCGGTGTGGGCAGTGAGACAAGCCAGTTTTGGCACACGAATATCTCCTGATCTAGGGCGTATCCTCCATTGGAACTCACATATGAGAGATAGCCCTAGGTGCCAGGAAGAGGTCTGCGCCGGACTTTTGCCAAGATTCGCACGTTTGCGACCTCTGCCGACGTTTGAACAATGGAAGAAACAAACCGCCACATGTTCGACGCGTTCTGCCGCGCCAGAGCACGCCCGCGCGCGCCCTCGCAAGCCCCGCGCCGCGCCCGAGCCAAGCCAGCGCCCTGGTCCGCGCTCGCGCCTATAAAACGCCTAGGAGCCTTGGCCGCACCCCTTCGCACGCGCTCAAGCCTCACCGGAGCTCAGTTCACCGCCGTTTGCCCGTGCGCGACGTGTCCGCGACCACCCGAGCCACTGCCGCCGTAGACCGGCCAGCCCAGCTTTCCCCAGCCCCATCCAACCCTCGGAGACGAGTGTGCACTCACCAGTGAAGCTCTCCGAGCAAGGAATCGAAGTATGCTTCGCCGGAGAAGCCAGTCCACGGTCGCCGGAGTTCACAACCCCGTCGGAGTACGTGGACCGGGTAAACCACTGCGCCATTTTTCGATTCAATGCACTGGTAGCCTCTACCTCACCCCGTGAAGCTCACCGTGCCCTTGGATTGGACCAGCTCGCCGTAGTTTGGCCGGTACACTCGCCGCCGACGAGGACACCCGCCTGCACGAGTGAACCGAGCGTTTCCGGCCATCACCGACGGCAAGCCGTACCTCGACGTGACCGCCAGAGCCTCCCCGAGCCAACCCTGCCCTTCGCCAGACCTATCTCGTCGCCGGTAAGCTGCGCCACCCTTTTCTTTCCCACGGGTACTGTTACATTGGGGGAAGGACCGCGGGTGGGAGGAAGAAAAGGTTAGGGGGCTTTTTGAACTGTCAGAGACCCAGAGGAATAGTAGCGCGAGGGTAGAACTGCGAAGATTGATTTAGCTTTAACTCAGGGACCTCGGTGCAAACTTCTTTTCCAGGAAACTCTTATTAAATCCATTTTTAATTTGAACAGAAACTTTAAAAACTCATAACTTCTGTTTAGTTTATCCAAATTTGGTCAAACCAATTTTGCCAGACTCTAAATAATGTAACCTACTTAAGAAAAATATAAAACCCCATATGTACTATAGAAAACTATAAGGTTCTGATTTAATTATAGTTTTGGCCAAAAGCTCAATAATAGAAAGAAAAATGGTTGTACTATTTGACTAGGGTTAGAAAAATTTGGAGAAGTTTATATCTACCTACTGACCTGTTTAAAAATGTTAAACCTCTCTGTCCTCTCCATTAAGTTAGTTTTTACCCCTTATTTTGCAATATGCTTAAGGTTAAGAAAAATAGAAAATGTAATTTAAATAATGAACCAGAGGGCACCCCTATTTTTGTTAGGATACTTACTCAAGATAGTTCACTGGAAAAATCTATCATACCCTGGTTTAGTATAAAATAAGTAGAGTACCTATTATTTGAATAAAACAAGGAAAACTTAGAAAAACCCTACAAAAATAACCTCAAGGTGAAAACACCCCAACCCTTGGGATAACTAATGTTTTGTTAATAAGAACTTAGGAAAAATCTGAAATCTGTTGTTTGGTATTTTTCAAATGACAAGTTAGTTCTAAACACCCTTTTTGCACCAAACTTTAGAAAACCATAATTAAATAACCATCATTTGGCTTTCTGTCATTTTTGGTACAGAAGCCTATTAATACTATTAGAGGCCAACAAAAATAACCCTTAGGTCAGAACCCACTTTAATTAAGACTTGTAGTGCAAAGTGGCTCATTTGCACCACATTTGTTATTTTTGTATAAAGCATAGCCTTTCTATTTTGAACCTCACATTCCTAGAACAGGCTATTTTGACCAAGGGCAAGCCACTGTAATTTTTGTAGAATTTTTGGAAAAAGTTAATTCACCTTGGTAGTTCAAACCCCCACTAGAATTCATAAATAGAAATTAAAGAAAGGAAAATGAATAATGGAAATTAGTGTCCTCCTAAAACCTTTGTAAATTGTCCACTGAAATATATAAATGGTAACCCTCGTTATCCTGAGGCATGGGAGCCTTGCCCTTAACAAAGTTAGATAAATTCCTTGGAGGGGCATTAAGTTTGACATTGTCTCCCCTTTGGAAGCCAATGCCATCCTTGATGCCAGGGCGTCTCCCATTATAGAGCATACTTCTAGCAAATTTAAATTTTTCATTTTCTAAGTTATGCTCAGCAATCTTAGCATCTAATATAGCTATATGATCATTTTGTTGTTTAATTAAAGCCATGTGATCATGAATAGCATTGATATCAACATCTCTACATCTAGTACAAATAGAAACATGCTCAACATTAGATGTAGAGGGTTTGCAAGATTTTAATTCTACAACCTTAGCATGTAGTATATCATTTTCATTTCTAAGGTTAGAAATAGTAACATTGCAAACATCAAAATCTTTAGCCTTAGCAATTAATTTTTCATTTTCAATACTAAGGCTAGCAAGAGAGATGTTTAATTCTTCAATCTTAGCAAGCAAATCATCATTATCATTTCTAAGATTGGGAATTGAAACATCACAAACATGAAAATCAACCTTAGCAATTAAACTAGCATTTTCATTTCTAAGGTTATCAATGGTTTCATGGCAAGTGCTTAGCTCACTAGACAATTTTTCACATTTTTCAACTTGTAGAGCATAAGCATTTTTAACCTTAACATGCTTTTTATTTTCCTTGATTAGGAAGTCCTCTTGGGAGTCCAAGAGATCATCCTTCTCATGGATGGCACTAATTAGCTCATTTAATTTTTCCTTTTGTTCCATGTTAAGGTTGGCAAAAAGGGTACGCAAATTATTTTCCTCATCACTAGCATTATCATCACTAGAGGACTCATATTTAGTGGAGGATTTAGATTTAACCTTCTTCCTTTTGCCGTCCTTTGCCATAAGACACTTGTGGCCGACGTTGGGGAAGAGGAGTCCCTTGGTGACGGCGATGTTGGCGGCGTCCTCGTCGGAGGAGGAGGAGTCGGTGGAGCTCTCGTCGGAGTTCCACTCGCGGCACATGTGGGCATCTCCGCCCTTCTTGTGGTACCTCTTCTTTTCTCTCCTCTTGCCCTTCTTGTCGTTATCCCTGTCACTGTCACTTGATAATGGACATTTAGCAATAAAGTGACCGGGCTTACCACACTTGTAGCAAACCTTCTTGGAACGGGATTTGTAATCCTTCCCCTTCCATTGCTTGAGGATTTGCCGAAAGCTTTTGATGATTAAGGCCATCTCCTCATTATCGAGCTTGGAGGCGTCAATTGGTTGTCTACTTGGTGTAGACTCCTCCTTCTTCTCCTCCGTCGCCTTAAAAGCCACCGGTTGTGCTTCGGACGTGGAGGGTTCGTCAAGCTCGTTGATCTTCTTTGATCCTTTAATCATGCATTCAAAGCTCACAAAATTCCCGATTACTTCCTCGGGGGTCATTAGTGGGTATCTAGGATTACCACGAATTAATTGAACTTGAGTGGGGTTAAGGAAAATGAGAGCTCTTAGAATAACCTTAACCACCTCGTGGTCGTCCCACTTTTTGCTCCCGAGGTTGCGCACTTGATTTACCAAGGTTTTGAGCCGGTTGTACATATCTTGTGGCTCCTCCCCTTGGCGAAGACGGAAGCGACCGAGCTCCCCCTCGATCGTTTCCCGCTTGGTGATCTTGGTGAGTTCATCACCCTCGTGCGCGGTCTTGAGTAGGTCCCAAATCTCCTTTGCATTCTTCAACCCTTGCACCTTGTTGTATTCCTCCTTGCTTAGAGAGGTGAGGAGTATGGTTGTAGCTTGAGAGTTGAAGTGCTCGATTTGGGCCACCTCGTCCTCATCATAGTCTTCATCCCCTACGGATGGTACCTGTACACCATACTCAACAACATCCCATATACTTTTGTGGATTGAGGTTAGATGAAATCGCATTAAATCACTCCACATAGCATAGTCTTCACCATCAAACGTTGGTGGTTTGCCTAATGGGACGGAAAGTAAAGGTGTATGTTTAGGAATGCGAGGGTAGCGTAGGGGGATCTTACTATACTTCTTACGCTCTTGGCGCTTAGAAGTGACGGACGCCGCGTCGGAGCCGGAGGTGGATGTCGATGAAGAATCGGTCTCGTAGTAGACCACCTTCCTCATCCTTTTCTTCTTGTCCCCACTTCGATGCGGCTTGTGGGAAGAGGATTTTTCCTTCTTCTCTTTGTGATGTGAAGAAGACATTTTCTCCTTCCCTTTGGAGGAGTCCTTCTTCTTCTCTTCATGGTGTGAAGAAGATCTTTTCTCCTTCCGTTTGGAGGAGTCCTTCTTCTTCTCCTTCCTCTTGGTGCGGGACTCTTCCGATGAAGTGCTCCCTTGGCTCGTAGTGGGCTTGTCGCCGGTCTCCATCTCCCTCTTGGTGAGATCTCCCGACATCACTTCGAGCGGTTAGGCTCTAATGAAGCACCGGGCTCTGATACCAATTGAAAGTCGCCTAGAGGGGGGGTGAATAGGGCGAAACTGAAATTCTCAAAAATAATCACAACTACAAGCCGGGTTAGCATTAGAAATATAATAGAGTTTGCGAGAGAGGGTGCAAAACAAATCGCAAGCAAATAATGAAGTGAGACACGCGGATTTGTTTTACCGAGGTTCGGTTCTCTCAAACCTACTCCCCGTTGAGGAGGCCACAAAGGCCGAGTCTCTTTCAACCCTTACCCTCTCTCAAACGGTCCCTCGGACCGAGTGAGCTTTCTCTTCTCAATCACTTGGAACACAAAGTTCCCGCAAGGACCACCACACGATTGGTGTCTCTTGCCTCAATTACAAGTGAGTATTTGATCACAAGAAAGAATCAAGAAAGAAGAAAGCAATCCAAGCGCAAGAGCTCGAAAGAACACAAGCAAATCACTCTCTCTAATCACTAGGGCGTTGTGTGGAATTTGGAGAGGATTTGATCTCTTGGGTGTGTCTAGAATTGAATGCTAGAGCTCTTGTAAGTAGTTGAGAAGTGGAAAACTTGGATGCAATGAATGGTGGGTGGTTGGGGGTATTTATAGCCCTAACCACCAAACTAGCCGTTTGGGGAGGCTGTCTGTTCGATGGCGCACCGGACAGTCCGGTGCACACCGGACATGTCCGGTGCGACAGCCACGTCACCAAAGCCGTTGCAATTTGACCGTTGGAGTTCTGACTTCTGGGCCCGCCTGGATGTCCGGTGCACACCGGACATGAACTATAGATTGTCCGGTGCGCCTGCTCCCGCGTGCCTGACGACTGCGCGCTTCTGGCGCGCATTAAATGCGTCGCAGGTAGCCGTTGGTGCCGAAATAGTCGTTGCCCCGCTGTTACACCGGACAGTCCGGTGAATTTTAGCGGAGCATCCGAAGTGAAAAGCCGAGGCTGGCGAGTTCCTGAGGTCGTTCTTCCTTGGAGCACCGGACATGTCCGGTGTACACCGGACAGTCCGGTGAATTATAGCGGAGTGGCCTTCGGAAATTCCCGAGAGTGAAGAGTTCTGTGCGCAGTTCCCTGGTGCACCGGACACTGTCCGGTGCGCCACCGGACTGTCCAATGCGCCAGACCAGGGAGCCTTTCGGGATGCCTTTAGCTTTCTAATTTGAACCCAACTTTGGTCTTTTTAATTGGCTTGTTGTGAGCCTTTTGCACCTGTATAACTTACACACTAGAGCAAACTAGTTAGTCCAATATTTGTGTTGGGCAATTCAACCACCAAAATTATTTAGGAACTAGGTGTAAGCCTAATTCCCTTTCAGCTGGAAACAG
Organism: Zea luxurians; assembly: GCA_029449295.1. Classification (NCBI taxonomy): domain Eukaryota; kingdom Viridiplantae; phylum Streptophyta; class Magnoliopsida; order Poales; family Poaceae; genus Zea; species Zea luxurians. The sequence goes on along the minus strand of JAOPSE010000083.1, from coordinate 8,498,963 downwards.
AAAAAATCGAGTTGGAGAAGAGATGGCTAAGTTCAGCCAAAAGTCTGCTCAGTCTGGGTTCACTGGACTGTCCGGTGGTGCACCGGACAGTGTCCGGTGCGCCAGGCTGGCTCTGGCGAACAGGCTGCTCTCGGGACTTCGACGGCGGTGTACGGCTAAAATTCACCGGTCTGTCCGGTGGTGCACCGGACTGTCCGGTGAGCCGTTCACAGGCGAACTCGTCGCTCTCGGGAAACCATCAACGGCGTACGGCTAAAATTCACCGGTCTGTCCGGTGGTGCACCGGACTGTCCGGTGAGTCAACGGTCAGCCGGGGCAACGGTCGGCCGAGGATTCCGCGCGTGACGCGTGGCCGAGCCAACGGTCACATTGGTGCACCGAACTGTCCGGTGTGCACCGGACAGTGTCCGGTGCGCCAATGGCTCTCAGACTCCAACGGTCGGCTTTGCCAAATAAGGAAAGCAATCTGCACCGGACAGTGAACAGTGGATGTCCGGTGGTTCACCGGACTGTCCGGTGCGCCAGTCGACAGAAGGCAAGATCTGCCTTCCAGGATTGTTCTCAACGGCTCCTAGCTGCCTTGGGGCTATAAAAGGGACTCCTAGGCGCATGGAGGAGTACACCAAGCATACTTACAACATTCCTAAGCACCAAGACATCGATTCCGCGCATTTGTTTCTTTGTGATAGCATATAGAGCTCTAGTGGAGTTGTGAACTCATTGGGTTGTGTTGCGAGCTCTTGTTGCGACTTGTGTGCGTGTTGACACTCTGATTTTTGTGTCTTGTGTGCGTTGCTAATCCCTCCCTTGCTCCGTGCTTCTTTGTGAACTTCAAGTGTAAGGGCGAGAGGCTCCAAGTTGTGGAGATTCCTCGCAAACGGGATTAAGAAAAGCAAGCAAAACACCGTGGTATTCAAGTTGGTCTTTGGACCGCTTGAGAGGGGTTGATTGCAACCCTCGTCCGTTGGGACGCCACAACGTGGAGTAGGCAAGCGTTGGTCTTGGCCGAACCACGGGATAACCACCGTGCCATCTCTGTGATTGATCTCTTGTTGGTTATTGTGTTTTGTTGAAGATTCATCTCTAGCCACTTGGCGGTTATTGCGCTAACACTTAACCAAGTTTTTGTGGCCTAAGTTTTAAGTGTTACAGGATCACCTATTCACCCCCCCTCTAGGTGCTCTCACATATTCCTGTGGAGTTGGGTCCCTTGATCGACGCTAGAATTCATGAAGAAATTGTTCCATGTATGGCGTCACCTCTTCAAGGTTGGTCAATACATATAGCATGATATACCGCCACTCTTCATGTGTCAGGGTCTTGGTGGTCGAGCCACTTGCGCTTCCGAGTTGGCCTCGAAATATGCTGAGGTTCGATTTATTGCCACCATCATTGTAACGAGGGGGTGGATTATGCACGCTCGGCAGTTTGTCACCATAGTAAGTTGTTGTGAAGTTTGACACCTCCTCTAGAATGTATGCCTCTGCAATGGAAGCCTCGATTTTGCATTTATTTCTACATTTCTTTCGAATAGTCTTTAGACATCTCTCAATTGGATAGCACCAACGTCCCTGCATGGGCCCCCCATTCGTGCCTCATAGGGGAGATGAAGAATCAAATGGTGCATTGGATTGAAGAAGTCGGGTGGAAATATCTTCTCAAGCTTACACAGTAACATGGGTGTCAATCTTTCCAAGTCTGCAACCACGGTCCGAGATAACTCTTTTGCATAAAGCTGATAGAAGAAATAGCTCAACTCTGAAAGCGCTAGCCAGACATGCTCAGGGACATAGCCTCGAACCATCGCAGGAAGAATCCGTTCAATCCATATGTGGAAGTCATGACTCTTCATCCCTAAGACTCGCAGAGTAGATAAGTTCACCCCCCTACTCAGGTTAGCTGCATACCCATCAGGGAACATCAACATCTTGATCCACTAAAGTACTTCCTTCCTCAGGGCCCTGCTTAGGACGAAATCAGCCTTAGGCCTTCTCCCTGTCTTTCCACCACTTGGCGGCTTCATCTCTTGGTTTGGTCTATCACATAACGCTGCCAGATCCACTCTTGCCTTTACGTTATCCTTTGACTTATCAGGAATGTCCATAATTGTTGCCCAAAGTGCCTCAGCAACATTCTTTTCAATGTGCATCACGTCAATGTTGCGTGGAAGGAGCAAGTCGTCATAATAGGGGAGCCGAGTCAAACCCGACTTATGTGTCCACATATGCTGCTCACCATATCCCACAAAATCACCTTCTGTATTAGCCACGAGCCCATCTATCTGTTGATGAATTTCGGCACCAATCATCGTTGCAGGTGGGCGGTCTGTCACTATGACACCTTTCGTAAAGTTCTTGATGTCTAGGTGGAATGGATGGTCAGGAGGGAGAAATTGTCGATGTTTATCGAAGGACGAATATTTGCCACCCTTTTTCAACCAAATGAACCTAAGAGCTTCCCTGCAAACTAGACATGAGAACTTACCGTGAACACACCAGGTGTAGAATAGCCCATATGCCGGTAAGTCAAGCATGGAGTACTGGTACCAAACATGCATTCTGAAGTTTGTCTTCGTAGCTCGGTCATACGTTCATACCCCTTCCTCCCAGACACGTATCAATTCATCGATCAAAGGCTCCATGTACATGCCCATTTTATTCCCCGGGTGTCCAGGAATTATCAACGACATGGATATATTCTACCTTTGAAAGCACACACCGGGGGGAGATTGATTGGGATAACAAACACGGGCCAATATGTGTACGGGGTAGCGCTCATTCCATAGGGATTGAACCCATTTGTGGCCAGCGCAACACGTACATTACGAGCCTCTTCGGCTTTCTCACGGTGAATGGCATCAAAGTGTTTCCATGCTTTACCATCGGATGCGTGCACCATCTTGTCAGGATTGTATTGTTTTCCATTTTTGTGCCATATCATCTGTTTCGCGGATTCCTCGGTCATGTATAGACGCTGGATCCTCGGTATGAACGGAAGGTGTCGTAGGATTGTCAAAGGGATGTCGAGCTGCCTCTTCTGTCCATCACCAGAGTCTACCTCCATGAACCTAGATGATTTACACTTGGGACATTACTTTGCCTCCGTGTATTCTTTCCTAAATAGCACGCAGCCCTTCGGACAAGCATGTATCTGCTCATACATTATCTTGAGTGCACGGAGGAGTTTTTGTGCCTCGTATATGCTCTTTGGCAAAACATGATCATCCGAAAGCAGGCTCCCAATAACCGTCAACAAGCCATCGAATGCATCTCGTCTCATGCTATACTGCGACTTGAACGTCATTACACGCCCAATGGCATCCAGTTGTAAAACCTTTGTCTGGCTGTGAAGGGGCTTCTGTGTCGCGTCAAACATGTCGTAGAACGCCTTTGCAGTCAGCTCTAGCTCGTCATCCATACATCCTCCGGCGTACTGTGCCTCGTGATAGTCGTTCAACATATCCGCTACCCCCGCATCGGCATCATAATCCTTGACGTGTTGTCTCAACACCTCCTATATCGTACGATGCGCTTCACCATGAAAGATCCACGAGTATAGCCCGACGTAAATCCATTCTTCCAAATATGTTCTACCATGGCCTTCTTTGGTTTTCTTTTCCAGTTGGCACATTTGCTGCACGGGCATGAGACTAGACTCGCTCATTTAGCAACTTCGCCATATGCCCGTTCCACGAAATCATCAGTCTTTCTAATCCATTCAGTGGTGACATCGTTCTTTCCTCTATGGCCCGTGTATATCCACTCACGGTCCTCCATACTCTAACATATATTGACAAAAAAATCGACATCACCTCCCCTGCACGGAGAGGTTTCCAAAACCTGCAAATAAAAGTAGCAGCACGATGGCTGACATCCACATGTATATCAACGACACTATGGCATATATGCAATGCATTGGACTCAAATTAGTCAAACCACATCTGTCACAGGGTTTATGATTTTAGACTCAAATTAGTATCATAAATATTGTTATTTTCCTATAGATTTAGTCGAATAACAAAATGCATATGCAATATTTTGAACATCATATATATACAATTAATTATAGAGTAGTAGTACAAGCTTTGATCAATAAACAAAATCATACCTATTCGAGGCCTGGGCCGGTGACGATGGTGGACGCGGGGGGTGGCCGGACGGTGGTTACGCGTGGACAGCCAGGCGCAGGGAGGCACGTGGGCGGCCGGGCGGCGGTGGGCGCAGGGAGGCGCGCGGTTGGCCGGGCGGCGGTGGGTCAGGCGCGTGGGGGCGGCCGCGGACGGCGGTTTTGGAGCTCGATGAGGACGGGACGGCGGCCGTTGGTGTGAAAGTGAAAGAGAAGGAGAAGAAGAGGGCCGTCAGCTCCGTATATGTAACCTCTTTGCCGAGTGCCCGCGTTCTGGCACTCGGCAAAGATTTTTTAAAATTTAAAAATATGCTTTACCGAGTGCCCTGGATCCGGCACTTGGCAAAGACGTATTTGCCGAGTGCCTACTGACAAGCAATCGACAAAGTATATAAAAATATACTTTGTCGAGTGCCCCACGACGGACACTCGGCAAAGCATGATGTGACGAGTGTCCCTCTTTACAACACTCGGTAGACCAAGGTTTGCCGAGTGTCATACCCCGGGCACTCGACAAAGTACTTTTTCTATATTGTCAACCAAACTTTTTGTGGTATGTTCCTACACTATGTAGACCTACAAGTACCATTTTAGGATAATTTTAAAAGTGTTTCCTATAACTATTAGATTTAGTTCGTTTATTTGAATTTCTTTGAAAAATTCACATTTGAACTGCAAGTCACTCGAAATTTCGAAAACCGTGCATGCAAAATTGATATACATGCTATTTAGCACAAGTTACGACCGATTTTAGGAGCGGACCGGAAACTTCGAGCACCAAACTCACTAAACATGGCCGTGAACTTGCCATCCACATGTTTAAAAATTGTATAAAACACAAACAAAGTCAAAAAATCATGAAACTTTTCCACATGTCATGATATCATATGTAGAGGATGTGATAAAAATTTGAGAATGTTTTAAGAAAGTTGTGAGACAATATGTGTAAAAACCTAAGAGAACTACACATGAAATCATAGAGTTTCAATGTAGTTCTCTTAGGTTTCTACACATACTGCCTCACAACTTTCTCGAAACATTCTTAAATTTTTATCATAGCCTCTACATATGATATCATGTCATGTGGACAAGTTTCATGATTTTCTGACTTTGTTTGTGTTTTATACAATTTTTAAACAGCTGGATGGCAACTTCATGGCCATGTTCAGTGAGCATGGTGCTCGAAGTTTCCAGTCCGCTCCTGAAATCGGTCATAACTTGTGCTAAATAGCATGGATATCATTTTTAAATGCACGGTTTTTCAAGTTTCGAGTGACTTGTAGTTCAAATCTGAATTATCTAAGAAAATTCCATTAACCGAACTAAATCCAATAGTTATAGGAAAAACTTTTATAATTGTGCCAAAATGGTACATGTAGTTCTACATAGTGTAGGAACATACCACAAAAAGTTTGGTTGAGAAAAGAAAAAAAGTAAAAAATATACTTTGTCGAGTGTTTAAAGATGGCACTCGATAAATCATTCTTTGCCGAGTGTCTGCAGGTTGACATTCGGCAAAGAAGATTCTTTACCGAGTGCCAACGCTCGGTCCTTGGTAAAGGTTAACGGCCGTCAGCTTTAGACGGCCGCTGACGACCCTTTGCCGAGCGCCACCTCTTTGCCGAGTGTATTTCTGTGCCGAGAGTCCTGCTCTCGGTAAACGCGTTGTTTACCAAGAGCAGGACTTTGCTGAGTGCGACACTCGGCAAAGTTTTCTTTGTCGAGTGCCCGACAAAAAGCACTCGGCAAAGTATCGAGTACTTGGCAAAGCCATGGATTTCAGTAGTGCCTCGTTCGTTTCTTTTTATTTGGAAACAATTTATTTAACTAAATATAATAAAATAAATTAATGCTATAAAAATCATTTTATTTAAAATTTATGTGATACACAAATAAATCTTGATACGTTTTAGGAAATTGATAAATATATTTTATATTTGATTAATTACTTTAGTCACAAACCAAAATGAAGATTTTAGGGTGTGGCAAAAGGTTCAAGCGTACGCGGCTCAAAGCAAGTGAAGGTATTCCTCGAAGGTTAGACATTCCCTGGCTGGAGCATGCAGTGGAGCGTATGACTATATACCGAGACAATTGTTTCTAGGTGAATTAATAATGTGCTAAGTGGCCTCTCTTTTCATTCAGGGTTCGTGTTCACCTTTTATAGGCTGGAATGGATAATAATCGAAAAAAGTCCGATCGAATATATAATCATGAGATACTATATACATATAAACTCAATGTCATGCAAGCATCCCACAGGATTTCAAGCGACAACATGATGCACGACGTGGAAAAGAGTTGGGCAGACAGGATATTCCCAACATCGAGTTGTTTTCGAGACCAAATTTAATTTTGCGCCGGCCGGCCGGCCGGTCGTTACACCATACTGATCTTACGTTTACAGTTCGCATGTAGAGATTCCCGACCGGAAACAGATGACCCGCACACGCATACACGGCAGGCGTACGTACTAGGATACTTATCGCGACAGCCGGCAATGTCTCGGAGGAGAGAGACGGACAGACGGGCGCTACAGTCTGTACACTACCTTTAGGGGTAGGAAGTACGTATATATACCTGGTCTCTCGGTCCCATTTAAGACTTGGTTCCGCCGTACCATGCCGAGGAAAATCGAGCCAGACCACGGTCAGGCTTTTGTCTTGCGAAAACGCGAAGAAAAGAAGCACGGCGCACGCGTACCAGAGGCCAGAGCCCTTCTCTCGCGCCGGACCGGTCAGATCGGCTGTGCTGGCCTGCGCGGCTACACGACGCGTCCAGGCACATTGATGAGAAGTATATACAAGTAGTACGTACGTACTACGTACAAAGGGAACGTGCGCGCGTGCGTACATGACACCCACGTACTACGGTGCCTGCACCTCACCTCACCTCTTGCGCGCGGCCGGAGAGCAGCAGAGAGGGGAGACCGCGCGCATCGATCGTGGCACAGGTTGGGGGCCCGGGCGATCCCCACCACTCGTCCCGCTTTTTCCAGTCGGCAACAGTCTCGAGATGCCGACCGCCGGTGCAGACAAGCTAGGGGCCGGGCCGGGGGAGGTAGCGTGCTGCCTGCTTTGCCCCCGTCACATATACCAACGGCTCCACGCTCGCTTTCCCTTTGTCCAGGGGCCATATATCCACCGCGCTGTCCGCGGTCCACACACCCCATGCCTTGCCTCCTCCTCCTGCCTGCCTTTCCCTCGCCGCTCGCGGCAAGATCCACATGCAGTAGTAGGAGTAGGAGCAGCAAGCAACAAGGGAGGGAGGGAGAGCGAGGTCTTGGGCTCTCTCTTGTTAGTTCCTGCGTGCTTGCCCTGCCCTGGATCGGCTTTCAAATCGGGAACAACGACAGATCCGAGGCTTTCTCGAATCGGGCAGGTCCATCAAATCGCAAGTTTAGCCAGCCCCAGCCCCAGCCCCAGGCACAGCCAGCTAGCCGTCAAATCACTCACACTCATCAAATCAAAGGGGACCAAAAGGATATCTCCTGGCTCCTGCCCCTCATCTCCCCTCTCCTCTCCTAGCGAGCTACTCGTATAAAATTCCCCTTTCGACTCTCCCCACACCCACATACCTGACTCTCCTCCGATCTCTCAGCACGCTCCTCTTCTGCTACCTTGCTTTCCCTGCTGCGACCCGTTCCTTGCCCTATTAGTATTAGCTAGCCGGCCGGCCGGATCGATCGAGCAAGGAGGGGCGCCCCAGCAGTCCTCGTCGGATCGATCCATCTCGTCGACAGCGTCAGCGCCTCAGGTGGATCGGAGCGGAGGTGGTGGACCGGATCGGAGCTAGTAGCTGCCACACACATTTCGGTCGTCGGAACCACATATCATGATGTCGTCCTCGTCCTCGTCCTCGTCGTCGGCCGCCTGCTTCCCGCTGGACCACCTCGCGCCGTCCCCCACCGAGCAGCTCTGCTACGTGCACTGCAACTGCTGCGACACCATCCTCGCCGTACGTGCATGCGGCGCCCCACTCACCTATACCGACACTCTCGCACACACCAGCTAGCCTCTCCCACTTCTTCTAGCTAGCTAGCGCAGCAGCCAGCAGCAGCGCACGCAGTGTTCACTGATTCGTCTCTCTTCGATCTCTATATGCATGCGCGCGCAGGTCGGCGTGCCCTGCAGCAGCCTGTTCAAGACGGTGACGGTGCGCTGCGGCCACTGCGCCAACCTACTCTCCGTCAACCTCCGCGGCCTCCTGCTCCCGCCCGCCGCGCCGGCGCCGCCCAACCATCTCAACTTCGCTCACTCCTTGCTGTCACCCACATCCCCGCATGGCCTCTTGGTATGTAACTATCCAGCTCGTTCGTTCAACTAGCTAGTTTAACATGCATGCACTTTAACCTGCTAGTGCATGTTTAGTTTCGTCGTCCCTAGTTAGCCTCCTCATTTACCACTGAGATCAGTCAGTGTGTGTGTGTGTGTAACTTGCTTGCTTGCTTGCGCGCAGGACGAGTTGGCTCTCCAGCAGGCGCCGAGCTTCCTGATGGAGCAGGCGAGTGCCAACCTCAGCAGCACCATGACGGGCCGCAGCAGCAACAGCAGCTGCGCCAGCAACCTGCCGCCGCCGGCGCCGATGCCGGCAGCTCAGCCTGTGCAGCAGGAGCCCGAACTGCCCAAGACCGCCCCGTCGGTAAACAGGCGTAAGGACTTGTTGTTCTTTCTGTTTCCGGTCTTTGGATCCCCCATCTCTCTCTCTCTCTCTCTCTCTCTCTCTCTTCTGTTTTTTTGGTACTTTCTGCTTTACTTTTCCGAACCAAGGGTATTTATCACTGCACTAATCAAAGACCCAAAGCCATTATATTGGCGTCATGCGGAAGGGGATGAACTCAGGAAAGTGTCTGAAGAGGATGAGTAGGGGCAAGCAGATCACCGTTGCCGTGCTACTGCATTCTGCTGGAACAATAACAACAACTTGATTTGTGCATAAATAGAACTGGATGCATGGACGACACAACCCCATCCTTATTATTTCGTGCAGTGTTAGGATAAATTACATATATATAGGGGTTTACAAGGTTATAATAAATTACATGAGCATTTTTCACCGCGTCCAGGGAACATATATATATGGATTTGTTTAAAAAAAAGGGGGACCTTATCAGGGTCGATGGATGGCCTAGCTAGCGAGACATACAATCATGTCATGTTATAGCCAGAGGTTGCCCATATCCATCGCTCTTCAGTTGCAAACAGTCGGCATGCATAGTGTAGTAGTTGCTGCTAGCTCTAGATAGATAAGCGTACCCATTCGCCCATGTTCCCTACGGATGCATGTATGCTGACTCAAATCTACCCTACAATATCTAACTTCGCAGCTCCGGAGAAGCGGCAGAGAGTCCCGTCGGCATACAACCGGTTCATCAAGTAAGATTTTGTGATAAAATTCTCTCTGTGCATGCATTTTCCCCTTTAAAAAACCTTGTTTATTTGTATACTCCCATATTCACCTCATCCATGTATTGAAGTGGTTTAGAGCGTAAATTAGTTTAAGTTCTAGCTCAACACATGTGGATTGAGATGAACTATAAATACGAGAGTATCCAAACGAGATCAGATAGCTCTAGTATAGTATGCGCCACTCTCTGCATGCTCATCGTCTTCTTGCTAGTAAATGTGTGCTGCTGGCTGCGTGCACACAGGGACGAGATCCAGCGCATCAAGGCCGGCAACCCGGACATCACCCACCGGGAGGCGTTCAGCGCAGCCGCAAAGAATGTAACTTTCTTTCGTCTTCTTCCCCAGACGCATATATGCACAGCAGTGACAACTACTCGTGGCTAGCTTGCTGTCTGCGTGTCTTGTGATTTGACCCGTCACTTTACAATGTCAGCATGGACACAGCGACACCTAGTGTCTGGTGCTGGCTGCTTGCGCCTGGTGTGGTCTGTGGCTAGCTTGCTGTCCCACCGGCACAGCGTCGTACAGACGATACAGCTAGCGTTCGTTTTCAGTATTTGCTTCCAAGTACTCGGTCGTACGTACCCTACTAATGTTACATTGCCTTTCTCTGATTTGTGTTCATAATCAGTGGGCCCATTTCCCACACATCCACTTCGGCCTCATGCCGGACCAGGGCCTCAAGAAGACCTTCAAGACTCATCAGGTATCAGAGCTGACACTGAAACCCTAATAACTCGATGTATATTTTGTATGCCTTGAAATCCTCACTTGACACTTTGACGGAATTCAGGGCATCCAGCAGCAACACTATATTACCACATGCTTCTTTTAAGTTTTTTTATTATTCGAAGTTTTGTAGTACTTTGTAAGCACGCACCGTACCCCGGCCGGCCTCTAAAATTTTGGCTGGTTCCTGGGCTGTGACATACAGGATGGCGCTGAAGACATGCTACTCAAAGACGATCTCTACGCCGCAGCGGCTGCAGCTGCAGCAGCCAACATGGGCATCACTCCATTCTAATAACTCTGGTTAGGCATGTGTTCTGAATCAGCTGGCACGTCGTAGTGGCTATCGCCCTTTGTGCTGCATTCTAGGGTTTCGTCTCAGATCTTGATCTCAACATCGATCGTGTGTCGTTTAATTAGAGTACTTTCCAGTGTGGGGATAGAAATGGAGAATAATCAAGTTAGAGCGCGCACCTAGTAGGCCACTGATGATCCGGTAGGTACAGACTTGATTGTCTCCTCTATATATCCCTTTTCATTTCATGTTCTCTCTCTTTTTCCTATTTTTTTGTTCCTGGACCCCTTCAACTCGCCAGTAGAGAGCTCGTTGTGCCTCTCTGATCCCATGTTTGCGTATGTTTGCTCAACAACATGTTTTTACCATGGAGAACAAGTTCGGCATCTGTTAGATCTGGCAACATGTGCCATATATATGTTCCAATCGTCCTTTTCCATGTACTACTACTACTATGTGGTTTAATTTCTTTCGACATATAGGGTTATATTGCATTGTTGATTTGCGGTTAATGTAGTTGTGAAAACTTGCATAGTCACTACTGCTTGGACAATTCAAAATAATAATCTACATATGAATAGGCACAATATTTCTACATGGAGATTTTAAAATAATAACGCATGTAATTAATTTTAGTTTTACTTGATTGATCAACGATACACTGTCCCCTTGGAAATGAAGCTAAGATGGAAAATCAAATTGAATCGCAAATGGATTATAATGTTTAAAACTTCCTTTTGGAAATGTACAATTTAAAGATTAGCTTAGGAATAACAATTATGTTTCTCTTTGTCAATCAAAAAGTGACCTGCAAAATAATAGCATGGCTAGATCTATGCACTGTTCCCTTGATGGGAAATCAGCATTGAATGGAAAGGTTAATTAAATCCATGAATTAATTATATTGTTTAGTTTAGTAGTATGTAAATTAAATATAAAAGTGCGGGAGTGTACCCCCGCACACACAGACACACGCTCACAAAGTGTTTTCTCCACTTGAAAAACTTAAATTTATTTTAAAACGTCATGGTAAATGGAGGAAATGGGATTAGGTATAAAATATATCATCCATGACACAAGTATCTATGGGGTATACTTTTATTTCGTGCAGAGGAAAAAAGATGAATATGTGTGCTTCTTTTTACTGGTAATATGTTATTATGTATTTACAACTTATGTTCAAAATAACTTAATGATAATATAATATTTTATGTGGTTGTGATTGAAGTAAGAGTGTTCTCATTTGATTTTTATTGATAAGGTGGCGAGCGACACGTAATGCAAATAGCAACATAAAGACACGATCTCATTTGATATTTTTTTATGTTAAGAGAGGCTAGGAAGAAGAAAATAGTGTTTAAGCGCTACCGGAATTGGTCTCTTTGCCGAGTGTCTGAAGCACTCGGCGAAGGCTGGAAAACATTCGGCGAAGGTTTTGCCGAGTGTGACACTTGGCAAAAAGAGCTCATAGCACTATACATCGGCAACATTTCTTTATCGAGTACTTTTTATCGGGCACTCGGCAAAGACTTTGCCGAGTGTCACTCGGTACTCGGCAAAGAAAAGTCGCTGTCACGATGGCTAGTAACGGAGACGACGCCTTTGCCAAGTGTACTAGGTGACACTCGGCAAAGAGTTCCCCTCTTTGCCGAGTGTCCGCCAGAGTAGCACTCGGCAACGAGGCCACCAGCGGGTCCCTTTGTCAGTTTCTTTGCCGAGTGCGCTAGGAGGCACTCGGTAAAGCTTGCTTCTTTGCCGAGTGCCAGGGTCGTAGCACTCGGCAAAGAAGCTTTACCGGTGCCCAGGTGTTCCTTCTTTGCCGAGTGGTTCTTGATCTCGGCAAAGAAGGTCGTAGCACTCGGCAAAAAAATGTGTAAAAAATTGGTGGTTCTTGATCTGATGGCACAATTCTTTGATCCTACAAGATAGATGATATTTAAATTATTCAAATATCTAGGTAGAGTCTTTCAGTTTACAAAACTTTGTGGGTCCCTTGCTTGGGAATAATGTTTTGAGAAATAATCGAAGTATTTTTGCCTAATTCTATAGTGTTTTTAATTTGTAATCTGATCATAAATACAAAGAGGAAAATTTGACTATCTTATCAATGTTGTTTGATAGTAATAGGTCCCAAAAAAAGTTGAAAGATTTTCTACTTATCATGAGTAGCTACCATTTTTCAATATTGTGGTGTTGCATGTGTTTGGTGTTTTTTTTATCATGGACCAATTGCGATGCATGGGTTAGCAGCAGATGTTACTCTTGCCTTGATATGCTTAGAGTATCTCCAATAATTACTTATCCCATTGACAATACCAACTAATATATAAAAGTTTTAAATATAGTTACTTAAAATCTACACATCTCTCTCGTATCTAATTTAAAAGGTATCAGTAATCTGTTGGCGGAAGCGTACAAAAGGCTATGATAAAAGATCACCTCGGCTCTATATATTATATGCTGTATATAGGAAGCGTGCTTTCTGCTTTTGTTGTCTCCTTGGACGAACACGTACGTTGCCCCCGGCCGGGCGGCGGCGCAAACAACGAGGAACGAGACCGAGAGCCGAGAGAAGCTAGATGCTGCTGCTGCTGCTGCACGGCGCGCCCGGACTGCCGAACAGGAAAGGAATGGAAATGGACATCTAAAAATCTGAACTGTCCTAATCCATACCGATAAAATTTTAGTATCAAATTACAAATACCAAATACGTGCATGTATCTAAATTCGTTTTTATAGTTTTATCTATTTTATTATATAGCTATATTTAATAAAAATACGAAATATTTGATATTTATCCATATTTGTGAGGAACAAAGTGTAATAAACCAATTTAATTTTTTTCTCTCCACGACTACAAACTAGTTATTTTATATTAATATTAATATTAATAATCAGTGGCGAAGCTAGAGTAAATTAGGGGAGGGTGCATATACCTTGAGGGTGCATAATAACAATTTATAGGTGGTGCATATATGGTGAAAATTTGGTCTAAACCACTAGATTTCCAAATTTTCGTGGGTGCATGTGCACCCCCTAGTTTCTATGTAGCTTCGCCCCTGTTAATAATGATTAACTGGAACTATATATTAGTGTATTTATAATTAAATTTTAATATTGTTATAATACTATTAATGGTACAATATTAAATTCAATAATCTATTTAATTATTAAATATTTGTTGATAATTATAATTTTTATGACCTATCTATGCTATATACTTACATAATTTATTCTCTACTTGTGTAATGATTTTGTATTATAAAAAATAACAAAAAAAATTGCTACTCTTGTTCATTGCTATCCTTATTAAATTCCTTCACTTAACTTACCTTTATATAAAATATTTTTATTATAATTTAGTTCACGTTGATATTAGATGTTATTAGACGTGTATTTTAATTTTACTTTACTTTGATAATCGATGAACTTACGACTAGTAAAATTATGTTTATCTGTTTTAATTAGTATGCACTTTGAGGTCAAAAGGTAAATATTCAAATAAAAATCCAAATCTGAGACATTAGTTATGTATTCATATTTAAAAAGATTTATTTTTGTATTTAAATCTAAAGTAAAATCTCTACTACCTATTAAGACGGTAAGAGGTAGGCTGCCCCATTCCGTGTTCTGCCATTTCCATTCCATCCTCACTGCAAAGCCCCATTTCCATTCCCAGCTGCCTGTCTTTCTCATTCCCCCTCCCTGCAAAGCCCATGTCTTTCTCATTCCCCCTCCCACAAAACTTATTCCCATTCCCACGTGCATCCCACGTCTAGCTAAAATTAAATTAAAAAAACAGGCTCCAAGGGGATTCGAACCCGCGACCTCTCAAATAAATGTGTTTGTAGCTACCACTACACCACATATGTGTTTATGTCTACATCTATTATAGTAAAAACATATAATACATCTCTCCCGAAGCCCACCTGCTACCCTTGCACAATGTGTAGTAGTAGATAAGTATCACTGAGATTATTAAATTATATTTTTGGATTGAGGGAGTAGTATTTAAAGAAGAGCCTTGCATGCAATTTCTTTTGTTTGAATAATGTTTTCAACTTAAATACTTTTTTTGCATGTGTAACATTTATTCTCCATAATATTTTTCCATGGATCTAACTTATAAATCATTTTCATAAACCAATGTCAAAGATGAATCCATGTTTCTTACTTGGAAACCCCGAACAAACACCACTAGCACGAGGCGCTCGCGTTGGCGTCGCTCATCGACGACGAGAAGAAACTTGGCGACTGCCGGTTCGAACTCTGGAAGCAGTCCTACATGGCCCATGCGCCGCTGTGTACGGCAAGCTCCGGCGCAGCCGCCGCTTGGACGTGGTCCAGAGCGGCTGCACCGCGCTGTCCATCGTCAAACATGGGGACCTCATGGTCGTCGCCAATGTCGACAACTCTCGGGTTGTTCTGGGCATCGCAACCTACGACAACGCCATCACGCCGTCTAGCTCATCATCCACCTGAAGCCTAACCTGCCACGTAAGTCGCTACTGACCGACCATGAATTCTTGTGCGCTGGAATGATGACCATTGTTGTTGTTGTGTGAGTGTCCTCGAACAAGATGTATGTAGAGGAGTAGCACATCCGGTGGTGCAACGACCAGGTGTACTACCTCGCTGATGAGCCCGGGGTGCACTTCATTTGGCAGCCCAGCCAAGAGTGATCGGTACTCACCATATCGCGCGCGTTCGACGACTATTATATCAAGGATTGTGGCGTCATCTCGACACCGGAGGTGAGCAGAGGTGGACCGACAACAATGACCACTCGCCATCGTCGGGGTACCTTTTGTGCCGGTCTGCCTTTAATTCTCTTCGCAAACACACACTTGCATTTTTTGTTTAAGCAAGCGTGTATGGTGGTGCGTGCCTGATGACTAACGATGTACGACAGAACTTCTACCGGCAGGTGTGGCACGTGCTCTCTAATAATGAGACCATGCAAATCATGACATATATCGAAGTCTGCATGATACTGATGGTTGCAATGTAGTAGTGAAACAACTAAATTAAAATAACAAAATTTATGTATGGCTAGGATCACAAATGGATTATGAAATATTTTCTTATAACAATATAAGACACATTTTGTATATAAGTTATCATGGTATTATATGTTCCTGTTGCAACGCACGGGTACTGACCTAGTATGATAAAAGGTACACTACACGACGGTTCACTTACAGCAACCTACGGTTGGTTGCTAAAACGGCTTTCAGCGACCTACGGTTGGTTGCTAAAAACTTTTAGCGGCCCATAAGGATGGTCGCTGTAAGTGCCGTCGCTAAAGGCTTTAGCGACCAACATCTTTTTAGCGACCGACCGTCCGTTGCTAATATTGTATATTTAGCGACCAACCGTGGGTTGCTGTACTATAGATTTAGCAACCAACCGTAAGTCGACATACTATACATTTAGCAACCAACAGAAAGTCGCCCTTTTTACGGTTGTTATTAATAATAATATACATTTAATTAAGCACCACAAATCACATATTTTTATACACAAATCATAAAGACATACACAGTTAATCAGTATACCACAGTCATAGATCCATCACATAAACACAAAAGCACCACAATTATATATTCACAAAAGTATCACAATTATAATATCATTCACAATTAGACCATTTACAGATAGCTAGCTAGATCATTCACAAAAACTCCAGAGATGATCATTCACAAAATATCTTGTACCAGAAGTTACAAAATAGCAAAGATCAGCCACCCCATCTCATTTTTCATCTAACAAAATGGAGGTACACGCTACTAGTGACGACAGTTCTTCTTGTGTTGCAGATCCAGAGCCTTGCCATCTTATTCTTCCCAGGCCATCAACCAGATATATGTGTCTGCAGTTCAAGAGTACACCTACCTTATATTGACAAGAAAAAACTACTTTTAGTATTTATGAAATGACCAAAGAGAGTATTTATGAAAAAACTACCTTAATTAATGATTGTTAGATTTCCTCATCGCCTTGAGAAATGCTCGTCTCATAGGACTCAATGATAATACCCAAGAATCTATAAATGAGACCTGGAACATAACATTAAAGCATCTTAGCCATTATCAATGATGTGAAAAGGCAAACAAAATGGATAATGAATTGTACGGTTACAGGGTAACATCAGTGCCGTCCAATATTTTCTTTCCTTTACTCTCAAAAAATTGTCAGTGGAACTTGATCCAACATCAACCCAGTAATCATTAAGAAATGGAAAATAGCACGTTGCATCCAACACCAAACCAGTAATCATTAAGAAACTGTCAAGTGTCAACGACACTTTGGATCCAAAACCAAGCCAGTAATCATTAAGTACAATAACATCAATACCTCATAAACATGCATGTTCTTGGTGTCGGCGTTCCGAGACCGGGGGGTCCTCGAGCCGACGAGTGAGAGTGCCGCGTGCCCCAGCCCAGATGGGTCGAGCGCGTGGAGCGAGCGCAAAGGGGGGAACGGAGTGAGAGAGAGGTCGGTGGCCGGAGCCGGGTCGCGAGGGAGTCGGAGAAATTCCCACGGCCTTCGTGTTCGTCCCGCGCCCAGGTCGGGTGCGCTTGCAGTAGGGGGTTACAAGCGTCCGCACGAGGTGAAGGGAGAGGGCGGCCCCGAGAGAGCGCCTGCCCCTGCCTTTCGTCCCCGCGAGGCCAACCTTCTCTCAGAAGGCCCTGGCCCTTCCTTTTATAGTCGTAAGGAGAGGGTCCAGGTGTACAAGACGGGGGTGTAGCAAGGTGCTACGTGTCTAGCGAGGGAGAGCTAGCGCCCTATGTACATGCCCAGGTGGCAGCCAGAGAGATCGTGGCACCCTGTTGGAGTGGCGTCGTGGCTGTTGGAGGAGTAACGGAGCCGGACGGGGGGATAGCTGTCGAGGTGGCTGGGTCCTTGCTGACGTTCTCCTGCTTTCGTAAGGGAGCTGGGAGCCGCCGTCGTCATGATCTAGCGGGGCGCCATCATGGCCTATCTGGCATAGCTGGCCAGATGGGACGCCAGTCTTGTTCTCTGCGACCCAAGTCGGCTCGGGGCAGGGTGATGATGACGCTTCCTGTTGACGTGGCGGTCTCGTATCCTAGGTCGGGTGTTCGTGGAGGCTCCTCCGAGGCTGTGGCCGAGTCCGCCCTGCAAGACAGAGACAGAGTCCGAGCCCTGGTCGGGCGAGGCGGAGATTATTCGGCAGAGGCCGAGGCGGAGTCCGAGCCCTGGGTCGGGCGAGGCGGAGGTCGCCGTCTTCCGAGGCCTTAGCCTGAGTCCGAGCCCTGGGTCGGGCGGAGCGGAGTTCGCCGTCTTCCGAGGCCTTAGCCTGAGTCCGAGCCCTGGGTCGGGCGGAGCGGAGTTCGCCGTCTTCCGAGGCCTTAGCCTGAGTCCGAGCCCTGGGTCGGGCGGAGTCTCCTATGGCACCACTGGCGAAGTCTGGCCGCCCGTCGGTCTTACCTTTTGCGTTAAACGCCCTGGTGACTCGGTCGGTTGGTGCGGTGATTTAGTCAGGGTTTCTCCTTATCGGAGGCGGGGCCTAGGGCGAGCCGGGGATGCGCCTGCCGTGAAAGAGGAGACCTCAGGCGAGACGGAGTCATCCTAGGGTCGGCTGCCCTCGCCCGAGGCTAGGCTCGGGCGTGGCGTGGTCAAGTCACTCGTGTGGACTGATCCCTGACTTAATCAAACCCATCAGGCCTTTGCAGCTTTATGCTGATGGGGGTTACCAGCTGAGAATTAGGCGTCTTGAGGGTACCCCTAATTATGGTCCCCGACAGTAGCCCCCGAGCCTCGAAGAGAGTGTTAACACTCGCTTGGAGGCTTGCATCGCACTTTTTTGCAAGGGGACCAGCCTTTCTCGGAGGTACCTTGTTCCGGTGGGTGCGCGCGAGCGCACCCGCCGGGTGTAGCCCCCGAGGCCTCGGAGGAGTGGTTTCACTCCTTCGAGGTCTTAATGCCTTGCGCAATGCTTCGGCGTGACTAGCGGTTCCCTCATGCGAGCAGGGCGTAACCCAGGTGCACTGTCGGGGCCCAAGTTCTCGGGCTGGTATGTTGACGCTGTCAACGGTTCGGCCGGAGCCGGGTTTGCGAGAGCAGCCCCCGAGCCTTCGCACGGAGCGAGAGGACGATCAGGGACAGACTCGACTTTTTATATACGCCCCTACGTCGCCTTTCCGCAAGGAGGAGGGGGGGAGTGCGCCATGTTACCCTCGATGGGCACCGAACATGGTGTCTCCGGTGAGCTGCGATCGGGTAATCCGAGTGGACGTCCGTGCCCCGTTCGTTAGGGGTCGGCTAGGGGCCCGGAGGCACGCCCAAAAGTACCTGCGGGTGATCTGCCGGACCCGGTCCCCTAGCGACGGGGTCCGAGGGCTCGTTGCCTCCCTCCGATGGGATTCCGTTACAGAGTCGTTCCCGCTGGTCTCGGAAATGTCCTAGGGTACCTCGGGAGCGCAGCCCGAGCCTTGGTTATGTATCGAACGTACCCCTGGTCATCCCTCGCTCGGCGTCTGAGGCGGCTGTGAACCCTTCGACAGGCCAGCCTTCGAACCCCTGATCAGTAGGGGGCACGGAGCCCTAATAGCCTGAGGCGGTCATGGAACCTTTCGGGGGCCGACCTTCGAACCCCTGACCAGTAGTGGGTGTCGGGCCCACGCGATCTGAGGCGGCTGTTGAACCCTTCGGGGGGCCAGCCCTCGAACCCCTGATCAGTAGGGAGGCTCGGGGCCTAGTTCCTTCACGGGGAAGGATCCCTTTGGGGTTATCCCCCTTCTCGGTCCCTGTTGCAAGAGATAGAGAAAGAAGGAAAAGGGAAAAAGGGATTCGAAATTGAACTTCGTGGCGTACCTTTCTCGGCGTGGCCGTTTTTGGCGGAGGCGAAGCGCCGCCAGCTGCCCCTGCCAGAAACGTCACCTATTTCGCCGTGGAGTTAATGCGCTGGGGTGAGTAGTTGGCGAGGTCGCCGTTGTGCGCGCGCGGGCCGTTCGAGGTACGGGTCACGGACGCGTCGTCTTCACGCCGTGAGAAGGGTTCTCTTGCTGCCCCCGGATGGGACGTGAGCCTGGCCGATGGCGTAACCGCTGCCCTCACACGCCTGCCACCGTCATTACTGCCGGCCCATTTTTGACCGCGTTTGACCGCTGCGCCAGGCTGGCGCCGCTGGATCGCAGGCTGGGCGGCCTCGAGTCGCGGTATCGGTTCCGCAATCGAGGAGGTGCGGTGGTGGAGCGAGAGGCACAGCGGTTCGCATGCAGCGCCTGGCGCGCCAGTTGAACGACGCGTGGTCTTGAGCCGTCGCGCTGGCCTGTCAGGAGTCGGGGAGGCGCGTCCACTTGGCGTGGTTGCATGCCGCTTGCATGGCCGCTCGCCCCCTTTGCCCGTTGGTCTGGGCAAAAGTGGAGGGTTACTTGTAACCGCTGGGCGGTTGCGTGCGTCGTGCGCGGCGATTTGGCTCCCTCTGCTTGGAGCTGGTCTGCATGACAGGCGGGCCCCAGCCCCCGCGCCGCGGGGAAGGGCCTTGGAGGCGTGTTGGAGAAGACTCAGCCCGTGACGGTTGAGGGCGCTAGCAGGGGGAGTTGCCTTTAAAAGGAGGGCGACCCCCTTCGTGAGGCGACCATGTCTCCTTTCTCCCTTATGCATTGTGTCTCTCCATCTTCCAGGCCCCCGGTTGGGGGGAACCGCCGTCTTTTCGCTCCATCGTTGGAGGAACGCGACCCCGCGGGGGTTGGTACCTTTCAGCCATCGTTCGGCTTCAAGGATTTTCATCACACAGCCCAGCGGCTCCCCTCCGCCGGTGG
This sequence comes from Zea luxurians, assembly GCA_029449295.1. Classification (NCBI taxonomy): domain Eukaryota; kingdom Viridiplantae; phylum Streptophyta; class Magnoliopsida; order Poales; family Poaceae; genus Zea; species Zea luxurians. The sequence continues at coordinate 8,478,618 of JAOPSE010000083.1, read as the reverse complement.
TCACCCAAGGTGGTGGCCTCCAGCTCCCGAATGGGGAGGGGCAAACCGGGCTGTGGTCTTGGCCCTGCCCCCAGTGTTGAGGGTGTTCGTCATCCTCGCCGGGGCGGAGATCGAGGCGAGCCGGGGCCCCACCTCCTACGCGGGCCGGCGGGCCACCTCATTTTCCAGCTTCTGGTGGCGGCAATCGCCTTTCAGCCCCATGGCGGAGTCATCCTCCAGCCATGCCGGGGAAGGAGAACTGTTGCTGCCCAGCTAGGATGCAACGTTCCGCCTCCCTCCTCGCGTTCGCGGCGAGGGCGGCTGCGAGGATCTGCCGGGGTGATTAGGGGTGTCCCGCGTTTGCTGGTGATTCGCCCGGAGCTTGTTGCTCCACGGGCTTCCCAGGCGGGGAGGTTGTCCGTACCCGCGGGGGCGGAACCAGAGTTCTGTTCACGATGGCGCTTTGAGTGCCGGGTTTTTTTGTTCATTTTCGGCTTTCGGGGCCTGAACATGTATGTAACTCCGGCACAGAGCCGTGTTTTTTCCTCATTTCTGAGCAATAAGACTTGCCTATCGATTGTCTGAATCGCTTCACCAAGCATGAGTCGCCCCGTGTCCAGGTGACGAGTGAGGTATCCGTATCCCGGAGGCGTAGGAATCCCTCGGCTCGGTCGGACCTGTTGTCCGAGGCTCCTCTAGCTTAGTTAAAAAGACCCCTCGGTCGCTCTTCGCCGAGCCGAGGCCAGGGGTAGCGATATCAGCGCAAGCAGAGGCGTTGTTGGCTCGGAAATGGAACCTGGTTGGCCGGAGCCCAGCTGGGTCGTCTGCTGTCAGGCTCGGCGCCGGAGTTGATTGGCCGAGGCCTCGGACCGAGCTGGCGCCCTCGGAAAGGGTCGGCCGAGGCCCCGGAGGTGGCCGGCCGAGCCGTCCGCTTGGGCCGGATTCTCGGGGAAGCCTCTGGCGGAGATTGCTCGAGCGCGGTGTCGACGTCGTCCTTTGGAGCGGAGGCCTTCGGACCGCGTGGCCACCCGAGGCCAGGTCGGGTCTTGCCGAAGGTGCTGCTGATGCCGAGGGTGTCGTCACCCTCTTCCAGCGCCGAGGTCCGCGCCTGCAGGGTCAAGTCGTCCTGTAGCGTGGGCCTTGTGCGGCCGTTGAGGCCAGAACACACACCCTTGTCGCGTTATAAAGCTGCGTCTCTTTTCCTCTTGCTTCGAGTATCTGGACTTTTTGTCGGTAGCAGGGATGTTAGTGCGAGCAAGAGTTGCTTCTCGCGGGAGGTGATGAGTGAGGTATCCGTATCCCGGAGGCGTGGGAGTCCCTCGGCTCGGTCGGCCTCGCCGCTTACGCGTACTTTTACCCATCCACGAGGCCCTGTCACCGACTCGGTCGAGAAGGCTCGAAGACCCTGCTTCAACAGAAGAGCCTCCGTACGTAAAGACTCATTCGATCCGCGGAGTCACCTTATCCGAACGTGAGTTACTTATCACAGAAGGTGACGAGTGAGGTATCCGTATCCCGGAGGCGTAGGAGTCCCTCGGCTCGGTCGGCCTTGGCTGCTTACGTGTACCCCGTCGTTTCTAGGACCCACTTTTCGAAATAGTCAAAAAGCACGAAAGATGTTCTGGTAAAAGAGGTTTTTTGTTCGAGGAAAATTTTGACGCAGAGGGGGTTAACCCCCTTTTAGCCCCCGAGGGAGGGTCGGGCCCCGCTGAGGCGAGGCCGACCCTTCCTTGTTGACTAAACTTCGCGTGGGTACGGGATATAAGAACAACTTGGAAACATTCTTAAGGATAGAAGCGACGTAGCTGTTGGATGTTCCAAGCGTTGCCGTAGACCTCGCCTTGACTGTTGGCCAGCTTGTAAGTTCCGGGCTTCAGAACTTTGGCGATGATGAACGGCCCCTCCCAGGGGGGCGTTAGCTTATGCCTCCCTCGGGCGTCCTGCCGCAGCCGAAGCACCAGATCGCCCACCTGGAGATCTCGGGGTCGGACCCCTCGGGCGTGGTAGCGTCGCAGGGACTGCTGATACCGCGCTGAGTGGAGTAGGGCCCTGTCCCGAGCCTCGTCCAGCTGGTCCAGCGAGTCTTCTCGGCTGGCTTGGTTGCTTTCTTCGTCGTAAGCCCTCGTCCTCGGGGAACCGTATTCCAGGTCTGTGGGCAGGATTGCCTCGGCCCCGTAGACCAGGAAGAACGGCGTGAAACCCGTGGCTCGGCTTGGAGTCGTCTTCAGGCTCCAGATCACCGAGGGGAGTTCCTTCATCCATCGCTTGCCGAACTTGTTGAGACTGTTATAAATCCGAGGCTTAAGCCCCCGTAGAATCATGCCATTGGCACGTTCCACTTGCCCATTCGACATGGGGTGAGCTACGGCGGCCCAGTCCACCCGGATGTTGTGATCGTCGCAAAAATCCAAGAATTTTTTGCCGGTGAACTGGGTGCCATTGTCGGTGATGATGGAGTTCGGGACCCCGAAGCGATGGATGATGTTGGTGAAGAATGCCACCGCCTGCTCGGACCTGATGCTGCTTAGGGGTCGGACCTCGATCCACTTGGAGAATTTGTCGATGGCGACCAGCAGGTGCGTGTAGCCCCCGGGTGCCTTCTGCAGTGGGCCGACGAGGTCCAGACCCCACACAGCGAAGGGCCAGGTGATGGGTATCGTCTGCAGAGCCTGAGCGGGCAGGTGGGTCTGCTTCGCATAGAATTGGCACCCTTCGCAGGCGCGGACAATTCTAGTGGCGTCAGCCACCGCCGTTGGCCAGTAGAAGCCTTGGCGGAAAGCATTCCCGACGAGGGTTCGAGGTGCTGCATGATGACCGCAAGCCCCCGAGTGTATTTCCTGCAGGAGGTCCTGACCCTCGGCGATGGTGATGCATCGCTGGAGGATGCCCGAGGGGCTGCGGTGGTAGAGCTCCTTCTCGTCGCCCAGCAGGACGAACGATTTTGCTCGTCGTGTTACCCGCCGAGCCTCGGTTTGGTCGAGGGGCAGCTCTCCTCGGCGGAGATATTGCAGGTACGGGGTCCTCCAATCTTGATCTGGCACGACCCCGTTCTGCTCCTCCTCGACGTGCAGCGCTTCGCGCTCGGGCCCCGAGGGTTCCTCGGATTGAGCCGAGGACGGCTCGGGCTGAGCCGAGGTCACCTCGGACGAGGCCGAGGGTGCCTCGGGTTCGGGCGCGTCGCCTATCTTGACTGAGGGTTGGTGCAGATCCCGGGCGAAGACGTCCGGGGGAACCGTTGTCCGCCCCGAGGCTATCTTCGCCAGCTCGTCCGCAGTCTCGTTATAGCGTCGGGCGATGTGGTTAAGTTCGAGCCCGTAGAACTTGTCCTCCAGGCGTCGAACCTCTTCGCAGTAGGCCTCCATCTTCGGGTCGCGGCAGAGGGAATTCTTCATGACTTGGTCGATGACGAGCTGCGAGTCGCCGCGTGCATCGAGGCGTCGAACCCCTAGCTCGATGGCGATTCACAACCCGTTGATCAGAGCCTCGTACTCAGCTACATTGTTAGACGCCGGGAAATGGAGGCGAAGTACGTAGCGCAGGTGTTTTCCGAGGGGCGAGACGAAAAGCAGGCCCGCGCCGGCTCCCGTCTTCATCAGCGACCCGTCGAAAAACATGGTCCAGAGTTCTGGTTGGATCGGAGCCGTTGGTAACTGGGTATCGACCCATTCGGCTACGAAATCCGCCAGTGCCTGGGACTTGATGGCCTTCCGAGGGGCGAACGAGATCGCCTCGCCCATGATTTCCACCGCCCACTTTGCGATCCGTCCCGAGGCTTCTCGGCACTGGATGATCTCCCCCAGGGGGAAGGATGACACCACAGTCACCGGATGGGACTCGAAGTAATGTCGCAACTTTCGCCTCATCAGGACCACAGCGTATAGCAGCTTCTGGACTTGTGGGTAGCGGGTCTTGGTCTCGGACAGCACTTCGCTGACGAAGTAAACTGGCCTCTGAATGGGCAAAGCATGCCCTTCTTCCTGCCTTTCGACCACGATCGCGGCGCTGACCACCTGAGTGGTTGCGGCGACGTAGACCAGGAGGGTCTCTCCATCAGTTGGGGGTACCAAGATGGGCGCCTGTGTGAGGAGTGCCTTCAGGCTCCCGAGGGCTTCTTCGGCCTCGGGAGTCCAAGTGAAGCATTCGGCCTTCCTTAAGAGGCGGTACAGGGGCAGGCCTCTTTCGCCGAGGCGCGAGATGAAGCGGCTCAAGGCCGCGAGGCATCCCATGACCCTCTGTACGCCTTTTAAGTCCTTGATAGGTCCCATGTTTGTGATTGCTGCGATCTTCTCCGGATTGGCTTCGATGCCCCGCTCGGAGACGATGAACCCCAAGAGCATGCCCCGGGGCACCCCGAAGACGCACTTCTCGGGATTGAGCTTGACGCCCTTCGCCTTGAGACACCGGAATGTCAGTCCGAGGTCGGAGAGAAGGTCGGAGGCTTTCCTCGTCTTGACCACGATGTCGTCGACGTAGGCCTCGACCGTGCGACCAATGTGTTCGCCGAACACATGGTTCATGCACCGCTGGTACGTTGCACCCGCGTTCCTCAAACCGAACGGCATTGTGACATAACAGTACATGCCGAAGGGCGTGATGAAAGAAGTCGCGAGCTGGTCGGACTCTTTCATCTTGATTTGATGATACCCTGAGTAGGCATCGAGAAAAGACAGGGTTTCGCACCCTGCTGTGGAGTCCACAATTTGGTCGATGCGAGGTAGAGGGTAGGGGACCTTTGGACATGCTTTGTTGAGGCCAGTGTAGTCTACACACATCCGCCACTTCCCCCCTTTTTTCCTCACAAGTACAGGGTTGGCGAGCCATTCGGGATGGAAAACCTCTTTAATGAACCCTGCTGCCATCAGCTTGTGGACCTCCTCGCCTATCACTCTGCGCCTTTCCTCGTCGAATCGGCGCAGAGGCTGTCTGACCGGTCGGGCCCCGGCCCGAATATCCAGCGAGTGCTCGGCGACTTCCCTCGGTATGCCGGGCATGTCCGAGGGACTCCACGCGAAAACGTCGGCGTTTGCGCGGAGAAAGTCGACGAGCACCGCCTCCTATTTGGGGTCGAGCCCCGAACCGATCCGGATCTGCTTGGAGGCGTCGCCACTGGGGTCGAGAGGGACGGCCTTAACCGTCTCTGCTGGCTCGAAGTTGCCGGCATGCCGCTTCACATCCGGCACCTCTCGGGAGAGGCTTTCTAGGTCGGCAATGAGGGCCTCGGACTCGGCGAGGGCCTCGGCGTACTCCACGCACTCCACATCGCACTCGAATGCGTGTCTGTACGTGGGGCCGACGGTGATGACCCCGTTGGGGCCCGGCATCTTGAGCTTCAGGTAGGTGTAATTGGGGATGGCCATGAACTTCGCGTAGCATGGCCTTCCCAACACCGCGTGGTAGGTCCCTCGGAACCCGACCACCTCGAACGTCAAAGTCTCCCTTCGGAAGTTGGAGGGTGTTCCGAAGCAGACAGGGAGGTCGAGCTGTCCGAGGGGCTGGACACGCTTCCCGGGAATGATCCCGTGGAAGGGCGCAGCGCCTGCTCGGACAGACGACAAGTCGACGCGCAGGAGCTTGAGAGTCTCGGCGTAGATGATGTTGAGGCAGCTGCCCCCATCCATCAGGACCTTGGTGAGCCTGACGTCGCCAATGACAGGATCGACGACGAGCGGGTACTTCCCCGGGCTCGGCACGTGGTCGGGGTGGTCGTCCTGGTCGAAGGTGATGGGCTTGTCGGACCAGTCTAGGTAGACTGGCGCCGCCACCTTCACCGAGCAGACCTCCCGACGCTCTTGCTTACGATGCCGAGCCGAGGCATTCGCCACATGCCCTCCGTAGATCATGAAGCAGTCGCGGACCTCGGGGAACTCTCCTGCTTGGTGATCCTCCCTTTTTTCGTCGTCGTGAGCCTTGCCACCCTCGGCGGGTGGCCCGGCCCGATGGAAGTGACGCCGAAGCATGACGCACTCTTCGAGGGTGTGTTTGACGGGCCCCTGATGGTAGGGGCACGTCTCCTTGAGTGCCTTGTCGAAGAGGTTTGCACCTCCGGGGGGTTTCCGAGGGTTCTTGCGCTCGGCGGCGGCGACAAGGTCAGCATCGGGAACGTCGCGTTTCGCTTGCGACTTCCTCCTGCCTTTCTTCTTGGCGCCGCGCGGAGCAGACGCCTCGGGAGCATCTTCCGACGGGCGGCCCTGGGGCTGCTTGTCCTTTCGGAAGATGGCCTCTACCGCCTCCTGGCCGGAGGCGAACTTGGTAGCGATGTCCATCAGCTCGCTCGCCCTGGTGGGGGTCTTGCGACCCAACTTGCTCACCAGGTCGCGGCAGGTGGTGCCGGCGAGGAACGCGCCGATGACATCGGAGTCGGTGATGTTGGGCAGCTCGGTGCGCTGCTTCGAGAACCGCCGGATGTAGTCCCGAAGGGACTCTCCCGGCAATTGCCGACAGCTTCGGAGGTCCCAGGAATTCCCGGGGCGCACGTACGTGCCCTGGAAGTTCCCGGCGAAGGCCTGGACCAGATCCTCCCAGTTGGAAATCTGCCCCGGGGGCAGGTGCTCCAACCAGGCACGAGCGGTGTCGGAGAGAAATAGGGGGAGGTTTCGGATGATGAGGTTGTCATCGTCCGTCCCACCCAGCTGGCAGGCCAGGCGGTAGTCTGCAAGCCACAATTCCGGTCTCGTCTCCCCCGAGTACTTCGTGATAGTAGTCGGGGGTCGGAATCGGGGCGGAAACGGCGCCCGCCGAATGGCTCGGCTAAAGACCTGCGGACCGGGTGGTTCGGGCGAGGGACTTCGATCCTCCCCACTGTCATAACGTCCCCCACGCCTGGGGTGGTAGCCTCGGCGCACCCTTTCGTCGAGGCGTGCCCGACGGTCACCATGAGGGTGCTCGTCGCCGAGGTGGCCCGGGGCCGCAGGCGCGGTGTTGCGCGTGCGCCCGGTGAAGACCGAGGCTTCCCGCGTGAGTCGGGAAGTCGCGGCACGAGGATCCGGGGTGTATCCCCGCCTTCGAGAGGCAGAGCTCTCTGCCCGCCGGGCCGCAGCGCCTTCCAGGAGATGCCTGAGTTCTCCCTGGATCCGCCGTCCCTCGGTGGTTGATGACTCCGGCATCGCGCGGAGGAGCATTGCTGCAGCGACCAGGTCCTGGCCAGTCCCGCCGGATGCGGGTGGCGGTTTGTCCCTGGCATCGTTGGCGATGCGGTGCTGGAGACCTTGGGGCAAGTGACGTATTCCTCCGGCCGGGGGTTGGCTCGCCCATACCTGCCCGATGTTCTGACGGATTGCCTCGAGCGCTCCTGCTCCTTCATCGAACCCGGCCTGCGCCCCGCGGACTTGCTCGAGCTGTGGGTCGTGACCTCCCGCCGAAGCGGGGACCACAGCTAGCTCCCGCGGGATGTCAGCGCGAGGCGCTGGCCTAGGGGGATCACCATCCTCCGGCATGCCGAGACAGCCGCCTCCGGAGGGATCCCCTAGCTCGATGTGGAAACATTCGCGACTCAGGCCGCAGTCCTTGTCGCCAAGGCTGCGGCTGCCGTCGGAACAGTCGGAGAGGCAGTAGTCACATGCGGTCATGAAGTCCCGCATGGCACTAGGGTTGCCAGATCCGGAGAAATCCCAGCAGATGCTGGGGTCGTCGTCTTCCTCGGACCCAGAGGGTCCGTAGGTCGAGACACCCGTCAATCGGTCCCAAGGCGACCGCACAGGAAACCCCAGAGAGGTTGCACTCGCCTCAATGTGAGCGCCCGCCAAAGCGAGATCGCCAGGCGGGCTGAGGCCGAGTCGAAATAACGAAAGATGGGTAGCAGTCGATACCTTTTTGTCGACGAGGAGCGATGAAGTCGCGTCGGGGGCTGACCGCGTCGTCGTCTTGGGTCCGAGGGCGACGTCCTGCAGGCCTTCCGTGAGCGTGCTGGCGTCGTCCACTTGCTTGGAGTCGACGTGTTGCGGGGGGATGGCGCTCGCGTCTGCCTTGAACGCGAGGGCGACGCTTGGCGTGTCCTCCGTCGAGGCGCCGGGGATGTCGATTTGCCCGACAGCCGTCGGAGCGCGACCTCCCGCTCGGCCCCGGTTGCCCTGCCTCCTCCTCCTTCGACGGCGAGGGAGAGGATGGGGCGAGCTCGAAAGTTGTCCTTCCCCTACGCGGGAAAGACGTCGTCGATTCCGCCGCCAGCGGGCGGGCTGTCCGCCATCAATGTCGTCGTTGCGCGGCGGTGGAAGGAGTATCATGTCGTAGTCGCCGTCGAGCGAGATGAACTCGAGGTTCCCGAAACGGAGCACCGTCCTGGGTTGAAGAGGTTGTTGGAGACTGCCCATCTGGAGCTTGACGGGAAATCGAACGTCAACACGCAGCGCAGCCCCTACCTGGCGCGCCAACTGTCGGCGTTCCGAGACCGGGGGGTCCTCGAGCCGACGAGTGAGAGTGCCGCGTGCCCCAGCCCAGATGGGTCGAGCGCGTGGAGCGAGCGCAAAGGGGGGAACGGAGTGAGAGAGAGGTCGGTGGCCGGAGCCGGGTCGCGAGGGAGTCGGAGAAATTCCCACGGCCTTCGTGTTCGTCCCGCGCCCAGGTCGGGTGCGCTTGCAGTAGGGGGTTACAAGCGTCCGCACGAGGTGAAGGGAGAGGGCGGCCCCGAGAGAGCGCCTGCCCCTGCCTTTCGTCCCCGCGAGGCCAACCTTCTCTCAGAAGGCCCTGGCCCTTCCTTTTATAGTCGTAAGGAGAGGGTCCAGGTGTACAAGACGGGGGTGTAGCAAGGTGCTACGTGTCTAGCGAGGGAGAGCTAGCGCCCTATGTACATGCCCAGGTGGCAGCCAGAGAGATCGTGGCACCCTGTTGGAGTGGCGTCGTGGCTGTTGGAGGAGTAACGGAGCCGGACGGGGGGACAGCTGTCGAGGTGGCTGGGTCCTTGCTGACGTTCTCCTGCTTTCGTAAGGGAGCTGGGAGCCGCCGTCGTCATGATCTAGCGGGGCGCCATCATGGCCTATCTGGCATAGCTGGCCAGATGGGACGCCGGTCTTGTTCTCTGCGACCCAAGTCGGCTCGGGGCAGGGTGATGATGACGCTTCCTGTTGACGTGGCGGTCTCGTATCCTAGGTCGGGTGTTCGTGGAGGCTCCTCCGAGGCTGTGGCCGAGTCCGCCCTGCAAGACAGAGACAGAGTCCGAGCCCTGGTCGGGCGAGGCGGAGATTATTCGGCAGAGGCCGAGGCGGAGTCCGAGCCCTGGGTCGGGCGAGGCGGAGGTCGCCGTCTTCCGAGGCCTTAGCCTGAGTCCGAGCCCTGGGTCGGGCGGAGCGGAGTTCGTCGTCTTCCGAGGCCTTAGCCTGAGTCCGAGCCCTGGGTCGGGCGGAGCGGAGTTCGCCGTCTTCCGAGGCCTTAGCCTGAGTCCGAGCCCTGGGTCGGGCGGAGTCTCCTATGGCACCACTGGCGAAGTCTGGCCGCCCGTCGGTCTTACCTTTTGCGTTAAACGCCCTGGTGACTCGGTCGGTTGGTGCGGTGATTTAGTCAGGGTTTCTCCTTATCGGAGGCGGGGCCTAGGGCGAGCCGGGGATGCGCCTGCCGTGAAAGAGGAGACCTCAGGCGAGACGGAGTCATCCTAGGGTCGGCTGCCCTCGCCCGAGGCTAGGCTCGGGCGTGGCGTGGTCAAGTCACTCGTGTGGACTGATCCCTGACTTAATCAAACCCATCAGGCCTTTGCAGCTTTATGCTGATGGGGGTTACCAGCTGAGAATTAGGCGTCTTGAGGGTACCCCTAATTATGGTCCCCGACACTTGGCAGCACCGAAAGCATCCAGGTAAGGTAAACTCCATGACTCTGCCAATTTCTGTTGAGGATCAGTTAACCATTGAATCATTAAGATCAATATAGCATATTAGCTTCACTGCATACAAAATGTAATGTAAAGTGATAGATGTAAATAAAATATGAAAATTCGTATTAGTAATAGCTTTTGGAACAAAATCATTAATTAAGAAGCAAAAAAATCAAAATATGTAGGGCAGTCTGGTCTCAAAGGTGACTTCGCCTTTGCAGGACAGCAGAATTATAGAATTTACTGTGTACAACACAGACTGGAAGTACTCATATCATGGATCTGTTGTAAAATAATACATAATCCATTTTATTTCTTTATTAAGTTGATCAATATTGCCATCCCTCTCCTTTACAAGTCAAAATAGGCTTTGCTATTTAGATTAGGTCATTTTGCTTAGAAGTAAGACCTAAGGAGGCTTAGGACTCAGGGTGACTATTAATAAATTGAAACGTTTGGTTGGGACTTGGGAACAAGAGGTAACCATACAAAGTCCAAATTGCAAAACACAAGCAACGCCAGGATGCACATACAAGTCTGCACATAAACATAAGCATGCAGGTGCTGCAAGGACTGAAAATAGAAGATGAAGGGAAAGTTCTGAGAATGACACATGTGCAGATGCCCCTTAATCATCACAACATGGCTTATGGCATTGTTTCTTTGTCATCTAAGTGAATAGCTTGTTTAATATTTACTTTTACTAAATAACGAGGTTTCACTCACTAGATCATTTGTTACTACTAGCTGCAAGCGACAGGGGTTGTGATTCATTTGTTACTACAAGCGACAAAAGTTGAGCAGAGTCTCAGGACCCCAGTACTTGAGAGCTGCGAGGTCATAGGCACGAGCAGCTGCCTCCTCGCTGTCATACGCCCCTGCAGATCATGCACAATTGACAAATTAATCCCCTCGGCTTTAAGACAAGGACGCAGATCACGGCATGATCTGGCGACAAGTAACATGAAACGAAATCTGGCAACCAAGAGATATATTCGAGAGCAGAGGGCTTGCTGTGGGAGTGGCACTTACCCAGGTAGACTATTGAGGTGATGCAGCCAGCAGTAGATCACAGGCACATGCAGATCACCGGCGCCAAGGGGACCACCATCGCCAAAGATTGAAGAAAAAAAGGAGATAAACAAAGCCTGATCAGTATGTCAGCCTTAAAGAAATTCGGCGCACTTTCAAAGAGAAAAAAGGGATCGCTGTACTGTGGTACTGGGCAGATGCATCAGGAATTCAGCATCCTTGCATAGGACACAAAGGACCTCAGTTGGGTTCCTAGTATTGGGTTTTGTTTATGGTCGTAGTACCACCATTGCTGCTTAATCCTCTTATTAAGATTCAAGACCGGTTTTGTTCCTCTTTTGGGAGAGAATACTGAACAAGATGAAAACGGATGGATGGATTCTTGATGATGATGATACTCGGAAAGAAGTAGCAGCTCACAATACACACCTTGCCTGCCTTTCTTCTTGTTGTGGAGCGCGGCCAGGCAGTTCTTGTCCCAGAGATGCGCCTCGAACCTGCCCGTCCACCTGTGCCTGCGTTGAGACAGCACCCGGGCAGCGAACGCTCCCTTCTGCGGCCTAGGGCAGGTGGCGGCGACCGTGTACCCTTGGGGCGGGGAAAGGGCAAGCTAGTCGGGGTCAGACTTGCGCGCGGCTCTAGGCGTCGAGTCTTCAGCGCGGGTCACAGGGGCGCTGCTCCTGGCGGACGGATGCAGAGGCGGGGCGCTTGGGCGGTGTTCCAAGCGCGGTCGCGTCGGGTGCACGCCGGCAGGGGCTACGCGGCTAGGTCGGGTGGGGGCTCGGGGTGGCCAGGCGGTTCGGCGGGTGCGCAGGTGCGGGGCAGGGGCGCTGGATGGCAGCTTCTGGCAGCTGTTGAACTCCTGGTGGCGCGGCTTAGGGAGAGGAGGTGGAGAGAGGTGGGCGGTAGAGAGAGAATAGAGAGAAAGGGGAGGGAGAAGGAGTGGCGGCGGCTTGGGAGAGGGAGCAGGGTAGTGGCGGATAGGGTTGGGGGCATGGCCGGTTTCATGGCCCTGGTGGGCCGGCTAGGTTAGTTTTTTTATTTTTTTTCTAATTCCTTTCTAATTTCAAAATATAAATTTAAATAATCATAAAATTTATAACAATTAATCCAAAACTATTTATAAATAAAATATTTATTTTTAGGACTAATAATTATATTATTAATTTACTAGGATTTTCATTTAACAAGAAACGTTTATTAAATATCCAAAAAATCAATTATAAGCAATCAAAAATCATTCCAAAGGTAAATAAATAACAAGCACTTTTTTAAAAAAATTTGATTATCATAAATATCATTATTAACTAAATGTATTATCATATAAGCACAAAGAACATAGTTGCATATTATAGTCATGTCCATACATAAACAAACCATGAAATAAACATACAAGCAATATAAAAAGAAATAAATCATCACGCAATTTAGCGATCAATGTTTACTTGTTTTAATTAATTTTTAGTCACTAACATCTACATGTACGTTCAGGCTATAAGATTTGATAGTGATCCTTGCTCTATAGCGACCCACCGCTAGTCCCCCATGACATCTATAGCGACCAACCATAAGTTGTTAAATTTCTAGACTTTTAGCGACTAACCGACCGTTGCTACAAAAGGATTTAGCGACTGATCGTCGGTCCCTATCCTTTAGCAACCAATAGTTGGTACCTAATAAGGGTCGCTAAAGATCAACCGTCGTGTAGTGGTAACATCATCATCCGCTTCGTGGTAGCGCAAGCTAGAGCAAAGAAACCAAGCCGCCCGACAGCACTGCCGCGCGCAATGGAGCTAGGGAACTGGCCGGGGTAGGCCCCTGCAGGCTGCAGCCCTGTGCGTGCGTGCTTTCCTTGACGCGACGTGTGGGCGCCGTGATTTCTGTGTACGAAGTGTGATCTAGCGGCGGAGTATGCCGGAGCGTCGCGTCTGCGTGCCCATGAATGATGAGGCTTCTGCCCGGCTGCCCCCTTGACGTGACTACTGATCCCCGGGGGCCTGCTTTGCTCACTGATTTCAGGCCTGATTCCGAAGCGCGTGCGCGGGTCACGCCTGGCATTCCTCATTCGCCGCTGTAGCGTGTACGCGTGCCGGCCGAATTTTTTTGCATTTTGACCCTTTCTTAGAAAAAAAACCACATTTAGACCCTAGAAAATTTTAATAGCAATTTTGGACCCTTTGCTCGACGCCATAGGCTGTGGCGCCGAGGTAACACAGCTCGGCGCATAGTCTATGGCGCCGAGGTACGTGCTACGTTGTCACACCCGAACACCGTGGCGCCGACGTGGCACCGAGCTCGGCGCCACAGATCTTGGCGCCGAGCTCGGTTGTGTTTAAATAGTTTTGTTGGAAAGCTATAAGCACAAAGCTTTGCTAGCCTAGTTGGTAGAGCACAAGACTCCTTACCTTATGGTCTTGAGTTCAAGCCCCATATTTTGCGTTTCAATATTTTTGTCTTTATTGTTGATTTGTTTTTTTATATCGCTGCTGTGTCCATACAAATTTATTTCTGATCTATATTTTTTTATCTTTGTCATCTAAATTTTTTGTGATTTTTTTGTTCGGTGGATGTTTCTGTAATTGGAAGAAGGTACAGTACTCAGCTAGTGCTAGTGTGAGCTACGAACATTGGACGTTGCATGTTGTGCGGGCCCAGTACGGGGATGTGCAGCGTGCAGAGATTCCTATTCTCCGTGCTGGTTCCAAGCGCGATGCCGTGTTGTGATCGGGTCAGGCTTAGCTTACTAACAACGGCGCCCTGCGAGAAGAAGGCTCCGGATTCACCACGGTGAACAGAGCAGCAGCCGTGAGAAACACTGATTTCTCCAGTTTGTTACGCCTATCCAGGCAGCCAGCCAGCGTGTGTACGTCCGAATATTTTCCATTTTAGCTCTTTTTTAAAAAAATCACAAAAAATCTAGATGACAAAGATAAAAAAATCTAGACGAGAAATAAATTTGTATGGACACAGCAGCGATATAAAAAAAACAAATCAATGATAAAGACAAAAATATTGAAACGCAAAATATGGGGCTTGAACTCAGGACCACAAGATGAGGAGCCTCATGCTCTACCAACTAGGCTAGAAAAGCTTTGTGCTTATAGCTTTCCAACAAAACTATTTAAACACAACCGAGCTCGGCGCCAAGATCTGTGGCGCCGAGCTCGGTGCCACGTCGGCGCCACGGCGTTCGGGTGTGCCAGCGTAGCACGTACCTCGGCGCCATAGGCTATGGCGCCGAGCTGTGTTACCTCGGCGCCACAGCCTATGGCGCCGAGCAAAGGGTCCAAAATTGCTATTAAAATTTTCTAGGGTCTAAACGTGATTTTTTTTCTAAGAAAGGGCTAAAATGCAAAAAATTCGGGCGTGCCGGAGGCCCGTGGCGCCGCTACTGTGAACCTTGACTTATAGCCCAGTTTTGCATAGTGGTTTCTGAAAAGCTACTGTAAACAAAAGCTGTTGTGTATTATGTGTTACAAAAAAATAAAAATTGTTTGATTAAACAACCGTGTCTTCCAAAAAAAAATACTACCAAACTCTCTCACTTACTTACGGATTTCACATGCTACAAGAGCTGGGATTTAGGGGGTGGAAGTGGTGAAAATTGGATTTAGGGAAACCACTATGAATAGTCTTACATGCGCTGAGGCAAGAGCAACGACAACCGAGGCTAGGGCAGAGGTCGACACGGGCCACCAAGGCAAGAAGCCATTCCCGCGCCTGCTGCAAAGATCAAGGAGGAGCATGATTCTATGTCAGAAAGCGTTAATATTTATTTTGTTACCATTAAAATAGCATGCTATTTCTGTTTGTAAGAAGAAAGAGAAGCAGATCTTCTCTACACTCGATAAGTGCCAATACTCGATAAGTGTCAACATACTATTTGGGGAGAAGATAGATCATTCGTCCCTCTTTGTTTATCATCTGAATCACATTTTTTGTTTGTTCAGTCTATCTTATATTTCTTATATATGTATTATTTCGATTTATGTACTAATAGAATCTATGTATTTTATAGAACAAAAAATTAAGATTATAAACTATGATTTTTTTGTTTATTTTCCATTCATACATTTACATATTAAAGTGAATTTTTGGGAGGCCGGTGAATCGATGAAATGTGAAATGTATTGGATATGTCGTTGATGTATGAATTTTGTATGGATATGGAGGAAAATTCTTGATCCTGAAAATGATTTTGATGGCTTGATGATGAGTCTTCCAAAAATAAACCTAAACTATTTTTGACTACCAAAACTAGGCATCGAAATTAAGTTAGTTTGTTATCAGAAGCCAAAAATAGTCGTGTCTATGTTATTTTTGGTGGTTTGTTCTGCGGCAGCCGAAAATAATGCCTATTTTCGGCATCGAACTTCCGACGGAAGCATGCCGCCGAAAACAACCATATAGCCCCCATAAATAAGTTAATTGCGTGGGAAACACTTATTTTTAGTGTTTCTTGGCCAAAAGGCTATTGTTTTTTTAGTAGTGGTGGCAAACCTGGTTTTGTTTTAAAACTGAACGTGACACATGTGACAAGCGAGTAATTTTCAAAAAAAAAAACTTTGAAGCCACACTAAGAAAAAAAATAGGGCCGGGT
Source organism: Zea luxurians (assembly GCA_029449295.1). Lineage (NCBI taxonomy): Eukaryota > Viridiplantae > Streptophyta > Magnoliopsida > Poales > Poaceae > Zea > Zea luxurians. The sequence goes on along the minus strand of JAOPSE010000083.1, from coordinate 8,463,210 downwards.
GAGGATGCTATGAAAATTGTATTAGACAAAAGTCACTTTTAGTGTGAGCTTTGAGTGAAAGTTAACTCCTTAAATTAGCGTTTGGTTTTTTCTAAACCAAAACATGTTGAAAAGCCCGATTAAAAAAAGATCTAAAACTTAAAACCATATGCCTGTTCACATAGTATTTGCATTCCTTTTGCGGGTTCTGCGAACCCACCAGATAAGATTGAGGCCCTAAACACCTAGAGCCCACCAGACATCATTCAAGAGGCCCAGTCTCTCAAGGGACCACAACAACTGAACATGTTAGCGTAGTTTCGTTGAGTGCACCTGTGACCTGTGCACGTCTCTGTCAGCCACCCGCAGAAGAACGGCAGCTGAACATGAATCGGTCTAGGGATGACGTACGGGAGCAAATCCGCAAGGAAGAAACTTGAGCGCATATGTGTTTCGTCCGCACGCCTTAGACCATTCGTGCGTCGCACTGTTGGACCGTGACCACTGACCATATCTGATCAACATTTTTCTCTCTTATATAGGCGACGTGTCTGATATCCTTAAGAAACATCTACGTATTCTGCCTTTCTGAAAGCGATAAAGAAATACGTAGCCTGTCACAACCAGAGGACGCGTATTCGTACGTGGACTCGTGGTGGAAACCTGGCTGGAGTTTTGTGTTGCAGATATATAGGGCTAGTTTAGAAACTTACATCGTCTTTGGTTAGTGGAATGATGCCGTGCAGAATTATCCGATCCAGAAACCGAACCTCCTCAAGCTGTTTGGTTTGTGTCATGAATTCACTTTGTTTGTCACCATGTAGTACTAGGTAGTGATACCCGCAGCGAGACGATTTCATTCCGCAAAAAATGCCAGATCGACCCATTCTGATTAAACCCATACCGCATGAACCAAATCCGCAAACCAAACACACTGTTAAATTCTCTTAGGATCTATGTCTTTTTTAGTGTGGGCAATCCCAGAGTGTCACTTGTATAAAACATTATTACTATTTAAAGAAGCGACAGCAGAGCTTAACAATTCATGCCCCAAAAAAAACCTCTCTGCTTGTTTTCAACTCCACATAGAACCGCCCGTCATCATTAGTTGAATCACAGCAGTCCATCTCAGCACCCATGACTGGGCACCCAATTTTGTCTTTATTACAGAACAAAACTCTACACTTGCATCAATACCTCTTCTATCATCGCTGAATGAGTTCTCAATGGCAAAAAACAATAGCCCCAACAACACCGGGGAATTGTAGAGGCAATAAAATACAGGTACTTTTGACTGGGAATAGGCTAAAAGTGCTCGTTTATAAATGAATAATCCAGACAGACGGAGCAACATCAGCATCAAGGATCAGGATCATCCACATTCAGCCCCTTTTCTATTCCCCCAGAGTGTCAGGTAGTATTACTGTTGCCTTAATTTGGCATGTTGTTACGGGAATATTGAGCCTATTTGATTCAGTTTTTTTTAAAGCTTTTATGAGAATCTGGCTTTGAAAAGAATCAGATCTGAATATCATGGAAATTATGTGTGGATGAAGATAAAAGAGTTAAATAGGGTTTAAAATATACCAAAGTGACGGTTTTCTACTATCACAACGATCCGATCAATTTTGTGTTTACTTTGATCTTGAATGATTTTGACTAAAATAATTTTCATAAACACAGGCTAAAAAGCTGAGCGTTTTCTGCAGCAGCTTTAGTGGCTAGAAGTTTTTTAAAAAAACTGAAACAAACAGAGCTATTTTATATTCGTGAAAAGTAGAACTCTATGTGTGATCGGATATTCCCGTTTGTCCATTTTGTACAGTCCGTATCCGCATCCCCAGTTGTCCAGCTCCAGCCGTGCGGAGAACAGGAACCAGAAGTCAGAAGCGCTTCCGTGCCGGTTCAAGAATAGCAGCACCGTAGCAGCCAGCCACCAGGGTCGCCTGCAGTTGCAAGCTCGGAACTCTCCGGAGACTCGTAGCATCACTTCACAACTGGCTCTATGAAAAGGACCAGTAGCAACAACAACACGCGCGCTGGTCAATACTGACCACGTTCGCTATAAAACGGTCGTTCGAAGATGGCGGCACGGGACCTAACTGCAGCCCGGCCTGCTGGAGCGCGACACCTCGCGCGACTTGCGTATGGCTGCCGCCGGGAGCAGGAAGTGCCGTTGACGCGCGGCGCGGTCGCGGAAACGAGGCCCGGATTCGAACCCAGACGAGACGAGCGGTGCGACTGGCGACCGATTCGAACCGGATCCAGCACGATTGGTAGAACTGGCGACCCGGACGCGAAACGGTCTCGGATGTAGACGCCGCAACCGCCTTCTGAATCCTCCGGAGGAAAATGGGCGGGCCGGCAGATAGGAGGAGTAGCTCAGATAGCTCGTGGGGAGGGAAAGGGAGAGAGAGAGACCGACGCGCATCCTCATCCTCCCCGCCTCAAACTCGCGTCGCGGGGACGTGTCCGTTCACACGAGTATTCTGCGTAGCCACGTCGCCGGTGTGCGGTAGCGGTAGCGGTAGCAGCCAGGGCCCAGGGCTGCTTCTCGCCCCTTCCAAAATCCCGAGCTTTTCCCCGGTTTCGACCCTTCGTTTTCCTCCGCTTCCTCCTCTGCTCCACTGCTTCAGGAATAGGTGCCTCAGGAATATAGGTAGTCGGAGAAAAAAAAACACACACAGAGAGAAGAGAGAGAGAGAGGAGAAACGGAGGGGAGGCATCGAAATTCCGAATCCCCACCTCGCCGCTCCCACCACCACCGCGTATTGCGTCCCGTTCGATTGCGCAGGAGTTTCTGTTCCAGGATGAGCACCGAGTCAGGGGAGCTGCTCGGGATCGACCCCGTCGACCTCCGGTTCCCATGTATGCGTCTTTTATTTTTGCTATTTATTTATTTTCCTTCCTCGCGGCGGATTCTATTGATTTCCTTGAAAATTTCTCAGTAGTCGCCATAGCGAACACCGCTAGCTATGCGGGGAAACTTTATTGCGCTGTGTCGAACGCCCATTCGATAATCTTCTACTGCCTGTTTCTCGGGTTCATCATCTTTTTATCCTTTCTGGGGTTTCATTTCGTCATGTGTTCTCAGTCGTCCCGTCCTGTATTGTTCATTCGTTTCCTGATTTCCTTCCCCTCTCTGAATCATGCAGTCGAGTTAAATAAGCAGATCTCCTGCACGCTGCAGCTGACGAACAAGACAGACAAGCAGGTCGCGTTCAAGGTAAGACGAATCCTTTCCTGCGCGTTCCCGGGCAGGAGAAGCCAGCCACGCGAAACAAAATGGTACCGTACACCCGTAGTGGACTGAGCTTGTGCGACGCCGCCCGACTGTAGGTCAAGACAACGAGCCCCAAAAAGTACTGTGTTCGGCCAAACAACGGCATGGTGGCGCCCCGGTCCAAAGCTGACGTTGTTGGTAATTTAGCGGCTCGCATGATTGTCATGGCATAGCTGCCCTTTATTTCGACACATCTTATACCCACCGTGAATCGTTGGATTTTCAGTCACAATGCAAGCGCAGCGGGACGCGCCACCAGACATGCATTGCAAGGACAAATTCCTTGTGCAGAGCGCCATCGTGGCCAAGGAGATCATGCCGAAGGAAGTCACTGGAGACATGGTAATAAGTCGCATTTTAGTGTATTGGTAGTTTTCTTTATCATTTTATAGGGGGGTTGCTCCTTCTGTTCACTAAAAAAATCTTAATGATGGGTTATGTAGTTTACCAAAGATTCAGGCAATATAGTGGATGAAGTGAAGTTGAAGGTAGTTTATACAGCGCCATCGTCCTCTCAAAGCGAGGGATTTGAGGATGGTAATCTCGGCAGTTTGAGTTATCAAGAGGTAAGAATTTGAGTTTGATTGTTATATAAGGAGTAGTTTCAAAAGTCTACAAGTATTTACACTTGGTTGCAAAAACTTCAACATTGGGGCATATTGCAGAAACCTAACATGCAGTTTTTCTGCAATAAGATGTCAAAATAACTATAGGTTTCTAAAATAGGCACCAAAAGTTGCAGTTTTCAACCCATGTCAAAATCTTTTTTAGCTGTTTGAATTTACTCTTATATAATTACAGCATGTATTTCATGATCTGTGCCAACGAACAGTTGGGCTACTGCCTGACTATAACATTTTGGCATTTTGCACTGATAAGTGATTCTCTCCAATATCCACCTTCTAAAAGTGAAAGTGGTTCTTTCTTTGCAGGAAACAAAAGAACCCAAAGAATCAGAAAAAATAATCTCTGAGGTGAACCTCTTTTATATAAACATTGTCAAGCTGTACCTACTAAAGATCCTAGGTGTAGTACTTTTGCACTTGAAATACTCGTACCTCAAAAGTGATCAAATTTGTAGCGTCAGCAATCCATTTGCTTAAATATTGCAAAGAAGTAGATGGAATTAATCATTGGTCTAAATGTATCACTTGAGCTCATTTCGGTATCTGTTTGCCATTGGATGAAAACTTTTGAAGATTCAGAAATTGCAGGTAGCCTATCTTAGATAGTTTATCTAATAGCATTCTACTTGAAGCAATCAATATTGAATATGCTGTTTCCAAATGACATATCCTATGGATAGTCTCTCAAATAGCATTCAATTATAAGCCCATAGCATTGCTTCACTTCAAACTGTTAATTTGACTTATTCTCTTATCGGTTATAGCAGATTTAACTGGAATTGTTCAATCTTCTTGTAGTCCACATTTGCAGCCTTTTGATTATTGTTGTGTGCCTGCAGTGTTCTTAACTGCAGTTTTCCAGCGTTAGTTCATCAATTATTTCTCCTCTTATATCTGTATAAAATTAGATGTAAACAGACATTAATTAGCTGTGTTGTGCTCTCATGTATTAGCATTCTACCTGTATCAAATTCTTCAGCTTGTCAGCAAATTTTTAAAAGCAAAGCAATCGAGTCCTTGGTAGGTTACATGGACTCCATTACAGGCTTGACATGGTCTATTTATGCCTCTGTAGCCATTTGCTTTGATTTCGAAACTGATGGAGGAGAAGAATTCTGCTGTTGAACTGAACAACAAGCTTCGACAAGAATTGGTCAGTGCCTCATTGGATTTTTATTTTTTTTGCTTATTATGCAAACAGTTAATAATTCTGTTACCCTTGACTTTAGGCTACATTCACCTTTTATTTTCTTGGCTAGACAAAGTTATGTTATAGCTCTTTTGATAGCTTTTGCATTTCTGTACATATCACTTTCAGATTGTATCCTGGTTTCTTTTGTTACATATGTTTTTTTTTGAATGTCTTTTGTTACATATGTTTTACATAGCCTTATCCTTTTTATATCTTCCATCCCTTTCTCTCGTTCTCTTTTTAGTTCCTTTTGCTTTTCATGGTTCCATCAAGTGCAGAACTACATGTGCAGGTTCACATGATCCCTCCATCCACCTTTATAAAGTGTATTTTTATCTGAACATAATCCCTTCATAAGGTTTGACCAATAACTATGTCAAATTATATGCTTGTCTAGTGTACAGAAGTTATATCTATAGATTCATATTTTAAAATGCTTTTGTATGTTTTTGATCCTATAGCAATTAACCTATAATATAAGAGAAATTAAAGGCTCTATGCATGCAGCACTCTCTGGATGGATTACTGTTGTATTGCTTCCTGCCACACGGCTACCTGAATACTTGGGTCAATTTCAGTGGCAGGGCAGATTTATTCTGATTATATGTTTACTGGAATTTTGACAGGATCTTCTGAGGCGAGACATCAGCAGGCAGCATGGTGGTTTCTCATTAGTTTTAGTACTGGTGGTTGCTATTCTGGGAATACTGCTAGGGTTCCTCATGAAGAGATGAGCGCATGTAATGACTTGTCTGGCTTTTCTGAACTAAACAAAATTGTATGTGCTCTGTGTGCGCTTGTTGTTGTACAAGTCAGTGGTCTGTTTATCATAGGATCTGATGCCTATTGTAATTTTCTGATTCATATTATAAACTTTAGCCAATCAATAAGTCATAGTTACCAACGCCAGCTGTTATCATCTTGCAAGCGACTTGAGGTCTTGAACTGTAGCCGTTTGGTTTGTGACTGTGAGAGATTTTGACTAATTGTTGGCATCATTTTGCACATATAAACAGAATGAAACTGTGGTTTGTGATATATATTGGATGCTTTGTGGATTGCGTGGAGCTGTGTTTTCTGTTTTGTTCATTGTTAAGAGGTACCAGAGTACCAAACTCATTTTTGGGTCTCATTCTCCACGCAAACTTCATTGTTGGATGCTATGTGGTTTGTGATATCAACGAGGAAAACAAAATGGGTACATTTTTTGGTACTCATGGTACTTGATGGATGGTCTCATTTCAGTAACTATTCAGACTTTCAGCTTACATTAACAAATCATTAGAGCATCTCCAATAAAAAGTTCTATATTTGAATCCTAAAATTTTAAATAAGACCTAATTTGAGGTGTTTAGGGCTAAAAAACATTTGTAACTCTAATAGCTGAGTCCTATATTACGTTATTAGGAAATAAATCACATTATTTAGAAAATAAAATGTTAGAAATAATGTATAAAATGATGATAGTGTCCTAACATATGGGGTCCTATGTTTAGGACCTAAGAGTCCAGGTCTTATAATTATTTGATGAATTTTTTGTAAAATAGGATCTTTATTAGAGCAGGTTTTTGGTGCTAGAGTCCTATATTTTAAAATAGGATTCTGTTTAGGACTTTAGTTAGAGATGCTTAGCATGTCCATGCTCTTACAAGTTACAATCTAAGAGCATCTCCAAGAGACACTTCATTTTTGGCTCTCAATTTGACTCTCTATTTAACTTTTCATAAAAAATATACTCTATCTGTAGCATCTACATCCCAACAGATTATCTATCTAGTTTGGCTACTTAGGTGGCTAGCCAAATTTAGCTATTGAGGAAGCTAATTTGAAGAGTCGGATAGCTTGGTGAGTCGGATAGCTAGTCTGTTGGAGAGTTATTTTGTTGTTGGGTAGCTAAAATTTGACTTGTCGAGCCATTTAGCTAGTCTCTTGGAGATGCTCCAACGACTCCTAAAAATATCTCACAATTAGCAGGTATAGAGACGTCCTTAAAAAAATTTGCTCCTCACACTAGTACAATTTGGCTCTATACAAGCGGTAGGATTTTTACATCACAGGCGGTTCGGTTAGAAAACCGCCTGTGATGTCCCAGGCGGTTCAGTACGCCTGTGATGTAATAGTATCACAAGCGGTTTTTGTTTAGGACCGCCTGTGGTGCTCTATCATTTTCACAAGCGGACCCTAAGACAAAACCGCCTGTGATTGTAAAAATATGAAAATACAATTTAAATATGAAAATAATTTTAATTTTTAACAGAAATATGTAAATACAATTTAAATGAATTAATATTTAATTTTTAACAATAATATGCAAATACAATTTAAATGAATTATAATAGCACACATAGATAACTAGAGAGATTTTAAATTAATTGGCAACCACAATTCATAGTCGATCATACATGATAACAAATACAATTTGATTCATACAATTTTTCATGAACTACCATTTTTCCGCATGTATGGCTTTAAGTTCTTATCAATTTTCTTTTCCACACGCTTGATTCTCTCTGGACCGTTAAAGACGAACATCTCTTCATACTTATTGTATTCCTCATCTTGGTCTCCCACATTCTCAACTCCAACAATTTTTTGCTTTCCAGAAATAACTACATGCATCTTCTCATCTGCTGGATCGAGTACATAGAACACTTGTGCAACACATTCGGCGAGAACCCACGGGTCATCTTTATATCCTACTTTCTTTAAGTCTACCAGTGTGAGTCCGTAGTTATCCACTATCACCCCCACGGGATGTTGTACCCATTGGCACTTAAATAAGGGTATTTTCATGCTTGGGCCATAATCAAGTTCCCATATTTCCTCTATGAATCCAAAATATGTGGTCTTCTGTCCATGTAGGTCAAAAGCATCGATACGAACACCGCTATTTTGTGCAACACTTTTCATGTCTTTTGATTTAGTGTAGAATGTGTACCCATTGATGTCATATGCTTGCCATGATGTCACAAAACACGATGGCCCAGAAGCCAAATTCTTCATTGTTTTCTCATCCGAAGAGTCTCCGAATGGGATGTTTTTGTCCATTAACCATTCGCTGAAACGATGTTTGTGCTCCCTCATGATCCAGTCCTCTGTGCGGTTCTGATTTTCTTTACGAAGCTCATTTAGGTGTTCCTCTATGTAAGGCTCGGCTATCGTGAGATGTTGTAGTACACTACCATGAGCACAATGTACTAGCTTGTAATCCTCAACGCGAAAAGTTTTCTTGCCCATTCTCCCTCTCCCACATAGTTTACCCTCATGTTTAGGTACATGCACACCTATCATTGTTCCGTCACTGATGTAATCTATACAGCTCTCAATCACTTCTTCTGTAGTGTATCCCTCCATGATTGAACCCTCTGGGTGAGCGCGATTTCGCACATAACCTTTTAATACTCCCAGGTATCGCTCCAACTGAAACATATGATGTAAATATAGTGGCCCTAATATTTTTATCTGATCCACGAGATGTATGATTAGGTGTACTTGCATATCAAAAAATGATGGAGGAAAACACATTTCAAGCTTGCACATAGTCTCGATGATGTATGTCTTTAGATAGTCCAAGTCTTCTAAAGCTATTACTTTTTGTGAAACCGCATTGAAAAAGTAACACAAGCGTGTGATGACAACTTTGACATGCTCTGTTTCGAGGGCTCTTACCGCAATTGGGAGGAACACCGTCATCATCACATGGCAGTCATGAGAGTTGTAGCCAAATAGAGACAAGTCCTTCATCCTGACTAGTCTGCTGATATTGGATGAGAAACCTGTGGGCACTTTGACCCCACGCAAACATTTGCAAATTTTTGTTCTCTCCTCAACTGACAAGTTGTAGCTAGCTGGGGGGAGGTAAGGCTTCCCTTTGCCACTATCCACTGGATGAAGTTCCGGTCTGATTTGAAGATCTACTAGATCATTGCGTGATTTAAGTCCATCTTTTGTCTTACTCGGCATGCCCAGCAAGGTTCCAATGATGCTGTCAAAAACATTTTTTGTTACATGCATCAAATCAATGCTGTGGCAAATTTCCATATCCTTCCAGTATGGGAGGTACTTGAAAAATATTGATTGCTTCTTGAAAGTTGTGTAAGTTGAAGGGTCAGTTCTCTTTCTCTTTTCTCCTTTGTTTTTTCCCTTTCCGAATACAACATGAATGTTCTTTACAATTTCAAAAACAAGTTTCCCACTATAAGGCTTTGGTGCACCTTCACTTTCTAGTTGATTGTTAAATTCCTCTTTCATCTTTCGGTACTTATGCTGCTTCATCAAGAACCGTCTGTGTCCCATGAACACCAACTTCTTGGATGATTTAAGGTACATGGAAGCAGTTCCATCGACGCACACTACACAACCATTCTTTCCTTTAGTCTTTTTCCCTGATAGTGTGGCGCCACCGGGAGAATCATGGATGGTAACAAATATAATTGCTCTTAAGTTGAAATACTCACGGCAATACTCATCCCATATTCTAACTCCTTCATTCCAGAGCTTTGTCATATCTTCCATAAGAGGTTCTAGGAACACATCAATATCAACACCAGCTGATTTCGGACCTTGAATAAGAATAGTCAACATAATATACTTTCTTTTGTGACACAGCCATGATGGAAGGTTGTACATCGTTAAAGTCACGGGCCAGGTGCTATGTACACTTCTTTTTTCACCAAATGGATTCATTCCGTCTGTACCCAAAGCAAATCTTACATTTCTGGTTTCTTTGGCAAACTCAGGATACATAAGATCGAAATTTTTCCATTGTGATGCATCAGCAGGGTGTCGAATCTGTTTGTTATTCTGCTTGTGATTTTCAGCATGCCAACGCATAAGCTCAGCCTCCCTAGGGTTTGAGAACAAACGTTTTAAGCGATCAATTACTGGAAGATACCACATCACCAAAGCTGGGTTCTTTGACTTCTTTTTCCCATCCATGTCATCAAAAGTGTCATCGTCACTTTCAGGTCCAATAGTGGATTTCTTGTTTTTATTTTTCTTCGGGATTTTTTTTACACAGTCTTGATTGTAGCTCTTCTTGTATCGACTGACATTGCAAACTGGGCATCTTGATGCGTTCTCAAAATCGCCACGATACAGAATACAATGGTTCGGACATGCATGAATTTTTCGCACACCCAGAGCTATGGGAGATATAAGATTCTTCGCTTTATAAGTGCTTGTTGGTAGTTTGTTGGGTTTTGGTAGTAATTGAGACAGAAAATTCAAAAGATCTGTGAAGCTAGTATCAGACCATCCGGCGCTAGCCTTCAACTTCAGAAGTTCTAGAACTGTACGCAGTGTAGTAAACTCTTTGTCACAACCCTTTGATTCATCATATAAAGGTTCTTTTGAGGCACTTTCCAGTCCCTCCATTTTAGATAGCCCTTTCTGCGATCCCACAGAACTTAACATTTCTGGTTCCATATGGCGCAACATCTCTTCACAATCAAATTCTTCAAAATCTTGATTAGCATCCACATTATCCACTTTACCATCAACTTTAAGATCTAAAATTCCGACAACTCTCTCGTCATTACCAGGCACTTCACACGGATCCAACTCACCATGTTCTGACCATATCGTGTAATTGTTTTTAAACCCTCTTTTTAGCAGATGTGATTGGATTACTCCTATATCTCTCCAAGCTATCTTATTATCACAATCGATGCACGGACATAATATCTCCTTGCTCTTTCGCAAATTCGCGTGCTTGTTGGCCGCTTCAATAAAGCTTCTCAAATTTCGAATGTACGACAGATGTGGTCTTGGCACATTGTACATCCAACCTCGGTCCATTACCTATCCCTATATTGATTAACGTCAATATCGAGATGTAACATGAAAAAATAAATGTTCATGAAAGTGAAACAAGATCATATCGAGATGTACCTAGCACATGAGACAAATTTTTTTTAAAATATCCCTAATTAATTGAATTTAATCCCTAAATCATGAACGAATTAATGTGCATGAAAATGAAACAAGATTGCAGCAATATAGGTACCTTGAGGTGAGACAACTCTTCAAAAAAAATCTTTAAATTAGATCAACTACAAGTCCAAATCTTGGAATTCCTGAGTTTTTCTTCAATTCCGGTCTATATTACAAAATTGAGGCAAAAAATCGTATCAAAATGAGAAAGAAAACAAACGGAGATCATATATATGCATAAACTCTTGAAATCAAGCCCGAAAATCAAAAACAAAACCTTCTCCCCGTAGATCAAAAAAATCCGCCGCCGCTACAGTAGTGCGCAGCCTAGCGGCGTGTCGGGCTCCGGAAGTTAGGGTTCCTGCGCTGGAACCACCGAGCCTTTTATACTACATACACATCACAGGCGGATTTTTAGAAAAACCGCTTGTGATGTATAACATCACAAGCGGTTTTCTATTTGGACCGCCTGTGAAGTTTACATATCACAGGCGGTCGAAATAGAAAAGCGCTTGTGATGTTATACATCACAAGTGGTTTTTCTAAAAATCCACCTGTGATGTGTTTACTATTGAGAGCACCTAGAGGGGGGGGGGTGAATAGGTGATCCTGTAATACTTCAAAAACTTAAACCACAAAACTTGGTTACTTGTTAGCACAGTAATTTGCCAAGTGGCTAGAGAAGGATCTCAACACAACACAATAACCAAGAGATATCAATCATAGAGATGGCACAGTGGTTATCCCGTGGTTCGGCCAAGACCAACGCTTGCCTACTCCACGTTGTGGCGTCCCAACGGACGAGGGTTGCAATCAACCCCTCTCAAGCGGTCCAAAGACCAACTTGAATACCACAGTGTTGCTTTGCTTCTCTTAATCCCGTTTGCGAGGAATCTCCACAGCTTGGAGCCTCTCGCCCTTACACAAGATGTTCACGAAGAATCACAGAGCAAGGGAGGGATTAGCAACTCACACACGACACAAAGATCACAGCGAATACGCACACGCAAAACCCAGACTTGAGCTCAAGAGACTAGCACACTAGAACGGAGCTCAAGTCACTAAAATGTCGAACAAGTGCGCAAGAATGAAGTGTGAGTGATCAATGATGCTCAAAGGATGCTTGGTATACTCCTTCATGCGCCTAGGGGTCCCTTTTATAGCCCCAAGGCAGCTAGGAGCCGTTGAGCACAAACTTGGAAAGCCGTTCTTGCCTTCTGTCATCGGGGGCACCTGACAGTCCGGTGCACACCGGACACTGTCCGGTGCACACCGGACACTGTCCGGTGCCCGATTTCCTTCCTTAAATAGCGAAGCCGACCGTTGGCAGCCTGAGAGCCGTTGGCGCACTGGACATGTCCGGTGCACACCGGACAGTCCGGTGCCGTCTTCTAGCCGTTGGCTCGGCCACGTGTCCCGCGCAGATTGCGCGGCCGACCGTTGGCTCGGCCGACCGTTGGCTCACCGGACAGTCCGGTGCACACCGGACAGTCCGGTGAATTTTAGTCGTACGTCGCCGGTGAATTCCCGAGAGCAGCCACTTCGCTCGAGCCAGCCTGGCGCACCGGACACTGTCCGGTGCACCACCGGACAGTCCGGTGCTCCCAGACTCAGCAGATTCTTGGCTGCTCGAGCCAAGACATTTCCAATTGGATTTTTCCTGTTTCCAGCACTTAGACACAATACATTAGTCCATAAAACAATGTACTAAGTCTGAGAAACATACCTTAATTCTTGATTTGTACTTTGTCCACCTTTTATACTTAGGCACTTGTGTTGGACACTAAATCACCAAAATACTTAGAAATGGCCCAAGGGCACATTTCCCTTTCAATCTCCCCCTTTTTGGTGATTTATGCCAACACAACATAAAGCAAGTAGAACAAGTACAAAATCAAATCAAATAAGAACTCAAAATTGTTTTGATTCAATTTTGACATATATGGATCACTCTATGCCACCACTTGGTTTGTTTTTGCAAATCAAACTCAAATTTCTATCTCTAAGTCAAACACACATGTTAAGACATAAAGAGAGTCATTCTAAGAGAAATTGATTTAAGATTTCAAAAGCTCCCCCTTTTTCCCATAATCAATACTTCTCCCCACAAGAAGCCAACTTTTGACAAGAGAGACAACAAAAGAGTTTTGACAAACCAAAAGCTCTATTCTACTATTTTCAAAATTTCTCAAGTGGTAGCTGATCCATTTATCGCTTTGGCCTTTATTTTCTCCCCCTTTGGCATCAAGCACCAAAACGGGATCAATCTCGGCCCTTTAACCCCATTGCCTCACCAAAATCTTCAACTAAGAGCAAATAGGCAATAAGAGTATAACGATGAACTTGGAAGAGTTACTCTTTTCATCGGAGTGCAGTGGAAGTCTCGCATGGTCCAAGTCCACCTTTTCCCTTTCAATTTTCCTTGGAGACTAAAACAACCAAACTCAAGTACATGGTTAGCCACAAAGGGTCAAGTTGTAGCACAGCTCCCCCTAAATATGTGCATCACTTGCAAACAGGACTTGTGAGGTCCAGGGAGTGTTTGTACAACTTGAGCACCACAATAAGCAACAAAATGCAGAATGAACATGATCAAAGGCATAAACACATGTATGCTATATTTCAATCCAAGTTCCGCTAATCTAAGATATTGAGCTCACTACGCAGCCTGCAAAAGGTCTTCTCATCTAAAGGCTTGGTAAAGATATCGGCTAGCTGGTTCTCGGTGCTAACATGAAACACTTCGATATCTCCCTTTTGCTGGTGGTCTCTCAAAAAGTGATGCCGGATGTCAATGTGCTTTGTGCGGCTGTGCTCAATAGGATTTTCCGCTATTCGGATAGCACTCTCATTATCACATAGGAGTGGGACTTCGCTCAGATTGTAGCCAAAGTCCCTGAGGGTTTGCCTCATCCAAAGTAGTTGCGCACAACACTGTCCTGCGGCAACGTACTCGACCTCAGCGGTGGATAGGGCAACGGAGGTTTGTTTCTTAGAGTTCCATGACACCAGGGACCTTCCTAAGAATTGGCACGTCCCCGATGTACTCTTCCTATCGACCTTACATCCAGCATAGTCGGAATCTGAGTACCCAATCAAGTCAAAGTTAGACCCCTTTGGATACCAGATCCCGAAGCAAGGCGTAGCGACTAAATATCGAAGAATTCGCTTCACAGCCACTAAGTGACACTCCTTCGGATCAGATTGAAATCTAGCACACATGCATAAGCTAAGCATAATATCCGGTCTACTAGCACATAAATAAAGCAAAGAACCTATCATGGACCTGTATGCTTTTTGATCAACGGACTTACCTCCTTTGTTGAGGTCGGTGTGTCCGTCGGTTCCCATCGGCGTCTTTGCGGGCTTGGCGTCCTTCATCCCAAACCTCTTTAGCAAATCTTGTGTGTACTTCGTTTGGGAGATGAAGGTGCCGTCCTTGAGTTGCTTCACTTGGAACCCAAGGAAGTAGGTCAACTCGCCCATCATCGACATCTCGAATTTCTGCGTCATTACCCTGCTAAACTCTTCACAAGACTTTTGGTTAGTAGAACCAAATATTATGTCATCGACATAAATTTGGCACACAAAAAGATCACCATCGCAAGTCTTAGTAAAAAGAGTTGGATCGGCTTTCCCAACCTTGAAAGCATTAGCAATTAAAAAATCTCTAAGGCATTCATACCATGCTCTTGGGGCTTGCTTAAGTCCATAGAGCGCCTTAGAGAGCTTACACACGTGGTCGGGGTACCGTTCATCCTCAAAGCCAGGGGGTTGCTCCACGTACACCTCCTCTTTGATCGGCCCGTTGAGGAAAGCACTCTTCACATCCATTTGGTACAACCTGAAAGAATGGTGAGCGGCATATGCTAGCAAGATACGAATTGATTCTAGCCTAGCCACGGGAGCAAAAGTCTCCTCGAAGTCCAAACCTACGACTTGGGCATAACCTTTTGCCACAAGTCGAGCCTTGTTCCTTGTCACCACCCCGTGCTCGTCCTGTTTGTTGCGGAACACCCACTTGGTTCCCACAACATTTTGCTTGGGGCGAGGCACCAGTGTCCAAACTTCATTGCGCTTGAAATTGTTGAGTTCCTCCTGCATGGCCAACACCCAGTCCGGATCTAGCAAGGCCTCTTCTACCCTGAAAGGCTCAATAGAAGAGACAAAAGAGTAATGCTCACAAAAATTAACTAATCTTGAACGAGTAGTTACTCCCTTGCTAATATCACCCAAAATTTGGTCGACGGGATGATCCCTTTGGATCATCGCTCGAACTTGGGTTGGAGGTGCCTGAGGTGCTTCTTCCTCTTCAATTTGAACATCCTGTGCTCCCCCTTGATCATGCGCCTCCACTTGAGGTACCTGTTCGTCATCCTGGGTTGGGGGATGCACCATAGTTGAGGAAGACGGTTGATCTTGCTCCAAATGTTCCTGAGGCCGTACATCTCCAATCGCCATGGTGCGTATCGCGGCCGTTGGAACGTCTTCTTCATCTACATCATCAAGATCAACAACTTGCTCTCTTGGAGAGCCATTAGTCTCATCAAATACAACGTCGCTAGAGACTTCAACCAAACCCGATGATTTGTTGAAGACCCTATACGCCTTTGTATTTGAATCATAACCTAATAAAAACCCTTCTACGGCTTTGGGAGCAAATTTGGAATTCCTACCCTTCTTCACTAGAATGTAGCATTTACTCCCAAATACACGAAAGTACGATACATTGGGTTTGTTACCAGTCAGCAGCTCATATGAAGTCTTCTTGAGGAGGCGGTGAAGGTAGACCCTGTTGATGGCGTGGCAAGCCGTGTTCACGGCTTCGGACCAAAAGCACTCGGGGTCTTTGAAAGGGAAATGTGCCCTTGGGCCATTTCTAAGTATTTTGGTGATTTAGTACCCAACACAAGTGCTTAAATGTGAATTTATGCTCATGGATGGACAAAGTGCAAATCAAGAGTAAAGGTATGTTTCTAAGCCTTAGTACATTGGTTTTGTGTACTAATATACTTGTCTAAGTGTTAGAAACAGAAAGAAGAAGAAAAGAAAAGAGGAGAAAAAGACTTGGCTGTGTGCAGCCAAGACTCAGCTCAGTCTGGCACACCGGACTGTCCGGTGGTGCACCGGACAGTGTCCGGTGCGCCAGGCTGACTCGGCGTGAAGTAGCCGCTCTCGGGAATTTGCCGACGGCGTACGGCTAAAATTCACCGGACTGTCCGGTGTGCACCGGACCGTCCGGTGAGCCAACGGTCGGCCGGGTCAACGGTCGGCTGCGGAATCTGCGCGCGACACGTGGCCGGGCCAACGGTCGGAAGGGGGCACCGGACTGTCCGGTGCGCACCGGACTTGTCCGGTGCGCCAACGGCTCCCAGATCTGTAACGGTCGGCAGCGCCATTTTAGGAAAGAAATCGGGCACCGGACTGTCCGGTGCACCCGACGACAGAAGGCAAGATTGGCCTTCCAGATTTGCTCTCAACGGCTCCTAGCTGCCTTGGGGCTATAAAAGGGACCCCTAGGCGCATGGAGGAGACAATCAAAGCAACCTAAGAGCATTCTTGATCATCCACACTCAGTCTTTGCGCATCCGTTTGTGATTCTAAGTGATTCGAGCTCCGTTCTAGTGAGAACTTTGAGATAGTCATTCGAGCTTGATTCTTGGCCATGTGTGCGCGCGTTTCGCTGTGGATTTGTGTGTGTTGCTTCCCTCCCTTACTCTGTGCTTCTTTGTGATCATATACTTGTAAGGGCAAGAGACTCCAATTTGTGGAGATTCCTTGCAAACGGGATAAAGAAAAGAAAGCAAAACACTGTGGTATTCAAGTGGGTCCTTGGACCGCTTGAGAGGGGTTGATTGCAACCCTCGTCCGTTGGGACGCCACAACGTGAAATAGGCAAGCGTTGGTCTTGGCCGAACCACGGGATAAACCACTATGCCATCTCTGTGATTGATCTTCTGTGGTTATTGTGTTTTGTTGAGACTCCTCTCTAGCCACTTGGCATTATCTGTGCTAACACTTAACCAAGTTTTGTGGCTTAAGGTTGAAGTTTTACAGGATCACCTATTCACCCCCCCTCTAGGTGCTCTCAATTGGTATCAGAACCGTTCTCTTCACAAAGGGACTAATCGCCCGAAGAGATGGATCCTAAGGGGAAGGGTATCGTGATCAACGACAAAGAGAAGGAATCCTTCATCAACGAGCCAAAGGATGACAAGCCTACCGACTCCGGCTCGGGTCATAGACGGAAGGAAGGGAAGAAGAAGAAGACAAGGCGCATCAAGGAGATCGTCTACTACGACGACAGCGATGAATCTACTTCTTCCCAAAAGGACGATGACCACAACGACTACGAGAGAAGGAAACCGGTTAATTCGAACTTTTCTTTTGACTACTCTCGTATTCCGCAAAGTTCAAATTCACATTTGCTCTCCATTCCACTCGGCAAGCCCCCACACTTTGATGGAGAGGACTACGGATTTTGGAGCCACAAAATGCGTAGTCACCTATTCTCTCTCCATCCTAGTATATGGGAGATTGTAGAGAATGGAATGCACTTTGATAGTTCGGATAGTCCCATATTCATTAATGAACAAATTCATAAGAATGCACAAGCTACTACTGTTCTTCTAGCTTCCTTGTGCAGGGATGAATACCATAAAGTGAGCGGCTTGGATAACGCCAAGCAGATCTAGGACACCCTCAAGATTTCTCATGAGGGGAACGACGTCACCTTGCTCACCAAGATGGAGTTGGTGGAGGGCGAGCTTGGACGGTTCACGATGATAAGGGGCGAGGAGCCGACACAAACATACAACCAGCTCAAGACCCTTATCAACAAGATAAGGAGCTACGGAAGCTCGCGATGGACGGACCACGACGTCGTCCGACTGATGCTAAGGTCCTTTACCGTTCTTGATCCTCATTTGGTGAATAATATTCGTGAAAATCCCAGGTACACCAAAATGTCGCCCGAGGAAGTCCTAGGAAAATTCGTCAACGGGCGAATGATGATCAAGGAGGCAAGGTACGTGGACGACGCCTTGAATGGACCGATCAACGAGCCGCAACCTCTTGCTCTCAAAGCAACAAGAAGCAAGGAGGCGCTACCTAGCAAGGTGGCACAAATTGAGGCGGTCGGACTTAATGATGAAGAGATGGCCCTCATCATCAAAAGATTCAAGACGGCGCTTAAGGGTCGCAAGGGACAGCCAAGCAAGACCAAAGCCAAGGGGAAGCGCTCATGCTTCAAATGCGGTAAGCTTGGTCATTTTATTGCTGACTGTCCCGACAATGATAGTGAACAGGACTAAGGGAGCAAGAGGGAGAAGAAGAAGGTATACAAGAAGGCAAAGGGCGAGGCACATCTAGGCAAGGAGTGGGATTCGGATTGCTCCTCCTCCGACTCCGACAATGAAGGACTCGCCGCCACCGCCTTCAACAAGTCATCCCTCTTCCCAAACGAGCGTCACACTTGCCTCATGGCAAGAGAGAAGAAAGTAAGCACTCATGATACTAGTACTTATGCTTCTTCAAGTGAGGATGAGTCTAGTGATGATGATGAGATAGATTACTCATGCTTATTCAAGGGATTAGACAGATCTAAAATTGATAAGATTAATGAGTTGATTGATGCTTTGAATGACAAAAATAGATTACTAGAAAAACAAGAGGATCTTTTATATGAGGAGCATGATAAATTTGTTAGTGCACAAAAAACTCTTGCTCTTGAAATTAAAAGAAATGAAATGCTCTCTAGTGAACTATCTTCTTGTCATGAAACCATTGCCACCTTAAGAAGTGTTAATAATGATTTAAGTGCTAAACTAGAAGTAGCTAGTAAATCTATTTCCTGTGTAGAAATTGTTAATACTTGTATGAGGTGTAAAGATTTCGATGTTGATGCCTGTAGTGAACACCTAGTTTCAATTTCCAAACTAAATGATGAATTGGCTAGTCTTAATGCCCAACTTAAGACTAGCAAAAGTGAATTTGATAAGTTAAAATTTGCAAGGGATGCCTACACAATTGGAAGACATCCCTCAATTAAGGATGGGCTTGGCTTCAAGAGGGAAGCCAAGAACTTAACAAGCCATAAGGCTCCCATCTTCGTCAAGGAGAAAGGGAAGGCCCCTATGGCTAGTAGTGCTAAAAAGAACCATGCCTTCTTGTACCATGATAGGAGACAAACTAGAAATGCTTATAGGAGTTATAATGCTTATGATGATTTTGACTCTCATGCCATGTTTGCTTCTAGTTCTTCCTATATGCATGGTAGAAATATGTCTAGGAGAAATGATATTCATCATATGCCTAGAAAGAATTTTATTCATGCTCCTAGGAAAGTAGTGAATGAACCTTCTACAATTTATTGTGCTTTAAATGCTTCCTTTGCTATTTGTAGAAAGGATAGGAAAATAGTTGCTAGGAAGTTAGGGGCAAAATGCAAGGGAGACAAAACTTGCATTTGGGTCCCTAAGGATATTTGCACTAACCTTATAGGACCCAACATGAGTTGGGTACCTAAGACCCAAGCCTAAATTTGCCTTGCAGGTTTATGCATCCGGGGGTTCAAGCTGGATTATCGACAGCGGATGCACAAACCATATGACGGGGGAGAAGAAGATGTTCACCTCCTACGTCAAAAATAAGGATTCCCAAGATTCAATTATATTCGGTGATGGGAATCAAGGCAAGGTAAAAGGGTTAGGTAAAATTGCAATTTCTAATGAACACTCAATCTCCAATGTGTTTTTAGTTGAGTCTCTTGGTTATAATTTGCTATCTGTTAGTCAACTATGCAATATGGGATATAATTGTCTTTTTACAAATGTAGATGTGTCTGTCATTAGAATAAGTGATGGTTCACTAGCCTTTAAGGGTGTACTAGACGGCAAGCTTTACTTAGTTGATTTTGCAAAAGAAGAGGACGGTCTAGATGCATGCTTAATGGCTAAGACTTGCATGGGCTGGCTGTGGCATCGCCGCTTAGCACATGTGGGGATGAAGAACCTCCACAAGCTTCTAAAGGGAGAACACGTGATAGGTCTAACCAATGTTTATTTCGAAAAAGATAGACCTTGTGCAGCTTGTCAAGCAGGTAAACAAGTGGGAGGAGCACATCACAGCAAGAATGTGATGACCACGTCAAGACCTCTGGAGCTGCTGCATATGGACCTCTTCGGACCCGTCGCCTATCTAAGCATAGGAGGAAGTAAGTATGGTCTAGTTATTGTTGATGACTTTTCCCGCTTCACTTGGGTGTTCTTTTTGCAGGATAAGTCTGAAACCCAAGGGACCCTCAAGCGCTTCCTAAGGAGAGCTCAAAATGAGTTTGAGCTCAAGGTGAAGAAGATAAGGAGCGACAACGGGTCCGAATTCAAGAACCTTCAAGTGGAGGAGTTTCTTGAGGAGGAAGGGATCAAGCACGAGTTCTCCGCTCCCTACACACCTCAGCAAAATGGTGTAGTAGAGAGGAAGAACAGGACGCTCATAGATATGGCAAGGACTATGCTTGGAGAATTCAAGACCCCCGAGTGCTTTTGGTCAGAAGCCGTGAACACGGCTTGCCACGCCATCAACAGGGTCTACCTTCACCGCCTCCTCAAGAAGACGTCGTATGAGCTACTAACCGGTAACAAACCCAATGTATCTTACTTTCGTGTATTTGGGAGCAAATGCTACATTCTAGTGAAGAAGGGTAGAAATTCTAAATTTGCTCCCAAAGCTGTAGAAGGGTTTTTATTAGGTTATGATTCAAATACAAAGGCGTATAGGGTCTTCAACAAATCATCGGGTTTGGTTGAAGTCTCTAGCGACGTTGTATTTGATGAGACTAATGGCTCTCCAAGA
Source organism: Zea luxurians (assembly GCA_029449295.1). Lineage (NCBI taxonomy): Eukaryota > Viridiplantae > Streptophyta > Magnoliopsida > Poales > Poaceae > Zea > Zea luxurians. Next base: position 8,442,344 of record JAOPSE010000083.1, on the reverse strand, counting down.
GAGCAAGTTGTTGATTGTGATGATGTAGATGAAGAAGATGTTCCGACGACCGCTATACGAACCATGGCGATTGGAGAAGTGCGGCCACAGGAACAAGATGAACGAGATCAACCTTCTTCCTCAACAACGGTGCATCCCCCAACTCAAGACGATGAACAGGTTCATCAAAAGGAGGCGTGTGATCAAGGGGGAGCACAAGATGATCACGTGATGGAGGAAGAAGCGCATCCGGCACCTCCAACCCAAGTTCGAGCGGTGATTCAAAGGGATCATCCCGTCGACCAAATTTTGGGTGACATTAGCAAGGGAGTAACTACTCGATCTCGATTAGTTAATTTTTGTGAGCATTACTCCTTTGTCTCCTCTATTGAGCCTTTCAGGGTAGAGGAGGCCTTGCTAGATCCGGATTGGGTATTGGCCATGCAGGAGGAACTCAACAACTTCAAGCGCAATGAAGTTTGGACACTGGTGCCTCGTCCCAAGCAAAATGTTGTTGGAACCAAGTGGGTGTTCCGCAACAAACAGGACGAGCACGGGGTGGTGACGAGGAACAAGGCTCGACTTGTGGCAAAAGGTTATGCCCAAGTCGCAGGTTTGGACTTTGAGGAGACTTTTGCTCCTGTGGCGAGGCTAGAATCAATTCGTATCTTGCTAGCATATGCCGCTCACCATTCTTTCAGGTTGTTCCAAATGGATGTGAAGAGCGCTTTCCTCAACGGGCCAATCAAGGAGGAGGTGTACGTGGAGCAACCCCCTGGCTTCGAGGATGAACGGTACCCCGACCACGTGTGTAAGCTCTCTAAGGCGCTCTATGGACTTAAGCAAGCCCCAAGAGCATGGTATGAATGCCTTAGAGACTTTTTAATTGCTAATGCTTTCAAGGTTGGGAAAGCCGATCCAACTCTTTTTACAAAGACATGTGATGGTGATTTGTTTGTGTGCCAAATTTATGTCGATGACATAATATTTGGTTCTACTAACCAAAAGTCTTGTGAAGAGCTTAGCAGGGTAATGACGCAGAAATTCGAGATGTCGATGATGGGCGAGTTGACCTACTTCCTTGGGTTCCAAGTGAAGCAACTCAAGGAAGGCACCTTCATCTCCCAAACGAAGTACACGCAAGATCTGCTAAAGCGGTTTGGGATGAAGGACGCCAAGCCCGCAAAGACTCCGATGGGAACCGACGGACACACTGATCTCAACAAAGGAGGTAAGTCCGTTGATCAAAAAGCATACCAGTCAATGATAGGATCTTTACTTTATTTATGTGCTAGTAGACCGGATATTATGCTTAGTGTATGCATGTGTGCTAGATTTCAATCCGATCCGAAGGAGTGTCACTTAGTGGCTGTGAAGCGAATTCTTCGATATTTAGTCGCTACGCCTTGCTTCGGAATCTGGTATCCAAAGGGGTCTAACTTTGACTTGATTGGGTACTCAGATTCCGACTTTGCTGGATGTAAGGTCGATAGGAAGAGTACATCGGGGACGTGCCAATTCTTAGGAAGGTCCCTGGTGTCATGGAACTCTAAGAAACAAACCTCCGTTGCCCTATCCACCGCTGAGGCCGAGTACGTTGCCGCAGGACAGTGTTGTGCGCAACTACTTTGGATGAGGCAAACCCTCAGGGACTTTGGCTACAATCTGAGCAAAGTCCCACTCCTATGTGACAATGAGAGTGCTATCCGAATAGCGGAAAATCCTGTTGAGCACAGCCGCACAAAGCACATTGACATCCGGCATCACTTTTTGAGAGACCATCAGCAAAAGGGAGATATCGAAGTGTTTCATGTTAGCACCGAGAACCAGCTAGCCGATATCTTTACCAAGCCTCTAGATGAGAAGACCTTTTGCAGGCTGCGTAGTGAGCTAAATATCTTAGATTCGCGGAACTTGGATTGAATTGTAGCATATATGTGTTTATGCCCTTGATCATGTTTATTCTGCATTTTGTTGCTTATTGTGGTGCTCAAGTTGTACAAACACTCCCTGGACCTTACAAGTCCGTGGCAAAATGATGCACAGTTTTAGGGGGAGATGTGTTACAACTTGACCCTTTAAGACTAACCATATGCTTGAGTTTGCTTGTTTTAGTCTCAAAGGAGAATTGAAAGGGAAAAGGTGGACTTGGACCATGAAAGACTTCCACTGCACTCCGATGAGAGGGTAACTTATTCCAAGTTCATCTCATGAACTCTTATTGCCATTTGCTCTTAATTGAAGATTTTGGTGAGGCAATGGGGTTATAGAGCCAAGATTAATCCCGTTTTGGTGTTTGATGCCAAAGGGGGAGAAAATAAAGGCCAAAGCAATAAATGGATCAGCTACCACTTGAGAGATTTTGAAAATAGTAGAATAGAGCTTTTGGTTTGTCAAAACTCTTTTGTTGTCTCTCTTATCAAAAGTTGGCTTCTTGTGGGGAGAAGTATTGATTATGGGAAAAAGGGGGAGTTTTTGAAATCTTTGATCAATCTCTTTTGAAATGACTCTCTTTATGTTTCAACATGTGTGTTTGACTTAGAGTTAGAGATTTGAGTTTGATTTGCAAAAACAAACCAAGTGGTGGCATAGAGTGATCCATATATGTCAAAATTGAATCAAAATAATTTGAGTTCTTATTTGAAGTGTTTTTGTACTTGTTCTACTTGCTTTATGTTGTGTTGGCATAAATCACCAAAAAGGGGGAGATTGAAAGGGAAATGTGCCCTTGGGCCATTTCTAAGTATTTTGGTGATTTAGTACCCAACACAAGTGCTTAAATGTGAATTTATGCTCATGGATGGACAAAGTGCAAATCAAGAGTAAAGGTATGTTTCTAAGCCTTAGTACATTGGTTTTGTGTACTAATGTACTAAGGCTTAGAAACCAATGTACTAAGGCTTAGAAACAATGTACACAAAACCAATGTACTAAGGCTTAGAAACATACCTTTACTCTTGATTTGCACTTTGTCCATCCATGAGCATAAATTCACATTTAAGCACTTGTGTTGGACACTAAATCACCAAAATACTTAGAAATGGCCCAAGGGCACATTTCCCTTTCAACTATATAAAAGCCTCGGTACGGTGGCTTAGGGTTTAGGTTTCGCCCGGAGCTGATACTACGCCGCCAGGCTGCTGCGCCGCTGTTCCCGTCCCCGTCTCCGAGCCGTGAGCGCCCGCCACGCCGTCACCGAGCCCGAGCCCAAGCGCCACCGTCTCCGAGCTGGGCGCCCGCCAGGCCGCGCCGTCCCCGAGCCCAACTCCGCCATCCCCGAGCCCAACTCCGCCGTCCCCGTCCCCATCTCCGAGCCCGAGCGTCGCCGTCTCCATCTCCGAGTCCGAGCGTCGCTGCCTCCATCTCCGAGCCCGAGCGCCTCTGTCCCCGTCCCCGAGGCCAAGCGCCGCCGTCCCCGTCCCCGAGCCCGAGCGCCGCCGAGCCCGAGCGCCGAGTGCGCCGCCGTGCCCATCTCCGAGCCCTCGGTGCACTCCTTGATCATGCCTTAATTACTTGTTACAAATTCATGCCTTGATTACTTGTTTTTGCTAGTCATGCCTTGATTCCTCGGTGCACTCCTTGATCATGGTGCACTACATTGCAGATAGTGTACATTAGATTAATTATCAGTGCTTAGATTAATTATTGTTAATCTTATATTGTTAATGTTGGTCATTATGCTTATATTGTTGGTGTTTTCACTTACATATTTTGTTAAGGTCACCATTTTTGCTTTAGTAGCTTGTATCCCTTGTGATTAAATGTTGGTCATTATGCTTATGAAGAATTTTGTCATGGATAGTTGATGCAACTACTAGGACCCCTTCTTGGTAGAAAATCTCCATAGTGATTGGGGCAACAAGTCTATTTTTAGTGCTTATGGCCACATACATCATGGAAGTACATAGCCATGGCAATGTTATTATCTCCCTATGTTATAAGACTTGTTCTTATCTCCCTTCTTAGTTTTTTGACTACCTATCTTTGCTTCCCAACCCTATGTTATAAGACTTGTTCTTATCTCCCATCTTTGACTTGTTCATAGCCATGACAATGTTATTTGGACCCCTCTTTTTGCCCTATAAGCCACATCCTTGTTTTCCCTCTGATCCCTGCCTTTGTTGCGATCTCAATTTTGATTGTGAGACTTGGCCATTTTCAGTTTTAGAGATGGAAAAAGAGCCACTTGACATTGTTGAGAGCTCAGTTCGAGTCATCAAGACACATGTTGACATCATTCGCAGTCTAGTGACTGATGGGGTTGTGGATACTAGTGAACCGGAATCAGTGTACACACTTAAGACCACTTTGTTTCAAATTGGAGATGTATGCGACAAGCTTGAGAAGTGTGCTCTGTCCATCAAAAAACCAATGTTGAAGGGCCAACTATTTCAAAGAAAATTCATAAGCGAATCGCCACAGACGATGTCAAGAAACCGTCAGAATCAGTGGCACGCTACCTGCATAAATTGCAGAGAGTTATGACTAATCAATCAAAAGCAGTATCAGCATCTCATGGAGTAGGCACACGGTCGGCCCAAATAGACAATTTCGAAGTATGGGAAGAAGATGAAATAATTCATACTCGAGAATCATTACGTCTTAAAACCAATATCTCGGTATACAAGAAGGAGGATGTTCCTCCTAAATTTGTGAATGGGAGGCCGTTCTTAACGACGGTGCAACTTTCTAAGTTGTCAACTCCGGAGATTAGAATGCATGAGTGGTACATGGTGGCTAGCAACAAATACAAACTCGAGGAATTCACATTTGTTGTGCCAGAAGATGCATTTTGGAGCAATGATCATATAAATCCTGTGCGGTATTTATTCTTTGATGATCTCTGGTCGTTGTACCACCGACAAAGGATGGAAACCAACTACTTAACCCTCTTTTGCTTGTAAGTACCTCTAAACTTTCATATTTGTTAGTTTTGTACACGCACACATAAACGAGAGTCTAACGATTAACACTATTACACGTAGGATGCAATACATGGATGATAAGAAGAAACAACTTAAGACAGGGTTTCTTGACCCGTTGATGATATCCCAAGCTCGCTACAAAGTAGTTGCTCTGAGGCAAGGAGAAGAATACAAAGACTTGGACGATGCTGAATTTGAGAAAGCCGTCAAACAGAATCAGAGAAAGAAAATGAAGGTAATGGCGGCATACATTGGACGAGCCATGTATAATCATGTACAACATGGCAAGGACTTAATAATAGCTCCGCACCACTTTAAGTAAGTTATCAACATGGTTTAATTTTGAACTATAAATTATGGCAATCGTGATATTAACATGTGTTTTCGTCTATGTCTATATAGTGACCACTACATTTGTATCATGATCTGGCCAAAGGATGGTAAAGTCGTGGTCTTCGACTCATTGAGAATGGAAAAGGCTACGTATAATGACTTCTTGAAGATTTTAGAGAAGTATGATTATTATTGCACACTTGTACTTATTACAACTTAACAAATGTATTCTTAATCTCACAATGCTATTCTTATATGCAGTGCATACCGTTTTTATTGGAAAGATCTTGGCGGCGAACATCCAGAGGACAAGCCTAATTTGTCAATATCATTATTTCCATATGGTGACAAACAACCTCCGGGTACTGTCCTGTGCGGTTATTATGTATGCGAATGGTGTCGTGTCACCTTCCATTACATGGTCAATCGTGAGGATGTAAGTTCGCTATCATTGTCTATGTTGCAATTTTTATGTTATATTGTTGCTCATCACATTACTCTTAGCACCGATTGCTTTTTGCTTTCATTGCAGGTTCCTAAATCTAAGATCAATGCTGAATGGTTAGAAAGAGATATGGTTTCCACCGGCGTGGCTAAGGTTGTAAGAGACTTGCTTTACTTTATGCGCCGTGAAGTTCTTCATCAACAAGGGCTATTCTACAATGTAAGTGGAAATTTGCAAAAATTCCCAGAACTAAGTTTGTACACAATATCATACAGTGTTTAGGTCTTTAGTTAGGAACTTTAGATGTTTAGTTGTCTATGGAACTTTGAGATGTTGAGTTGTTATGCAACTTGATGTGTATAAATCTTGGTATGATGGAACTTTTGATATGTGGATGAATCTGTGTATGGAACCTGCTATAGAACTTGTTTGGATCTGTGTATGGAATCTTTGTATGATGAATATGTGTATGGAATATGTGTTTGAATCTGTGTTTGAATCTGTTATTAATTCTATATTTGAATCTGTTATTAATTCTGTTATGTGTGCTTACAGTCGGACTTATAATTAAAACCGCTTGTGATGTGTGCTAACACAGGCGGTTCTTTTAAACCGGACCGCCTGTGATGTGTGTCTATCACAAGCGGTTCTTTTAAACCGGACCGCCTGTGATGTGTGTCTATCACAGGCGGTTTTTGATTGACCGCCTGTGATGTTGTTTTACATCACAGTCGGTGCACCACAAGCGGTTCCTGGAACCGCCTGTGTAGAGGCTAACCGGACCGCCTGTACAGAGGTTCCCTGTAGTAGTGTCAAAAAAAGTTCATACTCCAACAACCCTTTTATTTTCCAAATTGCTCCTCCACCTCAACACATGGTTTCCTTCCTAGTTCCTAGCGCGTTGCTCTTGAACATGGCGAGCATGCTCCAGCGCATGTACTCGTCACCGTCCTCGAGCGCGGCGAGGAATACAGAGGATTGGGAGTGGGAGCCGCGGCGCAAATTTCCGCCCCGAGCTCTCGGTTTTGCGCATGCAGAAGAATAGGGAGATGCTACGAGAAGCTATTGGATACTTTTTTTCTTTTTTTATCGAAAATAAGATTAGAAATAGGCTTTTTGGTTACTGATGGAGTTGCTCTAAATTATAAGACGTTCTGGGTACTCATTCTCTACATAGAAATCATGCTCCATTTGCGGGCAATGAATCGGCCCACATCACCCGTTAGTCTGCTAATGTTTGATATAGTAAACACGCAACATCAGCCAGACGACGATGGTGGATCGGTTCGGGTGACCGCCTGTTTCTTCGTCCATTCCACAGGTCACGAAGGGCAATATTGGTTGGCTACATGGATGCAGGGTCCAAGCGTTTGGATGCTTGCAAGAGCGAGTGTGTCTAGTTTCGAGGATGCAAAACACGTCCTCGCGTTTAGCTCCACAGTTGTAGAAAATCTCTTCGTTTACGCATGGCCAGGTTGGCGTGGTGTGGGAAGGAGGCGCAGAGTGCGCGAGCGGCCAAATGCGCAGATTGACGATAGCGTGCGTACAACAACCAAACATAGGCTTTCCTTATGAACATGGTCGGAAAAAGGCAATCAAACAAATCATGTTTGCACATGTTCAGCATGACTATCGAGAGTCTCGTTGTTTGGAGCGATGCTGGCTAGGTTGGGAAGACAACCAAGGCCCCAAATTTCTTTAGCCATTGTCTCTCGGGATCCAGTTTAAGCAAACTCGATTTTAAACGATTTTATACGTAACGATTAAGTTAGAGGATATATTTTGCTAGTTTTATGAGTTTAGTGACCCAAGTGACACAACGTCCTAAGTTTAAGGGCCATATATTTTACTCCTACTCTAATATAACAATTCTAGGAATAGAAGACCATCAAAGTAATTGTACAGATATAAATGTGTTATGTAAATAGAGAAATAGAAACACGATGATATTTCCCCAAGGTATCAGAAAGTCAGCACTGCTCACTAGTAACTGTTGGAGCACCCACGCAAGGGTGTAACTCTCCCTCGATCCGCACAAAGAGTGAGTGTTATCTAGCTATGGGTTGATTCTTCACTGCTCTAGCATAGTGAATCACCAACAACCATTTACACCATGAGTTGGGCCTCTCACAATCACCATCAAGACATCACCAAACTCTCAATCACCACTAAGTTATCTAGGTGACGCTGATTATCAAAAGTAATAAGCACAAACTCTCACTTTGCCTAAGCAAGCTTAATGAGGAAAGTGGATGCACGTTTGCTACAATCTATGCACTATTAAGGTCATTGATCTTGTGACTATCAAATCTTATTTACCTCATTAGACAAGAACTCCCCTCCCTCTTCATAGTGTTTTCTTAGGTAAACAAATGAGTAAGAGAGACTCCTTGGAAGATATGGAGGTGTGTAGATACACCCTAACTACCCAACTAGCCAATATAGTAGCCCTACAGTGAATTCATGGTCATCGAACCGTCAGAGGTGGCCTTAGATCATTTGCCAGATTTAGCCTGACTCAACAGCTGCAATGATACAAATGTATCAGAAAACTAGTTGTTAAAAACCTTGTGGTAACGTGTGGTCTGACAACCCCTTGTCACACTCTAGGAGTTAAGTCATCTGACTATGGACCTTTGGGTTCGACACTCGTGTTCTCTTGGTCCGGTGCTCCATATAACACTACTAGCAAAGTGTTCATACGTTGCTACGGTTTCTATTTATACTTGCGTATAGAATATAAAACACAAAGATCTATGTGATTTATTGGTTAGACGGGTGTGAATATGAGTTTAGAGTCAATAACTATGGTTTGAATGCCTATTTATACATAAGTTTAGCTTTTTTATCAATTAATTATTTAAGTGTGGATCCGATCGAGTCAAAAAGACAGTGAGTTGATTACATAAATATAAGGTATTTTTAATACTGACGACGATGAAATCATATGACAAAAAAACTGGTGCTTTAATATAGTAGATAGAATAGATAGATAAGAGATAGAGATAGAAATATAAATAGAGAAGGCATTAGAGACAGATGGACCCAAAGTGTGGACGGCGTATTAATGGTTCTCGATATGGTTCCTCATTACCGACGCCTACACCTTGTGCTGATTAACGTCTCATAATTCATTAAATTAAATAAATATTAAATATTTCAGGTCCTACCTCCATTATTAAATATTTGTCGTCCGCTAGTTTACTTTTAACTAAAACGTGACAAATAAAAAAGAACGGACGAAATAATATCGATATCGTATTCTGCACATATATGTATTGATATCAGATATGGTATACGACCTTGACTTGTTAAGATTGTCTCTATTAGAGTATGAAAAATAGTATTTAAGTTGACATTAACCATGTTAATATTTATTATCAAAGCGTAAATTAAAAACTATACATAATCTAATTGGAATATTAATCTAATCAACATTAGTCAAGCAAACATTAAATAAATTATTTAAAATATGTGACCTAACAAATTAACGTTATTACCATAAATGATTATAAGCGAAAACAATTTATTATCACGAGCAGACTTCGCGCGACCCACGTGATCGACACGCGGGATACGCGCTAACGACACACGACAAGGCGAGCGACACGTGTAAATGGCACACGCGACGCACACAAACGACGTGTGACAACGCGTGCGAATAACATGCATGACACGCGCGAACGACGCGAGAAAACACATGAACCAGACGCACGAACAACACGATGATGACGAGAGCCACACATGCGAAAGGCGCGCGCGAACAACGCGTGACCCACGCGAATGACACGCGAATCAGCACGACATCGTGCACGAACAACACGCACGACACGCAAGAATCAATAACATATGTCATGTACTCATGTTTATACTAAACAAGTATTAATTCAAAACGTGTGGGTTGACATTAATCACATTAACATGTATTTATGAAAACGCAAATTTAAACTATGAATTAGTCTTAAGTAGATTACTATTTTAATAACTATTGGGTAAACAAATAATTAACTAATTGATGAAAACATGTGTCATGATAAAATGATGTTTTTAACTCGTAGTAGATGCTATTACGAAGCTAACACAGCTTAAACGACTCAAAACGAATTCAAAACATGAAAGATATGAATATTTAGCGAACTAGATAACTTCGTGCGGTTTTATTGGCTGGATTCCGACCAGACATAGGACCATACGTTGGCAGCCACAGAAAATCCTGGGTGCTGTTGTGAGGCCATTTTCCACGCTATGGCTGCATGCTGTCTTGCAGAACGTATCTGAGTCCAGATCTTCAGGCCGCGGCGTTGCTGTGAAGGCAACGAATCTGTGAAGGCAAGGGTACTGACTCCACGTCGCCGTCGTCGTCGGCCACCGCTGCGTCGAAGTCGGAGGAGGTGGCGAACCGCTGCAGGTCGTTGACCGTTGTGTACGAGGGCGGTGAAGTTGGAGCCGGCCGGTGGTAAAGGCAGAGATGTCGACGACGCGGTGCGCAGGCGTGGCGGACATGAATGAGAGGACGCAGACGGCGACCATGGCTGCCCGCCTCCGCCAGGTTGCTCTGCTCCAGCGCCACAACGCCAGCAGGTTGCGCAGGAGATGCGACGTCTCGGCGTCGATCTTCAGGCGGGGGAATCTCCATCGGCTCGTCGTCGAGGGCCATTGGCCGAACCGACGGGACGCTGCTTGCCTTGCCCGGGAGGGAAGAGGAGAATTCAGACAAAAATCAGAAAAATGGCAAGCTCCCTCCTCGTTTTAATTTGGTTGCCCATCTCAAGTTGCTTGCACGGGACGCTTCACCCAACGTAAACAGATCTTATCTTATCAATATCTGGCCACCTGGCACCAGGTGGGGACAGCACCCTCCATCATCATCCACTTCCACCGCGTACCTATAAATATCTGGCCACCTCGTCGAGACAGCACCCTCCATCATCCACCGGCTACAGACGCGCTGCAAGATCAGTACTCTGATCGATCCACCACCACGGCATGGCGTGCTCTCTAGCAGCGACGGCGGCGTCCACCTCCAATCTATGCCACCCTGCGCCGCAGCTTTCTTCATGGGCACGGCCGTACCATCCTGGCCGCGTCGTCCTGGTGCAATGGTCGCCGCCACCTCGCGGCTGGTGCAAGCTCAACTTCGACGGATCCGTCTACCACGATGGTTCGGCACGAGCCAGCATCGGCGGTGCAATCCGCGACAGCGCCGGCCGCGTCGTGCTCGCGTTCGCCGAGCCGACAGAGCACTCCACGGTGGGCATAGTGGAGGCACGCGCGATGATCCGCGGCCTCTGCCTGGCGCTTGGGCTTAACCTGCAGCGGCTGGTGGTCGAGGGCGACGACCTCGTGCTGGTACAGCTGCTCCGCGGCGAGGACACGCAGACGCGGATCCCCGTGGCATTGCAGGAGGAGATCCATGGACTGCTTCGCCGTTTCCAAGGATGCGACGTGAGGCATGTGTACCGAGAGGGGAACCAGGTGGCGCACACCCTCTGCCGCCAGGCCTACCATTGCTCCGGCGTGTGGTCAGGGATCGTGTCGTCCGTCGTGTTTGACAAGGCGGAGGAAGATCGGCGCGGCGTGTTGCATGAGCGTGCGGTGGTCCGATAGATGAAAGGAAGTTGCAGAGTTTCACGTACGGCGGCGTTCTGCAGAATGGAGCATATGGGAGCGCGGGGAGGGTGAACTCCTGTCCATGGCGTCACGATCAGCGCCAAGAATCGTGAGCACGCAAGCTTGTTGGTAGATGGAAGGCAACGCCAAGGCCGGCCATGCATGCAAGAAGAACATACAGACAAATCATCAGCAACGACGAGAGTTGAAGCGCAAAAAATCTTCTAAAGGCTACTTTGGATACTTTCTCATCTCATACGCGGTTTCATGTTTATCGGATCATGATCGACCATCATGACTACCGTTCTGGTGCATCGCCATTAAAAGAGTAGTTCCATTTTTTATGTATATATCGTATCATTCAAATTACCATTTTTAATATAGAAGGTTGTCAATGATTCCTGAAAATCCGTCCAGTTCTAACAAGCATGCTATATATATAATACGTTTGTGTTCAGAACTTCCAGACGGTACGGTAAGGAAATGAGGGATTATATGTCAATACCCGCTGCAAAACAACAACTTTCTAATTCAAGAAAATCTCAATTGCACGTTCTGTTGAGCAGAAAAAACAGCAACTTTCGTTACTTTCCAACCCGCAATAAGCAATACGCATCGGACATTGTGATGCTGTCTTAGAGCCCGTTTGTAGCAGTAAACGCAAACCCACAATTCAGTTGCCTAATAATGAACTTCCCTAACATAGTCCATGAATGCTACTTCACTTTCGAGCACTGTGCTTCACCTTGCAATGAGTTTGACATGCTCTGATAAGGGGGTTAGTCGCTAACCCCAATAAAGACAATACGATCAATATCAACCAACAAAATCAAAGTGGCGCAGCGGAAGCGTGTGTGGGTCCTAACCCACAGGTCCAAGGGATCCTTAAGAATTATATCAATTGGTCTCGAGCATCTGAGGGCCAAAGCAACCAGTCTGCAAGTTAAAGTTGCCAGAGTCAAAGTTGAGTTAGAAGAAGCTATGAAAAATCAATGAATCAATCCCATTTTCTTGGTAGCCTCTTATTGAATCTCGAGGGCGAGATTCTGTTAAGGGGGTTAGATTTGTAACACCCTAAATTTGGGAGTATAAAATTTCTTTTCTAATATCCACCAAATTCAGGTGTTACCCTCTCTTTTCCTTGCTTTTCTTTTCTTTTTTTTCTAAATATAGAGTAATTTTGTTATATATATAAGTGTTAAGCTAAGTAAAATAAAACCCTAGAGAGGCTTTGATTGTTACATTCATGCTGTTGCATAGTGTCTATGACCGCAAAAGGTTTTCGAAACATGTCAAAGTATCTTGACACTACTACAGTAAACCTCTATACAGGCGGTTCGGTTAGCCTCTACACAGGCGGTTCCAGGAACCGCTTGTGGTGTACCGCCTGTGATGTAAAACAACATCACAGGCGGTCAATAAAAAATCGCTTGTGATAGACACATTACAGGCGGTCCAGTTTAAAGGAACCGCCTGTGATAGACACACATCACAGGCGGTTTCTAATCCTAGCCGCTTGTGTTGGCCACACATCACAGGCGGTTTCAAATATACGTCCGACTGTATTCAATATAAATCACAGGCGGTTTTCAATATACAGATTCATATATACAGAATTTTCAAACACAGTTTCAAACACAGATTCCATACACAGATTCATCAAACACAGATTCCATACACAGATTTATACATATCAAGTTCCATAACAGGATCCATACACAGATTCATCCACTTATCAAGTTCCATCATACACAGATTTATACACATATCAAGTTGCATAACAACTCAACATCTCAAAGTTCCATAGACAACTAAACATCTAAAGTTCCTAACTAAAGATCTAAACACTGTGTGATATCGTGTACAAACTTAGTTCTGGGAATTGTTGCAAATTTCCATTTGTATTGTAGAATAGCCCTTGTTGATGAAGAACTTCACAGCGTATAAAGTAAAGCAAGTCTTTTACAACCTTAGCCACGCCGACGGAAACCATATCTCTTTCTAACCATTCAGCATTGATCTTGGATTTAGGAACCTACAATGAAAGCAAAAAGCAAGCAGTGCTAAGAGTAATGTGATGAGCAACATTATAACATAAAAATTGCAACATAGACAATGATAGCGAACTTACATCCTCACGATTGACCATGTAATGGAAGGTGACACGACACCATTCGCATACATAATAACCGCACAGGACAGTACCCGGAGGTTGTTTGTCACCATATGGAAATAATGACATTGACAAATTAGGCTTGTCCTATGGATGTTCGCCGCCAAGATCTTTCCAATAAAAACGGTATGCACTGCATATAAGAATAGCATTGTGAGATTAAGAATACATTTGTTAAGTTGTAATAAGTACAAGTGTGCAATAATAATCATACTTCTCTAAAATCTTCAAGAAGTCATTATATGTAGCCTTTTCCATTATCAGTGAGTCGAATACCACGACTTTACCATGCTTTAGAAAGATCATGATACAAATGTAGTGGTCACTATATAGACAAAGGTGATTCAAAAGAAATCGAGTCCAAACCCACCTCCGTGTCCCTCCTTTCCTCCCCAAACAGAAAGCCCAAACCCGCCTCCTGAGCAGGATCAGGCCGGGAAGCACGGAGCAGATAGAAGTGCACTTTCCAATGCAGTTAGATAGAGAAGGCATGGCTATGATGTTATAATGCTGAAGGACCCCAAGAAGAGATTATGGCCTGTCGTCCACCACCACTGCCCGTTATTTGTGGGCTTCACTGAGGGCTGGAAACATTTGGTGGCAGCAAATGACCTTCGGAGTGGGGACGTCTGCGAGATTGTTAAGGGGCCAGACGATGGTGAGCTAGTGTACTCTGTTCGGATGTGTGGTCACAAAATTTAAAGCCGCCCCGGCTTCATCTGTGCGCTTCTCTTCTCTTATGTCGGCTGCTAAGATCACTTAGCAGCCCACCTAAGAGAAGAGAAGCGCACACATGAAGCCGGGGCAGCTTTAAATTTTGTGACCACACATCCGAACATAGTACACCGGCTCACCATCGTTTGGCCCCTTAACAAGCTCGCAGACGTCCCCAGCCCGAAGGTCGTTTGCTGCCACCAAATGTTTCCAGCCCTCGGTGAAGCCCACAAATAACGGGCAGTGGTGGTGGACGACAGGCCATAATCTCTACTTGGGTCCTTCAGCATTATAACATCACAGCCATGCCTTCTCTGTCTAACTGCATTAGAAAGTGCACTTCTATCTGCTCCGTGCTTCCCGGCCCGATTCAGGCATTCAGCCGATGCCATTCTCCATATAAGTCCCAAACAGAGAATAGGGATGAGGTAGTCAAGATTGTAGGCACTAGTGCTCAACTACTAGCATCTATAGATATGGACACAAGTCCAAATTTGGTGCTACTCGGCACCATCGATATCACTAGGGAAAACAAATACATCAAAGAGATCCACTTCCCAATAGTACTCGAAGATAGTTCATTGACTTGACACTCTCTAAGAAGATCATACAAAATACATTATCTCTAAGAGTGAAACCTACGATACTCATATCGTGTTGTTGAGGACTAAACATCAACAACCCCTTGACTGGTCGCTATCATACTCAATTCCAAAATATTTTTCCAATATGTCGGCTTGAGTAAGGAGATCTGGGCTTGGGAGTTCCTCAAAATCATCCGCAGCTTCATCATCTTCAGCATATTGCAGGGCTTCATCTTGAATAATTTTAGCCCTCTTGGAGTCAGCATACTTTTTGATGGACAGAGCACACTTCTCAAGCATGTCGCATACATCTCCAATTTGAAACAAAGTGGTCTTAAGTGTGTACACTGATTCCGGTTCACTAGTATCCACAACCCCATCAGTCACTAGACTGCGAATGATGTCAACATGTGTCTCGATGACTCGAACTGAGCTCTCAACCATGTCAAGTGGCTCTTTTTCCATCTCTGAAACTGAAAATGACCAAGTCTCACAATCAAAATTGAGATCGCAACAAAGGCAAGGATCAGAGGGAAAACAAGGATGTGGCTTATAGGGCAAAAAGCGGGGTCCAAATAACACTGTCATGGCTATGAACAAGTCAAAGAAGGGAGATAAGAACAAGTCTTATAACATAGGGTTGGGAAGCACAGGGAATTCATGTGTGCTAACAACGCACATACTCAGTGCTCGATAAGGGGTTCCATGATGTACTTCCATGGTGTATGTGGCCATAAGCACATTTGCCCTAATGATTATCAAACAAAGATAGGTAGTCAAAAACACTAAAAATAGACTTGTTGCCCCAATCACTATGGAGATTTTCTACCAAGAAGGGGTCCTAGTAGTTGCATCAACTATCCATGACAAGATCAAACAACTGACATCGATGGAGGGACACAAAATTCTTCATTCGAAGGATACTAACACCTTAATGGTATACAAACATTTAATCAGAAGGACTCTATTATGCAAGTACAATATGCTCTAGCTCAGCCACTTAATTAGTTCACCTCGCCTGAGAAATAATCAGTAATGTGTAAGATTGCTGTGAAACATTATTTGACCATGAAAGGACAAACTTTAGAGACGACTTTGAAGAGAAATTAGCTAGGATATCCACCATGCGATCATGGCAACCAAATATGTGAACAACATTAAGGCCGTGTTCTCACGATAATATCTACAGCATAAAGTTGATCAAATTAAATAAACAAACGGTAGATATGAGAGTATTTCTTTCTGTTGGTGGTTGGTGCGAGTATTCCTGCCGAGGACTCCAACCATGAGTAGTAGATGGCTAGATATGCAAAGGGGCATAATGTGGGTTCTTCGCACTCGCAGCAAAGGAAAAAAACTAGTTTCCACGGTAGTTTCTTATTCTAAACACACTGTTAGGTTAAAAAGGATTTTTCATACCACACACACCATAGTAGATCAGTTTTTTGCTCCGAGGACCACAAGCAAATGATTGGCTTTATCCGTGATCTATAATGAATGAAGCATCACATCGAGGACCACGAGCGCGGACAGCTATGAAGCATCACATTCGAGCCATGAACTTAGAAGAAATGGAACCTGAACTTCGACCTTACTATGAGAGGAAGAAGAAAGAGCTTCTTGAGTACCTCACGAGCCTAATGACCAATAGTTCTTGAGTACCTCACGAGCTCGGGCTTGGGGACGGCGGTGCACTCTGTCACACCCGGTTTTAGAAGGCAAACCGAATGCGAACCATGTACGTGCCAGGATCAGTTATTCACGTACACAGCAGTTACATAACATGGACATCATCACACAGTGCTCAAAATAGTATTAAAAGGGAAATAATAGTCAGTTACATCATACGTCTGAGACGTCCATATAGTCTTTACAATAAATCAAAGTGCAGAAAAGAAACGTAGATAACCGCGGCCTTCACAGGCAGCCGACTGGGGGTTGCCGCTAACCCACACCTAGAACTCGTCGTAGTCTTGGAACTCCTGGAAGTCTCCTTCCATAGCTTCATCTTCGCCTGAGCAGTGGTTGCAATGCTGACAACCTAGGGATGGGGGGGTTTGGTGTGTAGAGCAAGGGTGAGTACACATCAACATACTCAGCAAGTATCCTGTTTGGCTGTAGTGGACTAGCTTTATGTGGGGGGTAAGTCAAGCAGTTGCTTTTAGTTGGTCGGATTATTATTTACTAGTAGAAAGCCAGGTTTTAACATTAACCCAAGTTTTAGCCCGATGTACCCTTTCCAAACGGAAAGAATACCACTTACCAGCACCATAGACATAACCAAAACCATCAGTCTCATTGCCACCTGTAAACCAAAATGTCTCTGATCAAGTACCACTAATCACTGGAGCTCCCTTGGTCGCTCATAACCGCGAGCACGGCTGATATATCAGTTTTCAAACACTCTGCACAGGTTGTGCACTTTACCCACAAGCTGTGATTCCCTTTCTGCCCGGAGAGAGCTACTCCCCATTGACCACTACCTAGGTGGTCCAGCAGGGCATCACTACGTAGCCTTTACAAAGATTCCCCAAGGCTGTAGCCGCCTGTTAGGTTTTCTAAATGTACCGCACTCCTCCCCAAGGGACAAATCAACCTTGGCAGAGCGATCCGCATACACCGAGCCCCATTGACGGCACGACGGCTAAGCGAACTACACCCCGGTTCCTCTAATTACTCAGCTAAGGGCGTCCCACTCCACCCTCATGGTTGCACTGTTTTCCCGGCGGTCATCCATAGAACAGGTCCTTACGGAGAGGCACTCGAGAAACCGCTCGAGCCCCCTTAAAGGCCACAAGTATAACATCATAATAAGAAGAGGGAAAACAGCGTATCATAGATAATCTCATCATGTTCATTGATTATAGTTGAGCAATAGCATAAAGCTAAACAATAATAATCCAACCCAAATAGGTAAACAAGGACATGTATAACAAAAGCTAGTAAATCCTTAGGTATAAATGTGTAATGCGGGAGGTGAATTAAAGAATGAATAGGACAGAGATAGGTCAAAGGACACTTGCCTCCACCAACCGCTGCTGCTCAGGGGCTTCTCCTGCGAGTTCCTCGGGCTCTTCAATCGGATCGTTCTCTATGCGATTGCAAGCATACATACATCCATCCATTTAAATTAGGAAACAAACAGTACACCATACAAGAGAACAAATAAAGTAAATATGCATAGAATATCACATACGATAATGAATTTACCATGGTTAGAAAGAGGCGGGGAAAGGTCTCGCGAGAGTTAAAGCATATGCCCGAGACGCACTACGGGTAAACGAATAACTAAACGTTACGTGCTCTAGTTCCGCTTAGCTTCAATAATAAGGATTAGTTACATGCACTAATGTAAACGTGACCACTTTTAGTAGATTAACATTGAATGAGATAGATGATTAGCTATACAGATTAACTGACGTAACCAATTTCCAAATTGAGACTCCTATCTTGTTAATATAAACACGTGATTAGCGCGCATAGGATACCGGGGGGGGGGGTAGACGGGGCGTCTGGGGGGTAGACGAAGGCACGATGGGTCGTGCCAAGGCACGCACACTACGCGGGCACGCGAGCGAGGCCGCACGCACACGCCGCGAGCTAACAATGCGCACGTCGGGGCCGTGCGCTAGCCGAGCTCAAGGCCGCGCGCCATAGGCACGCTAGGCCGAACTCGAGACTACGCCGGGGCCGTCACGACGCGAGCAAGGCACGGCGGGGCGAGCGGGCAAGCATGCCACGGCAAGCGAGCACGGGCGAGCGAGGACGCGGCCGGGCGAGGACATGGCCGGGCGAGGCCGGGCGCGGGGGCGGGTGGCCGAGCCGGGGCGCGACGGGAGCGGCCGAGCCGGGGCGGACGGGGGCGGCCGAACGCGAGGGGTCGAGCGGGGCTCGCGCGGGGGCGGCCGAGCCGGGGCAGCCGGGGCGCGGCGAGGGGCGGGCGGCCAAGCGGGCGGCCGGGCGCGAGGGGCCGAGGGCGGCCAAGCCGGGGGTGGCCGGGGCCAAGCTCGCCGGAGGCGGCCGAGCTCGCCGAGCCGGGGGCGGCCGGGCCGGGGACGGCCGGGGGCGGCGCGGGGAGGGCGGCCGAGGGCGACCGGGCGCGGGCGAGGCCGGGGCGGCCGGGGCCGGGGCCAAGCTCGCCGGGGCCGAGGCGGGCGCGCCCATGGCGCGGGGGCGGGAGACGCCGGTGGGAGGGAAGGAGGAGGGAGGGGAGGAGAGGAGAGAGGGGGAGGGAGAAACCTCACCGGAGTGGGAGGCCGGCGCGGCGGCGGCGCCGGGGAGGGGCGGCGGCGGCGCGGGGGCGGGACGTGGGCGACAGCGGCTAGGGTTAGGGTGAGGGAGAGAGAGAGGGGGGATGACGGGCGGGGCCCGCGGGGAGGGGATTTTTGGAAAAAAGAAAAGGGGAGGGGGCGGTTGGGCCGGCTGGGCCTAAAGGGGGTGGGGGGGCGCGGCTGGGCCGCCAGGCGGCCCACGACGGGAAGGGAAGGGGGCGGCTAGGCCGCCGCGAGGCCCACGCGGGGGAAAGGGGGGGCGGCTGGGCCGAAAATGGGGAAGGGGGAGAGGAGAAGGAAAATGTTTTCTTTTTCTAAAATCTAATTTCCTCTAGATGAATGCATTCACATTTTTAAACAATCAAAAGGTAACATGGTTCGGCATGGTGCATCACACAAAATAAAATATTTTAGGGTTTTGCTTTACATGGGACCTCAAGCCGAATCCCGCTATACTTTGGAAAAGATCAAGGTTTAGCGAGGGGAAAAGGGAAAAGGAAAGGGTAATGCCTGAATTTGGTGAGGGAAAAGAAGAAAAAAAAATCTACCCCCCAAATTCAGGGCGTTACAAACCTATCCCCCTTAAAAGAATCTCGCCCTCGAGATTCAGGGTTGGCTAGCAAAGAGCTCTGGGTATTTAGCCAACAGATCATCTTCACGCTCCCAGGTTGCTTCTTCCTCAGAGTGATGATTTCATCTGACTTTGCACATTCTGATGGTCTTCCTTCGAGTGACTCTGTCTGCGGTCTCAAGGATTTGCACTGGCTTCTCAACGTAGGTCAAGTCCTCCTGGACTTCAAGACCTTCCACTGGCAACTGCTCTTCTGGCACACGCAAGCACTTCTTCAACTGAGACACATGAAAACATCATGCACAGCGGACAAATTTTCTGGCAAACTGAGCTGATAGGCCACTTCTCCACGCCTTGAGAGAATTTGGTACGGACCAATGTAGCGGGGTGCTAGCTTGCCTTTGACTCCGAACCTTCTGACTCCTCTGATCAGTGACACTTTCAGATAGACAAAGTCTCCGACTTCGAAACTCAGCTCTCTTCTTCTTGTGTCTGCATAGCTTCGTTGCCTCGATTGCACTATCTTCAGATTCTCTCGGACCATCTTGATGTTCTCTTCAGCTTCGAGCAGAATGTCTGGCCCAAACACCTGTTTTTCTCCAGGCTGATCCCATTGCAACGGAGTTCTACAACTTCTTCCATAGAGCGCCTGAAATGGTGACATCTTCAAACTGGCCTGATAACTGTTGTTATAGGAAAACTCTGCATAAGGCAATCTCTTATCTCATCCGGACTGATCTTGCAACGCACAGGCTCTCAACATGTCTTCAAGGATGTGATTGGTCCTTTCAGTCTGACCATCTGTCTGCGGATGATAAGCTAAACTGAAATTCAGATGTGTGCCCAAGGCTTCATGCAACTGCCGCCAGAAATGAGAGGTGAACTGCGTTCCTCTGTCTGACACTATCTTCTTTGGTACACCATGAAGACAAACGATCCGAGACATGTACAGCTCTGCCAATACGGCACTGCTGTAGTTGGTCTTGACAGGTATGAAGTGGGCTGACTTGGTCAAACGGTCCACCACTACCCAAATGGAATCGTAGCCGGCTCGAGTGCGAGGCAATCCGACTATGAAATCCATGCCGATTTCATCCCATTTCCACTGAGGGATCTGCAACGGTTGCAACAATCCAGCAGGTCTCTGGTGCTCTGCCTTAATTCTTCGACAACTATCGCACATAGCCACATACTCTGCGATTTCCCTCTTCATTCCGTACCACCAGAATTTCTTCTTCAGATCCTGATACATCTTCTCACTGCCAGGGTGAATCGAATAGGCTGTCTCATGAGCTTCCTTAAGAATCAACTCCCGAATAGACTGGACATTAGGAACACACAAGCGGTCTTTGAACCATATCACGCCTTCTGCATCTTCTCGAAAATCTTTGCCTTTGCCTTCTAGAATCAGTCGCCGGATCTCACTGATCTTCTCATCATTCTTCTACGCTTCTTTGATTTTGCGCTCCAAGGTAGGTTCCAATTCAACTGTGACTCCTCGCGAATTGTTCAGAAATCCAAGACTCAACCTGTCAAACTCCTTGGCCATCTCATAAGGCATCGGACGAGCGTCCATCAGATTGACTTGACTCTTCCTGCTCAAAGCGTCTGCCACTACGTTTGCTTTGCCTGGATGGTAATGGATCTCCAACTCATAGTCTTTGATCAACTCTAACCATCTTCGCTGCCTCATATTCAACTCTGACTGAGTGAATATGTACTTCAGACTCTTGTGGTCTGTGTAAACATCACATTTCTGTCCATACAGATAGTGCCTCCATGTCTTCAGTGCATGAACCACTGCTGCCAACTCTAGATCATGGATTGGGTAATTCTTCTCATGAACCTTCAGCTGTCGGGACGAGTAAGCCACAACTCTTCCCTCTTGCATCAACACGCATCCCAAACCCGTGTAACAAGCATCACAATACACCAAGAAGGGCTTGTGCACATCAGGCAAGACTAGGGCAGGCGTCGTAGTCAACTTCTCTTTCAGCGTTTCGAAAGCCTCTTAACATTTCTGGGTCCACTTGAACTCAACTTTGTTGCCTAGCAACGCTGTCATTGGTTTCGCAATCTTCGAAAACCCTTCAATGAATCGCCGATAATATCCGGTCATTCCAATGAAACTCTTGATTCCTCGAGCATCTGTTGGCGCTTTCCAGTTCAGAATGTCTGCCACTTTCTTCGGATCCACAGCCAATCCTTCTTTGTTGATTATGTGACCCAAGAACAGGACTTCACTGATCCAGAACTCACACTTGCTCAACTTTGCATACAACTGGTGCTCTTGCAATCTCTGCAATACCATCCTCAAATGCTCTTCTTCGCTTTGAGAATAAATCAGAATGTCATCAATGAATACCACCACAAACTTATCGAGATAGTCCATGAATACACTGTTCATCAGATTCATGAAAAACGCTGGTGCATTGGTCAAACCAAAAGACATCACTGTGAACTCATATAACCCATACTTGGTAATGAATGCCGTCTTCGGAATGTCCGAAGGTCGGATCCTGAGCTGATGATAACCTGACCTCAGATCAATCTTGGAGAACACACTGGCTCCTCTCAACTGGTCGAACAGATCTTCTATTCTGGGCAAGGGATACTTGTTCTTGATCGTGACCTCATTCAAAGCTCGATAATCGATACACATCCTTTTGGTGCCATCTTTCTTCTCCACAAACAAGACAGGAGCGGCCCAAGGCGAGGTGCTTGGCCGGATGTAAACTTTCTCTGACAGCTCATCAATCTGCTTCTTAAGCTCAACCAACTCTGGTCCGGATATTCTGTAAGCTCTCTTAAAGATAGGGGCGGTTCCAGGAAGAAGCTCTATGGCAAACTCAACTTTCCGCTCTGGTGGCATACCCGGTAAGTCCTTCGGAAACACATCTGGGAACTCAGACACAACCTTGATACTCTCAATTGGGTCTGCTTCACTGCTATCGATAGCTATCTGGTAACAACCTCCTTTCTTTGGCTCAGGCGGGACTAACTCGGTCACCACTTCCTCTCCTAGTGGGGACACTAACTTGATTGTCCTCTTATCACAACTGATAACTGCCTGATACTTATCTAGCCAATTCATCCCTAGGATGATATCTATTCCCTGGGTACCCATTACTATAAGGTTAGCGGGAAACACTATCCCCCTTATTTCCACACTTACATTCAAACAGATGCTATCAGCTCGAATTCTACCACCGACTGAGTCAATTTGAATGGGGGTTGGCATGGTAGTAATTGGAAGATTATGTGCTTCTACCCATGATGCAGTAATGAAAGAATGCGTTGCTCCAGTATCAAATAACACTTCTGCAATATGGGAGTCGACTGGGAACATACCTACTATCATGCCGGGGGTCTCCTGAACTGCTTCGGCCTCCAAGTGATTCAGTCTTCCATGATTATAGCGCGGTTGAGAGCGGTTGCCTGCTCCAGGCTGAGACACATTCTACTTTGCTGGGGCATTGGGGCCTGACTGCTGCTGGGCTGCCTTCTTCGGACATTGCATCACCCAGTGGCCTTGCTCTCCACAGTGGAAACATGCTCTGTTTCCAACCTAAGCTGGTGCTGCCTGATTGTTCTGCTTGCTTGCTGGGGCAGGAAGACGAGGTGCCTGCTGATTCTGCCTCTGAAACTGACCTCCTGACTGATTGCTCTGATGGTTCTGGTACTGATGCTGAGGATATTGCCTTTGGAACTACTGATGCTGCTGAGGTGGACGCTGGTTCTGCTTGAACTACTGAGGTTGATTACTTGAGAAACGAGGACGACTACTGCTTCTAGGCTGGGGTCCACTGATCTTGCGCTTGCGATCCTCCATCTCCTTACGCTTCCTCTCTGTCATGATTGCTCTGTCAATCAGGTGCTGGAATGTCGGGAAGGTGTGATTCATCAGCTGATAGTGCAGAGGGTCAACCAAGCCTCTCAAGAAACGGTATTGTCGCTTGGCGTCTGTGTTGACATCTTCAGGAGCATAGCGGGACAACTGCAGAAACCTATCCCGGTACTCGCTGACAGACGATGACCCTTGCTTGAGGGCCAAGAACTCCTCCTTTTTCACTGTCATCAGACCTGCAGGCACATGATACTGACGAAAGCTACCTCTGAACTCCTCCCAAGTGATGGCGTCGGGGTTGGCATGGGTGGCGAGATAAGACTCCCACCATGATTGGGCTGCTCCTCTCAACAGACGGGGACCATACAGGACTTTCTCCCTGTCATTGCACTGAGCGGTATGCAACTCCCGCTCCACAGTGCGCAGCCAATCTTCAGCATCCATGGGGTCAGAAGAGTGAGAAAACGTTGGTGGATGACCTCTCATGAATTCAGCACGCTTGTCTCTAGGCATCCGAGGCATCTGAGGCTGAGGTGGTGCCTGCTGCTGTTGCTGCTGCTGCTGTTGAATGGCGGCCAAAGTCTGACCGATGGCTTGAACTGCCTGAGTCTGCATCAGAAACATTTGCTCGATGGACATCGGGGGCGGGGGCGGCAGGTGCTGCTGCTGAGGCACCTCATCCGGCTGAGCGGCTCGCTCCTGCTGAGCACGCCTTCCTCCTCTGCACCTGTTCTCTGACATCTGCAGAATGCAACCACACATCAGAACTGATCTGGCAAATCTTGCAGCATAAGAAAAGAGTATAGAATTCTTCAACAGCACTGAACAGATGAGCCTCTTCACTGATCTCCAACACAGACCACACAACTTCTCAGATGAAGAGGAAAGTGGAATAAAAGGTTTCCCAACTATATAACTAACTCCATTAACATATAACAGGTAAACCAAAATGCAGGGGATACCCACACTCTGGTGACAGACATTACAAAGATCCAAACCAAACATAGTTCATCATGACAAACATAAATGCACAGGATATAGCAAACTACCCTGTCTAACTAAGACTAACTAAGAGCGAGACTAGCGCTAAGACTGTAGCTTCTATGTATATATTTTGTATTAATTACAAGATCCAACTCTAACGATCTATGGTTCTAGATTTATCTTGGTCTTGCAGTCGGGATTGCCATAAGACTGGTGTCCACGCCGAGGTGAGCGGTATGGGTGCTGAGTCCCGACGGGAGCAGGGGAACCATCATCCAGGTGACGACGTTCCGCGCGCTCAGCCCGCAGCAGGGCGATCTCAGCATGAGCCCTACTCAGCTCGTCTAATGCATGGTCCAGCTCCGTGTTTAGCACGGCGGCTAGGTTGACTGTGCTGCTCAACCTAGGATTGTCCTCACCGACAGGTGAAACAATCACACCTCCTGTGCTGCCAGATGGACGGCGGGGGTAATACTTCAGGTCAAGACCGTCAGCTACCCCACCGAGAACTGAGCAGTAGTGCGAAAGCGCACGCCGTGCAACATCTTGCATGGCCGCCTCAGCTGAGTCCCGCTCAGAGATAGAATAGTGCTCTGAGCAGGCCTCCGCACCCTGGAGACTGTTCTCCGGACGGCGCACCAAGCAGGTCGCCTCCCAGCGGTCCGGGTAGACCCCGCGACTATGCTGGTAGACCACACAGCGATACTCGATGGACCAAGTACGCCGGTTAAGTGCCCAACATAGCAGGGTGTCGAGCGCATCGTGGAAGTGACACCCGCGAGCAGCGTCGCGAGTGATAGGTTGAGCGACCCATCCTTTCGGCTCCTGGTTAGCAGGGAAGTCGGCGTCGTGGCTCGAGCTGTCGTCGCCACCTCCGTCGTCTGGGTCTCCTCCAGCAGCTATTCCAGAGGCTGGGGCGCCCAGTGGTGGTGCAGGGGGCGCCTCCAGGGGAAGCACAGGGGAGCAGCTCCTCACAGACTCTATCTCCTGCTGGAGCGAGAAAGAAGAGCCCTACTGCTCTTGTCGTCGACGTTCCTGCTCCTCATGCAGGCGGTGGTGCAGTCTCTCCAAGTGGCTGGACTGCCCGGCCACGGGACGGCGAAGCGGACGGTCAGCAAGGCGAGAGGGTAAGAAGGGGATGACGGACTTTCGTGCAGTGTGTCTAAGTCGAGCCATCTACAAAAGACATCGCAAGCAAAAGAGTGGGAACAGAATTAATATGACCAGCAAATAATGAATCATAAATAAATGAAGGATTAGAATAAAACACAATTTTCAGCAAGGTATAATATATAGTAGAATATAGGTTTGGTCAGTATGACCAACTTTTGAAGGGATACCAAAGTCAAGGCAGGGATAGAGGTCTATAGTCCTTAGAACGACCATTCTACTCTAGGTTAACGATCCTACAGTCAACCTGGCTTTGATACCACCTATGTCACACCTGGTTTCGGAAGGCAAACCGAATGCGAACCATGTACGTGCCAGGATCAGTTATTCACGTACACAACAGTTACATAACATGGACATCATCACACAGTGCTCAAAATAGTATTAAAAGGGAAATAATAGTCGGTTGCATCATACGTCTGAGACGTCCATATAGTCTTTACAATAAATCAAAGTGCGGAAAAGAAACGTAGATAACCGTGGCCTTCACAGGCAGCCGACTGGGGGTTGCCGCTAACCCACACCTAGAACTCGTCGTAGTCTTGGAACTCCTGGAAGTCTCCTTCCACAGCTTCATCTTCGCCTGAGCAGTGGTTGCAATGCTGACAACCTGGGGATGGGGGGGGTTTGGTGTGTAGAGCAAGGGTGAGTACACATCAACATACTCAGCAAGTATCCTGTTTGGCTGTAGTGGACTAGCTTTATGTGGGGGGTAAGTCAAGCAGTTGCTTTTAGTTGGTCAGATTATTATTTACTAGTAGAAAGCCAGGTTTTAACATTAACCCAAGTTTTAGCCCGATGTACCCTTTCCAAACGGAAAGAATACCACTTACCAGCACCATAGACATAACCAAAACCATCAGTCTCATTGCCACCTGTAAACCAAAATGTCTCTGATCAAGTACCACTAATCACTGGAGCTCCCTTGGCCGCTCATAACCGCGAGCACGACTGATATATCAGTTTTCAAACACTCTACAGAGGTTATGCACTTTACCCACAAGCCGTGATTCCCTTTCTGCCCGGAGAGAGCTACTCCCCATTGACCACTACCTAGGTGGTCCAGCAGGTCATCACTACGTAGCCTTTACAAAGATTCCCCAAGGCTGTAGCCGCCCGTTAGGTTTCCTAAATGTACCGCACTCCTCCCCAAGGGACAAATCAACCTTGGCAGAGCGAGCCGCATACACCGAGCCCCATTGACGGCACGACGGCTAAGCGAACTACACCCCGGTTCCTCTAATTACTCAGCTAAGGGCGTCCCACTCCACCCTCATGGTTGCACTGTTTTCCCGGGCGGTCATCCATAGAACAGGTCCTTACGGAGAGGCACTCGAGAAACCGCTCGAGCCCCCTTAAAGGCCACAAGTATAACATCATAATAAGAAGAGGGAAAACAGCGTATCATAGATAATCTCATCATGTTCATTGATTATAGTTGAGCAATAGCATAAAGCTAAACAATAATAATCCAACCCAAATAGGTAAACAAGGACATGGATAACAAAAGCTAGTAAATCCTTAGGTATAAATGTGTAATGCGGGAGGTGAATTAAAGAATGAATAGGACAGAGATAGGTCAAAGGACACTTGCCTCCACCAACCAACTGCTGCTCAGGGGCTTCTCCTGCGAGTTCCTCGGGCTCTTCAACCAGATCGTTCTCTATGCGATTGCAAGCATACATACATCCATCCATTTAAATTAGGAAACAAACAGTACACCATACAAGAGAACAAATAAAGTAAATATGCATAGAATATCACATACGATAATGAATTTACCATGGTTAGAAAGAGGCGGGGAAAGGTCTCGCGAGAGTTAAAGCTTATGCCCGAGACGCACTACGAGTAAACGAATAACTAAACGTTACGTGCTCTAGTTCCGCTTAGCTTCAATAATAAGGATTAGTTACATGCACTAATGTAAACGTGACCACTTTTAGTAGATTAACATTGAATGAGATAGATGATTAGCTATACAGATTAACTGACGTAACCAATTTCCAAATTGAGACTCCTATCTTATTAATATAAACACGTGATTAGCGCGCATAGGATACGGGGGGGTAGACGAAGGCACGACGGGTCGTGCCAAGGCACGCGCACTACGCGGGCACGCGCGCGAGGCCGCACGCACACGCCGCGAGCTAACAATGCGCACGTCGGGGCCGTGCGCTAGCTGATCTCAAGGCCGCGCGCCATAGGCACGCTAGGCCGAACTCAAGACTACGCCGGGGCCGTCACGACGCGAGCAAGGCACGGCGGGGTGAGCGGGCAAGCATGCCACGGCAAGCGAGCACGGGCGAGCGAGGACGCGGCCGGGCGAGGACATGGCCGGGCGAGGCCGAGCGCGGGGGCGGGTGGCTGAGCCGGGGCGCGACGGGAGCGGCCGAGCCGGGGCACGGGGCGGGACCGAGCGGGCGCGTGGCTCGCCGGAGGCGAGGCGGCCGAGGGCGGGGCGGACGGGGGCGGCCGGACGCGAGGGGTCGAGCGGGGCTCGCGCGGGGGGCGACCGAGCCGGGGCAGCCGGGGCGCGGCGAGGGGCGGGCAGTCAAGCGGGTGGCCAGGCGCGAGGGGCCGAGGGCGGCCGAGCCGGGGGTGGCCGGGGCCGGGGCTGAGCTCGCCGAGCCGGGGGCGGCCGGGCCGGGGACGGCCGGGGGCGGCGCGGGGAGGGCGGCCGAGGGCGACCGGGCGCGAGGCCGGCCGGGCGCGGGCGAGGCCGGGGCCGGGGCCGAGCTCGCCGGGGCCGAGGCGGGCGCGCCCATGGCACGGGGGCGGGAGACGCCGGCGGGAGGGAAGGAGGAGGGAGGGGAGGAGAGGAGGGAGGGGGGAGGGTGAAACCTCACCGGAGAGGGAGGCCGTCGCGGCGGCGGCGCCGGGGAGGGGCGGCGGCGCGGGGGCAGGACGGGGGCGACGACGGCTAGGGTTAGGGTGAGGGAGAGAGAGAGAGAGGGGATGACGGGCGGAGCCCGCGGGGAGGGGATTTTTGGAAAAAAGAAAAGGGGGAGAAACCTCACCGGAGAGGGAGGCCGGCGCGGCGGCGGCGCCGGGGAGGGGCGGCGGCGGCGCGGGGGCGGGACGGGGGCGACGACGGCTAGGGTTAGGGTGAGGGAGAGAGAGAGAGAGGGGATGACGGGCAGGGCCCGCAGGGAGGGGATTTTTGGAAAAAAAAGGGGAGGGGCGGTTGGGCCGGCTGGGCCCAAAGGGGGTGGTGGGGCGCGTGGCTGGGCCGCCAGGCGGCCCACGGCGGGAAGGGAAGGGGGGGCGGCTGGGCCGCCGCGAGGCCCACGCGGGGGAAAAGGGGGGGGCGGCTGGGCCGAAAATGGGGAAGGGGGGAGAGGAGAAGGAAAAGGTTTTCTTTTTCTAAAATCTATTTTCCTCTAGATGAATGCATTCACATTTTTAAACAATCAAAAGGTATGCATGGTTCGGCATGGTGCATCACACAAAATAAAATATTTTAGGGTTTTGCTTTACATGGGACCTCAAGCCGAATCCCGCTATACTTTGGAAAAGATCAAGGTTTAGCGAGGGGAAAAGGGAAAAGGAAAGGGTAACGCCTGAATTTGGTGAGGGAAAATGTAGCATCCCAAAAATTCAAATTCTGAAATTTTCTCAAACTTGCCCTAAATTCAAAATGAATCTCAAATTTCGTTTCAAAATGTTTGTTTGCAAGTTGATATCAACAAATAAAATATAGTGGTCTATTTTCTCTCTAAAATCCTCCTCAAAATATCCTACAAATATTTTCCCAGTGATCACCCTCAAACTCTTTCAGAAATACTACCCAAATATTCCACCGATATATCTCCAAGTATTTTCTTCCTAAGAAATACCTTCAGAATCATTTTTCAAGCCCCCACAAATATTTTCTTCATAACTTTCTTCATGCTCATACGTATACGTATGCCTCCGGTGTCATACGGTGAGCTCTACAAGCTAATTACACTCATATAAGACAAATCCATGCTAATCTCCCACTAATCCTCTCATCCTCCCACTAATCCTCTCATCCCTCCCCCTAATCCCCCCACCATGGCTATAAATAGAGGGGCAAGGGCCTCCTCTCATCCCACCCCAAGCCACTTCATGGCAACTCTCCCCCCCCCACACACACCCACTCCATGTTCCACACAAGCACACACTAGCACAAGGATCGTTCGGTCGTTCTTCGATCGTTCGTCCCCCTGTTCTTAGTTTGTTCGTCCGTTCGTCCAATCGTTCGATCGTTCGTCCGTTCGTTCGTCCAAATAATCTTTTTCCTACCGTTATGCTGCCGAAATTCCGATCGTTCGTTCGTTCGATCGTTCATCGTTCGTTCATAGTTCCTATTCATCGTTCATCGTTCGTTCATAGTCCCTATTCATCGTTCTTCCAGATAATCCTTTTCCTCCCGTTATGCTGCCAAAATTCTGATCGTTCGTTCGTTCGATCATTCGATCGTTCATCGTTCGTTCATAGTTCCTATTCATCGTTCATCGTTCGTTCATCGTCACTATTTACCATCACTATTTACCGTCACTATTTACCGTTACTTTTTACCGTTACTTTTTACCGTTTACCATTACTTTTTACCGTTACTTTTTACCGTTTACCGTTACTTTTTACCGTTACTATTTACCGTTACTTTTTACCGTTACTTTTTACCGTTACTATTTACCGTTACTTTTTACCGTTACTTTTTACCGTTTACTGTTACTTTTTACCGTTACTTTTTACCGTTTACCATTACTTTTTACCGTTACTTTTTACCGTTTACCGTTACTTTTTACCGTTACTATTTACTGTTACTTTTTACCGTTACTTTTTACCGTTACTATTTACCGTTACTTTTTACCGTTACTTTTTACCGTTACTATTCACCGTTACTATTCATCGATCATCCGATCACCCCAAATTTCAACTACTCATCCATCATGCTGTCCAGTCCACCTAAGACCAGCCAGACCCATATTCCAGTTATACAAACTCCGGTGACTGTGATTTTCATTCCAGTAGGGAACTTCCAATCTGGTCACCCATCCCAGGTTTCTCCAAGTTGAGCACACTTAACTTTGAGATTCCTTCGAACCAGGCTTCCAAACTCCGATTCCAATAATTCTTGTTTTTAAATTCTTATCGAATTATTCCCTATCCAACCATGTCATCCCTTAAGCATGGTTTATA
Organism: Zea luxurians; assembly: GCA_029449295.1. NCBI lineage: Eukaryota > Viridiplantae > Streptophyta > Magnoliopsida > Poales > Poaceae > Zea > Zea luxurians. The sequence continues at coordinate 8,411,572 of JAOPSE010000083.1, read as the reverse complement.
TTCCAAAAAACTCCCAAAATACTCTTGTCCCATATTCTGCCTATAACTCTCCTGTTTATACCAAGTCAGACGATTCATTCGTCACTATTCTCACCAACAGTGAACTTCGCTGTGCTACACCACATACACCCAGCTATAAATACACCCAGCTACCCTCTCCCTCTCCACACACACGCAACACCCTCAGCCAAGGCAAACACCCCACTCACTCAGTTACTCCGCTCTGCCAGCTACACGCATAGTGTCGCTTCGTCTCCAGTCCACCCTCCTGGTAAGCACCTTCGCTCCACCACCAGCAGTATCTCAACACCACATGACACAGATTCTACTCAAGACTCTACCCATCCATATATCACTATTCTGACCACTATACTAAATATTTGTTGGTATACTTGTTGGTTTGTATGTTTGCTTGTTCATGTTGCATAGTTATCGGAGCATTCGTACCGTCTCGTGGAGGCCAGATCTACAAGTCTACGCCAGGAGCCAGAAGCCAGTTCCGCGAGCTCTCTTTCCCCTTCGCCGGATAAGCACGGCAAGCTCACTGGATCCCTTTGATGCATAAATTACCTATGATTTTTCAACCACAACCCTCAACCTGTTATTTTATGCATGATATGATTTTAAGACAAGTTATTATGGCCACCCAAGCCGCTTGCCGCAATCAATCCTTAATATATTTGTTACAAATGATTTGAGAAAGGGTGTGAGTTTTCAAAAGAAAATGCTTTTCAAAATGTGTATGATGAAGGGTTTTCACCCTTATCACCTTGTGAGTGGGATAATCAGGGACTCCCTGGTTTAGGGGAGGGCCTAAGGTGATGGCTCAGCTGGTTTAGGCGTGAGCAGAAGGATTGTCCCCTCATATAAGGACCGGTTTGTCATCTTTCACTACCTGTACTCATGACAAGTACAACCACTCGAGACTGTGTGGGCAGTCACTCAATCTGAACTCGTACGGTCCAACCCCAGGGTTATGAAGGCTGGGGAGCACCGGGAGGATAAGGAGAGGGAAAGTTTTGTCCGGTTTGGACATGGTGGTGGCCTGACTCCTTCCGGATAACCGTTAAGGTTAGGACGTGCGGGGAAAGAAAGAGATTCGGATCTCACTGATCATGAGATCGCAGAGCCGGACTAGTGGGTAAAGTGTACACCTCTGCGCAGAGTTTGAAAACCTATTCGAATAGTCTGTGTCCATAGGAATGGACGAGTCTGGTATGGTATGGCAATTAATGTTTTGTTTTCAAAAAAGGGTGCGTTTGAGAAAAATGGTTTTTAAAAGGTTCGGCGGTTGAGCCGTGAGCTATGGTGGACGGGAAGTCCAGTAGCTGTTTTTGAAAATGAAAACCAGTGGGAAACTGCTGAGATACCTGGATGGTTTAGTCCAGGGGATTTTTGTTCTAATATTGAAAAACTTCCTGCTCCTTTAGGAGAGGATGCGCTTTGCAAAAATACAAAATGTTTTTCAAAACAACCCTGCATAAAATATTGCTGTTTCTGCAAAATATCTTGAGCTCCACATATTCCATGCATTATATCTGATTTCCCCATTCCGCGGGTGAAGGTGGGCTGCTGAGTACGTTTGTACTCACCCTTGCTTATTTGTTGTTTTTCAGAAAAAGGAGATCGGGTAAGAGTTACGACTGTTCCCAACCTTGCCTGTGGCTGTTGGACCGCTGATTTGCTTCGCTGCGTATATCGGGCTGCTTCAGCCCCACTCTGATGATATGTCCCGAGTTGTGGACCAACTCTTAAAGTTGATCGCCACCTTTATAGGTTTGTCTCGTCTAAACAGATCTGAAATCATCTGTTGTATAAATGTGTTTACTAGCCTCCTGGGACTAGTAATTGTATCACATTTGAGTCCCAGAGGATTGGGGCGCTTCAGGTGGTATCAGAGCTGTTAGGTTGGCCGCAGGACGTAACCCTTAGCCTGATCCAAAAGTTTTTGAGTCAAAACTATTTTCTAAAAAAAATTCTTGCTCTCATCCCTTCATTTCAAAAATGTTTTCCCCCTTTCCTTCTCCCAGAAGTCAGATGGAGGTCCGCTGCCAAACCAGCTTTTGCCAGAATGAAGATGGTTTCCCCAAGTTGCTGAAAGCATGCACAGTTCATCTCGGAATCAGGAGCCAGCCAGAGTATGATGGTCGTGAATTCGTCGAGCATGGCACAAGAGAAATGTGTCGTGACTGTGTACATTGGATCCAGTCCGCACCATGTGGAATGGAGTGTCACTGCTGCTGGGCACAGATTCAAAGACACCTGTCAAGTCGTCGCTCGCAAGGCATTGAGGACCCTATGTCAGATCTATGAAGAAGAAGTGGCCGACACCCCGCTCAGATTCTTTCCACCCTTTCAGAGAAACCGTCCCGCTTGGATGGCCAGGACGCGTGCATTGGAAGGACAGCAGCTGCTTGAGGATGACCCCTCAGTCGTGTACCTCACCGCATACCTGCTCACCCTGGATGCACAGTATGATTTCTTGGCTCGGCACCACCGTCAGATGATTGCCCGAGCAGAAGATGCAGAGAAGCACAACCGTTAGCTCCATGTGGATCTCACCACAGCTCAAGCCCGTGCAACTGCATTGGAAAGTCGTGAAGTCATTGCTGTTGAAGCCCTGAAGCAAGCCAAGGATGAGCACATCCAGAAGTTGATGGAGGCCTACTTGGTAACCCATAACCAACGTAGAGCCCTGCGGATCCAAGAGCCCGCTTCATCCAATCCTGTTCAACCCATTAGAGCTGAAGACCCCTAGATTCTTGAAGGTCACCCAGTCTCTATCAGAGGAGAGAAGAAGGCTTGGGAACTACCGGAAGGAGCCATAGTCTTGGAAGGAATTCCAGTCTTCCCTCAGGCTATGAATAAGCAAGAGCACCCCGAGTCCTCCCAAGATCCCCCGCCGGAGTTGTTTGAGCCCCTCACCATGAAGAAGATTCCAGCACCGTCCCGTGAGATCAAAGAAGAAGCTGCAAGCACCCTGCCAGCACCGCCGCCCTCTGAGGAGCTACAAGAGCCAGTTCCGCTTGAAGAAGAGTTTGACCTGGTCTTGCCATCTCAGTCGCCGCCAGAAGAAGTCATCAACATCAGCTCCCTCTTGACCCATCCAGGAGATGTCTCAGATTGAAGTTGTGTGCAAGCCTTGCCAGAAGAGAAGCTGCCAGATCTGAGTTAGTTATGCCCAGTCCTCTGCATGCATTGGGTAGTGAAGTTTTTCTTCAGTTTGGCTAGAGCCCTGCATGTATGAGAGGTAATCGTGTAGACTCGTGTTTTGCAAAACTCTAATTGTGTGGCCCCCTAGGGCATTTCAAAATGAATTTCGCTTGATGTTTTCTCCCCTTTTGAGTGTATATGTGATGCTTTAACGTTAGTGCTCATAAGTTGCATTTAGCATAGTTCTCAATTCAGGAGCCGAGCAATAGTAGTTATGCTTAGCCCCCGAATCTGAGTAGTTCGTGCTTTGAAGAAACTCTATTCTTCCCTTATTCAAAACATTTGATTTGTTTGTGCTTATCATTGCTGAGCTTGTGTGTTTTCTTTTTTAAAAAAGGTTTTCTCTAAAAACATAGATAACAAATTAGAGCTAATCCTCACCTTATGCTTCCATTCTCATCTTAACCCATCTCAAGAGAAAAGTGCCTTACCCAAGAAGATACCGGGAAGCTTACCCTTGAAGCATGGAACAAGCTACAGAAGAAACCAGTCCAGCCGCTCAGTCAAAAGGACCGACCGTGAGAATCAAAGCACTGCCCCTGAGTCAAAGTAAACAGGAAAAGAGGACAGAAGGAGTTATTACCATACAGAGAGGCAAAGATTCTTGGAACCAGAGACCACAAACATCAGGGTCATCGACCCCACCACTCACTCGTACCCCCGCACGCGTGCCCACCTCCATGCGCACCACCACCGCCCATGCCCCCCTTTGCAGCGCACTACCGCCGCCCACCTCCCTTTGCAGCGCACCCACCAGCAACACCATCCCCCCCTCCATCGCACTTGTTGCCTTGTGTCACCTGCTCCATCACCACCACTCCACAACCGAGCACCCCACTCGCCTATAAAACCCCCCACCAGCTCCCTCAACTCCCATCCCAAGCAAAGCACACACCAGATAAAATACCCTCTGCCAAATCGCAAGCAACTCCATTTTCCACTCCCTCGCCCCTAAGATCACAATGCTTGGTGATTCTTGGGTTGAAGACTGTTGCACATGGTTCATAGTCTTTGGAATCCTCCAGTGGGAAGAGCAAAGAGAAAGAAAGAGGCAGTGAAAAGTGAAAAGTGAGAAGCGAAGAGAAGATAAGAAGAAGGTTCTCCCAGAATCAACCCTGTGCCAGTCATCTCTCTGCTGCCTGCTCAAGCATCAACAGTAGAAGAAGGCCCCGTAACACCCTTGTTATGAGGTACATCAAGGAGTTCAAATCCCCAAGATTCAAGAGTTCTACCCTCATTCTTTTTAAGTGGGGTAGTGTTCTAGTAAGGTTCCTATGGAGAAAAAGAAGAAGGCCTGTAGCAAGCTTGTGGAGGACCAAATCGTCAAAGCTTATAAGTTTCTAGATGAGAAGTGGTCACCCAAGTTTTGTTGATGAAGCACCAGAAGACCAATCAAGAAAGGAATCCAGGTGGGAGTTCGCAAGAGAAAGGTTTGCGTGTTGGCATCAATGCTTCCTCAATAAGCTAGCTGCCAAGCGAAAGCCAGAAGCCTGAAGATAATCTTGAGTAGCCAGAATCAGCGTTTGCAATCAGCAACCAGATGCTCCTCAAGGCCAGATCTTGTTGAAGTTCCATCTCCTCGAAGAGTTGCAAAGTGAAGATATGTAGCTGAAGTAAAGCTATACCCATAACCCTTCTAAGCCGAATCTCGAGGACGAGATTCCTTTTAAGTGGGGTAGATTTGTAGCATCCCAAAAATTCAAATTCTGAAATTTTCTCAAACTTGCCCTAAATTCAAAATGAATCTCAAATTTCGTTTCAAAATGTTTGTTTGCAAGTTGATATCAACAAATAAAATATAGTGGTCTATTTTCTCTCTAAAATCCTCCTCAAAATATCCTACAAATATTTTCCCAGTGATCACCCTCAAACTCTTTCAGAAATACTACCCAAATATTCCACCGATATATCTCCAAGTATTTTCTTCCTAAGAAATACCTTCAGAATCATTTTTCAAGCCCCCACAAATATTTTCTTCATAATTTTCTTCATGCTCATACGTATACGTATGCCTCCGATGTCATACGGTGAGCTTTACAAGCTAATTACACTCATATAAGACAAATCCATGCTAATCTCCCACTAATCCTCTCATCCTCCCACTAATCCTCTCATCCCTCCCCCTAATCCCCCCACCATGGCTATAAATAGAGGGGCAAGGGCCTCCTCTCATCCCACCCCAAGCCACTTCATGGCAACTCTCCCCCCCCCACACACACCCACTCCATGTTCCACACAAGCACACACTAGCACAAGGATCGTTCGGTCGTTCTTCGATCGTTCGTCCCCCTGTTCTTAGTTTGTTCGTCCGTTCGTCCGATCGTTCGATCGTTCGTCCGTTCGTTCGTCCAAATAATCTTTTTCCTACCGTTATGCTGCCGAAATTCCGATCGTTCGTTCGTTCGATCGTTCATCGTTCGTTCATAGTTCCTATTCATCGTTCATCGTTCGTTCATAGTCCCTATTCATCGTTCTTCCAGATAATCCTTTTCCTGCCGTTATGCTGCCAAAATTCTGATCGTTCGTTCGTTCGATCATTCGATCGTTCATCGTTCGTTCATAGTTCCTATTCATCGTTCATCGTTCGTTCATCGTCACTATTTACCATCACTATTTACCGTCACTATTTACCGTTACTTTTTACCGTTACTTTTTACCGTTTACCATTACTTTTTACCGTTACTTTTTACCGTTTACCGTTACTTTTTACCGTTACTATTTACCGTTACTTTTTACCGTTACTTTTTACCGTTACTATTTACCGTTACTTTTTACCGTTTACCGTTACTTTTTACCGTTTACGATTACTATTTACCGTTACTTTTTACCGTTACTATTTACCGTTACTATTTACCGTTACTTTTTACCGTTACTATTCACCGTTACTATTCATCGATCATCCGATCACCCCAAATTTCAACTACTCATCCATCATGTTGTCCAGTCCACCTAAGACCAGCCAGACCCATATTCCAGTTATACAAACTCCGGTGACTGTGATTTTCATTCCAGTAGGGAACTTCCAATCTGGTCACCCATCCCAGGTTTCTCCAAGTTGAGCACACTTAACTTTGAGATTCCTTCGAACCAGGCTTCCAAACTCCGATTCCAATAATTCTTGTTTCTAAATTCTTATCGAATTATTCCCTATCCAACCATGTCATCCCTTAAGCATGGTTTATATTCCAGAAAACTCCCAAAATACTCTTGTCCCATATTCTGCCTATAACTCTCCTGTTTATACCAAGTCAGACGATTCATTCGTCACTATTCTCACCAACAGTGAACTTCGCTGTGCTACACCACATACACCCAGCTATAAATACACCCAGCTACCCTCTCCCTCTCCACACACACGCAACACCCTCAGCCAAGGCAAACACCCCACTCACTCAGTTACTCCGCTCTGCCAGCTACACGCATAGTGTCGCTTCGTCTCCAGTCCACCCTCCTGGTAAGCACCTTCGCTCCACCACCAGCAGTATCTCAACACCACATGACACAGATTCTACTCAAGACTCTACCCATCCATATATCACTATTCTGACCACTATACTAAATATTTGTTGGTATACTTGTTGGTTTGTATGTTTGCTTGTTCATGTTGCATAGTTATCGGAGCGTTCGTACCATCTCGTGGAGGCCAGATCTACAAGTCTACGCCAGGAGCCAGAAGCCAGTTCCGCGAGCTCTCTTTCCCCTTCGCCGGATAAGCACGGCAAGCTCACTGGATCCCTTTGATGCATAAATTACCTATGATTTTTCAACCACAACCCTCAACCTATTATTTTATGCATGATATGATTTTAAGACAAGTTATTATGGCCACCCAAGCCGCTTGCCGCAATCAATCCTTAATATATTTGTTACAAATGATTTGAGAAAGGGTGTGAGTTTTCAAAAGAAAATGCTTTTCAAAATGTGTATGATGAAGGGTTTTCACCCTTATCACCTTGTGAGTGGGATAATCAGGGACTCCCTGGTTTAGGGGAGGGCCTAAGGTGATGGCTCAGCTGGTTTAGGCGTGAGCAGAAGGATTGTCCCCTCATATAAGGACCGGTTTGTCATCTTTCACTACCTGTACTCATGACAAGTACAACCACTCGAGACTGTGTGGGCAGTCACTCAATCTGAACTCGTACGGTCCAACCCCAGGGTTATGAAGGCTGGGGAGCACCGGGAGGATAAGGAGAGGGAAAGTTTTGTCCGGTTTGGACATGGTGGTGGCCTGACTCCTTCCGGATAACCGTTAAGGTTAGGACGTGCGGGGAAAGAAAGAGATTCGGATTCGGATCTCACTGATCATGAGATCGCAGAGCCGGACTAGTGGGTAAAGTGTACACCTCTGCGCAGAGTTTGAAAACCTATTCGAATAGTCTGTGTCCATAGGAATGGACGAGTCTGGTATGGTATGGCAATTAATGTTTTGTTTTCAAAAAAGGGTGCGTTTGAGAAAAATGGTTTTTAAAAGGTTCGGCGGTTGAGCCGTGAGCTATGGTGGACGGGAAGTCCAGTAGCTGTTTTTGAAAATGAAAACCAGTGGGAAACTGCTGAGATACCTGGATGGTTTAGTCCAGGGGATTTTTGTTCTAATATTGAAAAACTTCCTGCTCCTTTAGGAGAGGATGCGCTTTGCAAAAATACAAAATGTTTTTCAAAACAACCCTGCATAAAATATTGCTGTTTCTGCAAAATATCTTGAGCTCCACATATTCCATGCATTATATCTGATTTCCCCATTCCGCGGGTGAAGGTGGGCTGCTGAGTACGTTTGTACTCACCCTTGCTTATTTGTTGTTTTTCAGAAAAAGGAGATCGGGTAAGAGTTACGACTGTTCCCAACCTTGCCTGTGGCTGTTGGACCGCTGATTTGCTTCGCTGCGTATATCGGGCTGCTTCAGCCCCACTCTGATGATATGTCCCGAGTTGTGGACCAACTCTTAAAGTTGATTGCCACCTTTATAGGTTTGTCTCGTCTAAACAGATCTGAAATCATCTGTTGTATAAATGTGTTTACTAGCCTCCTGGGACTAGTAATTGTATCACATTTGAGTCCCAGAGGATTGGGGCGCTTCAGAAAAGAAGAAAAAAAATCTACCCCCAAATTCAGGGCGTTACACACTCGTTGCTCGGGCTCGGGGACGGCGGCGCACTCGTTGCTCGGGCTTGGGGACGGCGGCGCTCGGGCTCGGGGACGGGCACGACGGCGCTCGGGCTCGGGGACGGCGGCAGCCTGGCGGCGCAACTGTGTCAGCTCGGGCGAGACGAGTTAGGGTTCCAGTCGAAACCAACAAGCCTTTTATATTGTAAACAATCACAGGCGGTCGGAATGAAAAACCGCCTGCGATATATCACATCACAAGCGCTTTTTTATTCTCACCGCCTGTGATATATTAACTTCACAGGCGGTCGGAATAAAAAACCGCCTGTGATGTGATATATCACAGGCGGTTTTTCTAAATATCCGCCTGCGATGTGTGTACAGTATAAAAGGACTAGCCCACGGGTTCCAGAACCCTATCTCCCAGAACAGTCACAGCACTGTAGCGGCGGCGGCGGCGGGTATTTTTTGAGATCTACAGGGAGAAGGTTTTGTTTTTGAGTTTATTGATTGATTTCAATAGTTTATGCATATATATGATCTCCATTTGTTTTCTTTCTCATTTTGATGCGATTTTTTGCCTAAATTTTGTAATATAGACCGGATTTGAAGAAAAGCTTTGGAATTCCAAGATTTGGACTTGTAGTTTTGATCTAATTTAAAGATTCTTTAGAAACACAGTTGTCTCACCTCAAGGTACCTATTGCTGCAATGTTTGTTTCATTTTCATGCACATCAATTCGTTTTTATGGATGAATTTAATTAATTAATGATTTTATTGATGTTAATCAATATAGGGATAGGTAATGGACCGAGGTTGGATGTACAATGTGCCAAGACCACATTCGTCGTACATTCGAAATTTGAGAAGCTTTATTGAAGCGACCAACAAGCACGCGAATTTGCGAAAGAGTAAGGAGATATTATGTCCGTGCATCGATTGTGATAATAAGATAGCTTGGAGAGATACAGGAGTAATCCAATCACATCTGCTGAAAAGAGGGTTTAAAGACAATTACACAATATGGTCAGAACATGGTGAGTTGGATTCGTGTGAAGTGTCTGGTAATGACGAGAGAGTTGTCGGAATTTTAGATCTTAAAGTTGATGGTAAAGTGGATTATGTGGATGCTAATCAAGATTTTGAAGAATTTGATTGCGAAGAGATGTTGCGCCATATGGAACCAGAAATATTGAGTTCTGTGGGATCGCAGAAAGGGTTATCTAAAATGGAGGGACTGGAAAGTGCCTCAAAAGAACCTTTATATGATGAATCAAAGGGTTGTGACAAAGAGTTTACTACACTGCATACAGTTCTAGAACTTCTTAAGTTGAAGGCTAGCGCCGGATGGTCTGATAGTAGCTTCACAGATCTTTTGAATTTTCTGTCCCAATTACAACCAAAACCCAACAAACTACCAACAAGCACTTATAAAGCGAAGAAGCTTATATCTCCCATAGCTCTGGGTGTGCAAAAAATTCATGCATGTCTGAACCATTGTATTCTGTATCGTGGAGATTTTGAGAACGCATCAAGATGACCAGTTTGCAATATCAGTCGATACAAGAAGAGCTACAATCAAGACTGTGTAAAAAAATTCCCGAGGAAAAATAAAAACAAGAAATCCACTATTGGACCTGAAAGTGACGATGACACTTTTGATGACATGGATGGGAAAAAGAAGTCAAAGATCCCAGCTTTGGTGATGTGGTATCTTCCAGTAATTGATCGCTTAAAACATTTGTTCTCAAATCCTAGGGAGGCTGAGCTTATGCGTTGGCATGCTGAAAATCGCAAGCAGAATAACAAACAGATTCGACACCCTGCTAATGCATCACAATGGAAAAATTTCGATCTTATGTATCCTGAGTTTGCCAAAGAAACCAGAAATGTAAGATTTGCTTTGGGTACAGACGGAATGAATCTATTTGGTGAAAAAAGAAGTGTACATAGCACCTGGCCCGTGACTTTAACGATGTACAACCTTCCATCATGGTTGTGTCATAAAAGAAAGTACATTATGTTGACTATTCTTATTCAAGGTCCGAAATCAGTTGGTGTTGATATTGATGTGTTCCTAGAACCTCTTATGGAAGATATGACAAAGCTCTAGAATGAAGGAGTTAGAATATGGGATGAGTATTGCCATGAGTATTTCAACTTAAGAGCAATTATATTTGTTACCATCCATGATTCTCCCGGTGGCGCCACACTATCAGGGCAAAAGACTAAAGGAAAGAATGGTTGTGTAGTGTGCGTCGATGGAACTGCTTCCATGTACCCTAAATCATCCATGAAGTTGGTGTTCATGGGACACAGACGGTTCTTGATGAAGCAGCATAAGTACCAAAAGATGAAAGAGGAATTTAACAACGAATTGGAAAGTGAAGGTGCACCAAAGCCTTATAGTGGGAAACTTGTTTTTGAAATTGTAAAGAACGTTCATGTTGTATTCGGAAAGGGAAAAAACAAAGGAGAAAAGAGAAAGAGAACTGACCCTTCAACTTACGCAACTTTCAAGAAGCAATCAATTTTTTTCAAGTACCTCCCATACTGGAAGGATATGGAAATTTGCCACAGCATTGATTTGATGCATGTAACAAAGAATGTTTTTGACAGCATCATTGGAACCTTGCTGGGCATGCTGAAAGTCGCCTAGAGGGGGGGGGTAAATAGGGCTAAACTAAAATTTACAAAGTTAATCACAACTACAAGTCGGGTTAGCGTTAGAAATATAAGCGAGTCCGAGAGAGAGGGTGAAAAACAAATCGCAAGCAAATAATGAGTGAGACACAAGGATTTGTTTTACCGAGGTTCGGTTCTTGCAAACCTACTCCCCGGTGAGGTGGTCACAAAGACCGGGTCTCTTTCAACCCTTTCCCTCTCTCAAACGGTCACTTAGACTGAGTGAGCTTCTCTTCTCAATCACACGGGACACTAAGTCCCCGCAAGGACCACCACACAATTGGTGTCTCTTGCCTCGGTTACAAGTGAGTGAATCATAAGAAAGAATGAGAAAGAAAAGAAGCAACCCAAGCGCAAGAGCTCAAATGAACACAAATGTCACTCTCTCTAGTCACTATTTGATTTGGAGTGATTCCGGACTTGGGAGAGGATTTGATCTCTTTGGTTGTGTCTAGAATTGAATGCTATAGCTCTTACAATGTGTTGGAAGGTGGAAAACTTGGATGCAATGAATGGTGGGGTGGTTGGGGTATTTATAGCCCCAACCACCAAACTAGCCGTTTGGTGGAGGCTGTTGTCGCATGGCGCACCGGACAGTCCGGTGCGCCTGCCACGTCACCCGGCCGTTAGGGTTCGACCGTTGGAGCTCTGACAGGTGGAGTCTTCTGGCTGTCCGATGGTGCACTGGACAAGTACTGTAGATTGTTCGGTGCGCCAACTGCGCGTGCTCTGTCCTCTGCGCGCGCAGGCGCGCATTAAATGCGTTGCAGTCGACCGTTGGCGCTTGAAGTAGTCGTTGCTCCGCTGACACACCGGACAGTCCGGTGTGCCACCGGACGGTCCGGTGAATTATAGCGGAGCGGCCTCCATTTTTCCGAAGGTAGCGAGTTCAGCGTCGAGTTCCCTGGTGCACCGGACACTGTCCGGTGGTGCACCGGACAGTCCGGTGCGCCAGACCAGGGCACACTTCGGTTGTCTTTGGCTTTCTTTGTTTGAACCCTTTATTGATCTTTTTATTGGTCTATTGTGAACCTTTGGCACCTGTAAAACTTATAATCTAGAGCAAACTAGTTAGTCCAATTATTTGTGTTGGGCAATTCAACCACCAAAATCAATTAGGAAAAGGTGTAAGCCTATTTCCCTTTCAATCTCCCCCTTTTTGGTGATTGATGCCAACACAAACCAAAGCAAATATGGAAGTGCAGAATTGAACCAGTTTGCATAATGTAAGTGCAAAGGTTGCTTGGAATGAAACCAATAAATATTACTTACTAGATGCGCATGGATGGCTTTTCTTTTTATTAACATTTTGGACCACGCTTGCACCACATGTTTCGTTTTGCAAAATGTTTTGGAAATTCTTTTCAAAGTTCTTTTGCAAATAGTCAAAGGTAAATGAATAAGATTTTTGAGAAGCATTTTCAAGTTTCAAGTTTTGAAATTTTCTCCCCTTGGTTCAAATGCTTTTCCTTTGCGTAAACAAAACTCCCCCTTGATGAAATCCTCCTCTTAGTGTTCAAGAGGGTTTTAGATATTAATTTTGAAGATGGTATACCAATTTGAAATTATATCAAAATAAGATACCAATTGAAAAACTTCTTTTAATGCCAAATAAAAGACTACATTTTTGAAATTGGTGGTGGTGCGGTCCTTTTGCTTTGGGCTAATACTCTCTCCCCCTTTGGCATGAATCGCCAAAAACGGATGCTTGAGTGAAATATAAGCCCTTTTAAACTACTCTCTCCCCCTTTGGATGGAAGTAAAGAAGTGAAGATTATACCAAAGTTGGAGAGTTGGAGCGACGGCGAAGGATGAATGATTCGATGGAGCGGAGTGGAAGCCTTGTCTTCGCCAAAGACTCCTTTTCCCTTTCAATCTATGACTTGGCATGAAATGGACTTGATAGAACACATTAGTCATAGCACATGAAAGAGATGATCAAAGGTATACATATGAGCTGTGTGCAAAACATCAATAAAAGTTTCTAGAATCAAGAATATTTAGCTCATGCCTAAGGTTGGTAAAAGTTTGTTCATCCAATGGCTTGGTAAAGATATTGGCTAATTGTTCTTTGGTGCTAACATATACAATCTCGATATCCCCCTTTTGTTGGTGATCCCTTAGAAAATGATACCGAATGGCTATGTGTTTAGTGCGGCTATGCTCAACGGGATTATCCGCCATGCGGATTGCACTCTCATTATCACATAGAAGAGGAACTTTGGTTAATTTGTAACCATAGTCCCTAAGTGTGGGGGACAGATATCCCCCAGGTCCACTGGAAGGATAAAAGACCTCACGAAAGGCCCAAGGGCCCAATAAATCGTAAGGTCATCCCTTCGTGGGCCTGGGGAGGAACGACCAGTAAAGCAGATCGACATAAGGCCGGATCGGAGCAAGCCCAGACGACCCAATGACTTCGAGCGAGTAATCACAACAGAGACCCGACCTTCCCGCGCTGAAGGCCCGTACAACGGAACCGAGAGAGGATGGGTCGGTGGGACTATAGGAAGATAGACTCAATCGATTCACTATTTCTCAGGTGCACGTGATTATCATATCTGCATGTATTGCCCCACGGTCGAATATATAAGGCCTAGGGGGCACCCCTTCAGAAGGAATCGAACTCACTACTTAGTCATCCACCCAAACTTCCCATGCACTAGAGAACTACCTTGTAACTCACCATATACAGCACTCTCGCCAGGACGTAGGGTGTTACGCACTTCAAAGCGGCCCGAACCTGTAAATCATTGTCTACCGTCTCTCGTGCGACTAGCATGAACCATTGAGCTACAGTCGATAACACCGTCCTACTTCTAAAAGCACCTTAAGGGGTAACCCCGGGTGTGCAGTCGGACCCAAAACACCGATAGCTGGCACGCCAGGTAGGGGGTGTGTCGTCGATCCAAGCTAGCTCAATGGCCGTCACCTTCCTGCACAAGATCGTCTTCCGCCCTGGGTCCACATTCTGCTTCGGAACCATCTCATCCATAGCGGACGAGGAGGGAACTCTGCATCGCATTGCGGACCCGACAGAGAGAAGATCTTCCTCAAAAATCTCCGGGAAAATCAGGGAAAAGCGGGAAAAGGCGCAACCTCCAATGCTCCGAAAAAAGATCGCCTCCGGCAGGACAGAGGCCCAAGGCCCGCCAACCCAGAAAACTCCACTGTCTACCTCTCCGATGAAAGAATGGACACAAATCACAAGGAAGAAAGAAACAAATAAAATTGGGAGGAAGCAAGTTGTTCTTTCTGCGCCTCCGTCCTCAAAGGAGAACAGAAAGAAGATCGTCACAACAGCTACACCATTCTACCCCGACGTCCTCTTCATCGGGAGAGTGGAGTCGCCCCCCATCTCCGACGACGAGCCGACTGTACCCGGAGAGGAACCTCCTCAGCGGGAATCCCACCGATGAAGGAACCGACGCCGAAATATCTGGAGACATCACGAGGCCGGAGAGCGGGACCCGGCGTAGCCTGTGTCGCAAGACGAGGCCTCAGAGATGGGAGAAACCCCGGAAGAGCGTGCCTACCGGGAAAGGAGGAATTCCCGACGACGCGATCGCCGGCGAGCTCAAGAATAGGCCGAACAGGAAACAAAGCAACGTCGGGAAAATCCCCTCTTCGGGCGCAACCTGAACCCCGACTTTGCCCGAGCCTTAAACACGCCGAGTGAAGTCGATGGAGTACTGGCTCGAATAGCCGACGGTCTCCCTCGGACTCCCGATGCCGAGGGCTACCGACGACTGTTTACTCGAGCAGCCAACCATCTTCTACCTCTCGCGCATCTGCCGAATGATCTATGACATGCCATCAACAGTCGGCGAGACGCACGGAGCTCCATCAACGCTTCACGCGAACGACGACATGAGAGCGAGATCCGTCGCTGGGAAGAATACGACAGGGACCACGACATCCCAACCCGGAGTCAGGCCACCAGGACCGAGTCGGCAACGGCTTCGACTGGCGGCACCACCCGGGGACGGTCGAGGCACCACGACAACCACTCCCCCTTGGGATAGACATTACCCCCGATGACAGGAGGACACGTGTGGAGTGTCGGCACTTACTCCGCGCCTCAGAGCCATTCAATGGCCTCCTAACTTCAAGGTATCCAACGTTGACAAATATGAACCTAAGCAGGACCCGGGAGGCTGGCTGGCCGTCTACACTACCGCTGCCCGAGCCGCCGGGGCAA
The DNA here is from genome assembly GCA_029449295.1 of Zea luxurians. Taxonomy (NCBI): domain Eukaryota; kingdom Viridiplantae; phylum Streptophyta; class Magnoliopsida; order Poales; family Poaceae; genus Zea; species Zea luxurians. The sequence continues at coordinate 8,396,371 of JAOPSE010000083.1, read as the reverse complement.
CCGAGGACGTGATGACCACGTACTTGCCCATCGTCCTCAGGCAAGATGCACTGCAATGGCTGCGACACCTACCATGACATTGCATCGATGACTGGAGCGATTTCAGTCGACGCTTCATCGCCAACTTCCAGTCCCTCTCCGACAAGCCGGTGCAACCATGGGACCTCAAATCCATCAAGCGCCGGGGGGACGAAACTCTCCGGTCGTACCTCAAAAGATTCCATACCATGAGAAATGGTATCCCCAAGGTCGCGGAAGCGGCGGTGATCGAAGATTTCTACCGGGGATCCGATGACTCAGCCTTCGTCTGAACCATACTGCAGAAGGCGCCGACTACCTCTGAACAGCTGTTCCGGGAAGCCGACCTCTATATCACCGCCGACGAGCGAGCTCGGGATCTCATCGGAGGAACGAAGCCGGCACCGGCAGCACCGCGACGCGACACGAACCAACAGCTCGACAAGCGTTGGGAGAAGAGGCCTCGCGAAGAGGTCCATGCCGCCGGACCGCCCGCCTCTCGCGCCTGAGGAGGACCTCGGGGAGGCAAACGCACGCTGGACGACATCCTCGACGCCCAGTGCCCGTACCACAAAGACATGTGCCACACCCTTCGGAACTGCAGAGACTTCAAGCACTCCATCGGGCACGGCCGACCCTTCCAACCTCTACCCCCTCCTCCGCCGCAGGGAGGACCAGGAGAACCGCGACAACCCCAGCCACAGGAGGAGAGAGAAGGAGAAGCCTTCCCACGTGTCAATAGAGAAGTCAACGTCATCTTCGGCGGACACGGATCGCAGGAGAACAAGAGACAACAAAAGCTCAACGATCGCCAAATACTGGTGGCGACCACCGGTCCTCCCGCTCTGTACCGATGGTCAGAGCACCCGATCACCTTCACTCGGGAAGATCAGTGGCTTAACTTCGATCACCCAGGCAAATACCCGCTCCTCGTCGATCCGGTGATCCGAGAGAGCAGGGTAAAGATGGTATTAGTGGACAGGGGGAGCAGCATCAACGTCACCTTCCCCTGGACGCTCCAAGGGCTAGGAGTTCACCTCAAAGAGCTCCATGAGTCGGACACACCCTTCTTCGGCATCGTGCCGACTGAAGGAGAATATCCGCTGGGCCACATCTACATGCCGGTCACCTTCGGGACTCCGGAAAACTACAGAACCGAGTACCTGAGGTTAGAGGTGGCGAACTTCGACTGCGGATACAACGCCATCATCGTGAGACCTGGGCTGGCGAAATTCATGGCCATTCCACATTACACATACATGATACTGAAGATGCCAGGACCACAAGGGATCATAACTGTGCGCGCTGACTTCCAAGGCGCCGCAGAATGTTTCCGAGTGGCTATCCAGGCGGCCCTCACCACCAAACCGTCGGCGACTTCTTCTGTGCAGGCAAACTCTAAGCCTGAAGAAGACCTCGCGGTACCCGCGAACGAGGCTCAAGCTGTGACCTCTATGCGGCCGACTAAAGAAACTAAAAGGATCAACCTCGGGTTCGCTGATGAACGCAAGACTGCCATCATCAGCTCTAGCCTGGATGACAAATAGGAAAGCGTGCTCGTCCGGTTCCTGCAAGATAACCGAGATGTATTCGCATGGCAACCTGCGGATATGCCGGGAGTCCTGAGAGAACTGGCCGAGCACAAACTGAAGGTCTACCCCCAGGCGGGGCCGATTCGGCAAAAATTACGTCGTTTCACGCCCGACAAGAGAGAAGCCATTCGCGCTGAGCTGGCTCGCTTGGTCGCGGCTGGGTTTATTAGAGAAGTGTTACATCCCGAGTGGCTAGCTAACCCTGTTCTTGTACTCAAAAAGAATAAGGTGGATTGGCGCATGTGCGTCGACTATACGGATCTCAACAAACACTGTCTAAAGGATCCCTTCGGGCTCCCTAGGATAGATCAGGTGGTAGATTCCACCGCTGGGTGTTCTATGCTGTCCTTCTTGGATTGCTACTCTGGATATCATCAGATTAGCCTGGCGAAAGAAGACGAGGAAAAAAACGGCGTTCATCACTCCATTCGGTGCTTTCTGCTATACCTCCATGCTGTTCGGCCTCAAAAACGCTGGAGCGACTTATCAGAGAGCTATTCAAACATGCTTAGTCGATCACTGGGGCAAGCGTGTGGAAGCTTATGTGGACGACGTGGTAATCAAAACGGAAAATTTGGAAAATTTCATCGAAGATCTACAGCTGGTTTTCAACAGTCTGTGGCGGTATAGATGGAAGCTTAATCCCAAAAAGTGTGTTTTCGGGGTACCAGCAGGGAAATTACTCGGGTTCATTGTCAGCCACCGGCGAATTGAAGCTAATCCAGAAAAGATCGAAGCTATCATGAGAATGGAGGCACCGCGATCACAGAAGAAGGTTCAAAGGCTTACCGGATGTATGGAAGCCCTGAGCAGATTCATATCTAGGCTGGGAGAAAAAGGCTTACCATTTTATAAGTTACTCAAGAAGGTGGACAAGTTTCAGTGGACTTCAGAAGCACAGGAAGCCCTAGACGCATTAAAGAAGTTCTTAACGACGCCGCCAGTGCTGAAACCGCCGCGACGGGCCACGTCGACTCAACCAGCTGAAGATTTGCTGCTATATATCTCTTGCACGACTCACGTGGTGAGCACCGTGTTGGTAGTCGAGCGAGCAGAAGAAGGACATACCTATCCAGTACAACATCCTGTTTATTTCATCAGCGAAGTTCTGGGTCCCTCGAAGAAAAAATACCCTCAAGTTCAGAAGCTATTATATGCAGTACTTCTAACTGCACGCAAGCTCCGTCACTACTTCGACGATCACAAAGTCGTAGTAGTCACTGGTTTTCCAATAGGGGATATTCTTCACAACAAAGAAGCCATCGGGAGAATAGCCAAATGGGCCTGCGAGCTGGGATCTCACGACATTGAATTTCGACCTCGTACTGCCATTAAAACTCAAGCACTAGTCGACTTTGTATCAGAGTGGACCGAACAGCAAGTACCAGATAACCCAGAAACTGCAGAAGTATGGCGAATGTATTTTGATGGCTCGTTAAAGCTGCAGGGAGCAGGCGTAGGAATCCTCTTTACTGCACCTGGAGGCGAACACCTCAGATATGCCCTACAGTTGTTATTTCCAGCCTCTAACAATGCAGCAGAATATGAAGCTCTGATTCACGGACTGAACATTGCCATATCACTGGGCATCAAGAGATTGATGGTATACATGGACTCTATGGTAGTCATAAGTCAGATAAACAAAGAATGGGATTGTTCGAACGATTCCATGGGAAAATACTGCACTACCGTCCGGAAATTAGAAGATAAATTTGAAGGTCTGGAATTTCACCATATGGAGAGAGATCGAAACACAGCAGCTAATGTGTTGTCCAAGCTAGGATCCAGTCGGACTCAGGTCCCACCTGGAGTCTTTGTTCAAGAAATATCGCACCCAAGCATCTCACCGGATCAGGCGGAAGGATGTAATACCTTGAGTCAATCAGAGTCAGATTCTGACGACTGGAGGAAGCCGATTATCAGATACATAAAGAATGAAGAAGAGCCAGATGACAAAAATGCAGCCGAGCGCATTGCTCGACAGTCTGCTCACTATACACTCATTGGGGAAACACTATACAGAAGGGGTGCATCAGGAGTCCTCATGAAATGCATTCTCTCAGCTACTGGAAAGCAACTTCTGGACGAGGTCCATGCTGGGCAATGCGGAGTACACGCAGCATCCAGAACCCTGGTTGGGAAGGTCTTCAGGTAAGGTTTCTATTGGCCAACAGCGAAGAGTGATGCAGCCGAGTTAGTCCAGAGGTGCGAAGCCTGCCAGTACCTGTCAAAACAGCAGCATCTACCAGCACAGCAGTTGCAGGCTATACCCATAACTTGGTCGTTCGCGTGCTGGGGATTGGATATGATTGGACCTTTCAAGAAAGCTCAGGGAGGATACACTCATGTGCTGGTGGCTATCGACAAATTCACTAAATGGATAGAGTTCAAACCCATTGCTTCCTTAACTTCAGCCAAGGCAGTGGAATTCATACAAGACATAATATTCAGATTTGGAATACCGAATAGTATCATAACTGACTTGGGATCCAACTTCACAAGTTCAGAGTTCTTTGATTTCTGTGAACAGAAGAGCATTTAGATCAAATATGCTTCGGTGGCACACCCAAGAGCCAACGGGCAGGTTGAAAGAGCTAACGGGGTGATATTGGAGGCCCTCAGGAAAAAAGTCTTCGATAAAAATGAAAAGTTCGCAGGAAAATGGACAAGGGAGTTGCCATATGTCGTTTGGAGCTTAAGAACTCAACCCAGTCGAGATCTGCATGGAAATACCCCTTTCTTCATGGTCTATGGTTCAGAGGCCGTGCTACCTGCTGATCTCAAGTTTGGGGCACCAAGGTTGATCTTTGAAAACATAGCAAAAGCCGAGGCTACTAGGTTGGAGGATGTTGATGTACTCGAAGAAGAACGGCTGAACACGGTAATTCAATTAGCACGGTACCAACAAACCCTGAGGCGCTATCACGATAAGACCATGAGACATCGATCCTTCGCAGTAGGAGATCTCATCCTTCGCCGAATTCTAACGGGGGAGGGGCGGCACAAGTTGTCACCTCTATGGGAAGGACCATTCATAGTAGCAGAAGTCACTCGGTCGGGATCATATCGTCTCACTCAGATGGATGCATGGAAATCGGGAACTCATGGAACATAGAACACCTCAGAAAGTTTTACCCCTAGCTGTATTCCAAAAGCTATTGGGACGACAATGTACTCTGTAAACTGGGCAATATATCATCAATGAGAAAACTTCGAGAGCGCTCAAATTGTTCATTATCGACCTGCATTCTTACTTCAACCCAGGGTGACCACTATGCCCTGCTAACGGAGCAATCGGCTTAAGTCGGCGACGACTTAAGACGGTGCGACATGCTCACGCTTACTTAACCCAGGGTGACCACTATGCCCTGCTAACGGAGCAATCGACTTAAGTCGGCGACGACTTAAGACGGTGCGACATGCTCACGCTTACTTAACCCAGGGTGACCACTATGCCCTGCTAACGGAGCAATCGGCTTAAGTCGGCGACGACTTAAGACGGTGCGACATGCTCACGCTTACTTAACCCAGGGTGACCACTATGCCCTGCTAACGGAGCAATCGGCTTAAGTCGGCGACGACTTAAGACGGTGCGACATGCTCACGCTTACTTAACTCAGGGTGACCACTATGCCCTGCTAACGGAGCAATCGGCTTAAGTCGGCAACGACTTAAGACGGTGCAACATGCTCACGCTTACTTAACTCGGGGTGACCACTATACCGCACCAACAGAGCAATCAGTTGGAAGCTGATACTAACTCAAACCGGCGCAACACACTCAGCGCGTATATGGTTACTCATCCAGGGGCGGCCTCTATGTCCCATGAAGAAATCTTGAAACCATCACGCTGCATTTTACTTCTACAAATATAGATACTGTTGAATTCTAAACAATAGGAGAATGATAGTAGCATTCAATACTAAGAAGGTGTCCTCTAACAAAATATCCGAGCACGTTAACCGCGCACTCAAAGCATACAGTGTTTTTCTATTCTGCAACATTCTTCTCAGGAGCAACCGACGAAGAAGGACGGCTGGAGGAATCAGGAGCAGCGTTCACATCTGCCACTATGTCGTCTGGGACAACCACACCAGGTCTCCTCATCAGAATCCGCCCCGCGCGATTAGATTTATCCATAGCTTTATCGCGCTGGGCCTTCAGAGTAGCAGAAGTCTCTTCATCAACCTTGACAGCCAACTGAGCGGTCTCTAGCTCCTGGGCGACAGATTTCTTGGAAGCACGCAGATTCTTGATGACAACATCTTTGGCCGATATCAACTCCCTAAGGCGAATCACATCATCCAAGGATTCCTGCAGCTTATAACGAAGATTGTCTAACTCCTCCCTGGTGAAGCGATGACTCCTCTCCAAGATGGTCAGCGAGTTGCTACAGTCACGGTATAGCCTGTCAAGATTGTCACGAGAAGTAACAAGGGCACGTTTTTCTTCCTGCAAGCAAGAATCAGCTTTTTCAAACGTCAAGCAAGCAATAAAAGCACAGCAAAACAAAACGCGGAATCATAGGTCACCTTCTCAGAGTCGAGCTGAGCGCGGAGAGTAGAGTTCAGCGTGTTGGCGTCATTCAGAGAAGCAGAGACCTGGGCCAGCTCTGTCTGACTTTGGGAATACTTTTCCTCAAGATCAGAACACTGCCGAACCAGTTCAGCTTGATCTTGAGAGCGTTTTTCCTCAAGAGCAGAATACTGCCAAGTCATATCTGACGAGAAGCAGTCAAGCAAAGGTGTTAAAATAAGAAGTAGTTTGATAAGGTAGCCAGAAGGAAGCAGAAGGGCACTGACCAGCATTCGCCGCCTCTAAATCAGAAACACGCCGCTGAAGCAGCACCTGATTCCAACGCGCCAGAGACAAAGCTCCTTCCGGGACAGAAGCACCTCGCAACCTCAACCGACTAGACATCTCATCGACCAACGCCTGGCACCAATAAGCAGACGAAGCATGAGGATAATTACCTGCTTGGGTAAAAGTCAGACCAGAAGAAACCAAAATACCTGGAAGTTGGAGAAGAAGGAAGCGACTCCAAATTGTGAGAGATCAACTGATGGCTCGGCAAAGGATCACCACCCGGAGCAACTTGCAATGATTCAGCAGGAACCAATTCAGTGACATCAGTAGAACCCAAAACCTTGTCATCAGGTACGCTGGCCTCTAAAGCGACCCCTTGACCAAAGGCTTGGGCTGTCACCATGCAACCAGAGTGTGGAGGAGAAGACCCTACGTGAACAACCATGGAAGTGCAAGAGGGAGAACCCGCTCGGACACCCTCGGGGGCTGGATCATAGCTTGCACTACCCATCCGAGCCGGATCATCTCTGGCAGCACCCTCGGGGGCTAGGTAGTAGCTTGCACTATCCATCCGAACCGGATCATCTCCGGCAGCACCCTCGGGGGCTGGGTAAAGGCCAGCACCATCATTGAGGGCCGAGTTCTCTGCAGCAGCGGCCTCTAAGGTTGAAGGTCCCTCGGCCACTTCCATGGGAGCAGGGGAATCCAAACCAGCCTCCTGACCCTCAAGACCGCGCTCCAAGGTCGATGAGGCGCGGGACGCTGCCTAGGAGGACCCCAACCCGACGTCAAGCACATCAACACAAACATCCACCGCGCCACCATCTGCCAGTTCTGATAGCAGATCTTCTGGAATCATGTCCTCGAGAGTCTGATCAAAGTTTGCTAAGATAATTATTGCAGACCAATGAGGGCAGACAAGGCCGGAGAAGGAACACCGCTACTTTCCCCACTGGCAGTGTGACGGCAGCTGTTCTTCCGAATCAGAGGGATTTCGTCTTCTTCTTCACCATCATCATCAACAAGACGGACAACACACCCATTGGGATCAGTGTCAGACGGGTCACACCCATTGGGATCAGCTTCAGCAAATTCAAAAACTGGCACTTCCTCAGCAACAGGAGCAGAAGGACCGGCACCTTGATCCAAGCTAGACACCCGACGAAGACGTCTCTTCTTCTTTTTCTCCCCCTCAGCAGGAAAAGAGGCTTGATCAACTCGGCGAGAACGTTTTGGACGAACATTGACAGGCTTCTGAGCGTCCAAGGTTTTGTCAGCTTCAGGGATGGGCACCACCACCAATGTTTCAGCAGGAGCAGCATCAGAAGAATCCCCAGCCAACATATCCAGCATGGCACCTATCTCTGCACCACTAGGATCCAAAGGCACCTCGAAATGAACTTGTCGTTCATCGTCAGGAATCTCTTCAAGCGAAGCAACCAAAGCACTAACTTCTTCGGCAGAGGGTCGCACTCTAAGGCCCAAACCGCCATCACCAGCAGGAGGATTTGACACAAAATGAGTGAAGGCCTTAGAAGGAGGCAGGTTCCAGGCCGAATACGCAACAGGGGCGCCTACATTCGATACTTTGCCTCTGAGTATCATTTCAAGCTGGCTCACCAAATCCACAGCAGGAATTTTTCTGTTGGTAACCCGGGTTGAGTCAGTCAGGCCTCGATACAGATAGGCCGGGTGTGCCCTGTCCTTTAGCGGCTGAATATTCTTGAAGACAAAGTCGGCAACCACAGCCAAACCTCTCTCCTTCAACAATCCAACTTTAGCCAACAGAGCCCCTGCCTCAACCACCTCTTGGTCTGTGGGGGATTCAGTCCAGCTCGGAGTGCGGACATCCGGTTGTCTCCCTGACCGTGGTGGGAGGGAATTCCCATGATTTTCCACGATAAACCACTCTAAGCGCCATCCTTTGATGCTGTCTTTGAGTGGGATGTCAAGGTAATCGGTCTTCCTCCCATGGCGCATCTCCAAGCTCGCGCCCCCTACCAGTTGGTGCTGACCTCCGGCCATCCCAGGGCGACAGTGATACAAATATTTCCACAGGCCAAAGTGCGGCAGAACGCCAAGAAAAGCCTCACATAAATGAACAAAGATAGAGATTTGCAGAATGGAATTGGGGTTCAGATGGGTCAGATTCAGGTGATAGAAATCAAGGAGACCGCGGAAAAAGGGAGAAATAGGAAGAGTAAGGCCGCAAAGGAGGAATGGAACATAAACAACAGATTCATGGGTGTCCTCTGTTGGAACAGTGACCCCGCAACAGATCCGCCAGGAACAGAGCTCTCTCGGAGGAAGAACTCCTATGGACACAAGATGGAGAAGGTCAGACTCAGAAACAACAGACATATGGTTACCTGCGAAAGGCAACTGGCTGTTGGGATTGATGGGGGAATGACAGCAACGGACGAACTCGAAGCTTTCCGCTTAGGCGCCATCTCAATCTCGCCGGCGAGTAGAGCGGAAGCAGAATTGCAAATCGGTAGAGAGGATCTGGATGCAGGAAAGCAAGAACTAGGGCACGGAATATGGAGGCACGGAACAGTGCAATACATATAGGGTTTTCCCGGGCCAGATGCCGTTTCCAAAAAGTGCCCAGTCATCACCCAGCGGTTATTTCTAAAACACTGGCGTGTCACGTCATCACTCAGCTGCTATTTCTAAAAAGCCGGCGTGCCATGTCATCACTCGACCGTTATTTCCAAAACGGCCGACACGGCCCAAATTGACTCGACTGTTACTTCTAAAACGCCGACGTCGCCGTCAGTCACTCGGCTGTTACTTCTAAAACACCAATGTTGCCGTCAGTCACTCGGCTGTTACTTCTAAAACGCCGACGTTGCCGTCAGTCACTCGGCTGTTACCTCTAAAACACCGACGTTACCATCAGTCACCCAGCTGTTACCTCTAAAACACCGACGTGGCCCCGCCATCATTCGGACGCTACTTCAGAAGTGCTAACGCTGTCAATAATAACTCGGCCGTTGCTTCTGAGGCACCGACGACGCAGAGAAAACGAACGAAAGAATAATTCGAAAACTGACCAGGAGGCGAAGTATTTAACACAGGAGGAGATGAAATCGTTCTTCATAAAGGGAAGCTACAAAACTTACAAATCAACTCGCTATGAGTTGATACTCCCCTACTACTACTACTACATTACATTACACTACCCTATACTACTACTACTACTATATTATTTCACTTAATACTAATTCTACTACTAACCTATACTAACATCTAAAACCAGTGGCATCTAGCCACTGGCCTGGTTGCTGCCCTTGCTGCTGTTGCCCTTGCCGCCACCGTCGCCGCCCTTGCCGCTGCCGTCGCCGCCGTCACCGTCGCCTCCGTCGTCGTCATCGTCGTCGTCGTCTCCGCCATCGCCGCCGCTGCCCTCCTCGGACGAGTCTGATGAGTCCTCCTCGTCCGAGGAGTACTCCGACTCATCCGAGCCCTCGAGCCCGGCGCGCTCGATGGCCCGGATGTAGGTCCAGACCTCCGCGGCAATCCCCTGGGAGTCGTCCGAATCATCAGACGACGCCGGGGGAGAGACGGGGGCTGGAGACCCCTCGGACTCGGAGGAGAACTCCTCCTCTGAGTACTCTGAGTTGCCGAAGTCCTCCGAGGGAGGAGTCGGCTCACGTTTGCGCTTGTCACCAGAGCGAGGCGAGGAACTGCTACCCTTCTTACTCTTGCCCATGGTGGAAAGGAAGGAGGAAGAAGAGAGCAAGCAGCAGAGAGCAGTAAGAGATGTGAAAATGCCGGAGAAGCAAGAGCACTATTTATAGAAGAAGGAGGCAACCGCTCACCTCCTACCACGGCCACTGAACAGTCACAAAAATTCAATATGCAATTCAAACCGTCTGAAGACACGTCAGGCGGCTGACGCCGTTTCACGCAACACAACACCCATTAGGACTCCAGTCAACTGCGCGGGCGATATGATTACACCTGCGGTCACATCAAGTTACTACTCAGAGACAGTTTGCTAAAACACTCAGTGTACCAAGCCGTCCCTTGCCTACACCCATTGGGGGGGATGCCCAGGAAATACCAGTATATTTTTCAAAACTGTCACATCCGTGCAGCACGTGCAATGAATACTTCAAGACAAAAGTGAGATATCAGCAAGGATCAAAGGAAAGCCAAATATAGCCAACAAGGTACAAGTCTAATCGACAGAAGCATTGAAGCAAGAAGTGATAACAAAGACTAGCCAAGGGTCACCTGTCGAACGTCCAATCAGTCACAGGTCAAATAAATTGCACCGCCTAGCAAGATATGAGCAGATCACGAACTCGGCCTCAAAGACAAAATATACGTTGGCTTCTAAAGCATAATATCAATAACATAGTGTTGGTGACTTGTTCTCAAATGCTTCGGATTAAGAACAAGGCAACATGAAAAGTGTTAAATGATAAGTTCCTTCGTCCTTTGAGACATCATTTCCCTTCGGGATATAATGTGCCCCGGACGAAGGTCACAAATAATATATCTTCGTAAACTATGACAAAGGATTTATACGCAACATAAAAAGTGATAAAAACATTTAAATTTTATCACAATGTCACTTCTATTTTATTATCATATAACCATAGAAATGACTTCAAATAACAAGTGTACCTTCGGATTGCAGGGAGACAAAAGTACAAGGATGACGCAAAAGCGAATGCTAAGTCAGCGTGAACAGTACAGGAGTACTGTTCATCTATTTATAGGCGTGAGACGCAGCCCATGTAAAATTACATTCATGTCCATTACATTTGCTAATGACTTATGGAAATCTGTCAAGGCCTAAGTAGTCTTTTCATCTTTAAGTCGGTTCCCCTTTCTGCTATCGCGACGAAGCTTTCCTGCGCACAGCTTCGGCTGTGCACCATCCTTCGTAGAGCTTGGTAATCAGCCTGTCCTCCATTTCAATCCCCCTTCGTCTGGTTCAGGCTTCGTCCTGACCGTACTTCATGTTCATAATTCTGAGTCCGAAGATACCTGTTCATATAATCCACTTGGAAAACATTGTCAAATCATGTTTTTGAGGACCTTCGGAGGACGAAGGCCCCCAACAGTAGCCCCTCGCAATATTAATTTGTTAATGATAAATTCAGATTGCGATATGGACGAAGGCCTTGAGCCGACCTTCCCTTTGCTAGAATAGCAACATTCACTGACAAGCGGGGTCTTTCAATTTTCAGCGCCCTGGGCGTATAAATAAGATCATACCGCAAACTCATTTGGTACGCACACTTGCCATCTGCTTCCGCTCACTAAATTTTTAGCTCTTGCGCGCTAAGATTTGCTGATATTTTGGTTTTGAAACTTCGGCTTTGAAAACAGTTTTTTAGTGTTTCCGAAGATGTCTGAAGATAAGAAGGTCGCTGCTGAGATGAAGCTGAGCCTCGACGAAGAGAAGAACTTGGGGTTCCTTATAGCGATGGCGGAGACCAATACGGAAAAAATCACCAAGGAGATTCTGGAAGGTTTGTCTGAAGATACTGGTGACAGCGACAGTTATGATGCAGAAAGCTGTGGGGGAGAGTCCGAAGATCGACCATGGCGGCCAAGTCACACGGTTTTCGGGAAAACCACTATTAAGCAGAGTCATATTGATAATATGAGAGGGAGATATTTCCGAGATATATCTATTGTGAGGGCTGATGCTGGAGAAAAAACTTCTCCCACTCCCGAAGAAGATGAAGTCGTAATCTTCCGAAGCTTTCTCAAGGCTGGGCTTCGATTCCCCCTAAGCAGCTTTGTTGTCGAAGTCCTGAAGACATTTCAAGTCTACCTTCACCAAATTACTCCCGAAGCTATCATAAGAATGGGGATGTTTGTCTGGGCTGTGAAAAGCCAAGGTTTAGAACCAAATGCTAAAAGCTTTTGCAATATTCATGAGTTGTTATATGAGACGAAGCCCTGGGGGAAAGAACAATATCACAACAACTTTGGGTGTTACAGCTTCGGTGCCCGCTCCGGGTCAAGCCGCCCTGTGCCAACCTTTCGGAAGAGGTGGCCCGGAGCCTGGATGACAGAGTGGTTCTATGTAAAGAATGACTTAACAGCGCAGGAAGATGTTAAGAGTATCATTATGCGCCCCATCTGGCAACGCTTTGGACTTCGAAGGCCGAAGGTTGAAATGGATGAAGCAGCCGAGGAATGCCAAAGAGCCTTCGGCGTAATCTGCTCTTTTATTGGGACAAGGGACTTGGTCTAAGAGCACATTGCCTTCAGGATGTGGCCACTTGCAGGAAAGTGGGAAATGCCAAAGGAGACCATTAAAGAGTCCGACGAAGGCGGACTGGTCAGACTGAAATACACATTCAAATACGGGGATAAGTTTGTTGAACCTGATGACGACTGGTTGAAAAGCATTGAAACATTAAGTGACGAATTGCTTGGGGTGTATTCGAAGGCCGAGAACACTGCATTATCGGCAGCCTTCGGAGGCCGAAAGAAGAAAAGGCTCAACCGGGTATTTGATGCAATCGGGTTTGTCTACCCTGACTACCATTATCCAGTGCAGGGCCGCAAAAGAAAAAATACTTTTCCTGCAACAGAAGTTACCACAAGTGCTTCTAGTGAGTCAGCGCCGCAAAGAAAAAAGATGAAGGTGCTCACCCACCGAGCACGTTTTATTGAGCCAGCCACAGTGCCTGAATTTATTGGTGAAGTCTCTCTGGCCACTGAAACTACAGAACCAGCTCCAGTGCCGAAGACAGAAGAAAAAACTGAAGCGCCTTCAGCAGAGAAGGCAGAAAAACCGAAGATTGAAGGACAAAAAATATTGGAAATCTTAAGTCCTTCAGCAAATGTTGAAACAATAAAAAATCAAAAGGGCCCATCGGTGACCCCAAAAAGAAAAAGAATGGTGAACGTGCTAGATGTCTTGGAGACAATTAAGTCTTCAAGCACAACTCCAAAGAAGACTGTTGAACTTGCTGAAGCGTCTACTGAAGCTTCGAAGCAACAACTTGAAGCTGAAGCTGGGCCTTCAGAGCCCATCAAGGAACAATCTTTGGAAGCCGAAAAAATAAAAATATCAGAACCAGTTTTGGTTGAAGAAATTGACAGTGCCGCCCCCGAAGCTCCTTCCAACATATGCGATTACATCGTGCGACATGCTTCGGGGAAGAAATTATCTGAAGAAGAGACTTATGAAGCCAATCACTATGCTAGAGAGTTAAAATATCTGAAGGGGGCAGTAGTGTTCAATGGGACAAATGAAGATGACTTCCTATACTGCCTCCCTGATAACAAAGAATTATCTGTCTGCCGGGAGATGGCTAGAAGTATGGGGTTCCCGAAGCTCGAAGCTGGATTATGTGCTATGACGAAGGAGGATCTCGCGGACAGTCTTGCGTACAATAGCCTAAAGGTATGGGAATTAGGCGCTTGAAAATTTTTTTAATTCGTAACTCATTCTTTTATTCTTATACCAACTTTTTTACATATAGGGTTTAATCCTAAGCAACGCATTAAGAGCACAAAAGAGTGCCGAAGATGAGAGCTATGAAATTGCGTTCAACAACCTACGGTCAGAAGTTATTAAACTGAGAAACGAAGCTCTGGAAAAGGATAAAATTCTGCTTACATTGGTAGACAAGGTAAAAAAGGACGAAGCTGCCTCAAAGGTCCAGGCCGAAGCCCAAAAACGTGAGATTAAAGATCTTCAGAAACAACTAGCTAGAGCTAAAGAGGAACGTGTGCTTGAAGAAACAAAACGAGAGCTTAGTGATCAGCTGGTCGATCATTTAGAGTTAAGTGTTAAGGAGCTTCGTGCATCCCAGAGGAAATGCTATGTTAAATCTATAGAATGCGTCAAAAAGATAAAATCCAACTTCGCCAACGTTGGCGCATTTTCTAATGAAGAGAATTTCTCAAGAGGCAATCCCGAAGGTCCACTGGATTGGATCAGTCACGAAGCAGAGGCCTTCGAGGAAATCCTGAGTAGCCGTGGTGACATCTGCGCTTTTTCGGGCGCCAGAGGAGTTGCTACCGTTTTGGAGAAGAAAGGTTGTGAGCATGTAAAATCCTTAGCTCAGTCCGAAGCTGCCTTGTCCTCCGAAGACATCAAAGACCCCTCGACCGAAGCAAGCATGGTTGGAGGTAAATTCTTTACTGATATCTGGGACAACGGCGGCCGAGAAATGGCGCAAGAAATTATTCAAAGGAGTGAAAAAGGCATTCATGATGCTAGGAAAGTGACAGAAGTTGCCGAAAAAAGTACAGAGCCCGAAGGGCAAATAGGTATTAATTAGTCGTTCTTATTGTGTTGTAATTTTTTATTTCAAACTTTGTTCGCGGTTTGTGATAGTAATGTAGACATATTCCCTTCCCTCAGAACCTACTGGATCGTCCGCTGACCCTCACACAAAAGGGGATGACGAAATTAAACAAATGGCCGAAGCTATCATGGATAAAATTGTTGAACAACTTCTAAATGAGGCTGCCGAAGTAGTACTAAGAGAAGACTAGATGTTATTAGAAAAAACATTTGAAATGTGATCTATGTAATATTTTGTACATTTGAATGTAATATACAAGTTTCTTTTTATTATTCAATTCTTTACGATGCATGAAACTTTACATACGTACCGTTTTTAAGCCTTCGGCGAAAAAACACCTTCCCTTCTTTTCATGCTTCGTGAAGATAGAAAAACTTTTATGCGTCACAAAATCCATAGCGCTCTGATGAAAAATACCCAAACTTCGTGAAAACATTCTCCGAAGCTATATTCCGAAGATTTTTACTTTCTCAAAGCATTCTTCCGAAGGTTGATACTGTCCTCCCTTCTTTTGCCATATGCAATATGATGTATGATGCTTATGCCATGCAAAATGATGTGATGATGTTATGTTATGTAGATGAGATTGATTCCGAAGATACACACATATCCCCGTGAAACACACAATTTTTTTTTATATCAGCGCTGATTTTTCGCTGTAAGCTCTGCATTCCCTTAGGAACGTCTTTGGAGCTTCTTCGCCTTTAACTTAGGCGGTATCAGCGTTGACTTTTCGCTGTAAGCTTTGCATTCCCTTAGGAACGTCTTTGGAGCTTCTTCGCCTTTTACTTAGGCGGTATCAGCGTTGACTTTTCGCTGTAAGCTCTGCATTCCCTTTGGAACGACTTTTGAGCAGAAAACTTACACTGCGCTCCCTTTGGAACGGCTTTTTCTGACTTTCAGCAACTTACTATGCGTTCCTTAGAACGACTTTCTGTTGCTTCGAAGGATTTTTAATAATTCGAAGGTCCTCCTTGTTATCGCAAATTTTTAAGCTTCAGCAACTTAAGCCTGTGGAGAAAATAGGTTTTCCTCGTGGGAAACAACGAGATTATTACATGAAAACTAACAATGTTCTTTGTTACACAGAAAATAGAACTGAATAGAAAAGACTGTTATCAAAGATAGGATATGTGTCAATGAATGTGCTTCGACTCTGGCACAGTGCTATTGACTGTGCGAGCTTCGGATTGTTCTCTGAAGTCCCTTTGGTGTGGAGCATATTGGCTCCCTTCTGGCTGTTGGCCTTGTTGCAATGGAGGTGGAGGCGGAGGCTGTTGCCAGGAAGCTTGAGGTTGACTTGCTGAAGCTACAGAAACTGCAGGGTGGTTGTCTATGTATTGTGGGATGTAAGGCGGATGGTACGAAGCAGTATGCATGACCTGCTTCGGCTGAGCTTGTTGCGCTGCAGCTTCGGCTATTTCCTTTTGCTTCTGGATTGTAACATGGCACATCTTGGTGGTATGGCCCTTGTTTTCTCCACAGAACAAGCAAAACATTTTCCTTGGTTGATCTCCAAATCTTCCGCCGAAACCCCTGGCGCCTCTGCCTCTTGGAGCTGGTGGCCGGAAGAAACTTTGTTGTTGCCCCGAAGCCTGTGAGGAGCACTGCGGCCTGTTCTGCTGACTCCCCTTATCATCATTTTGAGTAGAGTTGTGGATGGACCTGACATGCCTCAGATAGAATCTTCCTCCGAAGCCCCTGGTCATTTCAGAAAATCTGAAAGCCTCCTCCCTTCTTTGGCGAAAATCATTGTCGGCACGAATGTACTTGTCCATCTTCTGGAGTAGCTTCTCCAAAGTCTGAGGTGGCTTCCTAGCGAAGTATTGAGCTGAAGGTCCAGGCCGAAGCCCCTTGATCATGGCTTCGATGACAATTTCATTGGGCACCGTTGGTGCCTGCGCCCTCAAACATAAGAACCTTCTGACATACGCCTGAAGGTATTCTTCATGATCCTGAGTGCACTGGAACAAGGCTTGAGCAGTAACCGGCTTCGTCTGAAACCCTTGAAAGCTGGTTAACAACATGTCCTTCAGCTTTTGCCATGAAGTAATTGTTCCTGGTCGAAGGGAGGAATACCAGGTCTGAGCAACATTCCTGACAGCCATAACAAAAGACTTTGCCATGACTGCAGCATTGCCACCATACGAAGACACTGTTGCTTCGTAGCTCATCAAAAACTGCTTCGGGTCTGAATAGCCATCGAACATGGGAAGCTGGGGTGGCTTGTAGGACGGAGGCCAAGGTGTAGCCTGCAGCTCAGCGGACAGGGGAGAAGCATCATCGAAAACAAAATTTCCATGATGGAAATTGTCATACCAGTCATCTTCGTTGAAGAAGCCCTCCTGATGAAGGTCTTTTTGTTGAGGCCTTCTGTTCTGCTCATCGTGAGTAAGATGGCGAACTTCTTCAGAAGCTTCGTTTATCTGCCTCTGCAGCTCAGCTAGCCTGGCCATCTTTTCCTTCTTCCTCTGCACCTGTTGATGAAGCATCTCCATATCCCTGATCTCTTGGTCTAGTTCATCCTCCTGAAGCGTTGGGCTGACGGCCTTCCTCTTCTGGCTTCGGGCCTCCCGAAGAGAGACAGTCTCCTGGTTGGGGTCCAGCGGTTGCAGTGCTGCAGCCCCAGTCGCTGAAGCTTTCTTCGGCGCCATAGCGAGGGTCTATGGCTTCCGAAGGTGTTCAAAAAACTCAAAGTGGAAGTGAGTTCACCGGAGGTGGGCGCCAATGTTGGTGACTTGTTCTCAAATGCTTCGGATTAAGAACAAGGCAACATGAAAAGTGTTAAATGATAAGTTCCTTCGTCCTTTGAGACATCATTTCCCTTCGGGATATAATGTGCCCCGGACGAAGGTCACAAATAATATATCTTCGTAAACTATGACAAAGGATTTATACGCAACATAAAAAGTGATAAAAACATTTAAATTTTATCACAATGTCACTTCTATTTTATTATCATATAACCATAGAAATGACTTCAAATAACAAGTGTACCTTCGGATTGCAGGGAGACAAAAGTACAAGGATGACGCAAAAGCGAATGCTAAGTCAGCGTGAACAGTACGGGAGTACTGTTCATCTATTTATAGGCGTGAGACGCAGCCCATGTAAAATTACATTCATGTCCATTACATTTGCTAATGACTTATGGAAATCTGTCAAGGCCTAAGTAGTCTTTTCATCTTTAAGTCGGTTCCCCTTTCTGCTATCGCGACGAAGCTTTCCTGCGCACAGCTTCGGCTGTGCACCATCCTTCGTAGAGCTTGGTAATCAGCCCGTCCTCCATTTCAATCCCCCTTCGTCTGGTTCAGGCTTCGTCCTGACCGTACTTCATGTTCATAATTCTGAGTCCGAAGATACCTGTTCATATAATCCACTTGGAAAACATTATCAAATCATGTTTTTGAGGACCTTCGGAGGACGAAGGCCCCCAACACATAGTGCTACCTCCAAGGCATTCGGTAAAAAGGGAAGAAGATCACTGGAAAAAGGCGTAAAATGAAGATCTTCGAGTGAATTATTTTCAAAAATCCACTCAAAGCTCGGGGGCTACACCCATTGGGTGCACCTTCGGCGCACCCGATGAATCTCATCTCGGATCAAGACAATGCTGACCTCTAAAGCATAGGGTAAGATCAATACAAGGTTGACCTCCGACAAAATACAAATGGAAGATGAAGGTGATTTCTGATAATACTCAAAGTGAAGACCTTCGAGTGGATTATTTTCAAAAATCCACTCGAAGCTCGGGGGCTACACCCATTGGGTGCACCTTTGGTGCGCCCAATGAAGTTCGAAGTCCTGCAGTACGAAATGCTGACCTCCAAAGCAAGAGTCTGAGACAGAACACCAATTTTCAAGTGATAAAAGCAGAAGGAGACAGTAAGAAATCGTTTTTACCGGATTATCCAGAAAGTACTTCCTGTTACAAACAAAGACTGCAAGCTGGACTTAGGATCTTTGAGCCGATTATTTCAAAATCAACCCAAAGATCGGGGCTTGTGGGGGACAGATATCCCCCGAGTCCACTGGAAGGATAAAAGACCTCACGAAAGGCCCAAGGGCCCAATAAATCGTAAGGTCATCCCTTCGTGGGCCTGGGGAGGAACGACCAGTAAAGCAGATCGACATAAGGCCGGATCGGAGCAAGCCCAGATGGCCCAATGACTTCGAGCGAGTAATCACAACAGAGACCCGACCTTCCCGCGCTGAAGGCCCGTACAAAGGAACCGAGCAAGGATGGGTCGGCGGGACTATAGGAAGATAGACTCAATCGGTTCACTATTTCTCAGGTGCACGTGATTATCATATCTGCATGTATTGCCCCACGGTCGAATATATAAGTCCTAGGGGGCACCCCTTCAGAAGGAATCGAACTCACTACTTAGTCATCCACCCCAACTTCCCATGCACTAGAGAACTACCTTGTAACTCACCATATACAGCACTCTCGCCAGGACGTAGGGTGTTACGCACTTCAAAGCGGCCCGAACCTGTAAATCATTGTCTACCGTCTCTCGTGCGACTAGCACGAACCATTGAGCTACAGTCGATAACACTGTCTTACTTCTAAAAGCACCTTAAGGGGTAACCCCGGGTGTGCGGTCGAACCCAAAACACCGACACTAAGGGTTTGCCTCATACAAAGCAATTGCACGCAACAATGACCTACAGCAATATACTCGGATTCGGCGGTTGAAAGAGCCACAGAGTTTTGCTTCTTTGAAGCCCAAGACACCAGAGATCTTTCCAAGAACTGGCAAGTCCCCGATGTGCTCTTTCTATTAATTTTGCACCCTGCCCAATCGGCATCGGAATAACCAATTAAATCAAATGTGGATCCCCTGGGGTACCAAAGGCTAAACTTAGGAGTATAAACTAAATATCTCAAGATTCGTTTTATGGCCCTAAGGTGCGCTTCCTTAGGATCGGCTTGGAATCTTGCACACATGCATACGGAAAGCATAATGTCCGGTCGTGAAGCACATAAATAGAGTAAAGAACCTATCATCGACCGGTATACCTTTTGATCTACGGATTTACCTCCTGTGTCGAGGTCGAGATGCCCATTGGTTCCCATGGGTGTCTTGATGTGCTTGGCATCCTTCATCCCAAACTTGGTTAGAATGTCTTGAATGTACTTCGTTTGGCTAATGAAGGTGCCCTCTTGGAGTTGCTTGACTTGGAATCCTAGGAAATACTTCAACTCCCCCATCATAGACATCTCGAATTTTTGTGTCATGATCCTACTAAATTCCTCACATGTAGATTCGTTAGTAGACCCAAATATGATATCATCAACATAAATTTGGCATACAAACAAATCATTTGCAAGTGTTTTAGTAAAGAGAGTAGGATCGGCTTTTCCGACTTTGAAGCCATTAGCAATAAGAAAATCTCTTAGGCATTCATACCATGCTCTTGGGGCTTGCTTGAGCCCATAAAGCGCCTTGGAGAGTCTATAAACATGGTTAGGATACTCACTGTCTTCAAAGCCGGGAGGTTGCTCAACATAGACCTCTTCCTTGATTGGTCCATTGAGGAAGGCACTTTTCACGTCCATTTGATAAAGCTTGAAGCCATGGTAAGTAGCATAGGCAAGTAAAATGTGAATTGACTCAAGCCTAGCTACGGGTGCATAGGTTTCATCGAAATCCAAACCTTCGACTTGGGAATATCCCTTGGCCATAAGTCGGGCTTTGTTCCTTGTCACCACACCATGCTCATCTCGTTTGTTGCGGAAGACCCACTTGGTTCCTACAACATTTTGGTTAGGACGTGGAACTAAATGCCATACCTCATTCCTCGTGAAGTTGTTGAGCTCCTCTTGCATTGCCATCACCCAATCCGAATCTTGAAGTGCTTCCTCTACCCTGTGTGGCTCAATAGAGGAAACAAAAGAGTAATGCTCACAAAAATGTGCAACACGAGATCTAGTGGTTACCCCCTTATGAATGTCGCCGAGGATGGTGTTAACGGGGTGATCTCGTTGGATTGCTTGGTGGACTCTTGGGTGTGGCGGCCTTGGAACTTGCTCATCCTCCTTGTCTTGATCATTTGCATCTCCCCCCTTGATCATTGCCGTCTCCTTGAGGTGGCTCATCTCCTTGATCTTCTTCTTCATCATCTTGAGCCTCATCCTCATCTTGAGTTGGTGGAGATGCTTGCATGGAGGAGGATGGTTGATCTTGTACTTGAATGGGCTCTTCGGATTCCTTAGGACACACATCCCCAATGGACATGTTCCTTAGCGCGACACACGGAGCCTCTTCATCATCTAATTCATCAAGATCAACTTGCTCTACTTGAGAGCCGTTAGTCTCATCAAACACAATGTCACAAGAAACTTCAACTAGTCCAGTGGACTTGTTAAAGACTCTATATGCCCTTGTGTTTGAATCATATCCTAGTAAAAAGCCTTCTACAGCCTTAGGAGCAAATTTGGATTTTCTACCTCTTTTAACAAGAATAAAACATTTGCTACCAAAGACTCTAAAATATGAAACATTGGGCTTTTTACCGGTGAGGAGTTCGTATGATGTCTTCTTGAGGATTCGGTGTAGATACAACCGGTTGATGGCGTAGCAAGCGGTGTTGACCGCCTTGGCCCAAAACCGATCCGAAGTCTTGTACTCATCAAGCATGGTTCTTGCCGTGTCCAATAGAGTTCTATTCTTCCTCTCCACTACACCATTTTGTTGTGGCGTGTAGGGAGAAGAGAACTCATGCTTGATGCCTTCCTCCTCAAGGAAGCCTTCTATTTGAGAGTTCTTGAACTCCGTCCCATTATCGCTTCTAATTTTCTTGATCCTCAAGCCGAACTCATTTTGAGCCCGTCTCAAGAATCCCTTTAAGGTTTCTTGGGTTTGAGATTTTTCTTGTAAAAAGAATACCCAAGTGAAGCGAGAATAGTCATCCACAATAACAAGACAGTACTTACTCCCGCCTTCTATTTCGATCCTTTGGGATCTAGATTCTATCGAATCTTCTACAAGGGCTAACTTTAGAAATGTGCTCCCCCTGATCCTTGCAAAACTGTATCAATAAGGCAAAACATCTTCTTCTAGAAATATATACACATAAAGATTTAGCAAACGGATTGCATATCCTTGCAAGGACTATTTCAGGAACTTTACCTCTACTCACTTCTAGGATATACGAGGTAAGTGCATGTATCAATATAAATAAGCCACTTTGACTGATGGTGTTCGATCGACTAGATCTATATATTTGATAGAAAGTTCCATAAAGGTTCACATATTGATCATCAAGTTCACGCCTTCAGGGCATAGAATATGACATTTATTGTCTCACGGTTGTGATCAATATAAGCATTCGCTCCCCCTAACGATGACATCTGTTAAAGTCGTTATCCCTCATAACTCAAGCATATTCTTCAAGATATATGTCTCATTGTTCATCTGGAATAACGAGAATGGATGAGGTTGGGGTGCTATCATTTTCTATCTTACACCACAATTTATACATAGTTGTGCAAAGCAAATAACATGTCCTTCAATAGGA
Source organism: Zea luxurians (assembly GCA_029449295.1). Classification (NCBI taxonomy): domain Eukaryota; kingdom Viridiplantae; phylum Streptophyta; class Magnoliopsida; order Poales; family Poaceae; genus Zea; species Zea luxurians. The sequence goes on along the minus strand of JAOPSE010000083.1, from coordinate 8,374,131 downwards.
CTTAGGGGATAATATAGTTGCAATAGTACATATTCTAAATATGACACATCGCTCGAGGCGTTCATCCATTGCAACATCTATGATGGTGTAACAAAAGTCCATCTAAGATCGTAATCCATCAGGGATTTTTCATCGATCAGATACATCGTTATAGTCTGTCATTCTGGCACAATGGGGATATTTTGCCAGTAACACCTAAACCTTATAGGTTTCTGCCATCAGGGCTCTAGAGGATACCGTAATTCCACATCTAGTGGAAATTACCATGAGTAAAACTCATGGAATGCACATGTGCTTATTCGATGAACTTCAAGTCCTTTGGTACCTCATCTTATTCCTTTTCGGGTCTATATGGGTCTTTATCCCTTTATAGGGATTATCAAACTTTGGTGTTTAACACAGACTTTATTTCTTCTGGAAAGGTTCCATCAAGGAGTTATAATCTCATCTAGAAGATATTCTCTCTACATAGGAGAGTGTTCATTCGTCAGGAATGTATTATTCGGTACGAGATTTATATGTTGCATATTTATAATTCAAAGTTATGGGTCCTCCTAGGATCTCATGATGGATCTTCAGAATCCTATTAACTGCATATTATAATTCATGCCATTTGCCAGATATATTACATAGCGAAACAGTGTTTATTCAACACATATGTGGGATGGGTCTCTCACAAGACCACTTGAACCATCGCATTCACCACACATTATTTCAATAGTGCCCATAAATGTCCGAAATTCAATCTCGCGACTTTCATTTTTGCGATTATTGGTTCAACCTCGATTGCATTTATCAGTGACCCGATAAGAGAGCTTAAAGCACTCATGCCTAGGACTTTGTTTTGGATCCCTTTGCAATCTAGAGAGGCAAGATAAGTGTCGACATATTTGTCTCTCACATTTAATAATGATCTCCGTCATTTCCCAAAACGAAAGATTCATTGTTTCGTATTCCTAGCACAATGATATTGCACGCATTGCTAGGAACTTCATCATCAAGATGAACCTCTTTGTGAGGCAAATCACCAGCAGGGCGAGTTCATCAGAGGAGAGTTATTACAGACCACGTGAATCTGCAATTAGAACATATGCTTTGACTAAGGCCAACGGATCATATTCGTAGGCGTCCCCGAGAATAGATCAAATGCCAATAAGTCAAATGTGGATATTATATTAATCCCGGGTATATCCACATCTACATCAGGTAGAAGCATTCAAACCAATATGGTTACTCCTCAACGATTTCTGGCAAACTCCATATACACAGGAGTACACACCGAACGACAGGTTTAGTTCGACTTTTGTGTGTTTAATAGAATATTGAGGCATTACACTATATGGGCATTCCTTCCCTAATGTCGAGATGTTCTAAAAGCATACAGATAAAATCCCCAACCACAATCATCCAGTTGTGGCCAATGTATGCTATTGTGGTGATTAATTTGGGAAATCTTACGCACATTACATATAGGGGTTTTATGCAGTGAGCTTTGGACTTTGATTAATGTAGTGCCATGAATACTACATATTTGTCCTTCAATATGAAGGGTTAGTCTCAATATCCAGCGAGACACACAACAACAAGTTGCTTCATGGTTACAATTCTACAAACTCATTGTTATTATTACCAAACACATAGTCAATCATTAAGATTTAGACTGATATGCACAACACTATGTTATCCATAAGGGTTCTTTAGGGGCTCATGCACACTATTCGTCATTTGGAGCCTGTAGTTGACTTCCGATCAACAAGTAAAATGACCATCAGGGTCTATCGCTCACAAGGACATTCGCTGGTTGCATTGTGCTTTTAAGCACATAGGACAATATGTGCGTAGATAAAGGTGGTAAAGTGCACGACATCAGGCCAATGCTGCCAAGCAGAGATTTTTATTGCAGAGATGTATAGTCCAGCTCATTTTATTATTGCCCATGGTTTACCCAATTACTCATATCGATATGAAATTGGGTATCAATTTATGCAACATTTTTAGGTATTATAATTTTGAGAGAGAATTTATAACAATAGTTAATAATTTGTGGTGCTGCCAGCAGGGCAAATATTTCTCCTCATATGTTATACCAATTTGTTCTATAAAGCATTATTTCGATCTCTTCGTTGTTCGGCAAAAAGAGAAGCTTTGGAATATAACAGACAAGGCCAAGAATTCCTTTTATCTGGGAAAAATCATCTGATTCCTAAGCTTTCGATAAAGCAAATGGAGATAACTGCTTGGCAAGAGCAAAAGAAATACCAATATCCATCTGGGACTAGTCTTCAACAACAAATAATACTGATCTCATACAAAGGAGTCATCAAGACAAGGGAGAATACAACAGGTCTCCATAAGATCTTTATATTTTTATCACAAATTATCACCACTTACAATCTCGTGGTCAAGACTTATGGCTCTTCTGGTGCCAAGGACCAAGGACATATTAATGCCTAATTTAGCTTCAAGCTCTGTGTTGATGTGAGATTTCATGGCTATTTTTCTACTCTTCTTACTTCTGGTAGATCATATATAGATTATGGTAAGCATGTCAAGGGGTGAAATCCAATGTAGTTCTGCTACATAAACCCTAATTTTATTTCCATTCAGTATTGACCTTTACCATTTGTCTTACTGTATACCATACCAGTCAAAGGACTATCCCAAGTTAATTCAACGACTAAAAGTATTTACAATTCTGAGAGATGTATGCAACATAAGCATAGAGGTCCTAGATAGGACGAGTAAAGTGGTTCGACAGGAACACACAATGGTTTTTCACACAAACATTATGAAAAAATTCTCAGAATTACCTTTTGATGTACTCGCAACTTTGTGTTGCTAAGATACTAGCCATTTATCTCAAAGTTTGCTTCATGCCGTTCAGCGACAAATAGCAATGTGCCAACATCTGGTTGAGCAATGTATGACTGAGATTCTAGCATTTATTCATCTGATAAGGTCTTATTGCTTACTAATAAAATCCCAATTTGTGATGTTTTTTGTGCCAAAAAGGCTTTCATGCATTATATTATATATCTTCGAGTTACTTCGGGTAAAACTTTATGCATGAGGAGAGAGCAGAAAATTAACTTATCTATGTTTAATTGTATTTTAATTTAATTTCTCAGATTTCCAAACACTATAGAGCTTGATATAGTTGTTATGACCACTTGTCGATATATAAATATGATGCCACACAACACAGTCAAATAAAATATAGAGCCAAATAAAATTGTTTAAGAAGGTTGCACATAATGTGACTTTAGGGGGTTGAACAACCCACCACAATCCACGCGAGTAAAGGTCTAGCGTATCTGGCGTCAACGCGTGTGTGACCATCTGGGCTACGACAACACAATAATCCTCCATAACAAGCGCAACAGGCGCATTGTGGCTCGATAGTCGGAGTACACGATAAGTCCACGCAATGCGTGCGACATACATAATTGTGGCTCAATGATAACGACAAACGAACAGTGCCTACAGGGCATGCGAAAAATACGCGACTCGGCGATGGCGGTCCAACTCAACGGGAGCGATCCGATTAAGCAAGAGTGCGACATAATAATCACATGAAATAAACAAATTTGTACGACACAAATATTGCGTCGTGTTGCCAGGGCACAACCAATGCTTTGTTAGTGTCATAATTCACTCGATTAATAATGTAGCATGATCGGCGCGTCCGAGTACCCACTATACAATGTAATCGCTCGGCGTGAGTCCGAAAGCTCAACGCAACACAAATATTTAGAGCGATTTGAGTATACATAGTATAGCTCTCACATGCATTTTAAGAATTTTCTGCTAACTATTTACTACGATAAATAAAGCAGAAATGTAATACTAGAATTAATGCAAAGCATAAACAGATCTGGTGTATGAAAGGCATTTTCTCATATTTAAGCATGCATTTTTCTACTAATTATTTACTGCGGGAAATAATTGATTAAGGTAGAAAATACAATGTAAAACAAGTTTTTATTCTATTTGTTATGTTCAGCAAGAAAATAGAATAAAATAATATGACACATGTATATAAATTAAAAATTCAACCTCAATTTATAAGAAAATTGTAAAGCATATTAAGATCCTATTTCTTTCTCTGCTTCTAGGAATCTGTTTATGCGCGCACAATACACCCAATCCACTTTTGAACCGCCATTTTCGGATCTATTGCATGCAGCCATGCAGTGGCCGCGTGTAACTGCTTTGACCGGGAACTATAATGACGCAAAAAATATGCACGACTTAACTGCATGTGGCTGTCGCTCGGTACTGTGTGCATGCAGTGACCATGCAGTGACCGAGCTCATCCATGTAACCGTTGCATGATCCGATTTTAGTGCCACAGTAGGCTTCACATCGCATTGCTACATGCATATTGATGTGCGTGATGAGCGCCGCATCTCACAGTGCTATGTGACGTGGTGAGAGCGACATGTGGTCCCCACGCCTGCTGCATGTGTGCTGATGCTGGTAGCGGGCCAGGCGCATGGCTTGACGGACGTGGTAAGTTCGTCGCGCACGGCAGCAGATTAAGAACAATAGATCTAATTGAAGCATACCAGTCGAATGCAGGTGAATTGCAACCTGTCGCGTAGGACAGTTCAGCACAGCCGGAGGACCTGCCGGCGTGATGGAGAATTGATGCAGATCTGATCCCGCAGCAACGTCGAGGTAGAGCGTGCTGATAACGTGTTGAGAACAACGTTACCACCGGATCACCAGATTCGCTCCCTTCCCTCCCGTCAGCAGTAGAGGCACGAGAAGCTGTAGAGAACCCGTCTCCCTTCCCAGAAGTACGACAGAGAAACACACAAGACACAGGATATAGGGTTGAGCCTTTGGCCTCTTTCGCTTCATTGTATTATGAGGAGGTGTACAGGTTCCTTACATAGAGATGTGAGACCCCTCAGAGGTAAAGCAGGTATTGGTCCACATAACCCTAACTAGGGTTACTTAACACAACCTTTAGCCATGCACATCACAAGCTGCCATGTGGGCCTAGCCACGTTCGCCAAGCCGCGCGAGCCTCACCCTCATGGCTTCCGCGCTGCATGCTCTCATGCCCATGCACGGTCTCTCGGCGAACGTACACCTGGGAAGGAAACCGCCCTGCGGGCCCTCCTGCATGTATAGCCGTGCAATCTCCATGCTTTAGACTGTCTGCAACGGTTGCAGTTTGCTTCTCCCTCCCTCCATTTAGAGGCAACTGTAGACCGCTATCCACTGCATCGGTACCCTCTATTCGTCCCCCTGCACTAGAGTGACCTTCTCTCTCCCTCTCAATACAGGGGCACGCTACACTCAGCCGTGACCGCTTCTACTGTCTTCGCGCCAACTCCCGCTGTCTGCATTTGACTTGGCGCCAAGTCCTGCCTGCACTTGACTCCCGCTCGCTGCCTGACTACGAAAACTGGTTTCAGGTTTGGTTGCCATGCAATAATATATATATTCCTTGTATACTCTCGTTTGCTAATTTGAGCAGCACTGAATTTCTTTGTTATGAAGTTGTAATAATAAACTAGTTGGACATTTATTTCCTGTGTCATCGGATTGTTAGTGTAAAACCGCAGTAACACTTCATGAACTGTTAAAGAAACACGTTTGAATTCGAAAGTTTTAAAAAACATGCTTTCCTGTTCGTGCAAGATAATTTTGATTCTAATTAATTTTCGAATTTAATTAATTAATATCGCAGATGTGGTAAGTACATGTTTCGTTTTTACATTTGCAAGAAAAAAGAGGAAATAAAATAGAGGTAGTTATGTTGGTTGAAATGGAAATGATATTATATAGGTGTGGTGGGTATAGAGGGATGATTTAGAGGAAACCACTGCAGTATGTGAAAAAATAGGGGGAGAGAGAATGCTGATGTGAAGGGAAAGTAAGATATGGAGGAGGAAATTTAGGGGAACCGCTGAAGATAGTCTTAGAAACCGCCTGGCCCGACGCCCCATGAAGAACGGTAGATGATACCGTTTTTAAAGAAAACTTTGAAATAGGGAATAGAGAATGAGATAAGAAATTTGATGAAGATAACCTAACACTTGGGCACAGAGCCAGCCAGACCGAGAAAAAAACGAACTTTCAATTTGGTTTCGCAAGTGCTTTAGGGTGCGTTTGGTTGAATGTACAAGGAGGGATGGGATGAGGCGGCCACGTTTTCTATAGTGTTTGGTTGAGAGTCAAGCGAGGACGAGATAAACCCCGGAGTGATTTTCGGGGGCGGTGTGATCCTAAAAAATCGAGGGGACGGTGTCGCCCCCGACTCATCCATCTTTGACCTCAAACCATCCGAGCTACAAAACAAGGCCCAATACTGGGCCAGTTCCTCAACCAAGCAATCAAACGGGTCTTAGGCCCTGTTTGGAAGTGTAGTATTTTTGCAGTTTTGAAACAATACTATGGTATTTGATGATACTATAGTATTATAACTCAAAAGGTGTTTGGTTTGTGTAGGCAAAACACAGTTTTAAATACCATGGTTTACCCAAAACCGTGGTATTTTTGGAGTTTTTGAAACTCCACTCCGGACCTCAGTTTTCTTCTCTTCTCTCTACATATACTTTGTTTTTCCAATGGAACCAAACATATCTCGGTTTTGAGCAATACTATGGTTTTACTGTGGTAAAGTAATACCATAGTATTTGTGTCATGTACAATTGAAAACTGTGGTATCTCAAAATTACAGTATTTCAAAACCGCATTTCCAAACAGGCCCTTAGACTCTCAGACAGGCTGTGGAACAGGTTCCAAATTTGTTTAGGCCAATCATCATCCACATCATGACAGCAGTTTTGGCCCAATACTCGAGTGCCTGCTCGTGGTCGAATTCGAATTGACCGTCGCTCCACCAAACCAAAACGGCCAGGCCACTCCTCCAGTCTCTCTAGTGGCCTAGTCCCCACCGGCCACCGCTCCCTCCCCTCCACGGCTCCACCGCGGCGCTTCACACTTCACAGTCACCATGCGGACTCGCTTCCTCACCGCCGACTACTTCGCGCCATCGCCCTCGGCTGCCGCCTCCTCCGACCTAGCCATAGCGCTAGCATCCCTTCCCTTCCCTTCCCTCCCCGTCCCGACTCTTCCTCCCGAACCCCACCTCACCCCATTCCCGTTCTCCGCCGATTTCCTCCCCGCCGTTAGTGTAGCCGGCGATGATCTCGACTCGCTCCCCTTCGAATCCGCGGTGACTGAGCTCCTCACCGCTGTCATCCCGCAGCCCCTGCCTGTGCCGGATATCCCTGTCGCTGACGAGGTGAGCCCGCCGCGTATTGAGGCCTTTGGAGTTCTCGTTCTCTATTCTCTATGTCTAGCCCGTATGGGTTCAGTGAGGGGCAGTTCGGATGGGTGATGAAGTGGTGATTTGTATGGTTTTGTCAATTCCGGGCTTCTTTGCGTGAAATTTTGTAACTAACAGGTTTCTCGCAGGGCTTGGATGATTATCTCTACGGTAGGGGTGTTTACGGCAACGCTTTTAGCTCTACTGATCCCGTTGCTTTCAGAGTCTTCAAGGCAAATGAAGCTTTATGTTTGGATTCCATGCGCCTTCTCAGCTTTGATGTTCTCACCATGGAGTATTTCTGAAAATAATGTGTGTTCATTCAGGGACTGGAAGACAGCCACACAAACGGCGATAAGGAAGAGGGCCTCAATTTGGAGGGCTCAGCAGTTACTAAGGTGATTGTAGTTTCTGCTTGTTTTGTTATGGTGCGACTGTTGCATAGGAGATTTATGTGTGGTTTCTGCGTGATGTGTTGTTAGCGAGGGGACCTGTTGGAGGCCTTGTTTGAGGTTCCAGAGCTCGATTTCCTGTCGGTAAGATGCATCTCAATAGTTTCACCTGTACTTTTATGTAGTTTCCTGCTCTGTTTCAAACTCTGCTCTGCTATTTCATTGTATCAAAGGTTTTGCAGAAGAAAATTGCATCGTTTGATGACGAAGAGCCAGATGCTTGTGCCGGCACCTATTCATTTGGTGTCCGAGACATGAAAATCATTCCAGTACTCTACACCATCTCATCTAAGTTTTAAGCTATTTACTACCCTGTATTCCATATTTTGTTGGAGTTGCAATCTAGTTATGAGAAATGAATCAAAATGTTGTGCTTGGATGCACATGTTCTTTGGCAAGTCACCTATTAATAGGGATCACTAATCTACATTAATGTATGGAGCTGCAGTTTGGTTCCAAGATATAGATGAAAATAGTGTGCTTAGAACCATATGCTCTTGTCACATGACATGTTTGGGATCATTAAAATCTACTATCTTCTGATACAAGTTGATGGTTGCTTCTTCTACTGCTGCACTTACAATATTAAAATGAACATACATCATGCACAATACATGCATGATAACATAACTGCCGGGATTAGGGTTACGGAGGTCGTACGAGTGGTAGGTTTGGGATCTAGGGCCAGGACCCCGACTCTTGGGCAGCCCCTAACAAACTAACCAACTCTATCTAGGGAGTTCCAAACTAATGCTTATCCATTGAAACAAAGTAGCTAATACCTATCCATCTAAACAAACTAATTGATACTTATCCATCTAAACAAACTAACTGATGCTTATCCATCTAAACAAACTAACTGATTTTATTAGGGCTATTGGGTTGCCGGTCATAACATCTCTCCCGGCCTCCACAAACAGCTCGTCCTCGAGCTGGAAGGCAAAATTACGGGGGTGGGGGATCTTCCGTCGTAACAGCCACCCCGTCGTCGTCTGGGGTCACCTCAAGGTAGAAGAGGCGTTGGCAGTGATGGCCTCGTACAAACGGCTTGTCGCATTTGTAGCATAGACCCTGGTGGCATCGCTCTGTCATCTCTGCTGGGGTGAGGCGCTTGAACGTCGGTGCTGCCGGGGTGGAGGCAGCAGCTGCTGGCCCGACCGACGATGCCGGTGTAGGGGATGGCGTAGCCAGTAGACGCGTAGATAGCGGAGCCATGCGTCTGTCCGAGCCTTGCTGGCGGCGTTTGTATGCCCGGGCGAGGGCTATGGCCTGGTGTAAGTCGCCAGGCGCTCACAATTCGACGTCCCACGAAGATGCCATGGAAGTCCGGCGGTGAAGAGTTGTGCTTGTTGGTGCGGTGGCGGCACGGGCTTCACGTGGCACAGGAGAGCTAGGAATCAATCTTGGTAGTCCTCCACCGTGGAGCGGAACGACAGGCGTGCCACCTCGCCCAATGTGTTGCTGCGCAGAGGAGGCCTAAAACGCTGCTGGCACAACGCTTTGAAGCACGACCAACGCAGTGTGGGCTCGTCGCGCCGTAGTATGACGGACCACAGCTGTGCCGCGCCCGTGAGATAGTATGTGGGCCATCCAGACTTTGTCCATCTCCGGCGTCCCTTGATTGTAGAAAAAGCTCTCACAGCGGGACAACCAACCAACAGGATCTTCCTTGCCGTTGAGGGTGGGAAAGGGAAGGTTATGGTAGTGTGGGTTGTGAGGGTGCTGCTACAGGTTGGGGGGTATGCGCTATGGTGGGGGTCGGGAAAGCCTGGGATTTTTACGTGGAGTGTGGGAAGGGTATCTGATGGATGGGTATGGTTATGGTTGATATGGGCGGCAGCAAGGCAGAGGTTGATGATGGAAGGGTGGTGGAGGTAGATGGGAGTGGAGCAATGGTGGTGGCATTGGTGGTGATGGTATGGATGGCACGGTGTGGGTTGGAAGGGCAGATATGCTACCATAGCCTGGCATTCCATAGGGGAAAGAAGTAGTGCTAGGGGTGGTGGGCGCTGGGGGCGGCGGTGGTGTTGGCGACCTACTGGACATGCGGTCGATGGCAGCGGTGAGGGCGGCAAACTGGTGCAGCACCATCTCCTGGAAAGCCATGAAATCAGCCTAGGAGACAACATCGGATGTTGCTGCGACAGATTGCGACAAATGTGTTGACAGCGGAGATGGTGGGTGGAGTTGATCCCGGTGGCGATTTCTTCGGAACCTGGCATCACCGATACCAGATTGTTGGGATTAGGGTTACGAATGTCGTACGAGTGGTAGGTTTGGGATCTAGGGCCAGGACCCCGACGCTTGGGAGCCGTCCAGATGCTGGTGGAGAAGGCACGGTACTGTTCACGCGATGAACAGTAACGGGATGGGAGAAGCACGGGCAAGATAATTGCCTGCTTGCCTCTTTAACCAAAGGGGTACAATATATAGACTGTGATAGCAGCCCCTAACAAATTAACCAACTCTATCTAGGAGTTCCAAACTAATACTTATCTATTTAAACAAACTAGCTAGTAGCTAATACTTATCCATCTAAACAAACTAATTGATACCCATCTAAACAAACTAATTTATGCTTATCCATCTAAACAAACCAGCTGGTTTTATTAGGGCTGTTGGGCTGCCGGTCATAACAATAACATAGTGTTTTCTTGTCCCATGGTTTCAGGAGCAAACACCTTATTATTAACATGCTCATTTGTTTGATTCCCTTGTGATTTATCAAGTATGAAATGAAAGCATCACATTCTTATTGTTTCTCGGTGTGCTCATGTCCTCGAACATCCTTCTGCTTTATTTCAGGATTTCATTGATATTGATACTGAGACAAGAATACCATATGCAGCTGAACTTGCGGAGTCAATTTATCAAGTAGAAGTCCCTGTAAAACATGATGATGATGATAACTGTCCTTATGCTAAAGATAGCTACTGCATGGAAATCATAGGACTAGAGAATGGTCAAATAATACCCCAGTTGGAGGTTAGTATGAATTCTTGGGAGCTTGATGAGTGCCCAGCAAAAACAATGATATCCAATTTTTTTCATAGTATTATTGAACACTTATTTGATGGAGCACAAGTCTGTCTTCCATCATTTGGCTCAAATGAGTTCTTGAGACCATGTGATATTGACATTTTTGCCTTGGTTTGCAAAGATGCCCCACTTGTGGAGTATCAAGCAGATAAACCAATTACAGCAAATGATGTAGCAGTAATGGATTTTGTAAGGATCAATGATGGTATTTTACTGGATAAAAAGTCAGCATTATACCCTCTCAAACCTGATGGGACCTGTTCACATTTTCCTTGCTTCATTCTCTTTGAGGAAGTAAAGATCATCGACTTTCCTTCCAAGGATGCCTTTAAGTCACTTGTTCTTATTCAGTCAGAGAAAGCTGAGATGAATACATCTGAGGAAATATTCAAAGACGACTTTGATCAAGCAAAACATTTCTATGAATCAGTGGTTAGCTCTGAATTGGCTCTAGTTGATGATACATTCAAATCACTACCTACACCTATTTTACATGATGATAAAGCGATGCGATCTATGCTTCCCCCTATAGAAGAAGTACTTTGCTCCCTAAAACCACTTCCTCTATCTGCAGCAGATGGGATTTATTTGGATTGGCATCTTTTATCAGAAGGGCCATGCAACCGGGAGAGTTGCTCTACTTATGAGAGCATGGTTGAGGAGGTAAAGCCTTGCAGTTTAAATTCTGAACTACAAATAAGTGGCCAGCAGATGCCAGCGCTTGACATTGGTTTTCTGGAGGATTTTCCGAGAAGTGCAAAGCCTCAACATGAGGACAAGCAGAATGAGGTTTATGTTCCTGGGCCTATATCTCATGATCCATCAGCTAATTTGGAAGCAACTCAAAAGAACATGCTAGAAAATGTTGTTAGAGGTCATACCCACATGGATAAATTGAGTTCAGAAAAGGAATCATCCTTGTTTGAGTCAACGTCACAGTCCAATGGGCTAAGCTTCTACTTGAATGTGAGAAATGGCACTAATAAAGTGAGAAAAGCTGAGGATATTTCTACCTTAGACATCCCCTCTTCAAAACAAGCAGCTTCAATTTCAACCAGACCTAAAGTTAACAAACTCATAGAAATTCATCCTGTCAACCTCTCAGATATTATCCAAGGCCTTATCAATGACATCCATGTAAGTTATACATCTGCTTTGCAAGAAAGTGCATACTTAAGGCATTCTTTCTCCGATGGGCAAGGTTTAAGCATTTCAAAGCAAAAGCTTCTTGAACTGATAACAGGGGAAGGTTCAGAAGGCCTGTATAGCTGCTGTAAATATGAAGATAAGATGGAGCTTATTGTACTGTATGCATTAAAACAGGTTGCATATTACCTATGTTTCTTTGGTCTGCATGCCGCCTATCTGTATGTAGGCAATTTGACTGGAACCTTTGAAATTATTCCTGAGAGGTTAAGACATCTTCAACGCTGCATTGGTGAAGCTCGACTGAAAGCTGAGAAGCAATTACAGGAGTCTCATCCGTCATTATCTGTCATCGAGACAATCCTTAGATCTAATACCCAAATCGACCAAAAGATCCTTATAGTGTCTGATAGAGCTTTCTGGTTGCCATTGGGCCAAAAGCTTACTGCAATGAAGATAACATCTGTTGAGTTTGGAACATACCATTCAACCACTTATTCAGATGCGGTGATTGAGACAAATTCTAAAAGATGTATGCTGCAAGAATTATGGAAATCAGACTGCATTCTGCTAGATAACAAGTAAGTCCGCATGAATTCAAATTGGGCTTCATTTAAGTCAATTATCAGCACCGTTTTCTTTTTTTTTGAGAACGCGCAGGAGAACTGCGCATCTTATATATTAAAGAGGAAGAGAAACATTACAAAAGAGGAGATGTTGCAAAGCAAATCTCCCAAAGACCCACAACATTCCGAAAGCAATTACATAGAAGTACTGAAACTAGACCCGACCTCGCCCAGGGCAGCAACTAAGCCCATACTACCGATCTCCTTAGCTCCTGCTAAAACCCAGCAAACACACTCATCTGAGAAACACCTAAAAATCCTGGGCAATGAAGGAGACTCCCCATGAAACACTGCTCTGTTTCTCTGAAGCCATAGGCACCAAGCCCCCAGGATGATCAGAGAGTTAAGTCCTTTTTTCCTGGTCTTGATAACTCTAAGGCTCACCTTTCCCCACCATTCTGAAAAGTTTCCCTCATCAGCAGTCGGAGTGAGATGCCCCAAGCCAATAGCAGCAAGAATTGTATGCCAAAATTGCCGGGCAAAAATGCACGCAGTAAAGAGGTGCTGAATTGTCTCTTGGGCTTGATCACACATTGGGCAAACATCTGGGTGTGGCAGTCCCCTCAACTGTAATCTGTCAGCTGTCCAACATTTGTTTCTTATTGCCAACCAAAGAAAGAACTTGCATTTAGGAGGAGCCCAGGTCTTCCATAATCTCTTCCAAGGCTCAAAGACAGTAGAACCTAATAAAAGGACCTTGTAGCAGGATTTAGAGGAGAACACCCCTGATGTCTCATGTCTCCAAACATGGCGGTCTTCCTCCTGAGAAAGCTGCACATCTCCTAACGTATCCCATAAGAAAAGAAATTGCTGAATTCCAATCAAGGAAAGGGGGGGGGTTGATATGTGCAACCCATTGCCTGTTTTCAAGAGCCTGAACCACTGTCATAGAGGTAAGAGCTCGCTTAGCCACCTTGGACACCACTTCTGAAGCAAGATCTCTGATGGAGCATCCATTAAGCCACTTATCTGTCCAGAACAAGGTATTAGAGCCATTTCCCACATGAGAAATCAGGGATGCAGCAAAAAGGTCTTTAACATGTTGCTGAATGGGGATGGACAAGCCAAGCCAAGGCCTATCCCGATCTGTTTTTTGAAGCCAAAGCCATTTGGCTTGAAGGGCCCACCACATGTGTTGTAAATTAGGGATCCCAAGCCCACCATACTTCAAAGGTCTTGTGACTGAATCCCATGCCACAAGGCAGCTACCTCCATTCACCTCTTTTCTCCCTCTCCACACAAATCCTTTCCTGATTTTATCAATTTTGTGAATCACCCACTTAGGGACATTCATTGCAAGGAAAAGATAAACTGGGATGGCAGAGAGAACAAAGCGCACAAGGGCTGTCCTACCAGCAAGGTTGAGGAGCCTAGCTTTCCAATTTGGTAGCCTATCTGCAATCTTGTCAACCCAAGTCATCAAAATATTCCTGCTAAGCTTCTTATCTGAGATAGGTAGCCCCAAATAAGTGCAAGGGAAGGAAGAAGGGGTGCACTGCAGAATGTTACACCCTTCCTGCAGCAAATCATCCTCACATCTTATTGGGATGGCACAACTTTTGTGCAAATTAGTTACTAGGCCAGAAGCTTCTCCAAAACAGTCAAGAATGAGTTTGACACAATTTAGCTCTTCCACCCTGGGCTTGACAAACAAAACAACATCATCTGCATATAGAGATAATCTGGACTTCACCATGGCACCTTCCAGACTAGACAACAATTGTTTTTCTTCTGCCACTCTGAAAAGGCTACTGAGCACATCCATCACCAGGACAAAGAGCATTGGGGAGAGGGGATCCCCTTGCCTCAAACCTCTGCGATGTCTAATCAGCTCCCCAGGAAATCCGTTTAATAAAATTTGAGTCGAGGAAGTAGCCAGCAGATTGGAAATCAGATTCCTCCACCTATTACCAAAACCAAGGTAGGATAAAACCTCAAGAAGGAATGCCCAGGAAACAGAATCAAATGCTTTTGTTAAATCCAGTTTCAGAAAAAGGCTGGCCACTTTTCTCCTGTGCAATGACTTAATTGAGTGCTGGACCAACATATAATTGTCATGAATAGATCTGCCCCTAATAAAAGCACTCTGATTAGCCTCAACCAACTTGTTGAGGAGAGGAGCAAGCCTATTGGCAAGGACCTTGGTGGACAGCTTAGCAAAGCTGTGAATGAGGCTGATGGGCCTGTAATCACCAGCAGAAATGGGGTCTGCCTTCTTGGGAATTAAAGTAATATATGCTGTGTTCAGAGGCCCAAACTTTTGCGAATTACCAAGGTGAAGGGCAGCAAGGGCAGCCATCAAATCTGTCTTAATTATAGACCAGCAAGTTTTGTAGAATCTCCCTGTGTAGCCATCTGGCCCAGGCGCTTTATCTGAAGGAAGACTGGCAATAGCCTCCCACACTTCCTCCTCTGTAAAAGGCAGCTCAAGAGCAGACAAATCTATAGGTTCTCTGTGACATTCTTCTAGCTTCAGAGTTAGCCTTCTCTGGGGAGCACACCCCAACAGATTAGAGTAAAAATCATGCAGTACCTCCTGTTTTTGTTCATGAGATGTGACCACCCTCTCACCATCCAGTAAGCTATATATATGATTTCTTTTCCTGCGACAGCAGGCCTGCATATGAAAGAAGGAAGTGTTAGCATCTCCATCTTTCAGATACTGAACTCGAGATCTGAGTCTTGCAACAGTTCTCTCTAGAGAAGCAAGGACCAGGCATTGGTGCTTGAGTTTTCTTAACAGCCATAACTCATCTGGGGATAACACCCTGCTGTCTTGAGCCATTTCTAGCCTGTGTAAAATCTCTCTTGCTAAACCCAGTTGAATTTTAATGTTGCCCACTGTTTTGTGCCCCCAAGACTGCAGGGCTCTGGTTAGCCTCTTGAGCTTTAGAGAGATCCTCTCCAGATGACCACAAATTGGAAGTGGCTGGCTCCAGGAATCTGCCACCAACTCACGAAAGCCTGGCATTTTGGTCCAGAAACTCTCGAAATGAAATCTCCTTTTCCCCGTACCTTCTTCTTCACGCAGCTTTAAAATCAAAGGGCAATGATCAGAATCTTCTGAGGCCTTGCTGAATAAAGTAGACGCTGGGAACAACCCTTCCCAGCTCGAAGTGCAGAAGACATGATCTAATTTAACAAGAGTGGGGGCCTGTCTCTGGTTAGACCAGGTGTATCTTCTTCCAATCAAAGGAATTTCTTTCAGCTCCTTTTCATCTATCCATCTTCTGAATCTTCTCAACAGGGCCCTGTTGATACAGGAGTTGTTCTTGTCCTCAGACCTGGAAATCTGATTAAAATCACCTGCCAAGATCCAAGGCCCATCACAGCCTGCCCTGACTTCACTTAACTCTTGTAGAAAAGCCTGTTTAAGATTATCTTGATGTGGCCCGTAAACCCCTGTGAACCACCATAGTGGGCCTGAAGCCTCCTGCAGTTGAATAGAGACCGAGAACTCCCTGATCACATGAATGCTGTGGGTGAAAATTCCATCTCTCCAAGCCACTAGAATGCCTCCTCTTGTCCCCTGTGCTGGACTGAAAACAAAATTACTGTAACCAGCACCAAGGATGGAAAGGATATCAAAGTCCGAAATGTTGCTCATTTTGGTTTCCTGCAAACAGATAAGTGAAGGCTTGATGTCCAGGACTAAGGTCTTGACATTATCTTTCCTAGCCCTACTATTCAATCCTCTCACATTCCAAATTAGAAAGCTGCACTGGTCCATCGAGAAAAAGGAAACACGACCAGACCATAACGATCCAAGCTTACGCGAGCTCAGATGCATCCCAACCAAACAGAGCTGCCAATGCAGCGATGTGCTCTCTGGAGAGGGGTGAATTATATAGAGCAGCATATCTGCTAGCATCTTCCAGAGAGATATTGCCATGATCATCACAGAATCCCAACTTCTTGCAAACAGAGACTGCTGCATCGGAGCCTAACTCAGGCGGAAACTTGGCCACCCTTCTGGATCTCCTAGGCTTGAAATTTCTTGGAAGGGTCTTCTTTCTGCGTTTAGGGACAGGCGGCGGGCTTAACAGACCATTAATGGCCTTGGAAATGTGTTGACTAAAATCTTGCAAGGGGGTCGAGGCTGCCGAGGACACTGCCTGGGAGAGAACCGATGCGGCATCTTTCCTTCTAGAGTACACCTTCAAACAAGGTGGCTTTACTTGCAGACTATGCTTGATAATTTCCCAGGGGTCCCTGACCTGCGTAGCATTGGTGATTGGGACCCTCGGGACTTGCATGTTTGGCACAGAGGCCCGATCTGAATGACCAATACAGAGACAATCTGAGTTCTGTCCAGTCCTGTGACACCCGCCAAATTCCTCCATAATCGTTGTTTGAAAAACGGCTCCGTGGGGAGGAACAATCAATGAGGCGGGCCCAGGAGTGATGGGCACCGGTTCTGGCCCTGGAGAAACCGAAGGGATGAACGACGGTAATGGAGAGCCCGAAGCGTCCACCCCTGTTCCCACGAAATCCTCTGCTACCGAGGCGCCCGGAAACTCAACCGACGCAGATGTCCAACCAGACGCAGAGCCGCGCGCCAGAGGAGGGGATTCCGAAGCGGCAGACCCTTCCCCCAAGGGGACAGGGAGCGCAACCGTCCCGTCAGGCGCAGAGTCGGCGCGGACACAAGGCCCGAGGCGCGCGGAGCCGTCGCGGGCAGCAGATCCGAGGCGCGCGGAACCAGCACGGGCACTAGGCCCGAGGCGCGCGTGCACAGGTCTGCGAACAGTCGCCGTAGGTTTTGAATGTGGACTCTTCCGCCGCTTGTCATGGTCTTGCTCGCGATCGTCGCCGGAGTAGGGAGGCGGTGGCGGTGGCAAGGGGCTGCTGTCCAGGATCCCGTCCGAACGGAACACTCGCACGGAGATTGGGAAAACCAGTGTGCGAGGACTGGGGTCAGAGTCACAGGCACGCGGCTCCTCCGCAAGAAGATCCAACTCCGTCGGCACAAGCCCTGGCTCATCGCACCATGCACTCAATTTGAAGACTGAAAGATCGACGCCTTCCGCGGACGCTGGGTGCACATCACGGATGAGGCAGCGCTCATCAAGAAGAAGCGAGGCTGTCTCCAACCCCCAGAGATGAGCAGGAATTCCTCGCAGCTCAATGTCAACTGGTACTGGCAACGCTCGCCCGCCGACGGCCAAGGCTTGTCTGGACCAGCGCTTGATGTGAAGGCGAACAGTGGGAGAGACAAAAGGCATACCGCCGTTGAGGACCCGGCAGGCAATCTCCTCACTGGGAAGGAACGCGACGTAGGAATTTGGCGCAGCACGACGGAGGTCGAGCGACTGCGCATCGAGGCTGAACCTCACAGCGAGCGCCTCAGACACATCCGCGGCGCAGCCAGAATTCGTCTGATCAATGACAGTGATGATCAGAGCCCGCCGAAGATTTTCTTCTTCCTGGAGGATCCTCCTAGAGTACTTGATAATCCGCGTGGTCCTACCCGTTGCATGAACAAGGCCTTGCTCGGCACAATGCTGGACAGGCACCTCGACTGCTGCTTCCTGATCTTCGCTATTCCTCTGGCTTCCTGATCTTCTCCTCCTCTGACCACGGCGGGTGCGCTTCTTCAATCTTCCAACGCCATCATCTCCACCAGCCTCAACTCTGCCAGCAGAAATATCTCCAGAGCCAGCCATCCCAGAAGACTGGGAGACAGGCCTCCACACCAGGCCCCGTCGTGGCTGGGGTGCGCCTGATCGCCGGCGCGGGCACACGTAAGCACGGTGCCCCGGCAGCCGGCAACAGAAGCACCTCACCAGCCGATGACAAGTAGCAGCTCGGTGGGAAGGGGAAAAACAGTTAAAACACTTCCCCCTAAGGTCGGACGGAACGACCCTGGGGAGAAGAGGAGGGGACTTGAGGGGGCGAAGACGACGTCGACGAGCTTGTCTTCCTTCAACCTTCACCCAGCCAGCGCCATTGTCGACCTCCCGGCCAAGACAGGGAGCAGCCCTGGGCAGAAGAAGAGCCTCCTTGTATGATGGCCTACGTCGATGGAGTCCCGGAGAGACAACGGGAGAGAACGCCGGGCTTTCGTCGTCGCGCCACCTAAGGGCCTTGGAACGGCCAGCGGCCAACGGGGTAGAGGCAGTCTCCGGCGCCAAGGGAGAGGAGGGAGTGGCCGTCGGGCCTGGAGTAGGCACCGATGTGGGGCTGTGGGGTGGTGAGGGTGGGGCGCCAGGGCGGGAGGGGAGGGAAGGGGCTGGGAAGCACATCGTTTCCACCCAGTCTGTAGTGAGGTCCCAAACCTTCGTTCCTCCACATTTACAATTAAAGCTTAACAGCACCGTTTTCTTATCTTTTCAGTTATTTTACTACATATAAAATCAATGTTAAAAACATAATATTTGGTCTCCTGCAGTTAGCCACTTAGTCTTCCATGATAATTCTCATATTGATATGTTCTTCAGCATGGTATATCACTATTTATATATAATAAAACTAAAATATGAAAAAAATGCTTTAGGTAAATAAATTACATGTTTGTCGAAACTTAGGTGGGATTTCACATCCTTTTTAAATGTACAGAAATTTCAATATCAAATTTGAAATTTATTTTTTTCTCGAACACGCAGAACTGCACATCATTATATATTATAGAGAAGAAAAACACCCAAAAAGGGGTAAATGGGTAAAAAAAACTCACACAAGCACACACTTCTAGGCTCTAGCACACACACCAGAACAAGACGAGGAACCTGCCTTAACAAGCCCAGGTGCTTAAATTTGAAATTTATTTTGGTGAACAAAAGTGTATAAATTGCATCAACCTTTTCTGATTAAAACTTAAAAGCATTTTTTTGCAAATGATTTGCCTGCTTACTCATTGGTTATTTGTGGCCTGTTATACTTTCTTATATAACTGAAATCACAAAACACTATAGAGTTCAAAATTGTTATGCACATGTAACATTTTAGAAATCACATATAGGCCACGACGCCATCTCTACACTACAAAAAATAGCATAAAATGATAAGGTTGTCCAAAAAGTTTCTCGTCATTTTTCATAAATGATGTTTTTCTTGTGTGCTTTATGTTTTCAGTGTGTCAGTTGTAAATATAAATATATGATATAATTCATTTCTTTTCCATCTTGAAGGAACATCCCAGCTTCATTCCCCTTCAGTGAGTTTTGCATGATAGTGGAATATGGAGGCCCAAATAAATCATCTATCTTGTTATCTCTGGCTCCCAAATTAGATGGGTTGCCACCACTGCATTTCCTGTATGTCACAGTTGATGGTGAAGGCCTTCCAAATGCTCTTGTCGAGGACAATCACACAGACCCGGATTTGAAATCCACATTGGTAATCACCAATCACTTTTTCACAGTTAAACTCATTCATTTTTGTTTGGGGGGATCTTTGTATCTATTTCAATAATGCTGTTCAGGACTTTCCTGTTTGCTAATAAGCACACATGTATGTTACTGATATGAAACGTGGGTCTGGTTTATTAGTTGTTGCTTAAGTGTATCTATTATCTATTCGAGTCATTTTTTTTTATAAAACTTAGTATTGGTTGTTAGAATGGACGCACTAACTAGTTCAACCCAAAAGCTTGAGTTGTTCAGAGAGGGTAGGGAGAGAAAGACACAAACATGGAGATAAAGGGGCAGAGGCACAAATAAAAGTTAGGATTTGAACTCGAGACCTTTGGCTCTAATACCATGTTAGAGTGGACGCACCAACCAGTTCAACACAAAATGTTAAATTGTTAGGAGAAGGTAGGCAATTCACCTATACACCTCAACATTGGTTACATACAGTTTCTGTGTTCTCAAGGAATTCCATAAACTTAGACTAGAGAATGGAAGTAAAATACACACTACAATTTTGTTTTTCTACACTCAACAAAATTTGTTCAAGTGTGTAATAGAAAATATGTACTCCCTCCATCCCAAAATATAATTCGTTTTAGACTAAACACACATTCATTAATTAATTTATGAATATATCTACATTTATTATCATTTATTCGAATGTGGATGAAAAAAGAGCTAAAAGAACTATATTTTAGGACGGAGGGAGTAAGTAACTATAAGATCTTTTACGAACTGAAATCTTATCATGATTTCTAGTTTTGATTAACATGGATTTTAAACACTGGATAATTGAAGTGGTACGCGTTGCATATTGAATTGTTCAAAAGTCAATTTTGAGGGTTCACACTGGAGTCCTCAAAAGGCTAACGGCGCACATATGTAGGAGGTCCTAAGTTTTCCTCTCCTGGTTATTTGCAGGATGCTGCTCTGCATACACTTCAGAAGGACTTGCAAGAGAAGATGAACAAAATGCGCATTGTTGATTCATTAAACTTTATACCGGCAACAAATCAACAGCAACATTTGCAGACCAATCATCTCACTGTGGATTCGTCAAAAAAAATTCCTGCAGATGTTCAACTGCACAATGAGGGAAATCTGAACGAAAAGAATATTGTTGATTCACACAACTTAGTGACTGCAACTGAACAGCCCAATGGCTTGAACCAAATAACCATTGCCAATTTACAAAATTTTGTGCCTGTAGTTGAGAAGAGCAGTTCGACTGCTGTATCTGCGAATGTGATAAAAGCCCCCCAAGACAACCAATCTGCCGGTGTCCTTCCTCTCAGTGAGAAAATGAACAGCACCAAAGCAGGAAGATTGCCTGGCCCAGAGGTGGCGATTGTTGTCAATACTGGAAATCATGGAAAAAATATGCTTTTCTCTCGAAGATCATCTTATCAGCAGATACTAGCTTTGGAGAGAGGAGGTATGCAGGTTGTAGAGCGAGATGTTGATCTGCCTGTGGATCTAATACTTACTGCGGCAGTTTGTTTACTATGGTATGATACAAGAACCTCTGGTTCCAGTGAGTTAACAATATCAGCAGGCACATCTGGTATAACAAATTTTCTAGAGGATATTGCTACCAACGTTCTGATGGCACTTAGCTTCTGTTTCTGTGGCTGCATAATGGTAATTGATTTTGCTCCTGTTAATGTCCTCAATTTTCCCTAATAGAGTGGCTTTTCACAGCTTATGCATGCATATATGTTACTCTTGTTTTTCTTACTAATATATGTGCTCGTTTTTGGTATATTGCAGCACAATGAATCATCTATTCCACTTTTGCAGGTCTTCGAGGGTGAAAATCACTTGCTTTCTGCTGTAATGGAGGCATCTGATTCTCTATATGCTTCAGCTGTTAACCTGGACATGAATTTGCAGCTATTCTTCTCAGAAATGCCCAAATCAACAGATCAAATCATTCTCAATTGCATCAGGAATGCTGTTAGGATAAATCAGGCTCTTTGTCCACAAATAACTGAATCGGAAAGTCTGGTTGAGTCATTTCTCACAGCATTCCCTTCAGTTAGTCCTCTGTCTGCACACATGATACTTTCTTCTGGCAGTCTTATGGATTTCCTCAGATGGTCACATGAGCAACGTACTCAGGCTGTTGAAAAGTATCATTTGCCACCGCAGAGCATTTCTCTCTTCAGTGCTTTGTGCAAATTCGGTGAACTAGGTGAATCAAAGTCTGTAATGACTGAATGCTCTTCTGTTGATTCAGATATCAGTAGTACTTTGCTGCAGTCTCCAAGGAAAAAGAAAAGGCGTGTCGCACAAGACTTTTCCGTTGCAGTTAGTAATCCTGCTTTCCCTAATCCATGTACTCAATTGCATGGTGACTGTGTAGAAAATGACAAGATATTCTCACCACCTAAGTTAAGGAAATTCTTTCACATAGAGGATACAATGTCTGACCTCCCCGAAGTCTTTATGATTGATCATCGGTTGAATATGGGTAGTGAAGGTGTCTCTTGTCAGCCAAGAAAGTATGATGTGGATGCTGTAACTGGGATCAATATAATAGATGATGACTTCATTAATGAGTTGACTCCAAATTTCAGAACATACAATGAAAGGACTAGCAGTATGGTGGACACATGCAATTTCTCTAAGCAATCCGAATTGGGAGCTAAACAGCCAATCAGAAGTTCCTTTCCCGCCAGCTTACCATCAGTCTGTACAACTTCCAGTCATCCAACATTCCCATCCGCATTGGAGATCAATAATGACCCTGGTAGCTGGGACGTTTCATGTAGTATAAATCAGACATGGGCAGGTCATGTGCATGGGGATTTCGCCACAAGCTCTGGCAGAAATGATCAGGGTGTCAGATATCATGAACCAAGACAGGAAATAATGCAGACTCCAGTACCTTCACTTTCTTTTCTGAAACAGGATTTTGGCTGTCATGGAGCATCACAAGGCTCAGGCTGGGAAATTGACTATCTAAGGCGAATGAATGAAAACAGAAAAGCATGCCGAGAGCAATCTAGATGCAGTGTTTCAACGCGGCCAAATTCAAGAACAAGGGATGGCTCCTCAAGAATTCTGAGTGCTCCTCCAATTGAATCTTTCAGATATGAAAGATATAAAGATGCCCCTTTCAGGGACCAGAACCGTTCAGATATTGAATCTTTCAGATATCGAAGAGATATAAACACGCTTTTGAGGGACCAGAGCCCTTCAAATGAGGTTCGTAGGTATGGGAAAGGCAGGGGAGGAACTAAAGCACAGAGCCATAGGGTAAGAAAGGATTTCAAGGCACAACCTAGCATAAATCATGAAAAGAGCATAATGCCATCCATCGAGCCAACATGGACTCCTCTTGACAAGAGAGCGAGACAAGTATGTAATTACATACGGCAGAATTTGTTTTTGCATGCTAGTGTTTAGGATGCTTGTTAATCTAGACAATCTTCTGCAGAAACTTACATTTGCAACATATGGGAACGAAAAACAAAGCAAGCTGGTTTGGAGACATCAAAGCAGCCCCGGTGTTGGATGTGGCTTCCCTAAAAAGTACCATGAAGAAGGTACGTAGATTATCAGGTCCAGTAATGTCCTGGACACCCAGAGCGTGTTATTTTGGGAGAAGGTGCCCACATGTAAGTTTTTTTTAATGTTTTGGTTAAGACAATCCATGAAATATTTCTTCATGAGAACTCGCCACCATCATTAACCTCGCAGGAGCTGTCAATGTACATATTGTTTTTAGCACTCCTGGGAATGATCGAATGTATCCTTGTTAGACTTATATCCTGTCTGTTTCAACTTATATGAAATTTATGTGCCACTATCATCTTCTATAGGTTCAGGTTTCACTGCAGTAATCTTGTTGACATGTGTTTGCATTTATGATGCTCGCATGGCGGCATGGATAGCTATTCATTTTCTGAAACTGTGAGGGTATGGCATTATTGGCATATCCCAAGGTGCGTATCCTCAAAGGTCTTTTGTCTATCCCATTTGTTTGGCTTCATTTTCAGGCTTATATGTCACTAGTCTACTGCTTAATTCGATATCTTAGGGGATGTTTAGGATGTCTCTAGGTTCCAGCTCCAGTGTAAAGCTGTAGTTTATAATATCAATTTAAATAGTTTTAAAACTATTTAATCTATATAATAAATAAAATAACTTATCTAAATGTCTTCTAAAAACCTACAATGTTAGCTTCACGATTTTCTGGAGCACCTAATGACATGCTCCATCAACTCCACGAAATTTCTGGAGCTGGAGCTATTGCAAACAGGGCCTTCAACAGATAGGTACTTGGGCTATCGCTTTGGGCTTGTTTGTTTCTGCTTTTTAGAGATTTTGAACTTCAATTTTTTGGACCATTCAAAAGTGAAAAACCCTATGAAGCTCACTAGGATGAACTTTAGGGCTTTTAACCTATGAAAGTTGTTTAGGTTTTAGAAAATTCAAAAGCTAAAAAGTGCAAAATCTTAAAAAAGCTGAAACAAACAGGCCGACACAAAGCCACAAACTCTTGAAATTTGCAGATTAGAATTTGTTTTTGATCCGAGTATAAAGATTGATAGATGCTAGGCTACATTGCTATTTTTTTTAAAAAAAACTAGGCCACATTGTTATTTTCTTAAAAAAACTAGGACATACTGTGACTATCAGTGAGTTCCTCGAAAAAGAGAATTAAAAAAAAACTCCTGTGTGCCCGAGTCGGAGACGAATATCGAACTCGCTCTACCTTCGGTTCTACTCTAATCCATATGGATTAAGAGAAATTAAGAGGGTTTTAATCCCTAGTAAATTAAAATTCACTTAATCCGTATCAATCTCTTCCAATCCATATGGATTGAAAATAACCGAACAAGCCATTAATCTTCTTGTAACCCCTCGATGCCTCAAGTTCAGTCGGCACGCGTTCGTCTTCTGGACGTCAAGAAACAGAGTCCCGTCTAATTACGACCGACGATGCAGCCAGGACGAGGGTACTATATGCAGCGGCTTCGGCTACGGGCCAGGTCCACCCTACCGCCCCCCGGTGCCGCCTGAACTGCAGATGGCACCGCAAGAGAGTGAAGCCGTTCTGATGGCTACCGGCCGCCTCGCCGCGGAGTACCTGACGAACAGAGGCGATCTGCCGGCGAAAGTGCTGGAGAACCGTCCGCCGGCGCCGATTCCCCGTTCGTTGGTCGGAGTCGGAGGCCAGACCGCATTCGGGTCGCAGTACCACGAGACGCCGGTATACGGGACGTTCCACTTCCAAGGACGTCCGCGGTCCGCCCGCGCCGCAGCAGCGTCAGCCGTCAGTCATGCCCCCACCCGTTCTACTCCCAAGGGCAACAACGTCCACCTGCGCCGCAGCGCCGGTTTCCGGCCCCCCGCCCGTTCCGAGCAGGCCGCGACCAGTTCCCGAAGCGCCCACGCCAAGGCCCGTTTGGACCGGCTTCCTCCCCAGGCACGGCACGCCGGCCGGGCATCGGCACCCGTCGTGGACGCGAATGAAAATAAGCGAGACGATGATAACGAGCACAGTGCGCCGGCCGGAGACGCGGGCAACTCTCAGTCGACGGCGCAGCCGGATGTTCCGGCCAGCGGCCCGCAGCAGACGAACGAGCCAAGCAGCAGTTCCCACTAGCGAATAAAAGCTAGAATACACATCATTTTTTTTTTGGCTGAAACGGCAGCGTAAACAGCTCTAGCAGTTAGCACCACATTTTTTGTAATTCTGTGAGGAAGTCGTGGAGTTAGTACTATTTTTCCTCTATATATATGTAATACTCCAAGTTGTATACCAGGAATAATAGAGAGTTATTCTCAATTTTGTATGTCTCATTTGCATCATGAAAAGAGCCTACACAAAAATTTAAGAGTTTAATTCCAACAAATGGTAAAAAGAATTTGCAACATGTTGGAGTTTTATTGTTTGTGCATTAAATAAAATAATAATGTTAATAATAATAATAAAAACACATTAATAATGAAAAGGAGGTTTTGCCCTAATTTATAAACTTGGAAATTTGGAAAAGAAAGTGTACAAAACATAAATAAACCTTATATTTCCCAAACAAATACTTCTTAAATTCACAATATAATCTGAGCACAAAATCTGCATAGAAGTTTGAATTTAAAACTTGAATCCAAATTGGATTAGGAAATAGAGAGAAAGAAAAGAAAACAGAAAATATAAAAGAAAAAAAAAAGAAGAGACCAAACCATAACTGGGCCGAATCTGCCCCTGGCGGCCCAGTCTCTTTTTCTTTTCCTTGCGCGCGCTCAGCCCAGCTCTGATCTGCACGCGCGGCGCTCTCACCGCCTGGGGGACCATCCCGTCGGCCCACACTGATATTAAGCGCCAGCTCTCCCTTGGAGCCTATGACGTGCGGGCCCGCGAGGTCAGGTACGCCTTCTTCCTTTGGCAGATGGGCCCAGCGCGCCAGATCGTCTTCGTCTACCCGTGTAGCTCGGAACGGCAGCCACGGAGATCCGATTTTTGCGTCGCCCGCACGATCGGTTGCAGCACGCGGATTATTCCTCCCCGCCTATTTAGGAAAACGTGGTCGAAGCCTCTCCTTCCTACATCTCCCTTCCCTCGCCACCTCCTCGAGTCGACTGCGGTCGCCCACAACGCCGAGCTCCGCTCCTACGTCCCGCTCGACAGCCTCGCCGCCGAGCTCCGCGCCCACCTCGCCGCGCTCCGCGCCGAGCTCGTCGGCCTCGTCAACCGCGACTACGCCGACTTCGTCGACCTCAGTGCGCGCCTCAAGGGCGTCAACGCCGCCGCGGCCCGGAATTCTGCCCCGCGCCACCATCGGTCGGACTCGTCCTGGATTCTTGCATCACCGCGGGCGAGTGGATCCGCGCTCCAAGTCTCGGTGAGGCCCCGCTCACGTGTTCCCATGGTTACCGCTATGTTTAGCGCCTAGATTCGCTAGGAATCGAGCACCGTGGCTGCTGGTTCGCTGGGGTGAACGCCGTCTCAGCCTGGCGTCATGAGGTTGAAGAAGGTCCCTGGCCGTCCATCTGGGTTTGGACGGCTCTGATCGGGCCTGGGGTCGCGATTGCTGGGAGCCGTAGATCCGCGATGCAACGACTCTGGTTCACTACGGCTTTGGTTAGATCAGTGGCCGTCGATCTTTAATCCGGTGGCCCGTGGTGAGTACCGGTTCGGGGCAAACCAGATATAATCTGGTCCGTCCATTTTGGATCGGGCGGCGCAGAGTATAGGAATCCTTCATTAAATCCGAACCGTAGGTTTTAATCCGACGGCCGATATCTTGAGATACCCCTTCGCCTTGGCATTTATGCGAAAAAGCCCTCGGCATTTTAATAAAATAACCCGCCGTCCTGTGGGTATTTTTCTGAGTCTCGGGAAAACTTGCATGCTGACCCCTGCGCTTTGCATAAATTGGGGCCCAGTCCAGAGACATTTAAAAACAGAAAAATAGTATTAGAAATTCATTTTTAATACAAAAACAAATCTAGAAACTTGTAAAATTCATAGAAATTCCATTTTTGGTCCAAATTGAACCATTCCAGTTTCTAAAATTTTATAATAATATTCTTTATCATTTAGTATCACTGTTTTGACATGAACTCAGTTAGAAAATTAATTTATCATCTAATCCTATTTTAATCACATTAAACCTTAGGAAATTCGTATCTCCTTCGTTTTAACTCCGATTTGATCCGTTCAAGTTGCGTTAGTCTCGTAGCAACGTGTAGATCATTATTATGCAGTATATTCTTTTGTTTGGTGTGATGTTAATTTTGTATATACCATGTTTGCTTGTATTGCTACGTCTAGCGCGAGGACACGTGTCATCTGAAAAGCAAGTTGGTACCTGGAATCTCAAGTGCCAGGCAAGTTGTGCCCTTGATCACTTCTTTTACCCATTCATGTTCTTATTATTCATAATGATCTGCACAGGATAATTTTGCTGGGACCCAATAGGATACCCTAGATTTTGACTATCTTTATACCTTGCTTCACCACTGGTTTTACTACTAAAGTTTTGGGTAGTACATGCTATTGCTTTATGTGGATTTGGGTATAGAGATATTCATCACTTATTGTTATACTGTTTATTGTTATCTGTTGTATTATTCCTTGTTCATGTTAAGATCATTATGTTAATGGGAACATGGAGCGACCACCCGGGAAAACAGTGCTACCACAAGGGTGGAATGGGACGCCCTTGGCTGATTAACTAGGAAAGCTAGGGGAGGGCTACCTTACCCGAAAGGGGCAAGGGCAGTAGGGGAGAGGTCAGTGCGGGGAGGTCCCTGGTTGATTTTGCTGCGATGGCTATCAGCCAGGAACCCTTTACTGGATCTTCCCATAAACTGTAGCGGGTAGTCTGAAGCTAGTGGAACTTTGTAAAGGCCTCGTAGTGTTACCCTGCCTCGCCTCCTCGGTAGAGGTGTATGGGATTGGCCATCTCTTGGCAGATGGGTAACATGACTTGTGGGTAAAGATGCGCAACCTCTGCAGAGTGTAAAACTAGTATACTAGCCGTGCTCACGGTCAAGAGCGGCTCGGACCCTCACATGATTAATTTATGGAACTTAAACTTAATCTGTCATGTCATTGCATTTGGGATTATTTTATTATTACCTTTACTTATTATTACTATGGTTTGGTATTTACTTACACTTAGTAACTGCTAATAAAATTTTGACCAACTTATAAAAGCAATGCTCAGCTTCAGCCTTTATTTCATTGATCAGCCTTACACTACATGAACTCCCACCTTTGGTGAGTTCATGCCACATTATTCCCCACGACTTGTTGAGCTATGAACGTATGTGAGCTCACTCTTGCTGTCTCACACCCCCCCCACAGGAGAAGAACAGGTGGTTTCAAGTGGAGTTAAGTATCGAGGAGTTTGATCTGATCTAGGTGGCGTTTCTCAGTCGACATTGGCGCCGACGATCCTTAGTTCGTTTTATGGTTATACTTTTATTTTGTAATAAGTCTTCCGCTATGTAATAAATACTCTGATGTTTATGACATTTATCTCTATACACTCTGTTATTATATATGTTGTCTTCTTGGCGCATGTATGAGATGCACCCGGCTTTGTCCTTTAAAACCGGGTGTTACAGAAGTGGTATCAGAGGAAATGTTGACTGTAGGACGAAACCTAGATAGACTGGACAAACCCTTACCTACTTATCTCATTCTGGTTCATTCTACACTCACCTTACTCTGATTCTTTCTACACTTATCTTGATCCTGTCTCACCTTCTACTGTTCTACTCTGATCATTCTTACCTTTTCTACTCTGAGACAAGATGGATTTCACACCTTGGAATCCTTACCCCTATAACATTTTTAAGAGATAGGAGGCCTAAGACCAAACCAAAACTATTTTCTCTATTAAAAAAAAAAATTGGATGATTGTTCTGATGATAAATGCTTGATTTGCTTCTTTGATTGATTGAAACACTATAGTTGGGCATCTTAGCATGTACCATCATAAGGTAATGTATTAGCTTTAGTGGATAACACATTAATCTACTTAGCTAATAAATCCCCCGCAGTAACATTCCTTGTAATTACTCTCCTTGTCTACAATTCTTCCTTCCTTACCCTGTGTTTCTAACCCAGATGGGCTACCCCTATACTGATAGAAGAGAGCAGTATAGATTTGATCCTTGGTATGTCATGGTTAAGAAAGACAAAGGCAGTATATACACTGTGCTAAGGGAACCGTAGAACTCACCAGTTCCAAAGGACAAAGATTTGAAGTTGAAGTTGCAGTAACTACCACCTTCAGACTAGCGGCATTCTTAGTAGATGGGAAGTTTGTTGTTGACAACATCCGTGTGGTTAAGGATTTTCCGGATGTCTTTCCAGAGGAGTTATTAGGGATGCCACCAGATATGGAAGTTGAGTTGGTCATTGATCTCTTACCTGGGACTGCCCCTGCTTTCAAACGGTCATACAGGATGTCTGTAGAAGAGTTAAAGGGATTGAAGAAGCAGTTAACGAAACTACAAGAGGCTGGGTACATTCGTTCGCATTCTTCACCTTGTGGAGCGCTGGTTCTATTTGTACAGAAGAAAGAAGGATTGCAAGGGATGTGTGTGGATTATGGGTCCCTTAACGATGTCACTGTGATAAAAAAAATGTCCATTACCCCGTATTGAGGATTTGTTTGATTAGATGAGAGGAGCCAAGGTATTCTCGAAGATTGATCTCCGATCGGGATACCATCAGATGAAGATTAGGCCATCGGATATTCCCAAGACAACTTTCTCGACTCGATATGGATTATCTGAGTTCATCGTTATGTCGTTTGGATTAACTAGTGCACCAGCTTATTTTATGGATTTGAGGAATAAGATGTTTTGGAGTATTTGGACAGATTCGTCGT
Source organism: Zea luxurians (assembly GCA_029449295.1). Classification (NCBI taxonomy): domain Eukaryota; kingdom Viridiplantae; phylum Streptophyta; class Magnoliopsida; order Poales; family Poaceae; genus Zea; species Zea luxurians. Next base: position 8,343,867 of record JAOPSE010000083.1, on the reverse strand, counting down.
GGTATTCATCGACGATATTCTTATCTATTCTAAGAATGAGAGTGACCATGAAGAACATCTAAGGTTGGTGCTACAGAAGCTTCGAGATAATCAACTCTATGCTAAGTTCAGCAAGTGCGAGTTTTGGATTGGCGAAGTGCCATTTCTTGGTCATATTATTTCTAATGGAGGAATAGCAGTGGATCCTGCTAAAGTAAAGGAGATTATGGAGTGGAGAGTGCCCACTACAGTTACTGAGGTTCGGAGTTTCTTAGGACTTGCAGGATATTATTGGAGATCTATTGAAGGATTTTCTAAGATCGCTAAGACTATGACCTCGCTTCTGGAGAAGGGAAGAGAGTTCGAGTGGGAACTAAGTGCCAAGTATATACGGATCATAAGAGTTTGAAGTATATATTCACTCAGAAGGATCTCAACCTTAGGCAACGCCGTTGGTTGGAGCTTATTAAGGATTATGATTTGGAAATTCACTATCACCCGGGCAAGGCAAATTTGGTTACAGATGCCTTGAGTCGAAAGGAGCATGTTCATTCAGCTGTTGTTGCCCAGCTACCCGATGAGATTGTTGAGGATTTCAAGAGACTTAACCTGGGGATAGTTACTCACACTAAAGGAGTTATTATTGATGTGGAAACTACTTTGGAGCAAGAGATCTGCAAAGGACAAGTTGGTGATGCTAAGATAAAAGAGAATAAGGAACTGATTACTGAAAGTCGAGTTCCGGAATTTACGAAAGATGAGCAAGGTATCATAAGGTTTAAGAACAAGATATGTGTCTTTGAGATTGAAGGCCTTCGAGAGACTATTTTAAAGGAAGCCCGTGACTTGGATTATTCTATTCGTCCTGGTAGTACCAAGATGTATCAGGATTTGAAGCAGAAGTACTTGTGATATGGATTGAAGGGAGATGTGGCTACAAGATGTGGCTACGTGCGAGGTGTGTCAAAGAGTTAAGGCCGAACACCAAAGACCAGCTGGACTATTATACCCACTGAAGATACCCGAGTGGAAGTAGGAAGAGATTGGTATAGACTTCATTACTGGGTTGCCTCGCACCTAGAAAGGATATGATTCTATATGGGTTATTGTGGAAAGACTGACTAAAGTGGCTCACTTTATTCCTGTCAAGACTACTTATAAAGGTTCTCAGCTAGCAGAGCTATATATGGCTCGGATTGTGTGTTTACACGGAGTACCAAAGAAGATCGTGTCTGATCGAGGTTCGCAGTTTACCTCAAGGTTTTGGAGAAGCTTTCATGAGAACATGAGTACAAAGTTGAATTTTAGTACAGCTTATCACCCTCAGACTGATGGACAGACTGAAAGAACTAATCAAGTATTGGAAGATATGTTGAGAGCATGTGCCCTTCAGCATGGAGGAAGTTGGGATAAGAGTTTACCTTATGCTGAATTCTCATATAATAATAGTTACCAGGCCAGTCTGAGGATGTCACCTTTTGAAGCTTTATATGGGAGGAGGTGCAGAACTCCTCTATATTGGGATCAGACTGGAGAGAGACAGTTCTTTGGGCCTGAACGGATTCAAGAAGCAGAAGAACAAGTTCGTATAATTCGAGAGAATTTGAGAGTGGCTCAAACCAGGCAGAAGAGTTATGCTGATAATAGAAGGAGACCACTGGAAATTTGAAGAAGGAGATCAGGTATATCTCAAGGTGTCACCACTTCGTGGAATGAGGAGATTTAAAGTCAAGGGCAAATTGTCCCCTTACCTTATTGGATCGTTCTGAGTTTTTAGGCGAGTTGGGGAGATGGCATACCAACTCGAGCTACCAGATAATCTATCTGATGTGCATAATGTATATCATGTGTCTCAACTTAAGAAGTGCCTCCGTGTCCCCGAGGAACAGTTACCAATGGAAGAGCTCAGTGTTCAAGGTGATTTGACTTACACGGAGTCCCCGATCAAGATTTTGGATACTTTAACTCGAGTTACAAGGGATAAGGTTATAAAGATGTGCAAAGTGCAATGGGGCCACCACGGTGAAGATGAAGCAACTTGGGGAAGAGAAGAAGAGCTTCGCGTAGATTTTCCTTATCTTTTCCCTAGTCCTTCTTAAATCTCGAGGACGAGATTATTTTTTAAGGGGGGTAGGATTTGTAATACTCCAAGTTGTATACCAGGAATAATAGAGAGTTATTCTCAATTTTGTATGTCTCATTTGCATCATGAAAAGAGCCTACACAAAAATTTAAGAGTTTAATTCCAACAAATGGTAAAAAGAATTTGCAACATGTTGGAGTTTTATTGTTTGTGCATTAAATAAAATAATAATGTTAATAATAATAATAAAAACACATTAATAATGAAAAGGAGGTTTTGCCCTAATTTATAAACTTGGAAATTTGGAAAAGAAAGTGTACAAAACATAAATAAACCTTATATTTCCCAAACAAATACTTCTTAAATTCACAATATAATCTGAGCACAAAATCTGCATAGAAGTTTGAATTTAAAACTTGAATCCAAATTGGATTAGGAAATAGAGAGAAAGAAAAGAAAACAGAAAATATAAAAGAAAAAAAAAGAAGAGACCAAACCATAACTGGGCCGAATCTGCCCCTGGCGGCCCAGTCTCTTTTTCTTTTCCTTGCGCGCGCTCAGCCCAGCTCTGATCTGCACGCGCGGCGCTCTCACCGCCTGGGGGACCATCCCGTCGGCCCACACTGATATTAAGCGCCAGCTCTCCCTTGGAGCCTATGACGTGCGGGCCCGCGAGGTCAGGTACGCCTTCTTCCTTTGGCAGATGGGCCCAGCGCGCCAGATCGTCTTCGTCTACCCGTGTAGCTCGGAACGGCAGCCACGGAGATCCGATTTTTGCGTCGCCCGCACGATCGGTTGCAGCACGCGGATTATTCCTCCCCGCCTATTTAGGAAAACGTGGTCGAAGCCTCTCCTTCCTACATCTCCCTTCCCTCGCCACCTCCTCGAGTCGACTGCGGTCGCCCACAACGCCGAGCTCCGCTCCTACGTCCCGCTCGACAGCCTCGCCGCCGAGCTCCGCGCCCACCTCGCCGCGCTCCGCGCCGAGCTCGTCGGCCTCGTCAACCGCGACTACGCCGACTTCGTCGACCTCAGTGCGCGCCTCAAGGGCGTCAACGCCGCCGCGGCCCGGAATTCTGCCCCGCGCCACCATCGGTCGGACTCGTCCTGGATTCTTGCATCACCGCGGGCGAGTGGATCCGCGCTCCAAGTCTCGGTGAGGCCCCGCTCACGTGTTCCCATGGTTACCGCTATGTTTAGCGCCTAGATTCGCTAGGAATCGAGCACCGTGGCTGCTGGTTCGCTGGGGTGAACGCCGTCTCAGCCTGGCGTCATGAGGTTGAAGAAGGTCCCTGGCCGTCCATCTGGGTTTGGACGGCTCTGATCGGGCCTGGGGTCGCGATTGCTGGGAGCCGTAGATCCGCGATGCAACGACTCTGGTTCACTACGGCTTTGGTTAGATCAGTGGCCGTCGATCTTTAATCCGGTGGCCCGTGGTGAGTACCGGTTCGGGGCAAACCAGATATAATCTGGTCCGTCCATTTTGGATCGGGCGGCGCAGAGTATAGGAATCCTTCATTAAATCCGAACCGTAGGTTTTAATCCGACGGCCGATATCTTGAGATACCCCTTCGCCTTGGCATTTATGCGAAAAAGCCCTCGGCATTTTAATAAAATAACCCGCCGTCCTGTGGGTATTTTTCTGAGTCTCGGGAAAACTTGCATGCTGACCCCTGCGCTTTGCATAAATTGGGGCCCAGTCCAGAGACATTTAAAAACAGAAAAATAGTATTAGAAATTCATTTTTAATACAAAAACAAATCTAGAAACTTGTAAAATTCATAGAAATTCCATTTTTGGTCCAAATTGAACCATTCCAGTTTCTAAAATTTTATAATAATATTCTTTATCATTTAGTATCACTGTTTTGACATGAACTCAGTTAGAAAATTAATTTATCATCTAATCCTATTTTAATCACATTAAACCTTAGGAAATTCGTATCTCCTTCGTTTTAACTCCGATTTGATCCGTTCAAGTTGCGTTAGTCTCGTAGCAACGTGTAGATCATTATTATGCAGTATATTCTTTTGTTTGGTGTGATGTTAATTTTGTATATACCATGTTTGCTTGTATTGCTACGTCTAGCGCGAGGACACGTGTCATCTGAAAAGCAAGTTGGTACCTGGAATCTCAAGTGCCAGGCAAGTTGTGCCCTTGATCACTTCTTTTACCCATTCATGTTCTTATTATTCATAATGATCTGCACAGGATAATTTTGCTGGGACCCAATAGGATACCCTAGATTTTGACTATCTTTATACCTTGCTTCACCACTGGTTTTACTACTAAAGTTTTGGGTAGTACATGCTATTGCTTTATGTGGATTTGGGTATAGAGATATTCATCACTTATTGTTATACTGTTTATTGTTATCTGTTGTATTATTCCTTGTTCATGTTAAGATCATTATGTTAATGGGAACATGGAGCGACCACCCGGGAAAACAGTGCTACCACAAGGGTGGAATGGGACGCCCTTGGCTGATTAACTAGGAAAGCTAGGGGAGGGCTACCTTACCCGAAAGGGGCAAGGGCAGTAGGGGAGAGGTCAGTGCGGGGAGGTCCCTGGTTGATTTTGCTGCGATGGCTATCAGCCAGGAACCCTTTACTGGATCTTCCCATAAACTGTAGCGGGTAGTCTGAAGCTAGTGGAACTTTGTAAAGGCCTCGTAGTGTTACCCTGCCTCGCCTCCTCGGTAGAGGTGTATGGGATTGGCCATCTCTTGGCAGATGGGTAACATGACTTGTGGGTAAAGATGCGCAACCTCTGCAGAGTGTAAAACTAGTATACTAGCCGTGCTCACGGTCAAGAGCGGCTCGGACCCTCACATGATTAATTTATGGAACTTAAACTTAATCTGTCATGTCATTGCATTTGGGATTATTTTATTATTACCTTTACTTATTATTACTATGGTTTGGTATTTACTTACACTTAGTAACTGCTAATAAAATTTTGACCAACTTATAAAAGCAATGCTCAGCTTCAGCCTTTATTTCATTGATCAGCCTTACACTACATGAACTCCCACCTTTGGTGAGTTCATGCCACATTATTCCCCACGACTTGTTGAGCTATGAACGTATGTGAGCTCACTCTTGCTGTCTCACCCCCCCCCCACAGGAGAAGAACAGGTGGTTTCAAGTGGAGTTAAGTATCGAGGAGTTTGATCTGATCTAGGTGGCGTTTCTCAGTCGACATTGGCGCCGACGATCCTTAGTTCGTTTTATGGTTATACTTTTATTTTGTAATAAGTCTTCCGCTATGTAATAAATACTCTGATGTTTATGACATTTATCTCTATACACTCTGTTATTATATATGTTGTCTTCTTGGCGCATGTATGAGATGCACCCGGCTTTGTCCTTTAAAACCGGGTGTTACAATATACCAATATCGTTACCATGTTCCAAACTAGTACATGGAAATAAATATATCAATCATATTCACGTGTCTGAACCAGCAAAAGAAATGGCAACGAAAAAGCAGCTGACCTTCACGTCATGCTAATGACCGGCCCGGACAATCAACAGAAATAAAAAAAATATTTTATAAAAATAGGGGCATTCCGAGAATCGAACTCGGGACCTCTCGCACCCAAAGCGAGAATCATACCACTAGACCAAATGCCCTTATGCTTATGACACCAAACGCTAGGCTAATTATAGGATCATTACGAAACGACGAGGAAGACGCGGGAGCAGGGCTGCAAAACGCAAGCGCCGAGTTCTGAACTCTCACGCGGCCCTCATGCCAGTTTTCCGCAATCAGTTACCATCAGCCAGCGATCCTCACGAAGTTTACCTGTAACCTTGTAGTCGGCGGACGGAGAATCAGAGACCCATGCTAGTGACCACTGACCACGTCACCAAGCCTGATAACACAAGAGCACAGGAGAAGACGAAGTATGCTGTCCTCTAGTCTTCAAAGGGTAGCACAGCTCCTGGTCACGAGTTCCAACAACCCACCGGTCGTCGCCAGACCGGTGCAAGTTTTTTCCGCGCTAGCGATTTGCTGTTGCTTTCTCGCGCTGGGTCCCGCGGACGCAGGTGGCACCTTGATTCATCTCAAATCTCAACACACACGAAGGCTACGGATCACGCTAGAAGTAACAAGCTAAAAACTTGAGCTCTCGGTAGCACGAGAATCTACAGATATGAACTAAGTTTAACGATAGATAAGGTACTCGTACACCGAACATGTTCGATGGAATGCTCTAGACTCTAGTGACAGCGAAAAAAACCAAACAACAAAAACCAACGAAATCCCTGCCATTTTTATAGGAGACGGTGCGGGGACACCACGCTCCCGCATTCAGTCCCTCCACTCGTTGCGTCGGACGGCGTTGAGCGTTGGTGGCACTGTGCCAGCAGCAGCGCGCCGCGGGTGGCAAGGCAAAGGGGGCGACGAAGAGGAAAGCGAAGAAAACGTCATGGGGCTTGGCCTTGGCGTGCGGGCGGCGCCCTTCACGTACGCGGCGCACGCGCTGGCCGTCGCGGCGGCGGCCATGGTGTTGGTCTGGGCCATCTACTTCCGCGGTGGGCTCGCCATCGAGGCCACCAACAAGAACCTCATCTTCAACGTGGGTACTACTGCCTCAGTGCCTCTCCCCTCCCCGCGCTGGTTGCTTCAACGCCGACAACTTGTTCTGGGGACGCGTGTTTTCCCTTTTTTTTGCTTTCTTTCCCCTTTGACGTCGCGTCGACGTGAGTGCGTGTAGGCTGCATCACGAGGTGAGGAAATTTAAACCTAGTAGAATTATAGAATTATTAAGAAGTGTTATTGTGCAGTTCTGTTGGTGAGCGTGTGGATTCTAGCTTTCTTTGCTTCAGTCAGAGATTGTGGATTCTATCTTTTATACCCCGTAGTAGCTTTCTACTAAATTACACATAGGCTGCTGCACGAGCTGGATTGTGGAGTACTAAATTACACAATCCAGCTCGCCCAGATTCTACGATCCACGAATCCTCTCAAACATAGATTTTACAGGATTGTGGCAAACTATAGTGAGACAGAAAAGAGAGAGAGAGAGAGAGAAAGGCCATGAGCTAGAATTCACAAAGAGCCATCAGCTCTTGGACCTTCAGTTCTCTGCAATCCAGGACTTCAATTATGCCGCTATTCAGAATCTCTAGCTAAAACCAGCAGAGCACTTACTACGTGTTTATTTGGCTTAGAGGTTGTGGCCTATGTTAGTTAGAAAGCATTTCGCTGTCTGACTGCCCTCCCGAGGCTTCTTCAGTTGAGGACATATGGTGCACATATTAAATCACCACTATCCATCTCAGATCTAACGTCTCTGGTTGATCATTATAATTTACAAATAACACCTTCCACTACTACAGCCCACCACGTCGGAGGGTGTCCTTAGCAAATATACTAAACAACTACAGATGTTAGATCTAAAATAAGTGGTGATGATTTAATATATACATCATATGCACTAAAATTCTATGTGCATTAGATACGTGCTCTCTTCAATTACCTTTGAAATCACGAATCCCTATCTATTGCTTGAAACTAACCAATTATTTCGTTTGTACAGTTTTAGTGAATCAGAACAATAAGTTTTTTTTGAAACTGAATCAGAATAATAAGTTGATTTACATCATTTCAGAGTCCATCACATGTTAAACATTGCAGGTTCACCCTGTTCTCATGCTTATCGGTTATATTATCATCGGCGGTGAAGGTAAATGATTTAAATGTTTTCCAGGCTTCTCTTTTCTGTCACATGACATATTTTAGTTTAGTAACATCTTGTTCGTTGTTGTCAGCTATAATGGTATACAGGGTACTTCCAACATCGAACCACGAGACAAATAAGCTGATCCATCTAGTTCTCCACGGGATTGCACTTGTCCTTGGTGCGGTTGGAATATATTTCGCCTTCAAAAATCATAATGAGAGTGGGATTGCCAATCTTTACAGTCTGCACTCTTGGATTGGGATAGGGACGATTACTTTGTATGGTATTCAGGTAAGGTCATGCATATGATGGCAAAGTTAGATAGTTGGATTGGGATTGCACTTATATTTGCCTTATTTTATCACAGTGGATAGTTGGATTCGTTACATTCTTCTTCCCTGGTGCTGCCCCAAACGTGAAGAAGGGTGTTCTTCCTTGGCACATACTCTTTGGGCTCTTTGTCTACATCTTAGCACTGGCTAATGCGGAACTTGGCTTTCTTGAGAAGCTCACTTTCCTCGAAAGCTCGGGTCTCGACAAATACGGCACAGAGGCATTCTTGGTGAACTTCACAGCGTTGGTTGTCGTGTTGTTTGGTGCCTCTGTTGTGGTGGCTGCTATAGCTCCAGTTCGCCTTGAAGAACCACAGGGTTATGTTCCAATTCCAGAAAACTAGTACAAATGAAATGTACATCATATGCAGTTGCCAGGATTGGCTGTTACCATATGGAGCTAAGCTATTCATCTCTCTTTATTAAGGAGGAGAAGATGATGGAGTTATCACGATAAGAAGATATTGCATCTTCATTGTGTTTGTATATGTATATACATTCTGTGATACTTCAAAATTTCAGTATATGCGAAATTGAATATCCTGCTTCATAAATGTCTGTATTTGCTTTCATCAGTATTCTGCTTGATAAATGCGCTATCTCTACTGTTTTGCTGATATTTATTGCAAATTGAGCTGACTTTGAATTGTGCTGGTTCAGAATCAGCCACTGAAACTGCCTAACAGAAAGTGATAAAGGTTATATGCATGTTCACTGTCATAATGGAGTTATCTATCGTCTCAGTTCCCACTTATTTGCACGGGTTTGCTGTAGTGCATGAGAAAAACATAATGAAGTTATTTTTATCCAATAATAATCCGATAAGACGGTGGGGGTATATTTGTCAATTGGGGTTGTATGTGATGTACCGCTTGCTCGTATTTAAAACCATACTAGGGCCTGTTCGTTTAATGCTTAATCCATGTTGATTGGACAAACACTCTATAGATTCTAGCTGGACAAGAGGAATCTGGACAACCACCACAATAGTACATGTTTGTGCTCAAGAGCAGTTACTAGTTTGTAAAGTTGTAGCAAGCCTGAGTGTCGTAAAAAGAGCAACGAACCATGCATTAGTTACGGACAGAATTAGATTTTAGCTGGAGGGCATTCAACTTGCCAGAACCTTCAGCACAACCAGACTACGCTGTTCAGTGACAATCCAACGAAAAAGCATAATTTAAAAAGAGCGCACTTCAAGTAATATAATGTAAGTGCCATCGACAGCCCGTAACTACCATTAACCCATTGACTGATATCCCCCATATTGTAATGAACATAGATAGACATGTATGTTTATCATATGAGGAATAGCTCTGAAGAAAGTTAAGCGCACTACTAAGCCATTGAAAATATCAGACTATATAAATATAAGAAGGCATGGTGCATGTGACAGGACAGCGATTTATTGCGTAACTAAAATACATAAAGGAGGTGTCGACCATTGTGCGGTTCTTTTACAGGTTATCAGCATGTGAGTCTCAAATAACAAAACGAGGAAAAGATGATTGCAAGAAGCTGACAGGAAGGAAGGGGAACGAGGCTTCTGGTTGAGCATTGGTCATCTGAACAAGCTCAATCGCCAGCGCCGAGCCACCGACAAGCGTCATCTGAACATGCCAGGTCAAGCGCCAGCGCCAGCGCCGGCCGTCCAGGCTTCGGTGCGGCCGTCGCGCGGCGACAACTGCAAACCATTGTATTAGCCACAGAAGTACAGAGACTCCAGAACATATGGCTGCTGCTGATCGGGAATTTTCAGTTTCAACCGAGGACCGCAACGACGAAGGCTACCAAAGCTGTCTGTCTGCTTTGGAACGAGCGGTTGGGAACGACGCTGTATAGCGGGCGTACCAACGGTGTCCTAAACTCCTAATCCTACGGTCACACCCAGCTTCTGTTTACTTTCGCGCGCCTGCTCGCAAAGTCGCAAGCTTTCTCACTCCACTCCACACGCCTCGCCAGCCAGCTAAACCCGGCCGGCGCGGACGGCGCTTGTATATATTTTATCAGCGTGCGGCCACGTACGTATGTACACGCGCCCCCAGCTGCTTCGAAACCAACTCCAGAAAACTCGGCACAGCCTAGGCCGATTCGCCTGTGCCTGTGCGTACGTGAGCTGCGAGGTAGATAGATGGCTGCGGTGGTGGAGGCGGCGCCGGCTGCGGAGACGGCGGCAAAGGCCGTGGCAGAGGAGGAGGCCGGCGTCCCCGCGCCTGGGCCGCCGGATGGTGGCTCCAACTCCAAGGCCCTGGTCGTCGTTGACAGTGAGTAGTACAAGCACTTGGCTAGCCCCTAGGTGTTCTTCCTAGCACCCCTGTCCTGATTTTTTTTTTCTGTTTCTTCGCACAAGGCAAACTTAGGGGGTGTTTGGTTGCCCATGCTAAAATTTAGCCCGGGTCACATCAAGCGTTTGACTTTCAAATAGGAGTATGAAATATAGACCCAACCAACTGGACTAGATTCGTCTCGTCTTTTAATCTTCGGCTGACAAATTAGTTTTATAATCCGACTACATTTAATACCCGGAACGGAGGTTCAAACATTCGATGTGATAGGGGCTAAAGTTTAGTTTGGGGTAACCAAACACCCCTTTAGTTTTCCTCCGTGAATTTCGAGAGCGCTGTCAGCTTGTGCCTGTGCCATGCGCTAGTGCAGACGTATTGAAAATTACTTAGTTCTTTTTTTTAGAACGCAGGAATTTCATAGGAACAATATAGTATAGAAATTAGTTAAAAACATAGAAAAAAACGTAGGATTCAGAAAATAATCCTTCGATCCAAATAAGTCTTTAACCAGGACATTTCTGAGCTGCAAAAGTTATAGTCGTTGTTTAAATCGGCCAGAAAAAGTTGTCTTTGTCTAATCTCGTTGAACACCTACCTCTTTTTTGTCTGTTTGGCACAGCTTTATTGATAAAAAAAGTAAATATGAAAAAATTCATGATTACTTCCTCTATTCATAAATATTTATCGCTATGGTATTTATGCCTTAAGTTTGACTGAATTTATAGAATATATTAGAATATTTGTATATTCGGATAAATTTGCTACAGAAATAGATTTAAAGGTTCATCTAATAATACTAATTATGTACCATAGCCAACACAACAGTGGCAGCAAAAGCCTTAGCCAAAGAGCCAAATTCTAAACACATGAAACCATGAAAGTTGGAAGGATTGTGTATAATATGTTGGATGGATTGTATTAAGCCTATTAGACACTGTATATAGACATATAGACTTGGATGTGGTGGGAAGGATGCCTCTCATGGTACTAGGGATGACAATTTTACCCGCGGGTTCGGATATCCAACCCGTCGAGTTCGGGTACGAATTTGTACCCGCGGGTCTTGCTCGTGTCCGACCCGTGATAAAATCGGGTCGGGTACGGATATTTTTTGTCACCTGCGGGTTACCCGTGGATATCCGTAAAAACTAAAAAAAACTAGTGAGCATGTATCATGAAGACTTGAAGTGCTCCCATATTATGTTTTGTATGTCTGTGTTGACGCATAATTCATGAAGACTTGTTTGAAGTATTCCCTGTACGCATAAGTTTTCTGGAACTTTTGCTGGTTATGATTATATTTTTCTGGAATTTTTCTATATTGTTTTTAGATATATATATACCCGCGGGTACCCGATACCCGGCCGATACCTGACGGGTACGGGCACGGGTACAATTTTTTACCGGTGGGTACTGAGAGCACCTAGAGGGGGGGTTGAATAGGTGATCTATAAAATCAAACACTAAATAGCCACAAACTTTGATTATTAAAGCGTTAGTGTGACCAAGTAGCTATGAAGTGATTTCTTGTGAACAAAACAATCACAGAAAAGCAACACAAGAGACACGCAAATTTTATCCTGTGGTTCGGCCAAGTAACACTTGCCTACTTCCATGTTGTGGCGTCCCAATGGACGAGGGTTGCACTCAACCCCTTTCAAGTGATCCAATGATCGACTTGAATACCACGGTCTTTTATCTTTTGAGTATCCTTCCCGTTTGTGAGGAATCTCCACAAGTTAGAGCCTTTCGCCCTTACAATATTGATCACAAAGAAAGCACAAGAGTAAGGATAGGAGAGCAACACATGCAAGACTCAAATCTGCAGCACACACACGCACACAAGCCAAGACTTGAGCTCGAAACGTAGCACAATGAGTTCACAACTCAAACGGAGCTCAAATCACTAACACAGTCGATCAAATGTGTGGAGGCGGAGTTTGGGAGTCTTAGAATGCTTAGAGAATGCTTGGTGTTGTGCTCCATGCGCCTAGGGGTCCCTTTTATAGCCCCAAGGCAGCTAGCAGCCGTTGGAGGCCAAATTGGAAGGCCAATCTTGCCTTCTGTCGAGTGGTGCACCGGACAGTCCGGTGCACCATTAGACAGCCACTGTTCATGTCCGGTGCGCGATCTCCTTCCATATCGGGCGCAGCCGACCGTTGCTCCTCGGGGCTGGTTGGCGCACCGGACACTGTCCGATGCACCCAGCCGACCGTTGGAGCTGGCCACGTGTCGCGCGTTGATCGCGCGGACGACCGTTGGCCGCTGGCGCAGTTGGCTCACCGGACAGTCCGGTGCACCAACGGACAGTCCGGTGAATTTTAGCCGTACACCTCTGTCGTTTCCCGAGAGCAGCCGGTTCACTGTCGGCTAGCTGGCGCATCCCGAGCTGATGTTGGCTGCTCACAGCCAATCCATTTCCAAATTCGTTTCTCTTTTCTCTGCACTGTTTCTAGCACTTGGACAAACATGTTAGTACTTAAAACAATTCACTAAGTCTAGAAACGTACCTTGTCTTTGATTTGCACTTCTTGCTCACTTAGCACATACAAGTTCAAAACATTTGTGTTGGGCATCTAATCATCAAAACAATTATAGAAATGGTCCAAGGGCACATTTCCCTTTCAATCTCCCCCTTTTTGGTGATTTATACGAACACATAAAAAAGCAACAAGAGGAGTGCAATATCAATTCAAATTGAAGACCAAATACTTTTTACCTAGGATTTGGCATATTTGGATCACTCTTTGCCACCACTTGGTTTGTTTTTGTAAATCAAATTCTTTTTCCTATCTCTAAGTCAAATACACTTGTTTGGGCAAATCGAGAGATATTCCAAGAGTAAAATTAATCAAGTGCCAAAACTCCCCCTTTTCCCATAATTAAAATTCTCCCCCGTAAGAGACCAAATTTTGCAATATGAGTATTTTGGACAAAACACAAATTCTAACTCTATTGTTTTCAAAATTCATAAGTGGTTGGCTGATCCATTTGCTTTGGCCTTAATTTCTCCCCTTTGGCATTAAGCACCAAAACGGGATCATTCTTGGCCCTGAACCCCATTGCCTCGCCAAAATGTCAATTATGAGCAAAAAGGCAATGAGAACACAATTATGAACTTGGAATTTAAATACACTAATACCGGAGTGTAGTGGAAGTCTTTTAGTCGTCCAAGTTCACTTTCCCTTTCAATGTACCTTTGAGACTACATCAAGTGTACTCAACCAAACATGTTAGTCTCAAAAGGGTCAAGTTGTAGCACATCTCCCCCTAAATATGTGCCTCATTTGCATACGGACTTGTGAGGTCCGGGGATGACTTGTACAACTTGAGCACCATTAATTTACAACAAATGATGTAAATGCGCAAAGTAATATGATCAAAGGCATAGACTACATGTATGCTATAGATCAATCCAAGTTACGTGAATCTAAGACATTTAGCTCTCTACAAAACCTGCAAAATGTTTTCTCATCCAACGGCTTGGTGAAGATATCGGCTAGCTGGTTCTCGGTGCTAATATGATAAATATCGATATCTCCCTTTTACTGGTGGTCTCTCAAGAAGTGATGCCAGATGTCTATGTGCTTAGTGCAGCTGTGTTCAACAGGATTATCCGCCAAGCGGATTGCACTCTCATTGTCACATAGGAGTGGGACTTTGCTCAGATTGTAGCCAAAGTCCCGGAGGGTTTGCCTCATCCAAAGTAGTTGCGCGCAACACTGTCCTACGGCAACGTACTCGGCCTCAGCGGTGGATAGGGCAACAGATGTTTGTTTCTTGGAACTCCAGGACACCAGGGACCTTCCTAGATATTGGCATGTCCCTGATGTGCTCTTCCTATCAACCTTGCACCCGGCATAATCGGAGTCTGAGTATCCAATCAAGTCAAAGGTAGACCCCTTAGATACCAGACCCCGAAGCAAGGCGTAGCAACTAGATACCTAAGAATTCGCTTAACGGCCACAAGGTGACATTCCTTGGGGTCGGATTGATATCTAGCACACATGCATACACTAAGCATAATGTCCGGTCTACTAGCACAAAGATAAAGTAATGAACCTATCATTGACCGGTATGCCTTTTGATCAACGGACTTACCTCCTTTGTTGAGGTCGACTTGCCCGTCAGTTCCCATCAGTGTCTTCGCGGGCTTGGCGTCCTTCATCCCAAACCTCTTGAGAAGATCTTGAGTGTACTTCGTTTGGAAGATGAAAGTGCCGTCCTTGAGTTGCTTCACTTGGAATCCAAGGAAGTAGGTCAACTCGCCCATCATCGACATCTCGAACTTTTGCATCATTACCCTGCTAAACTCCTCACAAGACTTTTGATTAGTAGAACCAAATATTATGTCATCGACATAAATTTGGCAAACAAAAAGGTCACCATCACAAGTCTTTGTAAAGAGAGTGGGATTAGCTTTCCCAACCTTGAAAGCATTAGCAGTTAAGAAATCTCTAAGGCATTCATACCATGCTCTTGGGGCTTGCTTAAGTCCATAGAGCGCCTTAGAGAGCTTATATACATGGTCGGGATACCTTTCATCCTCAAAGCCAAGGGGTTGTTCCACGTATACCTCCTCCTTGATTGGCCCATTGAGGAAAGCACTCTTCACGTCCATTTGAAACAGCCTGAAGGAGTGGTGAGCGGCATAGGCTAGTAAAATCCAAATTGACTCTAGCCTAGCCACAGGAGCAAAAGCCTCCTCGAAATCCAAACCTGCGACTTGGGCATAACCTTTTGCCACAAGTCGAGCCTTGTTTCTTGTCACCACCCCGTGCTCGTCTTGCTTGTTGCGGAACACCCACTTGGTTCCCACAACGTTTTGCTTTGGACGTGGCACCAGGCTCCAGACTTCATTTCTTTTGAAGTTGTTGAGCTCTTCCTGCATGGCCAACACCCAGTCCGGATCCTGCAAGACCTCTTCCACCCTAAAAGGCTCAATAGAAGAGACAAACGAGTAACGCTCACAAAAGTAGCTATTCGTGAGCGAGTGGTTATTCCCTTGCTGATGTCACCCAAAATCTGATCGACGAGGTGATGTCTTTGGATTGACGCCCGGACTTGAGTTGGAGGGGCCCATGGTGCTTCTTCCTCCATAACCTATTCTTCTTGTGCTCCCCCTTGATCACGCTCCTCTTCTTGAGATACATGTCCATTATCTTGAGTTGGGGGATGCACCAGTGTCGAGGAAGAAGGCTGATCTTGTTCCTGTAGTTCCTGTGGTCGCACATCACCTATCGCCATTATGCGCATTGCGGCCGTCGGAACTTCTTCTTCATCTATATCATCAAGATCAACTTGCTCTCTCGGAGAGCCATTAGTCTCTAGAGACTTTAACTAATCTAGATGATTTGTTCAAGACCCTATACGCCTTTGTATTTGAGTCATATCCTAGTAAAAACCCTTCTACTGCCTTGAGAGCAAATTTAGAATGTCTACCTTTCTTCACCAGAATGTAGCATTTGCTCCCAAACACACGAAAGTAAGAAACATTGGGTTTGTTACCAGTAAGGAGTTTGTAGGAGGTCTTCTTGAGGAGACGGTGCAGATAGAGCCGGTTTATGGCGTGGCAGGCTGTGTTCACAGCTTCCGACCAAAACCGCTCGGGTGTCTTGAACTCTCCAAGCATCGTGCTCGCCATGTCGATTAGCGTCCTGTTCTTCCTTTCTACCACACCATTTTATTGTGGTGTGTAGGGAGCAGAGAACTCGTGCTTGATACCTTCCTCCTCAAGAAACTCTTTAACTTGTAGACTTTTGAACTCGGACCCATTGTCGCTTCTTATCTTTTTCACTTTATCCTGTAGAAAGAACACCCAAGTGAAACGGGAAAAATCATCAACAATTACAAGACCATACTTACTTCCCCCGATGCTTAGATAGGCAACGGGTCCGAAAAGATCCATGTGAAGGAGCTCCAGTGGTCTTGATGTTGTCATCAAATTCTTGCCATGATGTGTGCTTCCCACCTGTTTCCCTGCCTGACATGCTGCACAGGGTCTGTCTTTCTCAAAACAGACATTGGTTAGTCCTAACACATGATCTCCCTTTAGAAGCTTTATAAAGATTCTTCATCCCAACATGTGCTAGACGGTGATGCCACAACCAGCCCATATTAGTGTTAGCTATTAAGCATGCATCTAGACCAGCATTCTCTTTCGAAAAATCAACTAAGTAGAGCTTGTCGTCTAAAACACCCTTAAAAGCTAATGAACCATCACTTCTTCTAAAGACAGATACATCAATGTTTGTAAACAAGCTACCCAAGCGACTCTACTAGAAATACATTCGATATTGAGTGCTCATTAGTGATGGCAATCTTGCCCAAGCCTTTGACCTTGCCTTGGTTCCCATCTCCAAAGATGATTGTATCCTGGGAATCCTTGTTCTTGACGTAGGAGGTGAACATCTTCTTTTCCCCCGTCATGTGGTTTGTGCATCTGCTATCGATTATCCAGCTAGAGCCCCAGGATGCATAAACCTGCAAGGCAATTTTAAGCTTGGGTTTTAGGTACCCAACTCTTGTTAGGTCCTGCAAGGTTAGTCACAATAATTTTTGGAACCCAAATACAAGTCTTTGTCTCCCTTGCATTTGGATCCCAACTTCCTAGCAACTACTTTTTCATTCTTACATGAAAGTACAAAAGAAGTGTTGCAAACATGAAAAACAGTAGTGGGTTCATTGCACACTTTCCTAGGCACATGAGGCACAACATGATTTCTCCTAGGCCTACTTCTACCATGAATAAAAGTAGAGCTAGAGGCAAACATAGCATGTGAATTATTTTAAGTAGTATGAACCTAACTCTTATTATAATGAGAACGACTAGCAATTTTCCTATCATAAATAAAGGCATGGTTCCTTTGAGGACTACTCGCCATAGGGGCCTTCCCTTTCTCCTTGTTGAGAACGGGAATCCTTTGGCTTGTTAAGTTCTTAGTTTCCTTTCGAAAACCAAGTCCATCCTTAATTGAGGGGTGTCTACCAATAGTGTAAGCATCCCTAGCAAATTTTAATTTATCAAAATCAATTTTGCAAGTCTTAAGTTGAGCATTAAGACTTGCCACCTCATCATTTAATTTAGTAATAGAAATAAGATGTTCATCACAGGCATCAGCATCAAAGTCCTTACATCTCTTACAAATACTAACATGCTCTACACATGAACTTGTTCTACTAACTTCCTCTAGCTTAGCATTTAATTTATCATTTAAATTCTTTAAATTAGAGATAGATTCATGGCAAGCAGATAACTCAGAAGATATCATTTCATTTCTCTTAGTTTCTAAAGCAAGAGATTTTTGTACACTAACAAATTTGTCATGTTCCTCATACAAAATGTCCTCTTGCTTTTCTAGCAGTCTATCTTTTTCATTTAGAGCATCAATTAATTCATTAATTTTCTCTACTTTAGCTCTATCTAAACCTTTAAATAAACCAGAGTAATCTACTTCATCATCGGAAGAATCCTCATCACTAGAGGAAGAGTACTTTGGGGAATCTCGAATACGTAGCTTCTTCTCCTTTGCCATAAGACATGTATGACGTTCGTTGGGGAAGAGTGATGACTTGTCAAAGACCGAGGCAACCAGTCCTTCATCGTCGGAGTCGGATGAAGAGCAGTCAGAGTCTCATTCTTTCCCAAGATGTGCCTCGCCCTTCGCCTTCCTATAATTCTTCTTCTTCCCATGTCTTTCTTGTGCCTGGTCATTGTCATTATCGGGACCTTAAGCAATAAAGTGACCAGTCTTACTGCATTTGAAGCATGAGCGCTTTCCCCTTGTTTTGTTTTTGTTGGGGTACTCTTTGCGTCCTTTGAGTGCGGTCTTGAAACGTTTGATGATGAGTGCTATCTCATCTTCATTTAGCCCGGTAGCCTCCACTTGTGCCACCTTGCTTGGTAGCGCCTCCTTGCTGCTTGTTGCTTTGAGAGCAACGGGCTGTGGCTCGTAGACGGGTAGTGGACCATTTAGCGCATCGTCCACGTATCGCGCTTCCTTCACCATCATGCGCCCGCTCACAAATTTTCAGAGAATCTCCTCGGGCGTCATCTTGGTGTACCTGGGATTTTCACGAATAAGGTTGACAAGATGGGGATCAATTACAGTAAATGACCTTAGCATGAGTCGGACGACATCATGATCCGTCCATCTCGTGCTTCCATAGCTTCGGATTTTGTTGACCGGGGTCTTGAGCCTGTTGTAGGTTTGAGTTGTCTCTTCTCCCCTAATCATCGCGAACCTTCATAGCTCGTCCTCCACCAGTTCCATCTTGGTAATCATGGTGACATCATTTCCCTCATGTGATATTTTGAGGGTATCCCAGATCTGTTTGGCGTTGTCCAAGCCACTTACTTTGTTATACTCATCCCTGCAAAGTGAAGCTAGCAAGACAGTAGTAGCTTGGGCATTTTTATGAATTTGTTCATTAATCATCACAGGGTTATCCGTACTATCGAAATGCATCCCATTTTCCACAATTTCCCAAATGCTAGGATGGAGAGAAAATAGATGACTACGCATTTTATTGCTCTAAAATGAGTAATCCTCTCCATCAAAGTGTGGAGGTTTTCCAAGAGGAATAAAAAGTAGATGTGCATTCGAATTGTATGGAATACGGGAATAATCAAAAGAATAATTTTGATTGACCGTCTTTTTCTTTGACAAGGAGTCGTTGTCGTCCCTTGGTGAAGAAGATGAGGCATCGCTGTCGTAGTAGATGATCTTCTTGACGTGCCTCTTCTTCTTCCCGTCTCTCTTCTTATGACTTGAGCCTAAGTCGGTAGGCTTGTCGTCTCTTGGCTCGTTGAAGAGGGACTCCTTCTCCTTGTTGTTGACCACCATCCCCTTTCCCTTAGGATCCATCTCTTCGGGCGGTTAGTCCCTTAAATGAAGAGTATGGCTCTGATACCAATTGAGAGCACCTAGAGGGGGGGGGGGTGAATAGGTGATCCTGTAATATCAAACACTAAATAGCCACAAACTTGACTATCAAGGTGTTAGTGAAATCTAGTGGCTAAGGGACACGCTCGTGCGAACAAAGCAATCACAATAAGCAACACACGAGACACGCGATTTTTATCCCGTGGTTCGGCCAAGTAACATTTGCCTACTTCCACGTTGTGGCATCCCAATGGACGAGGGTTGCACTCAACCCCTTTCAAGCGATCCAATGATCAACTTGAATACCACGGTCTTTTTCTTTAGAGTATTTTTCCCGTTTGTGAGGAATCTCCACAATTTGGAGTCTCTCTCCCTTACAATTGAGATCACAACGGAA
Organism: Zea luxurians; assembly: GCA_029449295.1. NCBI lineage: Eukaryota > Viridiplantae > Streptophyta > Magnoliopsida > Poales > Poaceae > Zea > Zea luxurians. The sequence goes on along the minus strand of JAOPSE010000083.1, from coordinate 8,324,214 downwards.
ACACGAGAGTAAGGATGGGAGAGCAACACACGCAAGACTCAATTCCGCAGCACAACCACGCACACAAGTGAGAAAGTGAGCTCACAAACACAGCGCGAGGAGTTTACAACTCGAATAGTGCTCAAATCTCAAGAATGATGACCCGATTGCATGAAAGTAGAGTCTAGATGTCTTAGGATGTTTCTTGTAAGCTTAGTATTCAGCTCCATGTGCCTAGGGGTCCCTTTTATAGCCCAAGACAGCTAGGAGCCGTTGGAGATCAATTTGGAAGGCCATTCTAGCCTTCTGTCGAGTGGTGCACCGGACAGTCCGGTGCACCACCGGACAGCCACTGTTCATGTCCAGTGCGCGATCTCCTTCCATATCGGGCGCATCCGACCGTTGCTCCTCTGAGCCCGTTGGCGCACCGGACATTGTCCGGTGCACACCGGACAGTTCGGTGTGCCCAACTGACCATTGGAGCAAGACACGCGTCGCCTGCAGATTGCACAACAGACCATTTGTCGCGAGCGTCGTTGGCTCACCGGACAGTCCGGTGAATTTTAGCCACGTCGCCTTTTCCATTTCCCAAGACCGACGAGTTCGTCGCGGATGACTCACCGGACAGTTCGGTGCACCACCGGACAGTCCGGTGATTTATAGCCGTACAACTCCGTCGATTTCCGAGAGCAACTCGTTCATCGTTGGCTAGCCTGGGGCATCGGACACTGTCTGGTGCACCACCGGACAGTCTGGTGTGCCAGGCCAAGCTGGAGTTTGCTACACGCAGCCAACTCTTTCCCTTTTCTTTTCTCCTTCTTTTGTCACTGTTTCTAGTACTTAGACAAACACATTAGTATTCAAAACAATATACTAAGTCTAGAAACATACCTTGTAATATGATTTGTATCTCTTTGTTTAGCCCATAAGAACTTAGTCAATTGTGTTGGGCATTTAATCACCAAAACATTATAGAAATGGCCCAAGGGCACATTTCCCTTTCACTTTGTCGTTGACCACTATCCCCATCCCCTTTCCCTTAGGATCCATCTCTTCGGGCGGTTAGTCCCTTAGATGAAGAGTACGGTTCTGATACCAATTGAGAGCACCTAGTGGGGGGGGGGGGTGAATAGGTGATCCTGTAAAATCAAACACTAAATAGCCACAAACTTTGATTATTAAAGCGTTAGTGTGACCTAGTAGCTATGAAGCGAGTTCTTGTGAACAAAACAATCACAGAAAAGCAACACAAGAGACACACGAATTTTATCCCGTGGTTCGGCCAAGTAACACTTGCCTACTTCCACGTTGTGGCGTCCCAATGGACGAGGGTTGCACTCAACCCCTTTCAAGTGATCCAATGATCGACTTGAATACCACGGTATTTTATCTTTTGAGTATCCTTCCTGTTTGTGAGGAATCTCCACAAGTTGGAGCCTCTCGCCCTTACAATATTGATCACAAAGAAAGCACAAGAGTAAGGATGGGAGAGCAACACACGAAAGACTCAAATTTGTAGCACACACACGCACACAAGCCAAGACTTGAGCTCGAAATGTAGCACAGTGAGTTCACAACTCAAATGGAGCTCAAATCACTAACACAATCGATCAAATGCGTGGAGGCGGAGTCTGGGAGTCTTAGAATGCTTAGAAAATGCCTGGTGTTGTGCTCCATGCGCCTAGGGGTCCCTTTTATAGCCCTAAGGCAGCTAGGAGCCGTTGGAGGCTAAATTGGAAGGCCAATCTTGCCTTCTCTCGAGTGGTGCACCGGACAGTCCGGTGCACCACCGGACAGCCATTGTTCATGTCCGGTGCACCACCGGACAGCTACTGTTCATGTCCGGTGCACAATTTCCTTCCATATCAGGCGCAACCGACCGTTGCTCCTCGGGGCTGGTTAGAGCACCGGGCACTGTCCGGTGCACCCAGCCGACCGTTGGAGCTGGCCACGTGTCACGCGTTGATCGCGCGGACGACCGTTGGCCGCTGGCGCAGTTGGCACACTGGACAGTCCGGTGCACCACCGGACAGTCCAGTGAATTTTAGCCGTACACCTCTGTCGTTTCCCGAGAGCAGCCGGTTCACCATCGGCTAGCCTGGCGCACCGGACACTGTCCGGTGTGCCAGGCCCGAGCTGATGTTGGCTGATCACAGCCAATCCTTTTCCAAATTCGTTTCTCTTTTCTCTGCACTGTTTCTAGCACTTGAACAAACATGTTAGTACTTAAAACAATTTCCTAAGTCTAGAAACGTACCTTGTCTTTGATTTGCACTTCTTGCTCACTTAGCACATACAAGTTCAAAACATTTGTGTTGGGCATCTAATCATCAAAACAATTATAGAAATGGTCCAAGGGCACATTTCCCTTTCAGGTACAGCTGCGGCGAGTATGGCTAATACCCGAGGGTACGGTCTCGGGCGGGTATTTATTATACCCGACCTGAATCTGACCCGTTGCTATCCCTACATGGTACATGTCAATACATGATTACAATCCTAACTACCAAATATACTCAAACATGAAATTTGTAAAATATGTCAAATCTCTAACAATTTCAACTATGTATGATATGTCTCAACACACTCAAAAAGTTGTATGAAGTTAAGATGTACATGATTCAGTCAATACTATCATTGCATATCTTCCATAGGGCAAATGTTTAATCAAGTCATTTATCTTAATCCATGAATAAGTTCTATATATTTTGTGATTCCCAGAGGTGGATGATAAACCTTTTTCTTTGAATAATATGCCAAGGAACTCCAATGATAGAGGTAATTAAATGATTTTCCTTTTTTCTTCCTATTGCATATATAATCATGGGAGTTGACTAATTAAGGTAACCTATGTTTAGACATTGCTCTTGCAACAGTGGAAATAGAGAAGATCAACTCTTTGATTAAAGCTTGGGAAGAGAATGAGAAGGCAAAAGCAAATAATAAGTATGTTGCCAAGTTGTGTTCTCTAGTTTTTTCACATATCTAGTCACTTTTGCATCTGATAGCAACTATTAGTTGTCATGGTAACCTTTTTTCTTCATTTTTTATCCGAGCTAAATTATTCTCCAAACATCTAAACACTTTAACATTCTAAGAAAATCCTTATGTATTTTTTCATTGATGTGCCTAAACCCTCGATCTTTTGTGACTCAGTGGTACACCGTGTTTAAGCGAGCAAGTAGGTATTAAGTAAAAACATTCTAGCAAGCATGAGCACAAGCGTATGATGGCCATGCCTTCATGTTGTTGTATGATTTCATTAGAAATTATGTGTATCTGGTAACAAAAATAAATCACAAAACCATGAATAATCAACTAACTAATCCATATGTCACAGGACTACTAAGAAACAATCTATTATTCTTTCATGGGAGAACACAAAGAAGGCAATCATAGAAGCTGAGTTGAAAAAGAAGAAAGTAAGTTTGACATTTTCATTTGTCTTATTATACATCATTTTGAAGGATGATCTTACCATATTCAGAACTCTCTCTAATTACAAATGCAAGTCATTTAGAACATCAAAAGAATTCCATATGATAAATTATAACCACATGTCACAAAGTATGACATTTTATTGCAAATTTTACTATTATAAATAAATGTGTCATTTTTACTTCTATTACAAAGTGTACTGTTATAAATAAAAACATATATATTATCGAATTATCACCAACCTATGTTGTTAATATGTGTAACTTAAACATTTCTTATATTGATGGTTAAATTAAAGAAGTTTCACAGACTATAACTCTAAAACAACCATAATCAGCAGAAGTACTATATACTAGCGGTAAGGTCTTAAAAGTGTTTGTTTTGATATAATGGTTTAATTTTAGTATTGATGTCTAGTTGCTTTTGAGAAAACAATTATATTGATGTTAATGTAATAGGTATATCATAAAATATGGTGTGGGAAATTGTGTGCTTTTTAATGAAAAGAAAAATATTAATCTCTTTGAGCTACTGATCAGGAAGAACTAGAGAAGAAAATGGCTGAATATGCTGAGAAGATGAAAAACAAGAAGGCAGTCATCCATAGGAAGGCTGAGGAAAAGAGAGCGATGGTTATGGCCCAGCATGGTGAAGAAATTCTCAAGACTGAGGAGATGGCAGCCAAGTACCGTGCCACTAGGGTAGCTCCAAAGAATTTTCTTAGGTGCTTTAGAGCATAAGGAAGGTTTGATTTTTATGTTTTCTTATTTGTGCATTAAAATGCCATGGTGCAACTTTATCAACTTATGTAATTGTTACCCTTTTAAATTATTTGTATAGACTACTATTTATGGAGCACAAATGATACTATTGGTGTATAATTAGACCATCATTGACCAAAATGAAAAGCATATAAAAGTGAATGTAGTACTTATATTCTTTAATTGTAAATCTATTATTTAATGTAGTTCACTTTTTTCCCTAATTTCTTAATTTAGTAGTATCATTAGGACCGACCTGTATTGATAGCCCCGCATCGGCGAGCACATTAATTGTCAATAGCCTCGCATCGGTGAGCTTCACGATCCTCCTTGGGACTAGCTCCCATGTCACGTTTGAAAGTGAAAGGGAAATGTGCCCTTGGGCCATTTCTAAGTATTTTGGTGATTGAGTGCCAACACATGTGTTTAATTGTGAATTTGTGTACATGGATGAACAAGGTGCAAATCATGAAGTAAAGGTATGTTTCTAAGCCTTAGTACATTGGTTTTATGGACTAACATATTTGTCTAAGTGTTAGAGACAGAAAGAAGAAAGACTGGAGCACCGGACTGTCCGGTGTGCACCGGACAGTGTCCGGTGCGCCAGGCTGCCTCGACTCGAACTGGCCGCTCTCGGGAATTCGCCGACGGCGTACGGCTAAAATTCACCGGACTGTCCGGTGTGCACCGGACTGTCCGGTGAGCCAACGGTCGGCCAGGGCCAACGGTCGGCCGCGCAATCCGCGCGGGACACGTGGCCGAGCCAACGGTCGGAAGACGGCACCGGACTGTCCGGTGTGCACCGGACATGTCCGGTGCGCCAACGGCTCCGAGATCTCCGATGGTTTGCAACGGTCGGAAGTGCCAGATATGGAAACAGATCGGGCACCGGACAGTGTCCGGTGTGCACCGGACTGTCCGGTGCCCCCGATGACAGAAAGCAAGGATGGCCTTCCAGATTTGCTCTCAACGGCTCCTAGCTGCCTTGGGGCTATAAAAGGGGCCCCTAGGCGCATGGAGGAGACACACAAGCAACCTTTGAGCATTCTTGATCATCCACACTCAATCTCTGCGCATTTGATTGTCATTCTAAGTGTTTCGAGCTCTGTTCTAGTGAGAACTGTGTGAAACTCTTGTGAGCTCGATTCTTGGCCGTGTGTGTGCACGTTTCGCTGTGGATTTGTGTGTGTTGCTTCCCTCCCTTACTCTGTGCTTTCTTTGTGATCATATACTTGTAAGGGCAAGAGACTCCAATTTGTGGAGATTCCTTGCAAACGGGATAGTGAAAGGAACAACAAAACAACGTGGTATTCAAGTGGGTCTTTGGACCGCTTGAGAGGGGTTGATTGCAACCCTCGTCCGTTGGGACGCCACAACGTGGAAGTAGGCAAGCATTGGCTTGGCCGAACCACGGGATAAACCACTGTGTCCCTCTGTGCTTGATTCTTGTGGTATTGTGTTTTGTTGAGACTTCACCTTAGCCACTTGGCATTAATCGTGCTAACGCTTAACAAGTTTTTGTGGCTTAAGTTTGAAGTTTTTACAGGATCACCTATTCACCCCCCCCCTCTAGGTGCTCTCAATTGGTATCAGAGCCGTTCTATTCACAAAGGGACTAACCGCCCGAATAGATGGATCCTAAGGGGAAGGGTATTGTGATCAACGACAAAGAAAAGGAGACCTTCGTCAACGAGCCGAAGGACGACAAGCCTACCGACTCTGGCTCGGGCCATAGACGAAAGGAAGGGAAGAAGAAGAAGACGAGGCGTATCAAGGAGATCATCTACTACGACGATAGTGATGAATCCACTTCTTCCCAAAAGGACGACGACAACGACTACAGGAAGACGGTCAATTCGAACTTTTCATTTGATTATTCCCGTATTCAACATAGTTCGAATTCGCATTTGCTTTCCATTCCTCTTGGCAAACCTCCACACTTCGATGGGGAGGACTACGGATTTTGGAGTCACAAAATGCGTAGTCACTTATTCTCTCTCCATCCTAGCATATGGGAGATTGTGGAGAACGGAATGAAATTCGATAGCTCGGATAGCCCTATGCTTATAAATGAACAGATTCATAAAAATGCACAGGCTACTACTGTTCTCTTAGCATCTTTGTGCAGGGAAGAGTACAATAAGGTGAGCGGCTTGGACAATGCCAAGCAGATATGGGACACCCTCAAGATCTCTCACGAGGGGAACGACATCACCATGCTCACCAAGATGGAGTTGGTGGAGAGCGAGCTTGGACGGTTCGCCATGATAAGGGGAGAGGAGCCAACTCAGACGTACAACCGGCTCAAGACCCTTATCAACAAAATAAGGAGCTACGGAAGCACGCGTTGGACGGATCACGATGTCGTCCGCCTAATGCTCAGGTCCTTTACCGTTCTTGATCCTCATCTCGTGAACAATATTCGTGAGAATCCCAGGTACACGATGATGACGCCCGAGGAAGTACTTGGAAAATTCGTGAGCGGACGGATGATGATCAAGGAAGCAAGATACGTCGACGACGCGTTGAACGGACCACTCCACGAGCCCCAACCCATTGCTCTAAAGGCAACGAGGAGCAAGGAGTCGCTACCTAGCAAGGTGGCGCAAGTTGAGGCGGCCGGACTCAATGATGAAGAGATGGCTCTCATCATTAAAAGATTCAAGACGGTGCTTAAAGGTCACAAGGGACAACCAAGCAAGACCAAAGCCAAGGGGAAGCGCTCATGCTTCAAATGCGGTAAGCTTGGTCATTTCATTGCTAACTGTCCCGATAATGAAAGTGACCAGGAAAAGGGGAACAAAAGAGAGAAGAAGAAGCAATACAAGAAGGCAAAGGGCGAGGCGCATCTAGGAAAGGAGTGGGACTCGGATTGCTCCTCCTCCGACTCCGACAACGAAGGACTCGCCGCCACTGCCTTCAACAAATCGGCTCTCTTCCCCAACGAGCGTCTCACTTGCCTTATGGCAAGGGAGAAGAAGGTAAGTACTCAAGACTCCACTTATGCTTCTTCTAGTGATAGTGAGTCTAGTGACGATGATGACATAGATTATTCTTGCTTGTTCAAAGGCTTAGATAGATCTAAGATAGATAAAATCAATGAATTGATTGATGCTTTGAATGAAAAGGATAGGCTTTTAGAAAAGCAAGAGGATTTATTGTATGATGAACATGATAAGTTTGTAGAGGCACAAAAATCATATGCTTTAGAAGTGAAAAGAAATGAAGTGCTTTCTAGTGAAATATCTTCTTGTCATGAAACCATTGCTACTTTACAAAGTGTTAACCATGATTTAAATGCTAAATTAGAAGTAACAAATAAATCTAAGTCTTGTGTTGAAAATGTTACAATTTGCACTAGGTGTAAGGATTTTGATGTTAACACTTGTAGCAAACACTTAGTTTCAATTTCAAAACTAAAAGATGAAGTGGCTAGTCTCAATGCTCAACTTAAGACTAGCAAGAGTGAAGTTGAAAAGATAAAATTTGCAAGGGATGCCTACACAATTGGAAGACATCCCTCAATTAAGGATGGGCTTGGCTTCAAGAGGGAAGCCAAGAACTTAACAAGCCATAAGGCTCCCATCTTCGTCAAGGAGAAGGGGAAGGCCCCTATGGCTAGTAATGCTAAAAAGAATCATGCTTTTATGTATTATGATAGGAGACATGCTTATAATCATTTTGATTCACATGTTTATGATTCCCATGCCATGATTGCTTCTAGTTCGTCTTATAAGCATGATAGAGATATGTGTAGGAAAAATGTTGTACATATGCCTAGGAGAGATATTGCTCATGTACCTAGAAAGAATGTTATTCATGCTCCTAGGAAAGTAGTGAATGAACCTTCTACCATTTATTATGCTTGTAATGCTCCCTTTGCTATTTGTAGAAAGGGTAAGAAGGTAGTTGCTAGGAAATTAGGGGCTAGATGCAAGGGAGATAAATCTTGCATTTGGGTCCCTAAAGACATTTGTGCTAACCTTGCAGGACCCAACATGAGTTGGGTACCTAAGACCCAAGCCTAAATTTGCCTTGCAGGTTTATGCATCCGGGGGTTCAAGCTGGATTATCGACAGCGGATGCACAAACCATATGACGGGGGAGAAGAAGATGTTCACCTCCTACGTCAAGAATAAGGATTCCCAAGATTCAATTATATTCGGTGATGGGAATCAAGGCAAGGTAAAAGGGTTAGGTAAAATTGCAATTTCTAATGAGCATTCTATCTCAAATGTATTCTTAGTGGAGAGTCTTGGATATAATTTGCTATCTGTTAGTCAATTATGTCAAATGGGATATAATTGTTTATTTACAAATGTAGATGTGTCTGTCTTTAGAAGATGTGATGGTTCACTAGCTTTTAAGGGTGTACTAGACGGCAAGCTTTATTTAGTTGACTTTGCAAAAGAAGAGGCCGGTCTAGATGCATGCTTAATGGCTAAGACTTGCATGGGCTGGCTGTGGCATCGCCGCTTAGCACATGTGGGGATGAAGAACCTCCACAAGCTTCTAAAGGGAGAACACGTGATAGGTCTAACAAATGTTTATTTCGAAAAAGATAGACCTTGTGCAGCTTGTCAGGCAGGTAAACAAGTAGGAGGAGCACATCACAGCAAGAATGTGATGACCACGTCAAGACCTCTGGAGCTGCTGCATATGGACCTCTTCGGACCCGTCGCCTATCTAAGCATAGGAGGAAGTAAGTATGGTTTAGTTATTGTTGATGACTTTTCCCGCTTCACTTGGGTGTTCTTTTTGCAGGATAAGTCTGAAACCCAAGGGACCCTCAAGCGCTTCCTCAGGAGAGCTCAAAATGAGTTTGAGCTCAAGGTGAAGAAGATTAGGAGCGACAACGGGTCCGAGTTCAAGAACCTTCAAGTGGAGGAGTTTCTTGAGGAGGAAGGGATCAAGCACGAGTTCTCCGCTCCCTACACACCACAGCAAAATGGTGTGGTAGAGAGGAAGAACAGGACGCTAATCGATATGGCGAGGACGATGCTTGGAGAGTTCAAGACCCCCGAGTGCTTTTGGTCGGAAGCCGTGAACACGGCTTGCCACGCCATCAACAGGGTCTATCTTCACCGCCTCCTCAAGAAGACGTCATATGAGCTACTAACCGGTAACAAACCCAATGTATCCTACTTTCGTGTTTTTGGGAGCAAGTGCTACATTCTAGTAAAGAAAGGTAGAAATTCTAAGTTTGCTCCCAAAGCTGTAGAAGGGTTTTTATTAGGTTATGATTCAAATACAAAGGCGTATAGGGTCTTCAACAAATCATCGGGTTTGGTTGAAGTCTCTAGCGACGTTGTATTTGATGAGACTAATGGCTCTCCAAGAGAGCAAGTTGTTGATTGTGATGATGTAGATGAAGAAGATGTTCCGACGGCCGCTATACGAACCATGGCGATTGGAGACATTCGGCCACAGGAACAGGATGAACGAGATCAACCTTCTTCCTCAACGACGGTGCAACCCCCAACTCAAGACGATGAACAGGTTCATCAAAAGGAGGCGTGTGATCAAGGGGGAGCACAAGACGATCATGTGATGGAGGAAGAAGCGCAACCGGCACCTCCAACCCAAGTTCGAGCGATGATTCAAAGGGATCATCCCGTCGACCAAATTCTGGGTGACATTAGCAAGGGAGTAACTACTCGATCTCGATTAGTTAATTTTTGTGAACATTACTCTTTTGTCTCCTCTATTGAGCCTTTCAGGGTAGAGGAGGCCTTGCTAGATCCGGACTGGGTGTTGGCCATGCAGGAGGAACTTAACAACTTCAAGCGCAATGAAGTTTGGACACTGGTGCCTCGTCCCAAGCAAAATGTTGTGGGAACCAAGTGGGTGTTCCGCAACAAACAGGACGAGCACGGGGTGGTGACAAGGAACAAGGCTCGACTTGTGGCAAAAGGTTATGCCCAAGTCGCAGGTTTGGACTTTGAGGAGACTTTTGCTCCTGTGGCTAGGCTAGAATCCATTCGCATCTTGCTAGCATATGCCGCTCACCATTCTTTCAGGTTGTACCAAATGGATGTGAAGAGCGCGTTCCTCAACGGGCCAATAAAGGAGGAAGTGTACGTGGAGCAACCCCCTGGCTTCGAGGATGAGCGGTACCCCGACCACGTGTGTAAGCTCTCTAAGGCGCTCTATGGACTTAAACAAGCCCCAAGAGCATGGTATGAATGCCTTAGAGATTTCTTACTTGCTAATGCTTTCAAGGTTGGGAAAGCCGATCCAACTCTTTTCACTAAGACTTGTAATGGTGATTTGTTTATGTGCCAAATTTATGTCGATGACATAATATTTGGTTCTACTAATCAAAAGTCTTGTGAAGAGTTTAGCAGGGTGATGACGCAGAAATTCGAGATGTCGATGATGGACGAGTTGAACTACTTCCTTGGGTTCCAAGTGAAGCAACTCAAGGACGGCACCTTCATCTCCCAAACGAAGTACACGCAAGATCTGCTGAAGCGGTTTGGGATGAAGGACGCCAAGCCCGCAAAGACTCCGATGGGAACCGACGGACACACCGACCTCAACAAAGGAGGTAAGTCCGTTGATCAAAAAGCATACCGGTCAATGATAGGATCTCTACTTTATTTATGTGCTAGTAGACCGGATATTATGCTTAGCGTATGCATGTGTGCTAGATTTCAATCCGATCCTAAGGAGTGTCACTTGGTGGCGGTGAAGCGAATTCTTAGATATTTAGTCGCTACGCCTTGCTTCGGGATCTGGTATCCAAAGGGGTCTAACTTTGACTTGATTGGGTACTCAGATTCCGACTATGCTGGATGTAAGGTCGATAGGAAGAGTACATCAGGGACGTGCCAATTCTTAGGAAGGTCCCTGGTGTCATGGAACTCTAAGAAACAAACATCCGTTGCCCTATCCACCGCTGAGGCCGAGTACGTTGCCGCAGGACAGTGTTGTGCGCAACTACTTTGGATGAGGCAAACCCTCCGGGACTTTGGCTACAATCTGAGCAAAGTCCCACTCCTATGTGACAATGAGAGTGCTATCCGAATAGCGGAAAATCCTGTTGAGCACAGCCGCACAAAGCACATTGACATCCGACATCACTTTTTGAGAGACCACCAGCAAAAGGGAGATATCGAAGTGTTTTATGTTAGCACCGAGAACCAGCTAGCCGATATCTTTACCAAGCCTTTAGATGAGAAGACCTTTTGCAGGCTGCGTAGTGAGCTAAATGTCTTAGATTCGCGGAACTTGGATTGAATTGTAGCATACATGTATTTATGCCTTTGATCATGTTCATTCTGCATTTTGTTGCTTATTATGGTGCTCAAGTTGTACAAACACTCCCTGGACCTCACAAGTCCGTTGCAAAGTGATGCACATGTTTAGGGGGAGACATGTTACAACTTGACCCTCTGAGACTAACCATATGCTTGAGTTTGTCTGTTTTAGTCACAAAGGAGAATTGAAAGGAAAAAGGTGGACTTGGCCCATGAAAGACTTCCACTGCACTCCGATGAGGGGTAACTTATTCCAAGTCCATCTCATTAACTCTAATTGCCATTTGCTCTTAATTGAAGATTTTGGTGAGGCAATGGGGTTAAAGGGCCACAATTGATCCCGTTTTGGTGCTTGATGCCAAAGGGGGAGAAAATAAAGGCCAAAGCAATAAATGGATCAGCTACCACTTAAATGGATCAGCTACCACTTGAGAGATTTTGAAAATAGTAGAATAGAGTTTTTGATTTGTCAAAATTCTTATGTTGTCTCTCTTGTCAAAAGTTGGCTTCTTGTGGGGAGAAGTATTGTTTATGGGAAAAAGGGGGAGTTTTTGAAATCTTTATGCTTCAACATGTGTGTTTAACTTAGAGATAGAGATTTGAGTTTGATTTGCAAAAACAAACCAAGTGGTGGCAAAGGATGATCCATATATGCCAAAATTGAATAAAACTTAAATTTATTTTATTTGAAGTGAGTTTGCACTTGTTCTAGTTGCTTTATGTTGTGTTGGCATAAATCACCAAAAAGGGGGAGATTGAAAGGGAAATGTGCCCTTGGGCCATTTCTAAGTATTTTGGTGATTGAGTGCCAACACATGTGTTTAATTGTGAATTTGTGTACATGGATGAACAAGGTGCAAATCATGAAGTAAAGGTATGTTTCTAAGCCTTAGTACATTGGTTTTATGGACTAACATATTTGTCTAAGTGTTAGAGACAGAAAGAAGAAAGACTGGAGCACCGGACTGTCCGGTGTGCACCGGACAGTGTCCGGTGCGCCAGGCTGCCTCGACTCGAACTGGCCGCTCTCGGGAATTCGCCGACGGCGTACGGCTAAAATTCACCGGACTGTCCGGTGTGCACCGGACTGTCTGGTGAGCCAACGGTCGGCCAGGGCCAACGGTCGGCCGCGCAATCCGCGCGGGACACGTGGCCGAGCCAACGGTCGGAAGACGGCACCGGACTGTCCGGTGTGCACCGGACATGTCCGGTGCGCCAACGGCTCCGAGATCTCCGATGGTTTGCAACGGTCGGAAGTGCCAGATATGGAAACAGATCGGGCACCGGACAGTGTCCGGTGTGCACCGGACTGTCCGGTGCCCCCGATGACAGAAAGCAAGGATGGCCTTCCAGATTTGCTCTCAACGGCTCCTAGCTGCCTTGGGGCTATAAAAGGGGCCCCTAGGCGCATGGAGGAGACACACAAGCAACCTTTGAGCATTCTTGATCATCCACACTCAATCTCTGCGCATTTGATTGTCATTCTAAGTGTTTCGAGCTCTGTTCTAGTGAGAACTGTGTGAAACTCTTGTGAGCTCGATTCTTGGCCGTGTGTGTGCGCGTTTCGCTGTGGATTTGTGTGTGTTGCTTCCCTCCCTTACTCTGTGCTTTCTTTGTGATCATATACTTGTAAGGGCAAGAGACTCCAATTTGTGGAGATTCCTTGCAAACGGGATAGTGAAAGGAACAACAAAACAACGTGGTATTCAAGTGGGTCTTTGGACTGCTTGAGAGGGGTTGATTGCAACCCTCGTCCGTTGGGACGCCACAACGTGGAAGTAGGCAAGCATTGGCTTGGCCGAACCACGGGATAAACCACTGTGTCCCTCTGTGCTTGATTCTTGTGGTATTGTGTTTTGTTGAGACTTCACCTTAGCCACTTGGCATTAATCGTGCTAACGCTTAACAAGTTTTTGTGGCTTAAGTTTGAAGTTTTTACAGGATCACCTATTCACCCCCCCCTCTAGGTGCTCTCAGAAAGGGAAATGTGCCCTCAGGCCATTTTTATAATGTTTTGGTGATTAAATGTCCAACACATATTGATGAAAGTCTTATGTGCTAAATGAGTGAGAAGTGCAAATCAAAGAAGAAGGTATGTTTCTAGACTTAGTGAATTGTTTTATTTACTAACATGGTTATCTAAGTGCTAGAAACAGTGCTGAGAAAATAAGATTTGAATTGGAGAAAAGTTGGCAAAGTTCAGCCAACACCAGCTCGGGCCTGGCACACCAGACAGTCCGGTGCGCCAGGCTGGCCGACGGTGAACCGGCTGCTCTTGGGAAAACGACAGAGGCGTACGGCTAAAATTCACAGAACTGTCCGGTGGTGCACCAGACTGTCCGGTGAGCCAACTGCGCCAGCGCCAATGGTCGTCCACGCGATCAGCGCGCGACACGTGGCTTGCTCCAACGATCGGTTGTGTGCACCGGACTGTCCGGTGTGCACCGGACAGTGTCCGGTGTGCCAACCAGCCACGAGGAGCAACGCTCGGATGCGTCTGATTTGGAAGGGGATCGCGCACCGGACTGCTACAGTGACTATCTGGTGGTGCTCCGAACTGTTCGGTGCACCACTCGACAGAAGGCAAGAAATGCCTTCCAAAATGATCTTCAACGGCTCCTAGTTGCCTTGGGGCTATAAAAGGGACCCCTAGGCGCATGGAGCAGAAAACCAAGCATTCTCTAAGCATACTAAGACATCCAGACTCCGTTCCCACGCATTTGATTCGTTGTGTTAGTGATTTAAGCTCCATTCGAGTTGTGAACTCCCTGTGTTGTTCTTTGAGCTCAAGTCTTCACTTGTGTGCGCGGTTGTGCTGCGTATTTGAGTCTTGTGTGTTGCTCTCCCAACCTTACTCTCATGCTTTCTTTGTGATCTATATTGTAAGGGCGAGAGGCTCCAACTTGTGGAGTGTTGGGGACTTGTTCTCAAATGCTTCGGATCGAGAACAAGGCAACATAAAAAGTGTTAAATGATAAAATCCTTCGTCCTTTCTAACATTATTTCCCTTCGGGATATAATGTGTCTCAGACGAAGGTCACAAACAACATATCTTCGTAAGCACAATAAACTATGACGAAGAATTTACATGCAACATAAAAAGTAATATAAACATTTAAATATTATCACAACGCCATTTCTATTTTATTATCATATAAAAATAGAAATGATTTCAGATTACAAGTGTACCTTCGGATCGCAGGAAGGCAAAAGTACAAGGATGACGGAAAACAAATGCTAAGTCAGCGTGAACAGTACGGGAGTACTGTTCATCTATTTATAGGCGTGGGACGTAGCCCATGCAAAATTACATTCATGTCCATTACATTTGCTAATGACTTATGAGAATCTATTAAGGCCTAAGTAGTCTTTTCATCTTTAAGTCGGTTCCCCTTTCTGCTATCGCGACGAAGCTTTCTGCGCATAGCTTCGGCTGTGCATCATCCTTCGTACAGCTTGGTAATCAGCCCGTCCTTCATCTTAACCCCCCTTCGTCTGGCTTGGGCTTCGTTCTGACCGTACTCCATGTTCATGATCTGAGTCCGAAGATACCTGTTCATATAATTCACTTGGAAAATATTGTCAAATCATGTTTTTGAGGACCTTCGGAGGACGAAGGCCCCCAACAGTAGCCCCTCGCAATATTAATTTGTTAGCGATAAATTCAGATTGCGATATGGACGAAGGCCTTAAGCCGAAGGTCCGAAAAAACACCTTCCCTTTGCTAGAATAGCAAAAGTCACTGACACCTGGGACCACACAGTTTCCGTCATATCGAGTGTATAAATAGGAGCCCGCCACATTTGATTTGGCACGCTTTCTTTGCCATCTGTTTTGCCTGCTTATAAAGCTTTCTGCCCAAAAATTATTTGTTTTCTTTCCTAGTTTTGAGCTTCGGAAGCGAGAAGTAAGATTTCCGAAGGGATGTCTGAGGAGAAGAAGGCTGCTGTCGAAATGAAGCTAAGTCTCTCTGAAGAGAAGAACCTGGGGTTTCTTGAAGCAATGTCAAAGACTAATATAGAAAAGATCACCAAAGAAATTTTAGAAGGTTTATCTGAAGATACTGGTGACAGCGACAGTTATGATGTAGAAAGCGGCGGGGGAGAGTCCGAAGGTCGACCATGGCGGCCAAGTCACTCGGTTTTCGGGAAAACCACTATCAAGCAGAGTCATATTGACAATATGAGGGGGAGATATTTTCGAGATATATCTATTGTGAGGGCTGATGCTGGAGAAAAAACTTCTCCTACCCCCGAAGAAGATGAGGTCGTGATCTTCCGAAGCTTTCTCAAGGCTGGGCTTCGGTTCCCCCTAAGCAGCTTTGTTGTCGAAGTCCTGAAGACATTTCAAATCTACCTTCATCAAATTACTCCCGAAGCTATCATAAGAATGGGAATCTTTGTCTGGGCTGTGAGAAGCCAAGGTTTAGAACCAAATGCTAAAAGCTTTTGCAAAATTCATGAGTTGGTATATGAGACGAAGCCCTGGGGGAAAGAACAATATCACAACAACTTTGGTTGTTACAGCTTCGGTGCCCGCTCCGGGTCAAGCTGCCCCGTGCCAACCTTTCGGAAGAGGTGGCCCGGTGCCTGGATGACAGAACGGTTCTATGTAAAGAATGACTTGACAGCGCAGGAAGATGTTAAAAGTATCATTATGCGCCCTATCTGGCAACGCTTCGGACTCCGAAAGCCGAAAGTTGAAATGGATGAAGCGACCGAAGAATGCCAAAGAGCCTTCGGTGTAATCTGCTCCTTTATTGGGACAAGGGATCTGGTCCAAGAGCATATTGCCTTCAGGGTGTGGCCACTTGCAGGAAAGTGGGAAATGCCGAAGGAGACCATCAAAGAGTCTGACGAAGGTGGACTAGTCAGACTAAAATACACATTCAAATACGGGGATAAGTTTGTTGAACCTGACGACGACTGGTTAAAAAGCATTGAAACCTTAAGTGACGAACTGCTTGGGGTATATTCGAAGGCCGAAAATACTGCATTATCGGCAGCCTTCGGAGGCCGAAAGAAGAAGAGGCTCAACCGGGTATTTGATGCAATCGGGTTTGTCTACCCTGACTACCATTATTCGGTGCCGGGCCGCAAAAGAAAAAATACTTCTCCTGCAAAAGAAGTTGCCACAAGTGCTTCTAGTGAGCCAGCGCCGCGAAGAAAAAAGATGAAGGTGCTCACCCACCGGGCACGTTTTATTGAGCCGGCCACAGTGCCTGAATTTATCGGTGAAGTCTCTTTGGCCACTGAAACTACAGAGCCAGCTCCAGGGCCGAAGATCGAAGAAAAAACTGAAGCACCTTCAGCAGAGAAGGCAGAAAAACCGAGAATTGAAGGACCAAAAATATTGGAAATCTTAAGTCCTTCAGCAAGTGCTGAAACAATAAAAAATCAAAAGGGTCCATCGGTGACCCCGAAAAGAAAAAGAATGGTGAACGTGCTAGATGTTTTGGAGACAATTAAGTCTTCAAGCATAACTCCAAAGAAGACTGTTGAACTTTCTGAAGTGTCTACTGAAGCTTTAGTTGCTGAAGCTTCGAAGCAACAACTTGAAGCTGAAGCCGGGACTTCAGAGCCCACCAAGGAACAACCTTTGGAAACCGAAGAAAAAATAAAAATGTCAGAGCCAATTTTGGTTGAAGAAATTGACACTGCTGCCCCCGAAGCACCTTCCAACATATGCGATTACCTTGTGCGACATGCTTCGGGGAAGAAATTATCTGAAGAAGAGATTTATGAAGCCAATCACTATGCCAGAGAATTAAAATATCCGAAGGGGGCACTAGTGTTTAATGGGACAAACGAAGATGACTTCCTATACTGTCTCCCTGACAACAAAGAATTATCTGTCTGCCGGGAGATGGCTAGGAGTATGGGGTTTCCGAAGCTTGAAGCTGGACTATGCGCTATGACGAAGGAGGATCTTGCGGATAGCCTTGCATATAATAGTCTGAAGGTGCGAGAATTGCGCATTTTGGAAACCTTATGATTCGAAATCTATTGTTTTATTCTTATACTAACTTTTTACATATAGGGTTTAATACTAAGCAACGCGCTGAGAGCGCAAAAGAGTGCCGAAGACGAAAGCTATGAAATTGCCTTCAACAACCTTCGAACAGAGGTTATCAAACTAAGGAACGAAGCCCTGGAAAAGGACAAAATTCTAGTTACATTAATGAATAAAGTAAAGGAGAACGAAGCTGCGTCCAAAGCCCAAATTGCAGCTCAAAAGCACGAGATTGACGATCTTCGGAAGCAATTGGCCCGGGCGAAAGAAGAACGCATACTTGAAGAAACGAGGCGGGAATGTAGCGACCAATGGGCTAATCATTTGGAAGGAACCGTTGAAGAGCTTCGGTCTTCTAAGAAAAGGTGCTACGAAAAATCCATGGAATGTGTAAAGAAAATAAAAACCAGCTTCGCCAGTGTTGGCGCATTTTCGAGTGAAGAAGATTTTGTGAGAGGTAACCCAGAAGGACCGATCGAATGGATCTGCCACGAAGCTGAAGCCTTCGAAGAAATTCTAAACAGTCGTGGAGACATTTGCGCCTTCTCGGGTGCCAGGGGGATTGCTACTATACAGGAGAAAAAAGGCTGCGATCATGTTAAGGTTCTTGCACAATCCGAAGCCAGCTTATCCCCGGAAGATATTAAAGACCCCTCAGCCGAAGCTAGCCAGGCTGGTGGAAAATTTTTCACCGACGTCTGGGACAATGGTGGCCGAGAAATGGCCCGAGAAATTATTCAGAAAAGTGAGAAGTGCATTCACGACGCTAGAGAAGTAGCTAAGGCCGCTGACAAAATCTCAGAGCCCGAAGGGCAAATAGGTATTAGCTAATGGTTTTTATTGTGTTGTAATTTTTGATTTTAAACTTCGTTCGCAATTTGTAATAGCAATGTGGCCGTATCATGTCCTCCTTCAGATCCTACTAAAGCGTCTCCGGGCCCTCACCCGAAAGGAGACGAAGAAATTAAAAAGATGGCTGAAGCTATCATGGATGAAGTTGTTAACCGACTCCTGAACGAAGCTGCCGAAGTTGTTTTGAGAGAAGATTAAGCACTTTTGTAAAGACTTCTGAAATGAAACATGTGTGACATTTTGTAATCCTGTGATATATTTGCTTTTAATGACTCGATTCTTTATGATGCATGAAACTTTACATACGTACCGTTTTTGAGCCTTCGGCGAAAAAACACCTTCCCTTCTTTTCATGCTTCGTGAAGATAGAAAAACTTCTATGCATCACGACAATGTTCATAGTGCTCTGATGAAGGATATTCAAGCTTCATGAAAATATTCTCCGAAGCTATATCCCGAAGATCAATATTGTATCCCCTTGTGACTTAGCACGATTTTCACTTTCTCAAAGTATCCTTCCGAAGGTTGATACCGTGTCCCCTTCTTTTGCCATATGCAACATGATGTATGATGCTTATGCTATGCAAAATGATGTGATGATGTTATGTTATGTAGATGACATTTGTTCCGAAGATACACATATATCCCCGTAAAACACAAAATATTTTTGTATCAGCGCTGACTTTTCGCTGTAAGCTCTGCATTCCCTTAGGAACGACTTTGGAGCTTCTTCGCCTTTTACTTAGGCGGTATCAGCGTTGACTTTTCGCTGTAAGCTCTGCATTCCCCTAGGAACGACTTTGGAGCTTCTTCGCCTTTTACTTAGGCGGTATCAGCGTTGACTTTTCGCTGTATGCTCTGCATTCCCTTTGGAACGACTTTGGAGCAGAAAACTTACACTGCGTTCCCTTTGGAACGACTTTTTGTGATTTCAGCAAACTTACTCTGCGTTCCTTAGAACGACTTTTTGTTGCTTCGAAGAATTCTCGATAATTCGAAGGTCCTCCTTGTTATCGCAAATTTTTAAGCTTCAGCAACTTAAGCCTGAGAAAATACATTTTCCTTGTAGCAAGCAAAGAAACTTTTACATGAAAACTAAAAAATGTCCTTTATTACACAGAAAATAGAACTGAATGGAAAAAACTGGTAGGATATTTGTCAATAGATGTGCTTCGACTCTGGCACAGTGCTATTGACTGTGCGAGCTTCGGATTGTTCTCTGAGATCCCTTTGGTGTGGAGCATATTGGCTCCCTTCTGGCTGTTGGCCTTGTTGCAGCGGTGGTGGAGGCGGAGGCTGTTGCCAGGAAGCTTGAGGTTGACTCGCCGAAGCAACAGAAACTGCAGGGTGGTTGCCTATGTATTCTGGGATGTAAGGCGGATGGTATGAAGCAGTATGCATGACCTGCTTCGGCTGAGCTTGTTGTGCTGCAGCTTCGGCTATCTCCTTTTGCTTCTGGATGGTAACATGGCACATCCTGGTGGTATGGCCCTTGTTTTCACCACAGAATAAGCAAAATACCCTCCTTGGTTGATCTCCAAATCTTCCGCCGAAGCCCCTGGCGCCTCTGCCTCTTGGAGCTGGTGGCCGGAAGAAACTTTGCTGTTGCCCCGAAGCCTGTGAGGAGCACTGCGGCCTGTTCTGCTGACTCTCCTTATCATCATTTTGAGTAGAGTTGTGGATGGACCTGACATGCCTCAGATAGAATCTTCCTCCGAAGCCCCTGGTCATTTCAGAAAACCTGAAAGCCTCCTCCCTTCTTTGGCGAAAATCGTTGTCGGCACGAATATACTCGTCCATCTTCTGGAGCAGTTTCTCCAAGGTTTGAGGAGGCTTCCTAGCGAAGTATTGAGCTGAAGGTCCAGGCCGAAGTCCCTTGATTATGGCCTCAATGACAATTTCGTTGGGCACCGTTGGTGCCTGCGCCCTCAAACGCAAGGACCTTCTGACATACGCCTGAAGGTATTCTTCATGATCCTGAGTGCATTCGAACAGGGCCTGAGCAGTGACCGGCTTCGTCTGAAACCCTTGGAAGCTGGTTAACAACATGTCCTTCAGTTTTTGCCATGAAGTGATCGTTCCTGGACGAAGGGAGGAATACCAGGTTTGAGCAACACTCCTGACAGCCATAACAAAAGACTTTGCCATGACTGCAGCATTGCCACCATACGAAGATACTGTTGCTTCGTAGCTCATCAAAATCTGCTTCGGGTCTGAATGGCCATCGAATATGGGAAGCTGGGGCGGCTTATAGGACGGAGGCCAAGGTGTAGCCTGCAGCTCAGCGGACAGGGGAGAAGCATCATCGAAAACAAAATTTCCATGATGGAAATTGTCATACCAGTCATCTTCGTTGAAGAAACCCTCCTGATGAAGGTCTTTTTGTTGAGGCCTTCGGTTCTGCTCATCGTGAGTAAGATGGCGAACTTCTTCAGAAGCTTCGTCTATCTGCCTTTGCAGTTCAGCTAGCCTGGCCATCTTTTCCTTCTTCCTCTGCACCTGTTGATGAAGCATCTCCATATCTCTGATCTCTTGGTCTAGCTCATCCTCTTGAAGCATCGGGCTGACAGCCTTCCTCTTCTGGCTTCGGGCCTCCCGAAGAGAGACAGTCTCCTGATTGTGGTCCAGCGGTTGGAGAGCTGCAGTGCCAGTTGCTGAAGCTTTCTTCGGCGCCATAGCGAAGGTTGATGATCGCCGAGGGCGCTCAAAGACTCAAAGAGTGGAAGTGAGTTCACCGGAGGTGGGCGCCAATGTTGGGGACTTGTTCTCAAATGCTTCGGATCGAGAACAAGGCAACATAAAAAGTGTTAAATGATAAAATCCTCCGTCCTTTCTAACATTATTTCCCTTCGGGATATAATGTGTCTCAGACGAAGGTCACAAACAACATATCTTCGTAAGCACAATAAACTATGACAAAGAATTTACATGCAACATAAAAAGTAATATAAACATTTAAATATTATCACAACGCCATTTCTATTTTATTATCATATAAAAATAGAAATGATTTCAGATTACAAGTGTACCTTCGGATCGCAGGAAGGCAAAAGTACAAGGATGACGGAAAACAAATGCCAAGTCAGCGTGAACAGTACGGGAGTACTGTTCATCTATTTATAGGCGTGGGACGTAGCCCATGCAAAATTACATTCATGTCCATTACATTTGCTAATGACTTATGAGAATCTATTAAGGCCTAAGTAGTCTTTTCATCTTTAAGTCGGTTCCCCTTTCTGCTATCGCGACGAAGCTTTCTGCGCATAGCTTCGGCTGTGCATCATCCTTCGTACAGCTTGGTAATCAGCCCGTCCTTCATCTTAACCCCCCTTCGTCTGGCTTGGGCTTCGTTCTGACCGTACTCCATGTTCATGATCTGAGTCCGAAGATACCTGTTCATATAATTCACTTGGAAAATATTGTCAAATCATGTTTTTGAGGACCTTCGGAGGATGAAGGCCCCCAACAGTAGCCCCTCGCAATATTAATTTGTTAGCGATAAATTCAGATTGCGATTCTACATCATAACTGTGGCTGTCACCAGTATCTTCAGATAAACCTTCTAAAATCTCTTTGGTGATCTTTTCTGTATTAGTCTTCGACATTGCTTCAAGAAACCCCAGGTTCTTCTCTTCAGAGAGACTTAGCTTCATTTCGACAGCAGCCTTCTTCTCCTCAGACATCCCTTCGGAAATCTTACTTCTCGCTTCCGAAGCTCAAAACTAGGAAAGAAAACAAATAATTTTTGGGCAGAAAGCTTTATAAGCAGGCAAAACAGATGGCAAAGAAAGCGTGCCAAATCAAATGTGGCGGGCTCCTATTTATACACTCGATATGACAGAAACTGTGTGGTCCCAGGTGTCAGTGACTTTTGCTATTCTAGCAAAGGGAAGGTGTTTTTTCGGACCTTCGGCTTAAGGCCTTCGTCCATATCGCAATCTGAATTTATCGCTAACAAATTAATATTGCGAAGGGCTACTGTTGGGGGCCTTCGTCCTCCGAAGGTCCTCAGAAACATGATTTGACAATATTTTCCAAGTGAATTATATGAACAGGTATCTTCGGACTCAGATCATGAACATGGAGTACGGTCAGAACGAAGCCCAAGCCAGACGAAGGGGGGTTAAGATGAAGGACGGGCTGATTACCAAGCTGTACGAAGGATGATGCACAGCCGAAGCTATGCGCAGAAAGCTTCGTCGCGATAGCAGAAAGGGGAACCGACTTAAAGATGAAAAGACTACTTAGGCCTTAATAGATTCTCATAAGTCATTAGCAAATGTAATGGACATGAATGTAATTTTGCATGGGCTACGTCCCACGCCTATAAATAGATGAACAGTACTCCCGTACTGTTCACGCTGACTTAGCATTTGTTTTCCGTCATCCTTGTACTTTTGCCTTCCTGCGATCCGAAGGTACACTTGTAATCTGAAATCATTTCTATTTTTATATGATAATAAAATAGAAATGGCGTTGTGATAATATTTAAATGTTTATATTACTTTTTATGTTGCATGTAAATTCTTCGTCATAGTTTATTGTGCTTACGAAGATATGTTGTTTGTGACCTTCGTCTGAGACACATTATATCCCGAAGGGAAATAATGTTAGAAAGGACGAAGGATTTTATCATTTAACACTTTTTATGTTGCCTTGTTCTCGATCCGAAGCATTTGAGAACAAGTCCCCAACATGGAGATTCCTCGCAAACGGGAGAATACTCAAAAGAGAAAAGATTGTGGTATTCAAGTTGGTCATTGGATCACTTGAAAGGGGTTGAGTGCAACCCTCGTCCATTGGGACGCCACAACGTGGAAGTAAGCAAGTGTTACATGGCCGAACCACGGGATAAAAATCGTGTGTCTCTTGTGTTGCTTTTTTGTGATTGTTTTGTTAACAAGAACTCGCTTCAAAGCTACTTAGTCACACTAACAACTTAATAATCAAGTTTGTGGCTATTTAGAGTTTGATTTTACAGGATCACCTATTCACCCCCCTCTAGGTGCTCTCAATTGGTATCGGAGCCGTACTCTTCATCTAAGGGACTAACCGCCTGAAGAGATGGATCCTAAGAGAAAGGGGATGGTGGTCAACGACAAGAAGAAGGAGTCCCTCTTCAACGAGCCAAGGGACGACAAGCCCACTGACTCAGGTTCGAGTCACAAGAAGAGGGACGGGAAGAAGTGGCGCATCAAGAAGATCATCTACTATGACAGCGATGCCTCCTCTTCTTCACCAAGAGACGACGACAACGACGACTCTTCGTCGAAAAAGGAAACGGTTAATCAGAACTACTCTTTTGACTATTCTCGCATGCCATACAATTCAAATTCACATTTACTATCAATTCCCCTTGGAAAACCTCCACACTTTGATGGAGAAGACTATTCATTTTGGAGCCATAAAACGTGTAGTCATCTATTTTCTCTTGATCCTAGTATTTGGGAAATTGTAGAGAATGGGATGCATTTTGATAGTACTGATAACCCTGTGATTATAAATGAACAAATTCACAAAAATGCCTAAGCCACAACTGTTTTGCTAGCATCTCTTTGCAGGGATGAATATAATAAGGTGAGCGGCTTAGACAACGCCAAGCAAATCTGGGACACCCTCAAGATATCTCATGGGGGAAACGACGCCACCATGATTACCAAAATGGAGCTGGTGGAAGGCGAGCTGGGGAGGTTCACGATGATCAGGGGAGAGGAGCCAACACAAACCTACAACAGGCTCAAGATTCTGGTCAACAAAATCCGAAGCTATGGAAGCACAAGATGGACGGATCATGACGTCGTCCGACTCATGCTCAGGTCATTTATAGTTATTGACCCCCCATTTTGTGAATCTTATTCGTGAAAACCCTAGGTACACCAAAATGACGCCCGAGGAGATCATTGAAAAATTCGTGAGCGGGCGCATGATGGTGAAGGAGGCTCGATACGTGGACGATGCACTAAACGGTCCACTACCCGTCTACGAGCCACAGCCTGTTGCTCTCAAAGCATCTAGCAGCAAGGAGACGCTACCAAGCAAGGTAGCACAAGTGGAGGCTGCTGGGCTTAATGAAGATAAGAAGGCGCTTATCATCGAGCGCTTCAAGACCGCTGAAAGTCGCCTAGAGGGGGGGTGAATAGGCGAAACCTGAAAATTAAAACTTTATCCCCCAACTAGATCCCTTGATTAGTGGTTAGAACAAGATATACAAATATCAGAGAATAGAAACTAAGTTCTTGCTTAAAAAGAGTATTGCTAAATAATGTGGGAGTGACAAATCAATACAACTAGTAAGTTATAGAATAACAAAGCAAGAAGCCTTAGATGAGAAGAGCACTAGGACAAGTTCTTTCTTGCAACGTGTTGCTTCACTAAATCGGAATTTAACTTGAAGCAACACTAAATGATATTAGCAAATAAAGGTGCAAGAAAACTTAGAGTAAGGGAAAACAAACAAATCACAAGCAATAAACACAATGGACACGGGTGATTTGTTTTACCGAGGTTCGGCCCTCGAAGGCCTAGTCCCTGTTGAGGAGTCCACTTAAGGACGGGTCTTTTTCAACCCTTTCCCTCTCTCCCCCGATCACACAAGGATCGGCGAGCTCTTCTCCTTCTCAAGGATCACTCTCGATCCCGCAAGGACCACCACACACTTTGGTGTCTCTTGCTAGCTTTTACAAGCCTCCAAAACTTTGGAGGAAGTTCAATGGGAGTCAAAACTCCACGCACAAATGAACACAAAGATGAAGCACACACTATCTCTCGATGAATCTCACAAGGCACTAGTGCTAAACTCAAATGAGTAGCTCTCTTTTGTTTGCTCTCTCTTTTGTGGCACTTGTGTTGGTTGTAGTGGTCTAAATCTTGTGTATAGGATGGATCAATGAATATATGTGGTTGGGAGGGCTTGAGTATGTCAACTATATGACTTGGAATGTTGCTTGGGCTCCCACACCTTGAAGTGGCCGGTTGGGGTGGTATTTATAGCCACAATCCAAAAACTAGCCGTTTGGTGGGGCTGTCTGTCGCATGGTGCACCGGACAGTCCGGTGCACACCGGACATGTCCGGTGCGCCTAGCCACGTCACCAAAGCCGTTGGGTTCTGACAGTTGGAGCTCTGACTTTTGGACCCGCCTGGATGTCCGGTGGCGCACCGGACATGTACTGTAGAGTGTCCGGTGCGCCATGTCGCGCGTGCCTGACTTCTGCGCGCTCTGGCGCATTTAATGCGCCTGCAGGTGACCGTTGGCGCCGAAGTAGCCGTTGCCCCGCTGTCACACCGGACAGTCCGGTGTACACCGGACAGTCCGGTGAATTATAGCGGAGCAGCCGAAGTGAATTCCCGAGGCTGCCGAGTTCGCGAGGCCGCTCATCCTTGGAGCACCGGACACTGTCCGGTGTACACCGGACAGTCCGGTGAATTATAGCGCGCCGGCTTCCAAGAATTCCCGAAGGTGAAGAGTTTGAAGTCGGAGTCCTCTGGTGCACCGGACATGTCCGGTGGCACACCGGACAGTCCGGTGCGCCAGACCAGAGGTGCCTTCGGTTGGCTCTTGCTCCTTTGATTGAACCCAATACTTGGTCTTTTTATTGGCTAAGTGTGAACCTTTGGCACCTGTATAACTTATATACTAGAGCAAACTAGTTAGTCCAAATATTTGTGTTGGGCAATTCAACCACCAAAATTAATTAGGGACTAGGTGTAAGCCTAATTCCCTTTCAATCTCCCCCTTTTTGGTGATTGATGCCAACACAAAACAAAGCAAGTATAGAAGTGCATAATTGAACTAGTTTGCATAATGTAAGTGCAAAGGTTGCTTCGAGTTGAGCCAATATAAATACTTTCAAGATATGCATGGATTGTTTCTTCATTTTTAACATATTGGACCACGCTTGCACCACATGTTTTGTTTTTGCAAATTCTTTTTGTAAATCCTTTTCAACTGTCCTTTTTGCAACATAGTCAAAGGTAAATGAATAAGATTTTTGCAAAGCTTTTTCAAGTTTAAAATTTTCTCCCCTTGTTTCAAATGCCTTTCCTTTGACTAAACAAAACTCCCCCTCAAATAAATTCTCCTCTTAGTGTTCAAGAGGATTTTAAGATATCAATTTTGAAAATGCTACTCTCTCCCCCTTTAGAACACAAAGAGATACTAATTTGAAATTTTCCAATTGAAAATCATTAATTTTAAAATTAGGGTGATGGTGCGGTCCATTTGCTTTGGGCCAATACTTTCTCCCCCTTTGGCATGAATCGCCAAAAACGGATACTTGGAATGAAATATAGGCCCTTTTCTTTCTCTCCCCCTTTGGCAAACAATTGAAATATTCAATTGAAATAGAGATATGAGTGAAGATTATACCAAAGTGGAGAACTATGCGGAATATCGACAAGGAGTGGATAATACCGATGGAGTTGAGTGGAAGCGTCGTCTTTGCCGAATACTCCATTTCCCTTTCAATCCTATGACTAAGCATGAGAATATACTTGAAAACACATTAGTCATAGACATAAAAGAGATATGATCAAAAGGATATATCATATTAAGCATGATCATAATTCTATATAACATAGATTGCTCCCCCTAAGTATGTGCATGGAGAGGAACACGTATTATGGCCTTAAATGCCAATTGCATATAATTAGGTTAATGAGAACATATCTATATCATACAGAATGTGAAGTGCATTGTGTCATATTATAAGTGTGATGCTCATGACAGTTTATGCACTTATGAAAGCATGTTGTAAACATTTCAAGCATTTTCCCTTAAGGATTTCAAAGAGGCTTAAGGACCATCCACCTTTGGAACAAAGGCAGCTTATCCTCGTTACAAGGTTAAGCTTTAAGCTCTTTGACAATTAAATCACTTCATCTAGTTTCAACAAAGATGCATTAAAGCATGAATGAATTTTTGAGAAGTTAAACTAGATATGAAGCAGGGATATGCATGGACATGCTTTCTCTTCCTTTTAAACAAGATATGTAAAGGAAGATTTAGGTACAAGTTTAAATGAAAGGAGATAGTTTTACCTTTTTGTACCTTTACATAGGGACGCTCTCTTCATTGTGCTTTGACCTTAGTCTTAGATGCTTAAGACCTATTCTTAATGACAATATAGGGAAATATTTTGCACAAGAGAGAGTTCTACAACTAGTGATCTTTTCAAGTTATTGTTAGCATATATCAAATGGATCACAGGTTGCACAAATGTATCATGAATTCTCCTTTTTACTTAGTGCATATCAAGAGAGATATCGATTGATAGTATATACGGCACTAAGAAGCATGATTGTTGATTGAAGTCATTCAATGATCAAACAAATAACATATGTGATCAAAAGAACAACATACACAATAAATTGTCAATAAAGCTTAGAGTCGGAGAATCCAGCAAATATGCTACTTTAGAGTGAAATACAAGAATTTAAAAATAGTAGCATACTTCATGAGAAACTCATTCTCATGCAAGAGACTATATGAAATAACTGAGATAAAGCAATAGTCTCAACGCAATTGTTGGGGACTTGTTCTCAAATGCTAAGAGTTAAGAACAAGGCAACATAAAAAGTGTTAAATGTTAAAGTCCTTCGTCCTTCGAAACATTATGCCCCTTCGAGAAATAATGAGTTTAGGACGAAGGTCATAAGGGACATACCTTCGTAAATATAACAAGTAATGACGAAGGATTCATATAAAGCATGAAATATAAACATCATCATAGAATCATTTCTATTTTATTAACATAAAGAAATAGAAATGATTATAAATTACAAATGTACCTTCGGTCCTGAGAGAGGGTAAAAAGTACAAGCGTGACGCAAAAGCATATGCCAAGTCAGCGTGAACAGTACGGGAGTACTGTTCATCTATTTATAGACGTGGGACGCAGCCCACGTAAAATTACATTCATGTCCATTACATTTGTCAATGACTTATGAAAATCTGTCAAGGTCCACGTGGTCTTTTCATCTCTAAGTCGGTTCCCCCCTCTGCTATCGCGACGAAGCTTCCCTGCGCATAGCTTCGGCTGTGCACCATCCTTCGTAGAGCTTGGTAATCAGCTCGTCCTTCGTCTGGTTCAGGCTTCGTCCGGACCGTGCTTCATGTTCATAATTCTGAGTTCGAAAATACCTGTTCACATAATCCACTTGGAAAACATTGTCAAATCATGTTTTTGAGGACCTTCGGAGGACGAAGGCCCCCAACAGTAGCCCCTCGCAATATTAATTTGTTAATAATAAATTCAGATTGCGATATGGACGAAGGCCTTGAGCCGAAGGTCCGAAAAAACACCTTCCCTTTGCTAGAATAGCAACATTCACTGACAAGTGGGGTCTTCCAATTTTCAACGCCCTGGGGGTATAAATAAGATCATACCGCAAACTTATTTGGTACGCACACTTGCCATCTGCTTCGGCCCACTAAATTTTTAGCTCTTGCACTAAGATTTGCTGGTCTTTTTGATTTTGAAGCTTCGGCCTCGAAGACAGTTTTTAGCGTTTCCGAAGATGTCTGAAGGTAAAAAGATCCCTGCCGAGACGAAGCTGAGTCTCGACGAAGAGAAGAATTTGGGGTTCCTCATAGCGATGGCGGAGACCAACACGGAGAAAATCACCAAGGAGATTCTTGAAGGTTTGTCCGAAGATACCGGTGACAGCGACAGCTATGATGTAGAAAGTGGTGGGGAAGAGGCCGAAGATCGACCATGGCGGCCAAGTCACACGGTTTTCGGGAAAACCACTATCAAGCAGAGTCATATTGATAATATGAGGGGGCGGTATTTTCGAGATATATCTATTGTGAGGGCTGACGCTGGAGAAA
This sequence comes from Zea luxurians, assembly GCA_029449295.1. Lineage (NCBI taxonomy): Eukaryota > Viridiplantae > Streptophyta > Magnoliopsida > Poales > Poaceae > Zea > Zea luxurians. The sequence goes on along the minus strand of JAOPSE010000083.1, from coordinate 8,295,080 downwards.
AGACTTCTCCCACCCCGGAAGAAGATGAAGTCGTAATCTTCCGAAGCTTTCTCAAGGCTGGGCTTCGATTCCCCCTAAGCAACTTTGTTGTTGAAGTCCTGAAGACATTTCAAGTCTACCTTCATCAAATTACCCCCGAAGCCATCATAAGAATGGGGGTGTTTGTCTGGGCTGTGAGAAGCCAAGGTTTGGAACCAAACGCTAAAAGCTTCTGCAACATTCATGAGTTATTATACGAGACGAAGCCCTGGGGAAAAGAACAATATCACAACAATTTTGGGTGTTATAGCTTCGGTGCCCGCTACGGGTCAAGCTGCCCTGTGCCGACCTTCCGGAAGAGGTGGCCCAGAGCCTGGATGACAGAGTGGTTCTATGTGAAGAATGACTTAACAGCGCAAGAAAATGTCAAGAGTATCATTATGCGCCCCATCTGGCAACGCTTCGGACTTCGAAGGCCGAAGATTGAAATGGATGAAGCAGCCGAAGAATGCCAAAGGGCCTTCGGCGTAATCTGCTCTTTCATTGGGACAAGGGACTTAGTCCAAGAGCACATTGCCTTCAGGGTATGGCCACTTGCAGAAAAGTGGGAAATGCCAAAGGAGACCATTAAAGAGTCCGACGAAGGCGGACTAGTCAGACTAAAATACACATTCAAATATGGGGATAAATTTGTTGAACCTGATGACGATTGGTTGAAGAGCATTGAAACATTAAGTGACGAACTTCTTGGGGCATATTCGAAGGCCGAGAACACTGCATTATCAGCAGCCTTCGGAGGCCGAAAGAAGAAAAGGCTCAACCGTGTATTTGACGCAGTCGGGTTTATCTACCCTGACTATCACTATCCGGTATTGGGTCGCAAAAGGAAAAATACTTCTCCTGCGACAGAAGCTACCACGAGTGCCACTAGTGAGCCGGCGCTTCAAAGGAAAAAGATGAAGGTGCTCACCCATCGAACGCGCTTTATTGAGCCGGCCTCAGTGCCAGAATTTATTGGTGAAGTTTCTTTGGCCTCTGAAGCTACAGAACCAGCTCCAGTGCCGAAGATAGAAGAGAAAACTGAAGTGCCTTCAGCAGTAGAAAAACCGAAGATTGAAGGGCCAAAAACATCAGAAATCTTAAGTCCTTCAGCAAATGTCGAATCGACAAAAAATCAAAAGGGCCCATTGGTGACCCCAAGAAGAAAAAGAATGGTGAACGTACTGGATGTCTTGGAGACAATTAAGTCTTCAAGCACAACCGCAAAGGAGTCTGTTGAACTTGCCTAGAGGGGGGGGGGTGAATAGGCGAAACCTGAAAATTAAAATTTTATCCCCCAACTAGATCCCTTGATTAGTGGTTAGAACAAGATATACAAATATCGGAGAATAGAAACTAAGTTCTTGCTTAAAAAGAGTATTGCTAAATAATGCGGGAGTGACAAATCAATACAACTAGTAAGTTATAGAATAACAAAGCAAGAAGCCTTAGATGAGAAGAGCACTAGGACAAGTTCTTTCTTGCAACGTGTTGCTTCACTAAATCGGAATTTAACTTGAAGCAACACTAAATGATATTAGCAAATAAAGGTGCAAGAAAACTTAGAGTAAGGGAAAACAAACAAATCACAAGCAATAAACACAATGGACACGGGTGATTTGTTTTACCGAGGTTCGGCCCTCGAAGGCCTAGTCCCCGTTGAGGAGTCCACTTAAGGACGGGTCTTTTTCAACCCTTTCCCTCTCTCCCCCGATCACACAAGGATCGGCGAGCTCTTCTCCTTCTCAAGGATCACTCTCGATCCCGCAAGGACCACCACACACTTTGGTGTCTCTTGCTAGCTTTTACAAGCCTCCAAAACTTTGGAGGAAGTTCAATGGGAGTCAAAACTCCACGCACAAATGAACACAAAGATGAAGCACACACTATCTCTCGATGAATCTCACAAGGCACTAGTGCTAAACTCAAATGAGTAGCTCTCTTTTGTTTGCTCTCTCTTTTGTGGCACTTGTGTTGGTTGTAGTGGTCTAAATCTTGTGTATAGGATGGATCAATGAATATATGTGGTTGGGAGGGCTTGAGTATGTCAACTATATGACTTGGAATGTTGCTTGGGCTCCCACACCTTGAAGTGGCCGGTTGGGGTGGTATTTATAGCCACAATCCAAAAACTAGCCGTTTGGTGGGGCTGTCTGTCGCATGGTGCACCGGACAGTCCGGTGCACACCGGACATATCCGGTGCGCCAGCCACGTCACCAAAGCCGTTGGGTTCTGACCGTTGGAGCTCTGACTTCTGGACCCGCCTGGATGTCCGGTGGCGCACCGGACATGTACTGTAGAGTGTCCGGTGCGCCATGTCGCGCGTGCCTGACTTCTGCGCGCTCTGGCGCGCATTTAATGCGCCTGCAGGTGACCGTTGGCGCCGAAGTAGCCGTTTCCCCGCTGTCACACCGGACAGTCCGGTGTACACCGGACAGTCCGGTGAATTATAGTGGAGCAGCCGAAGTGAATTCCCGAGGCTGCCGAGTTCGCGAGGCCGCTCATCCTTGGAGCACCAGACACTGTCCGGTGTACACCGGACAGTCCGGTGAATTATAGCGCGCCGGCTTCCAAGAATTCCCGAAGGTGAAGAGTTTGAAGTCGGAGTCCGGTGCGCCAGACCAGAGGTGCCTTCGGTTGGCTCTTGCTCCTTTGATTGAACCCAATACTTGGTCTTTTTATTGGCTAAGTGTGAACCTTTGGCACCCGTATAACTTATATACTAGAGCAAACTAGTTAGTCCAAATATTTGTGTTGGGCAATTCAACCACCAAAATTAATTAGGGACTAGGTGTAAGCCTAATTCCCTTTCAACCGCACTCAAAGGACGCAAAGAGTACCCCCAACAAGAATAAAACAAGAGGAAAGCGCTCCTGCTTCAAATGCGGTAAGACTAGTCACTTTATTGCTTAATGTCCCGATAATGAAAATGACCAGGCACAAGAAAGACATGGGAAGAAGGAGAAGAAGAAGAATTACAGGAAGGCGAAGGGCGAGGCGCATCTTGGAAAGGAATGGGATTCTGACTGCTCTTCATTCGACTCCGACGATGAAGGACTGGCTGCCTTGGCCTTCAACAAGTCTTCACTCTTCCCCAACGAACATCATACAAGTCTTATGGCTAAGGAGAAAAAGGTACATATTCGAGATACTCCTAAGTACCCTTCTTCTAGTGATGAGGAATCTTCTGATGATGAAGTAGACTACTCTGAATTGTTTAAGTGTTTAGATAGAGCTAAGGTAGAGAAAATTAATGAATTAATCGATGCTCTTAATGAAAAGGATAGACTGCTAGAAAAGCAAGAGGACATTTTATATGAGGAACATAACAAGTTTGTTAGTGTTCAAAAATCCCTTGCTTTAGAAATTAAAAGAAATGAAATACTATCCTCTGAGTTGTCTGCTTGCCATGAATCTGTCTCTAGTTTAAAGAATTTAAATGATGAATTAAATGCTAAGCTAGAGGAAGTTAATAAAACTAGTTCATGTGTAGAGCATGTTATTATTTGTAATAGATGTAAGGATTTTGATGTTGATGCCTGTAATGAACATCTTATTCCTATTGCTAAATTAAACAATGAGGTGGCAAGTCTTTGTAATGCCCAAAAAAATTGGTAGAAGAAAATAAATAAATAAATATAATAATAAAATAAATAAATAAATAAATATATTTATAATAAGAATTTAGATTTTGTTTTACCTTTGGTAATTATTAGGGCCTTTCTTTTATAATCAATTAAGAATATTAAAATAGTCATGTGACCATTAAATAAATAAAATTTACTTTGCATCTCATGCTGGAGTTTTATCTGCTTGAGCATTTCAAATTGTGTGTGTGCAAATTTCAAACCAAAATTCGGAATATAAATTTAGGAGATGGAAAAAGGAAGAAAATAGAAAGCTAGAAAATAAAAGGAAAAATGCTCTAATATTAACATTGGGCCCTTTTCCTGTCCTCGGCCCAGCCAAACCCCTAGGCGTCGGCCCAGTGTGTCACCTGCGCGGCCCATCAATCTCACGTATTTTTTTCTTCTTTCTCTATGGCGCGTGGGCCCCGCGTTGTCAGCATCATCTCCTACCTGCCATGGCCGACATTTGCGGATCCACCGCAACTACCTCCGCGAGCTCCGCGCGATTTTCCCCGATCCCATCCTCCTTTGGACTTGCGACTTCGCGATATAAAACTGGGCACCGCCCCTCCTCCCTCCTCCCATATCCTTGCGCCGCCGTGGGCAAATCGAACAGCACCAAAGCAGCAATGGAGGGCCACCACCCTCGATCTCATGGAGGGCCATGGCAGGGTCGCTGCGTGCCTCTCCGATGGGCGCCGGGTCAGGTAGAAACATCCAAGACATCTACGGTTTGGCTTGCGTGCGCCGGGTGCCTGCGTAGCTAAATGAGGGGCCATGGCTGCTCGGGTAAAACATGGATGCCTCACCGGGGCGGCTCCTCCATCGCAGTGTCGCCATGTGCAGTGAGGTAATGGCCACCAGGGAGGACGTCCTGACACCGCCTTCGTCAAAGACTATGCCACCACCCGCCAGATCGAGAGTCTGAGATGAGCTCGTCATCGTTGCAATAGAAGCCAAACAAGCTCGTGGATTGGCCCTGAAAGGGAATTAGGCTTACACCTATTTCCTAAACTAATTTTGGTGGTTGAATTGTCCAACACAAATAATTGGACTAACTAGTTTGCCCAAGTCTATAAGTTATACAGGTACCAAAGGTTCACAATAATCCAATAAAAAGACCAAGAAAAGGGTTCAACAAAAAGAGCAAAGGGACAACCGAAGGCACCCTGGTCTGGGGCACCGGACTGTCCGGTGTACACCGGACAGTGTCCGGTGCTCCAGGGATGAAGCGACTCTGAACTCGCCAGCTTCGGGAATTCGCAACGGCTCTCCGCGATAATTCACCGGACATGTCCGGTGTACACTGGACTGTCCGGTGTATCTGCGGAGCAACGGCTACTTCGGCGCCAACGGTCACCTGCAGGCGCACTGCAGGCGCATTGGCGCGCAGAAGTCAGGCACGCGCGAACAGGCGCACTGGACACTCTACAGTGCATGTCCGGTGCGCCACAGGACATCCAGGTGGGCCCAGCGTCAGAACTCCAACGGTCGGAACCCTAACGTTCGGGTGACGTGGCTGGCGCACCGGACATGTCCGGTGTGCACCGGACTGTCCGGTGCACCATGCGACAGACAACCTCCACCCAAACGGCTAGTTTGGTGGTTGGGGCTATAAATACCCCAACCACCCCACATTCAAGTCATCCAAGTTTTCCACTTCTCAACCACTTACAAGAGCTAGGCATTCAATTCTAGACACACTCAAGTGATCAAATCCTCTCCAATTCCACACAAGGCTTTAGTGATTAGCGAGAGAGATTTGTCGTGTTCTTTTGAGCTCTTGCGCTTGGATTGCTTCTTTCTTTTTCACTTGTTCTTGTGATCAAAGCTCACTTGTAATCAAGGCAAGAGACACCAATTGTGTGGTGGTCCTTGTGGGGAAGCTTTGTTCCTGGTTTGATTTGAGAAGAGAAGCTCACTCGGTCCGCGGGATCGTTTGAGAGAGGGTAAGGGTTGAAAGAGACCCGGCCTTTGTGGCCTCCTCAACGGGGAGTAGGTTTGCGAGAACCGAACCTCGGTAAAACAAATCCGCGTGTCACACTCTTCATTCGCTTGCGATTTGTTTTGCGCCCACTCTCTCGGACTCATTATTATTTCTAACGCTAACCCGACTTGTAGTTGTGATTAATTTTGTAAATTTCAGTTTCGCCCTATTCACCCCCCTCTAGGCGACTTTCAATTGGTATCAGAGCCCGGTGTTTCATTAGAGCCTAACCGCTCGAAGTGATGTCGGGAGATCACACCAAGAGGGAGATGGAGACCGGCGACAAGCCCACTACGAGCCACGGGAGCACTTCATCGGAAGAGTCCCGTACCAAGAGGAAGGAGAAGAAGAAGAGCTCCTCCAACAAAGGGAAGGGGAAGGAGAAGAAATCCTCTTCCCACAAGTCGCATCGGAGAGGCGACAAGCACAAGAGGATGAGGAAAGTGGTCTACTACGAGACCGACACTTCATCAACGTCGACCTCAGACTCCAACGCACCGTCTGTAACTTCTAAGCGCCAAGAGCGCAAGAAGTATAGTAAGATCCCCCTACGCTACCCTCACACTTCAAAACGTACTCCTTTACTCTCCGTTCCATTAGGCAAACCACCGGTTTTTGACGGTGAAGATTATAATATGTGGAGTGACAAAATGAGACACCATCTAACCTCACTCCACACAAGCATATGGAATGTTGTTGAGTTTGGTGTACAGGTACCATCCGTAGGGGATGAAGACTACGACTCGGACGAGGTGGCCCAAATCCACCACTTTAACTCCCAAGCAACCACTATACTCCTCGCCTCTCTAAGTCGAGAGGAGTATAACAAGGTGCAAGGGTTAAAAAGTGTGAAGGAAATTTGGGACGTTCTAAAGACCGCACACGAAGGAGATGAGGTGACAAAAATCACCAAGCGGGAGACGATCGAGGGGGGAGCTCGGTCGCTTCATGCTTCACCAAGGGGAGGATCCACAAGCAATGTACAACCGCTTGAAGACCTTGGTGAACCAAGTGCGCAACTAAGGCTGGAAAATTAGCTCGAGGCTCGTGAGCCGGCTCGAGCGGCTCGCGAGCCTCGAACGAGCCGAGCCGAGCCCCTTCTTCGAGCTCGTTTTTGCAGCGAGCCGAGCCGAGCCGGCTCGTTCCAGCTCGCGAGCCGGCTCGCGAGCCTTGCAAAAATGATTAATTCACGGAATAATAATGAATATTAGATAATTTTATGGATAATAGCTCATTTTTTAGTCTTTGATGATGAATATATTACAAGTTATAATTTAATTTACTCATAATATAGAATGACGATTCTATATTTCAAATTTATATAATGTTAATTCACCAAATAATGCAACGATAAGTACCAGAATAGGGCTCGCGAGCCAAGCCGAGCCGGCTCGCGAGCCAAGGTCGAGCCGAGCCGAGCCTCTTTTGCCAGCTCGTGGAATGGACGAGCCGAGCCGAGCCGAGCTCGTTCAGGCACCGAGCCGCACCGAGCCGAGCCGAGCCGAGCTCGGCTCGGCTCGTTTCCAGCCCTATGCGCAACCTCAGGAGCGAAAAATGGGATGACCATGAGATGGTCAAGGTTATTCTTAGATCCCTCGTATTTCTTAACCCTACACAAGTTCAATTAATTCGAGGTGATCCTAGATATAAGCTAGTGTCTCCCGAGGAAGTTATAGGAAAATTTGTGAGCTTTGAGCTAATGATTAAAGGCTCAAAGAAAATCATCGAGCAAGGCACCTCCTCCATGACCGAGGCACAACCGGTCGCATTCAAGGCGACGGAAGAAAAGAAGGAGGAGGCTACTCCAAGTCGAACACCCATCGACGCCTCCAAGCTCGACAACGAGGAAATGACGCTCATCATCAAGAGCTTCCGTCAAATCCTCAAGCAAAGGAGGGGGAAAGACTACAAGCCCCGCTCCAAGAAAGTATGCTACAAATGTGGTAAGCCCGGTCATTTTATTGCTAAATGTCCATTATCTAGTGATAGTGACAGGGGCGACGACAAGAAGGGGAGAAGAAAGGAGAAGAAGAGACACTACAAGAAGAAGGGCGGCGATGCCCACGTGTGCCGCGAGTGGGACTCCGACGAGAGCTCCACTGACTCCTCCTCCGACGAGGACGCCGCTAACATCGCCGTCACCAAGGGTCTCCTCTTCCCCAACGTCGGCCACAAATGCCTCATGGCCAAGGATGGCAAAAAGAAGAAGGTTAAATCCAAATCCTCCACTAAATATGAGTCCTCTAGTGATGATAATGCTAGTGATGAGGAAGATAATTTGCGTACCCTTTTTGCCAAACTAAACATGCAACAAAAGGAAAAATTAAATGAACTAATTAGTGCCATCCATGAGAAGGATGAACTCTTGGACTCCCAAGAGGACTTCCTAATCAAGGAAAATAAAAAGCATGTTAAGGTTAAAAATGCTTACGCTCTAGAAGTTGAAAAATGTGAAAAATTGTCTAGTGAGCTAAGCACTTGCCAAGAGACCATTGACAACCTTAGAAATGAGAATGCTAATTTGTTAGCTAAGGTTGATTCACATGTTTGTGATGTTTCAACTCCCAATCCTAGAGATGATAATGTTGATTTACTTGCTAAGATTGATGAGTTGAATGTTTCTCTTGCTAGCCTTAGAAATGAGAATGAGAAATTGATGGCTAAGGCTAAAGATTTTGATGTTTGCAATGTTACAATTTCCGATCTTAGAGATAAGAATGATATATTACGTGCTAAGATTGTTGAACTTAATTCTTGCAAACCCTCTACATCTACCATTGAGCATGTCACTATTTGCACTAGATGTAGAGATATTGATGTTGATGCTATTCATGATCACATGGCTTTAATTAAACAACAAAATGATCATATAGCAATATTAGATGCTAAAATTGCCGAGCATAACTTAGAAAATGAAAAGTTTAAATTTGCTAGAAGTATGCTCTATAATGGGAGACGCCCTGGCATCAAGGATGGCATTGGCTTCCAAAGGGGAGGCAATGTCAAACTTAATGCCCCTCCTAAAAATTTGTCTAACTTTGTTAAGGGCAAGGCTTCCATGCCTCAGGATAACGAGGGTTACATTTTGTACCCTTCCGGTTATCCCGAGAGCAAAATTAGGAGAATTCATTTTAGTAAGTCTCACTCTAGCCCTAATTATGCTTTTATGTATAAGGGTGAGACATCTAGTTCTAGGCAACCAATCCATGCTAAGTTGCTTAAGAAGAAAACTCCTAGTGCATCAAATGATCATAGCATTTCATTTAAAACTTTTGATGCATCTTATGTTTTGACTAACAAATCCGGCAAGGTAGTTGCCAAGTTTGTTGGGGGCAAACACAAGGGCTCTAAGACTTGTGTTTGGGTACCCAAAGTTCTTGTTTCTAATGCCAAAGGACCCAAAACCGTTTGGGTACCTAAAGTCAAGAACTAAACTTGTTTTGTAGGTTTATGCATCCGGGGGCTCAAGTTGGATCATCGACAGCGGGTGCACAAACCACATGACAGGGGAGAAGAAGATGTTCTCCTCCTACGAGAAAAACCAAGATCCCCAACGAGCTATCACATTCGGGGATGGAAACCAAGGTTTGGTCAAAGGTTTGGGTAAAATAGCTATATCTCCTGACCATTCCATTTCCAATGTTTTTCTTGTAGATTCTTTAGATTACAATTTGCTTTCCGTTTCGCAATTATGTCAAATGGTCTACAACTGTCTATTTACTGATGTAGGTGTCACTGTCTTTAGAAGAAGTGATGATTCAATAGCATTTAAGGGAGTGTTAGAGGGTCAGCTATACTTGGTAGATTTTGATAGAGCTGAACTCGACACTTGCTTAATTGCTAAGACTAATATGGGTTGGTTCTGGCACCGCCGACTAGCTCATGTTGGAATGAAGAATCTTCATAAGCTTCTAAAGGGAGAGCACATTTTAGGACTAACAAATGTCCATTTTGAGAAAGACAGGATTTGTAGCGCATGCCAAGCTGGGAAGCAAGTTGGCACTCATCATCCACACAAGAACATCATGACAAGTGACAGACCACTGGAGCTCCTACACATGGATTTATTTGGCCCGATCGCTTACATAAGCATCAGCGGGAGTAAGTACTATCTAGTTATTGTGGATGATTATTCTCGCTTCACTTGGGTGTTCTTTTTGCAGGAAAAATCCCATACCCAAGAGACCTTAAAGGGATTCTTGAGACAGGCTCAAAATGAGTTCGGCTTAAGGATCAAGAAAATTAGAAGCGACAACGGGACAGAGTTTAAGAACTCTCAAATTGAAGGCTTCCTTGAGGAGGAGGGCATCAAGCATGAGTTCTCTTCTCCCTACACCCCACAACAAAATGGTGTAGTGGAGAGGAAGAATCGAACTCTATTGGACATGGCAAGAACCATGCTTGATGAGTACAAGACGCCGGATCGGTTTTGGGCCGAGGCGGTTAACACCGCTTGCTATGCCATCAACCGGTTATATCTACACCGAATCCTCAAGAAGACATCCTATGAACTCCTAACCGGTAAAAAGCCCAATATTTCATATTTTAGAGTTTTTGGTAGCAAATGCTTTATTCTTGTTAAAAGAGGTAGAAAATCTAAATTTGCTCCTAAAACTGTAGAAGGCTTTTTACTAGGATATGACTCAAACACAAGGGCATATAGAGTCTTTAACAAGTCCTCAGGACTAGTTGAAGTTTCTTGTGATGTTGTGTTTGATGAGACTAACGGCTCTCAAGTAGAGCAAGTTGATCTTGATGAGATAGGTGAAGAACAGGCTCCATGCATCGTGCTAAGGAACATGTCCATTGGGGATGTGTGCCCTAAGGAATCCGAAGAGCCTCCACATGCACAAGATCAACCATCCTCCTCCACACAAGCATCTCCACCAACCCAAAATGAGGACGAGGCTCAATTTGATGAAGGAGAAGATCAAAGAGATGAGCCACCTCAAGATGACGACAATGATCAAGGGGGAGATGCAAACGATCAAGACAAGGAGGATGAAGAACCAAGGCCACCACACCCAGGAGTCCACCAAGCAATCCAACGAGATCACCCCGTCGACACCATCCTCGGCGACATTCATAAGGGGGTAACCACTCGATCTCGTGTTGCACATTTTTGTGAGCATTACTCTTTTGTTTCCTCTATTGAGCCACACAGGGTAGAGGAAGCACTTCAAGATTCGGATTGGGTGATGGCGATGCAAGAGGAGCTCAACAAATTCACTAGGAACGAGGTATGGCATTTAGTTCCACGTCCTAACCAAAATGTTGTAGGAACCAAGTGGGTCTTCCGCAACAAGCAAGACGGGCATGGTGTGGTGACAAGGAACAAAGCTCGACTTGTGGCCAAGGGATACTCCCAAGTCGAAGGTTTGGATTTCGGTGAAACCTATGCACCCGTAGCTAGGCTTGAGTCAATTCGCATATTATTAGCCTATGCTACTTACCATGACTTCAAGCTTTATCAAATGGACGTGAAGAGTGCCTTCCTCAATGGACCAATCAAGGAAGAGGTCTATGTTGAGCAACCTCCCGGCTTTGAAGACAGTGAGTACCCTAACCATGTTTATAGGCTCTCTAAGGCGCTTTATGGGCTCAAGCAAGCCCCAAGAGCATGGTATGAATGCTTAAGAGATTTCCTTATAGCTAATGGCTTCAAAGTCGGCAAGGCCGATCCTACTTTATTCACTAAAACTCTTGACAATGATTTGTTTGTATGCCAAATTTATGTTGATGATATTATATTTGGGTCTACTAACGAATCTACATGTGAAGAATTTAGTAGGATCATGACACAAAAATTCGAGATGTCTATGATGGGGGAGTTGAAGTATTTTCTAGGATTCCAAGTCAAGCAACTCCAAGAGGGCACCTTCATTAGCCAAACAAAGTATACTCAAGACATTCTAACCAAGTTTGGAATGAAGGATGCCAAGCCCATCAAGACACCCATGGGAACCAATGGGCATCTCGACCTCGACACGGGAGGTAAATCCGTCGATCAAAAGGTATACCGGTCGATGATAGGTTCATTACTTTATTTATGTGCATCTCGACCGGACATTATGCTTTCCGTTTGCATGTGTGCAAGATTCCAATCCGACCCTAAGGAATCTCACCTTACGGCCGTAAAACGAATCTTGAGATATTTGGCTTATACTCCTAAGTTTGGGCTTTGGTACCCTAGGGGATCCACATTTGATTTGATTGGTTATTCGGATGCCGATTGGGCGGGGTGTAAGATTAATAGAAATAGCACATCGGGGACTTGCCAGTTCTTGGGAAGGTCCTTGGTGTCTTGGGCGTCAAAGAAGCAAAATTCGGTCGCTCTTTCTACCGCCGAAGCCGAGTATATTGCCGCAGGACATTGTTGCGCGCAATTGCTTTGGATGAGGCAAACCCTGCGGGACTATGGTTACAAATTAACCAAAGTTCCTCTTCTATGTGATAATGAGAGTGCAATCCGCATGGCGGATAATCCCGTTGAGCATAGCCGCACTAAACACATAGCCATTCGGTATCATTTTCTTAGGGATCACCAACAAAAGGGGGATATCGAGATTGCATATATTAATACTGAAGATCAATTAGCCGATATCTTTACCAAGCCACTAGATGAACAAACTTTTACCAAACTTAGGCATGAGCTCAATATTCTTGATTCTAGGAATTTCTTTTGCTAATTTGCACACATCGCTCATGAGTATACCTTTGATCATGTCTCTTTTATATATTCTATGACTAATGTGTTTTCAAGTATATTTCAAACCAAGTCATAGGTATATTGAAAGGGAATTGGAGTCTTCGGCGAAGACAAAGGCTTCCACTCCACTCTACTACTCATCCTTCGCCGTCGCTCCGCATCACTCTCCGTCTTTGGTATAATCTTCACTCATATGTTTTATTTGCCAAAGGGGAGATAGTAGTTAGATAAGGGCTTATATCTCACTCAAAGTATCCGTTTTTGGCGATTCATGCCAAAGGGGGAGAAAGTATGAGCCCAAAGCAAAAGGACCGCACCACCACCCTAATTTTAAAATGATTTTCAATTGGTAAATTTCAAATTGGTATCTTATTGTGTTCAAAAGGGGGAGAAAATAGTATTTTCAAAATTGATATCTTAAAACCCTCTTGAACACTAAGAGGAGAACTTATTGAGGGGGAGTTTTGTTTAGTCAAAGGAAGAGCATTTGAAACAAGGGGACAAAATTTCAAATCTTAAAAATGTTTCGCAAAATCTTATTCATTTACCTTTGACTATATTGCAAAAGGATTTTGAAAAGGATTTACAAAAAGAATTTGCAAAAACAAAACTTGTGGTGCAAGCGTGGTCCAAAATGTTAAAAATAAAGAAACAATCCATGCATATCTAGTAAGTGATATTTATTGGCTCAAGTTCTAGGTAACCTTTGCACTTACATTTTGCAAACTAGTTCAATTCTGCACTTCTACATTTGCTTTGGTTTGTGTTGGCATCAATCACCAAAAAGGGGGAGATTGAAAGGGAATTAGGCTTACACCTATTTCCTAAACTAATTTTGGTGGTTGAATTGTCCAACACAGATAATTGGACTAACTAGTTTGCCCAAGTCTATAAGTTATACAGGTACCAAAGGTTCACAATAAGACAATAAAAAGACCAAGAAAAGGGTTCAACAAAAAGAGCAAAGGGACAACCGAAGGCACCCTGGTCTGGGGCACCGGACTGTCCGGTGCGCCACCGGACATGTCCGGTGCACCAGGATTCTCCACGCGCTGAACTCCTCGCCTTCGGGAAAACGCAGAGTCGCTCCGCTATAATTCACCGGACTGTCCGGTGTACACCGGACAGTGTCCGGTGCTCCAGGGATGAAGCGACTCTGAACTCGCCAGCTTCGGGAATTCGCAACGGCTCTCCGCTATAATTCGGCGCCAACGGCTCTCCGCTATAATTCGGTGTACACCGGACTGTCCGGTGTATCTGCGGAGCAACGGCTACTTCGGCGCCAACGGTCACCTGCAGGCGCACTGCAGGCGCATTTAATGCGTGCCAGAGCGCGCAGAAGTCAGGCACACGCGAACAGGCGCACCGGACACTCTACAGTGCATGTCCGGTGCGCCACAGGACATCCAGGCGGGCCCAGCGTCAGAACTCCAATGGTTGGAACCCTAACGTTCGGGTGACGTGGCTGGTGCACCGGACATGTTCGGTGTGCACCGGACTGTCCGGTGCACCATGCGACAGACAGCCTCCACCCAAACGGCTAGTTTGGTGATTGGGGCTATAAATACCCCCAACCACCCCACATTCAAGTCATCCAAGTTTTCCACTTCTCAACCACTTACAAGAGCTAGGCATTCAATTCTAGACACACTCAAGTGATCAAATCCTCTCCAATTCCACACAAGGCTTTAGTGATTAGCGAGAGAGATTTGTCGTGTTCTTTTGAGCTCTTGCGCTTGGATTGCTTCTTTCTTTCTCACTTGTTCTTGTGATCAAAGCTCACTTGTAATCAAGGCAAGAGACACCAATTGTGTGGTGGTCCTTGTGGGGAAGCTTTGTTCCCGGTTTGATTTGAGAAGAGAAGCTCACTCGGTTCGCGGGATCGTTTGAGAGAGGGTAAGGGTTGAAAGAGACCCGGCCTTTGTGGCCTCCTCAACGGGGAGTAGGTTTGCGAGAACCGAACCTCGGTAAAACAAATCCGCGTGTCACACTCTTCATTCGCTTGTGATTTGTTTTGCGCCCACTCTCTCGGACTCATTATTATTTCTAACGCTAACCCGGCTTGTAGTTGTGATTAATTTTGTAAATTTCAGTTTCGCCCTATTCACCCCCTCTAGGCGACTTTCAGGCCCTCAGTATGGAGTATCGCCAGGGCACGCTGCGCATGGGGATTAACTTCCTGGCGAATGGTTCAACTATGGCAACCGGATCTGCTCGCCATCTACTCGCCTCCACTCTCCCGTCCCCACCCGTTGAAGCTTCATGGTGCTCCTCGCCCGGGCCCGAGCGAGCAAGCTCACCGGCGGGCGGGATGATGGCGGCATCCGCCAAGGCCGGCTCTGGACTGGCCTCTCCGCGCGCCCTCTCGTCTGCCGGTGCTACGGTGGCGGCACCAGGAGAGTTTTCCCCCGTGCTGGAGTCTGCTCCTAGGTGCCGGGCAGATGGGAGGATGATGGTGGCTGGATTGTGGATTCTGGATTGTGCGCACGGATCAGCCGGGGGTGTCGTCCGTTTGATTTAATCGAAGGGTCGCGGATGCGTCTCGTTGCCATTTGATCGTGTCCACAGAAGTCGCGATCGACGGACGGGTTTGCATGCTGGTTCTTAACTATCCGATCAAGTCCTGGCCACCTAATGGAGATCTATCGGCTCGGATAAGCCCAGACTCTTCACCGTGCGGTTTTTACAAAAGAACCCCTGATTTAATCGAAATTAACCCACCGTCCAGCCAAGAATTAATAAAAGCGCGGGTAAGCCCTGGTATTTATACTTTTGACCCCGGACTTTGTTAAAATAGTGTCCCCAGCCCAATCAGAGAATAAAAGGCATAAAACAATTCAGAAAAAGGTTTTTTAGTTTAGAAATAAATTCAGAAACTTGTATAATTCATATTTAATTCATTTTTACTCCAAATTGAGTCATTCCAGTTGCAATAATTTTGTATTAATATTTTCTATCAACTAGTAACACTGTTTAGCCATGAAACTTGAGTTAAAATTGTTCATTTGGATTAATCTATTCTAAGCACTAAATAATTTCAAAAATTCATAACTTAATAATTGTAGCTCCGAATTTAGTGGTTCTTGTTTCTACGATCTCGTTATGGGGCGTAGATTATTATTATGCAATGTATTCTTATGTTTGGTGTAATGTTAATTTTGCCTATACACTATTTGTTTGTAATGCTACGACTAGCGTGAGGACACGTGTCATCTGAAGATCATCTGGTACCTGGAAATCTCAAGTCCCAGGCAAGTTGTGCCCTTGATCACTTCTTTTTACCCAATCATGTTCTAATTAATCATAATGATCTGCATAGGTTAATTTTGATGGGACCCAATAGGTTACCCTAGTCTGTATATCTTTATACCTTGTTTACCACTGAACTTTTTGGGTAGTACTTGCTAGTGCTTTATGTGGTTTTGGGTATGAAGATACATTATTCATGATCACACTTTTATTATTTGTTTATTATTACTGTTCATGATAAGATCATTATGTTAATTGGAACATGGAGCGACCACCCGGGAAAACAGTGCTACCACAAGGGTTTAATGGGACGCCCTTGGCTGATTAATTAGGAAAGCTAGTGGAAGACTACATTACCCGAAAGGGGCAAGGGCAGTAAGGGAGTGGTCAGTGTAGGGAGGCCCTTGGGATGATTTTGCTGCGATGGCGGTCATACGAGGGGTCCCTGCATTGGAGCTTCCTATAAACTAGTAGCGGGTTTTCTGAAGCTAGTGGAACTTTGTAAAGGCCTCGTAGTGTTACCCTACCTCGCCTCCTCGGTAGAGGTGTATGGGAAGTCGCGATCCCTTGGCAGATGGGTAACATGACTTGTGGGTAAAGATGCACAACCTCTGCAGAGTGTAAAACTGGTATACTAGCCGTGCTCACGGTCATGAGCAGCTCGGACCCTCACATGATTAAATTATGGAACTAAATTCAATTTGTCATATGCATTGCATCGCAGGTGATGTTGTTACTTTTGTTCTACTACTTAATTGGGTTGGTATTTACTTATACTTAGTAATTGCTAATAAAATTTTGACCAACTTTAAAAGCAATGCTCATCTTCAACCATCCTTTTTGGTAAGCCTTACACTTCACATGAGCTCCCACCTTTGGCGAGTTCATGCACATTATTCCCCACAAATGCAAGGGAGACAAGACTTGTATTTGGGTTCCAAAAATTATTGTGACTAACCTTGTAGGACCCAACAAGAGTCGGTACCTAAAACCCAAGCTTAAATTGCCTTGCAGGTTTATGCATCCGGGGGCTCAAGCTGGATTATCGACAGCGGATGCACGAACCACATGATGGGGGAGAAGAAAATGTTCACCTCATACGTCAAGAACAAGGATTCCCAGGATTCGATCATCTTTGGAGATGGGAACCAAGGCAAGGTCAAAGGATTAGGAAAGATAGCCATTACATCCGAGCATTCTATCTCTAATGTGTTTTTAGTTGAATCGCTCGGGTATAATTTGTTATCTGTGAGTCAATTGTGTAACATGGGTTATAATTGTTTATTCACAAATGTAGATGTATCTGTTTTTAGAAGAAGTGATGGTTCACTAGCTTTTAAGGGTGTACTAGATGGCAAGCTCTACTTAGTTGATTTTTCGAAAGAGAATGTCGATCTAGATGCATGCTTAATAGCTAAGTCTAACATGGGCTGGCTGTGGCATCACCGTCTAGCACATGTTGGGATGAAGAACCTTCGTAAGCTTCTAAAGAGAGATCATGTGTTAGGACTAACCAATGTCTGTTTTGAGAAAGATAGACCTTGTGCAGCATGCCAGGCAGGGAAACAGGTGTGAAGCACTCATCATAGCAAGAATGTGATGACGACATCAAGACCACTGGAGCTTCTTCATATGGACCTCTTCAGACCCGTTGCCTACCTTAGCATCGGCGGAAGTAAGTATGGTCTTGTAATTGTTTATGATTTTTCCCGCTTCACTTGGGTATTCCTTTTACAAGATAAGTCAGAAACCCAAGGGACCCTAAAGCGCTTCTTAAGTAGAGCTCAAAATGAGTTTGAGCTTAAGGTGAAGAACATAAGAAGCGACAATGGGTCTAAGTTCAAAAATCTTCAAGTTGAAGAGTATCTTAAGGAGGAAGGCATCAAGAACGAGTTCTCCGCTCCCTACACACCACAGCAAAATGGTGTGGTAGAGAGGAAGAACAAGACACTAATCGACATTGAGAGAATGATGCTTGGAGAATACAAGACGCCTGAGCGGTTTTGGCCGGAAGCTGTGAACACAGTCTGTCACGCCATAAACCGGCTCTATCTGCATTGCCTCCTCAAGAAGACCTCCTACGAACTCCTTACCGGTAACAAACCCAAAGTCTCTTACTTTCGTGTATTTGGGAGTAAATGCTACATTCTGGTGAAGAAAGGTAGACATTCTAAATTTGCTCCCAAGGCAGTAGAAGGGTTTTTACTAGGATATGACTCAAATACAAAGGCATACAGGGTCTCCAACAAATCATCGGGATTAGTTGAAGTCTCTAGCGACGTTGTATTTAATGAGACTAATGGCTCTCCAAGAGAGCAAGCTGATCTTGATGACATAGATGAAGAAGAAGTTCCTACGACCACAATGTGCACGATGGCGATAGGCGATGTGCGACCACAGGAACTACAGGAAAAAGATCAACCTTCTTCCTCAACAATGGTGCGTCCCCCAACTCAAGACGATGTACAGGTACCTCAAGAAGAGGGACATGATCAAGGGATAGCTCAGGAAGAAGAGGTTATGGAGGAAGAAGCACCACGGGCCCCTCCAACTCAAGTCCGAGTGTCGATCCAAAGACATCACCCCGTCGATCAGATTCTGGGTGACATCAGCAAGAGAGTAACTACTCGCTCACGATTAGCTAACTTTTATGAGCATTACTCGTTTGTCTCTTCTATTGAGCCTTTCAGGGTAGAAGAGGCCTTGTAGGATCCGGACTGGGTGTTGGCCATGCAGGAAGAGCTCAACAACTTCAAAAAAAATGAAATCTGGAGCCTGGTGCCGCGTCCAAAGCAAAACGTTGTGGGAACCAAGTGGGTGTTCCGCAACAAGCAAGACGAGCACGGGGTGGTGATAAGAAACAAGGCTCGACTTGTGGCAAAAGGTTATGCCCAAGTCGCAAGTTTGGATTTCGAGGAGACTTTTGCTCCTGTGGCTAGGTTAGAGTCAATTCGAATTTTATTAGCCTATGTCGCTCACCATTCCTTTAGGTTATTCCAAATGGACGTAAAGAGCGCTTTCCTCAACGGGCCAATCAAGGAGGAGGTATACGTGGAACAACCCCCTGGCTTTGAGGATGACAGGTATCCCGACCATGTGTACAAGCTCTCTAAGGCGCTCTATGGACTTAAGCAAGCCCCAAGAGCATGGTATGTGTCGGCGTTTCGAGACCGGGGGGTCCCTGAGCCGACGAGTGAAGTGTCGCCGCGTGCCCCAGCGCAGATGGGTCGACGCGAGGCCGAGCGCGAAGGGGGGAAGTGAGGTGGCCGGAGATGGGCGTGAGAGAGGTGGAAATCCCGCGGCCTTCGTGTTTGTCCCGCGCCCAGGTCGGGTGCGCTTGCAGTAGGGGGTTACAAGCGTCCACACGGGAGAGGGAGCGAGCGGCCTCACGCGAGCGCCTGTCTCGTCCTCGTCCCCGCGCGGCCAACCCTCTCTAAGAGGGCCCTGGTCCTTCCTTTTATAGGCGTAAGGAGAGGATCCAGGTGTACAATGGGGGGTGTAGCAGAGTGCTATGTGTCTAGCGGAGGAGAGCTAGCGCCCTAAGTACACGCCATCGTGGCGGCCGGAGAGATTTTAACGCCCGATTTGTGTGATGTCGTGGCCATCGGAGGAGCGCTGGAGCCTGGCGGAGGGACAGCTGTCGGGGCCGTCGAGTCCTTGCTGACGTCCTCTTGCTTCCGTAAGGGGGCCGAGAGCCGCTGTCGGGGACCATAATTAGGGGTACCCTCAAGACGCCTAATTCTCAGCTGGTAACCCCCATCAGCATAAAGCTGCAGAGGCCTGATGGGTGCGATTAAGTCAGGGATCAGTCCATACGAGCGACTCGATCACGCCTCGCCCGAGCCTAGCCTCGGGCAAGGGCAGCCGACCCTGAGGGGTTTCCGTCTCGCCCGAGGCCCCCTTTTAACGGCGGACACATCTCCGGCTCGCCCGAGGCCTTGCCTTCGCTAAGAAGCAACCCTGACTAAATCGCCGCGCCGACCGACCGAGTCGCAGGAGCATTTAACGCAAAGGTAGCCTGACACCTTTATCCTGACGCGCGCCCCCCGGCAGAGCCGAAGTGACCGCCGTCACTTCGCCGCTCCACTGACCGGTCTGGCAGAAGGACAGCACCGCCTGCGCCATTCCGACTGCAGTGCCACTTGACAGAGTGAGACTGACAGGCAGTCAGGCCTTGCCAAAGGCGCCATAGGAAGCTCCGCCCGACTAAGGGCTCAGACTCGGGCTAAGGCCCCGGAAGACGGCGAACTCCGCTCCGCCCGACCCAGGGCTCGGACTCGGGCTAAGGCCCCGGAAGACGGCGAACTCCGCTCCGCCCGACCCAGGGCTCGGACTCGGGCTAAGGCCCCGGAAGACGGTGAACTCCGCTCCACCCGACCCAGGGCTCGGACTCGGGCTAAGGCCCCAGAAGATGGCGAACTCCGCTCCGCCCGACCCAGGGCTCGGACTCAGGCTAAGGCCCCGGAAGACGGCGAACTCCGCTCCGCCCGACCCAGGGCTCGGACTCGAGCTAAGGCCCCAGAAGACGGCGAACTCCGCTCCGCCCGACCCAGGGCTCGGACTCGGGCTAGGCCCCAGAAGACGACGAACTCCGCTTCGCCCAACCCCAGGGGTCGGACTCCGCCCTGGCCTCTGCCGAACGACCTCCGCCTCGCCCGACCCAGGAGCTCGGGCTCGGCCTCGGCCATGAAAGACAGACTCGACCTCGGCTTCGGAGGAGCCTCCACGTTGCCCGATCTAGGGCACAAGTCCGCCACGTCAACAGGAAGCGCCATCATCACCCTACCCCGAGCCGACTCGGGCCGCAGAGACCAAGACCGGTGTCCCATCTGGCCAGCTCCGCCAGATAGGCAATGATGGCGCCCCGCTAGCCCCGTGACGACGGCGGCTCTCAGCTCCCTTACGGAAGCAGGGGGACGTCAGCAAGGGCCCAGCCGCTCCAACAGCTGTCCCTCCGCCAGGCTCCGTTGCTCCTCCGACAGCCACGACACCACACCAGCTGGGTGCCAAGATCTCTCCGGCTGCCACATTGGCATGTACTTAGGGCGCTAGCTCTCCCCCGCTAGACACGTAGCACTCTGCTGCACCCCCATTGTACACCTGGATCCTCTCCTTACGCCTATAAAAGGAAGGACCATGGCCTTCTTAGAGAAGGTTGGCCGCGCGGGGACGAGGACGGGACAGGCGCTCTCTTGGGGCCGCTCGCTTCCCTCACCCGCGTGGACGCTTGTAACCCCCTACTGCAAGCACACCCGACCTGGGCGCGGGACGAACACGAAGGCCGCGGGATTT
This sequence comes from Zea luxurians, assembly GCA_029449295.1. Classification (NCBI taxonomy): domain Eukaryota; kingdom Viridiplantae; phylum Streptophyta; class Magnoliopsida; order Poales; family Poaceae; genus Zea; species Zea luxurians. The sequence continues at coordinate 8,274,195 of JAOPSE010000083.1, read as the reverse complement.
CCACCTCTCTCACGACCCGTCTCCGGCCACCTCGCTTTCCCCCCTTCGCGCTCGCCCATGCGCTCGACCCATCTGGGCTGGGGCACGCGGCACACTCACTCGTCGGTTCAGGGACCCCCCGGTCTCGAAACGCCGACAGTTGGCGCGCCAGGTAGGGGCAAGCTGTGTGTTGACGAGCAGTTTCCCGTCAAGCTCCAGATGGGCAGTCTCCAACGACCTCTCCAACCGGGACGGTGCTCCGTTTCGGGAGTCTCGAGTTCATGTCTCTCGACGGCAGCTACGACATGATACTCCTTCCACCGCCGCGCGACGACGACAATGGCGGCCGACAGCCCGCCCGCCGGCGGCGGAATCGACGACGTCTTCCCCGCGTGGTGGAAGAACAACATTCGAGCTCGCCCCGTCCTCTCCCCCGCCATCGGAGGAGGAGGCGGGGCAACCAAGGCCGAGCAGGAGGCCGCGCTCCGTCGGCTGTCGAGCGAATCGACGTCCCCAGCGCCCCAACGGAGGGCGCATCGGGCGTCGACCTCGCGTTTGAGACGAAGGCGAGCGCCGTCCCCCCGCGACACGCCAATCCCGAGCAAGTGGACGACGCCAGCACGCTCGCGGAGGGCCTGCAGGACGTCGCCCTCGTACCCAAGACGACGGCGCAATCAGTCCCCGACGTGACTATGTCGCTCCTCGTCGACCAAAAGGTACCGACTGATTCCCATCCTACGTCATTTCGACTCGGCCTCAACCCGCCTAGCGACCTCGCTTTGGCGGGCGCTCACGTTGAGGCGAGTGCAACCCCTCTGGGGTTTCGTATGCGGTCGCCTTAAGACCGATTGACGGACGTCTCGACCTACGGGCCCTCTAGGTCCGAGGAAGATGACGATCCCAGCGTCTGTTGGGATTTCTCTGGATTTGGCAACCCCAGTGCCATGCGGGACTTTATGACCGCATGTGACTACTGCCTCTCCGACTGTTCCGACGGCAGCCGCAGCATTGACGACAAGGACTGCGGCCCAAGCCGCGAATGTTTCCACGTCGAGCTAGGGGATCCCTCCGAAGGCAACCATCTCGGCATGCCGGAGGACGGTGATCTCCCTAGGCCGGTGCCTCGCGCCGACATCCTGCGGGAGCTAGCTGTGGTCCCCGTTCCGGCGGGGGGTCATGACCCACAGCTCGAGCAAGTCCGCGGGGCGCAGGCCAGGCTCGACGAGGGAGCAGGAGCGCTCGAGTCGATCCGCCGGGACGTCGGGCAGGTATGGGCGGGCCAACCCCCGGCCGGAGAAATACGTCACCTGCCCCAGGGTTTCCAGCACCGCGTCGCCGACGATGTCAGGGACAGGCCGCCACCCGCATCCAGCGGGGTCGGTCAGAACCTGGCAGCCGCAGCGATGCTCCTCCGCGCGATGCCAGAACCATCAACCACCGAGGGTCGGCGAATCCAGGGAGAGCTCAAGAATCTCCTGGAAGGTGCTGCGGCCCGGCGGGCAAAGAGCTCTGCCTCCCGAAGGCAGGGGTACCCCTCGGAACCTCATGCCGCGACTTCCCGATTCATGCGGGAAGCCTCGGTCTACACCGGGCGCACGCGCAACACCGCGCCTGCGGCCCCGGGCCACCTTGGCAACGAGCACCATCGTCGCGACCGTCGGGCCCACCTCGATGAAAGGGTACGCTGAGGCTACCACCCCAGGCATGGGGGACACTACGACAGCGGGGAGGATCGGAGTCCCTCGCCCGAACCACCCGGGCCACAGGCCTTCAGCCGGGCCATCCGGCGGGCGCCGTTTCTGGCCCGGTTCCGACCCCCGACTACTATCACAAAGTACTCGGGGGAAACGAGGCCGGAATTGTGGCTCACAGACTACCGCCTGGCCTGCCAACTGGGTGGAACGGACGACGACAACCTCATCATCCGCAACCTCCCCCTGTTCCTCTCCGACACTGCTCGCGCCTGGTTGGAGCACCTGCCTCCGGGGCAGATCTCCAACTAGGATGATTTGGTCCAAGCCTTCACCGGCAATTTCTAGGGCACGTACGTGCGCCCCAGGAATTCCTGGGACCTTCGAAGCTGCCGGCAACAGCCGGGAGAGTCTCTTCGGGACTACATCCGGCGATTCTCGAAGCAGCGACCGAGCTGCCCAACATCACCGACTCCGATGTCATCGGCGCGTTCCTTGCCGGCACCACCTGCCGCGACCTGGTGAGCAAGTTGGGTCGCAAGACCCCCACCAGGGCGAGCGAGCTGATGGACATCGCCACCAAGTTCGCCTTTGGCCAGGAGGCGGTCGAGGCCATCTTCCGAAAGGACAAGCAGCCCTAGGGCCGCCCCTCGGAAGAGGCTCCCGAGGCGTCTACTCCGCGCGGCGCCAAGAAGAAAGGCAAGAAGAAGTCGCAAGCGAAACGCGACGCCGCCGACGCGGACCTTGTCGCCGCCGCCGAGTACAAGAACCCTCAGAAGCCCCCCCGGAGGTGCTAACCTCTTCGACAAGATGCTCAAGGAACCTTGCCCCTACCATCAGGGGCCCATCAAGCACACCCTCGAGGAGTGCGTCATGCTTCGGCGCCACTTCCACAAGGCCGGGCCACCCGCAGAGGGTGGCAGGGCCCGCGACGACGACAAAAAAGGAAGATCACCAAGCAGGAGAGTTCTCCGAGGTCCGCGACTGCTTCATGATCTACGGAGGGCATGCGGCGAATGCCTCGGCTCGGCATCGCAAGCGAGAGTGTCGGGAGGTCTGCTCGGTGAAGGTGGCGGCGCCAGTCTACCTAGACTGGTCCGACAAGCCCATCACTTTCGACCAAGCTGACCACCCCGACCACGTGCCGAGCCCAGGGAAATACCCGCTCGTCATCGACCCCATCATCGGCGATGTCAGGCTCACCAAGGTCCTGATGGATGGGGGCAGCTGCCTCAATATCATCTACGCCGAGACCCTCAGGCTCCTGCGCATCGATTTGTCCTCCGTCCGAGCAGGCGCTGCGCCCTTCCACGGGATCATTCCTGGGAAGCGCGTCCAGCCCCTCGGATGGCTCGACCTTCCTGTCTGCTTCGGAACGCCCTCCAACTTTCGAAGGGAGATTTTGACGTTCGAGGTGGTCGGGTTCCGAGGAACCTACCACGCGATATTGGGGAGGCCATGCTACGCGAAGTTCATGGCCGTCCCCAACTACACCTACCTGAAGCTCAAGATGCCGGGCCCCAACGGGGTCATCACCGTCGGCCCCACGTACAAACACGCGTTCGAATGCGACGTGGAGTGCGTGGAGTACGCCGAGGCCCTCGCCGAGTCCGAGGCCCTCATCGCCGACCTGGAGAACCTCTCCAGAGAGGTGCCAGACGTGAAGCGACACGCCGGCAACTTCGAGCCAGCGGAGGCGGTTAAGGCCGTCCCTCTCGACCCCAGTGGCGACACCTCCAAGCAGATCCGGACCGATTCCGGGCTCGACCCCAAATAGGAAGCAGTGCTCGTCGACTTTCTCCGCGCAAACGCCGACGTCTTTGCGTGGAGTTCCTCGGACATGCCCGGCATACCGAGGGATGTCGCCGAGCACTCGCCGGATATTCGGGCAGGAGCCCGACCCGTCAAATGGCCTCTGCGCGGATGACGCCCGGGGGCTGCGCCCCTCCGTGTCGAGAGTGGGTGTACTTTTCCGCATCAAAAATTTTCGATCAAAAAGGGGCTTTGGCGTTCTCCCGGCTATGTCAGAAGCAGGGTCCCGAGGGGCGAACGTGGGTACATGTAAGTGGCGAGGCCGACTGAGCTGAGGAACTCCTATACCTCCGGGTTAGGGACACCTCACTCATCACCTGCCACGAAAAATGGCCCAACTCGGGAAGTCACCCTATTATTGACGAGCTAGGCCGGACGCGCGAATTGAAAGAAAGGAGAGTGCGACTTCATGCAAGAAAAACAAAGTGTTCAGGCCTCGGCGGCCGCGGTAAGGTGCACATCCAACAGAAACTGTTCCAACAAGAGTCAGGCGCCGCCTTGGGAAGGAGCCGCGCCCTCAGTTCCGCCCCCGCCGTCGGTAAGGTCCACCTCGGCTTCCGGCGACGGCGCAGGAGGAAGGATCTCCGCCTCAAAGGTGGTCACCAGCGCCGCGCTCGGACCCGCGGCGACCGCGTCGAGCCGCTGAACTTCTGCCAGGGCAGCTTCGTCTTCATCAGGAAGACAATACCCCTCACTGACCCGTTCCAGGTCCACAACATAATGGGAAGCAAGCACGGCGAAGGCCCGCCTGACGCCGTGGTGTAGCGCCTCGCGGACTTTGCCGCGCGCGTAATCACCCAAGACTTGATGGCGGCTTTGAGGGGAGCTTCCTGAAGGGACGTCGCCGGGGCCAAGGATCCGATAAACGTCCGAGACGGCCTCGGACATGGCCGCGAGGTCGGCCTCCCTCTGCTCGGCAGTTCCGGCAAGCGCCTCGGTGAGCGCCTTGGCGGACTCGTCAAGGGCGGACTCGAGCTCTGCGAACAACCAGAAGAAAGACCTCAAGCACAAGCAGAAGAAACAGACAAGAACAAGAACCAGGGACGGCCAAGGCATACCTCCGGCTCGGGCACGCTGCTCCGAGGCCGCGACTTGGGCTGCGGCCAGGTCGGCCGCGAGGGTCTCAGCCCGGCTTTCGGCCTCGGCAGCCCGGCCCCGAGATTGGTCCCGCTCCTCGACGACCTGGACGAAATCCGACCGCTGCCATTGCGCCTCCGCGCGCGCTGCCGCTGCCTCGGCTCTCAGATCAGCGCAGAGCAACTGGAGGTCCGCTATCTTGGCATCCTGCTGAGAAAGGCGCGCGGTAGCCCCGGCGAGCGAGGTCCTCAGGGATCGCAGCGAGCCCCAGACATCGACCTCGCGGCGGATGAACGACGACTTGGCGGCGCTCCGATCCGTCAGATCCTGGGGGAGGGAAACAGGGCGTCATGACGAACGCCTCGCTCACCGAAAGGAAAAGGAATGCCTGAAACCGTTACCTGGAGGATTTTGGGGACGTCCCTGCAGAGAACCTCCAGCGACGACCGGAGCGACCCCACCGTCGCTTCAGCACGCTCGCGGAGCTCATCCCAGGACTGGTCTTCCTGTTCATCGTCGAGAACGAAGACAGGGTCCGAGGCCTCGCGGGTCCGGAATCGAGCAACTGGCGCCAGGCCTCGGGGCTCCGCCGCACAGCGACGAGGCTGCCGCCCGGCTGGACGGATTGCGCGTCCACGCCCACCTCTTCCAAGGCACTGGGCACCGACGCATCAGCCATCCCGACGCTGGCAGCAACCAGTCGCTCTCCGACTGGGACGGCGGCGACTTCGGTGGCGGCAGGCGCCAGCGTGGCCGGCACGGCAGGCGGGCTCGGGACCGCGTCGGCGCCAGCCGCCTCCCCTATCACGATGGCCGCCTCGGCAGAAGAGCCCGCCTCGGGAACCTGCTCCCCAGAGACAGGCGACGCCCGAGCCCCCTGCGGTGAAACGCCCTGCGAAAGGGTCGGCTGAACGACAAGGCCCGGGGCGGCGCTGGCCGCCCAGGCCGACGCCGTCTTAAGGGCCTTCCGGGGTGCCAGGTCGGTCTGGCCATGGCTTCGCTTGCTGAATAAAAAAAAAGAGAAAGGGAAAATCATGGCCGAGACCTATGATTGGGAAGCCAAGACGAAGATTGTCGGGGACCATAATTAGGGGTACCCTCAAGACACCTAATTCTCAGCTGGTAACCCCCATCAGCATAAAGCTGCAGAGGCCTGATGGGTGCGATTAAGTCAGGGATCAGTCCATACGAGCGACTCGATCACGCCTTGCCCGAGCCTAGCCTCGGGCAAGGGCAGCCGACCCTGAGGTGTTTCCGTCTCGCCCGAGGCCCCCTTTTTCTACGGCAGACGCATCTCCGGCTCGCCCGAGGCCTTGCCTTCGTTAAGAAGCAACCCTGACTAAATCGCCGCGCCAACCGACCAAGTCACAGGGGCATTTAACGCAAAGGTAGCCTGACACCTTTATCCTGACGTGCGCCCCCTTGCAGAGCCGAAGTGACCGCCGTCACTTCGCCGCTCCACTGACTGGTCTGACAGAGGGACAGCGCCGCCTGCGCCATCCCGACTGCAGTGCCACTTGACAGAGTGAGACTGACAGGCAGCCAGGCCTTGCCAAAGGCGCCATAGGAAGCTCCGCCCGGCCCAGGGCTCGGACTCAGGCTAAGGCCCCGGAAGACGGTGAACTCCGCTCCGCCCGACCCAGGGCTCGGACTCGGGCTAAGGCCCCGGAAGACGGTGAACTCCGCTCCGCCCGACCCAGGGCTCGGACTCGGGCTAAAGCCCCGGAAGACGGCGAACTCCGCTCCGCCTGACCCAGGGCTCGGACTCAGGCTAAGGCCCCGGAAGACGGCGAACTCCGCTCCGCCCGACCCAGGGCTCGGACTCGGGCTAAGGCCCCGGAAGACGACGAACTCCGCCTTGCCCGACCCCAGGGGTCGGACTCCGCCTTGGCCTCTGCCGAACGACCTCCGCCTCGCCCGACCCAGGAGCTCGGGCTCGGCCTCGGCCATGCAGGACAGACTCGACCTCGGCTTCGGAGGAGCCTCCACGTCGCCCGACCTAGGGCACAACTCCGCCATGTCAACAGGAAGCGCCATCATCACCCTACCCCGAGCCGACTCGGGCCGCAGAGAACAGGACCGACGTCCCATCTGGCTAGCTCCGCCAGATAGGCAATGATGGCGCCCCGCTAGACCCATGACGACGGCGGCTCTCAGCTCCCTTACAAAAGCAGGGGGACGTCAGCAAGGGCCCAACCGCTCCGACAGCTGTCCCTCCACCAGGCTCCGTTACTCCTCCGACAGCCACGACACCACACCAGCTGGGTGCCAAGATCTCTCTGGCTGCCACCTTGGCATGTACTTAGGGCACTAGCTCTCCCCCGCTAGACACGTAGCACTCTGCTGCACCCCCATTGTACACCTGGATCCTCTCCTTACGCCTATAAAAGGAAGGACCAGGGCCTTCTTAGAGAAGGTTGGCCCCGCGGGAACGAGGGCAGGGGCAGGCGCTCTCTTGGGGCCGCTCGCTTCCCTCACCCGCGTGGACGCTTGTAACCCCCTACTGCAAGCGCACCCGACCTGGGCGCGGGACGAACACGAAGGCCGCGGGATCTCCACCTCCCTCACGACTCGGCTCCGGCCACCTCGCTCTTCCCCCCTTCGCGCTCGCCCACGCGCTCGACCCATCTGGGCTGGGGCACGCGGCACACTCACTCATCGGCTTAGGGACCCCCCGGTCTCGAAACGCCGACAGTTGGCGCGCCAGGTAGGGGCCTGCTGCGTGTTGACGAGCAGTTTCCCGTCAAGCTCCAGATGGGCAGTCTCCAACGACCTCTCCAACCCGGGACGGTGCTCCGTTTCGGGAGTCTCGAGTTCATGTCTTACGACGGCAACTACGACATGATACTCCTTCCACCGCCGCGCGACGGCGACAATGGTGGCCGACAGTCCACCCGCCAGCGGCGAAATCGACGACGTCTTCCCCGCGGGGGGGAAGAACAACATTCGAGCTCGCCCCATCCTCTTCCTCGCCATCGGAGGAGGAGGCGGGGCAACCAGGGCCGAGCGGGAGGCTGCGCTCCGTCGGCTGTCGAGCGAGTCGACATCCCCAGCGCCCCAACGGAGGACGCGTCGGGCGTCACCCTCGCGTTTGAGGCGAAGGCGAGCGCCGTCCCCCCGCAACACGCCAACCCCGAGCAAGTGGACGACGCCAGCACGCTCACGGAGGGCCTGCAGGACGTCGCCCTCGTACCCAAGATGACGGCGCGATCAGTCCCCGACATGACTTCGTCGCTCCTCGTCGACCAAAAGGTACCGACTGATTCCCATCCTTCGTCATTTCGACTCGGCCTCAACCCGCCTAGCGACCTCGCTCTGGCGGGCGCTCACGTTGAGGCGAGTGCAACCTCTCTTGGGTTTCGTGTGCGGTCGCCTTGGGACCGATTGACGGGCGTCTCGACCTACGGGCCCTCTAGGTCCGAGGAAGATGACGACCCCAGCATTTGCTGGGATTTCGCTGGATCTGGCAACCCCAGTGCCATGCGGGACTTCATGACCGCATGCAACTACTGCCTCTCCGACTGTTCCGACGGCAGCCGCAGCCTTGACGACAAGGACTGCGGCCCGAGCCGCGAATGTTTCCACGTCGAGCTAGGGGATCCCTCCGGAGGCAACCGTCTCGGCATGCCGGAGGATGGTGATCTCCCTAGGCCAGTGCCTCGCGCCGACATCCCGCGGGAGCTAGCTGTGGTCCCCGTTCCGGCGGGGGGTCACGACCCACAGCTCGAGCAAGTCCGCGGGGCGCAGGCCGGGCTCGACGAGGGGGCAGGAGTGCTCGAGTTGATCCGCCGGGACGTCGGGCAGGTATGGGCGGGCCAGCCCCCGGCCGGAGAAATACGTCACCTGCCCCAGGGTCTCCAGCACCGCATCGCCAACGATGCCAGGGACAGGCCGCCACCTGCATCCAGCGGGACCGGTCAGGACCTGGCAGCCGCAGCGATGCTCCTCCGCGCGATGCCGGAGTCATCAACCACTGAGGGCCGGCGAATCCAGGGAGAGCTCAAGCATCTCCTGGAAGGCGCTGCGGCCCGTCGGGCCGAGAGCTCTGCCTCCCGAAGGCAGGGGTACCCCTTGGAACCTCGTGCCGCGACTTCCCGACTCATGCGGGAAGCCTCGGCCTACACCGGGCGCACGCGCAACACCGCGCCTGCGGCCCCGGGCCACCTCGGCGACGAGCACCCTCATCGCGACCGTCGGGCCCGCCTCGACGAAAGGGTGCGCCGAGGCTATCACCCCAGGCGTGGGGGACACTACGACAGCGGGGAGGATCGGAGTCCCTCACCCGAACCACCCGGTCCGCAGGTCTTCAGCCGAGCCATTCGGCGGGCGCCGTTTCCGGCCCGATTCCGACCCCCGACTACTATCACAAAGTACTCGGGGGAAACAAGACCGGAATTGTGGCTCGTGGACTACCGCCTGGCCTGTCAACTGGGTGGAACGGACGACGATAACCTCATCATCCGCAACCTCCCCCTGTTCCTCTCCGACACTGCTCGCGCTTGGTTGGAGCACCTGCCTCCGGGGCAGATTTCCAACTGGGAGGATTTGGTCCAAGCTTTCGTCGGCAACTTCCAGGGCACGTACGTGCGCCCCGGGAATTCCTGGGACCTCCGAAGCTGCCGGCAACAGCCGGGAGAGTCTCTTCGGGACTACATCCGGCGATTCTCGAAGCAGCGCACCGAGCTGCCCAACATCACCGACTCAGATGTCATCGGCGCGTTCCTCGCCGGCACCACTTGCTGTGACCTGGTGAGCAAGTTAGGTCGCAAGACCCCCACCAGGGCGAGCGAGCTGATGGACATCGCCACCAAGTTCGCCTCTGGCCAGGAGGCGGTCGAGGCCATCTTCCGAAAGGACAAGCAGCCCCAGGGCCGCCCGTCGGAGGATGCTCCCGAGGCGTCTACTCCGCTCGGCGCCAAGAAGAAAGGCAGGAGGAAGTCGCAAGCGAAACGCGACGCCGCCGACGCAGACCTTGTCGCCGCCGCCGAGTACAAGAACCCTCGGAAGCCCCCCGGAGGGGCTAACCTCTTCGACAAGATGCTCAAGGAGGCGTGCCCTTACCATCAGGGGCCCGTCAAGCACACCCTCGAGGAGTGCGTCATGCTTCGGCGCCACTTCCACCGGGCCGGGCCACCCGCAGAGGGTGGCAGGGCCCGCGACGACGACAAAAAGGAAGATCACCAAGCAGGAGAGTTCCCCGAGGTCCGCGACTGCTTCATGATCTGCGGAGGGCATGCGGCGAATGCCTCGGCTCGGCATCGCAAGCGAGAGCGTCGGGAGGTCTGCTCGGTGAAGGTGGCGGCACCAGTCTACCTAGACTGGTCCGACAAGCCCATCACCTTCGACCAAGCTGACCACCCCGACCACGTGCCGAGCCCGGGGAAATACCCGCTCGTCGTCGACCCCATCATCGGCGACGTCAGGCTCACCAAGGTCCTGATGGATGGGGGCAGCTGCCTCAATATCATCTACGCCGAGACCCTCAGGCTCCTGCGCGTCGATCTGTCCACCATCCGAGCAGGCGCTGCGCCCTTCCACGGGATCATTCCTGGGAAGCGCGTCCAGTCCCTCGGACGGCTCGACCTTCCTGTCTGCTTCGGAACACCCTCCAACTTCCGAAGGGAGACTTTGACGTTCGAGGTGGTCGGGTTCCGAGGAACCTACCACGCAGTATTGGGGAGGCCATGCTACGCGAAGTTCATGGCCATCCCCAAATACACCTACCTGAAGCTCAAGATGCCGGGCCCCAACGGGGTCATCACCGTCGGCCCCACGTACAAGCACGCGTTCGAATGCGATGTGGAGTGCGTGGAGTACGCCGAGGCCCTCGCCGAGTCCGAGGCCCTCATCGCCGACCTGGAAAACCTCTCCCGAGAGGTGCCGGACGTGAAGCGACACGCCGGCAACTTCGAGCCAGCGGAGACGGTTAAGGCCGTCCCTCTCGACCCTAGCGGCGACACCTCCAAGCAGATCCGGATCGGTTTCGGGCTCGACCCCAAATAGGAAGCAGTGCTCGTCGACTTTCTCCGCGCAAACGCCGACGTCTTTGCGTGGAGTCCCTCGGACATGCCCGACATACCGAGGGATGTCGCCGAGCACTCGCTGGATATTCGGGCCAGAGCCCGACCGGTCAGGCAGCCTCTGTACCGATTCGACGAGGAAAGGCGCAGGGTGATAGGCGAGGAGATCCACAAGCTGATGGCAGCAGGGTTCATCAAAGAGGTATTCCATCCCGAATGGCTTGCCAACCCTGTGCTTGTGAGGAAGAAAGGGGGGAAATGGCGGATGTGTGTAGACTACACCGGTCTGAACAAAGCATGTCCGAAGGTTCCCTACCCTCTACCTCGCATCGATCAAATCGTGGATTCCACTGCTGGGTGCGAAACCCTGTCTTTCCTCGATGCCTACTCAGGGTATCATCAAGTCAAGATGAAAGAGTCCGACCAGCTCGCGACTTCTTTCATCACGCCCTTCGGCATATACTGCTATGTCACCATGCCGTTCGGTTGGAGGAACGCGGGTGCAACGTACCAGCGGTGCATGAACCATGTGTTCGACGAACACATCGGTCGCACGGTCGAGGCCTACGTCGATGACATCGTAGTCAAGACAAGGAAAGCCTCCGACCTTCTCTCCGACCTTGAAGTGACATTCCGGTGTCTCAAGGCAAAGGACGTCAAGCTCAATCCCGAGAAGTGTGTCTTCGGGGTGCCCCGAGGCATGCCCCTAGGATTCATCGTCTCCGAGCGGGGCATCGAAGCCAACCCGGAGAAGATCGCAGCCATCACCAGCATGGGGCCCATCAAGGACTTAAAAGGCGTACAGAGGGTCATGGGATGTCTCGCGGCCTTGAGCCGTTTCATCTCGCGCCTCGGCGAAAGAGGCCTGCCTCTGTACCGTCTCTTAAGGAAGGCCGAGTGCTTCACTTGGACCCCCGAGGCCGAGGAAGCTCTCGGGAACCTGAAGGCGCTCCTCACCCAGGCGCCCGTCTTGGTACCCCCAGCTGATGGAGAAGCCCTCTTGGTCTACGTCGCCGCTACCACTCAGGTGGTTAGCGCCGCGATCGTGGTCGAAAGGCAAGAAGAGGGGCATGCATTGCCCGTTCAGAGGCCAGTTTACTTCGTCAGCGAGGTGCTGTCCGAAACCAAGATCCGCTACCCACAAGTTCAGAAGCTGCTGTATGCAGTGATCCTGACGAGGCGAAAATTGCGACATTACTTCGAGTCTCATCCGGTAACTGTGGTGTCATCCTTCCCCCTGGGGGAGATCATCCAGTGCCGAGAGGCCTCGGGACGGATCGCAAAGTGGGCGGTGGAAATCATGGGCGAGACAATCTCGTTCGCCCCTCGGAAGGCCATCAAGTCCAAGGTACTGGCGGACTTCGTAGCCGAATGGGTCGACACACAGTTGCCGACGGCTCCGATCCAACCGGAGCTCTGGACCATGTTTTTCGACGGGTCGCTGATGAAGACGGGAGCCGGCGCGGGCCTGCTCTTCGTCTCGCCCCTCGGGAAACACCTGCACTACGTGCTGCGCCTCCATTTCCCGGCGTCCAACAATGTGGCCAAGTACGAAGCTCTGATCAACGGATTGCGAATCGCCATCGAGCTAGGGGTCCGACGCCTCGACGCTCGCGGCGACTCGCAACTCGTCATCGACCAGGTCATGAAGAACTCCCACTGCCGCGACCCGAAGATGGAGGCCTACTGTGAGGAGGTTCGACGCCTGGAAGACAAGTTCTACGGGCTCGAGCTTAACCACATCACCCGGCGCTACAACGAGACTGCGGACGAGCTGGCAAAGATAGCCTCGGGGCGAACGACGGTTCCCCCGGACGTCTTCTCCCGGGATCTGCACCAACCCTCCGTCAAGATCAGCGACACGCCCGAGCCCGAGGCGCCCTCGGCCCCGTCCGAGGTAACCTCGGCCCAGCCCGAGCCGTCCTCGGTTCAGCCCGAGGAACCCTCGGCTCCCGAGGGCGAGGCGCTGCGCATCGAGGAGGAGCGGAGCGGGGTCACGCCTGATCAAGATTGGCAGGCCCCGTACCTGCAATATCTTCGCCAAGGAGAGCTACCCCTCGGCCAGGCCGAGGCACGGCGGGTAGCGCGACGCGCCAAGTCGTTCGTCTTGCTGGGCGATGAGAAGGAGCTCTACCACCGCAGCCCCTCGGGCATCCTCCAGCGGTGCATCTCCATCGCCGAAGGTCAGGAACTCCTGCAAGAGATACACTCGGGGGCTTGCGGCCATCATGCAGCGCCTCGAGCCCTCGTCGGGAACGCTTTCCGGCAAGGCTTCTACTGGCCGACGGCAGTGGCTGACGCCACTAGAATTGTCCGCACCTGCGAAGGGTGTCAATTCTATGCGAAGCAGACCCACCTGCCCGCTCAGGCTCTGCAGACGATACCCATCACCTGGCCCTTCGCTGTGTGGGGTCTGGACCTCGTCGGCCCTCTACAGAAGGCGCCCGGGGGCTACACGCACCTGCTGGTCGCCGTCGACAAATTCTCCAAGTGGATCGAGGTCCGACCCCTGAACAGCATCAGGTCCGAGCAGGCGGTGGCGTTCTTCACCAACATCGTCCATCACTTCGGGGTCCCAAACTCCATCATCACCGACAACGGCACCCAGTTCACCGGCGAAAAATTCTTGGATTTTTGCGAGGATCACAACATCCGGGTGGACTGGGCTGTCGTAGCTCATCCCATGTCGAATGGGCAAGTAGAGCGTGCCAATGGCATGATTCTACAAGGGCTCAAGCCTCGGATTTACAACGACCTCAACAAGTTCGGCAAGCGATGGATGAAGGAACTCCCCTCGGTGGTCTGGAGCCTGAGGACGACGCGAGCCGAGCCACGGGTTTCACGCCGTTCTTCCTGGTCTACGGGGCCGAGGCCGTCTTGCCCACCGACCTGGAATACGGCTCCCCAAGGACGAGGGCCTACGACGATCAAAGCAACCAAGCTAGCCGAGAAGACTCGCTGGACCAGCTGGAAGAGGCTCGGGACAGGGCCTTACTACACTCGGCGCGGTATCAGCAGTCCCTGCGACGCCACCACGCCCAAGGGGTCCGACCCCGAGACCTCCAGGTGGGCGACCTGGTGCTTCGGCTGCGGCAAGACGCCCGAGGGAGGCACAAGCTCACGCCCCCCTGGGAGGGGCCTTTCGTCATCGCCAAAGTTCTGAAGCCCGGAACGTACAAGCTGGCCAACAGTCAAGGCGAGGTCTACGGCAACGCTTGGAACATCCAACAGCTACGTCGCTTCTACCCTTAAGATGTTTCCAAGTTGTTCATATACCTCGCACCCACGCAAAGTTTAGTCAACAAGGAAGGGTCGGCCTCGCCTCGGCAAAGCCCGACCCTCCCTCGGGGGCTAAAACGGGGGAAACCCCCTCTGCGTCAAAATTTTCCTCGAAAAAAATCTCTTTTACCAGAATATCTTTCGTGCTTTTTGACTGCTTTGAAAAGTGGGTCCTGGAAACGACGGAGTACACGTAAGCAGTCAAGGCTGACCGAGCCGAGGGACTCCTACGCCTCTGGGATACGGATACCTCACTCATCACCTTCTGCGATAAGTAACTCGCGTTCGGATAAAGTGGCTCCGCGGATCGAACAAGTCTTTACGTTCGGAAGCCCTTCTGCTGAAGCGATCCTTCGAGCCTTCTCGACTGAGTCGGTAATAGGGCCTCATGGACGAGTAAAAGTGCGCGTAAGCGGCGAGGCCGACCGAGCCGAGGGACTCCCACGCCTCCGGGATACGGATACCTCACTCATCACCTTCCGCGAGAAGCAGCTCTCGCTCGCACAAACATCCCTGTTACCGACAAAAAGTCCAGATACTCGAAACAAGAGGAAAAGAGACGCAGTTTTACAACGCAGCGAGGGTGTGTGTTCTGGCCTCGACGGCCGCACAAGGCACACGCTACAAGACAATCTGATCCTGCAGGCTCGGGTCTTGACGCTGGAAGGGGGCAGCAACACCCTCGGCATCGACGGCACCTTCGGCGAGGCCCGACCTAGCCTCGGACGGCGACGCGGTCCGAGGGTCTCCGCTCCGAAGGACGACGTCATCGCCACGCCCGGGCAATCGCTGTCAGGGACTTCTCCGGGAATCCGGCCCGAGCAGGCGGCTCGGCCGGCCACCTCCGGGGCCTCGGCCAACCATCTTCCGAGGGTGCCAGCCCGGTCCGAAGCCTCGGCTGATCAACTCCGACGTCGATCCTGCCAACGGACAACCCGGCTAGGCTCCGGCCAACCAGGTTTCATTTCCGAGCCAACTCCGCCTCTGTTCATGCTGATATCGCTACCCCTGGCCTCGGCTCGATGAGGAGCGGCCGAGGGGTCTCTTTAACTAAGCTAGAGGAACCTCGGACAGCAAGGCCGACCGAGCCGAGGGACTCCTACGCCTCCGGGATACGGATACCTCACTCGTCACCTTGACACGGGGTGACTCATACTTGGTGAAGCGGTTCAGATAGTCAGCAGACGAGTCTTAGCGCTCAAGAACGAGGAAAAAACACGGCTCCGTGCCGTAATTACATACATGTTCGGGCCCCGAAAGCCGAAATGAACAAAAAACCCTGGCATTCGAAGTGCCATTACAGACGGAACTCCGGTTCCCCCCCGCAGGTACGAACAACCCCACTCGATAGGGGCGGGCCTGCGGGGCGGCGGAAGGACTTTCACCCCCCGAGGACGAGAGGCGGCCATTCAGGCCAGGAGACGGAGACCCAGGGCTACTGACGGAGTTGGCAATCTCATCGGTAGAGAAGCCACCTCCGTCCGCCGACGCCTCGGAGCGCGCCGGCAGGTCTTCGCCCTTGCTGGGGCCATCCAGGGCGTGGGCACTGCCCTCGTGGTGCGCGGCGCAATCGTCGTCCGGGCGGAGGACGCGGCGCTGCGCCCTGACTGTGTGACGACGACCCGCCTCTTCCGGCATGGCTGGAGGAAGTCTCCGTGAAGCTGGAGGATGCCATTCTCCCCCAGACGCCCGGGGAAGAAGAGGGCAACCGACCCACACGGAGGCAGCCCCCTGACTCGCCTCGTCCTCCATCTTGGCTTGGATGACGAAAGTCCTTGAGGCCGAGGAAGGGGCAGAGGCCACAGCCCGGCTCGCTTTCCCCCACCATCAAGCCGGAGGTCACCATCTTGGGTGACCGCCGGTGGAGGGGTGCAGCCGGGTTGCATGATGAAGATCCTTGAAGCCGAACGATGGCTGAAAGGTACCAACTCCCACGGAGTTGCGTTCCTCCAACGATGAGGCGAAAAGACGGCGGTTTCCCCCATCCGGGGGCTCGAAAGGTGGAAAGACACAGTGCATAAGGGAGAAAGAAGACGAGGTCGCCTTACGGAAGGGGTCGCCCTCCTTTTAAAGGCGACTCTCCCTGCTTGCGCCCCCAACCATCACGGGCTGAGTTTTCTCCAACACGCCTCCAAAGCCCTCCCCTGCGGCGCGGGGGCTGGGTCCCGCATGTCATGCAGACCGGCTCCGGGCAGAAGAAGCCAAACCGCCGCGCACGGCGCACGCAACCACCCAGCGGTTACAAGTGACCCTCCACTTTTGCCCGGGCCAACGGGCGAAAGGGGCAGGCAGCCATGCAGGCGGCATGCAACCGCGCCAAGTGGACGCGCCTCTCCGACTCCTGACATGCCAGCACGGAGGCCCAAGCCCACGCGTCGCACGACCGGCGCGCCGGATGCTGCATGCAAGCAACTGTACCACTTGCGCCACCACCGCACCTCCTCGATTGCGGAACCGATACCGCGACCCGAGGCGACCCAGCGCGCGACCCAGCAGCGCCAGCCTGACACAGCGGTCAAACGCGGTCAAAAGTGGGCCGGCAGCAATGACGGTGGCAGGCGCGCGGGAGCAGCGGACACGTCGTCAGCCAAGCTCACGTCCCATCAGGGGGCAGCAAGAGAACCCCCTCTCACGGCGTGAAGACGACGCGCCCGTGACCCGTTCCTCGAACGGCTCGCGCACGCGCAACGGCAGCCTCGCCAACTACTCGCCCCGTCGCATTAACTCCGCGGCTGGACAGGCGGCGCTTCCGGCAGGAGCAGCTGGCGACGCTTCGCCTTCGCCAACACAACCGCGCCAAAAAAGGTACGCCGCGTCGTTCAATTTCGTATCCTTTTTCCTTTTTCCTCTTTCTCTATCTCTTGCAACAGGGACCGGGAAAGGGGATACCCCTAAAGGGGTCCTTCCCCGTGAAGGAACTAGGCTCCGAGCCTCCTTACTGATCAGGGGTTCGAAGGCTGGCCCCCCGAAGGGTTCAACAGCCGCCTCAGATCGCGTGGGCCCGACACCCACTACTGGTCAGAGGTTCGAAGGTCGGCCTCCCGAAAGGTTCCACTGGCCGCCTCAGGCTACTCGGGCTCCGCGCCCATTACTGATCAGGGGTTCGAAGGCTGGCCCCCCGAAGGGTTCACAGTCGCCTCAGACACCGAGCGAGGGATGACCAGGGGTACGTTCGATACATAACCGAGGCTCGGGCTGCGCTCCTGAGGTACCCTAGGACATTTCCGAGACCAGCGGGAACGATCCTGTAACGGAATCCCATCGGAGGGAGGCATCGAGCCCTTGGACCCCGTCGCCAGGGGACCGGGTCCGGCAGATCACCCGCAGGTACTTTTGGGCGTGCCTCCGGGCCCCTAGCCAACCCCCAATGAACGGGGCACGGACGTCCACTCGGATTACCCGCTTGCAGCTCACTGGAGACACCATGTTCGGTGCCCATCGAGGGTAACATGGCGCTCTCCCCCCCTCCTCCTTGCGGAAAGGTGACGTAGGGGCGTATGTAAAAAAGCCGAGTCTGTCCCTGATCGCCCTCTCGCCCTGTGCGGAGGCTCAGGGGCTGCTCTCGCAAAACCGGCTCCGGCCAAACCGTTGACAGCGTCAACATACCAGCCCGAGAACTTGGGCCCCGACAGTGCACCCGGGCTACGGCCAGTTCGCATGAGGGAACCACCAGACCAGCCGAAGCATTACGCAAGGCATCAAGACCTCGAAGGAGTGAAACCACTCCTCCGAGGCCTCGGGGGCTACACCCGGCGGGTGCGCTCGCGCGCACCCACCGGAACGAAATGCAACCGAGAAAGGCTGGTCCCCTTGCAAAAAAGTGCGACAAAAGCCTCCAAGCGAGTGCTAACACTCCCTTCGAGGCTCGGGGGCTACTGTCGGGGACCATAATTAGGGGTACCCTCAAGACGCCTAATTCTCAGCTGGTAACCCCCATCAGCATAAAGCTGCAGAGGCCTGATGGGTGCGATTAAGTCAGGGATCAGTCCATACGAGCGACTCGATCACGCCTCGCCCGAGCCTAGCCTCGGGCAAGGGCAGCCGACCCTGAGGTGTTTCCGTCTCGCCTGAGGCCCCCTTTTTCTACGGCAGACGCATCTCCGGCTCGCCTGAGGCCTTGCCTTCGTTAAGAAGCAACCCTGACTAAATCGCCGTGCCAACCGACCAAGTCACAGGGGCATTTAACGCAAAGGTAGCCTGACACCTTTATCCTGACGCGCGCCCCCTGGCAGAGCCGAAGTGACCGCCGTCACTTCACCGCTCCACTGACTGGTCTGACAGAGGGACAGCGCCGCCTGCGCCATCCCGACTGCAGTGCCACTTGACAGAGTGAGACTGACAGGCAGCCAGGCCTTGCCAAAGGCGCCATAGGAAGCTCCGCCCGACCCAGGGCTCGGACTCGGGCTAAGGCCCCGGAAGACGGCGAACTCCGCTCCGCCCGACCCAGGGCTCGGACTCGGGCTAAGGCCCCGGAAGACGGCGAACTCCGCTCCGCCCAACCCAGGGCTCGGACTCGGGCTAAAGCCCCAGAAGACGGCGAACTCCGCTTCGCCCGACCCAGGGCTCGGACTCGGGCTAAGGCCCCGGAAGGCGGCGAACTCCGCTCCGCCCGACCCAGGGCTCGGACTCGGGCTAAGGCCCTGGAAGACGACAAACTCCGCCTCGCCCGACCCCAGGGGTCGGACTCCGCCCTGGCCTCTGCCGAACGACCTCCGCCTCGCCCGACCCAGGAGCTCGGGCTCGGCCTCGGCCATGCAGGACAGACTCGACCTCGGCTTCGGAGGAGCCTCCACGTCGCCCAACCTAGGGCACAAGTCCGCCACGTCAACAGGAAGCGCCATCATCACCCTACCCCGAGCCGACTCGGGCCACAGAGAACAGGACCGACGTCCCATCTGGCTAGCTCCGCCAGATAGGCAATGATGGCGCCCCGCTAGACCCATGACGACGGCGGCGCTCAGCTCCCTTACGGAAGCAGGGGGACGTCAGCAAGGGCCCAACCGCTCCGACAGCTGTCCCTCCACCAGGCTCCGTTACTCCTCCGACAGCCACGACACCACACCAGCTGGGTGCCAAGATCTCTCCGGCTGCCACCTTGGCATGTACTTAGGGCACTAGCTCTCCCCCGCTAGACACGTAGCACTCTGCTGCACCCCCATTGTACACCTGGATCCTCTCCTTACGCCTATAAAAGGAAGGACCAGGGCCTTCTTAGAGAAGGTTGGCCCCGCGGGAACGAGGGCAGGGGCAGGCGCTCTCTTGGGGCCGCTCGCTTCCCTCACCCGCGTGGACGCTTGTAACCCCCTACTGCAAGCGCACCCGACCTGGGCGCGGGACGAACACGAAGGCCGCGGGATCTCCACCTCCCTCACGACTCGGCTCCGGCCACCTCGCTCTTCCCCCCTTCGCGCTCGCCCACGCGCTCGACCCATCTGGGCTGGGGCACGCGGCACACTCACTCGTCGGCTTAGGGACCCCCCCGGTCTCGAAACGCCGACAAAGATATTCCGAGGTACTTACCCACTTCGGGCCATGATCCACCGCGCCTGGGGGGAGGTTTCTTGGATCCCGGCTCCCGAAACAGCCGCCGAGGTCCGCTTCGCCGGCAACTTCGGTGCCACCCTTGCTTTGGATGCCCGGGGAGCAGATGGCCCAGGCACGGTCGCGATGACTTGAGGGTCACCCCCATGCGCTGCCGGTACGAGCGGCGGCCCCTGGGGAGCAGACGCCCTGACCTGGCCCTCCGCAGCCACCTCAGCTCCTCCAACCGAGGGGTCAGGTGACCTCTCGGGTCGCCCCCATGCCTCGGGCCGGGACCCCGACGCCCCAACTCCGGGGACTGACGGTGTCGGCCCGCTCGGGGGCTGGCTTGACGGCTCCTGGCCACACCCCAAGTCGGGGCTGAGGCCGAGACGGGCGGCCATGTCGTCCTCCTCCTCATCACCGTCGTCATCATCGTCATCGGGTGTCTCCGGCGATGGCTCCCTTGGGAGTCCTTCCCTCTCCTGCTGGCGACGGCGCTTCTCCAAGGCGTCCCGAGCCCGCCTCCGCTCGCGGGCCCGGGCCTTCTCCGCGTCCTTCTTCTTCTTCTCCTCCTCCGCGGCGACCCGCCGCGCTGCCCAGTCCACCGCGTCCTCCGGGACCCGTGGCAGGGAGGGCTTGTGCCACCCCACCTCCTAAAGAAGGGGGGAAAGAAACCCAATCGTAAGAACCAGGAGCAACCCGGTGTATGAAGAAGGAAGGAGCGAACACTCACCAGAGTCACGCACCCCTGGTCGGGGCGCATCCGAAGCTAGGAGAAGGCGTGGGGGTCCGGCTTCCCCATCGCGGCCGACACCCGCCATTGGAGGGCGTCGAAGGGAAGAGGATCAGGGGACATTCGTGACCCCTCCCAGTCAGCCTCCGGGATCATCTCCCAAAGCGGCAGCCGCTGCTCCGCCAAGGGAAGCACTCTCCGGCGGTGGATGGCGGCAACCACTCCCGCAGCGGTGAGTCCTCCCTCCCGCAACGCCTTCAGGGCCTAGAGAAGGGGTTCGAGGTTCTTCTGTCTCTCGTGTGGAGTCCCATGGCGCCAGGCGGCGGTGGCGGCGGTGACTACCCGCTGGGAGAACGGCGGGAGCAACTCACCGTCATTCCGGAGGTAGAACCACCGGCGCTGCCACCCCTTGTTCGAGGACGCGAGGACGGCAGGGATGTACTGCGACGCCTGCGACTGCCTCAACAAGAGGGTGCAGCCGCCGGCCCGCACCACTGCACGGACCTTCCTCTCCCCCGTCGGCAAGGCAAAAAGCTCGGCGAAGAAGAGATGAGTCCACAAATCCAAATGGGGGGCGATCCCCAAATACCCTTCGCACACCGCTACGAAGATAGCGGCCTGCGAGATGGAGTTGGGGGTGAGGTTATGCAACTCCACCCCATAGTGGAACAGGATGGCCCGCATAAAGCGGCTCGTCGGCACACCGAATCCGCGCTCGTGGAAGGAGACGAAGCTCACGACGTACCCCGGCGGTGGGGATGGAGCGACTCCGCCCATGGGAGGAATCCATTCTAGCCGCTGCTCATCGGCGAGAGGGCCAAGCAAACCCTCGCCGACCAGCTCCTCCAAATCTCTCGCTGTCACCGTGGAAAAGGGCCACGGGTCACGCGGGGAGATTATGGTCACTCGATCAGCCATCACCAAAACGGAAGGGGTGGCGGCGCAAGGGTCAGGAAGGGCGTATTCCTCTTCTCTGGCTAAAGTTTCTCAGGTTGCGAAAGCCTAAAGGAAGGGGCAGGAAGCGGAGCAAAGAACCGTCACCGGGCCCTCTCCGGGGTATATAAAGACCAAGGCGAAGACGGTTCCAACGTTCCGCCCGGACCGGACGCGGGATTCAAAAACGCGAAGCGAAACGGCCGTTCCTCGAACGGCTCGCGCACGCGCAACGGCAGCCCCGCTAACTACTCGCCCCATCGCATTAACTCCGCGGCTGGACAGGCGGCGCTTCTAGCAGGCGCAGCGGGCGACGCTTCGCCTTCGCCGAAACAACCGCGCCAAAAAAGGTACGCCGCGTCGTTCGGTTTCGTATCCTTTTTTCCTTTTTTCCTCTTTCTCTATCTCTTGCGACAGGGACCGGGAAAGGGGGATACCCCGAAAGGGGTCCTTCCCCGTGAAGGAACCAGGCTCCGAGCCTCCTACTGATCAGGGGTTTGAAGGCTGGCCCCCCGAAGGGTTCAACAGCCGCCTCAGATCGCGTGGGCCCTACAGCCCACTACTGGTCAGAGGTTCGAAGGCCGGCCCCCCGAAGGGTTCCACGGCCGCCTCAGGCTACTCGGGCTCTGCGCCCATTACTGATCAGGGGTTCGAAGGCTGGCCCCCGAAGGGTTCACAGTCGCCTCAGACACCGAGCGAGGGATGACCAGGGGTACGTTCGATACATAACCAAGGCTCGGGCTGCGCTCCCGAGGTACCCTAGGACATTTCCGAGACCAGCGGGAGCGATTTTGTAATGGAATCCCATCGGAGGGAGGCATCGAGCCCTCGGACCCCGTCGCCAGGGGACCGGGTCCGGCAGATCACCCGTGTGACGGAACCTCCCAAGTAATTAGGCCCACCTACAGTTGCCCTTGCCCAACGGACATCAGACCACCCTGTAGGTGCCCCGGAACTACTTGATAAGTTCGGTATCTTTCTTTACCTTACCAGGAACGTTTCACCCGTCTTGCAGGCATTACAGAACATCGGAGATAAAGAAATGCGGAAGCGAATTTCATAAACTTACATTTATTTCAAAAGCAAGCTCGAGTTATGTTATTACAGACCAGACTAAAAGTGAGTGCAGAGAAGTAATATTATACAAACCAAGGGAGGCACAAACATCTCCCGAAAGGCTATAAACAACAGATCCTATGTGGAGGACCGAGTCCTCCCGCACTTCAGTCTTGTTTTTCTTCTTTGGGAACCACCTTGGCACAGAAGCAGCAAAAGTCTGCTACTTCCTCACCTAAAAACAATGAAGGGATAAACCCTGAGTATGGAATTACTCAGCAAGTCTTACCCGACTAAGGAAAAGACTCTCAAGGTATGCTGGATAAATAGGAGTCAAGGAGAGGCTTTAGCAAAAATCAACTTATACTTTTGCAGAAGTAGCTTACTAAAGTGAGTCCTTACTTTCAATCTTTTAACGCCATATTAGGTATTAATAGACTCTATTTGCATCTAGTCTAATTTCACATCACATCAAGACAACATCATTTTTATCCATAGTGTTCACGTCCTGACTTTAGGTTGCAGGGAAGTGACCAAGTCTTCATAACCGCGAAGGTACGGCGATCCGAATCGATTATACTCAGCTGAGGATCTCCAATCACACGACATATGTAGCACTTAACCCTTGCATATGTCAACCCGCCACCGGGGTTCTTAAGACCGGATCAGGTTCACGCAAACCGAGAGCACAGATACACCACCGTCCAGCCTCTTGCCACGGAGGGTACACACTACTCTCGCCACCGCTCCACTCCCATTTCGTGTTATCTTATTCCGGCCTTAGTCTGCCCGAGGCAAAGCTTACCCATGACGAGGCATGTGACCAGTTAAATGTGGCAGAACCACCCGAATTATTCCAGCTTAAGTGCCTAAGTCATGCCTCAAGGGCCGTGACACACTTAAATCGGAATAACCCGTCAGTCCTTCAGATCTAGTCTGATAGAGCCACTTAACCAGGATCAAATTCCACAATCTCACTCGAAGGTGAGTCACAGAAGAAATACAATAAAACAGGAATCCTCAAATTAAGTACTGAATTATTACATAAATCGGAGTTTTGGAGTAGCAAATAAAGTCCATTAAGTAAAGTGCAGCGGATAATCGATGTCGTCGGTAATGAGGAAATGAGCAAGGCCTAGCCCACTACTCCTCATGCTCCTCTCCTGCTGGAGCAACGTCCCACTCGACCGTCCAACCCGGTGGCAGGGTGGTAGGCCAAGTCACACCATCAATCAAATCCTGCATGGTACCTGCAAAAATGGTGCCACAAGCAAGGCTGAGTATACTAATACTCAGCTAGACTTACCCGGTGTGAGGAGTCTACTCCTCTACCTCTAGACTATGCAGCTGTTTGGCTGAGGGGTTTGGTTTGCCAAAAGCACTAGCTGTTTCTAAAATCATCTTTTAGCTTTTCAATTTCTACCATCATTAACTTAGCTAGATTTTCTCCTTCTAAGCATACATGGTAACAATCAATTAGTTCAATCAACAAGTTATCTCATGTAACCACATTTCACTTCTTACTCGATGCAGTACAAGGAATCAAGCAGTCTCATTAGCTGCGAGAAGCAGACGATTCGAATCGAGTTTTAAAACCTTGCAAGGTAAACCTAAACACACGGCATGTCAGGGTACTCTGACCCTACACATGACAACCGTCCCCATCGATTCCCCGTTCGCGTCCAGGCCTCACCGCCTTGGCATACAATGCTCCACTGACCCCGGCTGCCGCCGTGCAGTGACCGCACTTGTACCCACCATAGCTAGCATGGGAGAACCAGTCTCAGGTCGCATGAGGGATAAAGTCCGCGCCCGGCTTCACTCAGGTACTAGGTTTACCGGTTACCATTTTTCCCGGCATGTGTTTAGTACGTTCAAAAGCTTGACTCAGGTATCCACACATTAATCCTTAATTCATTTTCCCGTCTCATGGACAAGGCATCCTCCCTGGATCCAAGTCCATAGACCAACATATATCCCATTATCAAGAGGAATACAATCAATTCCTGACCTCGCGCGAGTGCTAGAAAAATCACTCGACTTCTACCGAGATCCTAATTAGCAAGCAGCTACTCGGCCTAACATACTAGTATTCATCTCAAAAAGGGAATCCTAAGTTCATGCAATCTAGAGGTTTCAAGCAACTCCTACACATAAGTGCACATTACAATCCTACAAGCATTAAGTGTAGTAAAATAACATAATTAATAGGTTATGCATAAAACCGGGGCTTGCCTTCAATTGCTGGGGCTGCGGGGAGATCCTCAATGGCAGCCTCGGAAGCCTGCTCCTGGTCCTCCTCTTGGACAGGTCCTTGCTCGGGGATGAGCACGTACTCTCCGTCGGCTAGATTACAATCTAATGAATGCAATGCGTAAGATATATGCATGATATGATATGTGCTTTTAGAAATCACAACTTAAAAGGTGTATGATCTTTCTTGAGTTAAACAAAGTTAACTTTACTTATGCAAGACCCTTGGGTGGTATACTTGGTAAACTGGTTCAAATTTAGCTAAGGTAAATGGTAGGTTTACTTTTGGGGTTCCACTGAATTCTTTTTAAGTCTTTTAGGGACAAATGATAAGTACTCAAGTTAGACTGATTGAGGTGGGGTTTATTTCTTCTTTCCTTTTTCTTTATTCTCTTTATTGTTTTGGAGTAGGTTTGAACTACAAGTTGCCTAAAAAAATTCTAAAAATTCTGTAAAAATTACAGTGGCTTGCTACTGGTGTGTGTTTCTCTTTCTTAAAATTTGGGGATCAGAAAGTGAATAGTTTTCTCTGCACAAAATTACTAAATTCTAAGGTAGAAGGGGTGCTTTGAACTACAACTACTATTTAACAGTGGGTAATTCTTCAGAACTTATTTTTGCTGGCTTTTAGGTGTTATAACATGACTTGATACAAATTTCTAGTCATTAATACCTTTTAATTATTTTTCTATGGTTTTCTCAAGTTTCTAGCCCAATAGGTGCTTTCTACTACCACTATATTTGAAAAATATCAAACAACAGAGTTCTTATTTTTCTTAGTTATTGTTTTGTGCAAGAGCAATCATTCTGAAGTTTGGCATCTTTTTGCTTAAGGGAAGGGGTGGTATGCATTATTTGAATTAAATGGCTTTTCTCTTAAATCATTAGCAATTGGTAAGAGTTTGCCTCCTTTTCATGGGTTTGCATTTTTCTCTGGTAGTTCACCTCATCATGGACTTAGCTAATTTTTGGTTGCCCATTATCACAATATTTGAGGTTGTTCAAGAATTATTGGGAAAATGCCTTATTTTCATCATGTATTTATTTTCCTTACTTAAAAAGTTGGGCTGAGGTGCTCTGTATTTTTGTAGTGGGGTTCTGGTGGTTATAAGTTCACTGGATTTTTGTTAAGCATTTTGGTTATAGTTTTGCCTCTTTAATAATTGATTTTCAGTCTTATTTAGGCTAAACAATTCATTTTAATTTAACCTTGATCCAAATTAATGGTCTCTGTATTTTTCCTAAGTTCTCTGTTACATAAGTAAACTAGGAAAAATAATATTAATCACTGTTCATTAATTTCTAATACCTTTCTGATTTTCTCTAAGTTTTGGACAAAACATCATTAAATGAGGAACTACATCATAATTTCTAATGCTGGGGTTCCCATTATTTTTAAACAGTGTCTAAATAGGGTATAAACATCTACAAATTTTCTTAAGTCTAGCACAGAAGAAAAACTAATTTTCCTTGATTAAATAAGGTTTAGTGGGTTTCTGTTTTTAATTTTAAACTCTAAAATTTTGAACAGAAGGCATAGGGTCTACTATTTTTAAATGATAGATTATAATATACAGGGGCTAGCAAAATTGGTTTGACATTTTTTGATTAAGAATTCATCAAGTTATGAATTTTACAAGTTCCCTGGTTATTTAAAAAGAATATCAGAATCGGTTTAAAAGAAAATCTACTTTGCACTGGGGTCCCTGGCGGTTTTCTAAGTTTTTCCTCGCGAATCAGTCCTTAGGCTACTATTCACCAGAGTCTCTGACATTACAGAAAACCCCTCGGGTTCTTCACCTCCTAACCCGAGGTCCTTAGTTTAACGTAAACAGTAGCCGCGGCGGGGAAAAGGGCGGAGGGGCTTACCGGCGGCGAGACTGGTCCGGTGAAGAGGTCGAGGATGAAGGGGAGGTCCTGGGGATCACAACGGTGTGCGGAACGCCGTCGGAGATGGCCGGAGTCGGTCGGTCCACGCGCGCAGGCGGGGATGCTCGTCGGCGACGAGGAGACCGGCCTGGTCACGGCGAGATAGTTCAATCAAATGGGTCAGGGAGGTCCACGGGATGCCAGAGAAGACAGGAGCGAGAGGAATTGGGCGGAGACTCACTAGATAGCTCGGTCCACGCGCGGCGGCGGAAGACCGAAGTCCGGTGAAGTCGATCTCGGGCCTCCGGTGAAGTCCGGCTGGGTCCGAGGGCTTGGCAAGCTTCACGGGCTGCTGGTGGAGCTGGCCGAAGCACTGGCTTGACTTGAGGGTGGCTGGAGGGAGCTGGCCACGGTGGCCGAAGCTCGGGCGGCAATGGCGGGCGGAAATCAAGCTCGCCGGAGCTAAGGAAAGCGGCTGGCCGACGAGGGTGAGTGCGGGGCGAAGTGAGGCGCGCCTGGGGAGGCTTTATAGGCGCGGGCGGGCACGGCCGAGGGCGTGAGCGCGCGGCGGACTTGACCGAACATCGGGGAGCGCGCGCGCGGGTTGGGCGAGCTCTGGCGTGCCGACCAGGGTCGAACACGTGTGAGCGCGCGTTCTGCCCAAGCTCTGGCGCGTGTAGTCGCTCATCCGAGCCTGCTCTCGCCTTGGTCAATGCACAAAACCTCTTCCCCTCCCTACAAGCTACCAATCTTGTGTGGGGGTCATAGGATTTTGCCTACTGGTTGCAGAGATATGGAGCCAGGAAATCTGGTCTGTCTCCCTGCGCAAATCCGAGGAAAATCCAAGGTTTAGTCGTGTCTAGGGCTCGCGTCCCAATGCCATCTTCTGGCACACGACAGAGGGGTTAGTTAGACACATTTTTGTCAATGGGGCCATTAGGATTTGAGTTAGGGATCAAGGTGAACATCCCTGATCTTTGGCTCAAGGTCTGAATTTCAGAAATCTGAATTTCAGAATTCTCATTAAGTCCACACATGGAAAGCTTGATTTGGGGTTTTATTTGAGTTATTTTGGCTAAGCTTTCTCAACCTTTCTTGTTGCCCATTAAATATACTTCAATTTTTTATAATTGGCTCAACTCAAAATTTTAAACTTTTCAATCCCTTTTTCTTATTTTTTTGAATTTTGCTCATGGGGCTCATTTAGGATTTTTAAACTAGGGTTGTACAATCTGATCTTTTAAGGGACTTAATTGCTTTGATCATGACACTTTTAAGTATGAACTTGGTGACTTCATTATTACTTAAGTTATTTTGATGCTCATGCTTACTTTGGTTCACATAAAATGATGGCTCTTGGTTTGGCTTTTTGAGAAAAACCCTGAGTGACACTGGGGTGTCACAGCCTTCCCCCCTTAAAGGAATCTCGTCCCGAGATTCGGGCCAGAGTCCTCCCGGGGTAAAGCGAAGGGTGAGACTTATAGGAAAAAGGGTGGTAATTGCCATTATTAGGATAAACTGCTCTTCGAATGTCGTTCTCTTTGCAACTTCAGAAGGAAGTCCTTTTAAGTTTTACTTTATAGTTACTTCATTCTGAATTAAGATCATATTTTTGGAAATTAGATTCGAAAGGCAGGAGGAGGGGTTGGGGGTGATTACGTACCAGCTTCCTTAGGTAGGCAATCGGGAAAGTTGGATCTCAGGAATTCCTCGGTTTCCCAAGTAGCTTCCTCCTCTGAGTGATTACTCCACTGGACCTTGAACATCTTGATCGATTTAGCCCGAGTTGATCTTTCCTTGCAATCCAGAATCTTGGAGGGGTACTCCTGGTACGAGAGATCTGGCTCTATCTCCAATTCTGGCTCTGCTAAGATTTCAGTCGGCAATCGAACACACTTCTTCAGTTGAGATACATGAAAAACATTGTGAATGGCAGACATCCTCGAAGGTAACTTCAGCTTGTATGCCACGGGTCCACATGCTTCTATGATCTCATAAGGTCCAATGTAACGAGGGGCTAGCTTGCCTTTGATCCCAAACCTCTGCATTCCCTTGGTGGGTGATACCTTGAGGTATACAAAACTTCCCACCTCGAACTGGAGAGGTTTCCTTCTTCTATTATGATAACTCTTTTGTCTGGCCTGAGCAGCTTCTAGATTCTTCCTGATTAGCTTGACCTTCCTTTCGGCCTCAGTCACTAAATCAGGTCCAAAAACTTCTCTTTCACCAGACTGAGACCAATTGAGTGGTGTCCTGCACCTTCTTCCATAGAGAGCTTCAAAAGGTGCCATCTTTAGGCTGGATTGATAACTATTGTTATAAGCAAACTCTGCCAAGGAGAGGTGCTTATCCCAGTTCTTCCCGCAATCGATCGCACAAGCTCTCAGCATATCTTCCAGAATCTGGTTTACCCTTTCCGTCTGACCATCAGTCTGTGGGTGGTAAGCTGAACTCCTGATTAGCTTGGTTCCCAAAGACTTTTGCAATTGTTCCCAAAATCTGGCAACAAATTGGGCTCCTCGGTCAGAGACAATGGTCCGAGGTAATCCGTGCAAACACACGATCCGGTCGATATACAATTTTGCATAATTCTGAGCCTTATCAGTGGTGTGCACAGGAAGAAAATGTGCCACTTTCGTCAATCGGTCCACAATAACCCAAATTGAATCATGATGACGAGAGGTGTTGGGCAGACCCACAATGAAATCCATGCTGATGTCGTCCCACTTCCACGAAGGTACGGAGAGTGGTTGCAACGCTCCAGCTGACTTCAAGTGGCTTGCCTTTACCCTCTGATAGGTGTCACATTCTGATACGTACTGGGCTATCTCCCTCTTCATTCTGGTCCACCAGTACAAAGGCTTCAAATCATGGTACATCTTGGTGCTTCCCGGATGCATAGAGAATTTGGAGAGATGAGCTTCATCCAAAATTTTCCTCTTGAGATCCTGGTCTTTAGGAATTACCAATCTGTTTTTGAACCATAACACACCCTTCTCATCCTGGCGGAAACAATTATACTTCTCAACCTTCTGATGGAGATTCTTCTTGATAATTTGCACTCCCTTGTCACTGAGCTGGGCCATGATAATCTGGTCTTGCAAAGCTGACTCAACAGAAACGTGAGACAAAGAACCAGAAGAAATCAATTCAATTTGCATCTTGCTCAACTCATCACACAAGGTGTTAATGCGAGAATCCATCAGAACACAGTTGCACTGCAACTTCCGACTCAAGGCATCAGCTACCACATTAGCTTTTCCTGGGTGATAATGTACCTCCAGGTCATAATCCTTGATCAGCTCTAGCCATCTTCTCTGCCTCATGTTAAGATCAGCCTGAGTAAAAATGTACTTAAGGCTCTTATGATCAGTGAAGATGTTGCAGTGGGTTCCCATTAGATAGTGCCTCCACATCTTCAATGCATGAACCACTGCTGCTAACTCAAGGTCATGAGTGGGATAATTTTGCTCATGAGGCCTGAGTGCTCTTGAAGCATAAGCAATGACTCGGTTGTCTTGCATCAAGACACAACCTAGCCCGGTGCCCGAGGCATCACAATATACATCAAAAGGTTTGCTGCTGTCGGGTTGCGCCAATACTGGTGCTGTGGTCAGATGTTGCCTTAATGCATGGAAGGCATCTTTGCACTTCTGACTCCACACAAATCTGACTTCTTTCTTCAGCAACTCAGTAATAGGCTTCGCAATTCGAGAGAAGTCCAGAATAAATCTTCGGTAATAACCAGCTAATCCCAGAAAACTCCGAATCTGACGAACAATCGTTGGTGGCTTCCAGTTCATCACCTCTTGCACTTTATCAGGATCAACAGCTATTCCAGCTTGAGAGATAGTGTGACCCAAGAATTTGATTTCCTTTAGCCAAAAGTCACACTTGGATAACTTGGCATAAAGGTGGTGCTCTCGCAGACGTTGAAGCACTACATGCAAATGCCCGGCATGTTCTTCTTCGTTCTTTGAGTACACCAGAATATCATCGATGAAAACCACCACGAACTTATCCAATTCCGGCATGAAAACAGAATTCATCAGATACATGAAATATGCTGGTGCATTTGTCAGCCCGAATGACATCACCAAGAATTCATATAGCCCATATCTGGTTGAGAATGCCGTCTTCGGAATATCACTTGCTCGTATTTTGATCTAATGGTAGCTAGAGCGAAGGTCTATCTTGGAGAATACCTTGGCCCCGACCAACTGGTCAAAGAGAACATCAATACGAGGCAAAGGATACTTGTTCTTGATAGTTACCGCATTAAGAGGGCGGTAATCTATACACAGCCTCAAGCTTTCATCCTTCTTCTTCACAAACAGTGCTGGACATCCCCAAGGCGAAGTGCTTGGGCGAATAAAACCCTTATCCAGCAACTCTTGCAATTGCTTCTTCAACTCTGCCAACTCAGCGGGTGACATTCGGTAGGGCCTTTTGGAAATTGGGGCCGTTCCCGGTTGCAACTCGATGGCGAATTCAATATCCCGGTCCGGTGGCATTCCTGGCAATTCATCAGGAAAGACATCTGCATACTCACAGACCACTGGGATCTTCTTCAGGGGTATCTCCGTCATAGAGAAAGCACATGACTGAGAAGAACCCCGACTAGGCAAAATCAAGGCGAAATTCTCGCAGAAAGGAGAATTAACTTCCATGGTACGGCTGGCTACATCCAGCACAACTTGGTGCAAGGTCATCCAATTTGCCCCTAGAATAATGTCCACATTTTCCAATCCCAACACAAGAAGAGTGGTTTTGATAATGTGGCTTCCCAGTTGAATAGGCACACTTTGGTTTAATTGATTAGTTGCAATTTTACCCCCAGGTGTGACTATCATGAATGACCCTTTTGAGTGAGAGAATGGCAGTTTGCAATTAGCACTGAACTTTTGGCTAATGAAACTATGGGATGCACCAGAATCAAATAGAATTAAAGCAGGTTGATTATAAACTGAAAAGATACCAGTCATGATAGGAGCTCCTTCTGGCACTTCCTCAAGAGCAGTGAAGTTGAGCTTCCCTTGCCTGACTTGCACCTTCTGCTTTCTTCCCTTGTCTTGATTCGGTGCTGGCATCTGCCTCTGCTGGTTCCTGGGACAATTCTTGGCATAGTGGCCCACATTGCCACAAGTGAAACACTTGTTCCCATTGCCCTGGCAGAACTGCTGCTGCTGCGGAGGCTGATTGTTCCGTGGGGTGGGAGCTGGGTAGCGGTTGAGTGCCGGCTGCTGCTGCTGCTGAGGTGGCCTGATCACCCATCTGCCTGCCTGCTGCTGAAAACCCCTGCTCTGGTTGTGGGAAACAATCCGGAACCTCTGAGCCTGAGCGGATGGTGCTGCCATTGGTGCCTTTCTCTTCTTCTCTGCCCGGTGAGCAACAATGCAATCCTCCTGAGAGATGGCCATGTTGACCAACTCATTGAAGCTATCAGCCCGGACAGTGTTGAGTCGTTCCCGCAGTTTGGTATTGAGACCCCTGCGGAAGCGATCCCTCTTCTTCTCATCAAAATCAGCATGATACCCTGCATACTGGCATAAGTCATTGAAGGCTTGCGCATACTGCAGTACCGTGCGGGTTCCTTGATTGAGGGCCAGAAATTCATTCAACTTCCGATCAAGAATGCCAGCTGGAATGTGGTGTCCTCTGAAGGCAGTCTTGAATTCCTCCCAAGATACCTCGCGATCAGCGGGGAGCATAGCACGGAAGTGATCCCACCAAGTCCGAGCAGATCCGCGAAGCTGCTGCGCGGCGAAGCGGGTCTTGGTAGCATCAGGGCAGTCTCCCGTGAGGAGGGGAAACTTGGACTCGACGACGCGAAGCCATACGTCGGCGTCCAACGGATCCTCTGCCTTGGCGAACAAGGGCGGCTGCGTGCTCAGAAACTCCTGGTATGTTGCCATAGCCGGAGGTCGCTGAGGCTGGCCTCCACCATGCTGCTGGGGGTGGGGCTGGCGCTGCAAGAGCTGTCGCAGAATCTCATTCTGCTGGGCCATCAGCTCCTGCACTGTGGGAGCTGGGGGAGGTGGCGGGGGAACCTGCTCGTTCTGCCCGCGACGCTGCCTAGCTGCCATCTGAAAACAGAGATTGTCGCCATTGTTATCCCAACTCACAATTTCGAACGGCAAAATATCATCTCATATGGAAGGAAAAATGCCATAATCATAATATTAGGTTCGAAATGAAGATAACATGGTGACAAATATCCCACAGATTTCAAAAGTTCACAGGGTTACATTAATCAGGGGAAAGTACCCACAAGCCTAGTCCAAAATGTGATACTACTAAGCTCGCATAGGTTTCTATCCACCTAAAA
Source organism: Zea luxurians (assembly GCA_029449295.1). NCBI lineage: Eukaryota > Viridiplantae > Streptophyta > Magnoliopsida > Poales > Poaceae > Zea > Zea luxurians. The sequence continues at coordinate 8,241,642 of JAOPSE010000083.1, read as the reverse complement.
ACGTCAAAGCGACTGCTTAACCCTGAGCGGTGGAAGCGACACTGGATACGGGTGAAGGGGGCATCGCGGAGGTAGTTCCATTGGCACCAGGGGCTGGTCCTAGCTCCTCGGGAGCCTCTTCTCCCTCGCTTCCTGCTTCATTGGCCTCCATCTCCAGGTGGTGCATGTCCAAGTGGTCATTTGCTTCCTCGAGTTCCCTCTGCACATCGTGAAGTTGGTTCTCCAAGACATCAATAGTGTTGTCTCGGATCTCCACTTGCTGCTCCAGGGTAGCGATACGCTGGTTCAGCCTCTCCACCTGCAGATCCTTCTCCACCAACTCTGTGGATAGGTCGACCACAAAATCTTCCCGACTGTCGAGAGTGAGCTTGGCAGTCCGAGCGGTGTTAGCAAGAAGTGTCATAGCATCGCTCTGAAGGGCCTGAAGGCGGTACAGCGCACTCATGCACTGAACAGTGACCCTCCCAACCAAGTCAGGATACATGGCCCACACGTCCTTCACATGGCTCACGCGGTCACATGGGATCATCCTTCTTCTCAGCAGGGAAGAGTCCCAAGGGGTGCATCACCATCTCCAGGGGATGGTAGCCACAGAAAGTCGTCAGAGCCTTCATGGCTGCTGCCTCAACGGTGTCGTCCGTCCTGAGTCCAATCGTCTCAGAGTCAAGAGAACGCCAACCCGGCTGAAGGGGATGAGCCTCCAAAGTCAGCCAGACCCGACAACGAGGTACCCGATGCTCCTCATACAACTGCACTATGTACAAAGGGGGCGTAGGGTAACCGGCGGAGTTAAGCACTTCCCACAAGATGGAAGGAAAGCCATCGCGAGAAAGGAAGTCAGAACTGAAACGAGAATCTCCTCCACTGGCGGGGGTGGGTGAATTCATCTGCGGAAGGGAATCAAAGATAAAGATTATGGTGGAAGGAAAAAGAAAAAGAGAGCCCGGATGGTTTTAAAGAAAAAGGGGTTAGCTTAAATTTTAATTCCTCTTTATGTTTTATAATGCATGCATGCTGGAAGAAACGTTGCCTCTCAAAAAGAAAATAGGGTGCCTTTTTAGGGCATCATAAAATATAAGTATTGGCCCACGGGGCCTAATTAATTAGCCACCTATTTCCCTCTATGCCTAAGGCCTTTCGTCCTAGGTCTAGCGGTCTAGTCCTGACGATCCTTAGCAGTCTCTAAGCAAGTTTTAGGTTTTGAAAATTGGTATTCATGGTTTATTGTCCTTCTCTGTGGTGAAATTTGCTCCGATACCAGCTGTGGCAGAACCACCCGAATTATTCCAGCTTAAGTGGCTAAGTCATGCCTCAAGGTGTGACACCCCAAAATCTTATTTTGGTATTTTAGTAAAATTACCCAAGCTTTGAATTAAAAGTATCTTTTAATAAGAACTTTCCCACCTTTGAATAAATGTGTTTTCTAATAAACCATTAATTAATAAGATTCTTATATGAATTAAATTGTCCCTTTGTGGAGCTATATGTAAATAAGTATTGATAAATAATTAAAATGAAAATTTCATCTCATGCTGGGTTTTTGATCTGTGCTAATTTAACTTGTGTTTGAATTTCAAACTGATTCAAATTTGAAGTGGAAAATCAGAAAAAAAAAGAGGAAACAGAAAACCCCTCTTGGGCCGAATCTACCCTCTTCTCGGCCCATCTCATTCTTTTCCTCCCCTCCACCACGCATGCGCACGTCCCAAAATTCTTCCTGTGACCGACTTGTGGGCCCCTCTCGCCAGACTCTCCTGTTCGCCATCTCTGACCGCAAGCAGCACGTTATCCCCTACACAAGCTCCGCAACCGAATCAACGAATTCACCGCGTGGACTGCGGATCCAATTCCTTGATCCACGCTCGGACTCTATCCGTTCTTGGGTATAAAAATTGAATCCCAGCCGTACCCCGTTGTGAGCAATGCCGCATACCACACCTCGCCATGGCCGCCTGTCGTGAGAGAGAAGAAAGGTGGGGATTCCGCCGCCGCCGAGCCTCAGTTCAAGCTCTTCTTCACTCGCACCTCCGGACCGCCTCACTGGGAGCTCGTGCCAATCGTCACTGCGATACTCGCCGGTGGTGTAGCGCTTGCCGGAGGGAGAGTTGTCTGCATCAGGCATCGCCGGCGAACCGTGCGGGCGTGGCCGATTTCCCCCAGGCAGGAACTTCACCTACGAACTGACCACGACGCATGGACCTCGGTGGGCGCTGCTGTTCTGGGAGCTCGCTGCGCCATGGTGGCCCTCGGACGCTCCCTGGACTGCCTTGCGAGGCGCGGGATTGGCGACTGGAGAACCTGTGATTTCTCCTCGGCGCCCCTTCTTCGCCTCGAACCCACGAGCCGTCATGTGCTGCGCTACTGCTGAACCTGCGCCTCGCCTCGGACCCGCGCTTCGTCGGCCCTACTTCCCACAACGGTGAGGACACCCTCCGTCGCTTCGTCGCTGGGTGCCGTGGGAGGGTCCTTCGCGCCGCACCCTCTGATGGTCTTGGGCATCGACGGCGCCGCCGTCTGGCCAAGGCTCGCCATCGGCCAAAGCGAGCAGGGAAGAGAGGAATGAAGAGGAGGTTGTGGCGGTCGGATCGATGGCAGACGGCTTGGATTATATCAAGGACACCCCTTCGATGGATCGGTCTGGATCCGTTGATCTTGGATCCATCGGCTGTGGCTCTCGCGCTGGTGCGATAAGGTAAGACCGTTGGATCGGGATCCGACCACTGGCGTTGGATACCGGTTCAGGAGCCAGGACTTCTAATCTGCATCCTTGCTTTGTGATCTGACGGCTACTGTTGGCCCATACCCCTTCGGTGTGGGACAATTGTAAAAGAACCCCTATCCTTTATTGTAAACAACCCGCTGTCCACCTTGGGATTTTCTGGGTCTTAGGAAATTTTACGCGCCAGCCCCTGCACTTCCTAGTATTTGAGGCCCAGTCCAGCACTCAGTTAAATTGAATAAATAGAATAGAAAATGGATTTTTAATACAAAAATAATTGCTAGAACTTAGATAATTCATAGAAAATCCATTTTAGCTCCAAATTGAGTCATTCCAATTCCTAGAATTTTGTAATAATAATCTCTACCATTTAGAATCACTGTTTTGACATGAACTCTGTCAGAAAATTTATTTATCATTTAACCCTATTTCAAACACATTAAAACTTAAGAAATTCATAACTTGAATTCCACAACTCCAAATTTAGTGATTCCAGTTCCTGTGGTTTTATTTTAATATGTAGATTATTAATATGTATTTTGCATATATGTTTGGTGTAATGTTAATTTTGCCTATACCATGTATGTTTGTATTGCTACGACTAGCAGTGAGGTCACGTGTCACCTGAAGATCATCCTGGTACCTGGAATCTCATGGCCCAGGCAAGTTGTGCCCTTGATCACTTCTTTTCACCTACTCATGTTCTGATTAATCATAATGATCTGCATAGGTTAATTTTGATGGGACCCAATAGGTTACCCTAGTTTGTCTATCTTTATACCTTGTTTACCACTGAACTTTCTGGGTAGTACTTGCTAGTGCTATATGTGGTTTTGGGTATGGAGATACACCATTCATGATTATACTTTTGTTATCAGTTGTTATTTATGATTCATGTTGAGATCATTATGTTAATTGGAACATGGAGAACCACCCGGGAAAACAGTGCTACCATGAGGGTGGAATGGGACGCCCTTGGCTGATTAATTAGGAAAGCTAGTGGAAGACTACCTTACCCGAAAGGGGCAAGGGCAGTAGGGGAGAGGTCAGTGTAGGGAGGCCCTCGGGAGGATTTTGCTGCGATGGCGGTCCTGCAAGGGATTCCTGCACTGGATCTTCCTATAAACTGTAGCGGGTTTTCGGAAGCTAGTGGAACTTTGTAAAGGCCTCGTAGTGGATCCCTAGCCATTCACCTCGGAAGTGTCTAAGGGCTTTGCAAACCCTGGCGACATGGGATACACGACTTGTGGGTAAAGATGCGCAACCTCTGCAGAGTGTAAAACTGGTATACTAGCCGTGCTCACGGTCATGAGCAGCTCGGACACTCACATGATTAAATTATGGAACTTAAACTCAATTTGTCATATGCATTGCATTGCAGGTGAAGTTGTTACTTTTGTTCTATTACTTAATTGGGTTTGGTATTTACTTATACTTAGTAACTGCTAATAAAATTTTGACCAACTTTAAAAGCAATGCTCAGCTCTAACCATCTTCTTTGGTAAGCCTTACACTTCACGTGAGCTCCCACCTTTGGCGAGTTCATGCACATTATTCCCCACAACTTGTTGAGCGATGAACGTATGTGAGCTCACTCTTGCTGTCTCACATACACCACAGGTCAAGACCAGGTACTGCAGGATGAGGCTCATGGAGGATGCTGCGATGAGTTCGTGAGAGGTCTAGGTCGTCGTCTCCCAGTCAACTTTGGGTTGCTGGACCGTTGTCTCCTTATAATGTAATTATTTATTTTGTATAGAACTCCTGTTATATATAAAGTTGTGACATTCGATCCTGTGCCACTATACATCATATGTTTGAGACTTGGTCCCAGCATACCTGGTGTTTATGTTAACCCCGGGTTTTGGACCCCTAAAATCCGGGTGTTACAGAAGTGGTATCAGAGGAATGTTGACTGTAGGACGAAACCTAGATAGAACTGGACAACCAATACTTACTTACCTTTGCTATTCTAAACTTATCTCAATTTTTTTTCTCATCTATTTCCGCTTTACTCTGATTATTCTTACCTTTCATTTCTAAAGACAAATGTGGATTTCACACTTTGAAATCCCGTGGTTAAAGTGACTTTTAGGAATAGGAGACCTACCCTTAGGAACAAAAACAAAACTATTTTTGAAAATATTTATATGCTTGAATGTTTGTTCTTATGATACTTGTTTGATTTGGATCTTTGATTGAGTGTGATGGGTTGTGGAGTAATGTCCACAATTGCATCTGCATATACACATAGGTATAAAAATATATTTATAAAATAACTAAACAACCTAGATTATCCCCATGGAACATATCTAGCTTAAGAGATTTATCTTATCCTAAAAAAGATCTCATTCTAACCAATTCATCTTATCTTAAAAGACCCTCTCTTATCTTAACAGATCCATCTTATCTTAAAAGATACTCATCCTATCTTGAAAAGATTCTATCCTATCCTATTAAATCTAACTGACCTCAAAAGATTCTACCTTATCCTTATGGATTCATCTTGTCTTAATAAGCATATTTACCCCACCCTAGTAACAACCAAGATCTAATCCAAAGTAATTAGATATTATCTAGTCTAATCTAGTTATATCCAACCTAATCCAGATTCTATCTAATCTAAATATGACCCAATCCAAAGTGAGTTATTAACAAGTTAGTTAAGTTAGTGATATAGACACTGTCTCTACAAATAGAGCTTGACCTAAATTAATGTATTATACCAACTCATCCTTGAACAATGACCTACCTACATCATATAATCCATCCTATCCCAAAAGATTCTAACATGTACCCTACCCTAGTAGATCTATCTGACCTAAACTAGTCTAACCCAGTCATATCCAACCTAATCTAGATTTTGTCTAATCTATTATGATCTAATCTAGTGTGAGTTACTTAATGCTGGTAGAAAAAAAATAATAATAAGACCATACTCCTAAATTACTTAAACCTAATTTGGAGACTTATATCAACTTGGCCATACCCAACAACTTGACCTATATAACAAGTTACATAACTTACCCAATCAATAGAGTCTTAATGGATTACATAATCTATCAACCAACACCTGACATCAAACCAGACTTTGGCCTACATCGTGTAGTTCATCTCACCCATAACTATTCTAACCATATTCCCAACCGATGATATACACTAACCATGAATCAATGAGACCAAGACTGGAGAAGAAGATGATCAACTTCATCAAGGAAGGATGAACACCAACCCAAGTCTTCAAGGATTAAGTGAGGTCACCAAGATGAGTCAAGATCCACAATCTTAGATGGAGTCTTTTTCTTACCCCACTCCTTCTTACCCAAAACTGTATATGCTTTAAAGATATCATTCATCCTGCATAATAAAGTGGTTATACCCATATATACCCAGGCCTTCCTAATCACCCACTATTGTCTATAAAAAAAATATATGAAACTCCAGATCTTAAACCTATTATAGACTAAAAGACGAATCACAAACCAATCCTTCTGTATTCCTTTTCTTACAAATCTCGAGGGCGAGATTATTTTTAAGGGGGGTAGGATTTGTGACACCCCAAAATCTTATTTTGGTATTTTAGTAAAATTACCCAAAGCTTTGAATTAAAAGTATCTTTTAATAAGAACTTTCCCACCTTTGAATAAATGTGTTTTCTAATAAACCATTAATTAATAAGATTCTTATATGAATTAAATTGTCCCTTTGTGGAGCTATATGTAAATAAGTATTGATAAATAATTAAAATGAAAATTTCATCTCATGCTGGGTTTTTGATCTGTGCTAATTTAACTTGTGTTTGAATTTCAAACTGATTCAAATTTGAAGTGGAAAATCAGAAAAAAAAGAGGAAACAGAAAACCCCTCTTGGGCCGAATCTACCCTCTTCTCGGCCCATCTCATTCTTTTCCTCCCCTCCACCACGCATGCGCACGTCCCAAAATTCTTCCTGTGACCGACTTGTGGGCCCCTCTCGCCAGACTCTCCTGTTCGCCATCTCTGACCGCAAGCAGCACGTTATCCCCTACACAAGCTCCGCAACCGAATCAACGAATTCACCGCGTGGACTGCGGATCCAATTCCTTGATCCACGCTCGGACTCTATCCGTTCTTGGGTATAAAAATTGAATCCCAGCCGTACCCCGTTGTGAGCAATGCCGCATACCACACCTCGCCATGGCCGCCTGTCGTGAGAGAGAAGAAAGGTGGGGATTCCGCCGCCGCCGAGCCTCAGTTCAAGCTCTTCTTCACTCGCACCTCCGGACCGCCTCACTGGGAGCTCGTGCCAATCGTCACTGCGATACTCGCCGGTGGTGTAGCGCTTGCCGGAGGGAGAGTTGTCTGCATCAGGCATCGCCGGCGAACCGTGCGGGCGTGGCCGATTTCCCCCAGGCAGGAACTTCACCTACGAACTGACCACGACGCATGGACCTCGGTGGGCGCTGCTGTTCTGGGAGCTCGCTGCGCCATGGTGGCCCTCGGACGCTCCCTGGACTGCCTTGCGAGGCGCGGGATTGGCGACTGGAGAACCTGTGATTTCTCCTCGGCGCCCCTTCTTCGCCTCGAACCCACGAGCCGTCATGTGCTGCGCTACTGCTGAACCTGCGCCTCGCCTCGGACCCGCGCTTCGTCGGCCCTACTTCCCACAACGGTGAGGACACCCTCCGTCGCTTCGTCGCTGGGTGCCGTGGGAGGGTCCTTCGCGCCGCACCCTCTGATGGTCTTGGGCATCGACGGCGCCGCCGTCTGGCCAAGGCTCGCCATCGGCCAAAGCGAGCAGGGAAGAGAGGAATGAAGAGGAGGTTGTGGCGGTCGGATCGATGGCAGACGGCTTGGATTATATCAAGGACACCCCTTCGATGGATCGGTCTGGATCCGTTGATCTTGGATCCATCGGCTGTGGCTCTCGCGCTGGTGCGATAAGGTAAGACCGTTGGATCGGGATCCGACCACTGGCGTTGGATACCGGTTCAGGAGCCAGGACTTCTAATCTGCATCCTTGCTTTGTGATCTGACGGCTACTGTTGGCCCATACCCCTTCGGTGTGGGACAATTGTAAAAGAACCCCTATCCTTTATTGTAAACAACCCGCTGTCCACCTTGGGATTTTCTGGGTCTTAGGAAATTTTACGCGCCAGCCCCTGCACTTCCTAGTATTTGAGGCCCAGTCCAGCACTCAGTTAAATTGAATAAATAGAATAGAAAATGGATTTTTAATACAAAAATAATTGCTAGAACTTAGATAATTCATAGAAAATCCATTTTAGCTCCAAATTGAGTCATTCCAATTCCTAGAATTTTGTAATAATAATCTCTACCATTTAGAATCACTGTTTTGACATGAACTCTGTCAGAAAATTTATTTATCATTTAACCCTATTTCAAACACATTAAAACTTAAGAAATTCATAACTTGAATTCCACAACTCCAAATTTAGTGATTCCAGTTCCTGTGGTTTTATTTTAATATGTAGATTATTAATATGTATTTTGCATATATGTTTGGTGTAATGTTAATTTTGCCTATACCATGTATGTTTGTATTGCTACGACTAGCAGTGAGGTCACGTGTCACCTGAAGATCATCCTGGTACCTGGAATCTCATGGCCCAGGCAAGTTGTGCCCTTGATCACTTCTTTTCACCTACTCATGTTCTGATTAATCATAATGATCTGCATAGGTTAATTTTGATGGGACCCAATAGGTTACCCTAGTTTGTCTATCTTTATACCTTGTTTACCACTGAACTTTCTGGGTAGTACTTGCTAGTGCTATATGTGGTTTTGGGTATGGAGATACACCATTCATGATTATACTTTTGTTATCAGTTGTTATTTATGATTCATGTTGAGATCATTATGTTAATTGGAACATGGAGAACCACCCGGGAAAACAGTGCTACCATGAGGGTGGAATGGGACGCCCTTGGCTGATTAATTAGGAAAGCTAGTGGAAGACTACCTTACCCGAAAGGGGCAAGGGCAGTAGGGGAGAGGTCAGTGTAGGGAGGCCCTCGGGAGGATTTTGCTGCGATGGCGGTCCTGCAAGGGATTCCTGCACTGGATCTTCCTATAAACTGTAGCGGGTTTTCGGAAGCTAGTGGAACTTTGTAAAGGCCTCGTAGTGGATCCCTAGCCATTCACCTCGGAAGTGTCTAAGGGCTTTGCAAACCCTGGCGACATGGGATACACGACTTGTGGGTAAAGATGCGCAACCTCTGCAGAGTGTAAAACTGGTATACTAGCCGTGCTCACGGTCATGAGCAGCTCGGACACTCACATGATTAAATTATGGAACTTAAACTCAATTTGTCATATGCATTGCATTGCAGGTGAAGTTGTTACTTTTGTTCTATTACTTAATTGGGTTTGGTATTTACTTATACTTAGTAACTGCTAATAAAATTTTGACCAACTTTAAAAGCAATGCTCAGCTCTAACCATCTTCTTTGGTAAGCCTTACACTTCACGTGAGCTCCCACCTTTGGCGAGTTCATGCACATTATTCCCCACAACTTGTTGAGCGATGAACGTATGTGAGCTCACTCTTGCTGTCTCACATACACCACAGGTCAAGACCAGGTACTGCAGGATGAGGCTCATGGAGGATGCTGCGATGAGTTCGTGAGAGGTCTAGGTCGTCGTCTCCCAGTCAACTTTGGGTTGCTGGACCGTTGTCTCCTTATAATGTAATTATTTATTTTGTATAGAACTCCTGTTATATATAAAGTTGTGACATTCGATCCTGTGCCACTATACATCATATGTTTGAGACTTGGTCCCAGCATACCTGGTGTTTATGTTAACCCCGGGTTTTGGACCCCTAAAATCCGGGTGTTACACAAGGGCCGTGACACACTTAAATCGGAATAACCCGTCAGTCCTTCAGATCTAGTCTGATAGAGCCACTTAACCAGGATCAAATTCCACAATCTCACTCGAAGGTGAGTCACAGAAGAAATACAATAAAACAGGAATCCTCAAATTAAGTACTGAATTATTACATAAATCGGAGTTTTGGAGTAGCAAATAAAGTTCATTAAGTAAAGTGCAGCGGATAATCGATGTCGTCGGTAATGAGGAAATGAGCAAGGCCTAGCCCACTACTCCTCATGCTCCTCTCCTGCCGGAGCAACGTCCCACTCGACCGTCCAACCCGGTGGCAGGGTGGTAGGCCAAGTCACACCATCAATCAAATCCTGCATGGTACCTGCAAAAATGGTGCCACAAGCAAGGCTGAGTATACTAATACTCAGCTAGACTTACCCGGTGTGAGGAGTCTACTCCTCTACCTCTAGACTATGCAGCTGTTTGGCTGAGGGGTTTGGTTTGCCAAAAGCACTAGCTGTTTCTAAAATCATCTTTTAGCTTTTCAATTTCTACCATCATTAACTTAGCTAGATTTGCTCCTTCTAAGCATACATGGTAACAATCAATTAGTTCAATCAACAAGTTATCTCATGTAACCACATTTCACTTCTTACTCGATGCAGTACAAGGAATCAAGCAGTCTCATTAGCTGCGAGAAGCAGACGATTCGAATCGAGTTTTAAAACCTTGCAAGGTAAACCTAAACACACGGCATGTCAGGGTACTCTGACCCTACACATGACAACCGTCCCCATCGATTCCCCGTTCGCGTCCAGGCCTCACCGCCTTGGCATACAATGCTCCACTGACCCCGGCTGCCGCCGTGCAGTGACCGCACTTGTACCCACCATAGCTAGCATGGGAGAACCAGTCTCAGGTCGCATGAGGGATAAAGTCCGCGCCCGGCTTCACTCAGGTACTAGGTTTACCGGTTACCATTTTTCCCGGCATGTGTTTAGTACGTTCAAAAGCTTGACTCAGGTATCCACACATTAATCCTTAATTCATTTTCCCGTCTCATGGACAAGGCATCCTCCCTGGATCCAAGTCCATAGACCAACATATATCCCATTATCAAGAGGAATACAATCAATTCCTGACCTCGCGCGAGTGCTAGAAAAATCACTCGACTTCTACCGAGATCCTGATTAGCAAGCAGCTACTCGGCCTAACATACTAGTATTCATCTCAAAAAGGGAATCCTAAGTTCATGCAATCTAGAGGTTTCAAGCAACTCCTACACTTAAGTGCACATTACAATCCTACAAGCATTAAGTGTAGTAAAATAACATAATTAATAGGTTATGCATAAAACCGGGGCTTGCCTTCAATTGCTGGGGCTGCGGGGAGATCCTCAATGGCAGCCTCGGAAGCCTGCTCCTGGTCCTCCTCTTGGACAGGTCCTTGCTCGGGGATGAGCACGTACTCTCCGTCGGCTAGATTACAATCTAATGAATGCAATGCGTAAGATATATGCATGATATGATATGTGCTTTTAGAAATCACAACTTAAAAGGTGTATGATCTTTCTTGAGTTAAACAAAGTTAACTTTACTTATGCAAGACCCTTGGGTGGTATACTTGGTAAACTGGTTCAAATTTAGCTAAGGTAAATGGTAGGTTTACTTTTGGGGTTCCACTGAATTCTTTTTAAGTCTTTTAGGGACAAATGATAAGTACTCAAGTTAGACTGATTGAGGTGGGGTTTATTTCTTCTTTCCTTTTTCTTTATTCTCTTTATTGTTTTGGAGTAGGTTTGAACTACAAGTTGCCTAAAAAAATTCTAAAAATTCTGTAAAAATTACAGTGGCTTGCTACTGGTGTGTGTTTCTCTTTCTTAAAATTTGGGGATCAGAAAGTGAATAGTTTTCTCTGCACAAAATTACTAAATTCTAAGGTAGAAGGGGTGCTTTGAACTACAACTACTATTTAACAGTGGGTAATTCTTCAGAACTTATTTTTGCTGGCTTTTAGGTGTTATAACATGACTTGATACAAATTTCTAGTCATTAATACCTTTTAATTATTTTTCTATGGTTTTCTCAAGTTTCTAGCCCAATAGGTGCTTTCTACTACCACTATATTTGAAAAATATCAAACAACAGAGTTCTTATTTTTCTTAGTTATTGTTTTGTGCAAGAGCAATCATTCTGAAGTTTGGCATCTTTTTGCTTAAGGGAAGGGGTGGTATGCATTATTTGAATTAAATGGCTTTTCTCTTAAATCATTAGCAATTGGTAAGAGTTTGCCTCCTTTTCATGGGTTTGCATTTTTCTCTGGTAGTTCACCTCATCATGGACTTAGCTAATTTTTGGTTGCCCATTATCACAATATTTGAGGTTGTTCAAGAATTATTGGGAAAATGCCTTATTTTCATCATGTATTTATTTTCCTTACTTAAAAAGTTGGGCTGAGGTGCTCTGTATTTTTGTAGTGGGGTTCTGGTGGTTATAAGTTCACTGGATTTTTGTTAAGCATTTTGGTTATAGTTTTGCCTCTTTAATAATTGATTTTCAGTCTTATTTAGGCTAAACAATTCATTTTAATTTAACCTTGATCCAAATTAATGGTCTCTGTATTTTTCCTAAGTTCTCTGTTACATAAGTAAACTAGGAAAAATAATATTAATCACTGTTCATTAATTTCTAATACCTTTCTGATTTTCTCTAAGTTTTGGACAAAACATCATTAAATGAGGAACTACATCATAATTTCTAATGCTGGGGTTCCCATTATTTTTAAACAGTGTCTAAATAGGGTATAAACATCTACAAATTTTCTTAAGTCTAGCACAGAAGAAAAACTAATTTTCCTTGATTAAATAAGGTTTAGTGGGTTTCTGTTTTTAATTTTAAACTCTAAAATTTTGAACAGAAGGCATAGGGTCTACTATTTTTAAATGATAGATTATAATATACAGGGGCTAGCAAAATTGGTTTGACATTTTTTGATTAAGAATTCATCAAGTTATGAATTTTACAAGTTCCCTGGTTATTTAAAAAGAATATCAGAATCGGTTTAAAAGAAAATCTACTTTGCACTGGGGTCCCTGGCGGTTTTCTAAGTTTTTCCTCGCGAATCAGTCCTTAGGCTACTATTCACCAGAGTCTCTGACATTACAGAAAACCCCTCGGGTTCTTCACCTCCTAACCCGAGGTCCTTAGTTTAACGTAAACAGTAGCCGCGGCGGGGAAAAGGGCGGAGGGGCTTACCGGCGGCGAGACTGGTCCGGTGAAGAGGTCGAGGATGAAGGGGAGGTCCTGGGGATCACAACGGTGTGCGGAATGCCGTCGGAGATGGCCGGAGTCGGTCGGTCCACGCGCGCAGGCGGGGATGCTCGTCGGCGACGAGGAGACCGGCCTGGTCACGGCGAGATAGTTCAATCAAATGGGTCAGGGAGGTCCACGGGATGCCAGAGAAGACAGGAGCGAGAGGAATTGGGCGGAGACTCACTAGATAGCTCGGTCCACGCGCGGCGGCGGAAGACCGAAGTCCGGTGAAGTCGATCTCGGGCCTCCGGTGAAGTCCGGCTGGGTCCGAGGGCTTGGCAAGCTTCACGGGCTGCTGGTGGAGCTGGCCGAAGCACTGGCTTGACTTGAGGGTGGCTGGAGGGAGCTGGCCACGGTGGCCGAAGCTCGGGCGGCAATGGCGGGCGGAAATCAAGCTCGCCGGAGCTAAGGAAAGCGGCTGGCCGACGAGGGTGAGTGCGGGGCGAAGTGAGGCGCGCCTGGGGAGGCTTTATAGGCGCGGGCGGGCACGGCCGAGGGCGTGAGCGCGCGGTGGACTTGACCGAACGTCGGGGAGCGCGCGCGCGGGTTGGGCGAGCTCTAGCGTGCCGACCAGGGTCGAACACGTGTGAGCGCGCGTTCTGCCCAAGCTCTGGCGCGTGTAGTCGCTCATCCGAGCCTGCTCTCGCCTTGGTCAATGCACAAAACCTCTTCCCCTCCCTACAAGCTACCAATCTTGTGTGGGGGTCATAGGATTTTGCCTACTGGTTGCAGAGATATGGAGCCAGGAAATCTGGTCTGTCTCCCTGCGCAAATCCGAGGAAAATCCAAGGTTTAGTCGTGTCTAGGGCTCGCGTCCCAATGCCATCTTCTGGCACACGACAGAGGGGTTAGTTAGACACATTTTTGTCAATGGGGCCATTAGGATTTGAGTTAGGGATCAAGGTGAACATCCCTGATCTTTGGCTCAAGGTCTGAATTTCAGAAATCTGAATTTCAGAATTCTCATTAAGTCCACACATGGAAAGCTTGATTTGGGGTTTTATTTGAGTTATTTTGGCTAAGCTTTCTCAACCTTTCTTGTTGCCCATTAAATATACTTCAATTTTTTATAATTGGCTCAACTCAAAATTTTAAACTTTTCAATCCCTTTTTCTTATTTTTTTGAATTTTGCTCATGGGGCTCATTTAGGATTTTTAAACTAGGGTTGTACAATCTGATCTTTTAAGGGACTTAATTGCTTTGATCATGACACTTTTAAGTATGAACTTGGTGACTTCATTATTACTTAAGTTATTTTGATGCTCATGCTTACTTTGGTTCACATAAAATGATGGCTCTTGGTTTGGCTTTTTGAGAAAAACCCTGAGTGACACTGGGGTGTCACATTAAAGGGTCCTCGGTCAGCACGCCTACATACGCGTTAATCCTTAACCAACCTGGGTAGAACATCACCTGTTCCTACCCCCAAGTCTCAATTTACGTATTTCCATCCTTAGGATTGTGTCTGTTCCTTAGGATGAAAGAGCATCACAGGGAACTTTGCAGTAAGATCCCATCATTGCTCCAAATGAAAATATTCTTGCAGGTAGAAGCCGTCCTTTCTCGAGTTAAATTAAGGACAACCTCTATCCACAAGATCTAAGCAAGGCTAAGCATTTTTGTAAATCATAATTTTGATACTTCACAGAAGTATCTATAAAGGTATGGATATCAAGGAAAGCAATGCGTCAAAGGGTTTCAAGTAACTCCTATGAACCTAATGCACATTTCACTAGACTTAAAGGTGCGAAAAGTATTTGAAAACACAAGGAAAAGGGTTGCATGCACCGGGGCTTGCCTTTGTTATCAGGTGAGTCCTGCTCGGATCCACAAATATCGAAATAAAAGCAGTTGCCTGCTTGAGGATCTGAGGTTGGTGGAGTTCCCTCTTCAGTGACTTCTTCTTCTTCTTCGTGTTCTAACGTAACCATATATATGCATAAGAATGGATGCCATGGAGTGCTCATGAGGATGCAAAGATAATATAAACTTATTATCTAAGTCTTGAGTACAACTTTCCTTCACGGTACTCCGAGAACTTACGGTTTCCGGAGTCAGTAAAGGAGTTCATGGAGCAGGGGGGGTGTTTTGGGGTTTGGTGATCAAACAAGGTCCAAATCAATTCAAATTCTACCCAAGGCTTCTAAATATTATGAGGAACTTATATAAAAATTTTGAGCATTTTTGGAATTACCAAACATTTTCTAAAAATCCAGAACCAATACTTTTAACTACTTTAAATGCCCTAAAATTTCTTGTTTAACCTAAAAATCATAAAACTATTTTTATTAAATTCTAGGGAAAATAAGGAGTCTAGGAAAATTGGTTTCACAATTTTATCATTTTTCTACATTTTCCTACATATTTCTAAAGCTCTGATGAAAAGGAAAAAGAAAATAAATGAATAGTCTTGGGCCGAAACTAGCTCGAGCCGGCCCAATTACAGCAGAGACGTGCCCGCGCCCGTGCGCGCGATGGCGGCTTTGCAGAAAAGCCCCCGGGGTTTTATCTAACAGGAAGTGGGTTCGGTTACTATTTTCTGGGGTCACTGACACTTCGCAGAAAAGTCCTCTAACTTCTATTCCTTCTCCGCACCAAGCCCACGACGACGGCAGCGCGGAGGATGAACTCCGGCGAGGTTGGACTGGCCAGATTACGCAAGGATTAACGCTCTACTTTTGACAGAGATCAAATCCGAGACCTAAGGAGGGTTTCCCCTAAATTAATTTCATAATTGATGAACTATCAAGCTCTGTCTGCGTGAACCGAATGGGTGGCGGACAGATGAATGCGTTCCCGGCGACTAGAGGGCTTCTAGTTCAATTCAGTGGCTCGGTAAGCACCACGGAGTTATGAGAATGCTCAAACGAGGGAGCAGTCGGTATGAGCTGACCTGGTTCTCGCTGGCCGCGGTGAGGTCCTTTTCACGGTGGCGGAGACTGGAATTGGGGGAAACGAGCAATTCACCGGCGATGGGAGCTAATCGGAGACGGGAGTGGTGCCTATGGCTTCACGATGATCAAGTGCAGCTACCTGGGGGTTCAATTTATAGAAGGAACGAACGGTGGCGGGGAATTTTGCAAAGGGCGCGCGGCGGTCGGAAAGGGAGAAGAATACTGGCGCAATGGATTCGTGGCTTCTACCGTGGCGGTCATTCCGGCGATCAACGGAGAGTCACTAAGGCTTACGGCGATGCGGTGGAGACACCTAGGCACGTGGCACAAGGCCGGAAGGCGGCTCTCGACGGTGAACTTATCTGCAGAGCACGAGGAGTACGGCGGTGAGTCACCGGAGTTATCCCCAGGGGGTGGCTTTTACCTGGCGGCCTCATCGGTTCATCGTCGACGTGAATCACAATGGCGGTGACGCGAATCACGGCGAAGATCGGTCGTCGACGGTGAAGACAGCCGCGCTGGCAGTCTGATCCACGCGCGTGCACTGTACCATCAGAGGCTCATTCAGTGTGCCTGACAGAGCATGTTCCAAGTAACTCTTCCCCAGATTTCTCATAAGAACTTCATCAACTCTCAGTAGCAAAGTTGTAGAGTTATAAACCAGCTACAATTCCACTATAGAGATCAAACTCATTTGAGCACTAGATCATGCTTGGCTTTGAGCTGGAAGTTGATGTCAGTCATCTGCTATTCTGAATTTCAGATCAAACAGCCTGACAGCCAGTTTTTGAACATCATTATCTCCAGATTTCTCTTAACAACATTGCTCATACTCTTAAGCAAAGTTGTTCTCCTTTGTTTGCTCTATAACTTTGATGTGGTGACCCAGTGCAAAAACCCTATATTCTGAAAGATACAAGGCTCCAAGGTTGAGCCAATATCACTGAAATCCAGACTTAACCCCAAAAAGGTTAAGTGGGGCACTTTTACACCTAAGTCCAAATTTCAAGTTTTGGATTGCAAATTCTCATATAAGTGACCCAACTAACTCAAGACACTTATTTAACTTGATTTTTGCACTTTAGTCCAAAAGTGGACTAATTTTGCACTTAGGTCCCTAGGGTTTGGTTTTAGGGTTTTCCAGGGTTCCAATTGGGGTTTCTGGTATCCCAGGGGTATAATTGTGATTCAACTTTATTCTTGGAGTCATTTTATGACTTTTACCCTAAATCTTTTAGGTTTTCTCAACTTAGGTTAAGTTTTACCCCTTTAATCACTATTTAGGGTTAAGTCCTTTAACCAGGGTCCTATTTGTAAAACATTAAAGCAATACAACTTGTTTGAAATTTTTGCCTAGTGAATGCACTCTAGGTGTGTCAAACATATGCAAAACCAATGTTATGATGTCATGCTCAAGTTTTAGTTATAGTAACACCAGGAGTGTTACATCCTTCCCCCCATAAAAGAATCTCGTCCCGAGATTTAAAGTCCTAGGGTGAGTAATGGAAAAGGAAATGTGTCACATTTTTATTTCCTTATTTCTGGTACAAGGCAGGGGTGGTGTGGGGGTTCATTCCTTTATTATACAGCTATACAAACTTTACAACTTACAAGAGGCTAGAAAGCCTGGGAAATTCTTTTCTAAGAAGTCTTGGGTTTCCCATGTAGCCTCATCTTCAGAATGCTGGTTCCACTGTATCTTATAAAACTTGAGAGTTTTCCTCCGAGTAACCCTGTCATTTTGATCCAGAACTCGAATGGGATGTTCCGAGTATGTTAAATCTGGTTCCAAGACAACATCAGTCACTTCAACGGTTCGATCGGGAACCCGAAGACACTTCTTCAATTGTGACACGTGGAACACATTATGCACAACAGACAATGTTTCGGGTAGTTGGAGTCGGTACGCCACTGGTCCACATTGTTCAAGCACCAGGAATGGACCAATGTATCTGGGTGCAAGCTTCCCTTTAACCCCGAAACGCGATACACCCTTCATTGGTGAAACTTTCAAGTAGACATAATCGTCTACCAGAAAACATAAGGGTTGTCGTCGTCGGTCTGCATAACTCTTTTGTCGAGTCTGAGCTTCCTTCATATTATGAATAATTTTCTGAACCTTTTCTTCGACCTCTTTCACCATATCAGGCCTAAAGAAGTATCTTTCTCCAGGTTCAGACCAATTTAGCGGAGTTCGACACCGTCGCCCATATAAAGCTTCAAAAGGTGCCATCTTGATACTTTCCTGATAACTGTTATTATATGAAAACTCCGCTAGGGGCAAACATTCATCCCATTTTTGCGAGAAGTCCAGAACACATGCCCGCAGCATATCTTCGAGTATTTGATTCACTCTCTCAGTCTGTCCACTGGTTTGAGGATGATAGGCCGAACTGTGGAGCAATTTGGTACCCAAGGATTTATGAAGTTCTTCCCAAAACTTGGATACGAATTGAGGTCCACGATCCGACACTATGGTCTTTGGAATAGCATGCAAACTGAGAATACGGCTGATATATAATGCTGCATAAGTGGCTACCGTATATTTGGCCCTAACGGGTAAGAAGTGGGCAATTTTTGTGAGTCGATCAACGATAACCCAAATAGAATCATACCCTTTGGCCGTCCTGGGCAATCCCACAATGAAGTCCATGCTTATGTCTTCCCATTTCCATGTTGGTATTGGTAATGACTGCAATGGACCGGCAGTTTTTATGTGTATGGTCTTGACACGTCTGCAAGTGTCACACTTAGCCACATAGCGTGCAATTTCAATTTTCATCTTCATCCACCAGTAGTGCTGTTTTAGATCATGATACATCTTAGTGCTTCCCGGATGAATGGAATAGCAACTAAGATGCGCTTCATCTAAGATTTGCTGGCGGAGTTCTTCATTCTTTGGCACTACTATGCGGTTGTTAAACCATAACACACCTTGATCGTCTTCCTTGAAACATTTGGCTGTACCAGCCCTTATCTTCTCTCGTATGTGCTTCATGCCCAGATTATCCTTTTGAGCATCAATTATTTTCTGCAGAATGGTTGACTCAAGCCTTAACTGATTCAGAGTCCCTTGTTGGATTATCCCCAGGTTTAGCTTTTCCATTTCTTGACACAAAGTGTTCTCAGAAGTCTTTGCCATAAGACAGTGGCAGGAAGTCTTACGACTCAATGCATCTGCCACCACATTGGCTTTGCCTGGGTGATAATGGATCTCCAGTTCATAGTCTTTAATGAGCTCAAGCCATCGTCTTTGCCTCATATTTAACTCTGACTGGGTAAAGATGTACTTCAAACTTTTATGATCTGTATATATATGACAGATATTTCCCAGCAGATAGTGACGCCATATTTTCAGGGCATGAACCACAGCAGCTAGCTCCAGATCATGAGTTGGATAGTGCTCCTCATGTCGGCGCAACTGCCTTGAAGCATACGCAATTACTCGGCCTTCTTGCATCAGTACACAGCCGAGCCCACTGCCTGACGCATCACAATATACATCGAAAGGCTTAGTGATGTCCGGTTGAGCCAATACCGGAGCAGTGGTTAATAATGTCTTCAATTGCTCAAAGGCTTCATTACACTTAGAAGACCAATTGAATTTAATGTCATTCTTCAACAAACTTGTGATTGGCTTCACAAGCTTAGAAAAATTGGGTATGAATCTGCGATAATACCCAGCCAGTCCAAGAAAACTCCGGACTTGGTGAACAGTGGTTGGGGGTTTCCACTCCAGAATATCCTTGACCTTGCTAGGATCTACCGCAATTCCTTTAGCTGATAACACGTGCCCCAAAAATTGAATTTCCTCCAGCCAGAATGCGCACTTGCTGAGCTTGGCATATAGTTGATGTTCCCGCAGGCGCGTCAATACAATCCGTAGATGCTGAGCGTGCTCCTCTTCATTTTTAGAGTATATCAAAATATTGTCGATGAAGACCACCACGAACTTGTCTAACTCGGGCATAAACACCGAGTTCATCAAATAGGTGAAGTGGGCAGGAGCATTTGTGAGCCCGAAAGACATTACCAGGTATTCAAACAATCCATACCGCGTAGTAAATGCGGTCTTCGGTATATCCTCGGGCCGAATACGAATTTGATGATAGCCCGACCTGAGATCAATTTTGGAAAATACCCTCGCCCCAGTCAGTTGATCAAATAAGATATCGATCCTTGGAAGAGGGTACTTATTCTTTGATGGTGACCTCATTCAGGGGCCGATAGTCCACTCACATGCGCAAGGTTTGATCCTTCTTCTTGACAAAAATGGCGGGACAACCCCATGGGGACGAGCTTGGCCGGATAAATCCCTTATTCATTAGATCTTGTAATTGAATCTTCAATTCCGCCAACTCATTAGGGGGCATACGGTACGATCTTCAGGAGATGGGAGCCGTACCGGGCTTTAGCTCAATTACGAATTCTACATCTCTTTCAGGGGGTAGTCCAGGCAAATCTTCCGGAAATACATCTGGAAACTCACATACTACCGGAATGTTCTTGATCTCCGGTACAATGGCTTCAAATATTCTACCAGAAGCTTTGGCTGGATTGGTTTTGGGGAGAGACAAGAGAATTTCTTCTTGATTATAGCTCAACCTGACGGTTCTGAGTTCAGTGTTGAGAATTGCCTTGTGTTGGGTTAACCAGTTCATACCCAAAATTACATCTATATCCTGGCCTTTCAGAACAATCATGTTAGCAGGAAAGTTCCGTCCGGCCATTGTTACTGGCACTTCATAGGCCACTTCTCTAGTAAAAATGTGTCCCCCAGGTGAATGAATTTTAAATCCCTCTTTTGATTCATGACATGCAATGTGATGTTGCTCCACAAATGTCTTGCTAATGAAGGTATGCGAAGCACCAGAATCAAAAAGAATTATTGCAGGGTGACTGGCCACGGGAAACGTACCCATCATCACCGGCTCTCCCTCCGGTGTAGTGGCCACTTGGGTGTAATATACACGCCCCGTCTTCTTAGTATTTCTCCCCGCAGCATTTCCCTTGGGCTGAGTGGACTTCCCAGTTCCTTGCTGAGCATTGGATTGATTTTGCTTGGGGTACGGCAGTCTTTGATAAAATGTCCCGACTTGCCACAGTTGAAACACCCAGTGGAAGAGCTGGGCAAGGCAGGGAATCGAGTGCCTGGGGCACCCGGCTGATTTGGGGAAGTGGAGGTATTGTTGGGGCGGATAATAATGGGTTGTTTAAAAGGGAATGCTGGTGGACGAGAAAAAGTTTGGTTTTGGCTAGAAGGCCGGATGATGAACCGTTGCCTCTTCGCCTGGCCCTGATTAGGCCTCTCACCACTGAATCCCTTATTCTTCCCAGAATTTGTGTATTTTGCTTCCACAGATAAGGCTGTACTGACAGCCTTTCCATAAGTGAGATCAATACATGTGGCCATTTTTCGCTGCAACCGGTCATTTAGACCTCTCATAAAACAGTTCTTTTTCTTCAAATCAGTATTCACCTGATCAATGGCATATTGTGACAGGTGATTAAACTTGTTAAGATACTGATTGATGGTGTCTCCTCCTTGTTTCAGCTTCATAAATTCCTCTTGTTTCATATGCAGCACTCCCTCAGGTATGTAGTGCTCGCGGAAGGCTGCTTTAAATTCGTCCCAAGTGATTTGATGGTTGTCAAATTGAATAGCCACAAAATTTCCCCACCAAGTACTGGCAGGGCCACGAAGTTGCTGTGCCGCGAACAATGGCTTCTGTGTTTCCGAACAACGAAGAAGGCCAAACTTCTGTTCAATGACCCGTATCCATTCGTCGGCTTCTAACGGGTCTTCTGCTTTGGTGAATAGAGGTGGACGAGTTTCGGAGAAGTCCAGATAAGTGGTTTCACGGGGACCTTGCTGGAAACCTCTTCCTGCCTGCTGCTGGAACTGCTGCTGACCCGCCATTTCCCTAAGGAAGCGGGTATTATCGGCGGTGGCATTCACCAAGGCGGCAATCGCCTCGGCAAGCGTGGGTGGAACCGGAGGTGGATTTGGGGTGACATCCCGACCCCCAGATGTTCCGGCTGCGTCCTGTCCGCGAGTCCTGGTCGGCATCTGAGGCAAAAACATTTGAATAAACATAATGTGCCAAAGAAAACCTTCCATTTTACATTACTATAAAGAGTAATGATACAGACTCGACACTACATAACAGGATACATTACCCATTTTACAAAAGTTCAACCTATTATACAACAGTACATTCTACAATACACTACTCTACTCTTATTACACCATTAGTCCTGCTTTCCGTTACTTTTGACGGCCTCGTCGTCAGGTGTGGGAGTCCAGACGTCAACCAACCTCAAAGAAGGAGGGGGTTCAAAAAGATCTAACTCCCCACCCTGTGCGCGTCCCGCAACGTGAGAGGGTCCGGCTTCCGACTCAGCAGAGTGTGCAGGCTCACTAGGGTGTAATTGTGAGTATAACACATGGACTTCCTCATGCAAAGTATTGCAGTAGACCTGCAGGTTGTCGACAGCTGAGCTAAGTTCTTTAATTCGGGCCTGAGCCCTCGCTTCCTTAGCACATGCCAACATACGAGACTGTACTGCCCAGTCAGGTGCTAAGTCCCGATCAGCCAGCTGATCCTGCAGGTGACGGATATCCCTTCTTAGTTCATTGATTCTATCTCCGTCTGCAATCCAAGCATTGGTCCTGTGTTGCAGCGTTGCTTGAAGTCGACTCACTTCGGCTTCCAAGTCTCCTATAGGATCATTACTTCCGCTGCTACTGCTTTCGTGTCGAGGGGCTAGTTGATGCCGGGGTACTCCAATCGGTCCCGTTGACTTACGTGCCGTTAGCCTTGTGCGTGGCGGCATCTTTCTAAGGGGGAAAATTTATTAGCATAATTCTTAGCATGATGCATGAATAAGTACAGAATCAACCTTAGTTGATTCAACCTTCTATACATTGCACTCTTCCTATCTGGTCTTTAAGATAAACTCTTCAGAGTACGTAGGTAAGAAGAGAAAAGAATTTTTAGGTAAGACTTTCGGAAATCCTTTTGAAGATGCCTCTTAATATCTGCAAAGAAGGGCTACGCTCCGATACCAGCTGTGACGGAACCTCCCAAGTAATTAGGCCCACCTACAGTTTCCCTTGCCCAACGGACATCAGACCACCCTGTAGGTGCCCCGGAACTACTTGATAAGTTCGGTATCTTTCTTTACCTTACCAGGAACGTTTCACCCGTCTTGCAGGCATTACAGAACATCGGAGATAAAGAAATGCGGAAGCGAATTTCATAAACTTACATTTATTTCAAAAGCAAGCTCGAGTTATGTTATTACAGACCAGACTAAAAGTGAGTGCAGAGAAGTAATATTATACAAACCAAGGGAGGCACAAACATCTCCCGAAAGGCTATAAACAGCAGATCCTATGTGGAGGACCGAGTCCTCCTGCACTTCAGTCTTGTTTTTCTTCTTTGGGAACCACCTTGGCACAGAAGCAGCAAAAGTCTGCTACTTCCTCACCTAAAAACAATGAAGGGATAAACCCTGAGTATGGAATTACTCAGCAAGTCTTACCCGACTAAGGAAAAGACTCTCAAGGTATGCTGGATAAATAGGAGTCAAGGAGAGGCTTTAGCAAAAATCAACTTATACTTTTGCAGAAGTAGCTTACTAAAGTGAGTCCTTACTTTCAATCTTTTAACGCCATATTAGGTATTAATAGACTCTATTTGCATCTAGTCTAATTTCACATCACATCAAGACAACATCATTTTTATCCATAGTGTTCACGTCCTGACTTTAGGTTGCAGGGAAGTGACCAAGTCTTCATAACCGCGAAGGTACGGCGATCCGAATCAATTATACTCAGCTGAGGATCTCCAATCACACGACATATGTAGCACTTAACCCTTGCATATGTCAACCCGCCACTGGGGTTCTTAAGACCGGATCAGGTTCACGCAAACCGAGAGCACAGATACACCACCGTCCAGCCTCTTGCCACGGAGGGTACACGCTACTCTCGCCACCGCTCCACTCCCATTTCGTGTTATCTTATTCCGGCCTTAGTCTGCCCGAGGCAAGGCTTACCCATGATGAGGCATGTGACCAGTTAAAGGGTCCTCGGTCAGCACGCCTACATACGCGTTAATCCTTAACCAACCTGGGTAGAACATCACCTGTTCCTACCCCCAAGTCTCAATTTACGTATTTCCATCCTTAGGATTGTGTCTGTTCCTTAGGATGAAAGAGCATCACAGGGAACTTTGCAGTAAGATCCCATCATTGCTCCAAATGAAAATATTCTTGCAGGTAGAAGCCGTCCTTTCTCGAGTTAAATTAAGGACAACCTCTATCCACAAGATCTAAGCAAGGCTAAGCATTTTTGTAAATCATAATTTTGATACTTCACAGAAGTATCTATAAAGGTATGGATATCAAGGAAAGCAATGCGTCAAAGGGTTTCAAGTAACTCCTATGAACCTAATGCACATTTCACTAGACTTAAAGGTGCGAAAAGTATTTGAAAACACAAGGAAAAGGGTTGCATGCACCGGGGCTTGCCTTTGTTATCAGGTGAGTCCTGCTCGGATCCACAAATATCGAAATAAAAGCAGTTGCCTGCTTGAGGATCTGAGGTTGGTGGAGTTCCCTCTTCAGTGACTTCTTCTTCTTCTTCGTGTTCTAACATAACCATATATATGCATAAGAATGGATGCCATGGAGTGCTCATGAGGATGCAAAGATAATATAAACTTATTATCTAAGTCTTGAGTACAACTTTCCTTCACGGTACTCCGAGAACTTACGGTTTCCGGAGTCAGTAAAGGAGTTCATGGAGCAGGGGGGTGTTTTGGGGTTTGGTGATCAAACAAGGTCCAAATCAATTCAAATTCTACCCAAGGCTTCTAAATATTATGAGGAACTTATATAAAAATTTTGAGCATTTTTGGAATTACCAAACATTTTCTAAAAATCCAGAACCAATACTTTTAACTACTTTAAATGCCCTAAAATTTCTTGTTTAACCTAAAAATCATAAAACTATTTTTATTAAATTCTAGGGAAAATAAGGAGTCTAGGAAAATTGGTTTCACAATTTTATCATTTTTCTACATTTTCCTACATATTTCTAAAGCTCTGATGAAAAGGAAAAAGAAAATAAATGAATAGTCTTGGGCCGAAACTAGCTCGAGCCGGCCCAATTACAGCAGAGACGTGCCCGCGCCCGTGCGCGCGATGGCGGCTTTGCAGAAAAGCCCCCGGGGTTTTATCTAACAGGAAGTGGGTTCGGTTACTATTTTCTGGGGTCACTGACACTTCGCAGAAAAGTCCTCTAACTTCTATTCCTTCGCCGCACCAAGCCCACGACGACGGCAGCGCGGAGGATGAACTCCGGCGAGGTTGGACTGGCCAGATTACGCAAGGATTGACGCTCTACTTTTGACAGAGATCAAATCCGAGACCTAAGGAGGGTTTCCCCTAAATTAATTTCATAATTGATGAACTATCAAGCTCTGTCTGCGTGAACCGAATGGGTGGCGGACAGATGAATGCGTTCCCGGCGACTAGAGGGCTTCTAGTTCAATTCAGTGGCTCGGTAAGCACCACGGAGTTATGAGAATGCTCAAACGAGGGAGCAGTCGGTATGAGCTGACCTGGTTCACACTGGCCGCGGTGAGGTCCTTTTCACGGTGGCGGAGACTGGAATTGGGGGAAACGAGCAATTCACCGGCGATGGGAGCTAATCGGAGACGGGAGTGGTGGCTATGGCTTCACGATGATCAAGTGCAGCTACCTGGGGGTTCAATTTATAGAAGGAACGAACG
Organism: Zea luxurians; assembly: GCA_029449295.1. Classification (NCBI taxonomy): domain Eukaryota; kingdom Viridiplantae; phylum Streptophyta; class Magnoliopsida; order Poales; family Poaceae; genus Zea; species Zea luxurians. Next base: position 8,216,086 of record JAOPSE010000083.1, on the reverse strand, counting down.
GCGGCTGGGAATTTTGCAAAGGGCGCGCGGCGGTCGGAAAGGGAGAAGAATACTGGCGCAATGGATTCGTGGCTTCTACCGTGGCGGTCATTCCGGCGATCAACGGAGAGTCACTAAGGCTTACGGCGATGCGGTGGAGACACCTAGGCACGTGGCACAAGGCCGGAAGGCGGCTCTCGACGGTGAACTTATCTGCAGAGCACGAGGAGTACGGCGGTGAGTCACCGGAGTTATCCCCAGGGGGTGGCTTTTACCTGGCGGCCTCATCGGTTCATCGTCGACGTGAATCACAACGGCGGTGACGCGAATCACGGCGAAGATCGGTCGTCGACGGTGAAGACAGCCGCGCTGGCAGTCTGATCCACGCGCGTGCACTGTACCATCAGAGGCTCATTCAGTGTGCCTGACAGAGCATGTTCCAAGTAACTCTTCTCCAGATTTCTCATAAGAACTTCATCAACTCTCAGTAGCAAAGTTGTAGAGTTATAAACCAGCTACAATTCCACTATAGAGATCAAACTCATTTGAGCACTAGATCATGCTTGGCTTTGAGCTGGAAGTTGATGTCAGTCATCTGCTATTCTGAATTTCAGATCAAACAGCCTGACAGCCAGTTTTTGAACATCATTATCTCCAGATTTCTCTTAACAACATTGCTCATACTCTTAAGCAAAGTTGTTCTCCTTTGTTTGCTCTATAACTTTGATGTGGTGACCCAGTGCAAAAACCCTATATTCTGAAAGATACAAGGCTCCAAGGTTGAGCCAATATCACTGAAATCCAGACTTAACCCCAAAAAGGTTAAGTGGGGCACTTTTACACCTAAGTCCAAATTTCAAGTTTTGGATTGCAAATTCTCATATAAGTGACCCAACTAACTCAAGACACTTATTTAACTTGATTTTTGCACTTTAGTCCAAAAGTGGACTAATTTTGCACTTAGGTCCCTAGGGTTTGGTTTTAGGGTTTTCCAGGGTTCCAATTGGGGTTTCTGGTATCCCAGGGGTATAATTGTGATTCAACTTTATTCTTGGAGTCATTTTATGACTTTTACCCTAAATCTTTTAGGTTTTCTCAACTTAGGTTAAGTTTTACCCCTTTAATCACTATTTAGGGTTAAGTCCTTTAACCAGGGTCCTATTTGTAAAACATTAAAGCAATACAACTTGTTTGAAATTTTTGCCTAGTGAATGCACTCTAGGTGTGTCAAACATATGCAAAACCAATGTTATGATGTCATGCTCAAGTTTTAGTTATAGTAACACCAGGAGTGTTACAACCCGCAGGTACTTTTGGGCGTGCCTCTGGGCCCCTAGCCGACCCCCAACGAACGGGGCACGGACGTCCACTCGGATTACCCGCTTGCAGCTCACCGGAGACACCATGTTCGGTGCCCATCGAGGGTAACATGGCGCTCTCCCCCCTCCTCCTTGCGGAAAGGCGACGTAGGGGCGTATGTAAAAAAGCCGAGTCTGTCCCTGATCGCCCTCTCGCCCTGTGCGGAGGCTCGGGGGCTGCTCCCGCAAACCCGGCTCCGGCCGAACCGTTGACAGCGTCAACATACCAGCCCGAGAACTTGGGCCCCGACCGTGCACCCGGGCTACGGCCAGTTCGCATGAGGGAACCACCAGACCAGCCGAAGCATTACGCAAGGCATTAAGACCTCGAAGGAGTGAAACCACTCCTCCGAGGCCTCGGGGGCTACACCCGGCGGGTGCGCTCGCGCGCACCCACCGGAACAAAATGCAACCGAGAAAGGCTGGTCCCCATGCAAAAAAGTGCGACGAAAGCCTCCAAGCGAGTGCTAACACTCCCTTCGAGGCTCGGGGGCTACTGTCGGGGACCATAATTAGGGGTACCCTCAAGACGCCTAATTCTCAGCTGGTAACCCCCATCAGCATAAAGCTGCAGAGGCCTTATGGGTGCGATTAAGTCAGGGATCAGTCCATACGAGCGACTCGATCACGCCTCGCCCGAGCCTAGCCTCGGGCAAGGGCAGCCGACCCCGAGGGGTTTCCGTCTCGCCCGAGGCCCCCTTTTAACGGCGGACACATCTCCGGCTCGCCCGAGGCCTTGTCTTCGCTAAGAAGCAACCCTGACTAAATCGCCGCGCCGACCGACCGAGTCGCAGGAGCATTTAACGCAAAGGTAGCCTGACACCTTTATCCTGACGCGCGCCCCCCGGCAGAGCCGAAGTGACCGCCGTCACTTCGCCGCTCCACTGACCGGTCTGGCAGAAGGACAGCGCTGCCTGCGCCATTCCGACTGCAGTGCCACTTGACAGAGTGAGACTGACAGGCAGTCAGGCCTTGCCAAAGGCACCATAGGAAGCTCCGTCCGACTCAGGGCTTGGACTCGGGCTAAGGCCCCGGAAGACGGCGAACTCCGCTCCGCCCGACCCAGGGCTCGGACTCGGGCTAAGGCCCCAGAAGACGGCGAACTCCGCTCCGCCTGACCCAGGGCTCGGACTCGGGCTAAGGCCCCGGAAGACGGCGAACTCCGCTCCGCCCGACCCAGGGCTCGGACTCGGGCTAAGGCCCCGGAAGACGGCGAACTCCGCTCCGCCCGACCCAGGGCTCGGACTCGGGCTAAGGCCCCGGAAGACGGCGAACTCCGCTCCGCCCGACCCAGGGCTCGGACTCGGGCTAGGCCCCAGAAGACGACGAACTCCGCTTCGCCCGACCCCAGGGGTCGGACTCCGCCCTGGCCTCTACCGAACGACCTCCGCCTCGCCCGACCCAGGAGCTCGGGCTCGGCCTCGGCCATGAAAGACAGACTCGACCTCGGCTTCGGAGGAGCCTCCACGTCGCCCGATCTAGGGCACAAGCCCGCCACGTCAACAGGAAGCGCCATCATCACCCTACCCCGAGCCGACTCGGGCCGCAGAGAACAAGATCGGTGTCCCATCTGGCCAGCTCCGCCAGATAGGCAATGATGGCGCCCCGCTAGCCCCGTGACGACGGCGGCTCTCAGCTCCCTTACGGAAGCAGGGGGACGTCAGCAAGGGCCCAGCCGCTCCGACAGCTGTCCCTCCGCTAGGCTCCGTTGCTCCTCCGACAGCCACGACACCACACCAGCTGGGTGCCAAGATCTCTCCGGCTGCCACATTGGCATGTACTTAGGGCGCTAGCTCTCCCCCGCTAGACACGTAGCACTCTGCTGCACCCCCATTGTACACCTGGATCCTCTCCTTACGCCTATAAAAGGAAGGACCAGGGCCTTCTTAGAGAAGGTTGGCCGCGCGGGGACGAGGACGGGACAGGCGCTCTCTTGGGGCCGCTCGCTTCCCTCACCCGCGTGGACGCTTGTAACCCCCTACTGCAAGCGCACCCGACCTGGGCGCGGGACGAACACGAAGGCCGCGGGATTTCCACCTCTCTCACGACCCGTCTCCGGCCACCTCGCTTTCCCCCCTTCGCGCTCGCCCACGCGCTCGACCCATCTGGGCTGGGGCACGCGGCACACTCACTCGTCGGCTCAGGGACCCCCCGGTCTCGAAACGCCGATAGCCGCCATCGTCAGGGAGCGTGCGGGGCGCCATCATTGCCTATCTGGCGGAGCAAGCCAGATGGGACGCTGGTCTTGTTCCCCGTAGCCTGAGTCAGCTTGGAGTAGGGTAATGATGGCGCCTCCTGTTGACATGGCCGGTCCGCGCCCTAGGTTGGGCGATGTGGAGGCTCCTCCGAGGTCGAGGTCGAGTCCGTCTTCCGTGGCCGAGGTCGAGTCCGAGCCTTTAGGTCGGGCGAGGCGGAGGCCGTTGGCTGAGACCAGGGCGGAATTTGAGTCCTGGGGTCGGGCGAAGCAGAGTTCGTCGTCTTCTGGGGCTGAGCCCAAGTCTGAGCCCTGGGTTGGGCAGAGCGGAGTTCGCCGTCTTCCGGGGCTTAGCCCAAGTCCGAGCCCTAGGTCGGGCGGAGCGGAGCTTCCTATGGTGCGTGCAGCCGGGCCTGACTGCCTGTCAGCCTCACTCTGTCAAGTGGCACCGCAGTCGGAGCAGCGCAGGCGGCGCTGTCTTTCTGTCAGACCGGTTAGTGGAGCGGCGAAGTGACGGCGGTCACTTCGGCTCTATCGGCTGAGGGGCGCGCGTCAGGATAAAGGTGTCAGGCCACCTTTGCATTAAATGCTCCTGCGATTTGGCCGGTCGGTGCGGCGATTTGGTCAGGGTTGCTTCTTGGCGAAGACAGGGCCTCGGGCGAGCCGGAAATATGTTCGCCGCTGGAGGGTGTAATACTCAAGTTGTATACCAAGAGTAATAAAGAGAGTTTCTCATTTTGTGTGTCTTATTTGCATCATAAAAAGAGCACCTATGTAATTGAGAGTGACTAAATAAAACAATTATGCTAAAATAAAGAAAAAGTGCATTTGTTGGAGTTTTATGTGTTGTGCATTAAATAAACCATGAGGATAAAAATAATAAGGTATTAACTATTTGAAACTTGATTTAACCCTAAATTTGAAATTAGGGTTTTGAAAATAAGGAAAAGAGAAGAGATGTGGAAATATAAATAAAATGTATACATAAATATCTTCAGGCTTACTATTTTTAGATGCAAAAATAGAGTTTATAAAAGAGGATCCACAAAAGTTTGAATTAAGTCAAATTTGGTTTGAAAATGAAGAAAGAAAACAGAAAAATAAAAAGAAAAAGGAGAAAAACCTTACCTGGGCCCTGAATTCGCATTTCGGCCCACCACTCCTTTTGACCCGCGCGGCCCGCTTCCCATTTCAATCCGCCGCACGCCGTCTCTGCCGTTCTCCCACTGACGGGTGGGCCCGCACCGTCGGTCTCGCCCCGCGCTCGCGCTGGCGCTCTCTGCTGCGCGGACCCGCGAGTCAGCCTCCCCTTTTCGCGGCGCTGTGCGGTGGACCCTGCCGGTCAGAAGCCCCCTCTCCATCGGGTTTGCGCAACGGAAGCCGAGCTTCCCGGCATGGCTGACCACGACGGACTTGCCTCCCTACATAAATTAGACTCGGGTCCTCACGTCGATGAACCTAGCCGCCACACCCAGCCCCTTCGTTTCGACCGAGATCTACGCCATCACCTACGGTCGTGCACGCCGTGAGCGAGAGGGAACAAGAGCCACCGCGGCGGGAATTCCAGCAGGGCCACCGTCCGTGTCTTGTTTGGTGCCGTGATCTTCACCAGGCCTGGGGGAGGGTTCTCCGCTGCGTCGTGGGCAAGATTAGCCTCTGCGACTCCGGGAATTGCTCGTCGGAGTTTCTCCTCGTCGCGTCGCCGTGGGCGTGGGTCTCTGCGCCACCACGTGGGGTAAGAACCCTTCTATTCCTTTCGTTTCGCATAGCGCAACGTGTAGGGACGATTTGGGGCGGGTTTCGTGCACTGAGTCGACGGGGAGGGATTCTCCGGTGAGATCGCCACCGTGGGTGACAAGCTGCCGCCGCCTCTGTTCGGCGAAGGGAGGAAGATGGGCGCGCGGACGTCGGATCCTTGGGCAACGACCGAGATTAGATTAGAGGGATACCCCTTCGCGCTTAAAATCTGGTCCGTTGGCGGTTCATCCGAGGGCATGTGAGCAGAGGAAACGTGGTTGGATCTGGGGCGTCGATCTCGAATCCGATGGGCAGCGTAGCGTACCGCTTCGGCGCAATCCAGATTTAATCTGGGCGCTCGGTGTCTAATCCAACGGCCGAGAATCGCCCGTAACCCTTCGCCGTGGCAATTTTTCTAAAGAGACCCTATAGTTTTAAGTATTCAACCCGCCGTCCTCTCCACTGTTTCCTGAGTCTTAGGAGTTTTACCCCGTAGCCCCTGACTTTTCTAGAAATCGAGGCCCAGTCCAGAGACAATTAAAAACAGAGAATTTATTATAAAAATTTGTTTTTAATACAAAAACAATTCTAGAAACTTGTAAAATTCATAGAAATTCCATTTTTGACCCAAATTGAGTCATTCCAATTCCTAAAATTTTGTAATATTATTCTCTACCATTTAGTATCACTGTTTTGACATGAACTCTGTTAGAAAATTAGTTTATCATCTAATCCCATTATAATCACCTTAAATCTTAGAAAATTCATAACTTAAATTCTATAACTCCAAATTCAGTGATTCCAGTTCCTATGGTTTCATTTTAATGTGTAGATTTTTACTGTATATTTTATTCATCTGTTTGGTGTGATGTTGATTTTGGCTATACTATGTATGTATTGTGTTGATGCGAGTAGACGAACAAGCCACTGTGGAAACTGAGGTTCAGCAAGTAGAGATAGCTGAGCAGGAGCTCATTACAGGCAAGTTGTGCCCTTGATCACTTACTTTTCCTAGCCATGTTCTTATTAATTTTAATGATCTGCATAGGTTAATTTTGATGGGATCCTTTATGTACCCCAGTTTTGATTACCTCTATACCTTGTTCACCCCTGGAATATTTTTGGGTAGTACTTGCTATTGCTTTATGTGGATTGGGTATGGAGATTCATTATTCATGATTATTCTGTTATTATCTTGTTATTATTGTTACTGTTCATGTTAAGATCATTAAATTAATGGGAACATGGAGCGACCACCCGGGAAAACAGTGCTACCACAAGGGAGGAATGGGACCCCTTGGCTGATTAATTAGGAAAGCTAGTGGAAGACTACCTTACCCGAAAGGGGCAAGGGCAGTAGGGGAGAGGTCAGTGCGGGGAGGTCCCTGGTTGATTTTGCTGCGATGGCTATCAGCCAGGAACCCTTTACTGGATCTTCCCATAAACTGTAGCGGGTTTTCGGAAGCTAGTGGAACTTTGTAAAGGCCTCGTAGTGGATCCCTAGCCATTCACCTCGGTAGTGTCTAAGGGCCTTGCAAACCCAGGCGACATGGGATACACGACTTGTGGGTAAAGATGCGCAACCTCTGCAGAGTGTAAAACTAGTATACTAGCCGTGCTCACGGTCAAGAGCGGCTCGGACCCTCACATGATTAATTATGGAACATAAATTCAATTTGACATTTGCATCGCATTTGGGATTATTTTACTATTACTGTTCTTTATTATTATTAAGGTTTGGTATTTACTTACACTTAGTAATTGCTAATAAAATTTTGACCAACTTATAAAAGCAATGCTCAGCCTTAGCCTTTATTTCATTGATCAGCCTTACACTACATGAACTCCCACCTTTGGTGAGTTCATGCCACATTATTCCCCACGACTTGTTGAGCTATGATCGTATGTGAGCTCACTCTTGCTGTCTCACACCCCCCCCACAGGAGAAGAACAGGTTGTTGAAGAGGAGCTGCCTAACACTGAGGAGTTCGATCTGATCTAGGTGGCGTTTCTCAGTCGACATTGGCGCCATCGATCCTTAGTTCGTTTTATATTTATCTTTATTTTGTAATAAGACTTCCGCTATGTAATAAATACTCTGATGATTTATGACATTTATCTCTATATACACTCTGTTATTATATATGTTGTCTTCTTGGCGCATGTATGAGATGCACCCGGCTTTGTTCTTTAAACCGGGTGTTACAGAAGTGGTATCAGAGGAAATGTTGACTGTAGGACGAAACCTAGATAGAATGGACAAACCCTTACCTACTTATCTCATTCTGATTCATTCTACACTCACCTTACTCTGATTCTTTCTACACTTATCTTGATCCTGTCTCACCTTCTACTGTTCTACTCTGATCATTCTTACCTTTTCTACTCTGAGACAAGATGGATTTCACACCTTGGAATCCCTACCCCTATGACATTCTTAAGAGTTAGGGAACCCAAAACAAAAGTTAAAACTATTTTCTTAAAAAAATGTTGGTTGATTGTGCTGATGCTAAATGTCTGATTTGCTTCTTTGATTGATTGAATTATTATAGATGGACATCTTAGCATGTACCACTATAAGGTATTGAATTAGCTATAGTAGGTGAAATATTAAACTGCTTAGCTAATGAATTCCCCAAAGTAACATGATTGTAATTACTGCCTTGTCTACTGCTCTTTCTTACCATATGTATCTAACTCAGATGGTCAATACCAGGAGGGGTGGTGGAATTGACTTGCCTCCTAACCAACACACTCGAAGACAACCTCAGCCACAACCTGCAGGGATGAATCCTCCCAATCCTCCACCAGGCGGAGTTGACCCACTGGTTGCTGCTCAGATGGCGGTGATGCAGCAGATGGCAGACACCATGGCTGATATGCGTGCTCAGATGCAGCAAGAACGCCAGGAGATGCGTCAAGAAAGAGAGGATATACGCCAAGAGTTGCGCCAGGAGAGAGATGAGATACGCCAAGAAAGGAGGGCGCAACAACAGCTTCAACAACAGCAACAGCAGCAACAAGTGCCACTGCCTCCACCACCACCACCAGCTCCACCTCGTGATAAGCACCGGGAGTTTATGAGTCACAAGCCACCGACCTTCGCCAGCTCGCCGGATCCACTTGATGCAGACGATTGGTTGAAGTCAATTGAGAAGATGCTGAATATTGCACAATGCACTGATCGGGAGAAGGTCTTATATGCTTCTGGACGTCTGACTGGTCCTGCTGCTGACTGGTGGGATTCTTATACTGCTGCCCATGATGCTGCTGATACTATTACCTGGGCAGAGTTCAGTACGCAGTTCAGGAACTACCATATTCCAGCTGGGATGATAAAGATCAAGAAGAAGGAGTTTCTGTCGCTGAAGCAAGGAAGTATGTCAGTCAGCGAGTACCGCGACAAGTTTATTCAGTTATCCAGATATGCCCCTGAAGAAGTTGCTGAAGACGAGAGGAAGCAGGAGCATTTCATTGAAGGACTTAATGGACCACTGCAGTATGCTCTAGTGGCACACACATTTCCATCATTTCAGAGACTGTTGGATAAGGCCCTGGCTATTGAACACAAGCGTGTTCAGTTGGGAGATTTGAAGAGGAAGGCTATCTCCCAGGGACAGGGTAGCAGCAGTGTTCGTCCTCGATACAGCTCACCACAGAGTACACCGCCTCGACCCGGAGGACCACGCCCAGTTCAGCAATCACCACTGAGGACACCTACTCGACAGGCTACACCCACTGGCACCCCGACAAAGTTTGCAGGACAGAGTCCAGGCACTCAATGCTTCAAGTGTGGGAAGATTGGTCATTATGCAAATGTCTGCCCACAGAGGATTGCGACTACTCCAGTTCAGAACAAGCAACAGACCCCTGGCAAGAGATATTCTATAGCCAGGGTGAATCAAGTCAGTGTTGAAGATACTCCGGATGGAGGGGACCTCGTGATTGGTATGTTTTATGTTAATGCAATTCCTGCAACAATATTATTTGATTCTGGTGCTACACATTCATTCATGTCTGCTCGTTATGCCAACACAAATGAAATACCACTGCTAAATATGAGAAAACCCCTGATAGTAATTACACCTAAAGGGCCTGTTGAGGCGAATCAAATGACACGTAGATTGACATTAACTATTATGGGTAGAGATTTTGGAGCTACTGCTATAATATTGGAGTCAAGCAGTATAGATTTGATCCTTGGTATGTCATGGCTAAGAAAGGCAAAGGCCGTTATAGCATGTGGTAGGGGTACCGTAGAACTCACTACCACTAAAGGAGAAAGATTTCAAGTTAATATTGCAGTAACCTCCTCATCCATGCGTGCAATGTTCTTGATGCCTGAGGAGTTTGTTGGTGACAACATCCGGGTGGTTAGAGATTTTCCGGATGTCTTTCCAGAGGAGTTACCAGGGATGCCACCTGATAGAGAAGTTGAATTTGTTATTGATCTCTTACCTGGAACCGCCCCTATTTCTAAACGGCCATATAGAATGTCCGTAGAGGAGTTGAAGGAACTGAAGAAGCAGTTAACGGAGTTACAAGAGGCTGGTTATATTCGTCCAAGTTCCTCACCTTGGGGAGCACCGGTGTTATTTGTGCAGAAGAAGGATGGATCGCAACGGATGTGTGTGGATTATAGATCTCTTAATGATGTTACGGTGAAGAACAAGTATCCGTTGCCCCGTATTGAGGATTTATTTGATCAAATGAGAGGAGCAAGAGTATTTTCGAAGATTGATCTCCGATCCGGTTACCATCAGATGAGGATTAGACCATCGGATATTCCCAAGACGGCTTTCTCGACTCGATATGGATTATATGAGTTTACTGTTATGTCATTTGGATTGACCAATGCACCGGCTTATTTCATGAATTTGATGAACAAAATGTTTATGGAGTATTTGGACAGATTCGTCGTGGTATTCATCGACGATATTCTTATCTATTCTAAGAATGAGAGTGACCATGAAGAACATCTAAGGTTGGTGCTACAGAAGTTACGAGATAATCAACTCTACGCTAAGTTCAGCAAGTGCGAGTTTTGGATTGGCGAAGTGCCATTTCTTGGTCATATTATTTCTAATGGAGGAATAGCAGTGGATCCTGCTAAGGTCAAGGAGATAATGGAGTGGAGAGTACCCACTACAGTTACTGAGATTCGGAGTTTCTTGGGACTCGCAGGATATTATCGGAGATTTATTGAGGGATTCTCTAAGATTGCTAAGCCCATGACATCGCTTTTGGAGAAAGGAAGAGAGTTTAAGTGGGATGAGAAATGCCAAGAGAGTTTTGATCAATTGAAGGAGAGATTGATGTCACCCCCAGTATTGATTATGCCAGATCTGCAGAAGGGATTTGACATTTACTGTGATGCATGTGGCCAAGGACTTGGATGTGTGCTTATGCAAGATGGTCATGTGATTGCCTATGCATCTCGTCAGTTGAGGAAGCATGAATTGAACTACCCCACTCATGACTTGGAATTAGCAGCGGTTGTGCATGCACTGAAGATTTGGAGACACTACATCATGGGAACTAAGTGCCAAGTATACACGGATCACAAGAGTTTGAAGTATATATTCACTCAGAAGGATCTCAACCTAAGGCAACGCCGTTGGTTGGAGCTCATTAAGGATTATGACTTGGAGATTCACTATCACCCAGGCAAGGCGAATTTGGTTGCAGATGCCTTGAGTCGGAAGGAGCATGTTCACTCCGCTTTCGTTGTCCAGCTACCTGATGAATTAGCAAAAGATTTTGAGAGACTCAACCTGGGGATTGTTACACATACGGAGGGAGTGACTATTGAATTGGAACCTACCTTGGAACAAGAAATTCGGAAGGGTCAGATTGGTGATGTTAAGATTCAGGAGATTAAGGGTCTTATTACTGAAGGTAGAGGCCCAGAGTTCACGGAGGATGAGCAAGGCACGATATGGTTCAAGAATCGGATCTGTGTTCCCGATATTGATAGTCTTCGGGAAACCATATTGAAGGAAGCACATGACTCAGTTTATTCTATTCACCCTGGGAGCACTAAGATGTACCAAGATTTGAAGCAAAAGTATTGGTGGTATGGATTGAAGAGAGATGTGGCTGCACATGTGGCTATGTGCGATGTATGCCAAAGAGTTAAAGCTGAACACCAGAGGCCAGCCGGACTATTGCATCCACTGAAGATACCTGAGTGGAAATGGGAAGAGATTGGCATGGACTTCATTGTTGGATTACCCCGCACGTCTGCTGGATATGATTCTATATGGGTGATTGTGGACAGGCTAACCAAGGTAGCCCACTTTATTCCAGTGAAGACCACTTATTCCGGAGCTAAGTTGGCAGAGTTGTACATGGCACGGATTGTATGCCTGCATGGTGTGCCAAAGAAGATTGTGTCAGATCGAGGATCACAGTTTACCTCTCGATATTGGAAGCAGTTGCACGAGTCTTTGGATACGAGATTGAACTTTAGTTCGGCTTACCATCCCCAGACTGATGGGCAAACTGAGAGGACTAACCAAGTACTGGAAGATATGTTAAGAGCTTGTGCTCTTAAGCATGGTGGAAGTTGGGATAAGAGTCTACCGTATGCGGAGTTCTCATATAATAATAGCTATCAGGCCAGTTTGAAGATGTCACCGTTTGAGGCTTTGTATGGCAGAAAGTGCAGGACTCCCTTGTATTGGAATCAAACTGGTGAAAGGCAGTTGTTTGGACCTGAGATTATACAAGAAGCAGAGGAACAAGTTCAGCAAATAAGGGAGAATTTGAGAACTGCACAGTCCAGGCAGAAAAGTTATGCTGATACCCGGAGAAGACTACTTGAGTTTAAGGAGGGAGATTATGTCTATTTGAAGGTGTCACCACTCCGGGGCATGAGAAGGTTCAAGGTCAAAGGAAAATTGTCCCCTCGCTTTATTGGACCCTTTTTAATCTTAAAGCGAGTGGGAGAAGTTGCATATCAATTGGAGTTACCGGATCATCTTGCGGATGTTCATGATGTCTTTCATGTATCTCAGCTGAAGAAGTGCCTCAGGGTACCTGAGGAACAATTACCAATGGAGGACCTTAGTGTTCAAGAGGATTTGACTTATGCGGAGTACCCCATCAAGATTTTGGATACTTTGACTCGAGTTACGAGGAATAAGGTTATAAAGATGTGCAAAGTTCAATGGAGCCACCACGGTGAAGATGAAGCAACTTGGGAAAGAGAAGAAGAGCTTCGTATAGATTTTCCCCACCTTTTCTCTAGTTCTTCTTAAATCTCGAGGACGAGATTATTTTTAAGGGGGGTAGGATTTGTAATACTCAAGTTGTATACCAAGAGTAATAAAGAGAGTTTCTCATTTTGTGTGTCTTATTTGCATCATAAAAAGAGCACCTATGTAATTGAGAGTGACTAAATAAAACAATTATGCTAAAATAAAGAAAAAGTGCATTTGTTGGAGTTTTATGTGTTGTGCATTAAATAAACCATGAGGATAAAAATAATAAGGTATTAACTATTTGAAACTTGATTTAACCCTAAATTTGAAATTAGGGTTTTGAAAATAAGGAAAAGAGAAGAGATGTGGAAATATAAATAAAATGTATACATAAATATCTTCAGGCTTACTATTTTTAGATGCAAAAATAGAGTTTATAAAAGAGGATCCACAAAAGTTTGAATTAAGTCAAATTTGGTTTGAAAATGAACAAAGAAAACAGAAAAATAAAAAGAAAAAGGAGAAAAACCTTACCTGGGCCCTGAATTCGCATTTCGGCCCACCACTCCTTTTGACCCGCGCGGCCCGCTTCCCATTTCAATCCGCCGCACGCCGTCTCTGCCGTTCTCCCACTGACGGGTGGGCCCGCACCGTCGGTCTCGCCCCGCGCTCGCGCTGGCGCTCTCTGCTGCGCGGACCCGCGAGTCAGCCTCCCCTTTTCGCGGCGCTGTGCGGTGGACCCTGCCGGTCAGAAGCCCCCTCTCCATCGGGTTTGCGCAACGGAAGCCGAGCTTCCCGGCATGGCTGACCACGACGGACTTGCCTCCCTACATAAATTAGACTCGGGTCCTCACGTCGATGAACCTAGCCGCCACACCCAGCCCCTTCGTTTCGACCGAGATCTACGCCATCACCTACGGTCGTGCACGCCGTGAGCGAGAGGGAACGAGAGCCGCCGCGGCGGGAATTCCAGCAGGGCCACCGTCCGTGTCTTGTTTGGTGCCGTGATCTTCACCAGGCCTGGGGGAGGGTTCTCCGCTGCGTCGTGGGCAAGATTAGCCTCTGCGACTCCGGGAATTGCTCGTCGGAGTTTCTCCTCGTCGCGTCGCCGTGGGCGTGGGTCTCTGCGCCACCACGTGGGGTAAGAACCCTTCTATTCCTTTCGTTTCGCATAGCGCAACGTGTAGGGACGATTTGGGGCGGGTTTCGTGCACTGAGTCGACGGGGAGGGATTCTCCGGTGAGATCGCCACCGTGGGCGACAAGCGCCGCCGCCTCTGTTCGGCGAAGGGAGGAAGATGGGCGCGCGGACGTCGGATCCTTGGGCAACGACCGAGATTAGATTAGAGGGATACCCCTTCGCGCTTAAAATCTGGTCCGTTGGCGGTTCATCCGAGGGCATGTGAGCAGAGGAAACGTGGTTGGATCTGGGGCGTCGATCTCGAATCCGATGGGCAGCGTAGCGTACCGCTTCGGCGCAATCCAGATTTAATCTGGGCGCTCGGTGTCTAATCCAACGGCCGAGAATCGCCCGTAACCCTTCGCCGTGGCAATTTTTCTAAAGAGACCCTATAGTTTTAAGTATTCAACCCGCCGTCCTCTCCACTGTTTCCTGAGTCTTAGGAGTTTTACCCCGTAGCCCCTGACTTTTCTAGAAATCGAGGCCCAGTCCAGAGACAATTAAAAACAGAGAATTTATTATAAAAATTTGTTTTTAATACAAAAACAATTCTAGAAACTTGTAAAATTCATAGAAATTCCATTTTTGACCCAAATTGAGTCATTCCAATTCCTAAAATTTTGTAATATTATTCTCTACCATTTAGTATCACTGTTTTGACATGAACTCTGTTAGAAAATTAGTTTATCATCTAATCCCATTATAATCACCTTAAATCTTAGAAAATTCATAACTTAAATTCTATAACTCCAAATTCAGTGATTCCAGTTCCTATGGTTTCATTTTAATGTGTAGATTTTTACTGTATATTTTATTCATCTGTTTGGTGTGATGTTGATTTTGGCTATACTATGTATGTATTGTGTTGATGCGAGTAGACGAACAAGCCACTGTGGAAACTGAGGTTCAGCAAGTAGAGATAGCTGAGCAGGAGCTCATTACAGGCAAGTTGTGCCCTTGATCACTTACTTTTCCTAGCCATGTTCTTATTAATTTTAATGATCTGCATAGGTTAATTTTGATGGGATCCTTTATGTACCCCAGTTTTGATTACCTCTATACCTTGTTCACCCCTGGAATATTTTTGGGTAGTACTTGCTATTGCTTTATGTGGATTGGGTATGGAGATTCATTATTCATGATTATTCTGTTATTATCTTGTTATTATTGTTACTGTTCATGTTAAGATCATTAAATTAATGGGAACATGGAGCGACCACCCGGGAAAACAGTGCTACCACAAGGGAGGAATGGGACCCCTTGGCTGATTAATTAGGAAAGCTAGTGGAAGACTACCTTACCCGAAAGGGGCAAGGGCAGTAGGGGAGAGGTCAGTGCGGGGAGGTCCCTGGTTGATTTTGCTGCGATGGCTATCAGCCAGGAACCCTTTACTGGATCTTCCCATAAACTGTAGCGGGTTTTCGGAAGCTAGTGGAACTTTGTAAAGGCCTCGTAGTGGATCCCTAGCCATTCACCTCGGTAGTGTCTAAGGGCCTTGCAAACCCAGGCGACATGGGATACACGACTTGTGGGTAAAGATGCGCAACCTCTGCAGAGTGTAAAACTAGTATACTAGCCGTGCTCACGGTCAAGAGCGGCTCGGACCCTCACATGATTAATTATGGAACATAAATTCAATTTGACATTTGCATCGCATTTGGGATTATTTTACTATTACTGTTCTTTATTATTATTAAGGTTTGGTATTTACTTACACTTAGTAATTGCTAATAAAATTTTGACCAACTTATAAAAGCAATGCTCAGCCTTAGCCTTTATTTCATTGATCAGCCTTACACTACATGAACTCCCACCTTTGGTGAGTTCATGCCACATTATTCCCCACGACTTGTTGAGCTATGATCGTATGTGAGCTCACTCTTGCTGTCTCACACCCCCCCCACAGGAGAAGAACAGGTTGTTGAAGAGGAGCTGCCTAACACTGAGGAGTTCGATCTGATCTAGGTGGCGTTTCTCAGTCGACATTGGCGCCATCGATCCTTAGTTCGTTTTATATTTATCTTTATTTTGTAATAAGACTTCCGCTATGTAATAAATACTCTGATGATTTATGACATTTATCTCTATATACACTCTGTTATTATATATGTTGTCTTCTTGGCGCATGTATGAGATGCACCCGGCTTTGTTCTTTAAACCGGGTGTTACAGAGGGGGGCCTCGGGCGAGGCGGAGATCCTCCGGGGTCGGCTTCCCTTGTCCGAGGCTAGGCTCGGGCGAGGCGTGATCGAGTCCCTCGAATGGACTGATCCCTGACTTAATCGCACCCATCAGGCCTTTGCAGCTTTATGCTGATGGGGGTTACCAGCTGAGAATTAGGAGCTTTGAGGGTACCCCTAATTATGGTCCCCGACAGTAGCCCCCGAGCCTCGAAGGGAGTGTTAGCACTCGCTTGGAGGCTTTCGTCACACTTTTTTGCAAGGGGACCAGCCTTTCTCGGTTGCGTTTTGTTCCGGTGGGTGCGCGCGAGCGCACCCGCCGGGTGTAGCCCCCGAGGCCTCGGAGGAGTGGTTTGACTCCTCCGAGGTCTTAACGCCTCGCGCAATGCTTCGGCTGGTCTGGTCGTTCCCTCATGCGAGCTGGCCGTAGCCCGGGTGTACGGTCGGGTCCAAGTTCTCGGGCTGGTATGTTGACGCCGTCAACGGTTTGGCCGAAGCCGTGTTTGCGAGAGCAGCCCCCGAGCCTCTGCACAGGGCGAGAGGGCAATCAGGGACAGACTCGACTTTTTTACATACGCCCCTGCGTCGCCTTTCCGCAAGGAGGAGGGGGGAGAGCGCCATGTTGCCCTCAGTGGGCGCCGAACATGGTGTCTCCGGTGAGCTGCAGGCGGGTGATCCGAGCGGACGTCCGTGCCCCATTTGTTAGGGGTCGGCTAGAGGCCTAGAGGCGCGCCGAAAAGTACCTGTGGGTGATCTGCCGGACCCGGTCCCCTGGCGACGGGGTTCGAGGGCTCGATGCCTCCCTCTGATGGGATTCCGTTACAAGATCATTCCCGCTGGTCTCGGAAATGTCCTAGGGTACCTCGGGAGCGCAGCCCGAGCCTTGGTTATGTATCGAACGTACCCATGGTCATCCCTTGCTCTGTGTCTGAGGCGGCTGTGAACCCTTCGGGGGCCAGCCTTCGAACCCCTGATCAGTAGTGGGTGCGGAGCCCGAGTAGCCTGAGGCGGCCGTTGAACCCTTCCGAGGGGCCGGCCTTCGAACCTCTGACCAGTAATGGGTGTGGAGCCCACGTGCTCTGAGGCGGCTGTTGAACCCTTCCGAGGGGCCAGCCTTCGAACCTCTAATCAGTAGGGAGGCTCGGAGCCTGGTTCCTTCACGGGGAAGGATCCTTTTCGGGGTATCCCCCTTTTCTGGTCCCTGTTGCAAGAGAGAGAAAGAGGAAAAAAGGAAAAGGATACGAAATCGAACGACGCGGCGTACCTTTTTTGACGCGGTCATTATGGCGAAGGCGAAGCGTCGCTCGCTTCTCCTGCCAGAGGCGCCGCCTGTCCTGCCGCGGAGTTAATGCGACGGGGCGAGTGGTTCGCGGGGTAGCCGTTGCGCGTGCGCGAGCCATTCGAGGAATGGGACATGGGCGCGTTGTCTTCACGCCGTGAGAGAGGGTTCTCTCGCTGCCCCCGGATGGGACGTAAGCTTGGCTGATGACGTGACCGCTGCTCCTGCCCGCCTGCCACCACCATTACTGCCGGCCCATTTTTGGCCGCATTGACCGTCGCGCCAGGCTGGCGCCGCTGGGTCGTGCGCTGGGTCGCCTCTAGTCGCGGTATTGGTTCCGCAGTCGAGGAGGCGCGGTGGTGGCGCAAGCGGCGGTGCAGTTGCATGCACGAAGCATTCGGTGCGCCGGTTGCATGACGCGTGGGCCTGGGCCTCCATGCTGGGCGTGTTGGGAGTCAGAGAAGTGCGCCCACTTGGCGCGGTTGCATGCCGCCTGCATGGCTGCCCGCCCTTTCGCCCGCTGGTCTGGGCAAAAGTGGAGAGCCGCTTGTAACCGCTGGGCGGTTGCACGCACCGCGCACGGCGGTTTGGCTTCTTCTGCTCTGGGCCGGCTTGCATGACGCGTGGGACCCAGCCCCCGCGCCGTAGGGGAGGACCTTGGAGCGTGTTGGAGAAGACTCAGCCCACGACGGCTGGGGACGCAAGTAGGGAGAGTCGCCTTTAAAAGGAGGGTGACCCTCTTGGAAGGCGACCATGTCTTCGCGCTCCCTTATGCATCGTGTCTTTCCACCTTCCAAGCCCCCGGATGGGGGATATCTGCCGTCTTTCCGCTTCGTCATTGGAGGAACGCAACTCTGCGGGAGTTGGTACCTTTCAGCCATCGTTCGGCTTCAAGGATTTTCATCAGCCAGCCCGGCCGTACCCCTCCGCCGGCGGTCACCCGAGACGGTGACCACCAGCCCCTAGGTGGGGAGAAGCAAGCCAGGCTGCGATCTTGGTCCCACCCTCAGCTTCAAGGATGTTCATCATCCTCGCTGGGGTGGAGGCCGGGCTGAGCCAGAGCTCTACGTCCCGCGCGGGTTCGTGGGTCGGCCTCTCCTTCGGCGTTCGAGGGAGAGGGTGCTCACTGGCCTTATGGGCAGGTCGGACTTCGACAACGCGGGGCTGGTCGACGGCGGGCGTTGTCAGCCTCAGCGCATCGGGCTCGTCGGCTTAGCTCCCGGTGCCCCCTCCTGCCGGAAGGCAGCTGCTGAGGGGGAACTCCACGCGGAGGTCGGTGCCCCACTCGCCCGGGAGGATCTGAGTGGGGATCTGCCGGAGGGCTGACGACCCCTGTCGTCGGTGCCGAGGTGGAGGCGGCTCGAGAAGTCCCCGTTGCCGACGGGATCACCGCCACCATCCGCGCTTCAGGCCTCCAGCTCTTTGTACTTGTCCTCGCCCCTCGAGCGTCGGCATGGGCGAGGGCAAGATTGCAGCAGCATCCGCCATGAGGCCCTCGCTGCTGCAGTTCGGCCACCCAGAGCGGGGGTCGTTGTCGTTGCTGCCGGAGCGGACAACGGTGAGCCGCCCGTCGGTCTTCTGTTGCTCCGCAGGCCCCTCCCCCATCGAGTGGGGTTGTTCGTACCTGTGGAGGTGGAACCAGAGTTCCGTTGGCAACGGCACTTCGAATGCCAGTGTTTTTGTTCATTGTGGTTGTCGAGGCCTGAACATGCATGTAATTTCGGCACGGAGCCGTGTTTTTTCCTCATTTTCGAGCACTAAGACTCGCTTGTTGGTTGTCTGAACCGCTTCACCAAGCGTGAGTCGCCCCGTGTAAAGGTGACGGGTGAGGTATCTGTATCCCGGAGGCGTAGGAGTCCCTCGGCTCGGTCAGCCTTGTTGTCCGAGGCTTCCCTTGCTTAGTTAGAGGAACCCCTCGGCCGCTCTTCGATGAGCCGAGGCCAGGGGTAGCGGTGTCAGCGCGAACAGAGGCAGAGTTGGCTCGAAAAGAAGACCTGGTCGGCCGGAGCCTGGCCGGGTCGTCCGTTAGCGGGACCGACGCCGGAATTGATCTGCCGAGGCCTTGGGCCGGGCTGATGTCCTTGGGGGACAGCTGGTCGAGGCCCCGGGGTGACCGGCCGAGCCGCCTGCTCGGGCCGAATTCTTGGAGAAGACCTTGGCGGCGATGGCCCGGGCTTGGTGATGACGTTGTCCTTCAGAGCGGAGACCCTTGGACTGCATCGCCGTCCGAGGCTAGGTCGGACCTCGCCGAAGGTGTTGTCGACGCCGAGGGTGCTGCTGCTCCCTTTAGCCATCAAGATCCGAGCCTACAGGATCGAATCATCTTGTAGCGTGTGTTTTCTGCGGCCGCCGAGGCCAAAACACACCCTCGCCGTGTTGTAAAGCCGCGTCTCCTTTCCTCTTGTTTCGAATATTTGGACTTTTTTGTCGGTAACAGAATTGTTTGTGCGAGCGAGAGTTGCTTCTCACGGAAGGTGATGAGTGAGGTATCCGTATCCCGGAGGCGTAGGAGTCCCTCGGCTCGGTCGGCCTTGCCGCTTACGCGCACTCTTACCCGTCCATGGGGTTCTGTCACCGACGCCGTCGAGAAGGCTCGAAGAATCGCTCTGGCAGAAGAGCTTCCGAACATGAAGACTTGTTCGGTCCGCGGAATCACTTATCCAAACGTGAGTTACTTATCGCAGAAGGTGATGAGTGAGGTATCCGTATCCCGGAGGCGTAGGAGTCCCTCGGCTCGGTCAGCCTTGGCTGCTTTCGTGTACTCCGTCGTTTTCAGGATCCACTTTCGAAGTAGTCGAAAAGCACGAAAGACATTCTGGCAGAAAAGATCTTTTTTCGAGGAAAATTTCGACGCAGAGGGGGTTCCCCCCTTTTAGCCCCCGAGGGAGGGTCGGGCTTTGCCGAGGCAAAGCTGACCCTTCCTTGATGACTAAACTTTGCGTGGGAGGGAGGTATATGAACAACTTGAAAACATCTTAAGGGTAGAAGCGACGTAGCTGTTGGATGTTCCAAGCGTTGCTGTAGACCTCGCCCTGACTGTTTGGCCAGCTTGTACGTTCCGGGCTTCAGAACTTTGGCGATGATGAACGGCCCCTCCCAGGGGGGCGTGAGCTTGTGTCGACCTCGGGCGTCTTGTCGCAGCCGAAGCACCAGGTCGCCCACCTGGAGGTCTCGGGACTGGACCCCTCGAGCGTGGTAGTGTCGCATGGACTGCTGGTACCGCGCCGAGTGTAGTAAGGCCTTGTCCCGAGCCTCTTCCAGCTGGTCCAGCGAGTCTTCTCGACTAGCTTGGTTGCTTTGGTCGGCATAGGCCCTCGTCCTCGGGGAACCGTATTCCAGGTCTGTGGGCAAGATGGCCTCGGCCCATAGACTAGAAAAAACGGCGTGAAGCCCGTGGCTCGGCTCGGTGTCGTCCTCAGGCTCCAGACCACCGAGGGGAGTTCCTTCATCCATCGCTTGCCAAACTTGTTGAGGTCGTTGTAAATCCGAGGCTTGAGTCCTTGTAGAATCATGCCGTTGGCATGCTCTACTTGCCCATTCGTCATGGGATGAGCCACGGCGGCCCAGTCCACCCGGATGTGGTGATCCTCGCAGAAGTCCAGGAACTTTCTGCCGGTGAACTGGGTGCCGTTGTCGGTGATGATGGAGTTCGGGACCCCGAAACGATGGATGATGTTGGTGAAGAACGCCACCGCCTGCTCGGACCTGATGCTGTTTAGGGGTCGGACCTCGATCCACTTGGAAAATTTGTCGATGGCGACCAACAGGTGCGTGTAGCCCCCGGGTGCCTTCTGCAAGGGGCCGACGAGGTCCAGACCCCACACAGCAAAAGGCCATGTGATGGGTATCGTCTGCAGAGCCTGAGCGGGCAGGTGGGTCTGCCTTGCGTAGAACTGACACCCTTCGCAGGCGCGGACAATTCTAGTGGCGTCGACCACCGCCGTCGGCCAGTAGAAACCTTGTCGGAAAGCATTTCCGACAAGGGCTCGAGGTGCTGCGTGGTGGCCGCAAGCCCCCGAGTGTATTTCTCGGAGGAGTTCCTGACCTTCGGTGGTGGAGATGCATCGCTGGAGGATGCCTAAAGGGCTACGGTGGTAGAGCTCCTTCCCTTCTCCCTGCAAGACGAACGACTTGGCGCGCCGAGCTTCGGCTCGGTCGAGGGGTAGCTCTCCTCGGTGGAGATATTGCAGGTACGGGGTCTGCCAGTTTTGATCAGGCGTGACCCCGCTTTGCTCCCCTCGACGTGCAGCGTCTCGCCCTCGGGGGCCGAGGGTACCTCGGGCCGAACTGAGGGTGCCTCGGGCCGAGCCGAGGGTGCCTCGGACTGTGCCGAGAGTACCTCGGGCTGGGCCAAGGGTGCCTTAGGCTCGGGCGTGTCGTCGATCTTGATGGAGGGTTGATGCAGATCTCGGGAGAAGACGTCCAGGGGAACCGTTGTTCGCCCCGAGGCTATTTTAGCCAGCTCGTCCGCAGTCTCGTTGTAGCGCCGAGCGATGTGGTTGAGCTCGAGCCCGTAGAACTTGTCTTCCAGGCGCCGAACCTCATCGCAGTAGGCCTCCATCTTCGGGTCGCGGCAGTGGGAGTTCTTCATGACTTGGTCGATGACAAGCTGCGAGTCACCGCGAGCATCGAGGCGTCGGACCCCTAGCTCGACGACAATCCGCAACCCATTGACCAGAGCCTCGTACTCAGCTACATTGTTGGACGTCGGGAAATGGAGGTGTAGCACGTAGCGTAGGTGCTTCCCGAGGGGCGAGATGAAGAGTAAGCCTGCGCCGGCTCCTGTCTTCATCAGCGACCCGTCGAAGAACATGGTCCAGAGCTCCGGTTGGATCGGAGCTGTTGGTAGCTAGGTGTCGACCCATTCAGCCACGAAGTCCGCCAAGACCTGGGATTTGATGGCCTTCCGAGGGGCGAACGAGATTGTTTCGCCCATGATTTCCACCACCCACTTTGCAATCCTACCCGAGGCCTCTCGGCAATGGATGATCTCCCCCAGGGGGAAGGATGACACCACAGTTACCGGATGAGACTCGAAGTAGTGTCGTAACTTCCGCCGTGTTAGGATCACCGTGTACAACAGCTTCTGAACTTGTGGGTAGCGGATCTTGGTTTCGGACAGTACCTCGCTGACGAAGTAGACCGGCCTCTGAACGGGCAATGCATGCCCCTCTTCTTGCCTTTCGACCACAATCGCGGCGCTGACCACCTGAGTGGTCACGGCGACGTAGACCAAGAGGGCTTCTCCGGCAGCTCGGGGCACCAAGATAGGCGCCTTCGTGAGGAGCGCCTTCAGGTTCCCGAGGGCTTCCTCGGCCTCAGGGGTCCAAGTGAAGCACTCGGCCTTCCTAAAGAGGCGGTACAGAGGTAGACCTCTTTCGCCGAGGCGTGAGATGAAGCGGCTCAGAGCCGCGAGACATCCCATGACCCTCTGTACGCCTTTCAAGTCCTTGATGGGCCCCATGCTGGTGATGGCTGCGATCTTCTCCGGGTTGGCTTCGATGCCCCGCTCGGAGACGATGAACCCCAAGAGCATGCCTCGGGGCACCCCGAAGACACACTTTTCGGGATTGAGCTTGACGCCTTTCGCCTTGAGACATCGGAATGTCACTTCAAGGTCGGAAAGGAGGTCGGAGGCTTTCCTCGTCTTGACTACGATGTCATCGACGTAGGCCTCGACCGTGCGGCCAATGTGTTCGCCGAACACATGGTTCATGCACCGCTGGTACGTCGCGCCCGCATTCCTCAAGCCGAACGACATGGTGACATAGCAGTACATACCGAAGGGTGTGATGAAAGAGGTCGCGAGCTGGTCGGACTCTTTCATCCTGATTTGGTGATACCCTGAGTAGGCATCGAGGAAAGACAGGGTTTCGCACCCAGCAGTGGAATCCACGATTTGATTGATGCGAGGCAGAGGGTAGGGAACCTTCGGACATGCTTTGTTCAGACCAGTGTAGTCTACACACATCCGCCATTTCCCCCCTTTCTTTCTCACAAGCACAGGGTTGGCAAGCCATTCGGGATGGAATACCTCTTTGATGAACCCTGCCGCCATTAGCTTGTGGATCTCCTCGCCTATGGCTCTGCGCTTCTCCTCGTCGAATCGGCGCAGAGGCTGCTTGACGGGTCGGGCTCCGGCTCGGATGTCCAGCGAGTGCTCGGCGACATCCCTCGGTATGCCGGGCATGTCCGAGGGACTCCACGCGAAGACATCGGCGTTCGCGCGGAGAAAGTCGACGAGCACTGCTTCCTATTTGGGATCGAGCCCGGAGCTGATCCGGACTTGCTTGGAGGCATCGCTGCTGGGGTCGAGGGGGACGGACTTAACCGTCTCCGCTGGCTCGAAGTTGCCGGCATGACGCTTCACGTCTGGCACCTCCTTAGAGAGGCTCTCTAGGTCGGCGACGAGGGCCTCGGACTCGGCGAGGGCCTCGGCGTACTCCACGCACTCCACGTCGCATTCGAACGCGTGTTTGTACGTGGGGCCGATGGTGATGACCCCGTTGGGGCCCGACATCTTGAGCTTGAGGTAGGTGTAGTTGGGGACGGCCATGAACTTCGCATAGCATGGCCTCCCCAATACCGCGTGGTAGGTTCCTCGGAACCCGACCACCTCGAACGTCAGGGTCTCCCTTCGGAAGTTGGAGGGTGTTCCAAAGCAGACGGGAAGATCGATTTGTCCGAGGGGCTGGACGCGCTTCCCGGGAATGATCCCGTGGAAAGGCGCAGCACCCGCCCGGACCGAGGACAGATAGATACGCAGAAGCCCGAGGGTCTCGGCGTAGATGATGTTGAGGCTGCTGCCTCCGTCCATGAGGACCTTGGTGAGCCTGACGTCGCCGATGACGGGGTCAACGACGAGCGGGTATTTCCCCGGGCTCGGCACATGGTCGGGGTGGTCGGCTTGGTCGAAGGTGATGGGCTTGTCAGACCAGTCTAGGTAGACTGGCGCCGCCACCTTCACCGAACAGACCTCCCGGCGCTCTTGCTTGCGGTGCCGAGCCAAGGCGTTCGCCGCTTGCCCGCCGTAGATCATGAAGCAGTCGCGGACCTCGGGGAACTCTCCTGCCTGGTGATCTTCCTTCTTGTCGTCATCGTGGGCCCTGCCACCCTCCGCGAGTGGCCCGGCCCTGTGGAAGTGGCGCCGAAGCATGACGCACTCCTCAAGGGTGTGCTTGACGGGCCCCTGGTGGTAGGGGCACGACTCCTTGATTATCTTGTCGAAGAGGTTGGCAACTCCGGGGGGTTTCCGAGGGTTCTTGTACTCGGCGGCGGCGACAAGGTCCGCGTCGGCGGCGTCGCGTTTCGCTTGCGACTTCTTCTTGCCCTTCTTCCTGGCGCCGCGCTGAGTTGACGCCTCGGGGGCATCTTCCGATGGGCGGCCCTAGGGCTGCTTGTCCTTCCGGAAGATAGCCTCGACCGCCTCCTAGCCAGAGGCGAACTTGGTGGCGATGTCCATCAGCTCGCTCGCCCTGGTGGGGGTCTTGCGACCCAGCTTGCTCACCAGGTCGCGGCAGGTGGTGCCGGCGAGGAACGCGCCGATGACATCCGAGTTGGTGATGTTGGGCAGCTCGGTGCGCTGCTTCGAGAATCGCCGGATGTAGTCCCGGAGAGACTCTCCCGGCTGCTGTCGGCAGCTTCGGAGGTCCCAGAAATTCCCGGGGCGCACGTTCGTGCCCTGGAAATTGCCGGCGAAAGCTTGGACTAGGTCGTCCCAGTTGGAGATCTGCCCCAGAGGCAGGTGCTCCAACCAGGCGCGAGCGGTGTCGGAGAGGAACAGGGGGAGGTTGCGGATGATGAGGTTGTCATCGTTCGTTCCACCCAGTTGGCAGGCCAGACGGTAGTCCGCGAGCCACAGTTCCAGTCTCGTCTCCCCCGAGTACTTTGTGATAGTAGTCGGGGGTCGGAACCGAGTCGGGAACGGCGCCCGTCGTATGGCCCGGCTGAAGGCCTGCGGACCGGGTGGTTCGGGCGAGGGACTCCGATCCTCCCCGCTGTCGTAGCGTCCCCCACGCCTGGGGTGGTAGCCTCGGCGCACCCTCTCGTCGAGGTGGGCCCGACGGTCGCGGTGATGGTGCTCGTTGTCGAGGCGACCCGGGGCCGCAGGCGCTGTGTTGCGCGTGCGCCCGGTGTAGACCGAGGCTTCCCGCATGAATCGGGAAGTCACAGCATGATGTTCCGAGGGGTACCCCTGCCTTCGGGAGGCGGAGCTCTCGGCCCGCCGGACCGCGGTGCCTTCCAGGAGATCCTTGAGCTCTCCCTGGATTCGCCGCCCCTTGGTGGTTGATGGCTCCGGCATCGCGCGGAGGAGCATTGCTGCTGCAGCCAGGTTCTGGCCGACCCCACTGGATGCGGGTGGCGGCCTGACCCTGACATCGTCGGTGATGCGGTGCTGGAAGCCCTGGGGTAGATGACGCATTTCTCCGGCCGGAGGTTGGCCCGCCCATGCCTGCCCGACGTCCCGGCGGATTGGCTCAAGCGCTCCTGCTCCCTCGTCGAGCCTGGCCTACACCCCGCGGATTTGCTCGAGTTGTGGGTCGTGACCCCCCGCCGGAACGGGGACCACAGCTAGCTCCCGCGGGATGTCAACGCGAGGCACCGGCCTAGGGAGATCACCATCCTTCGGCATGCCGAGATGGTTGCCTTCGGAGGGACCCCCTAGATCGACGTGGAAACATTCGCGGCTCGGGCCGCAGTCCTCGTCGCCGAGTCTACGGCTACCGTCGGAACGGTCGGAAAGGCAGTAGTCGCATGCGGTCATGAAGTCCCGCATGGCACTGGGGTTGCCAAGCCCGGAGAAATCCCAACAGAAGCTGGGCTCGTCGTCTTCCTCGGACCCAGATGGCCCGTAGGTTGAGACGTCCGTCAACCGGTCCCAAGGTGACCGCATACGAAACCCCAGAGGGTTCAGACTCGCCACTGCGAGAGCGTCCACCAAAGCGGAGCCGCTAGGCGGGTCGAGGCTGAATCCGAAAGGCGTGGGATGGGAATCGGTCGGTACCTCTTGGTCGACGGGCGGTGATGAAGTCACGTCGGGGACTGACTGCACCGTCGTCTCAGGTACGAGGGTGACACCCAGCAAGCCTTTCGCGAGCGTGCTGGCGTCATTCGTTTGCTCGGGATTGGCGTGTCGCGGGGAGACAGCGCTCATCTTCGTCTCAAGCGCGAGGTCGATGCCCGGCGTGCCCCCCGTTGGGGTGCTAGCGTTGTTGACTCGCTCGACGGTCGACTGAGGCCCTGCCTCCTGCTTGGCCTTGGTTGCCCCGCCTCCTCCTCCGTCGGCGGGGAAGAGGACGGGGCGAGCTCGAAGGTTGTTCTTCCACCACGCGAGGAAGACATCGTCGATCCCACCGCCGGTGGGTGGACTGTCGGCCGCCATTGTCGCTGTCGCCCGGCGGTGGAAAGAGTATCATGTCGTAGCTGCCGTCAAGGGACATGAACTCAATGCTCCCGAAACGGAGCACCGTCCCGGACCGGAGAGGTTGCTAGAGACTACCCATCTGGAGCTTGACGGGAAGCTGTTCGTCAACACGCAGCAGGCCCCTACCTGGTGCGCCAACTGTCGGCGTTTCGAGACCGGGGGGTCCCTGAGCCGACGAGTGAAGTGTCGCCGCGTGCCCCAGCCCAGATGGGTCGACGCGAGGCCGAGCGCGAAGGGGGGAAGTGAGGTGGCCGGAGATGGGCGTGAGAGAGGTGGAAATCCCGCGGCCTTCGTGTTCGTCCCGTGCCCAGGTCGGGTGCGCTTGCAGTAGGGGGTTACAAGCGTCCACACGGGAGAGGGAGCGAGCGGCCTCACGCGAGCGCCTGTCTCGTCCTCGTCCCCGCGCGGCCAACCCTCTCTAAGAGGGCCCTGGTCCTTCCTTTTATAGGCGTAAGGAGAGGATCCAGGTGTACAATGGGGGGTGTAGCAGAGTGCTACGTGTCTAGCGGAGGAGAGCTAGCGCCCTAAGTACATGCCACCGTGGCGGCCGGAGAGATTTTAACGCCCGGTTTGTGTGATGTTGTGGCCGTCGGAGGAGCGCTGGAGCCTGGCAGAGGGACAGCTGTCGGGGCCGTCGAGTCCTTGCTGACGTCCTCTTGCTTCCGTAAGGGGGCCGAGAGCCGCCATCGTCAGGGAGCGTGCGGGGCGCCATCATTGCCTATCTGGCGGAGCAAGCCAGATGGGACGCCGGTCTTGTTCCCCGTAGCCTGAGTCAGCTTGGAGTAGGGTAATGATGGCGCCTCCTGTTGACGTGGCTGGTCCGCGCCCTAGGTTGGGCGATGTGGAGGCTCCTCCGAGGTTGAGTCCGTCTTTCGTGGCCGAGGTCGAGTCCGAGCCCCTAGGTCGGGCGACGCGGAGGCCGTTGGCTGAGGCTAGGGCGGAATTTGAGTCCTGGGGTCGGGCGAAGCAGAGTTCGTCGTCTTCTGGGGCTGAGCCCAAGTCTGAGCCCTGGGTCGGGCGGAGCGGAGTTCACCGTCTTCCGGGGCTTAGCCCGAGTCCGAGCCCTAGGTCAGGCGGAGCGGAGCTTCCTATGGTGCGTGCAGCCGGGCCTGACTGCCTGTCAGCCTCACTCTGTCAAGTGGCACCACAGTCGGAGCGGCGCAGGCGGCGCTGTCTTTCTGTCAGACCGGTCAGTGGAGCGGCGAAGTGACGGCGGTCACTTCGGCTCTGTCGGCTGAGGGGCGCACGTCAGGATAAAGGTGTCAGGCCACCTTTGCATTAAATGCTCCTGCGATTTGGCAGGTCGGTGCGGCGATTTGGTCAGGGTTGCTTCTTGGCGAAGACAGGGCCTCGGGCGAGCCGGAAATATGTTCACCGCTGGAGGGGGGCCTCGGGCGAGGCGGAGATCCTCCGGGGTCGGCTTCCCTTGTCCGAGGCTAGGCTCGGGCGAGGCGTGATCGAGTCCCTCGAATGGACTGATCCCTGACTTAATCGCACCCATCAGGCCTTTGCAGCTTTATGCTGATGGGGGTTTACCTGCTGAGAATTAGGAGCTTTGAGGGTACCCCTAATTATGGTCCCCGATAGTATGAATGCCTTAGAGACTTCCTTATTTCTAATGCTTTCGAGGTTGGGAAAGCTGATCCCACTCTTTTCACAAAGACATGTAATCGTGATCTCTTTGTTTCCAAATTTATGTCGATGACATAATATTTGGTTCTACTAATCAAAAGTCTTGTGAGGAGTTTAGCAGGGTGATGATGCAGAAGTTCGAGATGTCGATGATGGGCGAGTTGATCTACTTCCTTGGGTTCCAAGTGAAACAACCCAAAGACGACACCTTCATCTCTCAAACGAAGTACACTCAGGATCTTCTCAAGAGGTTTGGGATGAAGGACGCCAAGCCCGCAAAGACACCGATGGGAACCGACGGGCATGTTGACCTCAACAAAGGAGGTAAGTCCGTTGATCAAAAGGCATACCGGTCAATAATAGGTTCATTACATTATCTTTGTGCTAGTAGACCAGACATTATGCTTAGTGTATGCATGTGTGCTAGATTTCAATCCGACCCCAAGGAATGTCACCTTGTGGCCGTTAAACGAATTCTTAGGTATTTAGTTGCTACGCCTTGCTTCGGGATCTGGTATCCAAAGGGGTCTACCTTTGACTTGATTGGATACTCAGACTCCGATTATGCCGGGTGCAAGGTTGATAGAAAGAGTACATCAGGGACGTGCCAATTTCTAGGAAGGTCTCTGGTGTCCTGGAGTTCCAAGAAACAAACCTCTGTTGCCCTATCCACCGCTGAGGCCGAGTATGTTGCCGCAGGACAGTGTTGCGCGCAACTACTTTGGATGAGGCAAACCCTTCGGGACTTTGGCTACAATCTAAGCAAAGTCCCACTCCTATCTGACAATGAGAGTGCAATCTGCTTAGCGGATAATCCTGTTGAACACAGCCGCACTAAGCACATAGACATCCGGCATCACTTCCTGAGAGACCACCAGCAAAAGGGAGATATCGATGTGTACCACATTAGCACCGAGAACCAGCTAGCCGATATCTTCACCAAGCCTTTAGATGAGAAAAGGTTTTGCAGGTTGCGTAGTGAGCTAAATGTCTTAGATTCACGTAACTTGGATTGATCTATAGCATACATGTGTTCTATGCCTTTAATCATGTTACTTTGTGCATTTACATCAATTATTGTTTGTTTATGGTTCTCAAGTTGTACAAGTGATCCCCAGACCTCACAAGTCCATATGCAAATGATGCACATATTAAGGGGGAGATGTGCTACAACTTGACCCTTTGAGACTTACCTGTTTGTTTGAGTACACTTGATGTAGTCTCAAAGGTACATTGAAAGGGAAAGTGAACTTGGATCGCTAAAAGACTTCCACTGCACTCCGGTATTAGTGTATTCAATTCCAAGTTCATCCTTATGTTCTTATTGCCTTTTTGCTCCTAATTGTCGTTTTTGGTGAGGCAATGGGGTTCAAGGGCCAAAAATAATTCCGTTTTGGTGCTTAATGCGAAAGGGGGAGAAATTAAGGCCAAAGCAAATGGATCAGCCAACCACTTGTGAATTTTGAAAATAATTGTCGGGGACCATAATTAGGGGTACCCTCAAGACGCCTAATTCTCAGCTGGTAACCCCCATCAGCATAAAGCTGCAGAGGCCTGATGGGTTTGATTAAGTTAGGGATCAGTCCATACGAGCGACTCGATCACGCCACGCCCGAGCCTAGCCTCGGGCAAGGGCAGCCAACCCTGAGGTGTTTCCGTCTCGCCCGAGGCCCCCTTTTTTACGGCAGACGCATCTCCGGCTCGCCCGAGGCCTTGCCTTCGTTAAGAAGCAACCCTGACTAAATCACCGCGCCGACCGACCAAGTCACTGGGGCATTTAACGCAAAGAGTGAGACTGACGGGCGGCCAGGCTTGGCCAAAAGCGCCATAGGAAGCTCCGCCCGACCCAGGGCTCGGACTCGGGCTAAGGCCCTGGAAGACGGCGAACTCCGCTCCGCCCGACCCAGGGCTCGGACTCGGGCTAAGGCCCCGGAAGACGGCGAACTCCGCTCCGCCCGACCCAGGGCTCGGACTCGGGCTAAGGCCCCAGAAGACGGCGAACTCCGCTCCGCCCGACCCAGGGCTCGGACTCGGGCTAAGGCCCCGGAAGACGGCGAACTCCGCTCCGCCCGACCCAGGGCTCGGACTCGGGCTAAGGCCCCAGAAGACGACGAACTCCGCTTCGCCCGACCCAGGGCTCGGACTCCGCCCTGGCCTCTGCCGAACGACCTCCGCCTCGCCCGACCCAGGAGCTCGGGCTCGGCCTCGGCCATGCAGGACAGACTCGACCTCGGCTTCGGAGGAGCCTCCACGTCGCCCGACCTAGGGTACGAGTCCGCCACGTCGACAGGAAGCGCCATCATCACCCTACCCCGAGCCAACTCGGGCCGCAGAAAACAGGACCGACGTCCCATCTGGCTGGCTCCGCCAGATAGGCAATGATGGCGCCCCGCTGGACCCATGACGACGGCGGCTCTCAGCTCCCTTACGAAAGCAGGGGGACGTCAGCAAGGGCCCAACCACTTCGACAGCTGTCCCTCCACCAGGCTCCGTCACTCCTCCGACGGCCACGACGCCACACCAGCTGGGTGCCAAGATCTCTCCGGCTGCCACCTTGGCATGTACTTAGGGCACTAGCTCTCCCCCGCTAGACACGTAGCACCTTGCTACACCCCCATTTGTACACCTGGATCCTCTCCTTACGCCTATAAAAGGAAGGACCAGGGCCTTCTTAGAGAAGGTTGGCCTCGCGGGAACGAGGGCAGGGGCAGGCGCTCTCTTGGGGCCGCTCGCTCCCCTCACCCGCGCGGACGCTTGTAACCCCCTACTGCAAGCGCACCCGACCTGGGCGCGGGACAAACACGAAGGCCGCGGGATCTCCGCCTCCCTCACGACCCGGCTCCAGCCACCTCGCTCTTCCCCCCTTCGCGCTCGCCCACGCGCTCGACCCATCTGGGCTGGGGCACGCGGCACACTCACTCGTCGGCTCGGGGACCCCCCGGTCTCGAAACGCCGACAGTAATAGAGTAAGAATTTGCGATTTGCCCAATACTCTTATTGTAAAATTTGGTCTTGTCGGTGTTTCGAAACCCGGGGGGTCCCTGGACCGACGAGTGAATTGTCGCCGCGTGCCCCAGCCCAGATGGGTCGACGCGAGGCGGAACGCGAAGGGGGGAAAGGAAGCAGCCGGAGGGAGGCAGGCGTGAGAGAGTGGATCCCGCGGCCTTCGTGTTAGCCCCACGCCTGAGTCGGGTGCGCTTGCAGTAGGGGGATACAAGCGTCCACGCGGGAGTGGGAGCGAGCGGCCTTGCGCGAGCGCCGTCCCATCCTTCTCCGTGCGGGCCAACCCTCTGTAAGAGGGCCCTGGTCCTCCCTTTTATAGGCGTAAGGAGAGGATCCAGATGTACAATGGGGGGTGTAGCAGAGTGCTACGTGTCTAGCGGAGGAGAGCTAGCGCCCTAAGTACATGCCGTCGTGGCAGCCGGAGATGTTTTGGCACCCGGTTCGTGCGGTGTCGAGGCCGTCGGAGGAGCGCTGGAGCCTGGCGGAAGGACAGCTGTCGGGGCTGTCGAGTCCTTGCTGACGTCCTCTTGCTTCCGTAAGGGGGCCGAGAGCCACCGTCGTCGCAGAGCGTGCGGGGCGCCATCATTGCCTATCTGGCGGAGCGAGCCAGATGGGACGCAGGTCTTGTTCCCCGTAGCCTGAGTCAGCTCGGGGTAGGGTAATGATGGTGCCTCCTGTCAACGTGGTCGGTCCGTGCCCTAGGTTGGGCGATGTGGAGGCTCCTCCGAGGTCGAGGTCGAGTCTGTCTTCCGTGGCCGTGGTCGAGTCCGAGCCCCTGGGTCGGGCGAGGCGGAGACCATCGGCTGAGGCCAGGGCTGAGTCCGAGCCCTGGGGTCAGGCGAAGCGGAGTCCGTCGTTTCCTGGGGCTGAGCCCAAGTCCGAGCCCTGGGTCGGGCGGAGCGGAGTTCGTCGTCTTCTGGGGCTGAGCCCAAGTCCGAGCCCTGGGTCAGGCGGAGCGGAGTTCGTCGTCTTCCAGGGTTGAGCCCAAGTCCGAGCCCTGGGGTCGGGCGAGGCGGAGTTCGTCGTCTTCCGGGGTTGAGCCCATGTCCGAGCCCTGGGTCGGGCGGAGCGGAGTTCGCCGTCTTCCGGGGCTGAGCCCGAGTCCAAGCCCTGGGTCGGGCGGAGCGGAGTTCGCCGTCTTCCGGGGCTGAGCCCGAGTCCAAGCCCTGGGTCAGGCGGAGCGGAGTTTGCCGTCTTCCGGGGCTGAGCCCGAGTCCGAGCCCTGGGTCGGGCGGAGCGGAGTTCGCCGTCTTCCGGGGCTGAGCCCGAGTCCGAGCCCTGGGTCGGGCGGAGCGGAGTTCGCTGTCTTCTGGGGCTGAGCCCGAGTCCGAGCCCTGGGGTCGGGCGAGGCAGAGTTTCCTATGACGCCCGAGGCCGGCCTTGGCTGCTGTCAGCTTCACTCTGTCGGGTGGCTCAGCAGTCGGTGCGGTGCAGGCGGCGCTGTCCTCTTGTCAGACCGGTCAGTAGAGCGGCGAAGTGACTGCGATCACTTTGGCTCTGTCGACTGGAGGGCGTGCGTCAGGATAAAGGTGTCAGGCCACCTTTGCATTAAATGCCCCTGCGATTTGGTCGGTCGACGTGGCGATGTGGCCAACGTTGCTTCTTGGTGAAGACTGGGCCTCGGGCGAGCCGATAGTGTGCCCGTTGCTGGAGGGGGGTCCCCCTGCGAGATGTAGGTTCTCCGGGGTCGGCTTCCCTTGCCCGAGGCTAGGCTCGGGCGAGGCACGATCATGTCCCTTGAATGGACCGATCCTTGACTTAATCGCACCCATCAGGCCTTTGCAGCTTTGTGCTGATGGGGGTTACAAGCTGAGATTTAGGGGCCTTGAGGGTACCCCTAATTATAGTCCCCGACAGTAGCCCCTGAGCCTCCAAGGGAGTATTAATACTCGCTTGGAGGCTTTTGCCGCATTTTTTTGCAAGGGGACCAGCCTTTTTCGGTTGCATTCTGTTCCGGTGGGTGCGTGCGAGTGCACCCGCCGGGTGTAGCCCCCGAGGCCTCAGAGGAGTAGTTTTACTCCTTCGAGGTCTTAGTGCGTTTCGCAACACTTCGGTTGGCCTAGTTGTTCCCTCATGCAAGCTGGCCGTAGCCCGAGTGCACGGTCGGGTCCCAAATTCTCGGGCTGGTATGTTGATGCTGTCAACGGTTTGACCGGAGCCGGGTTTGCGAGAGCAGCCCCAGAGCCTCTGCACAGGGCGAGAGGACGGTCAAGGACAGACTCGTCTTTTTTACATACGCCCCTGCGTCGCCTTTCCGCAAGGAGGAGGGGGGAAAGCGCCATGTTGTCCTCGGAGGGCGCCGAACATGGTGTTTCCGG
Organism: Zea luxurians; assembly: GCA_029449295.1. Lineage (NCBI taxonomy): Eukaryota > Viridiplantae > Streptophyta > Magnoliopsida > Poales > Poaceae > Zea > Zea luxurians. The sequence continues at coordinate 8,182,599 of JAOPSE010000083.1, read as the reverse complement.
TGAGCTGCTGACGGGTAATCCGAGCGGACGCCCGTGCCCCATTTGCTAGGGGTCGGCTAGAGGCCCGGCGGCGCGCTCCAAAAGTACCTGCGGGTGATCTGCCGGACCCGGTCCCCTTTGACGGGGTCCGAGAGCTTGATGCCTCCCTCTGATGGGATTCCGTTACAAGATCGCTCCCGCTGGTCTCAGAAATGTCCTAGGGTACCTCGGGAGCGTAGCTCGAGCCTTGGTTATGTATCGAACGTACCCAGGGTCATCCCACGCTCTGTGTCTGAGGCGACTGTGAACCCTTCGAGGGCCAGCCTACGAACCCCTGATCAGTAGTGGGCGCGGAGCCCGAGTGGCCTGAGGTGACCGTTGAACCCTTCGAGGGGCCGGCCATCGAACCTCTGACCAGTAGTGGGCGCAGAACCCAATCGATCTGAGGCGGTCGTTGAACCCCTCCGAGGGGCCGGCCTTCGAACCTCTGATCAGTAGGGAGGCTCGGAGCCTGTTTCCTTCACGGAGAAGGGTCCTTTTCGGGGTAGCCCCCTTTCCCGGTCCCTGTTGTAAGAGAGAGAAAGAGGAAAAGGAAAAGGATGTGAAGTCGAATGGCGTGGTGTACCTCTTTCAACGCGGTTATTATGGCGAAGGCGAAGCGTCGCTTGCTTCTCCCGCCTGAGGCGCCGCCTATCCCGCCGCGGAGTTAATGCGACGGGACGAGTGGTTCGCGGGGCGGTCGTTGCGCGTGCGCGCGCCGTTCGAGGAACGGATCACGGGCGCACCGTCTTCACGCCGTGAGAGAGGGCTCCCCCGCTGCCCCTGGATGGGACGTGAGCTTGGCTGACGACGTGACCGCTGCTTCTGCCCGCCTGTCACCGCCATTACTGCCGGCCCAATTTTGACCGCATTTGACCGTCGCGCTTGGCTGGCACTGCAGGGTTGCCTCGAGTCGCGGTATTGACTCCACAGTCGAGGGGGCGCAGTAGTGGCGCGAGTGGCGGTGCAGTTGCTCGCACGTAGCAACCGGCATGCCACTTGGCACGGTTGCATGTCGCCTGCATGGCTGTCCGCCCTTTCGCCCGCTGGTCTGGGCGAAAGTGGAGGAGTGCTTGTAACCGCCGGGTGGTTGCATGCACCGCGTGCGTGGCGGGTTGGCTTCTTCTCCCCTGGACCGGCTTGCATGACGTGAGGGACCCAGCCCCCGCGCCGTGGGGGGAGAATCTTGGAGCGTGTTGGAGAAGACTCAACCCGCAACGGTTGAGGGCGCAAGTGGGGAGAGTCGCCTTTAAAAGGGGGGCGACCCCCTTGGAGGGCAACCATGTCTTCACGCTCCCCTCATGCATCGTGTCTTCCCACCTTTCGAGCCCCCGGGCGGAGGACGCTCGGAATCCTTCCGTCTTGTCGTCGGAGGAACGCAACTTCGTGGAAGTTGGTACCTTTCAGCCATCGTTCGGCTTCAAGGATTCTCATCATGCAGCCCGGCTGCACCCCTCCGCCGGCGGTCACCCAAGACGGTGACCTCCAGTTCGATGGCGGGGGAAAGCAAGCCGGGCTGCAGCCTCTGCCCCTTCCTCAGCCTCAAGGATTTTCATCACCAGTGCTGGGGAGGGGAGTGTGCCGAGTTGGGGTCGGCCCCTGCGTGGGCGGTGTCCCGCTCCTTCCCTCAGTGATCGGGGGAAGGGCGTTCGCCGTCCGTGGCTATGGCAGCTGTCGCGTGCCCGGCTCTCGGACGCGAGTGGTTTCGGAGCCGCTCCCGGCGCCGCCTTCCGCCACGGCAGCTGGAAGAGGTTCCTCCATCGACGAGATAGCCGGGGCCGCCTACGGACCGACCTCCAACTCTACGGCCTTCTGCCCATCCTTGCCTCACGAGTTTGGGCACGGGCGGGGGCCTCCTGGCAGCAGCATCCGCCCTGAGGTCATCGCTGCTGCTGTTCGGCCCCCCGGAGCAGAAGTCGTCGTCGTCGCCGCTGCTGGGGCGGGTGACGGCGTGCCGTTCGTCGATCTTCTGTTGCTCCGCAGGGCCCCCCCCCCCCAGCGAGTGGGGTTGTTCGTACCTGCGGAGGTGGAACCGGAGTTCCGTTTGTAATGGCACCTTGAATGCCAGTGTTTTTGTTCATTGTGGCTGTCGAGGCCTGAACATGTATGTATTTTTGGCACGGAGCCGTGCTTTTTCTTCATTTCGAGCACTGAGACTCGCCTTGTCGATTATCTAAACCGCTTCACCGAGCGTGAGTTGCCTCGTGCAAAGGTGACGAGTGAGGTATCCGTATCCCGGAGGAGTAGGAGTCCCTCGGCTCGGTCGGCCTTGCTGTCCGAGGCCCCTCTTGCTTAGTTAAAGGAACCCCTCGGCCGCCCTTCAATGAGCCGAAGCCGGAGGTAGTGGTGTCAACACGGACGGAGGCAGAGTTGGCTTCGAAAAGGAGGTGTAGTTGGCCAGAGCCTGGCCGGGTCATCCACTGGCGGAACTGACGCCGGAGTTGAGCTGCCGAGGCCACAAGCCGAGCTGATGTCTTTGGGGGACAGCTGGCCGAGGCCTCGGGGTGGCCGGCCGAGCCGCCTGCTCGGGCCGGATTCTCGAAGAAGACCCTGGCGGTGATGGCCCGGGTGTGGTGCTGGCGTCGTCCTTCAAAGTGAGGGCCCTCCGACCGCGTCGCCGTTCGAGGCTAGATCAGACCCCGCCGAAGGTGTAGTTGATGCCGAGGGTGCTGCTGCCCCCTTTGGCTGTCGACGTCCGAGCCTGCAGGATCAGGTTGTCTTGTAGTGTGTGTATGTTTTCTGCGGCCGCCGAGGCCTAAACACACCGTCGTCGTGTTGTAAAGCTACGTTTCTTTTCCTCTTGTTTCGAGTATCCGGACTCATTTGTCGGTAACAGAATTGTTTGTGCGGGCGTGAGTTGCTTTTCACGGAAGGCGATGAGTGAGGTATCCGTATCCCGGAGGCGTGGGAATCCCTCGGCTCGGTCGGCCTTGCCGCTTACGCGCGCTCTTACCCGTCCATAGGGTTCTGTTACCGACGCAGTCGAGAAGGCCCGAGAAATCATTTCAGGCAGAGGAGCTCTCGAGCATGAAGACTTGTTCGGTCCGCGGAGTCACTTATCCGAACGCGAGTTACTTATCGCAGAAGCGTGTACTCCGTCATTTTCAGGATCCACTTTTGAAGTAGTCGAAGAGCACGAAAGGCATTCTGGCAGAAAAGATTTTTTTCGAGGAAAATTTCGACGCAGAGGGGGATCCCCCCTTTTAGCCCCCGAGGGAGGGTCGGGCTTTGCCGAGGCAAGGCTGACCCTTCCTTGATGACTAAACTTTGCGGGGAAGCGAGGTATATGAACAATTTGAAAACATCTTAAGGGTAGAAGCGACGTAGCTGTTGGATGTTCCAAGCGTTGCTGTAGACCTCGCCTTGACTGTTCGCCAGCTTGTACGTTCCGGGTTTCAGAACTTTGGCGATGACGAACGGCCCTTCCCAGGGAGGCGTGAGTTTGTGCCGCCCTCGGGTGTCTTGTCACAGCCGAAGCACCAGGTCGCCCACCTGGAGGTCTCGGGACCGAACCCCTCGGGCGTGGTAGCGTCGCAGGGGCTGCTGGTACCACGCCGAGTGTAGTAAGGCCACGTCCCGAGCCTCCTCCAGCTGGTCCAGTGAGTCTTCTCGGTTGGCTCGGTTGCTTTGGTCGGTGTAGGCCCTCGCCCTCGGGGAACCGTATTCCAAGTCTGTGGGCAAGATGGCCTCGGCCCCATAGACTAGAAAGAACGGTGTGAAGCCCGTGGCTCGGCTCGGCGTTGTTCTCAGACTCCAGACCACCGAGGGGAGTTCCTTCATCCATCGCTTGCCGAACTTGTTGAGGTCGTTGTAGATCCGAGGCTTTAGTCCTTGTAGAATCATGTCGTTGGCACGCTCTACCTGCCCATTCGTCATGGGGTGAGCTACGGCGGCCCAGTCCACCCGGATGTGGTGATCCTCGCAGAAGTCCAGGAACTTTCTGCCAGTGAACTGGGTGCCGTTGTCGGTGATGATGGAGTTCGGGACCCCGAAGCGATGGATGATGTTGGTGAAGAACGCCACCGCCTGTTCAGACCTGATGCTGTTTAGAGGTCGGACCTCGATCCACTTGAAGAATTTGTCGATGGCGACCAACAGGTGCGTGTAGCCCCCGGGTGCCTTCTGCAAGGGGCCAACGAGGTCCAAACCCCACACAACAAACGGTCAGGTGATGGGTATGGTCTGCAGAGCCTGAGCGGGCAGGTGGGTCTGCCTCACGTAGAACTGACACCCTTCGCAGGTGCGGACAATTCTAGTAGCGTCGGCCACCGCCGTCGGCCAGTAGAATCCTTGTCGGAAGGCGTTTCCAACGAGGGTTCGAGGTGCTGCGTGATGGCCGCAAGCCCCCGAGTGTATCTCTTGCAAGAGCTCCTGGCCTTCGGCGATGGAAACGCATCGCTGGAGGATGCCTGAGGGGCTGCGGTGGTAGAGCTCCTTCCCATCTCCCAGCAAGACGAAAGACTTGGCGCGCCGCGCCAAACGCCGAGCTTCGGCTTGGTCAAGGGGCACCTCCCCTCGGTGGAGATATTGTAGATACGGGGTCTGCCAGCTTTGATTAGGCGTGACCCCGCTCGGTTCCCCCTCGACGCGCAGTGCCTCACCCTCGGGGGCCGAGGGTACCTTGAGCTGAGCCGAGGGTACCTCGGACTGGGCTGAGGGTTCCTCGGACGGAGCCGAAGGTGCCTCGGGCTCGGGCGTGTCCTCGGTCTTGACGGAGGGTTGATGCAGGTCTCGGGAGAATACGTCCGGGGGAACTGTTGTTCGTCCCGAGGCTATTTTAGCCAGCTCGTCCGCAGTCTCGTTGTACCGTCGGGCGATGTGGTTGAGCTCGAGCCCGTAGAACTTGTCTTCCAGGCGCCGAACCTCATCGCAGTAGGCTTCCATCTTCGGGTCGTGGCAGTGGGAGTTCTTCATGACTTGGTCGATGACGAGCTGCGAGTCACCGCGAGAGTCGAGGCGTCGGACCCCTAGCTTGATGGCGATTCGCAACCCGTTTACCAGAGCCTCGTACTCAGCCACGTTGTTGGACGCCGGGAAGTGGAGGCGTAGCACGTAGCGTAGGTGCTTCCCGAGGGGCGAGACAAAGAGGAGGCCTGCGCCGGCCCCCGTCTTCATCAGCGACCCGTCGAAAAACATGGTCCAGAGCTCCGGTTGGATCGGAGCCGTCGGGAGCTGGGTGTCGGCCCATTCAGCCACGAAGTCCGCCAAGACCTGGGACTTGATGGCCTTCCGAGGGGCGAACGAGATCGTCTCGCCCATGATCTCCACCGCCCACTTCGCAATCCTACCCGAGGCCTCTCGGGACTGGATGATCTCTCCCAGGGGAAAGGATGACACCACAGTCACCGGATGAGACTCGAAGTAGTGGCGCAACTTCCGTCGTGTCAGGATCACCGCGTATAGCAGCTTCTAGATTTGTGGGTAGCGGATCTTGGTCTCGGACAGTACCTCACTGATGAAGTAGACCGGCCTCTGGATGGGCAATGCATGCCCTTCTTCTCGTCTCTCAACCACGATCGCGGCGCTAACCACCTGGGTGGTTGCGGCGACGTAGATGAAGAGGGCTTCTCCGGCAGCGGGGGGCACCAAGATGGGCGCGTTCGTGAGGAGCGCCTTCAGGTTCCCGAGGGCTTCCTCGGCCTTGGGGGTCCAAGCGAAGCACTCGGCCTTCCTTAAGAGGCGGTACAGAGGCAGACCTCTTTCGCCGAGGCGGGAGATGAAGCGGCTTAGAGCCGTGAGACATCCCATGACCCTCTGTACGCCTTTCAAGTCCTTGATTGGCCCCATGCTGGTGATGGCTGCAATCTTCTCCGGGTTGGCTTTGATGCCCCGCTCGGAGACGATGAACCCCAAGAGCATGCCTCGGGGGACCCCGAAGACACACTTTTTGGGATTAAGCTTCACGCCTTTCGCCTTAAGACATCGGAACGTCGCTTCAAGGTCGGAAAGGAGGTCGGAGGCCTTCCTCGTCTTGACTACGATGTCATAGACATAGGCCTCGACCGTTCGGCTGATGTGTTCGCCAAACACATGGTTCATGCATCGCTGGTACGTTGCCCCCGCATTCCTCAAACCAAACGGCATTGTAACATAGCAGTACATGCCGAAGGGTGTGATGAATGAAGTCGCGAGCTGGTCGGACTCTTTCATCCTGATCTGGTGATACCCTGAGTAGGCATCGAGAAAAGACAGGGTTTCGCACCCAGCAGTGGAATCCACGATCTGATCGATGCGAGGCAGAGGGTAGGGAACCTTCGGACATGCTTTGTTTAGACCAGTGTAGTCTACACACATCCGCCATTTCCCCCCTTTCTTTCTCACAAGCACAGGGTTGGCAAGCCATTCGGGATGGAATACCTCTTTGATGAACCCTGCCGCCAGTAGCTTGTGGATCTCCTCGCCTATGGCTCTGCGCTTTTCTTCATCGAATCGGCGCAGAGGTTGCTTCACAGGTCGGGCCCCAGCTCGGATATCCAGAGAGTGCTCGGCGACTTCCCTCGGTATGCCGGGCATGTCCGAGGGACTCCACGCGAAAACGTCGGCGTTTGCGCGGAGAAAGTCGACGAACACTGCTTCCTATTTGGGGTCGAGCTCGGAACCGATCCGGATCTGCTTGGAGGCGTCGTTGCAGGGGTCGAGAGGGACGGACTTGACCGTCTCCGCTGGTTCGAAGTTGCCGGCGTGGCTGCTTCACGTCGGGCGCCTCCTTAGAGAGGCTCTCCAGGTCAGCGATGAGGGCCTCGGATTCGGCGAGGGCCTCGGCGTACTCCACGCACTCCACATCGCATTCGTATGTGTGTCGGTACGTGGGCTCGACGGTGATGACCCCGTTGGGGCCTGACATCTTGAGCTTGAGGTAGGTGTAGTTGGGGACGGCCATGAACTTGGCGTAGCATGGCCTCCCTAGCACTACGTGGTAGGTTCCTCGAAACCCGACCACTTCGAACGTGAGGGTCTCCTTTCGAAAGTTGGAGGGCGTCCCGAAGCAGACGGGTAGGTCGAGTTGTCCGAGGGGTTGAACGCGCTTCCCGGGGACGATCCAGTGGAAAGGCGCAGCGCCCGTCCGGATCGAGGACAGATCGATCCGCAGGAGCCCGAGGGTCTCGGCGTAGATAATGTTGAGGCTGCTGCCTCCGTCCATGAGGACCTTGGTGAGCCTGACGTTGCCGATGATGGGGTCAACAACGAGTGGGTATCTCCCCGGGCTCGGCACGTAGTCTGGATGGTCGGCCTGGTCGAAGGTGATGGGCTTGTCAGACCAGTCTAGGTAGACTGGCGCCGCCACCTTTACCGAGCAGACCTCCCGACGCTCTTGCTTGCGGTGCCGAGCCGAGGCGTTCACCTCTTGCCCGCCATAGATCATGAAGCAGTCGCGGACCTCGGGGAACCCTCCTGCCTTGTGATCTTCCTCCTTTGCGTCGTCGAGGGCTTTGCCACCCTCCGTGGGTGGCCCGGCCTTATGGAAGTGTCGTTGAAGCATGGCACACTCCTCGAGGGTGTGCTTGACGAGCCCCTGATGATAGGGGCACGGCTCCTTGAGCATCTTGTCGAAGAGGTTGGCACCTCCGGGAGGCTTCCGAGGGTTCTTGTACTCGGCGGCGGCGACAAGGTCCGCGTCGGCGGCGTCGCGTTTCGCTTGCGACTTCTTCTTGCCCTTCTTCTTGGCGCCACACTGAGTTGACGCCTCGGGAGCATCTTCCAGTGGGCGGCCCTGGGGCTGCTTGTCCTTCCGGAAAATGGCCTCAACTGCTTCCTGGCCAGAGGCAAACTTGGTGGCGATGTCCATCAGCTCGCTCGCCCTGGTGGGGGTCTTGCGACCCAGCTTGCTCACCAGGTCATGGCAGGTGGTGCCGGCGAGGAACGCGTCGATGACATCTAAATCGGTGACGTTGGGCAGCTCTGTGCGCTGCTTCGAGAATCGCCGGATGTAGTCCCGGAGAGGCTCTCCCGGCTGCTGGCGGCAGCTTCGGAGATCCCAGGAGTTCCCAGGGCGCACGTACGTGCCTTGGAAATTGCCGGCGAAGGCTTGGACCAGGTCGTCCCAGTTGGAGATCTGCCCCGGGGGCAGGTGCTCCAGCCAGGCTCGAGCGGTGTCGGAGAGGAACAGGGGGAGGTTGCGGATGATGAGGTTGTCATCGTCCGTTCCACCCAGTTGGCAGGCCAGCCGATAGTCCGCGAGCCACAGTTCCGGTCTCGTCTCCCCTGAGTACTTTGTGATAGTAGTCGGGGTTCAGAACCGGGTCGGGAACGGTGCCCGTCGTATGGCGCGGCTGAAAGCCTGCGGACCGGGTGGTTTGGGCGAAGGGCTCCGATCCTCCCTGTTGTCGTAGCGTCCCCGACGCCTGGGGTGGTAGCCTCGGCGCCCCCTTTCGGTCGACGGTCGGTGACGAGGTCGTGTCTGGGGCTGACTGCACCGTTGTCTCAAGTACGGGGGTGACGCCCAGCAAGTCCTTCGCGAGCGTGCTGGCGTCGTGCGTTTTCTTGAGATTGGCGTGTTGCGGAGAGGCAGCGCTCGTCTTCGTCTCAGACGCGAGATCAATGCCCGACGCACCCTCCGTTGGGGCGTCGGCGCCGTCGACTCGCTTGATAGCCAACGAGGTGCCGCTTCCCGCTTGGCCTTGGTTGCCCCGTCTCCTCCTCCGTCGATGGGGGAGGGGACGGGACAAGCCCGAGTGTCGTCCTTCCACCGCGTGGGGAAGGCGTCGTCGATTTCCCCGCCGGCGAGCGGGTTGTCGACCGCCATTGTCGCTGTCGTGCGGCGGGGGAAGGAGTATCATGTCGTAGCTACCGTCGAGGGACATGAGCTCAAGATTCCCGAAACGGAGCACCGTCCCGGGCCGAAAAGGTTGCTAGAGACTGCCCATCTGGAGCTTGACGGGAAGCTGTTCGTCAACACGCAGCAGGCCCCTACCTGGCGTGCCAACTGTCGGTGTTTCGAAACCCGGGGGGTCCCTGGACCGACGAGTGAATTGTCGCCGCGTGCCCCAGCCCAGATGGGTCGACGCGAGGCGGAACGCGAAGGGGGGAAAGGAAGCAGCCGGAGGGAGGCAGGCGTGAGAGAGTGGATCCCGCGGCCTTCGTGTTAGCCCCGCGCCTGAGTCGGGTGCGCTTGCAGTAGGGGGATACAAGCGTCCACGCGGGAGTGGGAGCGAGCGGCCTTGCGCGAGCGCCGTCCCGTCCTTCTCCGCGCGGGCCAACCCTCTGTAAGAGGGCCCTGGTCCTCCCTTTTATAGGCGTAAGGAGAGGATCCAGGTGTACAATGGGGGGTGTAGCAGAGTGCTACTTGTCTAGCGGAGGAGAGCTAGCGCCCTAAGTACATGCCGTCGTGGCAGCCGGTTCGTGTGGTGTCGAGGCCGTCGGAGGAGCGCTGGAGCCTGGCGGAAGGACAGCTGTCGGGGCTGTCGAGTCCTTGCTGACGTCCTCTTGCTTCCGTAAGGGGGCCGAGAGCCGTCGTCGTCACAGAGCGTGCGGGGCGCCATCATTGCCTATCTGGTGGAGCGAGCCAGATGGGACGCCGGTCTTGTTCCCCGTAGCCTGAGTCAGCTAGGGGTAGGGTAATGATGGCGCCTCCTATCGACGTGGTCGGTCCACGCCCTAGGTTGGGCGATGTGGAGGCTCCTCCGAGGTCGAGGTTGAGTCTGTCTTCCGTGGCCGTGGTCGAGTCCGAGCCCCTGGGTCGGGCGAGGTGGAGACCGTCGGCTGAGGCCAGGGCTGAGTCCGAGTCCTGGGGTCGGGCGAAGCGGAATCCGTCGTTTCCTGGGGCTGAGCCCAAGTCCGAGCCCTGGGTCGGGCGGAGCGAAGTTTGTCGTCTTCTGGGGCTGAGCCCAAGTCCGAGCCCTGGGTCGGGCGGAGCAGAGTTCGTCGTCTTCCGGGGTTGAGCCCATGTCCGAGCCCTGGGGTCGGGCGAGGCGGAGTTCGTCGTCTTCCGGGGTTGAGCCCATGTCCGAGCCCTGGGTCGAGCGGAGCGGAGTTCGCCGTCTTCCGGGGCTGAGCCCGAGTCCGAGCCCTGGGTCGGGCGGAGCGGAATTCGCCGTCTTCCGGGGCTGAGCCCGAGTCCGAGCCCTGGGTCGGGCGGAGCGGAGTTCGCCGTATTCCGGGGCTGAGCCCGAGTCCGAGCCCTGGGTCGGGCGGAGCGGAGTTCGCCGTCTTCCGGGGCTGAGCCCGAGTCCGAGCCCTGGGTCGGGCGGAGCGGAGTTCGCCGTCTTCCGGGGCTGAGCCCGAGTCCGAGCCCTGGGGTCAGGCGAGGCGGAGTTTCCTATGACACCCGAGGCCGGCCTTGGGTGCTGTCAGCTTCACTCTGTCGGGTGGCTCAGCAGTCGGTGCGGCGCAGGCGGCGCTGTCCTCTTGTTAGACCGGTCAGTAGAGCGGCGAAGTGACTGCGGTCACTTCGGCTCTGTCGACTGGAGGGCGTGCGTCAGGATAAAGGTGTCAGGCCACCTTTGCATTAAATGCCCCTGCGATTTGGTCGGTCGGCGTGGCGATGTGGCCAAGGTTGCTTCTTGGTGAAGACTGGGCCTCGGGCGAGCCGATAGTGTGCCCGTTGCTGGAGGGGGGGTCCCCGGGCGAGATGTAGGTTCTCCGGGGTCGGCTTCCCTTGCCCGAGGCTAGGCTCGGGCGAGGCACAATCATGTCCCTTGAATGGACCGATCCTTGACTTAATCGCACCCATCAGGCCTTTGCAGCTTTGTGCTGATGGGGGTTACCAGCTGAGATTTAGGGGCCTTGAGGGTATCCCTAATTATGGTCCCCGACAGGTCTCTTGTGGGGGAGAATTTTGATTATGGGAAAAAGGGGGAGTTTTTGGCACTTGATCAATTTTACTCTTGGAATATCTCTCTCTATGCCCAAACAACCGTGTTTGACTTAGAGATAGGAAAATGAATTTGATTTGCAAAAACAAACCAAGTGGTGGCAAAAAATGATCCAAATATGCCAAATCCTAAGTAAAGAGAATTTGGTCTTCATTTGCATTGATGTTGCACTTCTTTTGTTGCTTTTTGATGTGTTGGCATGAATCACCAAAAAGGGGGAGATTGAAAGGGAAATGTGCCCTCGGGCCATTTCTATAATGTTTTGGTGATTAAATGTCCAACACATATTGATGAAAGTCTTATGTGCTAAATGAGTGAGAAGTGCAAATCAAAGAAGAAGGTATGTTTCTAGACTTAGTGAATTGTTTTATTTACTAACATGGTTATCTAAGTGCTAGAAACAGTGCCGAGAAAAGAAGATTTGAATTGGAGAAAAGTTGGCAAAGTTCAGCCAACACCAGCTCGGGCCTGGCACACCGGACTGTCCGGTGCGCCAAGCTGGCCGACGGTGAACCGGCTGCTCTCGGAAAAATGACAGAGGCGTACGGCTAAAAGTCACCGGACTGTCCGGTGGTGCACCGGACAGTCCGGTGAGCCAACTGCGCCAGCACCAACGGTCGTCCGCGCGATCAGCGTGCGACACGTGTCTTGCTCCAACGGTCGGCTGGGTGCACCAGACAGTCCGGTGTGCCAACCAGCACCGAGGAGCAACGATCGGATGTGCCTAATTTGGAAGGGGATCGCGCACCGAACTGCTACAGTGACTATCTGGTGGTGCACCGGACTGTCCGGTGCACCACTCGACAGAAGGCAAGAAATGCCTTCCAAAATGATCTTCAACAGCTCCTAGTTGCCTTGGGGCTATAAAAGGGACCCCTAGGCGCATGGAGCAGAAAACCAAGCATTCTCTAAGCATACTAAGACATCCAGACTCCGTTCCCATGCATTTGATTCGTTGTGTTAGTGATTTAAGCTCCATTCGAGTTGTGAACTCCCTGTGTTGTTCTTTGAGCTCAAGTCTTCACATGTGTGCGCGGTTGTGCTGCGTATTTGAGTCTTGTGTGTGTTGCTCTCCCAACCTTACTCTCATGCTTTCTTTGTGATCTGTATTGTAAGGGCGAGAGGCTCCAACTTGTGGAGATTCCTCGCAAACGGGAGAATACTCAAAAGAGAAAAGACTGTGGTATTCAAGTTGATCATTGGATCACTTGAAAGGGGTTGAGTGCAACCCTCGTCCATTGGGACGCCACAACGTGGAAGTAGGCAAGTGTTACTTGGCCGAACCACAGGATAAAAATCGCGTGTCTCTTGTGTTGCTTTTTCTGTGATTGTTTTTTTAACAAGAACTCGCTTCAAAGCTACTTAGTCACACCAACAACTTAATAATCAAGTCTGTGGCTATTTAGTGTTTGATTTTACAGGATCACCTATTCACCCCCCTCTAGGTGCTCTCAACGTCCAAGATCAACAAATTCTCTCACTAGCCCCTATCAAGTGTCGACTCCCTAGTCAGCATCTCTAGGTGCACATGTGGCTTGACGATGACATAGATCCATGATGCCCACTAGTGCTCCCATTTAATGGAGAAATCCATCATGATGTATGACATCTAGAAGCATGGTCTAAAGCAATAAGCGGAGTCCTAAGTACACAATACTAAAGAAATTCTAGCTACTCAATGCCTAGAGAATGAAGAAGTGGTGGAAGAGTTCAATGCAGGGCCTCACCCACCATGAACGCTTCATACTTATAAGTGAATACGGAGAAGCCAAGAGGGCAAGGTTGGAATTTGGGTAATGTGACCAACCTAAAGGCTATAGAAGTCAAGGACGCATAGAAAGAGCCTTGGCAATGAGAAGTTTAGCTCCACCATCTCATGGGAGTAGAAGCTTATGTAGTACTGCCTTGTATCCTCTCTACGAGTCTACGCTAGATTCATTAATAGGCGGCTTGACCCACCCAAGGAGTTCACACACCTTGTCTAGATCTTCCTGGTTAAGAACTAGCAACTATTTTACTGTAAACGGAGAGCGAAGGTGCAACAATGACAGACGGAGAATGAAGGTGAGAGGAGAAAGAAAGCAGAATGCAAAGACGATAAATAACACAAGAATGGGAAGGGGAAAGGTGTAAAGTTATTCTTCTTGTGACCTGGACCTCTATAGTCGCCCACTAGCTAAGTAGTACTCAGGATCGACATGTCTCTAGCCAACGTTCCTTGCGCTCTATCCCACAGACTCATCCTCCACCCTTTTGAGATAACTATACCCTAGTGTTGTTACATGATGATAGCCTCCTAAGGGGCATGTTTGGTTCCTTCCCACTATGCTAGCTTCCTAAGCAAGGATTCCAAGCAAAACAAGACTAGGTGTATGATTCCTCTTCTAGATTATTTTAAAATTTGCACAAGCAAGATTCTCTTTGTTTTCATTGGAGAGCTGAAATGGCTCACCTTATTGAGCGGGGTTCTCATTGTTTGTGTTTGTCAAACGAGATTAGGCTATACAAGTGGAGAGAAACAAACGTGCCCTCCGTCTACGTTGTAGTGTTAGTGTTGACAAGTAAAGAATTGAGCAATCTCATAAGAGCAGTAAATATTGATATGTTTACGACCATGGGAAGTTGTATTGAACTGATGAATGTGTCGAATGTAAATGGGTTAATCTATAGACTTACATATATATATTTACTTTTTGTACTAGCAAAATTAAATCAATTTATAGGTTCAATGACAAACACGCTTATACACCTTTTGTCTTTAAATTTCTGCAAATGTTTATCTAAGGGGTTGTTTTCTTCCTAAAAGCTAAAACAAAAGTGACTAAAGTTTAATCATTCAGAAGATAAAGATATGAACAGGAAGAGAAAGTAACTAAAATAGTAAAGAAGTATCAATTTAGTATTTTTTTATCTCTTCCTATTTAGATCTTTAGCTTCTGATTGATTAAACCTTAGTCACTAATTTATTTGTAAAACAAAAATATTTTGGGACGAGAGGATTATATCCTACAGACTTATATGATAGTATTTTCCCTTTTATGTTGAATACAACAAATAATAACCGTTGACCTCCAACAACTAGCCCATGTGTCGAACGCGTCCACGACACCAAATGTAGTATATCTAATTGTGTTCTATTGTGTTTCTAGATTGTATCCAGCAGCTATTATATCATATCCCAATATTATTTACTCTTTCAAGCTTCACTTTATAAATAGCATAATGTATAGTATATAATGTATAGTGGAAGTCTTTTATTTTACACGATCTGCTAGATAATCAGATGGTCTCTCTGGAATCTGGATAAACGTCATGTAGTACACGAACGGTGACATATCATGTGTTGAGGCATCCTCCACCCCACTGAATGCTCTCTAAGGTATCGTATCAGCACAGCCTTTCCTCTTCCACCCGCCCTCTCACTCATGCCCACCTTTTCCGGACGTAGTTATATTCACTCGAGTTTATGCAGTGCTTGTCTACCTTTCGGACAAGTGGTCGCGTACGCTGCTCTTAAATGAAGATACAATTCTATTTTGTCTTAATTAAGTTTACATACTTTTTGTGGGATAGGAGAGCTAAAGATTATAGCTGTCGGGGACCATAATTAGGGGTACCTTCAAGACGCCTAATTCTCAGCTGGTAACCCCCATCAGCATAAAGCTGCAGAGGCCTGATGGTTGCGATTAAGTCAGGGATCAGTCCATACGAGCGACTCGATCACGCCTCGCCCGAGCCTAGCCTCGGGCAAGGGCAGCCGACCCTGAGGTGCTTCCGTCTCACCCGAGGCCCCCTTTTTCGGCAGACGCATCTCCGGCTCGCCCGAGGCCTTGCCTTCGCTAAGAAGCAACCCTGACTAAATCGTCGCACCAACCGACCGAGTCGCAGGGGCATTTAACGCAAAGGTAGCCTGACACCTTTATCCTGACGCGCGCCCCCCAGCAGAGCCGAAGTGACCGCCGTCACTTCGCCGCTCCACTGACCGGTCTGACAGAAGGACAGCGCCGCCTGCGCCATCCCGACTGCAGTGCCACTTGACAGAGTGAGACTGACAGGCAGTCAGGCCTTGCCAAAGGCGTCATAGGAAGCTCCGCCCGACCCAGGGCTCGGACTCGGGCTAAGGCCCCGGAAGACGGCGAACTCCGCTCCGCCCGACCCAGGGCTCGGACTCGGGCTAAGGCCCCGGAAGACGGCGAACTCCGCTCCGCCCGACCCAGGGCTCGGAGTCCGGGCTAAGGCCCCGGAAGACGGCGAACTCCGCTCCGCCCGACCCAGGGCTCGGACTCGGGCTAAGGCCCCGGAACACGGCGAACTCCGCTCCGCCAGACCCAAGGCTCAGACTCGGGCTAAGGCCCCGGAAGACGGCGAACTCCGCTCCGCCCGACCAAGGGCTCGGACTCAGGCTAAGGCCCCGGAAGACGGCGAACTCCGCTCCGCCCGACCCAGGGCTCGGACTCGGGCTAAGGCCCCGGAAGACGACGAACTCCGCCTCGCCCGACCCCAGGGGTCGGACTCCGCCCTGGCCTCTGCCAAACGACCTCCGCCTCGCCCGACCCAGGAGCTCGGGCTCGGCCTCGGCCACGGAAGACAGACTCGACCTCGGCCTCGGAGGAGCCTCCACGTCGCCCGACCTAGGGCACGAGTCCGCCACGTCAACAGGAAGCGCCATCATCACCCTACCCCGAGCCGACTCGGGCCGCAGAGAACAAGACTGACGTCCCATCTGGCTAGCTCCGCCAGATAGGCAACGATGGCGCCCCGCTAGCCCTGTGACGACGACGGCTCTCAGCTCCCTTACAGAAGCAGGGGGACGTCAGCAAGAACCCAACAGCTCCGACAGCTGTCCCTCCGCCAGGCTCCGTCGCTCCACCGACAGCCACGACACCACACCAGCTGGGTGCCAAGATGTCTCCGGCTGCCACCTTGGCATGTACTTAGGGCGCTAGCTCTCCCCCGCTAGACACGTAGCACTCTGCTGCACCCCCATTGTACACCTGGATCCTCTCCTTACGCCTATAAAAGGAAGGACCAGGGCCTTCTTAGAGAAGGTTGGCCGCGCGGGAACGAGGACGGGGCAGGCGCTCTCTTGGGGCCGCTCGCTTCCCTCACCCGCGTGGACGCTTGTAACCCCCTACTGCAAGCGCACCCGACCTGGGCGCGGGACGAACACGAAGGCCGCGGGATCTCCACCTCCCTCACGACTCGGCTCCGGCCACCTCGCTTTCCCCCCTTCGCGCTCGCCCACGCGCTCGACCCATCTGGGCTGGGGCACGCGGCACACTCACTCGTCGGCTTAGGGACCCCCCGGTCTCGAAACGCCGACAGTTGGCGCGCCAGGTAGGGGCCTGCTGCGTGTTGACGAGCAGTTTCCCGTCAAGCTCCAGATGGGCAGTCTCCAACGACCTCTCCAACCCGGGACGGTGCTCCGTTTCGGGAGTCTCGAGTTCATGTCTCTCGACGGCAGCTACGACATGATACTCCTTCCACCGCCGCGCGACGGCGACAATGGCGGCCGACAGCCCGCCCGCCGGCGGCGGAATCGACGACGTCTTCCCCGCGTGGTGGAAGAACAACATTCGAGCTCGCCCCGTCCTCTCCCTCGCCATCAGAGGAGGAGGCGGGGGAGCCAAGGCCGGGCGGGAGGTTGCGCTCCGTCGGCTATCGAGCGAATCGACATCCCCAGCGCCCCAACGGAGGACGCGTCGGGCGTCGACCTCGCGTTTGAGACGAAGGCGAGTGCCGTCCCCCCGCGACACGCCAATCCCGAGCAAGTGGACGACGCCAGCACGCTCGCGGAGGGCCTGCAGGACGTCGCCCTCGTACCCAAGACGACGGCGCAATCAGTCCCCGACGTGACTACGTCGCTCCTCGTCGACCAAAAGGTACCGACTGATTCCCATCCTACGTCCTTTTGACTCGACCTCAACCCGCCTAGCGACTTCGCTTTGGCGGGCGCTCACGTTGAGGCAAGTGCAACCTGTCACACCCGGTTTTAGAAGGCAAACCGAATGCGAACCATGTACGTGCCAGGATCAGTTATTCACGTACACAGCAGTTACATAACATGGACATCATCACACAGTGCTCAAAATAGTATTAAAAGGGGAAATAATAGTCGATTACATCATACGTCTGAGACGTCCATATAGTTCTTACAATAAATCAAAGTGCGGAAAAGAAACGTAGATAACGCGGCCTTCACAGGCAGCCGACTGGGGGTTGCCGCTAACCCACACCTAGAACTCGTCGTAGTCTTGGAACTCCTGGAAGTCTCCTTCCACAGCTTCATCTTCTCCTGAGCAGTGGTTGCAATGCTGACAACCTGGGGGGGGATTGGTGTGTAGAGCAAGGGTGAGTACACATCAACATACTCAGCAAGCATCCCGTTTGGCTGTAGTGGACTAGCTTTATGTGGGGATAAGTCAAGCAGTTGCTTTTAGTTGGTCAGGTTATTACTTACTAGTAGAAAGCCAGATTTTAACATTAACCCAAGTTATTAGCCCAATGTATCCTTTCCAAACGGAAAGAATACCACTTACCAATACCATAATCATAATCAGAACCATCAATCTCATTGCCACCTGTACCAAAGTATCTCTGATCAAGTATCACTAATCTCTGGAGCTCCCTTGGCCGCTCATAACCGCGAGCACGGCTGATATATCAGTTTCATAACACTCTGCAGAGGTTGCGCACTTTACCCACAAGCCGTGATTCCCTCTTGCCTCGGGCTGATCAAACCCTTAAACACTACCAAGGTGAATAGGCAGGGTCTCACTACGTAGCCTTTACAAAGATTCCCCGGGGCTGTAGCCACCCATTAGGTTTCCTAAATGTACCGCACTCCTCCCCAAGGGACAAATCAACCTTGGCAGAGCGAGCCGCATACACCGAGCCCCATTGACGGCACAACGGCTAAGCGAACTACACCCCGGTTCCTCTAATTATTCAGCTAAGGGCGTCCCATTCCACCCTCATGGTTGCACTGTTTTCCCGGGCGGTCATCCATTGAACAGGTCCTTACGGAGAGGCACTCGAGAAACCGCTCGAGTCCCCTTAAATGCCACAAGTATGATCATAAATAAGAAGGGAAAACAGTGTATCATAGATAATCACATCATGTTCATTGATTAGAGTTGAGCAATAGCATCAAACTAAGCAGTAATAATCCGACCCAAATAGGTAAACAAGGACATGAATAACAAAAGCTAGTCAATCCTTAGGTATAAATGTGTAATGTGGGAGGTGAATTAAAGAATGAATAGGACAGAGATAGGTCAAAGGACACTTGCCTCCACCAACCGACTGCTGCTCAGGGGCTTCTCCTGCGAATTCCTCGGGCTCTTCGACCGGATCGTTCTCTATGCGAGCGCAAACATACATACATCCACATATTTAATACAAAAGAACAGTACACCATACAAGGGAACAGGTAAAGCGGATATGCATCAAGTATGACATTCGATATCGCATTTGTTATGATTAGAAAGAAACGGGAAAAAGGGTCTCGCAGGGGGTTAAAGTTTATGCACTAATGATTAGTTACAATTGGTTCTTAACAAAAGAATTCTGTTATATATATACTAATGGAAACCTAATCATTTTAAGTTGATCAACATTGAACGAGATAAACAATAATATAAATGAATCAACTAGCGCAACAGAATTCTAAATTAAACTTCCTATTTCAATAGCATGAACAATGATTAGTCTACCTAAAATAAAATAGCTATGATAACAGAAAGTAAATAAAATAAAATAAAAAAAATAAAAAAAACAGAGGGGGGGCGGTTGAACCGGCCCTAGGCAGGGCGGCTGGGCTGGGGCGGCCGAGCGCGGGGGAGGGCGGCTGAGCCGGCCCGGGCGGTTGAACCGGCCGACGGGGCGGTTGAACCGGCCCTGCGCAGGGGGCGCGGCCAGGGGGCCAGGCGGGCGGCCGGGCGCGGGCTGGGGCGGCTAGCGGCCGGCTGGGCGCGGCCAGCGGCCGGCTGGGGCCGAGCAGGGGGCGGGCTGGGGGCTGGCCGGGGCTGGCCGGGGCCAGGGCGGCGCGGCAGCGGCCGGCTGGGGGGCGCGGCCAAGGCGGCCAGGCTAGGGCGGCCAGGCGGCCGGGCTGCCGAGGGGATAGGAGGGGGAGGGGAGAGGGAGAGAGGAGGGAGAGAGGGGGGAGGGGGGGCTCACCGGCGGGGGCGGCCGACGGCGAGGGGCGACGGCCGAGCAAGGGGCGGTGGCGGCGGCTTAGGGCAGGGGGTATGGCGGCGGTGGGGAGAGAGAGGGAGAGGGGGTTTTGGGAAAAAAAAAGGGGGGGTGGGGGGCGGCTGGGCCTTTTTGGGC
This sequence comes from Zea luxurians, assembly GCA_029449295.1. Classification (NCBI taxonomy): domain Eukaryota; kingdom Viridiplantae; phylum Streptophyta; class Magnoliopsida; order Poales; family Poaceae; genus Zea; species Zea luxurians. The sequence goes on along the minus strand of JAOPSE010000083.1, from coordinate 8,163,439 downwards.
CCAAGAGGGGGGCGCGCAGGGGGCTTGGGCCGGCCAAGGGGCGGCTGGGCCGGCCAAGGAGCCCATGGCGCGGGAGAGAGAGAAAGGGGAAGAGGGAGAGAGAAAGAAAGAGAAAGAAAAAGAAAAGATTATTTCCCTGTTTTCGAAATCCGATCTTCCTAGATGAATGCATTTGCACTTTCAAACAATCAAAGAATGCATAGTTCGGCATGGTGCATCAAACAATCATAAAGTATTTAGGGTTTTTCTTTACACGGGAATTCCAAACCGAATCCCGCTAAAACTTTGGAAAAGGTCAAGGTTTAGCGAGGGGAAAAGAAAAAGAAAAGGTAACGCCCGAATTTTGGCGAGTAAAGAAAAGAAAAAATTCAACTGCAAAATTCGGGGCGTTACAAACCTATCCCCCTTAAAAGAATCTCGCCCTCGAGATTCAGGGCTGGCTAGCAAAGAGCTCAGGGTACTTGGCCATCAAATTCTCTTCACGCTCCCAGGTTGCTTCTTCCTCAGAGTGGTGATTCCATCTGACTTTGCACATTCTGATGGTCTTCCTTCGGGTGACCCTATCTGCAACCTCAAGGATCTGAGCTGGCTTCTCAACATAGGTCAAGTCCTCCTGGACTTCCAGACCTTCCACTGGCAACTGCTCTTCTGGCACACGCAAGCACTTCTTCAACTGAGACACATGAAAGACATCATGCACAGCTGACAAATTCTCTGGCAGACTGAGCTGATAGGCCACTTCTCCACGCCTTGAGAGGATTTGGTACGGACCAATGTAGCGGGGTGCTAGCTTGCCTTTGATTCCGAACCTTCTGACTCCTCTGATCGGTGACACTTTCAGATAGACAAAGTCTCCGACTTCAAAACTCAGCTCTCTTCTTCTTGTGTCTGCATAGCTTCGCTGCCTCGATTGCGCTATCTTCAGATTCTCTCGGACCATCTTGATGTTCTCTTCGGCTTCAAGCAAAATGTCTGGCCCAAACACTTGCTTCTCTCCAGGCTGATCCCATTGCAACGGAGTTCTACAACTCCTTCCATAAAGCGCTTGAAATGGTGACATCTTCAAACTGGCCTGGTAACTGTTGTTATAGGAAAACTCTGCATAAGGCAATCGCTTGTCCCATCCGGACTGATCTTGTAGCGCACAGGCCCTCAACATGTCTTCAAGAATTTGATTGGTTCTTTCGGTCTGACCATCTGTCTGCGGATGATAAGCTGAACTGAAATTTAGATGTGTGCCCAAAGCTTCATGCAACTGCTGCCAGAAATGAGAGGTGAACTGCGTTCCTCTGTCTGACACTATCTTCTTTGGCACACCATGAAGACAAACGATCCGAGACATATACAACTCTGCCAATACGGCACTGCTGTAGGTGGTCTTGACAGGTATGAAGTGGGCTGACTTGGTCAAACGGTCCACTACTACCCAAATGGAATCGTAGCCGGCTCGAGTGCGAGGCAATCCGACTATGAAATCCATACCGATTTCATCCCATTTCCACTGAGGAATTTGCAACGGTTGCAACAATCCAGCAGGTCTCTGGTGCTCTGCCTTAATTCTTCGGCAACTATCGCACATAGCCACATGCTCTGCGATTTCCCTCTTCATTCCTGTACCACCAGAATTTCTTCTTCAGATCCTGATACATCTTCTCACTGCCAGGGTGAATCGAATAAGCTGTCTCATGAGCTTCCTTGAGAATCAACTCCCGAATGGACTGGACATTGGGAACACAGAAGCGGTCTTTGAACCATACCACGCCTTCTGCATCTTCTCGAAAATCTTTGCCTCTGCCATCTAGAATCAGTCGCCGAATCTCACTGATCTTTTCATCATTCTTCTGCGCTTCTTTGATTTCTCGCTCCAAGGTAGGTTCCAATTCAACTGTGACTCCTCGCGAATTGTTCAGAAATCCGAGACTCAACCTGTCGAACTCCTTGGCCAACTCATAAGGCATCGGACGAGCGACCATCAGATTGACTTGACTCTTTCTGCTCAAAGCATCTGCCACTACGTTTGCTTTGCCTGGATGGTAATGAATCTCCAACTCATAATCTTTGATCAGCTCTAACCATCTTCGCTGCCTCATGTTCAATTCTGACTGAGTAAATATGTACTTCAGACTCTTGTGATCTGTGTAAACATCGCATTTCTGTCCATACAGATAGTGCCTCCATGTCTTCAGTGCGTGAACCACTGCTGCCAACTCTAGATCATGGATTGGGTAGTTCTTCTCATGAACCTTCAGCTGTCGGGACGAGTAAGCCACAACTCTTCCCTCTTGCATCAATACGCATCCCAAACCTGTGTAACAAGCATCACAGTACACAGAGAAGGGCTTGTGCACATCAGGCAAGACTAGGACAGGCGCTGTTGTCAACTTCTCTTTTAGCGCTTCGAAGGCCTCTTGACATTTCTGGGTCCACTTGAACTCAACCTTGTTGCCTAGCAACGCTGTCATTGGTTTCGCAATCTTCGAAAACCCTTCAATGAATCGCCGATAATATCCGGCCATTCCAATGAAGCTCTTGATTCCTCGAGCATCCGTTGGCGCTTTCCAGTTCAGAATGTCTGCCACTTTCTTCGGATCCACAGCCAATCCTTCCTTGTTGATTATGTGACCCAAGAACAGGACTTCACTGATCCAGAACTCACACTTGCTCAACTTTGCATACAACTGGTGCTCTCGCAATGTCTGCAATACCATTCTCAAATGATCTGCATGTTCTTCTTCGCTTTGAGAATAAATCAGAATGTCATCAATGAATACCACCACAAACTTATCGAGATAATCCATGAATACACTGTTCATCAGATTCATAAAGAAGGCTGGTGCATTGGTCAAACCAAAAGACATCACTGTGAACTCATACAAACCATACTTGGTAATGAATGCCGTCTTCGGTATGTCCGAAGGTCGGATCCTGAGCTGATGATAACCTGACCTCAGATCGATCTTGGAGAACACACTGGCTCCTCTCAACTGGTCGAACAGATCCTCTATTCTGGGCAAGGGATACTTGTTCTTGATCGTGACTTCATTCAAAGCTCGATAATCGATACACATCCTCTTTGTGCCATCTTTCTTCTCCACAAACAAGACAGGGGCGGGCCAAGGCGAGGTGCTTGGCCGGATGTAACCTTTCTCTGACGGCTCATCAATCTGCTTCTTAAGCTCAACCAACTCTGGTCCAGATATCTTGTAAGCTCTCTTAAAGATAGGGGCGGTTCCAGGAAGAAGCTCTATGGCAAACTCAACTTTCCGCTCTGGTGGCATACCCGGTAAGTCCTTTGGAAACACGTCTGGGAATTCAGACACAACCTTGATACTCTCAATTGGGTCTGCTTCACTGCTATCGACAGCCATCTGATAACAACTTCCTTTCTTCGGCTCAGGTGGGACTAACTCGGTCACCACTTCCTCTCCTAGTGGGGACACCAACTTGATTGTCCTTTTATCACAACTGATAACTGCCTGATACTTATCTAGCCAATTCATCCCTAGGATGACATCTATTCCCTGAGTACCCATTACTATAAGGTTGGCGGGAAACGCTATCCCCCTTATTTCCACACTTATATTCAAACATATGCTATCGGCTCGAATTCTACCACCGGCTGAGTCAATTTGAATGGGGATTGACATGGCAGTAATTGGAAGATTATGCGCTTCTACCCATGATGCAGTAATAAAAGAATGCGTTGCTCCAGTATCAAATAACACTTCTGCAATATGGGAATCGACTGGGAACATACCTACTGTCATGCCGGGGGTCTCCTGAACTGCTTCAGCCTCCAAGTGATTCAGTCTTCCATGATTATAGCGCTGCTGAGGGCGGTTGCCTGCTCCAGATTGAGACACATTCTGCTTTGCTGGGGCATTGGGGCCTGACTGTTGCTGGGCTGCCTTCTTCGGACATTGCATCACCCAGTGGCCTTGCTCTCCACAGTGGAAACATGCTCTGTTTCCAACCTGAGCTGGTGCTGCCTGATTGCTCTGCTGGCTTGCTGGGGCAGGAAGACGAGGTGTCTGCTGATTCTGCCTCTGAAACTAACCTCCTGACTGATTGCTCTGACGATTCTGGTACTGATGCTGAGGATACTGCCTTTGGAACTGCTGATACTGCTGACGCTGCTGATGCTGCTGAGGTGGACGCTGGTTCTGCCTGAACTGCTGAGGTTGATTGCCTGAGAAACGGGGACGGCTGCTGCTTCCAGGCTGGGGTCCACTGATCTTGCGCTTACGATCTTCCATCTCCTTACGCTTCCTTTCTGTCATGATTGCTCTGTCAATCAGGTGCTGGAATGTCGGGAAGGTATGGTTCATCAGCTGATACTGCAGAGGGTCAACCAAGCCTCTCAGAAAACGGTACTGTCGCTTGGCGTCAGTGTTGACATCTTCGGGAGCATAGCGGGACAACTGCAGAAACCTGTCTCGATACTCACTGACAGATGATGACCCTTGCTTAAGGGCCAGGAACTCCTCCTTCTTCACTGTCATCAGACCTGCAGGCACATGGTACTGACGAAAGCTACCTCTGAACTCTTCCCAGGTGATGGCATCGGGGTTGGCATGGGTGGCGAGGTAAGACTCCCACCAGGATTGGGCTGCTCCTCTCAACAGACGGGGACCATACAAGACTTTCTCCCTGTCATCACACTGAGCGGTATGCAACTCCCGCTCCACAGTGCGCAGCCAATCTTCAGCATCCATGGGGTCAGAAGAGTGAGCGAATGTTGGGGGATGACCTCTCATGAATTCAGCACGCTTGTCTCTAGGCATCTGAGGCATTTGAGGCTGGGGTGGAGCCTGCTGCTGCTGCTACTGAATGGCGGCCAGAGTCTGACCGATGGCCTGAACTGCCTGAGTCTGCATCAGAAACATCTGCTCGATCGACATCGGGGGCGGGGACGGCAGGTGCTGCTGCTGGGGCACCTCATCCTGCGGGGCGGCTTGCTCCTGCTGAGCACGCCTTCCTCCTCTGCGCCTGTTCTCTGACATCTGCAGAACGCAACCACACATCAGAACTGATCTGGCAAATCTTGCAGCATAAGAAAAGAGTATAGAATTCTCCAACAGCACTGAACAGATGAGCATCTTCACTGATCTCCAACACAGACCACACAGCTTCTCAGATAAAGAGGAAAGTAGAATAAAGGGTTTCCCAACTATATAACTAACCCCATTAACATAATAGGTAAACCAAAATGCAGGGGATACCCACACTCTGGTGACAATCATTACAAAGATCCAAACCAAACATAGTTCATCATGACAAACATGAATGCACAGGATATAGCAAACTACCCTGTCTAACTAAGACTAACTAAGACCGAGACTAACGCTAAAACTGAAGCTTCTATGTATATATATATTTTGTATTAATTACAAGATCCAACTCTAACGATCTATGGTTCTAGATTTATCTTGGTCTTGCAGTCGGGATTGCCATAAGACTGGAGTCCACGCCGAGGTGAGCGATACGGGTGCTGAGTCCCGACGGGAGCGGGGGGAACCATCATCCAAGTGACGACGTTCCGCGCGCTCAGCCCGCAGCAGGGCGATCTCAGCACGAGCCCTACTCAGCTCGTCTAGTGCATGGTCCAGCTCCGTGTTTAGCACGGCGGCTAGGTTGACTGTGCTGCTCAACCTAGGATTGACCTCACCAGCAGGTGAAACAATCACGCCTCCTGTGCTGCCAGATGGACGGCGGGGGTAATACTTCAGGTCAAGACCGTCAGCTACCCCACCGAGAACCGAGCAGTAGTGCGAAAGCGCACGCCGTGCAGCATCCTGCATGGCTGCCTCAGCTGAGTCCCGCTCAGAGATAGAATAGTGCTCTGAGCAAGCCTCCGCGCCCTGGAGACTGTTCTCCGGACGGCGCACCAAGCAGGTCGCCTCCCAGCGGTCCGGGTAGACCCCGCGACTATGCTGGTAGACCACACAGCGATACTCGATGGACCAAGTACGCCGGTCAAGTGCCCGACGTAGCAGGGTGTCGAGCGCGTCGTGGAAGTGACACCCGCGAGCAGCATCGCGAGTGATGGGTCGAGCAACCCATCCTTCCGGCTCATGGTCAGCAGAGAAGTCGATGTCGTGGCTCAAGCTGTCGTCGCCACCTCCGTCGTCTGGGTCTCCTCCAGTAGCTACTCCAGAAGCTGGGGCGCCCAGTGGTGGTGCAGGGGGCGCCTCCAGGGGAAGCACAGGGGAGCAGCTCCTCACAGACTCTATCTCCTGCTGGAGCGAGAAGGAAGAGCCCTGCTGCTCCTGTCGTCGACGTTCCTGCTCCTCATGCAGGCGGTGGTGCAGTCTCTCCAAGTGGCTGGACTGTCCGGCCACGGGACGGCGAAGCGGACGCTCAGCAAGGCGGGAGGGTAAGAATGGGATGACGGACTTTCGTGCAGTGTGTCTAAGACGAGCCATCTACAAAAGATATCGCAAGCAAAAGGGTGAGAACAGAATTAATATGACCAGTAAATAATAAATCATAAATAAATGAAGGATCAGAATAAAACAAAATTTTCAGCAAGGTATAATATATAGTAGAACATAGGTTTGGTCAGTATGACCAACTTTTGAAGGGATACCAAAGTCAAGGCAGGGACAGAGGTTTATAGTCCTTAGAACGACCATTCTACTCTAGGTTAGCGGTCCTACAGTCAGCACGGCTTTGATACCACTTATGTCACACCCGGTTTTAGAAGGCAAACCGAATGCGAACCATGTACGTGCCAGGATCAGTTATTCACGTACACAGCAGTTACATAACATGGACATCATCACACAGTGCTCAAAATAGTATTAAAAGGGGAAATAATAGTCGATTACATCATACGTCTGAGACGTCCATATAGTTCTTACAATAAATCAAAGTGCGGAAAAGAAACGTAGATAACGCGGCCTTCACAGGCAGCCGACTGGGGGTTGCCGCTAACCCACACCTAGAACTCGTCGTAGTCTTGGAACTCCTGGAAGTCTCCTTCCACAGCTTCATCTTCTCCTGAGCAGTGGTTGCAATGCTGACAACCTGGGGGGGATTGGTGTGTAGAGCAAGGGTGAGTACACATCAACATACTCAGCAAGCATCCCGTTTGGCTGTAGTGGACTAGCTTTATGTGGGGATAAGTCAAGCAGTTGCTTTTAGTTGGTCAGGTTATTACTTACTAGTAGAAAGCCAGGTTTTAACATTAACCCAAGTTATTAGCCCAATGTATCCTTTCCAAACGGAAAGAATACCACTTACCAATACCATAATCATAATCAGAACCATCAATCTCATTGCCACCTGTACCAAAGTATCTCTGATCAAGTATCACTAATCTCTGGAGCTTCCTTGGCCGCTCATAACCGCGAGCACGGCTGATATATCAGTTTCATAACACTCTGTAGAGGTTGCGCACTTTACCCACAAGCCGTGATTCCCTCTTGCCTCGGGCTGATCAAACCCTTAAACACTACCAAGGTGAATAGGCAGGGTCTCACTACGTAGCCTTTACAAAGATTCCCCGGGGCTGTAGCCACCCGTTAGGTTTCCTAAATGTACCGCACTCCTCCCCAAGGGACAAATCAACCTTGGCAGAGCGAGCCGCATACACCGAGCCCCATTGACGGCACAACGGCTAAGCGAACTACACCCCGGTTCCTCTAATTATTCAGCTAAGGGCGTCCCATTCCACCCTCATGGTTGCACTGTTTTCCCAGGCGGTCATCCATTGAACAGGTCCTTACGGAGAGGCACTCGAGAAACCGCTCGAGTCCCCTTAAATGCCACAAGTATGATCATAAATAAGAAGGGAAAACAGTGTATCATAGATAATCACATCATGTTCATTGATTAGAGTTGAGCAATAGCATCAAACTAAGCAGTAATAATCCGACCCAAATAGGTAAACAAGGACATGAATAACAAAAGCTAGTCAATCCTTAGGTATAAATGTGTAATGCGGGAGGTGAATTAAAGAATGAATAGGACAGAGATAGGTCAAAGGACACTTGCCTCCACCAACCGACTGCTGCTCAGGGGCTTCTCCTGCGAATTCCTCGGGCTCTTCGACCGGATCGTTCTCTATGCGAGCGCAAACATACATACATCCACATATTTAATACGAAAGAACAGTACACCATACAAGGGAACAGGTAAAGCGGATATGCATCAAGTATGACATTCGATATCGCATTTGTTATGATTAGAAAGAAACGGGAAAAAGGGTCTCGCAGGGGGTTAAAGTTTATGCACTAATGATTAGTTACAATTGGTTCTTAACAAAAGAATTCTGTTATATATATACTAATGGAAACCTAATCATTTTAAGTTGATCAACATTGAACGAGATAAACAATAATCTAAATGAATCAACTAGCGCAACAGAATTCTAAATTAAACTTCCTATTTCAATAGCATGAACAATGATTAGTCTACCTAAAATAAAATAGCTATGATAACAGAAAGTAAATAAAATAAAATAAAATAAAATAAAAAAAACAGAGGGGGGGCGGTTGAACCGGCCCTAGGGCGGTTGAACCGGCCCTAGGCAGGGCGGCTGGGCTGGGGCGGCCGAGCGCGGGGGAGGGCGGCTGAGCCGGCCCGGGCGGTTGAACCGGCCGACGGGGCGGTTGAACCGGCCCTGCGCAGGGGGCGCGGCCAGGGGGCCAGGCGGGCGGCCGGGCGCGGGCTGGGGCGGCCAGCGGCCGGCCGGGCGCGGGCTGGGGTGGCCAGCGGCCGGCTGGGCGCGGCCAGCGGCCGGCTGGGGCCGAGCAGGGGGCGGGCTGGGGGCTGGCCGGGGCTGGCCGGGGCCAGGGCGGCGCGGCAGCGGCCGGCTGGGGGGCGCGGCCAAGGCGGCCAGGCCAGGGCGGCCAGGCGGCCGGGCTGCCGAGGGGATAGGAGGGGGAGGGGAGAGGGAGAGAGGAGGGAGAGAGGGGGGAGGGGGGCTCACCGGCGGGGGCGGCCGACGGCGAGGGGCGGCGGCCGAGCAAGGGGCGGCGGCGGCGGCTTAGGGCAGGGGGTAGGGCGGCGGTGGGGAGAGAGAGGGAGAGAATGAGGGAGAGGGAGAGGGGGTTTTGGGAAAAAAAGGGGGGGTGGGGGCGGCTGGGCCTTTTTGGGCCCAAGAGGGGGGCGCGCAGGGGGCTTGGGCCGGCCAAGGGGCGGCTGGGCCGGCCAAGGAGCCCATGGCGCGGGAGAGAGAGAAAGGGGAAGAGGGAGAGAGAAAGAAAGAGAAAGAAAAAGAAAAGATTATTTCCCTGTTTTCGAAATCCGATCTTCCTAGATGAATGCATTTGCACTTTCAAACAATCAAAGAATGCATAGTTCGGCATGGTGCATCAAACAATCATAAAGTATTTAGGGTTTTTCTTTACACGGGAATTCCAAACCGAATCCCGCTAAAACTTTGGAAAAGGTCAAGGTTTAGCGAGGGGAAAAGAAAAAGAAAAGGTAACGCCCGAATTTTGGCGAGTAAAGAAAAGAAAAAATTCAACTGCAAAATTCGGGGCGTTACACAACCCCTCTGGGGTTTCGTGTGCGGTCGCCTTGGGACCGATTGACGGACGTCTCGACCTACGGGCCCTCTGGGTCCGAGGAAGATGACGATCCCAGCATCTGCTGGGATTTCTCTGGATCTGGCAACCCTAGAGCCATGCGGGACTTCATGACCGCATGTAACTACTGCCTCTCCGACTGTTCCGACGGCAACCGCAGCCTTGACGACAAGGACTGCGGCCCGAGCCGCGAATGTTTCCACGTCGAGCTAGGGGATCCCTCCGAAGGCAACCGTCTCGGCATGCCGGAGGATGGCGATCTCCCTAGGCCAGTGCCTCGCGCCGACATCTCACGGGAGCTAGCTGTGGTCCCCGTTCCGGCGGGGGGTCACGACCCACAGCTCGAGCAAGTCCGCGGGGTGCAGGCCCGGCTCGACGAGGGAGCAGGAGCGCTTGAGTCGATCCGCCGGGACGTCGGGCAGGTATGGGCGGGCCAGCCCCCGGCCGAAGAAATACGTCACCTGCCCCAGGGTTTCCAGCACTGCGTCGCCAACGATGCCAGGGACAGGCCGCCACCCGCATCCAGCGGGATCGGTCAGAACCTAGCAGCCGCAGCGATGCTCCTCCGCGCGATGCCGGAGCCATCAACCACCGAGGGTCGGCGAATCCAGGGAGAGCTCAAGAATCTCCTGGAAGGCGCTGCGGCCCGGCGGGCCGAGAGCTCTGCCTCCCGAAGGCAGGGGTACCCCTCGGAACCTCATGCCGCGACTTCCCGATTCATGTGGGAAGCCTCGGTCTACACCGGGCGCACGCGCAACACCGCGCCTGCGGCCCCGGGCCACCTCGGCAACGAGCACCATCATCGCGACCGTCGGGCCCGCCTCGACGAAAGGGTGCGCCGAGGCTATCACCCCAGACGTGGGGGACGCTACGACAGCGGGGAGGATCGGAGTCCCTCGCCCGAACCACCCGGTCCGCAGGCCTTCAGTCGGGCCATCCGGCGGGCGCCGTTTCCGGCCCGATTCCGACCCCCCACTACTATCACAAAGTACTCGGGGGAAACGAGACCGGAATTGTGGCTCGCGGACTACCGCCTGGCCTGTCAACTGGGTGGAACGGACGACGACAACCTCATCATCCGCAACCTCCCCCTGTTCCTCTCCGACATTGCTCGCGCCTGGTTGGAGCACCTGCCTCCGGGGCAGATCTCCAACTGGGAGGATTTGGTCCAAGCCTTCGCCGGCAACTTCCAGGGCACGTACGTGCGCCCCGGGAATTCCTGGGACCTCCGAAGCTGCCGGCAACAGCCGGGAGAGTCTCTTCGGGACTACATCCGGCGATTCTCGAAGCAGCGCACTGAGCTGCCCAACATCACCGACTCAGATGTCATCGGCGCGTTCCTTGCCGGCACCACTTGCCGTGACCTGGTGAGCAAGTTGGGTCGCAAGACCCCCACCAGGGCGAGCGAGCTGATGGACATCGCCACCAAGTTCGCCTCCGGCCAGGAGGCGGTCGAGGCCATCTTCCGAATGGACAAGCAGCCCCGGGACCGCCCATCGGAAGAGGCTCCCGAGGCGTCTACTCCGCGCGACGCCAAGAAGAAAGGCAGGAAGAAGTCGCAAGCGAAACGCGACGCCGCCGACGCGGACCTTGTCGCCGCCGCCGAGTACAAGAACCCTCGGAAGCCCCCCGGAGGTGCTAACCTTTTCGACAAGATGCTCAAGGAGCTGTGCCCTTACCATCAGGGGCCCGTCAAGCACACCCTCGAGGAGTGCGTCATGCTTCGGCGCCACTTCCACAAGGCCGGGCCACCCGTAGAGGGTGGCAGGGCCCACGACGACGACAAAAAGGAAGATCACCAAGCAGGAGAGTTCCCCGAGGTCCGCGACTGCTTCATGATCTACGGAGGGCATGCGGCGAATGCCTCGGCTCGGCATCGCAAGCGAGAGCGTCGGGAGGTCTGCTCGGTGAAGGAGGCGGCGCCAGTCTACCTAGACTGGTCCGACAAGCCCATCACCTTCGACCAAGCTGACCACCCCGACCACGTGCCGAGCCCGGGGAAGTACCCGCTCGTCGTCGACCCCATCATTGGCGACGTCAGGCTCACCAAGGTCCTGATGGATGGGGGCAGCTGCCTCAACATCATCTACGTCGAGACCCTCAGGCTCCTGCGCGTCGATCTGTCCTCCGTCCGAGCAGGCGCTGCGCCCTTCCACGGGATCATTCCTGGGAAGCGCGTCCAGCCCCTCGGACAGCTCGACCTTCCTGTCTGCTTCGGAACACCCTCCAACTTCCGAAGGGAGACTTTGACGTTCGAGGTGGTCAGGTTCCGAGGAACCTACCACGCGGTATTGGGGAGGCCATGCTACGCGAAGTTCATGGCCATCCCCAACTACACCTACCTGAAGCTCAAGATGCCGGGCCCCAACGGGGTCATCACCGTCGGCCCCACGTACAAACACGCGTTCGAATGCGACGTGGAGTGCGTGGAGTACGCCGAGGCCCTCGCCGAGTCCGAGGCCCTCATCGCCGACCTGGAAAACCTCTCCCGAGAGGTGCCAGACGTGAAGCGACACGCTGGCAATTTCGAGCCGGCGGAGACAGTTAAGGCCGTCCCTCTCGACCCCAGGGGCGACACCTCCAAGCAGATCCGGATCGGTTCTAGGCTCGACCCCAAATAGGAAGCAGTGCTCGTCGACTTTCTCCGCGCAAACGCCGACGTCTTTGCGTGGAGTCCCTCGGACATGCCCGGCATACCGAGGGATGTCGCCGAGCACTCGCTGGATATTCGGGCCGGAGCCCGACCGGTCAGGCAGCCTCTGCGCCGATTCGACGAGGAAAAGCGCAGGGTGATAGGCGAGGAGATCCACAAGCTAATGGCAGCAGGGTTCATCAAAGAGGTATTCCATCCCGAATGGCTTGCCAACCCTGTGCTTGTGAGAAAGAAAGGGGGGAAATGGCGGATGTGTGTAGACTACACTGGTCTCAACAAAGCATGTTCGAAGGTTCCTGTTGGGGACTTGTTCTCAAATGCTTCGGATTAAGAACAAGGCAACATAAAAAGTGTTATATGATAAGTTCCTTCGTCCTTTTGAAACATCATTTCCCTTCGGGACATGATGCGCTCGGGACGAAGGTCATAAATAATATATCTTCGTAAGCTATGATGAAGGATTTACACGCAACATAAAAAGTAGTATAAACATTTAAATTTCATCACAATGTCATTTCTATTTCATTATCATATAACAATAGAAATGACTTCAAATTGCAAAGGTACCTTCGAATTGCAGGAAGGCAAGAGTACAAGGATGACGCAAAAGCGAATGCCAAGTCAGCGTGAACAGTACGGGAGTACTGTTCATCTATTTATAGACGTGGGACGCAGCCCACGTAAAATTACATTCATGCCCATCACATTTGCTAATGACTTATGGGAATCTGTCAAGGCCTAAGTAGTCTTTTCATCTTTAAGTCGGTTCCCCTTTCTGCTATCGCGACGAAGCTTTCCTGCGCACAGCTTCGGCTGTGCACCATCCTTCGTAGAGCTTGGTAATCAGCCCGTCCTCCATCTCAATCCCCCTTCGTCTGGTTCAGGCTTCGTCCTGACCGTACTTCATGTTCATAATTCTGAGTCCGAAGGTACCTGTCCATATAATCCACTTGGAAAACATTGTCAAATCATGTTTTTGAGGACCTTCGGAGGACGAAGGCCCCCAACAGTAGCCCCTCGCAATATTAATTTGTTAATGATAAATTCAGATTGCGATATGGACGAAGGCCTTAAGCCGAAGGTCCGAAAAAACACCTTCCCTTTGCTAGAATAGCAAAAGTCACTGACACGCGGGACCACATAGTTTCCGTTATATCGAGTGTATAAATAGAGGCCCGCCACAATTTGTTTGGTACGCTTTCTTGCCATCTGCTCCCGCTTACTAAATTTTTAGCTCTTGCGCACTAAGATTTGCTGACCTTTTGGTTTTTGAAGCTTCGGCCTTGAAAATAGTTTTTAGTGTCTCTGAAGATGTCTGAAGATAAGAAGGTCACTGCTGAGATGAAGCTGAGTCTCGACGAAGAGAAGAACTTGGGGTTCCTTATAGCGATGGCGGAGACTAATACGGAAAAAATCACCAAGGAGATTCTGGAAGGTTTGTCTGAAGATACTGGTGACAGCGACAGTTATGATGCAGAAAGCTGTGGGGGAGAGTCCGAAGATCGACCATGGCGGCCAAGTCACACGGTTTTCGGGAAAACCAGTGTTAAGCAGAGCCATATTGACAATATGAGGGGGAGATATTTTCGAGATATGTCTATTGTGAGGGCTGATGCTGGAGAAAAAACTTCTCCCACCCCCGAAGAAGATGAAGTCGTAATTTTCCGAAGCTTTCTCAAGGCTGGACTTCGATTCCCCCTAAGCAGCTTTGTTGTCGAAGTCCTGAAGACATTTCAAATCTACCTTCATCAAATTACACCCGAAGCTATCATTAGAATGGGGATCTTTGTCTGGGCTGTAAGAAGCCAAGGCTTGGAACCAAATGCTAAAAGCTTTTGCAACATTCATGAGTTGTTATATGAGACGAAGCCCTGGGGGAAAGAACAGTATCACAACAACTTTGGTTGTTACAGCTTCGGTGCCCGCACCGGGTCAAGCTGCCCCGTGCCAACCTTTCGTAAGAGGTGGCCCGGTGCCTGGATGACAGAATGGTTTTATGTAAAGAATGACTTGACAGCACAGGAAGACATTAAAAGTATCATTATGCGGCCTATTTGGCAACGCTTCGGCCTCCGAAAGCCGAAGATTGAAATGGGTGAAGCAGCCGAAGAATGCCAAAGAGCCTTCGGCGTAGTCTGCTCTTTTATCGGGACAAGAGACTTGGTCCAAGAGCATATTGCCTTCAGGGTGTGGCCACTTACAGAGAAGTGGGAAATGCCGAAGGAGACCATCAAAGAGTCTGACGAAGGCGGACTAGTCAGACTGAAATACACATTCAAATACGGGGATAAGTTTGTTGAACCTAATGACGATTGGTTAAAAAGCATTGAAACGTTAAGTGACGAACTGCTTGGGGCATATTCGAAGGCCGAGAACACTGCGTTATCGGCAGCCTTCGGGGGCCGAAAGAAGAAAAGGCTCAACCGGGTATTTGACGCAATCGGGTTTGTCTACCCTGACTATCATTACCCGGTATTGGGCCGCAAAAGAAAAAATACTTCTCCTGCGACAGAAGCTGCCACGAGTGCCACTAGTGAGCCAGCGCCGCAAAGGAAAAAGATGAAGGTGCTCACCCACCGGGCGCGTTTTATTGAGCCGGCCACAGTGCCTGAGTTTATTGGTGAAGTCTCTTTGGCCACTGAAACTTCAGAACCAACTCCAGTGCCGAAGATAGAAGATAAAACTGAAGCGCCTTCGGCAGAAAAACCGAGAGTTGAAGGACAAAAAATATTGGAAATCTTAAGTCCTTCAGCAAATGTTGAAACAATAAAAAATCAGAAGGGCCCATCGGTGACCCCAAAAAGAAAAAGAATGGTGAACGTGCTAGATGTCTTGGAGACAATTAAGTCTTCAAGCACAACTCCAAAGAAGACTGTTGAACTCGCTGAAGCGTCTACTGAAGCTTCGAAGCAACAACTTGAAGCTGAAGCTGGGCCTTCAGAGCCCACCAAGGAACAATCTTTGGAAACCGAAAAAATAAAAATATCAGAACCAGCTTCGGTTAAAGAAATTGACACTGCCGCCCCCGAAGCTCCTTCCAACATATGTGATTACATCGTGCGACATGCTTCGGGGAAGAAATTATCTGAAGAAGAGACTTATGAAGCCAATCACTATGCCAGAGAGTTAAAATATCCGAAGGGGGCAGTGGTGTTCAATGGGACAAATGAAGATGACTTCCTATACTGCCTCCCTGATAACAAAGAATTATCTGTCTGCCGGGAGATGGCTAGAAGTATGGGATTCCCGAAGCTCGAAGCTGGATTAAGTGCTATGACGAAGGAGGATCTCGCGGACAGTCTTGCGTACAATAGCCTAAAGGTATGAGAATTGGGTGCTTGAAATTTTTTTTTAATTCATAACTCATTCTTTTTTTTCTCTTATAGCAACTTTTTTTTTCATATAGGGTTTAATCCTGAGCAACGCATTAAGAGCACAAAAGAGTGCGGAAGATGAGAGCTATGAAATTGCGTTCAACAATCTGCGGTCAGAAGTTATTAAACTGAGAAACGAAGCTCTGGAAAAGGATAAAATTCTGCTTACATTGGTAGACAAAGTAAAAAAGGACGAAGCTGCCTCGAAGGTACAGGCCGAAGCCCAAAAACGTGAGATTAAAGATCTTCAAAAACAGCTAGCTAGAGCTAAAGAGGAACGTGTGCTTGAAGAAACAAAACGAGAACTCAGTGATCAGTTGGTCAATCATTTAGAGTTAAGTGTTAAGGAGCTTCGTGCATCCCAGAGGAAATGCTATGTTAAATCTATAGAATGCGTCAAAAAGATAAAATCCAGCTTCGCCAGCGTTGGCGCATTTTCTAGTGAAGAGAATTTCTCAAGAGGCAATCCCGAAGGTCCAATGGAATGGATCAGCCACGAAGCAGAGGCCTTCGAGGAAATCCTGAGTAGCCGCGGTGACATCTGCGCTTTTTCGGGTGCTAGAGGAATTGCCACTGTTTTGGAGAAGAAAGGTTGCGAGCATGTAAAATCCTTAGCTCAGTCCGAAGCTGCCTTGTCTTCTGAAGACATCAAAGACCCCTCGGCCGAAGCAAGCATGGTTGGCGGAAAATTCTTTACTGATATCTGGGACAACGGCGGCCGAGAAATGGCGCAAGAAATTATTCAAAAGAGTGAAAAAGGCATCCATGATGCTAGGAAAGTGACAGAGGTTGCCGAAAAAAGTATAGAGCCCGAAGGGCGAATAGGTATTAATTAGTCGTTCTTATTATGTTGTAATTTTTAATTTCAGACTTTGTTCGCGGTCTGTGATAGTAATGTAGACATATTCTCTTCCCTCAGAACCTGCTGGATCGTCTGCAGACCCTCACACGAAAGGGGATGACGAAATTAAACAAATGGCTGAAGCTATCATGGATAAAGTTGTTGAACAACTTCTAAATGAGGCTGCCGAAGTAGTACTAAGAGAAGACTAGATGTTATTAGAAAAAACATTTGAAATGTGATCTATGTAATATTTTGTTCATTTGAATGTAATATACACGTTTCTTTTCATTATTCAATTCTTTACGATGCATGAAATTCTACAAACATACCATTTTTGAGCCTTCAGCGAAAAAACACCTTCCCTTCTTTTCATGCTTCGTGAAGAAGACATTCTCCTTTAATACTATTCTGATGAATCACGTCCATGCTTCGTGAAAATATTCTCCGAAGCTGTACCATTTCGATATTACTGTGATGAAGCACGTCCATGCTTCGTGAAAGCATTCTCTGAAGCTGTATTCCGAAGATCAACATTGTATTCCCTCGTGACTGCACAATTTTCACTTTCTCAAGGCGTCCTTTCGAAGGTTGATACTGTGTCCCCTTCTTTTGCCATATGCAACATGATGTATGATGCTTATGCTATGCAAAATGATGTGATGATGCTATGTTATGTGGATGACATTTGTTCCGAAGATGCACACATATCCTCACAAAATATCTTTATATCAGCGCTGACTTTTCGCTGTAAGCTCTGCATTCCCTTAGGAACGTCTTTGGAGCTTCTTCGCCTTTTACTTAGGCGGTATCAGCGTTGACTTTTTGCTGTAAGCTCTGCATTCCCTTAGGAACGTCTTTGGAGCTTCTTCGCCTTTTACTTAGGCGGTATCAGCGTTGACTTTTCGCTGTATGCTCTGCATTCCCTTAGGAACGACTTTGGAGCAGAAAACTTACACTGCGCTCCCTTTGGAACGGCTTTTTGTGACTTCAGCAACTTACTCTGCGTTCCTCAGAACGACTTCGAAGGATTTTTTATAATTCGAAGGTCCTCCTTGTTATCGCAAATTTTTAAGCTTCAGCAACTTAAACCTGTGAAGAGAATAAGTTTTCCTCATGACCAACCTCGAAGCTATTACATGAAAACTGAAATGTTCTTTATTACACAGAAACTATAACTAAATGAAAAAGACTGCTATCAAGGTAGGATATTTGTCAATAAATGTGCTTCGACTCTGGCACAGTGCTATTGACTGTGCGAGCTTCAGATTGTTCTCTGAGATCCCTTTGGTGTGGAACATATTGGCTCCCTTCGGGCTGTTGGCCTTGTTGCAGCGGTGGTGGAGGCGGGGGCTGTTGCCATGAAGCTTGAGGTTGACTGGCCGAAGCTACAGAACTGCAGGGTGGTTGCCCACGTATTCTGGGATGTAAGGCTGATGATACGAAGCAGTACGCATGACCTGCTTCGGCTGGCCCTGTTGCGCTGCAGCTTCTGCTAGCTCCTTTTGCTTCTGGATGGTAACATGGCACATCCTGGTGGTATGGCCCTTATTTTCACCACAGAATAAGCAAAACACTCTCCTTGGTTGATCTCCAAATCTTCCGCCGAAGCCCCTGGCGCCTCTGCCTCTTGGAGCTGGCGGCCGAAAGAAACTTTGTTGTTGCCCCGAAGCTTGTGAGGAGCACTGCGGCCTGTTCTGCTGACTCCCCTTATCATCATTTTGAGTAGAGTTGTGGATGGACCTGACATGCCTCGGATAGAGTCTTCCTCCGAAGCCCCTGGTCATTTCAGAAAATCTGAAAGCCTCCTCCCTTCTTTGGCGAAAATCATTGTCGGCACGAATGTACTCGTCCATCTTCTGGAGCAACTTCTCCAAAGTCTGAGGAGGCTTCCTAGCAAAGTATTGAGCTGAAGGTCCAGGACGAAGCCCCTTGATCATGGCTTCGATGACAATTTCGTTGGGCACCGTTGGTGCCTGCGCCCTCAAACGCAAGAACCTTCTGACATACGCCTGAAGGTATTCTTCATGATCCTGAGTGCACTGGAACAAGGCTTGAGCAGTGACCGGCTTCGTCTGAAACCCTTGAAAGCTAGTTAACAACATATCCTTCAGCTTCTGCCATGAAGTGATCGTTCCTGGTCGAAGGGAGGAATACCAGGTCTGAGCAACACTCCAGACGGCCATAACAAAAGACTTTGCCATGACTGCAGCATTGCCACCATACGAAGACACTGTTGCTTCGTAGCTCATCAAGAACTGCTTTGGGTCTGAATGGCCATCGAACATGGGAAGCTGGGGTGGCTTATAGGACGGAGGCCAAGGTGTAGCCTGCAGCTCAGCGGACAGAGGAGAAGCATCATCGAAAACAAAATTTCCATGATGGAAATTGTCATACCAGTCATCTTCGTTGAAGAAGCCCTCCTGATGAAGGTCTTTTTGTTGAGGCCTTCGGTTCTGCTCATCGTGGGTAAGATGGCGGACTTCTTCAGAAGCTTCGTCTATCTGCCTTTGCAGCTCAGCTAGCCTGGCCATCTTTTCCTTCTTCCTCTGCACCTGTTGATGAAGCATCTCCATATCCCTGATCTCTTGGTCTAGCTCATCCTCCTGAAGCGTCGGGCTGACGGCCTTCCTCTTCTGGCTTCGGGCCTCCCGAAGAGAGACAGTCTCCTGGTTAGGGTCCAGCGGTTGCAGAGCTGCAGCCCCAGTCGCTGAAGCTTTCTTCGGCGCCATAGCGAGGGTCTATGGCTTCCGAAGGTGTTCACAAAACTCAAAGTGGAAGTGAGTTCACCGGAGGTGGGCGCCAATGTTGGGGACTTGTTCTCAAATGCTTCGGATTAAGAACAAGGCAACATAAAAAGTGTTATATGATAAGTTCCTTCGTCCTTTTGAAACATCATTTCCCTTCGGGACATGATGCGCTCGGGACGAAGGTCATAAATAATATATCTTCGTAAGCTATGATGAAGGATTTACACGCAACATAAAAAGTAGTATAAACATTTAAATTTCATCACAATGTCATTTCTATTTCATTATCATATAACAATAGAAATGACTTCAAATTGCAAAGGTACCTTCGAATTGCAGGAAGGCAAGAGTACAAGGATGACGCAAAAGCGAATGCCAAGTCAGCGTGAACAGTACGGGAGTACTGTTCATCTATTTATAGACGTGGGACGCAGCCCACGTAAAATTACATTCATGCCCATCACATTTGCTAATGACTTATGGGAATCTGTCAAGGCCTAAGTAGTCTTTTCATCTTTAAGTCGGTTCCCCTTTCTGCTATTGCGACGAAGCTTTCCTGCGCACAGCTTCGGCTGTGCACCATCCTTCGTAGAGCTTGGTAATCAGCCCGTCCTCCATCTCAATCCCCCTTCGTCTGGTTCAGGCTTCGTCCTGACCGTACTTCATGTTCATAATTCTGAGTCCGAAGGTACCTGTCCATATAATCCACTTGGAAAACATTGTCAAATCATGTTTTTGAGGACCTTCGGAGGACGAAGGCCCCCAACAGTTCCCTACCCTCTACCTCGCATCGATCAAATTGTGGATTCCACTGCTGGGTGCGAAACCCTGTCTTTCCTCGATGCCTACTCAGGGTATCATCAAATCAAGATGAAAGAGTCCGACCAGCTCGCGACTTCTTTCATCACGCCCTTCGGCATGTACTGCTATGTCACCATGCCGTTCGGTTTGAGGAACGCGGGTGCAACGTACCAGCGGTGCATGAACCATGTGTTCGGCGAACACATCGGTCGCACGGTCGAGGCCTACGTCGATGACATCGTAGTCAAGACAAGGAAAGCCTCCGACCTCCTCTCCGACCTTGAAGTGACATTCTGGTGTCTCAAGGCAAAGGACGTCAAGCTCAATCCCGAGAAGTGTGTCTTCGGGGTGCCCCGAGGCATGCTCCTGGGGTTCATCGTCTCCGAGCGAAGATCGCAGCCATCATCAGCATGGGGCCCATCAAGGACTTAAAAGGCGTACAGAGGGTCATGGGATGTCTCGCGACATTGAGCCGTTTCATCTCACGCCTCGGCGAAAGAGGCCTGCCTCTGTACCGCCTCTTAAGGAAGGCCGAATGCTTCACTTGGACCCCTGAGGCCGAGGAAGCTCTCGGGAACCTGAAGGCGCTCCTCACCAAGGCGCCTATCTTGGTACCCCCAGCTAATGGAGAAGCCCTCTTGGTCTACGTCGCCGCGACCACTCAGGTGGTTAGTGCCGCGATTGTGGTCGAAAGGCAAGAAGAGGGGCATGCATTGCCCATTCAGAGGCCAGTTTACTTCGTCAGCGAGGTGCTGTCCGAAACCAAGATCCGCTACCCACAAGTTCAGAAGCTACTGTATGCAGTGATCCTGACGAGGCGAAAGTTGCGACATTACTTCGAGTCTCATCCGGTAACTGTGGTATCATCCTTCCCCCTGGGGGAGATCATCCAGTGCCGAGAGGCCTCGGGCAGGATCACAAAATGGGCGGTGGAAATCATGGGCGAGACAATCTCGTTCGCCCCTCGGAAGGCCATCAAGTCCCAGGTATTGGCGGACTTCGTAGCCGAATGGGCCGACACCCAGTTGCCAACGGCTCCGATCCAACCGGAGCTCTGGACCATGTTTTTCGACGGGTCGCTGATGAAGACGGGAGCCGGCGTAGGCCTGCTCTTCGTCTCGCCCCTCGGGAAACACCTGCGCTACGTGCTGCGCCTCCATTTCCCGGCGTCCAACAATGTGGCTGAGTACGAAGCTCTGATCAACGGATTGCGAATCGCCATCGAGCTAGGGGTCCGACGCCTCGACGCTCGCGGCGACTCGCAGCTCGTCATCGACCAGGTCATGAAGAACTCCCACTGCCGCGACCCGAAGATGGAGGCCTACTGCGATGAGGTTCGGTGCCTGGAAGACAAGTTCTACGGGCTCGAGCTTAACCACATCGCCCGGCGCTACAACGAGACTGCAGACGAGCTGGCGAAGATAGCCTCGGGGCGAACGACGGTTCCCCCAGACGTCTTCTCCCGGGATCTGCACCAACCCTTTGTCAAGATCAACGACACGCCCGAGCCCGAGGCGTCCTCGGCCCAGTCCGAGGTACCCTCGGCCCAGCCCGAGGCGTCCTCGGTTCAGCCCGAGGAACCCTCGGCCCCCGAGGGCGAGGCGCTGCGCATCGAGGAGGAGCGGAGCGGGGTCACGCCTGATCGAGATTGGCAGACCCCGTACCTGCAATATCTCCGCAAAGGAGAGCTACCCCTCGACCAAGCCGAGGCTCGGCGGGTAGCGCGACGCGCCAAGTCGTTCGTCTTGCTGGGCGATGAGAAGGAGCTCGACCACCGCAGCCCCTCGGGCATCCTCCAGCGATGCATCTCCATCGCCGAAGGTCAGGAACTCCTGCAAGAGATACACTCGGGGGCTTGCGGCCATCACGCAGCACCTCGAGCCCTCGTCGGGAACGCTTTCCGGCAAGGCTTCTACTGGCCAACGGCGGTGGCTGACGCCACTAGAATCGTCCGCACCTGCGAAGGGTGTCAATTCTATGCGAAGCAGACCCACCTGCCCGCTCAGGCTCTACAGACGATACCCATCACCTGGCCCTTCGCTGTGTGGGGTCTGGACCTCGTCGGCCCTCTGCAGAAGGCGCCCGGGGGCTACACGCACCTGCTGGTCGCCGTCGACAAATTCTCCAAGTGGATCGAAGTCCGACCCCTAAACAGCATCAGGTCCGAGCAGGCGGTGGCGTTCCTCACCAACATCATCCATCGCTTCGGGGTCCCAAACTCCATCATCACCGACAACGGCACCCAGTTCACCGGCAGAAAATTCTTGGATTTTTGCGAGGATCACCACATCCGGGTGGACTGGGCTGCCGTAGCTCATCCCATGTCGAATGGGCAGGTAGAGCGTGCCAACGGCATGATTCTACAAGGGCTCAAGCCTCAGATTTACAACGACCTCAACAAGTTCGGCAAGCGATGGATGAAGGAACTCCCCTCGGTGGTCTGGAGCCTGAGGACAACGCCGAGCCGAGCCACGGATTTCACGCCGTTCTTCCTGGTCTACGGGGTCGAGGCCATCTTGCCCACTGACCTGGAATACGGCTCCCCGAGGACGAGGGCCTACGACGATCAAAGCAACCAAGCTAGCCGAGAAGACTCGCTGGACCAGCTGGAAGAGGCTCGGGACAGGGCCTTACTACACTCGGCGCGGTATCAGCAGTCCCTGCGACGCTACCACGCCCGAGGGGTCCGACCCCGAGACCTCCAGGTGGGCGACCTGGTGCTTCGTCTGCGGCAAGACGCCCGAGAGAGGCACAAGCTCACGCCCCCCTGGGAAGGGCCATTCGTCATCGCCAAAGTCCTGAAGCCCGGAACGTACAAGCTAGCCGACAGTCAAGGCGAGGTCTACGGCAACGCATGGAACATCCAACAGCTACGTCGCTTCTACCCTTAAGATGTTTCCAAGTTGTTCATATACCTCGCACTCACGCAAAGTTTAGTCAACAAGGAAGGGTCGGCCTCGCCTCGGCAAAGCCCGACCCTCCCTCGGGGGCTAAAAGGGGGAAAACCCCCTCTGCGTCAAAATTTTCCTCGAAAAAAATCTCTTCTACCAGAATATCTTTCGTGCTTTTTGACTACTTCGAAAAGTGGGTCCTGGAAACGACGGAGTACACGTAAGCAGCCAAGGCTGACCAAGCCGAGGGACTCCTACGCCTCCTGGATACGGATACCTCACTCATCACCTTCTGCGATAAGTAACTCGCGTTCGGATAAAGTGGCTCCGCGGATCGAACAAGTCTTTACGTTCGAAAGCCCTTCTGCCGAAGCGATCCTTCAAGCCTTCTCGACCGAGTCGGTGACAGGGCCTCATGGACGGGTGAAAGTACGCGTAAGCGGCAAGGCCGACCGAGCCGAGGGACTCCCACGCCTCCGGGATACGGATACCTCACTCATCACCTTCCGCGAGAAGCAACTCTCGCTCGCACAAACATCCCTGTTACCGACAAAAAGTCCAGATACTCGAAACAAGAGGAAAAGAGACGCAGCTTTACAACGCAGCAAGGGTGTGTGTTCTGGCCTCGACGGCCGCACAAGGCACACGCTACAAGACAATCTGATCCTGCAGGCTCGGGTCTTGGCGCTGGAAGGGGGCAGCAACACCCTCGGCATCAGCGACACCTTTGGCGAGACCCGACCTAGCCTCGGACGGCGACGCGGTCCGAGGGTCTCCGCTCCGAAGGACGACGTCATCACCACGCCCGAACAATTGTCGCCAGGGACTTCTCCGGGAATCCGGCCCGAGCAGGCGGCTCGGCCGGTTACCCCTGGGGCCTCGGCCAACCATCTTCCGAGGGCGCCAGCCCGGTTCGAAGCCTCGGCTGATCAGCTCCGACGTCGATCCGGCCAACGGACAACCCGGCTAGGCTCCGGCCAACCAGGTTTCATTTTCGAGCCGACTCCACCTCTGTTCATGCTGATATCGCTACCCCTGGCCTCGGCTCGACGAAGAGCGGCCGAGGGGTCTCTTTAACTAAGCTAGAGGAACCTCGGACAGCAAGGCCGACCGAGCCGAGAGACTCCTACGCCTCCGGGATACGGATACCTCACTCGTCACCTTGACATGGGCTGACTCATGCTTGGTGAAGCGGTTCAGATAGTCAACAGACGAGTCTTAGTGCTCAAAAATGAGGAAAAAACACGGCTCCGTGCCGTAATTACACACATGTTCAGGCCCCGAAAGCCGAAATGAACAAAAAACCCAGGCATTCGAAGTGCCATTACAAACGGAACTCCGGTTCCCCCCCCCCCCCCCGTAGGTACGAACAACCCCACTCGATAGGGGTGGGCCTGCGGAGCAACAGAAGACCGACGAACGGTTAGTCATCGCCCGCCCCAGCAGCGGCGACGATGAAGACTTCTATCCCGGGGGGCCGAACAGCAGCAGTGATGACCTCAGGGCGGATGCTGCTGCTAGGAGGCCCCCGCCCTTGCCCAAACTCGAGAGGCAAGGACGGGCAGAAGGCCGTAGAGTTGGAGGTCGGTCCGTGGCCAGCCTTGGCTGTCGCGCCGGCGGAAGAACCTCTTCCAGTTGCCGTGGCAAACGCCGGCGCCGCGAGCGGCTCCGAAGCCACTCGCGTCCGAAGGCCAGGCACGCTGCAGATGCCAACGCCATGGACGGCAACCGCTCCTCCCTCCGATCACTGAGTGAAGGAGCGGGCCGCCGCCCACGTGGGGGCCGACCTCAACTCGGCACACTCCCCTCCCCAGCCCTGGTGATGAAAATCCTTGAGGCTGAGGGAGGGGCCGAGACCACAGCCCGGTTCGCCTCTCCCCATCTAGGAGCTGGAGGTCACCACCTTGGGTGACCACCAGCGGAGGGAAGCAACCGGGCTGTGTGATGAAAATCCTTGAAGCCGAACGATGGCTGAAAGGTACCAACTCCCACGGAGTTGTGTTCCTCCAACGATGGGGCGAAAGGACGGTGGTTTCCCCCATCCGGGGGCTTGGAAGGTGGAAAGACACAGTGCATAAGGGAGGAAGAAGATATGGTCGCCTTACGAAAGGGGTCGCCCTCCTTTTAAAGGCGACTCTCCCTGCTTGCGCCCCCAACCGTCACGGGCTGAGTCTTCTCCAACACGCTCCAAAGCCCTCCCCTGCGGCGCGGGGGCTGGGTCCCGCATGTCATGCAGACTGGCTCCGAGCAGAAGAAGCCAAACCGCCGCGCAT
Organism: Zea luxurians; assembly: GCA_029449295.1. NCBI lineage: Eukaryota > Viridiplantae > Streptophyta > Magnoliopsida > Poales > Poaceae > Zea > Zea luxurians. The sequence continues at coordinate 8,138,320 of JAOPSE010000083.1, read as the reverse complement.
GGCGCACGCAACCGCCCAGCGGTTACAAGTGACCCTCCACTTTTGCCCAGACCAACGGGCGAAAGGGGCGGGTAGCCATGCAGGCGGCATACAACCGCGCCAAGTGGACGCGCCTCTCCGACTCCCGACACGCCAGCATGGAGGCCCAGGCCCACGCGTCGCGCGACCGGCGCGCCGGATGCTGCATGCAAGCAACTGTACCACTTGCGCCACCACCGCACCTCCTCGATTGCGGAACCGATACCGCGACCCGAGGCGACCCAGCGCGCGACCTAGCAGCGCCAGCCTGACGCAGCGGTCAACGCGGTCAAAAGTGGGCCGGCAGTGATGACGGTGGCAGGCACGCGGGAGCAGCGGTCACGCCGTCAGCCAAGCTCACGTCCCATCCGGAGGCAGCGAGAGAACCCCCTCTCACGGCGTGAAGACGACGCGCCCGTGACCCGTTCCTCGAACGGCTCGCGCACGCGCAACGGCAGCCCCGCCAACTACTCGCCCCATCGCATTAACTCCGCGGCTGGACAGGCGGCGCTTCTGGCAGGAGCAGCGGGTGACGCTTCGCCTTCGCCAAAACAACCGCACCAAAAAAGGTACGCCGCGTCGTTCGGTTTCGTATCCTTTTTCCTTTTTTCCTCTTTCTCTATCTCTTGCAACAGGGACCGGGAAAGGGGATACCCCGAAAGGAATCCTTCCCCGTGAAGGAACTAGGCTCCGAGCCTCCTTACTGATCAGGGGTTCGAAGGCTGGCCCCCCCCCGAAGGGTTCAACAGCCGCCTCAGATCGCGTGGGCCCTACACCCACTACTGGTTAGAGGTTCGAAGGCCGGCCCCCCGAAGGGTTCCACGGCCGCCTCAGGCTACTCGGGCTCCGCGCCCATTACTGATCAGGGGTTCGAAGGCTGGCCCCCTGAAGGGTTCACAGTCGCCTCAGACACCGAGCGAGGGATGACCAGGGGTACGTTCGATACATAACCGAGGCTCGGGCTGCGCTCCCGAGGTACCCTAGGACATTTCCGAGACCAGCGGGAGCGATCCTGTAACGGAATCCCATCGGAGGGAGGCATCGAGCCCTCGGACCCCGTCGCCAGGGGACCGGGTCCGTCAGATCACCCGCAGGTACTTTTGGGCGTGCCTCTGGGCCCCTAGCCGACCCCCAACGAACGGGGCACGGACGTACACTCGGATTACCCGCTTGCAGCTCACCGGAGACCCCATGTTCGGTGCCCATCGAGGGTAACATGGCGCTCTCCCCCCCTCCTCCTTGCGGAAAGGCGACGTAGGGGCGTATGTAAAAAGCCGAGTCTGTCCCTGATCGCCCTCTCGCCCTGTGCGGAGGCTCGGGGGCTGCTCTCGCAAACCCGGCTCCGGCCAAACCGTTGACAGCGTCAACATACCAGCCCGAGAACTTGGGCCCCGACCGTGCACCCGGGCTACGACCAGTTCGCATGAGGGAACCACCAGACCAGCCGAAGCATTACGCAAGGCATTAAGACCTCGAAGGAGTGAAACCACTCCTCCGAGGCCTCGGGGGCTACACCCGGCGGGTGCGCTCGCGCGCACCCACCGGAACAAAATGCAACCGAGAAAGGCTGGTCCCCTTGCAAAAAAGTGCGACGAAAGCCTCCAAGCGAGTGCTAACACTCCCTTCGAGGCTCGGGGGCTACTGTCGGGGACCATAATTAGGGGTACCCTCAAGACGCCTAATTCTCAGCTGGTAACCCCCATCAGCATAAAGCTGCAGAGGCCTGATGGGTGCGATTCAGGGATCAGTCCATACGAGCGACTCGATCACGCCTCGCCCGAGCCTAGCCTCGGGCAAGGGCAGCCGACCCTGAGGTGCTTCCGTCTCGCCCGAGGCCCCCTTTTACGGCAGACACATCTCCGGCTCGCCCGAGGCCTTGCCTTCGCTAAGAAGCAACCCTGACTAAATCGCCGCACCAACCGACCGAGTCGCAGGGGCATTTAACGCAAAGGTAGCCTGACACCTTTATCCTGACGCGCGCCCCCCGGCAGAGCCGAAGTGACCGCCGTCACTTCGCCGCTCCACTGACCGGTCTGACAGAAGGACAGCGCCGCCTGCGCCATCCCGACTGCAGTGCCACTTGACAGAGTGAGACTGACAGGCAGTCAGGCCTTGCCAAAGGCGCCATAGGAAGCTCCGCCCGACCCAGGGCTCAGACTCGGGCTAAGGCCCCGGAAGACGGCGAACTCCGCTCCGCCCGACCCAGGGCTCGGACTCGGGCTAAGGCCCCGGAAGACGGCGAACTCCACTCCGCCCGACCCAGGGCTCGGACTCGGGCTAAGGCCCCGGAAGACGGCGAACTCCGCTCCGCCCGACCCAGGGCTCGGACTCGGGCTGAGGCCCCGGAAGACGACGAACTCCGCCTCGCCCGACCCCAGGGGTCGGACTCCGCCCTGGCCTCTGCCAAACGACCTCCGCCTCGCCCGACCCAGGAGCTCGGGCTCGGCCTCGGCCACGGAAGACAGACTCGACCTCGGCCTCGGAGGAGCCTCCACGTCGCCCGACCTAGGGCACGAGTCCGCCACGTCAACAGGAAGCGCCATCATCACCCTACCCCGAGCTGACTCGGGCCACAGAGAACAAGACCGACGTCCCATCTGGCTAGCTCCGCCAGATAGGCAATGATGGCGCCCCGCTAGCCCTGTGACGACGACGGCTCTCAGCTCCCTTACGGAAGCAGGGGGACGTCAGCAAGGACCCAACAGCTCCGACAGCTGTCCCTCCGCCAGGCTCCATTGCTCCACCGACAGCCACGACATCACACCAGCTGGGTGCCAAGATCTCTCCGGCTGCCACCTTGGCATGTACTTAGGGCGCTAGCTCTCCCCCGCTAGACACGTAGCACTCTGCTGCACCCCCATTGTACACCTGGATCCTCTCCTTACGCCTATAAAAGGAAGGACCAGGGCCTTCTTAGAGAGGGTTGGCCGCGCGGGAACGAGGACGGGGCAGGCGCTCTCTTGGGGCCGCTCGCTTCCCTCACCCGCGTGGACGCTTGTAACCCCCTACTGCAAGCGCACCCGACCTGGGCGCGGGACGAACACGAAGGCCGCGGGATCTCCACCTCCCTCACGACTCGGCTCCGGCCACCTCGCTTTCCCCCCTTCGCGCTCGCCCACGCGCTCGACCCATCTGGGCTGGGGCACGCGGCACACTCACTCGTCGGCTTAGGGACCCCCGGTCTCGAAACGCCGACAATAGCCGTATAAAATTATGTTTTATACTTTTTGTGGGATAGGAGAGCTGTCGGAGGCGACTGCCTCTAGCAGATTTTGTATATACTGTTTTATGCCGTGGATCACACTGTTGAATTTAAAATAGAAGACGATACAAAAGATGATCATCACTAATCATATCGGAGAGTCAGCTCGCTCGTTTGCCTTGCTGACTTGCTGTTGCTGCGCCGCCCAGTTCAGTCAAATCGTCCAGCGCGCGTCGATCCGTGTACTGCTGCAGCGCACGCGCCGGCTGCGCCGCTGCGGTAGCCTTTTTCCCGTTTGGACGCGGTGCCAGAGGCAGTGCACATTCACAAGCAATCAATGCTCCCCCTTGCCTGCTGCTGCAGCTGCGAGCCTGCACTCTCCTCTCCTCGCCCAAACGCACGCTGTTCGGCCTGTTGTCCCGTCCTATGCTATGCTTGTCCGCTGCGGCTGGGTCGAGTCGAGTGCACTGCATGCATGGCCTTTTGGCGTGGACGCCGATGGGCACTCCGCATTCAATGCGTGATGCCCAGAGCCGCATTTACGTGCCTCCGTCACCGTCGTGGGCTCCTGCTCTCTGCTCCTGGGTCCTGGTCTGCTCCTGCCGGCTGCGAGACCACGAGCTCTGTTTCCAGACGGCCTGCGCGCGATGCTATTTCATTGGACTCATGCTCCTGTTTGTTTTCACTCGAGATATCAGCTGCCGTGACATTTAATATGCTCCCAAAGGAAATCATTAGCCGTGTCGCAGGGCCGAGCACGACCTCAGGCGCTGCACCTTTTCTGTTCCCTCCTCCGTCCTGCCCCTTGTGGTTGTGGCCCTTCTCGCCTGGGCTCGGCATTGAATTCTCTTCTCGTTGTGTTGGCCTGGCCCCTTCCTTATTTTTAATCTATACAGTGGAAGGGTGTTGACATCTTTTTCGAGTGCCAAACACTAAATAAGAACCGGCAACGGTACTCTCTACATAAGAGTGGACGGTCCGTGGCCAGGGACCAGACGGTCCACGGCCTGGCGCAGAGCTAGGGTTTCCTGCCCGACGGCTGGACGGTCCGCGCACTGGGACCGGACGGTCCGCGCGTACGCAGGAGGCGGCGAAGGTCGTCGGCGGCGCCTGGATCTCGCTCCTGGGAGAGACCCCGTCAGAGAAGACAGATCCTAGATGTTGTCTAGACTCGGCAGGTCGACCTAGACTCCTCTAATCGATGTAGAGTCGAAGAGAAGCGAGGAATTTGAGGATTGAAAGGCTAACTTAGAACTACTTCTAAGAATAAACGTAAATTGTATTGATTGATGGTTCGATTGATTATTACAAATCGACCGTATTCCTCTGTATTTATAGAGGTGGGGGGCTGGACCCGTTACAAACAAACTCCACGAGCTAATTCCATGAATCTAGCCAACAAACATAGCAAGAAACTCGTAACCCTAATCGGTTCTGCGCGCGGACCGTCCGGCTTCAGGGCCAGACCGTCCAGTCACTCAATTCGGCATTCAACAGAGGAGATTGATACGAATTAGGAGAGATTTTAACTTATTAGGGATTAAAACCTCTTAATCCCTCTTAATCTATGTAGATCGGGATAGAACCTAACATGGCCTGAAGCGGTTCATTTATTGAATGGGAACAAGTCAAAAAGACAGGCGTTCGCTGGGGACCCGGCCCACCCTGCGACTTCGAGCCCACACGGTTTTACTGCACGATGAGTCAGGATGGGGAGAAACAGTGCTAAAGGAAACATGAAAGCAGGCAAGTGTACACAATACATACAGTGCGTGTTGTTTTAGTAGTATTAATGTGGCGGTCAATCTCTCTATACATGCTTGCATGCATTGTCAGCATATATACGCACTCTAAATACATTTCATGATTTGAGAAACCCGGCCCATTTCTACGCATTGTCAAACTGGGACTTGCCATGCTTGCACCATGAACAGAACAAAGCGCTTGTTCGGGTCAGCACTGTAGCACCAGTAGACTGCAGGCGAGAGTGCAGCATATATGTATGGGACTGGGAGGGACGCTAGGGCTAGGGGCGATGCAATTATCAAATTCCCATGCAGCTACGGCGGGACAGTGAATCATATATGATATTGCTGACGTCTTTTTTGAGCGCCAATTACTTAACAAGAACCAGCGGCGGTGCTCTCTGGTCAGGCGTGGACGGTCCGCGGCACAGGACCGGACGGTCCGCGACCTGGCGCGAGGCTAGGGTTTCCTGCCTGATGGCCGAACGGTCCGCGCCTGACGGCCGGACGGTCCACGCGTGCGCAGGGGCGGCAGAAGATCGCCGGCAGCGTCTGGATCTCGCTCCCGGAAGGGATCCCGTCGGGGAGTAGAGATCTTAGGTGGTGTCTAGGCTCGGGTAGACCGACCTAGACTTCTCTAATCGACGTAGAGTCGAAGAGAAACGGAGAATATGGGGATTAGAAGACTAAACCTAAACTAGACTAGAACTACTCCTAAGATAAAATGTAAATTGTATTGATTAAAGGTTCGATTGATTGATTAAATCGGCCGTATTCCTCTGCTTTTATAGAGGAGGGGGGCTGGATCCGTTACCAACAAAATTCTGAGCTTATCCCGAGATTCTCGCCAACAAACATAGCAAGAAACTCGGAACACTAATCTGTTCTGCGCTTGCGCGGACCGTCCGACCCATAGGCACAGACCGTTCGGACCGCGGACCATCCGGCCTCAGGGCCGGACCATCCGGTGCTCAATTTGGCGCCCAACATATGCCCCCTGTCTTTTGGTGGAGCTGAGCAAACCAAAAGCATTTTAACTCGATGTGATTACATCGGCTTTCTTAAGCATCTTGCCACATACTAGGATGGTACTGCTTGAGGAAACGTCCATTCAAAGCCTTGGGTAAATCATTGCCTTGTAATGTTTGTAGTAAATAGGCGTTTCCAGACATTACCTATTTTACTTTGTAAGGACCCTCCCAGCTTGGCGACCATTTCCCAAACTTCTGGTCTTATTCCTTAGAGGTAGGATAGTCTTCCACACCAGGTCCCCTACTTGAAATGACTTTGCTTTGACCTTCTTGTTGTAGGCCCTGGCTACCATGATCTTGTCCTTTTCTATTGCTCCCAAAGCTATCACCCTCTTGTCGGTCACCTCATCAATATTATACATCATTGAATTATAATAATCAATGACGGCCAGATCATTTTGTCTGGCGAACCTGACAGCATTCAAACTTATTTCCACAGGCAACACTGCTTCCTGCCCATAGACAAGCTCAAAAGGAGATACTTTAGTAGCACTATGTTTAGAAATTCTGTGAGCCCATAAAGCTTCGAACAAAATCTTATGCCAATGCTTAGGATTATCGGATATCTTCTTTTTTATCAAGTTAATCAATGTCCTGTTACTAGACTCGGCCTACCCGTTGGCCTGAGCATAATATGGAGATGAATTAAGCAACTTAATTCTATATAATTCAGCAAATTCATGTACCTCCTTTGACATAAAAGAAGTTCCTTGACCTGTAGTCAAGGTCTGGGGAATGCCGAATCTATGAATAATATGCTCAGTTATGAACTCAATTACCTCCTTGTGTATCATGTTCTTCAGAGGAACGACTTCAGTCCATTTGGTAAAGTAGTCAGTGGCAACTAACACAACCCGATGCGCCTTTGATGATGAAGGATGAACTTCTCCAATAAAGTCTAATCCCCATCCTCTGAAAGGCCAAGGCTTAATGATGGGATGTAATTCGGCTGCAGGGACCAACTGTAGGTCGCCGAATTTTTGACACACTTGGCATCCTTTGTAGTACTTGAAACAATTAGCTATCATGTCAGGCCAATAAAAACTAGACCTTCGCAACAACCACTTCATCTTTGGAGCCGATTGATGGGTACCACAATTTCCTTCATGTACTTCGGTCATGGCTAATATAGCATCATCTGGGCCCAAGCACTTAAGCAGGACGTCGTTGACTATTCGACGGTAGAGTTCATCACTCATCAAAACATACTTGAAAGCTATACACCGAATGTTCTTATCTGTCCTGATATTGGGTTTTCATAAATAATTAGTTATGGGTGTCCTCCAATCATTTGTATCGGCTTCATTATCAGCTGAATCGATTAGAAGAACTTTCCTGGTAACCCTGGACAGTTCAGAGTCTCTACTCGGACGGTCCGCGACCTGGGGAATTGGCCCTACACCGGTTATCAGATTTTCAGTGTTGTGAAATCTCCCTTGCTTTATCTGATAACTTGATGCATTTTGTGCCAAATTATTAACTCTATGATTCTCAACTCTAGAGATATGCCAAATACTGAATTTGTCAAAAGAATGGATTATGCTCCAACATTTTTCAAGGTAACTATTTAGAGTACCATCAAAACATTGATATTCTTCTAACACCTGTTAGACGACTAGCTGAGAATCACCAAATGCCTTCACATGTTTTATTCCCATACAATTTAAAAGTTCCAAGCCGAATAAAAGGGCCTCATATTCGGCTTGATTATTAGTGCAATAAGTTTTCAATCGGCTAGAGAAGTCGAAGGAGACATTACTTGGTGAAACAAGTATGATGCCAATTCCTTGCCCTTTATTGCAAACCGATCTATCAAAATATAAAGTCCAAAGAGTAATAGTGAGGTATGACATGTCTAGTTTATGAATATCATTAATCCGATGTTCTACAATAAAATCCGCTACGACTTGGTGAGAGTCGCCTAGAGGGGCGGGGGGTGAATAGGCGGAATCTGAAATTTATAAACTTTAAGCACAACTACAAGCCGGGGTTAACGTTAGAAATAAAATCGAGTCCAAAAATAGAGGGTGAAAACAAATCACAAGCAAATGACAAGAGTGACACGATGATTTGTTTTACCGAGGTTCGGTTCTTGCAAACCTGCTCCCCATTGAGGTGGTCACAAAGACTGGGTCTCTTTCAACCCTTTCCCTCTCTCAAACGGTCACCTAGACCGAGTGAGCTTTTCTCCTTAATCAACGGGTCACTTATACCCCTCACAAGGACCACCACAACTTGGTGTCTCTTGTGTTGATTACAAGGATGTTGAGGACAAGAAAGAGGAAGAAGAAAAGCGATCAAGCGCAAGAGCTCAAAGAACACGAGCAAAACTCTCTCTTCTAGTCACTAATTGCTTTGAGTGGAATTGGGACATGGAGAGGCTTTGATTCAATCTATTTATGTCTTGTATTGAATGCACTAGCTCTTGTATTGAATGTGTTGGCTGAAAAACTTGAATGCCTTGAAGTGTGGTGGTTGGGGGGTATTTATAGCCCCAACCACCAAAGTGGCCGTTGGTGGAGGCTGCTGTCGATGGGCGCACCGGACAGTCCGGTGCGCCACCAGACACTGTCCGATGCGCCAGCCACGACACCCAACCGTTAGGGTTCGACCGTTGGAGCTTCTGACAGCTGGGCCACCTGATAGTCCGGTGGTGCACCGGACAGGTCTAGTTCACTATCCGGTGCGCCTTCTAGCGCCTGCTCTAACTCTGCGCACGCAGACGCGCACTGTAGCGTTCACTGTTCACTTTTGCAGACGACCGTTGGCGCTGTAGCCATTGCTCCGCATGGCACACCGGACAGTCCGGTGCTACACCGGACAGTCCGGTGAATTATAGCGAAGTGGCATTTCCAGAAACCCGAAGCTGAGGAGTTCAGAGTTGATCTCCCTGGTGCACCGGACACTGTCCGGTGCGCCAGACCAGGGCAGCCTTCGGTTGATTCTTGCTCCTTTCTTTTGAACCCTATCTTGGACTTTTTATTAGTTTGTGTTGAACCTTTGACACCTGTAGAACTCATAATCTAGAGCAAACTAGTTAGTCCAATTATTTGTGTTGGGCAATTCAACCACCAAAATCATTTAAGAAAAGGTTTGACCCTATTTCCCTTTCAATCTCCCCCTTTTTGGTGATTGATGCCAACACAAACCAAAGCAAATATATAAGTGCAGATTTGAACTAGTTTGCATAAGGTAAGTGCAAAGATTGCTTGGAATTAAATTGGTTTAAATTTCATAAGATATGCATGGATTGCTTTCTTCTTATTTATCATTTTGGACCACGCTTGCACCACTAATTTTGTTTTTGCAAATTCTTTGGAAAAACTCTTTTCAGAATCCTTTTGCAAATAGTCAAAGGTATATGAATGAGGTTTAAGGAAACATTTTTAAGATTTGAAGTTTTCTCCCCCTATTTCAAATGCTTTTCCTTTGACTAAACAAAACTCCCCCTCAATGAAATTCTCCTCTTAGTGTTCAAGAGGGTTTTACCAATTGAGATAGAATTTTCAAAGATACCAATTAAAAAACATTTAAAACTTAAGCTTATTTCGAAAAATTTTGAAATTGGCGTGGTGGTGCGGTCCTTTTGCTTTGGGCTAATACTCTCTCCCCCTTTGGCATGAATCGCCAAAAAACGGAGTCTTTAGAGCCCTTCATAAAATTCTCTCCCACTTTGGCAAACAATATATGAGTGAAAGATTATACCAATGGAGAGATGGCAGAATACCGACAAAGAGTAGATAATACCGATGGAGTTGAGTGGAAGCGTCGTCTTTGCCGAATACTCCATTTCCCTTTCAATTCTATGACTAAGCATAAGAATACACTTGAAAACACATTAGTCATAGATATAAAAGAGATATGATCAAAGGTATATAAATGAGCTATGTGTGCAAAGTATCAATCAAAATTCCGAGAATCGAGAATGTTTAGCTCATTCCTAAGTTTGGTAAAGGTTTTCTCATCTAGTGGTTTGGTAAAGATATCGGCTAGTTGTTCTTTGGTGTTAATATAGGCTGTCTCGATAACTCCCCTTTGTTGGTGATCTCTCAAAAAGTGATACCGAATGGCTATGTGCTTAGTGCAACTGTGTTCAACGGGATTATCCGCCATGCGGATTGCACTCTCATTATCACATAGGAGAGGGACTTTGCTAAATTTGTAGCCATAGTCCGTAAGGGTTTGCCTCATCCAAAGTAATTACGCGCAACAATGGCCTGCGGCAATATACTCGGCTTCGACGGTAGAAAGAGCTACTGATTTTTGTTTCTTTGAAGCCCAAGATACCAGGGATCTCCCCAGAAACTGATAAGTCCCTGATGTGCCCTTCCTATCAATTTTACACCCTGCCCAATTAGCATCTGAATATCCTAATAAATCAAAAGAGGATCTCTTGGGGTACCAAAGACCAAACTTAGGAGTATAAACTAAATATCTCAAGATTCGCTTCACGGCCCTAAGGTGAACTTCCTTAGGATCGGCTTGGAACCTTGCACAAATGCATACGAAAAGCATAATATCCGGTCGAGATGCACATAAATAGAGTAGAGATCCTATCATCGACCGGTATACCTTTTGATCTACGGATTTACCTCCCGTGTTGAGGTCGAGATGCCCATTGGTTCCCATGGGTGTCTTGATGGGCTTGGCATCCTTCATTCCAAACTTGGTAAGTATATCTTGAATGTACTTGGTTTGCCTGATGAAGGTGCCCTCTTGGAGTTGCTTGACTTGAAATCCTAAGAAATACTTCAACTCCCCCATCATAGACATCTCAAATTTCTGAACCATGATCCTACTAAACTTTTCACAAGTAGATTTGTTAGTAGACCCAAATATAATATCATCAACATAAATTTGGCATACAAACAAATCTTTTGCAATAGTTTTAGTAAAGAGAGTAGGATCGGCTTTTCCGACTTTGAAGCCATTAGTGATAAGAAAATCTCGAAGGCATTCATACCATACTCTTGGGGCTTGCTTGAGCCCATAAAGCGCCTTTGAGAGTTTGTAAACATGGTTAGGGTACTCACTATCTTCAAAGCCGGGAGATTGCTCAACATAGACCTCTTCCTTGATTGGTCCATTGAGGAAGGCACTCTTCACGTCCATTTGATATAGCTTAAAGCCATGGTAAGTAGCATAGGCAAGTAATATATGAATTGACTCAAGCCTAGCTACGGGTGCATAGGTTTCACCAAAATCCAAACCTTCGACTTGTGAATAACCCTTGGCCACAAGTCGTGCTTTGTTCCTTGTCACCACACCATGCTCATCTTGCTTGTTGCAGAATACCCACTTGGTACCTACAACATTTTGGTTAGGACGTGGAACTAAATGCCATACCTCATTCCTCATGAAGTTGTTGAGCTCGTCTTGCATCGCCAACACCCAATCCGAATCTTTAAGTGCATCCTCTACCCTGTGTGGCTCAATAGAGGAAACAAAAGAGTAATGTTCACAAAAATGAGCGACTCGAGATCGATGGTTACCCCCTTATGAATATCGCCGAGAATGGTGTTCACGGGGTGATCTCTTTGAATCGCCTGGTGGACTCTTGGGTGTGGCGGTTTTTGACCCTGTTCATCTTCCTTGTCTTGATCAACTTCATCTCCCCCTTGATCATTGTCCTTCTCTTGAGGTGGCTCATCTTCTTGATCTTCATTTTCATCACCATAGCTTGATCCTCATCTTGGGTTGGTGGAGATGCTTGTATGGAAGATGAAGGTTGATCTTGTGCATGTGGAGGCTCTTCGGATTCCTTAGGACACACATCCCCAATGGACATGTTCCTTAGCGCGACGCATGGAGCCTCTTCATCATCTAGCTCATCAAGATCAACTTGCTCTACTTGAGAGCCATTAGTCTCATCAAACACAATGTCACAAGAAACTTCAACTAGTCCAGTGGACTTGTTAAAGACTCTATATGCCCATGTGTTTGAGTCATAACCAAGTAAAAAGCCTTCTACAACCTTAGGAGCAAATTTAGATTTTCTACCTCTTTTAACAAGAATAAAACATTTGCTACCAAAGACTCTAAAATATGAAACATTGGGCTTTTTACCGGTGAGGAGTTCATTAGATGTCTTCTTTAGGATTCGATGAAGATATAACCGGTTGATGGAGTAGCAGGCGGTGTTAATTGCCTCGGCCCAAAACCGGTCCGGTGTCTTGTACTCATCAAGCATGGTCCTCGCCATGTCAAGTAGAGTTCTATTCTTCCTCTCCACTACACCATTTTGTTGTGGCGTGTAGGGATAAGAGAACTCATGCTTGATGCCCTCGTCCTCAAGAAAGCCTTCAATTTGTGAGTTCTTGAACTCCGTTCTATTGTCGCTTCTTATCTTTTTGATCCTTAAGCCGAACTCATTTTGAGCCCGTCTCAAGAATCCTTTCAAGGTCTCTTGGGTTTGAGATTTTTCCTGCAAAAAGAACACCCAAGTGAAGCGAGAATAATCATCCACAATTACAAGACAATACTTACTCCGACCGATGCTTATGTAAGCGATCGGGCCGAATAGGTCCATGTGGAGTAGCTCAAGTGGCCTGTCGGTCGTCATGATGTTCTTGTGTGGATGGTGGGCACCAACTTGCTTCCCTGCTTGACATGCGCTACAAATCCTGTCTTTCTCAAAATGAACATTTGTTAGTCCCAAAATGTGTTCTCCCTTTAGAAGCTTGTGAAGATTCTTCATCCCAACATGGGCTAGTCGACGATGCCAGAGTCAACCCATATTATTCTTAGCAATTAGGCAAGCATCGAGTTCAGCTCTATTAAAATCAACTAAGTATAGCTGACCCCTAATACTCCCTTAAATGCTATTAAATCATCACTTCTTCTAAAGACAGTAACACCAATATCCGTAAAAAGACAATTGTAGCCCATTTTGCATAATTGAGAAACTGAAAGCAAGTTGTAATCTAAAGAATCTACAAGAAAAATATTGGAAATAGAATGGTCAGGTGATATAGCAATTTTATTAAGTCCTTTGACAAAACATTGATTTCCATCCCCGAATGTGATAGCTCTTTGGGGATCATGGTTTTTCTCGTAGGAGGAGAACATCCTTTTCTCCCCAGTCATGTGGTTTGTGCACCCGCTATCAATGATCCAACTTGAGCCCCCGGATGCATAAACCTACAAAACAAGTTTAGGCCTTGTTCTTAGGTACCCAAACGGTCTTGGGTCCTTTCACATTAGAAACAAGCACCTTTGGTACCCAAACACAAATCTTGGAGCCCTTGTGTTTGCCCCCAACATATTTGGCAACTACTTTGCCTGATTTGTTAGTAAGCACATAAGAAGCATCAAAAGTTTTAAATGAAACATTAGGCTCATTTGATGCAATAGGAGATTTCTTTTTAGACATTTTAACATGAGTAGAACGCCTAGAACTAGATGCCTCACTCTTATACATAAAAGCATGATGAGAGCCAGAGTGAGATGTTGGGGCGAAGGCGAAGACGCTACCCTTCGCGCGAAGCCTTCGTCGCATCGCCACATCAACGAACGCGTGACGGCCGGCGTGGTCGCCCTTCGTCCTCTCCATCGCAAGGCGAAGGCCAGACCACGACGAAGTTCGCCGGTCCCGCGTCTCTCATCTCGCCCGGAGGCCCACATGGAATTTGGCCCACTGTAACGGGCCCCTCGTGGACAGGCAAGTTATGGGCCTCATCTGTAATAGCTTTTCTGTAATGACGGTCTGTCACCCTCCTTTATGGGAATATTCTAGGATAATCCGGGTACCCGAGGGCATAACCGTCCTTGTCTTGGGACGTTCGACGCTCGGGTACATATAAATACCCCCGTATAGTGCCCTTGAGAGGCTAGATTAACAGAGCAATTGCTATCCCGTGTTAAATCTTGCTTGCATCCTTCCCACTCCCCCGTTGGATCAACTTGCCCAGGAGAGCAAGTTCCAACATTGGCACCCACCATTCGTGCTACGAACAAACCACCCACGATGGCACCCAAGAGAGCTAGTTCGAAGGCAGCCCCATTCGTCAACGAAGCAGCGAAGGCAACACTGCTAGCTGAGAAAAAGGGCAAGGCCCTCGTAGACAACACCCCTCAAGAAGCCTGCGAAGATGAAGCTCTCAGCAAGAGACAGCGCAACGATCAACCCACTCCTAAAGGCACCCTCCGCACTTGCAGTTCTGGAGGACAACCAGAAGCACCACCCCCAGGCTTTGCTCCACCAGAGGGCGAAGACGCAACAGAGGACGGCGAAGTCATCAGCATCTCAGCCGAAGAACAGCTACGGCTACGGGCCCTGCGCATCAAGAACCGCAACCTCCAAAAGCAGAAAGACATCCTCGAGGCCAAGCGCCAACGTGTCACCACGCAAGCCAAAGTGTGCCAGATGATACGAGACGAGGAGCAGAAAGCTCGGGAACTCGAGCAAGAGATTGCGCTCATGCAGAGCGAAGGCCAGTACGATCTGCAGCACGGCCCACCCCTCCAACAGTGCGTGCCAGCCGAAGACTTATTCATTCCCTAGCACGGACCCTTCATCCCGCACGCCGCAGCTTTCCAAGGCATCAACTACCTTGATGAGCGAAGCCCCCTGGCACCGCAACTCCAAGTGTCACCATGGCCCGCCAACTTCAGGGCAGGGACCTACCCCAAGTATAACGGCAGCACCGACCTAGCACAATACATCATGAGCTATCAAGTCGCCGTTGCATCATCTGGAGGGGACGACGCCACAATGGCCAAATCCTTCATCATCGCCCTCGAGGGTCCAGCCTTGACCTGGTACACTAGGTTGCCCCCATTGTCCATTGACTCCTGGAGAAGTCTCTGAGACAAGTTTCTGCTCAACTTCCAAGGGTACGGCCCAGAAACTGATGCCTTGGCCGAGCTGTTACTCTGCAAACAGCAAGAGAAGGAAACCCTATGGGAGTACTACCACAAGTTCCTGACTCTCAAGTCACAACTGCCTTCGGTCGACGACCAAATTGCCATACACTACGCCATCAGTGGCCTTCGGGCTGGCGTCCTATACAGTCACTGCATCAGGGACCCACCCAAAAATTTCCAAGAGCTCTATCAGTTGTTCAAGAAGTACGCCAGATCCGAAGAGCTCCATCAGCGCAAGGTTGAGTCTCAGAGAAAGCCCAAGGACCCTCCGGAGTCGAGCCAAACTTGGACAAGGCCTTCGCAGTTAGACTCCGGACGGGACAACCGCAGTCAGCAGCAGGTGCATAACATAGCCAACCAGCACCCCACCAGCGAAGCCGCTCGCTGTCAAGACTATCCCCCTAGGTCCGCGGCGATGGCACGCGTGGCTGGGGATGGGCGCAGCAACCGCGTAGATATTACTGCCTGTTTCATGGCGAAGACTGCGCGCACCCAACAAGGGATTGCCCCGAAACAAAGGCCACCAGGGACAAGATGTCTCGGGCACAGCCAGCCGACAACCAAAGAGTTGTCGCGCACACATATCAACACCACCACCCACAACCATACAACCATGGCCACGCCCAGCATCTACCCAACCACGCATATTAGCACCACCTGGAGGTACAAGTCATACCACCCCCACTCCTGCCTCCGCATCAACCAAACCCACACCACCAAAATCACCCTCAAGCACCAAAATAAGAAGATTTCGTCGATCAGCCGTATCGCGGAGTCATTCACATGATCACTGGAGGGTCCAGCATTGACTTTGAGACGAAGCGGCAATAGAGGGATCACTACCGAAGCGTCAACCATGTCGCCCTCACCGGCCCAGTCGTGCAGACGAAGTGGTCACATGTGCCACTAACCTTCGACGCCAGAGATGTTGATCTGCGCAGCGCACCCCATGTCGACGCCATGGTAATCAACTGCAATGTGGCAAGCTGGGACCTGCACAAAGTCCTAGTTGACAACGGCAGCCATGCGGACATCATCTTCCTGCACGCCTTCGACCGCATGGGCATCAGCCACGGCTTGCTCAAGCCTTCGGACAACCTGAAAGGGAATTAGGCTTACACCTATTTTCTAATTGATTTTGGTGGTTGAATTGCCCAACACAAATAATTGGACTAACTAGTTTGCTCTAGTCTATAAGTTCTACAGGTGCCAATGGTTCACAATAAGTCAATAAAAAGACCAAGAAAGGGTTCAAGAAGAAAGGAGCAAAGGAAACCGAAGTGCTCCTTGGTCTGGCGCACCGGACTGTCCGGTGTGCCACCGGACAGTGTCCGGTGCACCAGGGAAGATCGACTTCAAACTCTTCACCTTCGGGTTTTCCAGGCGCACCTTCGCTATAATTCACCGGACTGTTCGGTGTGCCACCGGACTGTCCGGTGCACCAGCGGAGCAATGGCTACCTGCGCGCAATGGTCGACTCTGCAAAGTGAACAGTGGATTTCAGATGTCAGAGCAGCAAGTCAGAGGGGCACCGGACTGTCCGGTGCGACACCGGACTGTCCGGTGCCACATAAGGACAAAGCCTCCAACGGTCGACCAGCTCCAACCCTGACGAACAGGCTGACGTGGCGGCTCACCGGACACTGTCCGGTGGCGCACTGGACACTGTCCGGTGGTGCACCGGACTGTCCGGTGCGCCCATCGCCAGCAAGCTTCTCCAACGGCCATATTGTGTTTGGTGGCTATAAATACCACCCCAACCGGCCACTTCAAGGTGTGGGAGTCCAAGCAACATTCTAAGTCATCTAGTTGACATACTCAAGCCCTCCCAACCACATATATTCATTGATCCATCCTATACACAAGATTTAGACCACTACAACCAACACAAGTGCCACAAAAGAGAGAGCAAGCAATTGAGAGCTACTCAATTGAGTTTAGCCCTAGTGCCTTGTGAGATTCATTGAGAGATAGTGTGTGCTACATCTTTGTGTTCATTTGTGCGTGGAGTTTTGACTCCCATTAAACTTCCTCCAAAGTTTTGGAGGCTTGTAAAAGCTAGCAAGAGACACCAAAGAGTGTGGTGGTCCTTGCGGGATCGAGAGTGATCCTTGAGAAGAAGAAGAGCTCGTCGATCCTTGGGTGATCGGTGGAGAGAGGGAAAGGGTTGAAAAAGACCCGTCCTTAGTGGACTCCTCAACGGGGACTAGGCCTTCGAGAGCCGAACCTCGGTAAAACAAATCACCCGTGTCTCGTGTGCTTATTGCTTGTGATTTGTTTGTCTTTTCCCTTTCTAGGTTCCTCTTGCACTACTCTTTGCTAATTCTATTTGGTGTTGCTTTAAGTTAAACTCTCATTTAGTGAAGCAATACATTGCAAGAGAGAACTTGTGTTATTACTCTTCTTATCTAAGCCTTCTTGCTTTATTCTCATAAACTTGTTAGTAGTATTGGTTTATCACTTCCGCATTATTTAAGCGCAATACTCTTTACAAGCAAGAACTTAGTTTTTATACTCCGATATTTGTATATCTTGTTCTAACCACTAATCAAGGGATCTAGTTGGGGGATAAAGTTTTAATTTTTAGGTTTTGCCTATTCACCCCCCTCTAGGCGACTTTCACAACCCCCTATATGGCTTTGGCGGCAAGGGCACTTTCCCTGTGGGCAAGATAGAGCTACCCCTGTCATTCGGTGTAGCACCCAATGCGCGAAGTGAACAGGTCACCTTTGACATCGTCGACATGGTCTACCCCTACAACGCCATAATGGGTCAGGGCTCCATCAACAAATTTGAAGCGGCCATTCACGGCCTGTACCTCTGCATGAAAATCTCGAGCCCGTAGGGTGTGATAATGGTTTACGGTAACCAGCAGACTACGCACAACATTGAGAGAGACTTCGTTCCAGGCCAGCGGAACGTACACTAGTCCCGACTCCTTGCTGCCTCTACTACTCTACGTCGCAGCCTCACCACATGCAGTCAGTGCAGCGTTGGTCCAAGAGCAAGACAGAGAGGGCACGACCTGGCAGTGTCCAGTCTACTACGTCTCCGAAGTCCTCACGACTTCCAAATGCAACATGACGGTGTTAGAAAAAATTTCCTACGTAGTCGTCATGGCATCGCGCAAGTTGCGCCACTATTTCGAGGCATTTAAGGTGTGGGTCACCTCGGACAGGGGACTGGGCGAACTATTCAGAAACCCGGAGGCGTCCGTTCGAATCGCCAAATGGGCAGCCGAATCTCTGGGTACCATATCACCTTCGAGCCTAGGGCAGCAATCAAGTCACAAGTCCTGGCAGACTTCATCGTCGACTGGACAGGGCCGACACGGCAGCAAGAAGAGCCCTCAGAGAAGGTGTGGATCATCCACTGTGACGGCGCATGGTGCCATACGGGGGCAGGCGCGGCTGCAATTATCACGTCACCCACAGGCATCAAGCACAGATACGCAGCATGCCTTAGCTTCGCTCTAGAGTCCGATAGATGCACTGACAACATAACAGAGTACGAAGCCGTCATCCTAGGCCTTCGCAAACTGAAAGCACTCGGAGTCACCACCTGCATATTCAAGACAGACTCCAAAGTCGTTGCCGGCCAGGTCGAAAAAGAATATTCAGCAAAAGACCCCGCACTCATGTAGTATCTCACAGCTGTTCGCAGTCTCGAGAGGCAATTCAAGGGCTTCACCTTAGAACATGTGGACCGCGCCAGAAACAAGGAGGCCGACGTGTTGGCTAAGGCAGCGGCCAGAGGCGAGACCTTGCCCTCCGACGTGTTCTACCACGTCATTGGCACACCAGCCGTCCGCAACCCAGAGGGATTACAAGTAACCAATGACGCCGAAGGCCATCGCATTGTCAACCTCATCATGACTAAAAATTGGCAGGCCCCAATAACACTGTTTCTACAAGGATACTACCACCCGAGTGACATCAATGAGGCCAAGCGCCTCAAGCACCGAAGCCGGGACTTCGTACTAGTCGGTGGCCAACTACACAAGAAGGGGATCAGTCAACCCATGCTAAAATGCGTCATCGAAACCGAAGGCATTCAGATCCTACGCGAAGTCCACAGCGGAGCTTGCGGCTCTCACTCCGGGCCTAGGGCCTTCGCTGCCAAGGTGATCCGTCAAGGATTTTACTGGCCCGCTATAATATGCTCCGTGAATCGAGTCACGAAGTCGTGCGAAGCTTGCCAGAAGTTTTCTCCCTGCTCGGGCAACCCTTCACAGTTCACCAAGCTGATTGCCCACACATGGCCACTTCAACGCTCGGGGCTGGATATTGTCAGGCCACTACTGTGACGGAACCTCCCAAGTAATTAGGCCCACCTACAGTTGTCCTTGTCCAACGGACCTCAGACAACCCTATAGGTGCCCCTGAACTACTTGACAAGCTCGGTATCTTTCCTTACCTTTCCAGGAACGTCTCACCCGTCTTGCAGACATTACAGAACATCGGAGGTAAAGAAATGCAGAAGCGATTACGTAAGCTTACATTTATTAAAAAGTAAGATCACGTTGTTTATTACAGACCAGGAATATATATAACGAGTGCAGAGTATTATTATTACACATACCAAGGGAGGTAAAAACTCCTCCCGACAGCTATCACACAAAAAGTCTTAATGGAGGAACCTTTCCTCCCGCACTTCATTCTTGCTTATCTTCATTAGGAATCACCTTGGTACAGAAGCAACAGAAATCTGCTGCTTCCTCACCTAAAAACAACAAGGGGATAAACCCTGAGTATGGAATTACTCAGCAAGTCTTACCCGACTAAGGAAAAGACTCTCAAGGGTATGCTGGCTAGAGGGATTCAAGGAGTGGCTTATCAAGAATCAAAGACTCTGTTTTGCAGAAAAGCTTACTATAAGTGGATCCTTAAAATCCAATTTTATTGTCAGGTTAAGTAATATTACCTGCAGCTAGAGTTCTTTCTACCCTAGTTCAATCACTTTACCTACACTAGCCAATTTTCTTATCAACCCTTCAACTTCACTGGATTGCTACGTGTAAGTCAGTGGCCAAGTCTCCATAACCGCGGAGGTACGGCGATCTGAATCGATTATACTCAGCTGAGGATCTCCAATCACACGACATATGTAGCACTTAACCCTTGCATATGTCAACCCGCCACCGAGTTTCTTAAGACCAGATCAGGTTCACGCAAACCGAGAGCACAGATACACCACCGTCCAGCCTCTTGCCACGGAGGGTACACGCTACTCTCGCCACCGCTCCACGCCCATTTCGTGTTATCTTATTCTGGCCTTAGTCCACCCGAGGCAAAGCTTACCCATGACGAGACATGTGACCAGTTAAAGGGTCCTCGGTCAGCAGGCTTACATCGAGACGGCCCTTAATCGACTCAGACGGAGACACTACACCGAGACTTTCTTTCTCGTGCAAGTCACCCGCCCGGTCTCAGCTTAGTTATTAACCCCAAAGGTTGGTACCTGGCAGAGGTACATCTTTTCCAATGTTGAATCCATCAAGGCCTTTGATAGAATCAACATCAAGTTTTATTTTGAAAACAACCCTCCCACTTTGCCAAACATCTTTTGTAAAACAAATCCTTTTGTTTTGCTAGAGCAATACTAAGCATAACAAACCCTTTTGTAAAACAGGGTATCAAGGAAGGTAATCAAATTCCAAGGAAAGTAATGCAGGAATTGTTTAAGCAATCAACTCCTAACACCTAATGCATCAAGCAAGTGAGAAAGATTTTAAAACACAAGGGGGGTGGCAAATGCACCGGGGCTTGCCTTTGTTAATAGGTGAGTCTGGCTCGGATCCGCAAATATCAAAGTAGAAGCAGTTGCCTGCTTGAGAATCCGAGGGTGGTGGTGTCCTTTCTTCGGTGATTTCCTCTTCTTCTCGTTCTAATCATAACCATACATATGTATAAGAATGGTTACCATGGGATGCTCATGAGGGTGCAAAGATAATATAAACTTATTATTTAAGTCTTGAATACAACTTTCCTTCACGGTACTCCGAGAACTTAGGGTTTCCGGAGTCAGTAAAGGAGTTCATAGGGCAGGGGGGTGTTTTGGGGTTTGGTGATCAAACAAGGTCCAAATCAACCCAAATTCTACCCAAGGCTTCTAAATAATATGAGGAACTCATATAAAAATTTTGAGCATTTTTGGGATTACAACTTATCTTTTAAAAATCCAAAACTACTACCTTGAACTACTTTAAATGCCTTAAAATTCCTTATTTAACCTAAAAATCACAAAACTATTTTTATTAAATTCTAGGGAAAATAAGAAACCTAGGAAAATTGGTTTCACAATTTTACCATTTTTCTATTGTTTTCTATAATTGTTTTAACTCTGGAGTAAAAAGAAAAAGAAAAGCTTATGAATAGTACTGGGCTGATTTCAGCCCAGTGGCCCAACTCAGAGGGAGAAAGCGCCCACGCGCGCCCGCGCCCTGGCAGCTTTGCAGAAAGGGCCTCGGGGTTTTATCTATCTGGAGACAGGTTCGTCTACTGTTTTGATGTGTCGCTGACAAATCACAGAAAGGTCCTTCCCCCTTCTGTTTCTTTACCCGATACGTCCTCGACGACGGCAGCGCACGGAGGAACTCCGGCGAGCCACTGCACCGGCCGATTGAGGCGATGACAGGCGCACCCGAGCGGCGGACACCAAATCCAAGCTACCCCGAGCAATTCCCCCAAGTTAATTGCACAATTGGTGCCCTATTCTAGCCTGCCCACGAGAACCACGAAGACCATGATCGTTTGATCGTGTTCCCGACGAGTGGGGGTCTCTGAGTTTAAATTGGAGGCTCGGTAAGCATCACAGGGTGACAAGAGTGCTCAAACAAGGGAGAGTGAGGGCTGAACGGACCTAGAAAGGGCTGGCCGCGGTGAGCAGTTTCTTGCGGTGGCGGAAACCCGATTTGGGGCGAACGCGAAATTCCCGAGCTCCGGCGAACGACTGTGGCTAATTGGCGGTGGCTGGTTAACTGACAACCCTACGGAGCTGGTCATGGGCTCAATTTATAGGGAAGACGGGCGGTGGCCGCGAATTTTGGACGGGACACACGGCAGTCGGGAGTGAGGAAGAACGCTGGCGCATCGAACACGTGTTCACCGGCGTGGCAGTAACTCCGGTGGTCGACGAGGAGTTTAGAGAGAGCCACGGCAACGTGCTGGTGAGGTTGGGACACGCGGTGGACAATGGCGAGGGCACGACGATGGTGAGCAGCTTTATTCATGGCGGTGAGTAAGAGGGAATGAATGGCGGCTAGCCGGAGTGGCTTCCTAGTCACCGGCGGCGAAGATATTTGACCCTGCGACTTTATCGACTTACCCCGAGCGCGAATCATAACGTCGGCGACACGAATCACGGCGGGGAGGTCACCGGCGGTGGGATTCTGTCGCTGCGTTCGATCTGATCTGTTTGATCACTGTACCATCAGAAGTTCTATTCAGTGCACCTGACAGACAATGTTTAAGCCTCTTTTTCTCTGATTTTCAAATGGCAACACACCTAGTGACCTATAGCAAAGTTGTAGTGCTATAATCCAACTATAACTTTGCTACAATGTGTACTCACAAAAAGTCACTGGATCCCCTTCAAAATCGAGCTCAAAGTTCATCTCACAACACTGTCATTCTGAATTTCAGACCTCAATCAGTCTGATAGTCCATCTTTGATTGGATTTTTCTCCAAATTTCTCATAAGATCATGGCTTGAACCCTTAAACAAAGTTGTTCTCCTATAATTGTGCTACAAACTTGTTGTGGTCACTTTGGGCAAAAACCCTATATTTCAAAAGATACAGGGCTCCAAAGTTGAGCCAAAACTCTGAATTTTCAGACTTAGGATAGAATCCTATTTGGGGTCCATTTTGCATTTAGGTCCAAAATCCAATGTTTGGCTTTCAAGTCCACATATTTGTGAACCAAATGACTTAAAATACTTATTTTACTTGGTTTTTGCACTTTAGCCCAAAAGTGGAGTAATTTTGCACATAAGCCCCTAGGTTTTAGTTTTAGGGTTTTCCAGGGTTCTAATAAAGAGTTTTGGTATCCCAGGGGTATAAATATGACTCAACTTTGTTTTTGGGGATATTTTATGACTCTTTCCCTAAAGTCTTTAGGTTTTCTCATCATGGATTGGGTTTAACCCCTTTACTCTCTATTTAGGGTCAAGTCCCTTAACCAGGGTTCTATTTGCAAAAACACTTAAACAATACAACTTGTTTGAAAATTTCACCTAGTGAATGCACTCTAGGTGTGTCAAACATATGCAATGCCAATGCTTATGATGTCATGCTCAGGTTTTAGTCATAGTAACACCAGGGGTGTTACATCCTTCCCCCCATAAAAGAATCTCGTCCCGAGATTTAAAGTCCTAGAGTGAGTATTGGAAAAGGAAATGCTTCACATTTGTATTTCCTTATTTCTGGTACAAGGCAGGGGTGGTGTGGGGGTTCACTCCTTTATTGCAATAACCATATACACTTTACAAATTACATGAGGCTAGAAAGCCTGGGAAATTCTTATTCAAGAAGTCTTGGGTTTCCCACGTAGCCTCTTCCTCAGAATGTTGGTTCCATTGTATCTTGTAAAACTTGAGAGTCTTTCTCCGGGTAACCCTATCCTTTTGATCCAGAACTCGAATAGGATGTTCCGAGTATGTTAAATCTGGTTTCAGGACAACATCAGTCACTTCAATGGTTCGATCGGGAACCCGAAGACACTTCTTCAATTGCGATACATGGAACACATTATGTACAGCAGACAATGTTTCGGGAAGTTGAAGTCGATATGCCACTGGCCCATATCTTTGAAGGATAGGAAATGGACCAATGTACCTGGGTGCAAGCTTTCCTTTTATCCCGAAACACGATACTCCCTTCATTGGTGAAACCTTCAAGTAAACATAGTCCCCTTCAAGAAAATACAAGGGCATTCGCCGTTTGTCTGCATAGCTCTTCTGTCGAGCTTGGGCTTTCTTCAGATTATGAATAATTTTCTGAACCTTTTCCTCGGCCTCCTTCACTATGTCAGGCCTAAAGAAATACCTTTTCCAGGTTCAGACCAATTTAGCGGAGTTCGACACCGTCGCCCATATAAAGCTTCAAAAGGTGCCATCTTGATACTTTCTTGATAACTATTATTGTATGAAAACTCCGCCAAAGGTAAACATTCATCCCATTTTGGTGAGAAATCCAGGACACATGCTCGCAACATATCTTCAAGTACTTGATTAATTCTCTCAGTCTGTCCACTGGTTTGTGGATGATATGCCGAACTATGGAGCAACTTGGTACGCAAGGATTTGTGAAGTGCTTCCCAAAACTTGGCTACAAATTGGGGTCCACGATCCGACACAATGGTCTTCGGAACACCATGCAGACTAAGAATACGAGCAATATACAATTGGGCGTAGACAGTAACTGGGGAATCTGTCTTGACCGGCAGAAAGTGAGCAATCTTCGTAAGCCGATCAATTATGACCCAGATAGAATCATACCCTTTTGCAGTCCTGGGCAATCCCACGATAAAGTCCATACTTATATCTTCCCATTTCCATGTTGGGATCGGCAAAGATTGTAATGGACCAGCAGTTTTCATGTGTATGGCTTTGACACGTCTGCAAGTGTCACACTTAGCCACATAGCGTGCAATTTCGATTTTCATCTTTGTCCACCAGTAATGTTGCTTCAAATCTTGGTACATCTTAGTGCTTCCGGGATGAATAGAATAACGACTAAGATGTGCTTCATCAAGAATTTGCTGGTGGAGTTCTTCATTCTTTGGCACTACTATGCGGTTATTAAACCATAACACACCTTGATCGTCTTCCTTGAAACATTTGGCTGTTCCAGCCCTTATTTTCTCTCGTATGTGCTTCATACCCAGATTATCCTTTTGAGCATCAACTATTCTTTGCAAAATGATTGACTCAAGCTTTAACTGATTCAGAGTCCCTTGTTGGATTATCCCCAGGTTTAACTTCTCCATCTCTTGACACAAGGTGTTGTCAGAGGTCTTCACCACAAGACAGTGGCAGGAAGCCTTACGGCTTAGCGCATCTGCCACCACATTGGCTTTACCTGGGTGATAATGGATCTCCAGTTCATAGTCCTTAATAAGCTCAAGCCATCGTCTTTGCCTCATATTTAATTCTGACTGGGTGAAGATATACTTCAAGCTTTTATGATCTGTATATATATGACAGATATTTCCCAGCAGATAGTGACGCCAAATTTTCAGGGCATGAACCACAGCAGCTAGCTCCAGATCATGAGTTGGGTAATGCTCCTCATGCCGGCGCAACTGCCTTGAAGCATATGCAATTACTCGGCCTTCTTGCATTAATACACAGCCGAGTCCACTGCCAGATGCATCACAATATACATCAAAAGGCTTGGTGATGTCCGGTTGAGCCAATACCGGAGCAGTGGTTAATAATGTCTTCAATTGCTCAAAGGCTTCATTACACTTAGAAGACCAATTGAACTTAATGTCATTTTTCAATAAACTTGTGATTGGCTTCACAAGCTTAGAAAAATCTGGTATGAATCTGCGATAATATCCAGCTAGTCCAAGAAAACTCCGGACTTGGTGAACAATGGTTGGGGGTTTCCACTCCAGAACATCTTTGACTTTGCTAGGATCTACCGCAATTCCTTTGGCCGATAACACGTGCCCCAAAAATTGAATTTCCTCCAGCCAAAACGCGCACTTACTGAACTTGGCATAAAGCTGATGTTCCCTCAGGCGCGTCAATACAATCCGTAGATGTTGAGCATGCTCCTCTTCATTTTTAGAATATATCAAGATATCGTCGATGAAGACCACCACGAACTTGTCCAACTCGGGCATGAACATCGAGTTCATCAAATAGGTGAAGTGGGCAGGAGCATTTGTGAGCCCGAAAGACATTACTAAGTATTCAAACAATCCATACCGCGTAGTAAACGCGGTCTTCGGTATATCCTCGGGCCGAATACGGATTTGATGATAGCCCGACCTGAGATCAATTTTGGAAAATACCCTCGCCCCAGTCAGTTGATCAAATAAGATGTCGATCCTTGGAAGAGGGTACTTATTCTTGATAGTGACCTCATTCAGGGGTCGATAATCCACGCACATTCGCAGGGTTTGATCCTTCTTCTTAACAAAAATGGCGGGGCAACCCCATGGAGACGAGCTTGGCCAGATGAATCCCTTATTCAGTAGATCTTGTAATTGAATCTTCAATTCCGCCAACTCATTAGGGGGCATACGGTACGATTTTCGGGAGATAGGAGCCGTACCGGGCTTTAGCTCAATTACAAATTCTACATCTCTTTCAGGGGGCAGTCCAGGCAAATCTTCCGGAAATACATCTGGAAACTCACATACTACCGGAATATCCTTGATCTCCGGTACAATGGCTTCATATATTCTACCAGAAGCTTTGGCTGGATTGGTTACGGGGAGAGACAAAAGAATCTCTTCTTGATTATAGCTCAACCTGACGGTCCTGAGTTCAGTGTTGAGAATTGCCTTGTGTTGGGTTAACCAATTCATACCCAAAATTACATCTATATCCTGGCCTTTCAGAACAATCATATTAGCAGGAAAGTTCCGTCCGGCCATTGTTACTGGCACCTCATAGGCCACTTCTCGAGTAAAAATATGTCCCCCAGGTGAATGAATTTTAAATCCCTCTTTTGATTCATGGCATGCAATGTGATGTTGCTCCACAAATTTCTTGCTAATGAACGTATGCGAAGCACCAGAATCAAAAAGAATAATTGCAAGGTGACTGGCCACGGGAAACGTACCCATCATCACCGGCTCTCCTTCCGGTGTAGTGGCCACTTGGGTGTAGTATACACGCCCCGTCTTCTTTGTATTTCTCCCCACAGTATTTCCCTTGGGCTGAGTTGACTTCCCAGATCCTTGCTGAGCATTGGATTGATTTTGCTTGGGATAGGGGCAGTCTTTGATAAAATGTCCCGACTTGCCGCAATTGAAACACCCAGTTGAAGAGCTGGGCAAGGCAGGGAATCGAGTGCCCGGGGCACCCGGCTGATTTGGGGGAGTGGGGGTATTGTTGGGGCGAATAATAATGGGCTGTTTGAAAGGGAATGAGGGTGGACGAGAAAAAGTGCGGTTTTGGCTAGAAGGCCGGATGACAAACCGTTGCCTCTTCGCCTGGCCCTGCATAGGCTTCTCACCACCGAATCCCTTATTCTTCCCTGAACTTGCGTATTTTGCTTCCACAGATAAGGCTGTACTGACAGCCTTTCCATACGTGAGATCAATACATGTGGCCATCTTTCGCTGCAACCGGTCATTTAGACCCCTCATGAAGCAGTTCTTTTTCTTTAAATCAGTATTCACCTGGTCAATGGCATACTGCGACAGGTGATTAAACTTGTTGAGATACTGATTGATGGTATCTCCTCCTTGTCTCAGCTTCATGAATTCCTCTTGTTTCATATGCAGCACACCTTCAGGTATGTAGTGCTCACGGAAGGCTGCTTTAAATTCTTCCTAGGTGATTTGATGGTTGACAGGTTGAATAGCCACAAAATTTCCCCACCAGGTACTGGCAGGGCGACGTAGTTGCTGCACTACGAATAATGGCTTCTGCGTTTCTGAACAACGAAGAAGACCAAACTTTTGTTCAATGACCCGTATCCACTCGTCGGCTTCCAACGGGTCTTCTGCCTTGACGAACAGGGGTGGACGGGTTTCGGAGAAGTCCAGGTAGGTGGTTTCATGGGGGTCTTGCTGAAAACCCCTTCCTGCCTGCTGCTGGAATTGCTGTTGACCCGCCATTTCCCTAAGGAAACGGGTATTGTCTGCGGTGGCATTTACCAAGGCGGCGATCGCCTCGGCCAACGTGGGCGGAACCGGAGGTGGATTTGGGGTGACATCCCTACCCCCAGAAGTTCCGGCTGCGTCCTGTCCTCGAGTCCTGGTCGGCATCTGAGGCAAAGAACATTTGAAATAAACATAATATGCCAAAGAGACCTTCCATTTTACATTACTATAAAAAGTAATGATACAGACTCGATTTTTACATAACAGGACACATTACCCATTATACAAAAGTCCAACCTATTATACAACTTACTATTACTTTTACAAGCTACACTACTACTCCTGCTTATTCTTGGTGGCTTCATCGTCAGGGGTGGGAGACCATACGTCGACCAGCCTCAAAGAAGGAGGGGGCCTGAAAAGGTCTAGCTCGCCACCAAGCGCTTCGCCCGCAGTGTGCGAGGGTCCGGCTTCAGACCTGACGAGATCCGCAGGGACATTTGGGTGTAATTGCGAATACAGTACATGAACTTCTTCATGTAAAGTATTGCAATATACCTGCAAGTTATCAACAGCAACGCTAAGTTCGTTGACTCGTGCTCGAGCCTTCGCTTCCTTAGCTAAAGCTACCGAACGAGACTGCACTGCCCAGTCGAGCGCCAAATCTCGGTCAGCTAGTTGATCTTGCAGGGTGCGGATGTAACTTCTTAAATCATTGATTCAGTCACCATCCGCAACCCATAGATTAGTCATACCCTATAACTCCTCTTGGAGATGATTCACGCGAGCTTCGAGATCACCAATAGGATCGTTGCTCCCGCTACCGCTGTTTTGCTCTTGCTCTCGTGGGGCAAGTTGATGCCGAGGCACACCAATGGGTCCAGTATGCTTACGTGCCGTTTTCCTTGTACGTGGCGGCATTTGCTAAGGGGAAAATTTATTAGTATAATTCTTAGCATGATGCATGAATAAGTACAGAATCAACCTTAGTCGATTCAACCTTCTATACATTGCACCCTTCCTATCTGGTCCTTGAAATGAACTCTTCAGAAATACTTAGGTAAGAAGAGAAGCAATTTTCTAGATAAGTCTTAGAAAATCCTTTTGAAGATGCCACATAATATCTGGCAAGAAGGGCTACGCTCCAATACCAGCTGTGACGGAACCTCCTAAGTGATTAGGCCCACCTACAGTTGTCCTTGTCCAACGGACCTCAGACAACCCTATAGGTGCCCCTGAACTACTTGACAAGCTCGGTATCTTTCCTTACCTTTCCAGGAACGTCTCACCCGTCTTGCAGACATTACAGAACATCGGAGGTAAAGAAATGCGGAAGCGATTACATAAGCTTACATTTATTAAAAAGTAAGATCACGTTGTTTATTACAGACCAGGAATATATATAACGAGTGCAGAGTATTATTATTACACATACCAAGGGAGGTAAAAACTCCTCCCGACAGCTATCACACAAAAAGTCTTAATGGAGGAACCTTTCCTCCCGCACTTCATTCTTGCTTATCTTCATTAGGAACCACCTTGGTACAGAAGCAACAGAAATCTGCTGCTTCCTCACCTAAAAACAACAAGGGGATAAACCCTGAGTATGGAATTACTTAGCAAGTCTTACCCGACTAAGGAAAAGACTCTCAAGGGTATGCTGGCTAGAGGGATTCAAGGAGTGGCTTATCAAGAATCAAAGACTCTGTTTTGCAGAAAAGCTTACTATAAGTGGATCCTTAAAATCCAATTTTATTGTCAGGTTAAGTAATATTACCTGCAGCTAGAGTTCTTTCTACCCTAGTTCAATCACTTTACCTACACTAGCCAATTTTCTTATCAACCCTTCAACTTCACTGGATTGCTACGTGTAAGTCAGTGGCCAAGTCTCCATAACCGTGGAGGTACGGCGATCCGAATCGATTATACTCAGCTGAGGATCTCCAATCACACGACATATGTAGCACTTAACCCTTGCATATGTCAACCCGCCACCGAGTTTCTTAAGACCAGATCAGGTTCACGCAAACCGAGAGCACAGATACACCACCGTCCAGCCTCTTGCCACGGAGGGTACACGCTACTCTCGCCACCGCTCCACGCCCATTTCGTGTTATCTTATTCTGGCCTTAGTCCACCCGAGGCAAAGCTTACCCATGACGAGGCATGTGACCAGTTAAAGGGTCCTCGGTCAGCAGGCTTACATCGAGACGGCCCTTAATCGACTCAGACGGAGACACTACACCGAGACTTTCTTTCTCGTGCAAGTCACCCGCCCGGTCTCAGCTTAGTCATTAACCCCAAAGGTTGGTACCTGGTAGAGGTACATCTTTTCCAATGTTGAATCCATCAAGGCCTTTGATAGATTCAACATCAAGTTTTATTTTGAAAACAACCCTCCCACTTTGCCAAACATCTTTTGTAAAACAAATCCTTTTGTTTTGCTAGAGCAATACTAAGCATAACAAACCCTTTTGTAAAACAGGGTATCAAGGAAGGTAATCAAATTCCAAGGAAAGTAATGCAGGAATTGTTTAAGCAATCAACTCCTAACACCTAATGCATCAAGCAAGTGAGAAAGATTTTAAAACACAAGGGGGGTGGCAAATGCACTGGGGCTTGCCTTTGTTAACAGGTGAGTCTGGCTCGAATCCGCAAATATCAAAGTAGAAGCAGTTGCCTGCTTGAGAATCCGAGGGTGGTGGTGTCCTTTCTTCGGTGATTTCCTCTTCTTCTTCTCATTCTAATCATAACCATACATATGTATAAGAATGGATGCCATGGGATGCTCATGAGGGTGCAAAGATAATATAAACTTATTATTTAAGTCTTGAATACAACTTTCCTTCACGGTACTCCGAGAACTTAGGGTTTCCGGAGTCAGTAAAGGAGTTCATAGGGCAGGGGGGGTGTTTTGGGGTTTGGTGATCAAACAAGGTCCAAATACACCCAAATTCTACCCAAGGCTTCTAAATAATATGAGGAACTCATATAAAAATTTTGAGCATTTTTGGGATTACAACTTATCTTTTAAAAATCCAAAACTACTACCTTGAACTACTTTAAATGCCTTAAAATTCCTTATTTAACCTAAAAATCACAAAACAATTTTATTAAATTCTAGGGAAAATAAGAAACCTAGGAAAATTGGTTTCACAATTTTACCATTTTTCTATTGTTTTCTATAATTGTTTTAACTCTGGAGTAAAAAGAAAAAGAAAAGCTTATGAATAGTACTGGGCTGATTTCAGCCCAGTGGCCCAACTCAGAGGGAGAAAGCGCCCGCGCGCGCCCGCGCCCTGGCAGCTTTGCAGAAAGGGCCTCGGGGTTTTATCTATCTGGAGACAGGTTCGTCTACTATTTTGATGTGTCGCTGACAAATCACAGAAAGGTCCTTCCCCCTTCTGTTTCTTTACCCGATACGTCCTCGACGACGGCAGCGCACGGAGGAACTCCGGCGAGCCACTGCACCGGCCGATTGAGGCGATGACCGGCGCACCCGAGCGGCGGACACCAAATCCAAGCTACCCCGAGCAATTCCCCCAAGTTAATTGCACAATTGGTGCCCTATTCTAGCCTGCCCACGAGAACTGCGAAGACCATGATCGTTTGATCGTGTTCCCGACGAGTGGGGGTCTCTGAGTTTAAATTGGAGGCTCGGTAAGCATCACAGGGTGACAAGAGTGCTCAAACAAGGGAGAGTGAGGGCTGAACGGACCTAGAAAGGGCTGGCCGCGGTGAGCAGTTTCTTGCGGTGGCGGAAACCCGATTTGGGGCGAACGCGAAATTCCCGAGCTCCGGCGAACGACTGTGGCTAATTGGCGGTGGCTGGTTAACTGACAACCCTACGGAGCTGGTCACGGGCTCAATTTATAGGGAGGACGGGTGGTGGCCGCGAATTTTGGACGGGACACACGGCGGTCGGGAGTGAGGAAGAACGCTGGCACATCGAACACGTGTTCACCGGCGTGGCAGTAACTCCGGTGGTCGACGGGGAGTTTAGAGAGAGCCACGGCGACGTGCTGGTGAGGTTGGGACACGCGGTGGACAATGGCGAGGGCACGACGACGGTGAGCAGCTTTATTCACGGCGGTGAGTAAGGGGGAATGAATGGCGGCTAGCCGGAGTGGCTTCCTAGTCACCGGCGGCGAAGATATTTGACCCTGCGACTTTATCGACTTACCCCGAGCGCGAATCATAACGCCAGCGACGCGAATCACGGCGGGGAGGTCACCGGCGGTGGGATTCTGTCGCTGCGTTCGATCTGATCTGTGTGATCACTGTACCATCAGAAGTTCTATTCAGTGCACCTGACAGACAATGTTTAAGCCTCTTTTTCTCTGATTTTCAAATGGCAACACACCTAGTGACCTATAGCAAAGTTGTAGTGCTATAATCCAACTATAACTTTGCTACAATGTGTACTCACAAAATGTCACTGGATCCCCTTCAAAATCGAGCTCAAAGTTCATCTCACAACACTGTCATTCTGAATTTCAGACCTCAACCAGTCTGATAGTCCATCTTTGATTGGGGTTTTCTCCAAATTTCTCATAAGATCATGGCTTGAACCCTTAAACAAAGTTGTTCTCCTATAATTGGGCTACAAACTTGTTGTGGTCACTTTGGGCAAAAACCCTATATTTCAAAAGATACAGGGCTCCAAAGTTGAGCCAAAACTCTGAATTTTCAGACTTAGGATAGAATCCTATTTGGGGTCCATTTTGCATTTAGGTCCAAAATCCAATGTTTGGCTTTCAAGTCCACATATTTGTGAACCAAATGACTTAAAATACTTATTTTACTTGGTTTTTGCACTTTAGCCCAAAAGTGGACTAATTTTGCACATAAGCCCCTAGGTTTTAGTTTTAGGGTTTTCCAGGGTTCTAATAAAGAGTTTTGGTATCCCAGGGGTATAAATATGACTCAACTTTGTTTTTGGGGATATTTTATGACTCTTTCCCTAAAGTCTTTAGGTTTTCTCATCATGGATTGGGTTTTACCCCTTTACTCTCTATTTAGGGTCAAGTCCCTTAACCAGGGTTCTATTTGCAAAAACACTTAAACAGTACAACTTGTTTGAAAATTTCACCTAGTGAATGCACTCTAGGTGTGTCAAACATATGCAATGCCAATGCTTATGATGTCATGCTCAGGTTTTAGTCATAGTAACACCAGGGGTGTTACAACTACCTACGGCGCACGGGAACCTCAAGTTCACCTTCGTCGCCGTCGAATATTTTACCAAGTGGATCGAGGCCAGGGCAGTATCCACAATAACGTCGAAGACTGCCCAGAAGTTCTTCTGGCAAAACATTGTTTGCCGATTCGAAGTCCCGTCCGAGCTCACAGTCGACAATGGCAAACAGTTTGACAGCCAGGACTTCAGGGACTTCTGCTTCTCCATCGGCACCAAGCTTGCCTTCGCCTCGGTATTTCACCTGTAATCCAACGGCGTCGTCGAGCACGCCAATGGCAAGATTTTCACTGCCATCAAGAAAAGGCTTCTCGACGACAAGAAGGGTAAATGGGTCGACCAACTACCTGAAGTAGTCTGGGCCTTAAACACGATCGAATGTCGGGCGACCGGATTCACACCTTTTCGTCTACTATATGGATCGGAGGCCATGACATCGCAGGAGATAAAGCATGGGTCGCCCCGAACAAGCACATCAGCTGTCCCTGACGTAGACGAGCCAACGTCTAAAGACCTCATCGACAAAGACCGCGTCTTCGCCCTGCAGGCCCCCAACAAATACCAAGCTCAAACCAAGGCCTGGCGCGACCACGCGGTCGTCCCAAGAGAGTTCAATGAAGGAGACCTCGTACTCGTTCGAACCACCCGGACAGAGTCACGAGGCAAGCTGGAGCCGAAGTGGGATGGTCCATTCATCGTCAAGTCGAAGGTGACCCCAGCGCGTACAGGCTAACAACGCCATCCGGCGAAGACCTAGAGCATTCCTGGAATATTGACAATCTCCGCAAATTTTTTGTTTAAATCCTCAGGGCCCACCAAACAGTACTATTCCGGCCCACACTCTTTTCCTCCTGGGGGGTGAGGTTTTTAACGAGGCGGAGCCATGTAATATACCTACAAAAATCCCCCGCAAAAACTCAGATGCAACATGTCGAAAAAGACCGCATCGACGGTCTTCGGCATTCGACCACTCCGAAGTCACTGCGAGCGGCAGCGCAGACTACCCTCACATGCGACACTCCGCACAAAAGTCGCCTAAGGGTGCAGCCGGAATAGCACAACATCCCGTCAACGGTCACCTCAAAAACCCCCCACGGGACCACTTCGAGCGAGGGCAGCGTCTCCACCATCTAGCGACGTCTTCGGCACCAGATGACTCAGTCGAACTGGTCCCTCGGAGGGCAAATGTTGGGGCGAAGGCAAAGACGCTACCCTTCAGCGTGTAGCCTTCGTCGCGTCGCCACATCAATGAACGCGTGATGGCCGGCGCGGTCGCCCTTCGTCCTCTCCATCACAAGACAAAGGCCAGACCACGACGAAGTCCGTCGGTCTCACGTCTCTCATCTCGCTCGAAGGCCCACGTGGAATTCGGCCTACTGTAACGGGCCCCGCGTGGACAGGCAAGTTATGGGCCTCATCTGTAATAGCTTTTCTGTAATGACGGTCTGTAACCCTCCTGTATGGGAATATTCTAGGATAATCCGGGTACCCGAGGGCATAACCGTCCTTGTCTTGGGACGTTCAATGCTCGGGTACCTATAAATATCCCGTACAGTGCCCTTGAGAGGCCAGATTAACAGAGCAATTGCCATCCCGCGTTAAACCTTGCTTGCATCCTTCCCACTCCCCTGTTGGATCAACTTGCCCAGGAGAGCAAGTTCCAACATGAGACTTCCTAGAATGAATTCTCCTAATTTTATGTTCGGGATAACCAGCAGGATATAAAATGTAACCCTCATTATCCTGAACCATGGGAGCTTTTCCCTTAACAAAGTTAGACAATTTCTTAGGGGCATTAAGTTTGACATTGCCTCCCTATTGGAAGCCAATGCCATCCTTAATGCTAGGGCGTCTCCCATTATAGAGCATGCTTCTAGCAAATTTAAAATTTTCATTTTCTAAGTCATACTCATTAATTTTGGCACTAAGTTGAGCTATGTGATCATTTTGTTGTTTAATTTAAGGCTAGGTGATCATGGATAGCATCAACATTAATGTCTCTACATCTAGTACAAATAGTAACATGATCAACACTAGATGTAGAGGGTTTGCATGCATTTAATTCATCAATCTTAGCATGTAACATGGCATTCTCATTTCAAAGATTGGAAATAGAATCATTGCAAACATTTAAATCCTTAGCCTTAGCAATTAATTTTTCATTTCTCAATCTTAAGGCTAGCAAGAGATTCATTCAACTTGTCAATCTTAGCCATTAAACTAGCACTATCATTTCTAAGGCTAACAATTGAATCATCACAAACATTTAATTTCTCAACCTTAGCAATTAATTTGGCATTTTCATTTCTAAGGTTAGAAATAGTGTCATGGCAAGTGCTTAGCTCACTAGTCAATTTTTCACATTTCTCTACTTCCTGAGCGTAAGCATTTTTAACTTTAACATGCTTTTTGTTTTCCTTAATTAGGAATTCCTCTTGGCTATCCAAGAGTTCATCTTTCTCATGAATAGCACCTATCAATTCATTTAATTTTTCCTTTTGTTGCATGTTTAAGTTGGCAAAAAGAGCAAACAAGTTATCTTCATCATCACTAGAGTTACTCTCATCACTAGATGTTGCATATTTAGTGGAGCCTCTAGATTTTACCTTCTTCTTCTTACCGTCCTTTGCCATGAGGCCCTTGTGGTCGACGTTGGGGAAGAGGAGGCCCTTGTTGACGGCGATGTTGGCGGCGTCCTCATCGGAGGAGGAGTCGGTGGAGCTCTCATCGGAGTCTCATTCCCGACATACGTGGGCATCGCCGCCCTTCTTCTTGTAGTACTTCTTTTTTCCCTTTCTCCTTCACTTCTTATCGTCGCCCCTGTCACTATCACTAGATAATGGACATTTAGCAATAAAATGACCGGGCTTACCACACTTGTAGCAAACTTTCTTGGAGCGGGGCTTGTAATCCTTCCCCCTCCTTTGCATGAGGATTTGGCAAAAGCTTTTGATGATTAGCGTCATCTCCTCGTTGTCGAGCTTGGAGGCATCGATGGGGAGCCTACTTGATGTAGACTCTTCTTTCTTCTCCTCCGTCGCTTTGAATGCGATGGGTTGCACCTCGGGTGTGGAGGTGGCGCCTCGCTCGATGATTTGTTTGGAGCCTTTGATCATTAGTTCAAAGCTCACAAACTTTCCTATAACCTCCTCGGGAGACATTAGCTTGTATCTAGGATCACCACGAATTAATTGAACTTGTGTAGGGTTAAGAAAAACAAGTGATCTTAGAATAACTTTGACCATTTCATGGTCATCCCATTTTATGCTCCCGAGGTTGCGCACTTGGTTCACCAAGGTCTTGAGCCAGTTGTACATGGCTTGTGGCACCTCTCCTTGGTTGAGCATGAACCGACCGAGCTCCCCCTCGATCGTTTCCTGCTTGGTGATCTTGGTCACCTCATCTCCTTCATGCGCAGTCTTGAGTACGTCCCAAATTTCTTTGGCACTCTTCAACAATGTCCCATATTGAAGTACTGGATTTGGGCGACCTCGTCCGCATCATAATCTTCATCCCCTACGGAAGGTACCTGTGCTCTAAATTCAACAATGTCCCATATGCTTGTGTGGAGTGAGGTTAGGTGATACTTCATCATTTCACTCCACCTACTATAATCTTCACCATCAAAAACCGGTGGTTTGCCTAATGGGACGGAAAGTAAAGGTGTATGTTTAGAAATGCGAGGGTAGCGTAGGGGGATCTTATTGAACTTCTTGCGCTCATGGCGCTTAGAAGTGACGGACGGCGCGTCGGAGCTGGAGGTGGATGGCGACAAAGAGTCGGTCTCGTAGTAGACCACCTTCTTCATCTTCTTTTTCTTCTCACCACTCCAATGCGACTTGTTGTGTGAAGGGGATCCCTTCACCTTGTTACCGGACTCTCCCGATGGAGTCTTCCCGTGGCTTGTGGCGGGCTTCTCGCCGGTCACAACCTCCTTCTTGGCGTGATCTCCTAACATCACTTCGAGCGATTAAGCTCTAATGAAGTACCAGGCTCCGATACCAATTGAAAGTCACCTAGAGGGGGGGGTGAATAGGCAGAATCTGAAATTTATAAACTTTAAGCACAACTACAAGCCGGGGTTAGCGTTAGAAATAAAATCGAGTCCAAAAAGAGAGGGAGAAAACAAATCGCAAGCAAATGACAAGAGTGACACGGTGATTTGTTTTACCGAGGTTCGGTTATTGCAATCCTACTCCCCGTTGAGGTGGTCACAAAGACCGGGTCTCTTTCAACCCTTTCCCTCTCTCAAACGGTCACCTAGACCGAGTGAGCTTTTCTCCTTAATCAACGGGTCACTTAGACCCCTCACAAGTACCACCACAACTTGGTGTCTCTTGCGTTGATTACAAGGATGTTGAGAACAAGAAAGAGGAAGAAGAAAAGCGATCCAGGGCAGCCTTCGGTTGATTCTTGCTCCTTTCTTTTGAACCCTATCTTGGACTTTTTATTGGTTTGTGTTGAACCTTTGGCACCTATAGAACTCATAATCTAGAGCAAACTAGTTAGTCCAATTATTTGTGTTTGGCAATTCAACCACCAAAATCATTTAGGAAAAGGTTTGACCCTATTTCCCTTTCACTTGGCCTTTCATAGATTTCAATGGTTCATAGGCCAAGTCATATTATATGAGTGCATAAGCCCACTTACCAATTCTACCACCCATAATTGGGTTATGCAACATGTATTTGATCACATCGGCTTGACCAGAAATAGTGCAATGACTAGACAGTAAATAACATCTACACTTGGTGCATGCATAAAACAAGCATAAGCATAACTTCTCAATAAAAGTGTACCTCGTTTCAGCATCCACCAACCTCCGACTTAGATATGTCACCACATGCTCCTTTCCTTCAGTTTCTTGTGTCAGAACAGCCCTAATGACCTTATCTTCAGCTGCAATGTATAATCGGAATGGTACTCCTGCTCATGGTGCTTTTAATACGGGAGCCGAAGACAAGTATTTTTTAATTAGATCAAATGCTTCCTGCTGCTCTGCCCCCAAGTGAATTCGGCATCATTCTTAAGCTGAAGGATAGGGGTAAAGGCATCAATCTTCCCAGCTAGGTTAGAAATAAACCTTCATAAATAATTCACCTTACCGAGAAACTTTTGCACTTCGACCTTACAAGTCGGAGGTTCCACATTCCGAATAGACTTGATTCGGTCAGGGTCTATCTCTATACCATGTTCATGGATGACAAATCCTAAAAACTTACAAGCCGACACTCCAAAAGCACATTTACGTGGGTTCATTTTCAAACCATACCGACACATCTTATCAAAGGCTTTGCGCAAATCAGCTAAATGAGAACTAAACTCAACCGATTTTACTACAATATCATCAATGTAGACTTCCACAATGTTTCCCAACAGCTCGTGAAAGATCAAATTTATAGCCCTCTGATAAGTAGCACTAGCATTTTTCAGACCAAATGTCATGACAACCCACTTAAATAAACCAATGAAGCCTGGACATATAAAGGCCGTTTTAGACACATCTTCTTCGGCCATAAAAATCTGATTATATCCGGCATTACCATCAAGAAAGCTAATAATTCTATTTCCTGATGCATTATTGATTAATGTGTCAGCTATGGGCATGGGATACTCATCTTTAGGAGTTGCTCTATTTAAATTGCGAAAATCAATGCATACTCTAAGCTTACCTGACTCCTTCTCCACCGGCACAACATTGGAGACCCACTTTGTGTATCTGCAAGGTCTAATAAAATTAGCTTCTAGCAGCCGGTGGATTTCGTCCTTGATTCATGGGAGAAGATCTGGACGAAATGTTTTAGCTCTCTGCTTGAAAGGTCTGAAACCGGACTTAATGGGCAGCCGATGCTCTACGATCTCTCAGCTTAATCCCAGCATCTCAGTGTAATTCCAAGCAAAGCAATCCGAATATTCCTTCAATAGACTGAGCATTTCACTTCTAGAATCGGTCTCCAGGGTCTTGTTTATAAAAGTCGGCCTTGGAGTTTTACCATCTCCTATGTCGATCTCCTCCAAAGGATCGGCCGATGTAAACCCCTGTCCTAGTTATCGAGATCTCTGAATTCCTCTATCATGTTCCCCATAGAGGAATCAGACGATATTTGTGTGATGGCGGACTCTCCGGTCTTAGGGACCGGATCC
The DNA here is from genome assembly GCA_029449295.1 of Zea luxurians. Lineage (NCBI taxonomy): Eukaryota > Viridiplantae > Streptophyta > Magnoliopsida > Poales > Poaceae > Zea > Zea luxurians. The sequence continues at coordinate 8,099,330 of JAOPSE010000083.1, read as the reverse complement.
TCCGGGATACTGTTTCTATGTTGTGGTAGATGTTCGACCTTAAAGACCAAACTGTTTTGTGAAAGACCAGACCATTCGGCCTCAGAAGCCGAAATGTCCGTGACCAAGGACCCATGAATTTTGTGCATACTCATTATTTAAACTTTATTTAGAATTTAGCCGATTCTCCATCGGCTCTAGCATTACGGGAATGAAACACTTCTTATCTATACTTATGAACTGATAATCAGAAAAGTCTACTCCTGTGAGACACGTAGCAGTCTCATAGGTCCAAAGTATAGGGGCATCGGCCACAGCGATATAGGCCGATACATCAGCATGTACTTGTTCTACATCATCGCCTACCCATTGTATTTACATTTGATGTAATGTAGAAGGTATACATTGGTTGGTATGAATCCAATCTCTACCTAGGATTAGACTATAATTTCCTTCTACATCAGCGACAAAGAATGCAGCAGTAAGGGTCTTAGTCCCGATGGTTAATTCAACGGACGTGACTCCCCTGGCTTTGATTGAACTATCAGTTCCAACACCGCTAAGGGTCATGTTGGTCTTGACAAGTTCGTCATCTTGTTTACCTAATTTTCTGTACAATGAATAAGGCATTAGATTTACAGCCGCCCCTACCAACATTTTAGCAATCGATATCCCATCAATGTGACCGCGCACGAAGAGCGGCTTTAAATGATTTACCAATTCATTTGGTTTAGTAAAGGCGGCTTCTTTAGGACCAAAATTAAACTGGGCAACAACAGGTTCATCGTCGTCGATAATAGTACAATCGGAAGAAAATGTAATAACATTTACATCCTGTTGAGCACTAAATTGAGCTGGCGGACGGACCAGCCCTGAGGCCGGACGGTCCGCGCGTGCGCGGAGCAGATTAGGGTTACGAGTTTTGTGCTACGGTTGTTTGCTAGATTCACGGAATTCGCTCGGAAATTAGTTTGTAAAGGGTCCAGCCCCCTCCTCTATAAATAGAGAGGTATACGGCCGATTTGTAATGATCAATCGAATCAATAAAACTTCTATCTCGCATTTATTTTCTGTACAATTAGGAGTAGTTCTAGTCTAGTTCTAGTTTAGCCTCTCAATCCCCAAATTCTCCGCTTCTCTTCGACTCTACATCGATTAGAGGAGTCTAGGTCGGTCCGCCCGAGCCTAGACACCACCTAGGATCTCTACTCCCCGACGGGGTCCCTCCCAGGAGCGAGATCCAGGCACCACCGGCGATCTTCCGCCGCCCCTGCGCACGCGTGGACTGTCCGACCCTAGGGCGCGGACCGTCCGTCCATCAGGCAGGGAACCCTAGCCTCGCGCCAGGTCGCGAACCATCCGGCCCTGTGCCATGGACCGTCCGTGCCTAACCAGAGAGCACCGCCGCCGGTTCTTGTTGAGTGATTGGCGCTCCAAAAAGGCGTCAACACACTTTTTGGCGACTCCACTGAGGAAAACAAATATAGACTCATCAAATCGGCCGTCAATGGCCGGTTCAAGGGATAGCTCTGATATTTCCCCAAGCAACATTATGAGACGACTTGAGAGACCTTGCCGGCTAACGAACAGCTCCAGTTCGAGGAGCACAAGGAGCAGATGATCCAAGAGGCAAAAGCAAAGTTCCTTGCCAACTTCAAAGTGGACAGGAACAACAAGGTCGTCCGACATCGAGCGACGGATCCGGCTCCGTTCCGACCCACACCAGATATCCCTAATGTAAGTAATACAAACGAGCTACAATCTCTTAGAAATTATGTAGATGAATAGCGAGAACAAATGCAAAATATCATAGGGGATATTTAAAATGATTATAGAAGACTAGTACGTGCATTTGATAAATCTAGTACTGCAAATTTTCCTTCGCACGAGGTTGAATTAGGGGGGAAACACACGTAACACATCGGCTATAGGTTATCACGACCAGTCACAACCCGTTTATAGGATGCCGATGGACACATACCCTGAGCAACCGCAAATTGGCAGTAAATCAGCCGATCTGCACATGCCCGGACCGTCCGCACGTGAGCGCGGACCGTCTGGGCCAGCCACGGTCGGGCCCATTTTTCATGAGTTACCCAGACATGCACCCGAGCCACAACATAAGACACAAAATCTAAACTACCCAGTCGGACCGTCCGCATACAACGCCGGGCGGTCCGCATATAATTACGGATGGTCCGGGCCAATGTCCCGACGGTCCGCGCATGACTTTTTTGAGGAGGATTGTTACCTGAATCCTCACCCGTCCCAGCAACGCTTCCCATCACACTATACAATGCATCAGCCCAATAATACAAAATTCGGAGCCCAGGAGCGCTTTCCGGCCCCGCCTAAAAGGCCGGAAAGGAACGATCAATCCTATGAGCCATATAGGACAAATGGCAATGCACCACATAGCTCAAACCAATGGGGGGAAGACAACATGCCAATATCCAGCCAACCCCACCTATGTTTGACCAGAGAGCCGGTGGTCTCGCACCGGATGCCATTGATATAGTGAGGGAAGAAATAGCTGGGGCATTCTGAGATAAGCTCGGAGTAAGCATGGTCCCTGGGGTGCAATCAAAACCTTATGATAGCCAATTTGATCACCACCCATACCCACAGGGAACCAGGATACCCGAATTTTCAAAATTTTCGGGTGACCAGGGAAAGAGCACGTGTGAACATGTAGGCCAGTTTCTTGCACAATTAGGAGAATTAGCCGACACAGAAGCGTTCCGCGTGCGTTTATTTTCATTATCTTTAACAGGAACTGTGTTCGCATGGTCCGCCACTTTACCTCCTAATTCTATTTTGTCATTAGGGATTTAGAACAAAAATTCCATGATCATTTTTTCTCCGGTGAGTATGAGTTAGATTTAGTAGACCTAGTGGCCTTGCGACAAGCGAAAGATGAATCGGTTAATGATTACATCCGGAGATTCTGGGATACAAGGAACCGATGCTTCCAAATTCATTTAGCAAAACAACAACTAGCAGGATTAGCCTTTAATGGTCTACGATATTATTTAAAAGAAAGATTAGAAGGCATCCATTTTTTTACGCTAGCACAATTACACCAAAAAGCTTTGGCCTGTGAAAGCCGAAGCAAAGAAACTACTAAAACAATTCGTCACAATGTGCATATAGTAGAGTGTGACCAAAGTAGCTCGGATGATGAATCAACAGAAGTATATGCTGCTGAAATGGTTTGGCCAAAGCAGGCCAAATCTTTGGCTTGTTCTTCCTTACAGCCGGTTCAAAAGAAACGGCAAGAGGAAGTTAAGTTTACATTTAATGTTGGTAAATGTGATAAAATATTTGATGAATTACTCAAAATAGCAACATTAAAATAAATCATATTGTTCCATCCGCCAACGAACTAAAACATCGTGCATACTGCAAGTGGCATAACTCATTTTCTCATGCCACTAATGATTGTAATGTATTCCGTCGATAGATTCAATCGGTCATTAACGAGGGACAATTGAAATTTCAGGAAATGCAGGTGGACATGGAGCCCTTTCCGATGAACGTGATCGATTTTGAGGGCAAGAAAGTCCTGGTTCGGCCAAACAAAGCCGATAAAGGCAAAGACAAAGAAATAATTATCGACAACGCAAGAGAGGCTGATGGAAATCATAAAATTTCTTGCAGGAAAGTGGTGGCCGAGAAGACTCCCGATGGAGGGGAAACTCTTAAGGTGACCATCACGACCTCCAGCGCTGGGGGCAAACATGGACAAAGGAGCAGGAACATGTGCTGCGCATCTCGGACGGTCCGACACACAAATGCGGATGGTCTGGGACCACGCCGGACGGTCCGAAGAATTCTAGCGGACGATCCGGCCATACTCAAGACTCGCAACGACCATGTACCTTCAAACCACGACGACCAGAGATAGGTACGTGGAAAACAAATACATTCAAAGCAGTTGGTCGGTTGGTCAAAACCGGCCCCACTTTTGATCAATTATTGTCTAAATACGTGAAAAAGAAGGCCGGCCCCAGTAACCGGCCAGCAAAGCGACCCCACTCACCCATTCATGAGCAATGTCAGGTAAGGCCAATTGGACCACCCCACCAATCGGAAGAAATGAAAGGTCATACTGTACAATTGAGACCTAACATACCTGCATGGACACCTCCACCCCCATATCCACCTATGCCATATCCATACACATACATACCCCACCATACGTGCCAAATCAAATGTGGGGCATGCCATCATATCCATTTGGGATGCCACAGTACCCCAGCCTGGGGGCACCCCAAACATCTGTATTCAACAGGTTGGCACCACCAGTACAAGACCGATTGAGCGCCGCTCAATCCGGTCACCAGACACAAGCCCAACAAGATTGTCGGACTACTCGGCCTCAAAGGCCGACCAATCCGGCAGGGGGCATATACCTGTAGCGACCAAAAGAACAACGAAGAAAGATATCATCAAAATAGGTACTGCAGATGTTATCATATAGGAAAATAATGGAGGGCCGATGATTTTTGGTGAATCGGCCAACACAACCCAAAAAGAGGATACGGCTGCCATCAAAACAGCCGATCTAAAATACTACATGCCTCGATGGTGCCCGTCGGGATTGACACGATCCCAAAAGCGGAAATTATAGCGCCTAAGAGCAAAGGAGAGCCAAGAGAGGGAGGCGGAAAAGATATTCAATGACACACATCCACAGTACCCGCCACCGTAAAAGAAATGGAGACCAAAGGCAGTTGAGGAAAACAAACGACCACAGAAATAGAAAATAAAACAACACTTGTGCAGCACCCTACAGGTATGGAAGACAGTCTGGCTAACAAGGTTGGACAATCTGCACCAGGCGTGGACCGTCCGACCCCTGAGTCCGAACCGTCCGCACCACGCTAGGATGCCTCCGACGACATACCGACATTAATGGAGGAGGACTTCCTACTGGGAGAAGACCTGGTCGACTACGAGGCTTCTCCAGAGCACCCAGGTATGGATGTAAATGTTATTACATTTTCCGCCGATTGTACTATTGTCGGCGACGATGAACCTGTTGTTGCCCAGTTTGATTTTGGTCCTAAAGAAGCCGCCTTTACTAAACCAAAGGAATCGGTAAATCATTTAAAGCCGCTCTTCGTGCGCGGTCACATTGATGGGATACCAATTGCTAAAATATTGGTAGATGGAGGGGCGGCTGTAAATCTAATGCCTTATTCATTGTATAGAAAATTAGGTAAACAAGATGACGAACTTGTCAAAACCAACATGACCCTCAACGGTGTTGGAACTGATAGTTCGATCAAAGTCAGGGGAGTCACGTCCGTTGAATTAACCATCGGGACTAAGACCCTTACTGTTGCATTCTTCGTCGCTGATGTAGAAGGAAATTACAGTCTCATCCTAGGCAGAGATTGGATTCATGCCAACCAATGTATACCTTCTACATTACATTAAATGTTAATACAATGGGTAGGCGATGATGTAGAACAGGTACATGCTGATGTATCAGCCTGTATCGCTATGGCCGATGCCCCTGTACTCTGAACTTATGAGACTGCTACATGTCTTACAGGAGTAGATTTTTCTGATTACCAGTTCATAAGTATAGATAAAAAGGGTTTCATCCCTGTACTGCTAGAGCCGATGGAGAATCGGCTAAATACTAAATAAAGTTTTAATGATGAGTACACACAAAATTCATGAGTCCTTGGTCACGGACAGTTCGGCTTCTGAGGCCGAATGGTCCGGTCTTTCACGAAACAGTTCGGTTTTTAAGGCCGAACATCTACCACAGCATAAAAACAGTATCACGGATGATCCGGCCCCCGAGACCGGAGAGTCCGCCATCACACAAAGATCATCTGATTCCTCTGTGGGGGACATGATAGAGGAATTCAGAGATCTCGATAAAGTAGGACAGAGGTTTATATCGGCTGATCCTTTAGAAGAGATCGACATAGGAAATGGTAAAACTCCAAGGCCGACTTTTGTAAACAATACCCTAGAGACCGATCCTAGAAATGAAATGATCGGTCTATTGAAGGAATATTCTGATTGCTTTGCTTGGAATTACACTGAGATGCCAGGATTAAGCCGAGAGATCGTTGAGCATTGGCTGCCCATTAAGTCCGGTTTCAGACCTTTCAAGCAGAGAGCTAGAACATTTCGTCCAGATCTTCTCCCACGAATCAAGGACGAAATCCACCGGCTGCTAGAAGCTAATTTTATTAGACCTTGTAGATACGCAGAGTGGGTCTCCAATTTTGTGTCGGTGGAGAAGAAGGAGTCAGGTAAGCTTAGAGTATGCATTGATTTTTGCAATTTAAATAGAGTAACTCCTAAAGATGAGTATCCCATGCCCATAGCCGACACATTAATCAATAATGCATCAGGAAATAAAATTATTAGCTTTCTTGATGGTAATGCCGGATATAATCAGATTTTCATGGCTGAAGAAGATGCGTCTAAAACGACCTTTATATGTCTAGGCTTCATTAGTTTATTTGAGTGGGTTGTCATGATATTTGGTCTGAAAAATGCTGGTGCTACTTATCAGAGGGCTATGAATTTGATCTTTCACGTGCTGTTGGGAAACACTGTGGAAGTCTGCATTGATGATATTGTCATGACATTTGGTCTGAAAAATACTGGTGCCACATATCAGAGGGCTCCGTGTCCACCTACATTTTCTGAAATTTCAATCGTCCTTCGTTAATGGCCGATTGAATCTATCGATGGAATTCATTACAATCATTAGTGACATGAGAAAATGAGTTATGCCACTTGCAGTATGCACGACGTTTCAGCTCATTGGTGGATGGAACAGTGTGATTTATTTTAATGTTGCCATTTTTGAGTAATTCATCAAATATTTTATCACATTTACCAACATTAAATGTAAACTTAACTTCCTCTTGTCGTTTCTTTTGAACCAGCTGTAAGGAAGAACAAGCCGAAGATTTGGCCTGTTTTGGCCAAATCATTTCAGCAGCATATACCTCTGTTGATTCATCGTCCGAGCTACTTTGGTCACATTCTACTATATGGACATTGTGACGAATGGTTTTGGCAGTCTCTTTGCTTCGGCTTTCACAGGCCAAAGCTCTCTAGTGTAATTGTGCTAGCGTGAAAAGATGGATGCCTTCTAATCTTTCTTTTAAATAGTATCGCAATCCATTAAAGGCTAATCCTGCTAGCTGCTTTTCTGCTAAGTGAATCTAAAAGCATCGGTTTCTTGTATCCCGGAATCTCCGGATGTAATCATTATCTGATTCTTCTTTCGCTTGTGGCAAGGCTACTAAATCTACTAAATCTAATTCATAGTCACCGGAGAAAAAGTGATCATGGAATTTTTGTTCCAAATCCCCCCATGACAAAATAGAATTAGGAGGTAAAGTGGCGTACCATGTGAACGCGGTTACTGTTAAAGATAATGAAAATAAACGCACGCGGAATGCTTCTGTGTCAGCCAATTCTCCTAATTGTGCTAGAAACTGGCCTATGTGTTCGCGCGTGTTTTTTCCTTGGTCACCCGAAAATTTTGAGAATTCGGGTATCCTGGTTCTCTGTGGGTATGGGTGGTGATCAAATCGGCTGTCATAAGGTTTCCGATATGATTGCCCCCCGGGACCATGCTTACTCCGAGCTTATCTCGGAACGCCCCAGCTATTTCTTCCCTTACTGTATCAATGGCAGCCGGTGCGAGACCACTGGCTCTCTGGTCAAATATTTGTGGGGCTGGCTGGATATTAGCATGTTGTCTTCCCCCTCATTGGTTTGATCTATGTGGTGCATTGCCATTTGCCCTATATGGCTCATAGGATTGATCGTTCCTTTCCAGCCTTCTAGGTGGGGATGGAAAGCTTTCCTGGGCTCGGGATTTTGTATTAATGGGCTGATGCATCGCATAGTGTGATGGGAAATGCTGCTGGGACGTGTGAGGATTCAGGTAACAATCCTCCTCAAAAAGCTCATGCGCGGACTGTCCGGACATGTATCCGGACCGTCCGTGATTATATGCGGACCGTCCGTCACTGTATGCGAACGGTCCGACTGGGTAGTTTAAATTTTGTGCCATATGTTGTGGCTCGGGTGTATGTCTGGGTAACTCATTAAAAATAGGCCCGATCGTTGCTGGCCCGGACGGTCCGTGCTCACGTGCGGACGGTCCGGGCATGTGCAGATCGGCTGATTTGCTGCCGATTTGCGGTTGCTCAGGGTATGTGTCCATCGGCATCCCATAAAGGGGTTGTGACTGGTCGTGACTCGTGACAACCTATAGTCGATGTATTACGCGTGTTACCCCCCTAATTCAACCTCGTGCGAAGGAAAATTTGCAATACTAGATTTATCAAATGCACGTACTAGTCTCTTATAATCGTTTTGCATATCCCTATGATATTTTGCATTTGCTCTCGTTATTCATCTACATAATTCTTAAGAGATTGCAGTTCGTTTATATTACTTACATTGGGGATATCTGGTGTGGGTCGGAGCGAAGCCGGATCCGTCGCCCGTTGTCGGACGACCTTATTGTTCCTGTCCACTTTGAAGTTGGCCAAGAACTTTGCTTTTGCCTCCTAGATCATCCGCTCCTTGTGCTCCTCGAACTGAAGCTGTTCGTCGGCCGCAAGGTTTCCTAAGTTGTCTCTATAATGTTGCTGGGGAGACTTCAGAGCTATCCCTTGAACCGGCCATTGAGGGCCGATTTGATGGGTCTAGATATTTTGTCCCCAGCGGAGTCGCCAAAAAGTGTGTTGATGCCATTTTGGAGCGCCAATCACTCAACAAGAACCAGCGGCGGTGCTCTCTGGTCAGGCACGGACGGTCCGTGGCACAGGGCCGGACGGTCCACGACCTAGCGCGAGGCTAGGGTTTCCTGCCTGACGGCCGGACGGTCCACGCATGCGCAGAGGCGGCGGAAGATCGCCGGCGGCGCCTGGATCTCGCTCCCAGGAGGGACCCCGTCGGGGAGTAGAGATCTATCGGGGACCATAATTAGGGGTACCCTCAAGGCTCCTAATTCTCAGCTGGTAACCCCCATCAACACAAAGCTGCAAAGGCCTGATGGGTGCGATCAAGTCAGGGATCAGTCCATTCGAGGGACTCGATCACGCCTCGCCCGAGCCTAGCCTCGGACAAGGGCAGCCAACCCCAGAGGATCTCCGCCTCGCCCGAGGCCCCCCTCCAGCGGCGAACACGTTCCCGGCTCGCCCGAGGCCCTGTCTTTGCCAAGAAGCAACCCCGACCAAATCGCAGGAGCATTTAATGCAAAGGTGGCCTGACACCTTTATCCTGACGCGCGCCCCTCAACTGACAGAGCCGAAGTGACCGCCGTCACTTCGCCGCTCCACTGACCGGTCTGTCAGAAAGACAGCGCCGCCTGCGCCGCTCCGACTGCGGTGCCACTTGACAGAGTGAGGCTGACAGGCGGTCAGGCCCGGCCGCACACCATAGGAAACTCCGCTCCGCCCGACCCAGGGCTCGGACTCGGGCTAAGCCCTGGAAGACGGCGAACTCCGCTCCGCCCGACCCAGGGCTCGGACTCGGGCAAAGCCACGGAAGACGGCGAACTCCGCTCCGCCCGACCCAGGGCTCGGACTTGGGCTCAGCCCCAGAAGACGACGAACTCCGCTTCGCCCGACCCCGGGACTCAAATTCCGCCCTGGCCTCAGCCAACGGCCTCCGCCTCGCCCGACCCAGAGGCTCGGACTCGGCCTCGGCCACGGAAGACGGACTCGACCTCGACCTCGGAGAAGCCTCCACATCGCCCAACCTAGGGCGCGGACCGGCCACATCAACAGGAGGTGCCATCATTACCCTACTCCAAGCTGACTCAGGCTACGGGGAACAAGACCGGCGTCCCATCTTGCTCGCTCCGCCAGATAGGCGATGATGGCGCCCCGCACGTTCCCTGACGATGGCGGCTCTCGGCCCCCTTACGAAAGCAAGAGGACGTCAGCAAGGACTCGACGGCCCCGACAGCTGTCCCTCCGCCAGGCTCCAGCACTCCTCCGACGGCCACGACATCACACAAACTGGGTGCCAAGATCTCTCCGGCCGCCACGATGGCGTGTACTTAGGGCGCTAGCTCTCCTCCGCTAGACACGTAGCACTCTGCTACACCCCCCCATTGTACACCTGGACCCTCTCCTTACGCCTATAAAAGGAAGGGCCAGGGCCCTCTTAGAGGGGGTTGGCCGCTCGGGGACGAGGACGAGACGGGCGCTCGCATAAGGCCGCTCGCTCCTTCCCCCGTGTGGACGCTTGTAACCCCCTACTGCAAGCGCACCCGACCTGGGCGCGGGACGAACACGAAGGCCGCGGGATTTCCACCTCTCTCTCGCCCATCTCCGGCCTCCTCGCTTTCCCCCCTTCGCGCTCGGCCTCGCGTTGACCCATCTGGGCTGGGGCACGCGGCGACACTTCACTCGTCGGCTCAGGGACCCCCCCGGTCTCAAAACGCCGACAGTTGGCGCGCCAGGTAGGGGCCTGCTGCGTGTTGACGAATAGCTTCCCGTCAAGCTCCAGATGGGTAGTCTCCAGCGACCTCTCCGGCCCAGGACGGTGCTCCATTTTGGGAGCCTTGAGTTCATGTCCCTCGACGGCAGCTACAACATGATACTCTTTCCACCGCCGGGCGACAGCGACAATGGCGGCCGGCAGTCCGCCCGCCGGCGGTGGGATCGACGACGTCTTCCCCGCGTGGTGGAAGAACAACCTTCGAGCTCGCCCCGTCTTCTTCCCCGTCAACGGAGGAGGAGGAGGCGGGGCAACCAAGGCCAAGCAGGAGGCGGCGCCTCGTCGGCCGTCGAGCGAGTCGACAACGCCAGCACTCCAACGGGGGGCGCGCCGGGCATCGGCCTCGTGCTTGAGACGAAGACGAGCGTTGTCTCCCCGCGACACGTCAATCCCGAGCGAACGGACGACGCCAGCACGCTCGCGAAAGGCTTGCTGGGTGTCGCCTTCGTACCTGAGACGACGGTGCAGTCAGCCCCCGACGTGACCTCATCACCGCCCGTCGACCAAGAGGTACCGACCGATTCCCATCCCATGCCTTTCAGATTTAGCCTCGACCCGCCTAGCGGCTCCGCTTTGGCGGACGCTCTCGTAGAGGCGAATCCGAACCCTCTGGGGTTTCGTATGCGGTCACCTTGGGACTGGCTAACGGACGTCTTGACCTACGGGCCCTCCGGGTCCGAGGAAGACGACGAGCCCAGCTTCCATTGGGATTTCTCCGGACTTGGCAACCCCGGTGCCATGCGGGACCTCATGACCGCATGCGACTACCGCCTTTCCGACTGTTCCGACGGTAGCCGTAGCCTCGGCGACGAGGACTACGGCCCGAGCCGCGAATGTTTCCACATCGATCTAGGGGGTCCCTCCGAAGGCAACCATCTCGGCATGCCGGAGGATGGTGATCTCCCTAGGCCGGTGCCTCGCGTTGACATCCCGCGGGAGCTAGCTGTGGTCCCCGTTCTGGCGGGGGGTCACGACCCACAACTCGAGCAAATCCGCGGGGTGCAGGCCAGGCTCGACGAGGGAGCAAGAGCGCTTGAGCCAATCCGCCGGGACATCGGGCAGGCATGGGCGGGCCAACCTCCGGCCGGAGAAATGCGTCATCTACCCCAGGGCTTCCAGCACCGCATCGCCGACGATGTCAGGGTCAGGCCGCCACCCGCATCCAGTGGGGTCGGCCAGAACCTGGCTGCAGCAGCAATGCTCCTCCGCGCGATGCCGGAGCCATCAACCACCGAGGGGCGGCGAATCCAGGGAGAGCTCAAGGATCTCCTGGAAGGTGCCGCGGTCCGGCGGGCCGAGAGCTCCGCCTCCCGAAGGCAGGGGTACCCCTCGGAACATCATGCCGCGACTTCCCGATTCATGCGGGAAGCCTCGGTCTGCACCGGGCGCACGCGCAACACAGTGCCTGCGGCCCCGGGTCGCCTCGGCAACGAGCACCATCACCGCGATCGTCAGGCCCACCTCGACGAGAGGGTGCGCCGAGGCTACCACCCCAGGCGTGGGGGACGCTACGACAGCGGGGAGGATTGGAGTCCCTCGCCCGAACCACCCGGTCTGCAGGCCTTCAGCCGGGCCATACGACGGGCGTCGTTCCCGACCCGGTTCCGACCCTCGACTACTATCACAAAGCACTCGGGGGAGACGAGACCGGAACTGTGGCTCGCGGACTACCGTCTGGCCTGCCAACTGGGTGGAACGGACGATGACAACCTCATCATCCGCAACCTCCCCCTGTTCCTCTCCGACACCGCTCGCGCCTGGTTGGAGCACCTGCCTCCGGGGCAGATCTCCAACTGGGACGACCTAGTCCAAGCTTTTGCCGGCAATTTCCAGGGCACGTACGTGCGCCCTGGGAATTCCTGGGACCTTCGAAGCTGCCGACAGCAGCCGGGAGAGTCTCTCCGGGACTACATCCGGCGATTCTCGAAGCAGCGCACCGAGCTGCCCAACATCACCGACTCGGATGTCATCGGCGCGTTCCTCGCCGGCACCACCTGACGTGACCTGGTTAGCAAGCTGGGTCACAAGACCCCCACCAGGGCGAGCGAGCTGATGGACATCGCCACCAAGTTCGCCTCCGGCCAGGAGGCGGTCGAGGCTATCTTCCGGAAGGACGAGCAGCCCCAGGGCCGCCCATCGGAAGATGCCCCCGAGGCGTCAACTCAGCGCGGCGCCAAGAAGAAGGGCAAGAAGAAGTCGCAAGCGAAACGCGACGCCGCCAACGCGGACCTTGTCGCCGCCGCCGAGTACAAGAACCCTCGGAAACCCCCCGGAGGTCCCAACCTCTTCGACAAGATGCTCAAGGAGCCGTGCCCCTATCACCAGGGGCCCGTCAAGCACACCCTTGAGGAGTGCGTCATGCTTCGGTGCCACTTCCACAGGGCCGGGCCACCCGCGGAGGGTGGCAGGGCTCGCGACGACGACAAGAAGGAAGATCACCAGGCAGGAGAGTTCCCCGAGGTCCGCGACTGCTTCATGATCTACGGCGGGCAAGCGGCGAACGCCTCGGCTCGGCACCGCAAGCAAGAGCGCCGGGAGGTCTGTTCGGTGAAGGTGGCGGCGCCAGTCTACCTAGACTGGTCCGACAAGCCCATCACCTTCGACCAGGCCGACCACCCCGACCATGTGCCGAGCCCGGGGAAATACCCGCTCGTCGTCGACCCCGTCATCGGCGACGTAAGGCTCACCAAGGTCCTCATGGACGGAGGCAGCTGCCTCAACATCATCTACGCCGAGACCCTCGGGCTTCTGCGTATCGATCTGTCCTCGGTCCGGGCGGGCGCTGCGCCTTTCTGAGAGCACCTAGAGGGGGGGGTGAATAGGTGATCCTGTAAAAACTTCAAACTTAAGCCACAAAAACTTGTTAAGCGTTAGCACGATTAATGCCAAGTGGCTAAGGTGAAGTCTCAACAAAACACAATACCACAAGAATCAAGCACAGAGGGACACAGTGGTTTATCCCGTGGTTCAGCCAAGCCAATGCTTGCCTACTTCCACGTTGTGGCGTCCCAACGGACGAGGGTTGCAATCAACCCCTCTCAAGCGGTCCAAAGACCCACTTGAATACCACGTTGTTTTGTTGTTCCTTTCACTATCCCGTTTGCAAGGAATCTCCACAAATTGGAGTCTCTTGCCCTTACAAGTATATGATCACAAAGAAAGCACAGAGTAAGGGAGGGAAGCAACACACACAAATCCACAGCGAAACGCACACACACACGGCCAAGAATCGAGCTCACAAGAGTTTCACACAGTTCTCACTAGAACAGAGCTCGAAACACTTAGAATGACAATCAAATGCGCAGAGATTGAGTGTGGATGATCAAGAATGCTCAAAGGTTGCTTGTGTGTCTCCTCCATGCGCCTAGGGGCCCCTTTTATAGCCCCAAGGCAGCTAGGAGCCGTTGAGAGCAAATCTGGAAGGCCATCCTTGCTTTCTGTCATCGGGGGCACCGGACAGTCCGGTGCACACCGGACACTGTCCGGTGCCCGATCTGTTTCCATATCTGGCACTTCCGACCGTTGCAAACCATCGGAGATCTCGGAGCCGTTGGCGCACCGGACATGTCCGGTGCACACCGGACAGTCCGGTGCCGTCTTCCGACCGTTGGCTCGGCCACGTGTCCCGCGCGGATTGCGCGGCCGACCGTTGGCCCTGGCCGACCGTTGGCTCACCGGACAGTCCGGTGCACACCGGACAGTCCGGTGAATTTTAGCCGTACGCCGTCGGCGAATTCCCGAGAGCGGCCAGTTCGAGTCGAGGCAGCCTGGCGCACCGGACACTGTCCGGTGCACACCGGACAGTCCGGTGCTCCAGTCCGAGCTGAGACTTGGCTGCACACAGCCAAGTCTTTCTCTCCCCTTTTCTCTTTTTCTTCTTTCTGTTTCTAACACTTAGACAAATATGTTAGTCCATAAAACCAATGTACTAAGGCTTAGAAACATACCTTTACTTCATGATTTGCACCTTGTTCATCCATGTACACAAATTCACAATTAAACACATGTGTTGGCACTCAATCACCAAAATACTTAGAAATGGCCCAAGGGCACATTTCCCTTTCAATCTCCCCCTTTTTGGTGATTTATGCCAACACAACATAAAGCAACTAGAACAAGTGCAAACTCACTTCAAATAAAATAAATTTAAGTTTTATTCAATTTTGGCATATATGGATCATCCTTTGCCACCACTTGGTTTGTTTTTGCAAATCAAACTCAAATCTCTATCTCTAAGTTAAACACACATGTTGAAGCATAAAGAGAGTCATTCCAAAAGAGATTGATCAAAGATTTCAAAAACTCCCCCTTTTTCCCATAAACAATACTTCTCCCCACAAGAAGCCAACTTTTGACAAGAGAGACAACATAAGAATTTTGACAAATCAAAAACTCTATTCTACTATTTTCAAAATCTCTCAAGTGGTAGCTGATCCATTTAAGTGGTAGCTGATCCATTTATTGCTTTGGCCTTTATTTTCTCCCCCTTTGGCATCAAGCACCAAAACGGGATCAATTGTGGCCCTTTAACCCCATTGCCTCACCAAAATCTTCAATTAAGAGCAAATGGCAATTAGAGTTAATGAGATGGACTTGGAATAAGTTACCCCTCATCGGAGTGCAGTGGAAGTCTTTCATGGGCCAAGTCCACCTTTTTCCTTTCAATTCTCCTTTGTGACTAAAACAGACAAACTCAAGCATATGGTTAGTCTCAGAGGGTCAAGTTGTAACATGTCTCCCCCTAAACATGTGCATCACTTTGCAACGGACTTGTGAGGTCCAGGGAGTGTTTGTACAACTTGAGCACCATAATAAGCAACAAAATGCAGAATGAACATGATCAAAGGCATAAATACATGTATGCTACAATTCAATCCAAGTTCCGCGAATCTAAGACATTTAGCTCACTACGCAGCCTGCAAAAGGTCTTCTCATCTAAAGGCTTGGTAAAGATATCGGCTAGCTGGTTCTCGGTGCTAACATAAAACACTTCGATATCTCCCTTTTGCTGGTGGTCTCTCAAAAAGTGATGCCGGATGTCAATGTGCTTTGTGCGGCTGTGCTCAACAGGATTTTCCGCTATTCGGATAGCACTCTCATTGTCACATAGGAGTGGGACTTTGCTCAGATTGTAGCCAAAGTCCCGGAGGGTTTGCCTCATCCAAAGTAGTTGCGCACAACACTGTCCTGCGGCAACGTACTCGGCCTCAGCGGTGGATAGGGCAACGGATGTTTGTTTCTTAGAGTTCCATGACACCAGGGACCTTCCTAAGAATTGGCACGTCCCTGATGTACTCTTCCTATCGACCTTACATCCAGCATAGTCGGAATCTGAGTACCCAATCAAGTCAAAGTTAGACCCCTTTGGATACCAGATCCCGAAGCAAGGCGTAGCGACTAAATATCTAAGAATTCGCTTCACCGCCACCAAGTGACACTCCTTAGGATCGGATTGAAATCTAGCACACATGCATACGCTAAGCATAATATCCGGTCTACTAGCACATAAATAAAGTAGAGATCCTATCATTGACCGGTATGCTTTTTGATCAACGGACTTACCTCCTTTGTTGAGGTCGGTGTGTCCGTCGGTTCCCATCGGAGTCTTTGCGGGCTTGGCGTCCTTCATCCCAAACCGCTTCAGCAGATCTTGCGTGTACTTCGTTTGGGAGATGAAGGTGCCGTCCTTGAGTTGCTTCACTTGGAACCCAAGGAAGTAGTCCAACTCGCCCATCATCGACATCTCGAATTTCTGCGTCATCACCCTGCTAAACTCTTCACAAGACTTTTGATTAGTAGAACCAAATATTATGTCATCGACATAAATTTGGCACACAAACAAATCACCATTACAAGTCTTAGTGAAAAGAGTTGGATCGGCTTTCCCAACCTTGAAAGCATTAGCAAGTAAGAAATCTCTAAGGCATTCATACCATGCTCTTGGGGCTTGTTTAAGTCCATAGAGCGCCTTAGAGAGCTTACACACGTGGTCGGGGTACCGCTCATCCTCGAAGCCAGGGGGTTGCTCCACGTACACTTCCTCCTTTATTGGCCCGTTGAGGAACGCGCTCTTCACATCCATTTGGTACAACCTGAAAGAATGGTGAGCGGCATATGCTAGCAAGATGCGAATGGATTCTAGCCTAGCCACAGGAGCAAAAGTCTCCTCAAAGTCCAAACCTGCGACTTGGGCATAACCTTTTGCCACAAGTCGAGCCTTGTTCCTTGTCACAACTCCGTGCTCGTCCTGTTTGTTGCGGAACACCCACTTGGTTCCCACAACATTTTGCTTGGGACGAGGCACCAGCGTCCAAACTTCATTGCGCTTGAAGTTGTTGAGTTCCTCCTGCATGGCCAACACCCAATCCGGATCTAGCAAGGCCTCCTCTACCCTGAAAGGCTCAATAGAGGAGACAAAGGAGTAATGTTCACAAAAATTAACTAATCGAGACCGAGTAGTTAATCCCTTGCTAATGTCACCCAGAATTTGGTCGACGGGATGATCCCTTTGAATCATCGCTCGAACTTGGGTTGGAGGTGCCGGTTGCGCTTCTTCCTCCATCACATGATCGTCTTGTGCTCCCCCTTGATCACACGCCTCCTTTTGATGAACCTGTTCATCGTCTTGAGTTGGGGGTTGCACCGTCGTTGAGGAAGAAGGTTGATCTCGTTCATCCTGTTCCTGTGGCCGAATGTCTCCAATCGCCATGGTTCGTATAGCGGCCGTCGGAACATCTTCTTCATCTACATCATCACAATCAACAACTTGCTCTCTTGGAGAGCCATTAGTCTCATCAAATACAACGTCGCTAGAGACTTCAACCAAACCCGATGATTTGTTGAAGACCCTATACGCCTTTGTATTTGAATCATAACCTAATAAAAACCCTTCTACAGCTTTGGGAGCAAACTTAGAATTTCTACCTTTCTTTACTAGAATGTAGCACTTGCTCCCAAAAACACGAAAGTAGGATACATTGGGTTTGTTACCGGTTAGTAGCTCATATGACGTCTTCTTGAGGAGGCGGTGAAGATAGACCCTGTTGATGGCGTGGCAAGCCGTGTTCACGGCTTCCGACCAAAAGCACTCGGGGGTCTTGAACTCTCCAAGCATCGTCCTCGCCATATCGATTAGCGTCCTGTTCTTCCTCTCTACCACACCATTTTGCTGTGGTGTGTAGGGAGCGGAGAACTCGTGCTTGATCCCTTCCTCCTCAAGAAACTCCTCCACTTGAAGGTTCTTGAACTCGGACCCGTTGTCGCTCCTAATCTTCTTCACCTTGAGCTCAAACTCATTTTGAGCTCTCCTGAGGAAGCGCTTGAGGGTCCCTTGGGTTTCAGACTTATCCTGCAAAAAGAACACCCAAGTGAAGCGGGAAAAGTCATCAACAATAACTAAACCATACTTACTTCCTCCTATGCTTAGATAGGCGACGGGTCCGAAGAGGTCCATATGCAGCAGCTCCAGAGGTCTTGACGTGGTCATCACATTCTTGCTGTGATGTGCTCCTCCTACTTGTTTACCTGCCTGACAAGCTGCACAAGGTCTATCTTTTTCGAAATAAACATTTGTTAGACCTATCACGTGTTCTCCCTTTAGAAGCTTGTGGAGGTTCTTCATCCCCACATGTGCTAAGCGGCGATGCCACAGCCAGCCCATGCAAGTCTTAGCCATTAAGCATGCATCTAGACCGGCCTCTTCTTTTGCAAAGTCAACTAAATAAAGCTTGCCGTCTAGTACACCCTTAAAAGCTAGTGAACCATCACATCTTCTAAAGACAGACACATCTACATTTGTAAATAAACAATTATATCCCATTTGACATAATTGACTAACAGATAGCAAATTATATCCAAGACTCTCCACTAAGAATACATTTGAGATAGAATGCTCATTAGAAATTGCAATTTTACCTAACCCTTTTACCTTGCCTTGATTCCCATCACCGAATATAATTGAATCTTGGGAATCCTTATTCTTGACGTAGGAGGTGAACATCTTCTTCTCCCCCGTCATATGGTTTGTGCATCCGCTGTCGATAATCCAGCTTGAACCCCCGGATGCATAAACCTGCAAGGCAAATTTAGGCTTGGGTCTTAGGTACCCAACTCATGTTGGGTCCTGCAAGGTTAGCACAAATGTCTTTAGGGACCCAAATGCAAGATTTATCTCCCTTGCATCTAGCCCCTAATTTCCTAGCAACTACCTTCTTACCCTTTCTACAAATAGCAAAGGGAGCATTACAAGCATAATAAATGGTAGAAGGTTCATTCACTACTTTCCTAGGAGCATGAATAACATTCTTTCTAGGTACATGAGCAATATCTCTCCTAGGCATATGTACAACATTTTTCTTACACATATCTCTATCATGCTTATAAGACGAACTAGAAGCAATCATGGCATGGGAATCATAAACATGTGAATCAAAATGATTATAAGCATGTCTCCTATCATAATACATAAAAGCATGATTCTTTTTAGCATTACTAGCCATAGGGGCCTTCCCCTTCTCCTTGACGAAGATGGGAGCCTTATGGCTTGTTAAGTTCTTGGCTTCCCTCTTGAAGCCAAGCCCATCCTTAATTGAGGGATGTCTTCCAATTGTATAGGCATCCCTTGCAAATTTTATCTTTTCAACTTCACTCTTGCTAGTCTTAAGTTGGGCATTAAGACTAGCCACTTCATCTTTTAGTTTTGAAATTGAAACTAAGTGTTTGCTACAAGTGTTAACATCAAAATCCTTACACCTAGTGCAAATTGTAACATTTTCAACACAAGACTTAGATTTATTTGTTACTTCTAATTTAGCATTTAAATCATGGTTAACACTTTGTAAAGTAGCAATGGTTTCATGACAGGAAGATATTTCACTAGAAAGCACTTCATTTCTTTTCACTTCTAAAGCATATGATTTTTGTGCCTCTACAAACTTATCATGTTCATCATACAATAAATCCTCTTGCTTTTCTAAAAGCCTATCCTTTTCATTCAAAGCATCAATTAATTCATTGATTTTATCTATCTTAGATCTATCTAAGCCCTTGAACAAGCATGAGTAATCTATGTCATCATCACTAGACTCACTATCACTAGAAGAAGCATAAGTGGAGTCTTGAGTACTTACCTTCTTCTCCCTTGCCATAAGGCAAGTGAGACGCTCGTTGGGGAAGAGAGCCGATTTGTTGAAGGCAGTGGCGGCGAGTCCTTCGTTGTCGGAGTCGGACGAAGAGCAATCCGAGTCCCACTCCTTTCCTAGATGTGCCTCGCCCTTTGCCTTCTTGTATTGCTTCTTCTTCTCTCTTTTGTTCCCCTTTTCCTGGTCACTTTCATTATCGGGACAGTTAGCGATAAAATGACCAAGCTTACCGCACTTGAAGCATGAGCGCTTCTCCTTTGTCTTGGTCTTGCTTGGCTGCCCCTTGCGACCATTTAGCGCCGTCTTGAACCTTTTGATGATGAGAGCCATTTCTTCATCATTGAGTCCGGCCGCCTCAACTTGCGCCACCTTGCTAGGTAGCGACTCCTTGCTCCTCGTTGCCTTTAGAGCAATGGGTTGAGGCTCGTGGAGTGGTCCGTTCAACGCGTCGTCGACGTATCTTGCCTCCTTGATCATCATCCGTCCGCTCACGAACTTTCCAAGTACTTCCTCGGGCGTCATCATCGTGTACCTGGGATTCTCACGAATATTGTTCACGAGATGAGGATCAAGAACGGTAAAGGACCTGAGCATTAGGCGGACGACATCGTGATCCGTCCAACGCGTGCTTCCGTAGCTCCTTATTTTGTTGATAAGGGTCTTGAGCCGGTTGTACGTCTGAGTTGGCTCCTCTCCCCTTATCATGGCGAACCGTCCAAGCTCGCCCTCCACCAACTCCATCTTGGTGAGCATGGTGATGTCGTTCCCCTCGTGAGAGATCTTGAGGGTGTCCCATATCTGCTTGGCATTGTCCAAGCCGCTCACCTTATTGTACTCTTCCCTGCACAAAGATGCTAAGAGAACAGTAGTAGCCTGTGCATTTTTATGAATCTGTTCATTTATAAGCATAGGGCTATCCGAGCTATCGAATTTCATTCCGTTCTCCACAATCTCCCATATGCTAGGATGGAGAGAGAATAAGTGACTACGCATTTTGTGACTCCAAAATCCGTAGTCCTCTCCATCAAAGTGTGGGGGCTTGCCGAGTGGAATGGAGAGCAAATGTGAATGTGAACTTTGCGGAATACGCGAATAATCAAAAGAAAAGTTTGAGTTAACCGTCTTTTGTTTGTAGTCGTTGTGGTCCTCATCCTTTTGGGAAGAAGTAGACTCGTCGCTGTCGTAGTAGACGATCTCCTTGATGCGCCTTGTCTTCTTCTTCTTCCCTTCCTTCCGTCTTTGGCCCGAGCCGGAGTCGGTAGGCTTGTCGTCCTTCGGCTCGTTGACGAAGGTCTCCTTTTCTTTGTCGTTGATCACTATACCCTTCCCCTTAGGATCCATCTATTCGGGCGGTTAGTCCCTTTGTGAATAGAACGGCTCCGATACCAATTGAGAGCACCTAGAGGGGGGGGGTGAATAGGTGATCCTGTAAAAACTTCAAACTTAAGCCACAAAAACTTGTTAAGCGTTAGCACGATTAATGCCAAGTGGCTAAGGTGAAGTCTCAACAAAACACAATACCACAAGAATCAAGCACAGAGGGACACAGTGGTTTATCCCGTGGTTCGGCCAAGCCAATGCTTGCCTACTTCCACGTTGTGGCGTCCCAACGGACGAGGGTTGCAATCAACCCCTCTCAAGCGGTCCAAAGACCCACTTGAATACCACGTTGTTTTGTTGTTCCTTTCACTATCCCGTTTGCAAGGAATCTCCACAAATTGGAGTCTCTTGCCCTTACAAGTATATGATCACAAAGAAAGCACAGAGTAAGGGAGGGAAGCAACACACACAAATCCACAGCGAAACGCGCACACACACGGCCAAGAATCGAGCTCACAAGAGTTTCACACAGTTCTCACTAGAACAGAGCTCGAAACACTTAGAATGACAATCAAATGCGCAGAGATTGAGTGTGGATGATCAAGAATGCTCAAAGGTTGCTTGTGTGTCTCCTCCATGCGCCTAGGGGCCCCTTTTATAGCCCCAAGGCAGCTAGGAGCCGTTGAGAGCAAATCTGGAAGGCCATCCTTGCTTTCTGTCATCGGGGGCACCGGACAGTCCGGTGCACACCGGACACTGTCCGGTGCCCGATCTGTTTCCATATCTGGCACTTCCGACCGTTGCAAACCATCGGAGATCTCGGAGCCGTTGGCGCACCGGACATGTCCGGTGCACACCGGACAGTCCGGTGCCGTCTTCCGACCGTTGGCTCGGCCACGTGTCCCGCGCGGATTGCGCGGCCGACCGTTGGCCCTGGCCAACCGTTGGCTCACCGGACAGTCCGGTGCACACCGGACAGTCCGGTGAATTTTAGCCGTACGCCGTCGGCGAATTCCCGAGAGCGGCCAGTTCGAGTCGAGGCAGCCTGGCGCACCGGACACTGTCCGGTGCACACCGGACAGTCCGGTGCTCCAGTCCGAGCTGAGACTTGGCTGCACACAGCCAAGTCTTTCTCTCCCCTTTTCTCTTTTTCTTCTTTCTGTTTCTAACACTTAGACAAATATGTTAGTCCATAAAACCAATGTACTAAGGCTTAGAAACATACCTTTACTTCATGATTTGCACCTTGTTCATCCATGTACACAAATTCACAATTAAACACATGTGTTGGCACTCAATCACCAAAATACTTAGAAATGGCCCAAGGGCACATTTCCCTTTCACTTTCCATGGGATCATCCCTAGGAAGCGCGTCCAGCCCCTCGGACAACTCGATCTTCCCGTCTGCTTCGAAACACCCTCCAACTTCCGAAGGGAGACCCTGACGTTCGAGGTGGTTGGGTTCCGAGGAACCTACCATGCCGTATTGGGGAGGCCCTGCTACGCGAAGTTCATGGCCGTCCCCAACTACACCTACCTCAAGCTCAAGATGTCGGGCCCCAACGGGGTCATCACCGTCGGCCCCACGTACAAACACGCGTTCGAATGCGATGTGGAGTGCGTGGAGTACGCCGAGGCCCTCATCGCCGACCTGGAGAGCCTCTCCAAGGAGGTGCCAGACGTGAAGCGTCATGCCGGCAACTTTGAGCCAGCGGAGACGGTTAAGTCCGTCCCCCTCGACCCCAGCAGCGACTGCCTCCAAGCAAGTCCGGATCGGCTCCGGGCTCGATCCCAAATAGGAAGCAGTGCTCGTCGACTTTCTCCGTGCGAACGCCGACGTCTTCGCGTGGAGTCCCTCGGACATGCCCGGTATACCGAGGGATGTCGCCGAGCACTCGCTGGACATCCGAGCCGGAGCCCGACCCGTCAAGCAGCCTCTGCGCCGATTCGACGAGGAGAAGCGCAGAGCCATAGGCGAGGAGATCCACAAGCTAATGGCGGCAGGGTTCATCAAAGAGGTATTCCATCCCGAATGGCTTGCCAACCCTGTGCTTGTGAGAAAGAAAGGGGGGAAATGGCGGATGTGTGTAGACTACACTGGTCTGAACAAGGCATGTCCGAAGGTTCCCTACCCTCTGCCTCGCATCGATCAGATCGTGGATTCCACTGCTGGGTGCGAAACCCTGTCTTTCCTCGATGCCTACTCAGGGTATCACCAAATCAGGATGAAAGAGTCTGACCAGCTTGCGACTTCTTTCATCACACCCTTCGGCATGTACTGCTATGTTACCATGCCGTTTGATTTGAGGAATGCGGGTGCAACGTACCAGCGGTGCATGAACCATGTGTTCGGCGAACACATCGGCCGAACGGTCGAGGCCTACGTCGATGACATCGTAGTCAAGACGAGGAAAGCCTCCGACCTCCTTTCCGACCTTGAAGTGACATTCCGATGTCTCAAGGCGAAAGGTGTCAAGCTCAATCCCGAAAAGTATGTCTTCGGGGTGCCCCGAGGCATGCTCTTGGGGTTCATCGTCTCCGAGCGGGGCATCGAAGCCAACCCGAAGAAGATCGCAGCCATCACCAGCATGGGGCCCATCTAGGACTTGAAAGGCGTACAGAGGGTCATGGGATGTCTCGCGGCTCTGAGCCGCTTCATCTCACGCCTCGGCGAAAGAGGTCTACCCCTGTACCGCCTCTTAAGGAAGGCCGAGCGCTTCACTTGGACCCCTAAGGCCGAGGAAGCCCTCGGGAACCTGAAGGCGCTCCTCACGAAGGCGCCTATCTTGGTGCCCCCAGCTGCCGGAGAAGCCCTTTTGGTCTACGTCGCCGCGACCACTCAGGTGGTTAGCGCCGCGATTGGGGTCGAGAGGCAAGAAGAGGGGCATGCATTGCCTGTTCAGAGGCCAGTCTACTTCGTCAGCGAGGTACTGTCCAAAACCAAAATCCGCTACCCACAAGTTCAAAAGCTGTTGTACGCGGTGATCCTAACACGGCGGAAGTTGCGACACTACTTCGAGTCTCATCCGGTGACTGTGGTGTCATCCTTCCCCCTGGGGGAGATCATCCATTGCCGAGAGGCCTCGGGTAGGATTGCAAAGTGGGCGGTGGAAATCATGGGCGAAACAATCTCGTTCGCCCCTCGGAAGGCCATCAAATCCCAGGTCTTGGCGTATTTCGTGGCTGAATGGGTCGACACCCAGCTACCAACAGCTCCGATCCAACCGGAGCTCTGGACCATGTTCTTCGATGGGTCGCTGATGAAGACGGGAGCCGGCGCAGGCCTACTCTTCATCTCGCCCCTCGGGAAGCACCTACGCTACGTGCTACGCCTCCACTTCCCGGCGTCCAACAATGTAGCTGAGTACGAGGCTCTGGTCAACAGGTTGCGGATTGCCGTCGAGCTAGGGGTCTGACGCCTCGACGCTCGCGGTGACTCGCAGCTCGTCATCGACCAAGTCATGAAGAACTCCCACTGCCGCGACCCGAAGATGGAGGCCTACTGCGATGAGGTTCGGCGCCTGGAAGACAAGTTCTACGGGCTCGAGCTCAACCACATCGCTCGGCGCTACAACGAGACTGCGGACGAGCTAGCTAAAATAGCCTCGGGGCGAACAACGGTCCCCCCGGACGTCTTCTCCCGAGATCTGCATCAACCCTCCGTCAAGATCGACGACGCGCCCGAGCCTGAGGCGCCCTCGGCCTAGCCCGAGGCACCCTCGGCTCGGCCCGAGGCACTCTCGGCCCCCGAGGGCGAGACGCTGCGCGTCGAGGAGGAGCGAAGCGGGGTCACGCCTAATCAAAGCTGGCAGACCCCGTACCTGCAATATCTCCACCGAGGAGAGCTACCCCTCGACCGAGCTAGAGCTCGGCGGTTGGCGCGACGCGCCAAGTCGTTCGTCTTGCTGGGGGATGGGAAGGAGCTCCACCACCGCACCCCGGGCCCTTGTTGAAGACACCCGGGGGCTACGCACTCCCCTGGGAAAGGCCGCTTGTCATCGCCAAAGTTCTAAAACCCGGAACATACAAGCTGGCCAACAGTCAAGGCGAGGTCTACAGCAACGCTTGGAACATCCAACAGCTACGTCGCTTCTACCCTTAAGATGTTTTCAAGTTGTTCATATACCTCGCTCTCACGCAAAGTTTAGTCGTCAAGCAAGGGTCAGCCTTGCCTCGGCAAAGCCCGACCCTCCCTCGGGGGCTAAAAGGGGGGAACCCCCTCTGCGTCGAAATTTTCCTCGAAAAAAGATCTTTTCCGCCGGAATGTCTTTCGTGCTTTTCGACTACTTCGAAAGTGGATCCTGAAAACGACGGAGTACACGTAAGCAGCCAAGGCTGACCGAGCCGAGGGACTCCTACGCCTCCGGGATACGGATACCTCACTCATCACCTTCTGCCATAAGTAACTCTCGTTCGGATAAGTGATTCCGCGGACCGAACAAGTCTTCACGTTCGGAAGCTCTTCTGCCGGAGCGATTCTTCGAGCCTTCTCGACTGCGTCGGTGACAGAACCCCATGGACGGGTAAGAGTGCGCGTAAGCGGCAAGGCCGACCGAGCCGAGGGACTCCTACGCCTCCGGGATACGGATACCTCACTCATCACCTTCCGTGAGGAGCAACTCTCGCTCGCACAAACAGTTCTGTTACCGACAAAAAAGTCCAGATACTCAAAACAAGAGGAAAGGAGACGCGGCTTTACAATACGGCGAGGGTGTGTTTCGGCCTCGGCGGCCGCAGAAAGCACACGCTACAAGATAATCCGATCCTGCAGGCTCGGATCTTGACGGCTAAAGGGAGCAGCAGCACCCTCGGCGTCGACAACACCTCTGGCGAGGTCCGACCTAGCCTCGGACGGCGACGCGGTCCAAGGGTCTCCGCTCTGAAGGACAACGTCATCACCAAGCCTGGGCCATCGCCGCCAGGGTCTTCTCCAAGGATCCGGCCCGAGCAGGCGGCTCGGCCGGTCACCTCGGGGCCTCGGCTAGCTATCCCCCAAGGACATCAGCCCGGCCCGAGGCCTCGACAGGCCAATCCCGGCGTCGGTCCCGCTAACGGACGACCCGGCCAGGCTCCGGCTGACCTGATCTTCTTTTCGAGCCAACTCTGCCTCTGTTCGCGCTGGCACCGCTACCCCTGGCCTCGGCTCATCGAAGAGCGGCCGAGGGTTTCCTCTAACTAAGCAAGGGAAGCCTCGGACAACAAGGCTGACCGAGCCGAGGGACTCCTACGCCTCCGGGATACGGATACCTCACTCGTCACCTTTACACGGGGCGACTCACGCTTGGTGAAGCAGTTCAGACAACCAACAGGCGAGTCTTAGTGCTTGAAGATGGGGAAAAACACGGCTCCGTGCCGAATTTACATACACGTTCAGGCCTCGACAGCCACAATGAACAAAAACACTGGCATTCGAAGTGCCATTACAAACGGAACTCCGGTTCCACCTCCGCAGGTACGAACAACCCCACTCGATGGGGGAGGGGCCTGCGGAGCAACAGAAGACCGACGAACGACTCGCCGTCGCCCGCCCCAGCAGCGGCGACGATGAAGACTTCTGCTCCGGGGGGCCGAACAGCAGCAGTGATGACCTCAGGGCGGATGCTGCTGCCAGGAGGCCCCCGCCCGTGCCCAAACTCGTGAGGCAAGGACGGGCAGAAGGCCGTGGAGTTGGAGGTCGGTCCGCGGGTGGCGCCGGCAAGCTCGTCGGCGGTGGAACCTCTTCCAGCTGTCGTGGCGAGAGGCGGCACCGGGAGCGGCTCCGAAGCCGCTCGGCTCAGAGAGCCGGGCACGGTGCAGCTGCCAGCGCCACGGACGGCTCCCGCCCTTCCCCCCGATCACTGAGGGAAGGAGCGGGCCACCGCACACGCAGGGGCCGACCCCAACTCGGCACACTCCCCTCCCCAGCCCTGGTGATGAAAATCCTTGAGGCTGAGGGAGGGGCAGAGGCCGCGGCCCGGTTCGCTCTCCCCCGCCATCGAACCGGAGGTCACCATCTTGGGTGACCGCCGGTGGAGGGGTGCGACCGGGCTGCATGATGAAAATCCTTGAAGCCGAACGACGGCTGAAAGGTACCAACTCCCGCAGAGTTGCGTTCCTCCAACGACGAAGCGGAAAGACGGCGGATATCCCCCATCCGGGGGCTTGGAAGATGAAAAGACACGATGCATAAGGGAGCGCGAAGACACGGTCGCCTTCCAAGAGGATCACCCTCCTTTTAAAGGCGACTCTCCCTACTTGCATCCCCAGCCGTCGTGGGCTGAGTCTTCTCCAACACACTCCAAGGTCCTCCCCCTACGGCACGGGGGCTGGGTCCCACACGTCATGCAAGCCGGCCCAGAGTAGAAGAAGCCAAACCGCCGCGCGTGGTGCGTGCAACCGCCCAGCGGTTACAAGCGGCTCTCCACTTTTGCCCAGACCAGCGGGCGAAAGGGCGGGTAGCCATGCAGGCGGCATGCAACCGCGCCAAGTGGGCGCGCTTCTCCGACTCCCAACACGCCCAGCATGGAGGCCCAGACCCACGCGTCATGCAACCGGCGCGCCAAATGCTTCGTGCCTGCAACTGCACCGCCACCTGCGCCACCACCGCGTCTCCTCAACTGCGGAACCAATACCGCGACTCGAGGCGACCCAGCGCACGACCCAGCGGCTCCAGCCTGGCGCGACGGTCAATGCGGCCGAAGACGGGCCGGCAGTAATGGCGGTGGCAGGCGGGCAGGAGCAGCGGTCACGTCGTCAGCCAAGCTTACGTCCCATCCGGGGGCAGCGAGAGAACCCTCTCTCACGGCGTGAAGACAACGCGCCCGTGTTCCGTTCCTCGAACGGCTCGCGCACGCGCAACGGCTGCCCTGCGAACCACTCGCCCCGTCGCATTAACCCCACGGCAGGACAGGCGGCGCCTCTGGCAGGAGAAGCGAGCGACGCTTCGCCTTCGCCATAATGACCGCGTCAAAAAAGGTACGTCGCGTCGTTCGATTTCGAATCCTTTTCCTTTTTTCCTCTTTCTCTCTTGCAACAGGGACCGGGAAAGGGGGATACCCCGGAAAGGATCCTTCCCTGTGAAGGAACCAGGCTCCGAGCCTCCCTACTGATCAGAGGTTCGAAGGCTGGCCCCTCGGAAGGGTTCAACAGCCGCCTCAGAGCACGTGGGCTCCACACCCACTACTGGTCAGAGGTTCAAAGGCCTGCCCCTCGGAAGGGTTCAACGGCCGCCTCAGGCTACTCGGGCTCCGCGCCCACTACTGATCAGGGGTTCGAAGGCTGGCCCCCGAAGGGTTCACAGCCGCCTCAAACACAGAGCGAGGGATGACCATGGGTACGTTCGATACATAACCAAGGCTCGGGCTGTGCTCCCGAGGTACCCTAGGACATTTCCGAGACCAGCGGGAACGATCTTGTAACGGAATCCCATCAGAGGGAGGCGTCGAGCCCTCGGACCCCGTCACCAGGGGACCGGGTCCGGCAGATCACCCGCAGGTACTTTTGGGCGCGCCTCTGGGCCCCTAGCCGACCCCTAACGAATGGGGCACGGACGTCCGCTCGGATCACCCGCCTGCAGCTCACCGGAGACACCATGTTCGGTGCCCACCGAGGGCAACATATAGCTCTCCCCCCCTCCTCCTTGCGGAAAGGCGACGCAGGGGCGTATGTAAAAAAGTCGAGTCTATCCCTGATCGCCCTCTCGCCCTGTGCAGAGGCTCGGGGGCTGCTCTCGCAAACCCGGCTCCGGCCAAACCGTTGACAGCGTCAACATACCAGCACGAGAACTTCGGACCCGACCGTACACCCGGGCTACGGCCAGCTCGCATGAGGGAACGGCCAGACCAGCCGAAGCATTGCGCGAGGCGTTAAGACCTCGGAGGAGTCAAACCACTCCTCCGAGGCCTCAGGGGCTACACCCGGCGGGTGCGCTCGCGCGCACCCACCGGAACAAAACGCAACCGAGAAAGGCTGGTCCCCTTGCAAAAAAGTGCGACGAAAGCCTCCAAGCGAGTGCTAACACTCCCTTCGAGGCTCGGGGGCTACTATCGGGGACCATAATTAGGGGTACCCTCAAGGCTCCTAATTCTCAGCTGGTAACCCCCATCAGCACAAAGCTGCAAAGGCCTGATGGGTGCGATCAAGTCAGGGATCAGTCCATTCGAGGGACTCGATCACGCCTCGCCCGAGCCTAGCCTCAGACAAGGGCAACCGACCCCAGAGGATCTCCGCCTCGCCCGAGGCCCCCCTCCAGCGGCGAACACGTTCCCGGCTCGCCCGAGGCCCTGTCTTCGCCAAGAAGCAACCCCGACCAAATCGCAGGAGCATTTAATGCAAAGGTGGCCTGACACCTTTATCCTGACGCGCGCCCCTCAACTGATAGAGCCAAAGTGACCGCCGTCACTTCGCCGCTCCACTGACCGGTCTGTCAGAAAGACAGCGCCGCCTGCGCCGCTCCGACTGCGGTGCCACTTGACAAAGTGAGGCTGATAGGCGGTCAGGCCCGGCCGCACACCATAGGAAACTCCGCTCCGCCCGACCCAGGGCTCGGACTCGGGCTAAGCCCCGGAAGACGGCGAACTCCGCTCCGCCCGACCCAGGGCTCGGACTCGGGCAAAGCCCCGGAAGACGGCGAACTCCGCTCCGCCCGACCCAGGGCTCGGACTTGGGCTCAGCCCCAGAAGACGACGAACTCCGCTCCGCCCGACCCAGGGCTCGGACTTGGGCTCAGCCCCAGAAGACGACGAACTCCGCTTCGCCCGACCCCGAGACTCAAATTCCGCCCTGGCCTCAGCCAACGGCCTCCGCCTCGCCCGACCCAGAGGCTCGGACTCGGCCTCGGCCACGGAAGACGGACTCGACCTCGACCTCGGAGAAGCCTCCACATCGCCCAACCTAGTGCGCGGACCGGCCACGTCAACAGGAGGCGCCATCATTACCCTACTCCAAGCTGACTCAGGCTACGGGGAACAAGACCGGCGTCCCATCTGGCTCGCTCCGCCAGATAGGCGATGATGGCGCCCCGCACGTTCCCTGACGATGGCGGCTCTCGGCCCCCTTACGAAAGCAAGAGGACGTCAGCAAGGACTCGACGGCCCCGACAGCTGTCCCTCCGCCAGGCTCCAGCACTCCTCCGACGGCCACGACATCACACAAACCGGGTGTCAAGATCTCTCCGGCCGCCACGATGGCGTGTACTTAGGGCGCTAGCTCTCCTCCGCTAGACACGTAGCACTCTGCTACACCCCCCATTGTACACCTGGACCCTCTCCTTACGCCTATAAAAGGAAGGGCCAGGGCCCTCTTAGAGGGGGTTGGCTGCTCGGGGACGAGGACGAGACGGGCGCTCGCATAAGGCCGCTCGCTCCTTCCCCCGTGTGGATGCTTGTAACCCCATACTACAAGCGCACCTGACCTGGGCGCGGGACGAACACGAAGGCCGCGGGATTTCCACCTCTCTCTCGCCCATCTCCGGCCTCCTCGCTTTCCCCCCTTCGCGCTCGGCCTCGCGTCAACCCATCTGGGCTGGGGCACGCGGCGACACTTCACTCGTCGGCTCAGGGACCCCCCGGTCTCGAAACGCCGACAAGATCCTAGGTGGTGTCTATGCTCGGGTAGACCGACCTAGACTCCTCTAATCGACATAGAGTCAAAGAGAAGCGGAGGATTTGGGGATTGGAAGACTAAACCTAAACTAGAACTACTTTTAGGATAAAATGTAAATTGTATTGATTGAAGGTTCGATTGATTGATTAAATCGGTCGTATTCCTCTGCTTTTATAGAGGAGGGGGCTGGACCCGTTACCAACAAAATTCTGAGCTTATCCCGAGATTCTCACCAATAAACATAGCAAGAAACTCGGAACCCTAATCTGTTCTGCGCTTGCGTGGACCGTCCGGCCCACATGCGCGGACCGTCCGGTGCTCAATTTGGCGCCCAACAGATATATGATGATGGAACTTTTCTTGTGGTTGGCTGGTTGCATCAGATCAAGATGCTCATCGAGGAGGTCAATTAGATTAATTTATTTTTTCAATAACTAAATTATACCTGGTAGCTCACTTCACCTGTTATACCTAAGAATATTATCTATTGTATACAGAATTTTCGCACCCCATCTTACGGTAGCATAGCAATTCTGTTAATATAAAGATAAAAAAAAGGAAATTGCTCAAATGTAAATTAGTTTACTTGTAAAATTAGTGTGTGCCACAAATATGTATTGAAAAGGTTACGATTATGGGTGTAATTGATTAGGTTTTCCCCTCAAAATGTTATATATATATATAGTTGTGTATAATATATATGTGCATATTTTCAGAAAACGAAAAGCTGCAAAAATGTTTTACAGAAAATGGGAAAATTGCGGCAGGCCATAGTCCATTTATGCTATAAAAAGAAACAGGTCAAGTATGTTTCCAGTGCGAAAAGCAGTCCCAGAATCGATTGTTGATGTATTAGAGCACAGCATATCCAGTGACGGCTGACGCATGCACACAGAATCCCCCCATACACACCATGGCGTCCTACCAAAAGGACCAAAACTAACCCGGTTAACAAGCTAAACCACGCACTTGCTGGTTGGTTGATGCCCTAACCAAAAGAAAAAACTCCTGAATCCTGATGCCAGCAGTCACACGTAGAAGTACCTACCGTACGTATGCGCGCGCGCCAGCCCGCGGTATAATACGCGAGACAGCATGCATATATACATAGTACATCCGCGCTCTTGTTAAGTCGGAGGCGGTGTACAGTATACAGCTAGCCGTAGAGGCATGTGACCCACTGCCGCTTGCCCATGGCCATAGGTATGTGTACGTACGTGGTGCTCGCTACGTCTTCACTTGAACGCCGTGTCCAGGGACGCCTCGGCGAGCACGTCGAGCGGCGGGAACAGCGAGAAGCCGCCGTGCCGGCCGTGAAACAGCCCCAGCTCTTCGCCGGCGAAGTCGAGGAACATCTGGTACTCCTCCTCCAGCGCCTCCGCCACCTCCGTCTCGTTGGACGCGGCCGAGGAGTCGTCCCCCCCGGGACCGAGCAGCAGCGCCTGCGACTCCTGCTTGATCACCGCGTCCTTCCTCTTGACGACGGGCGCCGCGGCCGTCTTGCGGCGGAAGGAGTCCCCGATGTCCGAGCTCCACAGGCGCAGGAAGATGTCCGCGGGCCTGGCGCAGGCGGCCTTCAAGTCCACGGTGGAGGAGGAGGAGGAGGCGGAGGTGGCCGCGATGGCGCTGCAGGAGGAGGAGGAGGCGGCGGTGGCGAGGAGGGAGAGGCGCGCCTCCGCCTCGAGCCTGGCCGTCTCCCACTGCGCCATGTGGCGCGCGGCGGGGCAGCCGGCGGCCGGGCCGGGCGGGGGCTCGTCGAGGCCCATCCGACGCAGCTGCTTCTTGAGGTGCGTGTTCCAGTAGTTCTTGATCTCGTTGTCCGTCCGGCCAGGGAGCTGCGCCGCGATCATGGACCACCTGAGGAAGAAGGACCAACACCAGAAAAAAAAAAGACCATGCATCAATATACTTTCAAGTCCCAGCAGTTGCAATCACCAATTATCATGGCAGAAATAGGAATATACTACGAGAGCGATGCGTTGGACGGAGGTGGCACCGCCACCGCATCGCTAAATGCGTTGCAACAGTGGGGACGCTGGGCCGAGCGGCAGTACACTGGCCGTGCAAGCTCTTTAGCTAGGTGAGTGAGCGAGTATGCTGTATGCATCATGGGAGAGGAAACGTGCTGGTCTCTGCCACAGATCGAATGGGAGGGGGGACGGACAAGCTCGGCAAGTGTTCTGGGCTTACTTGTTGCCGACGATGGCGTGGAGCTGGACGATGGACTTCTGCTCCTCGGCTGTGAAGGGCCCGCGCTTGATGTCCGGCCGGAGGTAGTTCGTCCACCGCAGTCGGCAGCTCTTGCCGCACCGGTTTAGCCCTGCAAATGCGCCGAATGGGGTTAGATGAGACCGCGCGTGTGCCTGCAATATATCCGAGCGAGAAGCATCACAGCCGTATCCGTATGGTTGAGGCCGGCAGGGAGGCAGCTGCAGAACTAACAAGACGACGGCGTGTGGGTGGAAACCGCGAAGAAGAAATGGAAGCAAGAAGAGAGGGATGGTTCTGACCTGCGAGCTTGGGGAGCAGGCGCCAGCTGCCATGGCCGTTGGTCTGGATGTAGTCGACGAGGAGCTTGTCCTCCTCCGGCGTCCAGGGCCCCTTCTTGAGGCCCTTGGTCCTGTCGCAGCACGGCGCCCTCCCCATCGGCCGCCGCCCGCCGAATCGCTTGGTGCGCTCGCTCTCGCTCTCACAACTCCCACAACACAAACTCGTGCACGCACTGAAACTAACGCGTCTTGACGACGCCAAGGACGAGAGATCGCGCGGCACGCGCAGGCACTGAAACTTCGTCTTGTGATGAGTGGGAGGTGTGGGAGGAAGATTTGGGGCTTGGGCGAGGGCGAGAGCGAGACCGGGGGCCGGCAGGGGGAAAGCAGGCGCGGATGACGAGGAGGGTTTTGTTTGCGGCCGAGGAGGATCCCTGGGGCGCGCTTAATGGCGGAGATTTTCACCTGCTGCCTGCGACGAGACAACGGAGTAGACGGGTGGCGTGGGGGAGCCAGCCGGGGAAGCAGGGGAGCGGAGGCCTCTCGCCCTCTCACTCTCAGTTCAGCGGTTCCGGTTTTGCGTGTCGAACTCGGACCGTACGACCATGGCACCATGCCCATGCCATGCGCTGGCCACTGGGCCAAGGGGTGTTTGCATTTTGGCTTAAACTTTAGTCCGGTTAATCTATAATTTGCTCGCGTGATACTACGTTAAACGTGTGCAGTACAAAACCCGCGGTCTGAAGCCGATTGACTGAAGGTGGACAGAGGTCGGTGGTGCTGTTCTTTTTTCAACGAAATGCATGTACAGTACATTCACAACCTAACTTTAACGTCTCCGAGCCCGAGTATCTGTTTAGTGATAAAAGTCCCTATGAGTACGTGCTTTAATCTAAACTAGGTGAGTGCCCGTGCGTTGCAACGAGAACATATGATAACATAATAACTTATATACAAAATGTGTCTTATATTGTTATAAGAAAATGTTTCATAATCCATTTGTAATCTTAACCATACATAAATTTTGTTATTTTAATTTAGCTGTTTCACTACTATATTGCAACCATCAGTATCATGCAGACTTCGATATATGTCACGATTTGCATGGTCTCATCATTGAAGAGTACGTGCCACACCTGCCGGTAGAAGTTCCCTCGTACATTGTCAGTCATCAGGTACGCACCACCATACACGCTTGTTTAAACAAAAAAGGCAAGTGTATGTGTTTGCGAAGAGATTTAAAGGCAGACCAGCACAAAAGCTACCCCGACGATGGCGAGTTGTCATTGTTGTCAGTCCTCCTCTGCGTCACCTCTGGCGCCAAGATGACGTCATAGTCCTGGATATAGTAGTCGTCGAACGCGCACGACATGGCGAGTACCGATGACTCTTGGCTGGGCTGCCAAACAAAGTGCACCCTGGGCTCATCAGCGAGGTAGTACACCTAGCCGTTGCACCACCGGATGTGCTACTCCTCTACATACATCTTGTTTGAGGACACTCACACAACGTCATCAATGGTCATCGTCCCAGCGCACAAGAATTCATGGCCGATCAGTAGTGACTTATGTGGCAGGTTCAGCTTCAGGTGGATGATGAGCTGGATGGCGTGACGGCGCCATTGTCGAATGCGATGCCCAGAACAACCCGAGAGTCGTCGGCGTTGGCGACGACCATGAGGTCTCCCTGTTTGAAAATGGACAGTGTTGTGCAGCCGCTCTGGACCACGTCCAAGTAGCGGCTGCGCCGGAGCTTGCCGAACACATCGACGCATGCGGCCACGTAGTACTGCTTTCAGAGGTCGAACTGGCAGTCGGCAAGCTTCTTTCGTCGTCGATGAGCGACGCCAACGCGAGCGCTTCCTGCCAGTGGTGTTTGTTCGGGGTTTCCAAGTAAGAAACATGGATTCATTTTTGGCGTTGGTTTATGAAAATGACTCACAAGTTAGATTCATGGAAAAAATATTACGGAGAATAAATGACACACATATAAAAAAGGAATTTAAGTTGAAAACATTATTCAAACAAAAGAAATTGGATGCAAGGCTCTTCTTTAAATACTACTCCCTCCATCCAAAAATATAATTCAGGAATCTCGTTGATAATTATCTACTACTACATATTGTGCAAGGGTAGCAGGTGGGCTTTGGGAGAGATGTAGTATATATTTTTACTGTAACAGATGTTGACATAAACACACATGTGGTGTAGCGGTAGCTACGAGCATATTTGCTTGAGGGTTGCAGGTTCGAATCCCATTGAGGCCACATTTGTGTTTTTTAATTTAATTTTAGCTAGGCGTGGGATGCACGTGGGAATGGGAATGGGCTTTGCGGGGAGGGGGAAATGGGAATGACAGAACACGGAATGACAGCCGGGAATGGGAATGGGCTTTGCGGGGAGGGAGAATGAGAAAGACAGTGCGGGGAGAGGGGAATGGGAATGGCAGAACACGGAATGGCAGCCTACCCCTTACCGCCTTAATAAGTAGTAGAGATTTAGCTCAAAACTTAAACTCTAGTAGCAGGTTTTTTGTGGTTTCAGAACATAGGAATGGGTTGGTTCTATCCTGCATTCTAAGTTGAGACCGTTTAATTTACAGTTTTGTTGGAGGCACATGATTGTCCTCGCATGTGTCTGATTTTTTATTCCTAGACGATAAACAACATCCACCTAATCTAAATTTGTGAGTGCAATCAAACCCTAATGATGGTTTATCGAGATGATAAGTAAAAAATCGAAAATGAAGGATGTCATACAGTTTGAAGGACCCTCCAATCACCAATGGAGGTTTTGTCGACTCAATGGTTTTAAATTATTTTATGTTTTGTATCTTGAGTTTATAAAAACTCATGCTATTAAGGGAGACTCGAGAACAGTTAGCCAACTGTTGAGCCATATGCTCACATCCCTATACCTAGCCAAATCAGCCACTAAAATTTCAGATCCTATCTCTTGATTTGGCTAGGGCGACAATGTCGCCCTTAACATAATCATTGGAACTCTGAGTATAAATACTCATATGTTCATCTACAACGGCTACTGCTCCTTCAACACGCTTGACCATTATTAGACAAAAAACTACTCAGTCTTCTCTCCTCCATTGTTCCCTGTCAAGCTCCCAAGTAAAACTTTGATTCCAACCATCAAAATTTGATAGAAAAGGCAGCAAACTTTAATTGGAGAGAGGATCCATTGATTTCTCATATCAAAGAGCATTTGGTTCGCGTTTGGCTGACGGTTCTAGGGTTTTTTACTCTTGGAGCTTGCTCCTATCATGCATCGTCCTTGCACTTGCCAAGTGTTGTGGCAACCTAGAGAGGTTTGTAACACTCGAATCACAGCTAAGAAATCACCCTCACTTTACGGGTTTGGTCTCTTAATTTGAGAATGAGGAAAGGGCAAGCCTTGGTGGCAAGCCTAAACCTTTTGTGGCATCCTCAACAATGTAGACTTAGGCAAGCCTTAGAACCAAACACTACTGGTTTACCTTTACAATGCTAGTTTATTTCTACTTTTAGATAGAGTAAAATGCATCAACGGTACTCTAACTTGGCATGTTATGTCACTTGGGGCTCCGAGCATAGAAAACCAACAAAATGGGTCCCCTAACTTACTTGGCTATACAAAATCGGGTTTGTTCAAACTGAATGTTGACGTGGTGTACCATGTTGGAGTCATTTGGGTCCTTGAACTTGACATCTTGTGTCACTTATGTTCCCAAACTTGGCATGCTATGTTATTTGAGTCCCTAAGCTTTGATTACTTGTATAGAGGTTTGGAACGTAGAAGCGCAATACCCTGTGTTCAAATGAATTGGTAGAAACATAGACCAAGATTACACACCCAAATGATATATGAGCAAGAGGAGCAACTAGCTCTCCCTCTTCTTTGTTGTTGGTGAGGGTTCTATTCTCATCTATACAAATCGCATTATGAACCTTTTGGAGTCGTAGGATTGCCTAGGCTTGGCCTTAAGATCCTAAACTGTGTTTTTCGAACCATAGACTTTGAATTCGAGACATATCTTCTATGTTGCTCTACTTATCATTTTTATAGCACAAGAGAAACGATAGCTACACTTTTGTTGGATGGTGGTCCTACCTAGCAAAAATCCAACTACTCTTATCTTCACTAGAATGGGTGGGTATGTTCTTATATTCCTGTTTTCCAAACATCTATTTCTATAAAATTCTTAGATATTTTTTAGAAGGATGCAGTAAAACATAATCAAAAGCATATGTAATGGAAGATGTATAGAAAAAATGGTTGGAGAGGCGTGTGTATATATATAGTGGCTCTCTCGCATCCCATCTATCTATTTTTTATACTTTAAACAACAGATTAACTAAAACTTAAATATGCATTAGACATTTAAAGGTATGACAAATAGGTACGTATAGAGCAAAATATATCTTCTAATATAAATATTTAAGGCATAGAGAATAAGATATAAAGAACGCTATTGGGAAAAATATATAGAAGAAAATAATTTATATAAGAATGAAAAGGAGTGATATATGAAGAGATAGTGGAGGTGGGGGGCGAGCGACGAGGCGTGCAGCTCCTCTGCGTAAGGCTATCTACAACGGTTCCTTCTAAACTTCGTCTCCTATATCTCACTTTTGTGTCACGTCATACAAATTCCACTCTACTTTTCTCTCTTCCGCAACGGTTACCCCTAAATTCTTCCCCTATACCCCACTAAAACTATAAAATATTAATTTTCATACTTTTTCATCATTTAATATCATTTTCTCAACTAATAAATAATGGTGTGCACAGAATTTGATGCAAGGGGGCTAGCATAGACCACCCTTGATCTGGCGTGCTATGGCTTGCAGCAAGGGGTAGGGGAGGGGGTAGAGGCAGAAGATGCACCGTGGTTGGGACGCTAAATTGATATAGGATCAGGGAGTGGAGGTATAGAGTAAAGCGTTGAAACAAGTCTAAGGCTGACAACAGCGGTAGCCGCGCCATGCCGCCTCTCCTTACACTGTGTATGTGTAGGGGGCCTCTACGTGCGCAGGGGCTGCCTCCAAATGGCCCCCTACACGCTGCACGCATGGGGAGGCCCCGCCCGTCCTCTGGATCAAGGGGAGCACTGTAACACCCCTTGTACAGTGCTCCCCTATTTAATAGTTGAAAAAAATGGTAATAAAAGATGAATATGGTTAGATAATGAAATTTTATAGTTATAGTGGGATATATGAGGAGAATATATTGGGAACCGCTGCGGGAGATAAAAAAAAGAAGGGAATGAAATGTTGATAATGTGATGCAAAAAAATGATATAGAGGAAAAATTTAGGGGTGACCGCTGAGAACAGTCTTAGAAAAAATATATATAAGAAAATATTTTATATAAGAATGAAAAGGAGTGATATATGAAGAGATAGTGGAGGTGGGGGCGAGGCGAGCGGCTCCTCCGCGTAAAACGTCCCGCGGCGAGTGCAGGGCCAGGCTGCGGCCGGGCCCACGTGTTAGCCAACCCATGGCGGCTACATCGCCCGTTACGACAGAGGATCCGAGTGCGCCGGCGAGGGGCAACGAGTCGATGACGAGATGATTCGGGGGTGTTTGGTTGCC
Organism: Zea luxurians; assembly: GCA_029449295.1. NCBI lineage: Eukaryota > Viridiplantae > Streptophyta > Magnoliopsida > Poales > Poaceae > Zea > Zea luxurians. The sequence goes on along the minus strand of JAOPSE010000083.1, from coordinate 8,060,721 downwards.
CCTGCTAAAGTTTAGCCCGGGTCACATCAAGCGTTTGACTTTCAAATAGGAGTATGAAATATAGACCCAACCAACTGGACTAGATTCGTCTCGTCTTTTAATCTTCGGCTGACAAATTAGTTTTATAATTCGACTACATTTAATACCCGGAACGGAGGTTCAAACATTCGATGTGATAGGGGCTAAAGTTTAGTTTGGGGTAACCAAACACCCCCGAAGACGTGAAGGGCATGGAGTGGCCTTCAACGAGGAGCCTAGCCTACACCCTACGAGTGTAGCTCGGATTTTGAGCAAGGGCAGGAAGTAAATGCAGAGTTCAGAGAGTTCCTGTCTAGCTGCGGCCGCAGCCGCTGTCGATGCAGTGGTACTCGCAGGGTGGCGAGGGGCATCGCCATCATGATGATACAGCCGGACCGGACATGTGCTCTGGGGCTCAGCAATATACAGCTCTCAGGTCTCAGCACACAGCAGGAGTGAAGGACCGCTCCGCCCCTGCCTCGCTTTCTTTTTCTCCAACTTCGCTCCTGCCTCGCTTAGTCGCTTTCTTTTTCTCCTACTAACGTTTTTGTATGTGTGCAGCCACTACAGCGCGGATAATGCAGTAATTTTCTTCTCTCAAAAGGATAGATGTTCCAGTAGAACCAGAAGTGCTGCCAAGTTTTCTGGCTCACTCATGCAAGAATTTTACTACTTTCCCGATGAGATTTCGCGTATGAAAGGAACTCGAGAGCTATACTGTAGCTCAGTTGTCCCCTATGGGCAATTGGCAAACCATAATTTTGGGGTCCTCTGGATTTCACCTCTGGCTGTCCCCATATATGATGGAAGGCAGAAAACATTCTAAGATAAATATGGCGCTGCAAAATCAACATGGAGAAATGAGGAAAACCTACCCTCCCATGCTGGCACGAAGCGTGGCACGAAGGTCGTTTGCACTTGCCGGTCACCTGGCCAAAGCCATGGCGAGAGAAGGCTCGCCCAGGCAGGGAAGGTGAATTAATTAGTGTGTGTATATATATACAACCTTTTTTCGGTGCAGAGATTTCTGGCCAGCATAAACCTGCAAAGATAAGATAAAACCCAACTAGAAACAATGTCAGCACCATGACGAACCAACGTCAAATTTAAGAGCAACGCATTTGACGAAATGATGTACGTGACTCAAGTCAAGCAATCTTTTTTTCTCGATCTTGCGTATTCATTTCATTAAAAGAAAGGGTTACAGAGACACCACACACGAACTCACGCCACCCAAAAAAAATAGCGCCCAAGGGATTAAGATGAACCGTGTGGGCTATAGGAGTACTAGATGCTTGTTTCCAAGATTTCTCTAACCTGAGCAGCTCAGGTAATTATCACGAAAAGGAAAGAAACAGAGTGCAAAAACAGCTGCAACGTTTGTTATTATGAAAGAAACAAGTAAACAGTTCTTTACACATAACCTGGACAGGTTGCTTGTGCCGAACACAAAGTCAGCACAAACGTGACGAGCGTTTTATCCAAGCAAATCTAAATGGTGACCACGGCACCAAGCAAAAGTGACATGACTGCGAGGGTAAGACAGCACAGCATGATGCAGCTCACCACCGATTATTTGCAAACTTAACCAGTTCACTACCGTTCAGACTCCAGTCTTCATTCTTCAAGTTCAATGGCCGACCTGTCACCCAATAACCCATCTGAGGCCCACATCCCCAAGTTCGACTCGGGCAACAAGCTTGTGTGAGCACCGACAGATCACACGCCCAGAACCAGCAACAGGGTTAAAATGTCCTGTGTGAAACAGCTAATGACACAATAGGACGAAAATAAGAGAAAAAGAAACTAAAAGCAGGACAGGGCCTAGGAATAGGCACCTATAATATACACTACTTTGTGCCTAATGTGGCAGGACATTTGCCCTCATATAGCCATAACAGTGTCAGCATGACAAGGTGTAATAAAAAAAGTTGGGTGCCTCATCTAATGTTATCCACCAACATAGAATTGTCTCTGATGCAACAAACGAGATCAACACCATAAAACCTGCACATATAACATAGGGTCAGCTCTATTCACATACTGGCTCTTTTCATGCACTTATACACACTAACACACTAAATATACACAATCGAGTGAATTCTTGCAGGTTAAATCCTAACGGGCGCCAAACTTTCCAGTTACCTCCAGGCTCCAGCAATGGAGCATCTCTATGAAACTATGTTAAGAATTTCAAGTTTGAATTTTAGACTTAAGCCATTGAAGTTCATGAATAAACAATCTACGCTCAACTCCGTCACTATACAAGTGACAAAGTATTAAATCTGCAAAACAGCTAAAGAAAGTTAACGACCCCTTGGAGATCTGGATAAAATGGTCAGGACACAGTTACCAAGTACAATGTCTTGCGGACAAAAGGTAGATAAACTAATAACATGTTACAGTCAATCGCAGGTTGAAGCATCCTAGCCGGCAGTTAAAAACCACTTAACTCATACTTGCACATGTACTTCTATGAAACAAAAAAATGATAACAATATGTAGTACAATTCAAATGTAAAGTACATTGAAGAATTTCAGCAATTTTATGTTCTGGCAACAAAACCACTAAATCATTCTATGGAACGTGCAAAAGGGATCAGTTGAAACAGCATTTTTAGGACATTGTTAAGTTAGGCTTAAAGAACCAAGTAGCAGGTGTCAATGGACCATGCAGACAGACAGACAGACCCCCAAAAAGAACTAAAAATAATTACCTGATGAGCTGGTATTTACAAAAGTTGTCTCATTATTCGCGGAGAAATGAAAGCATATGAAAACGATCAGATTATTGGCAGTATATAGCTTGGTCTATCTGAGGAGGAATTGATTTTATTTCAGTCCCAAGCTCTTGTTCAATCCTATACCTGTTACCAGAAACAGTATTCAGTCAGAACAATGTCGGTAATATAAAAGGTCAACAGTTGCAGTGGGAAAATTTACGTACAAGTTAAAGCGATCCTCATAGGTGATCAAATTAACGGCCAGACCAAGGTGACCAAATCTCCCAGATCTACCAACCTGGCAAGCCAAAAGAGGGCGTTAAATTTACCAGAGATGGATGTCACAAGTGAAATGCAACAGACAGATTCAATTCCTAAATATCACTAATGGGGCGTTTGGATCCATTCATTTTGGAGGAATTGCAATTTACTTAATAAAGTAACCTATTTAGCTTGAAATTTAACATTCCACCACTTTTAAAGTTCAGATATAAAACTATCTCAAATTCACGGTGTGGAGGATGTGAAATGATTTTATGTATCAGTAGAATTTGTTTCTACTCTGCAACTTATAGGACGCTCTTCGGCTCACTCTATAATAAAAATGTAGCACATAAATATCTCCGACATCTTGCTAATAATAGTATACAAATATATTTTGTATAAACCCAAATTAGCTTAATTGATATGTGCCTAAATTACTATTATTAGAATGGAATTCAATTCCAAGGATCCAAACGAGGCGAAGGATAATCTGTAAACAACATAAATGGAAAGCATTTTTTATTTCAAAAAAGTGCCTCAAAACTGCTAAAATATGTCAGTTGTGCATCATAGTATGCCACACTTAAATTTTAGGTTATGAAACAAAGTGAAAACAGATAAAAGGAACAGTTAAATCAATCCTACCCTGTGGAGATATGTTTCAGAGTTCTTGGGGAAATCAAAATTGATAACAACATTCACAGCTTGAATATCTATTCCCCTTGTAAAAAGATCTGCAAAACAAAAGATATAAAGTTTGTTAGAAAACATAAACAAGCAGTACAAATTACCTACATGCCACTCAGTCCAAAACCTTAAGGCTCCTTCACATTTTGTTTAACAGAAAAATGGCATTCATAATCTTACACAATAACATTCCAGCAACCAATTGATAGAAAAAGATGGTGGAAACATAATTGACCGACATCGAAGGATTTCTAGCATCTTTATCATTTTGATTTCACCACACGAACTAAATTAATAGACAAATGTTTGACCTTAGCAATTTGCATGTCCTGTGTTTCACCTATGCTTCTCCATAGCCTTGGGAGTATACATCTCAAAATGATATATTGAAGAACAAAGAGTATAGTCAGGGCATGTTTCCCCTCTCTACCCCGAACTACAATGCTTTGGAGGAAACTGATTGAATCACATCAGTCAGTAGGTTATGGATGATTATTTCACATTTTTTTGCTTATACCTAATACTTCCTTGTTAGTGTGCATTCTGAACTATGGAGCAACATAATTGTAGTAGTTCAAGTTAGGCCCTATTTAGAGCCCGGCTCCCTGATCCTTCAGTTATGCTCCTTGATTATCCAATGGAGTGATTCCATTGGATTCCTAGGAGAGAGCAGGGTGGGGAGCTGATGGGAATTGATTCTCTGCTGATCCATACCAGAATATAACAGGGAGCAGGGTTAAGCATGTTTTTGGGCCCCTAGTGTAAATGGAGAAGTGATTCTCTCCTGTTCATCACATGAATCAGTTGGCATTTTGTGAGCGTTTCACTGGTTGGGAGTGATTCTTTTCAGAGAAGCTGGAATGAATCAAATGCCACTGGCTGACAGGGATAAGGAAATGAGTGACTTAACACTGACATTGAACTACAAACATTGTATATAAGAAAAAAAAGACTGAAAGAGTTGAATCCACAAGAGAAATAATAGTATACCAGTGCAAACAAGGTTCCTGCATGCTCCATTACGGAAATCATGGAAAACTCTATTACGGTGGTCCTGTAGCATCTTTGCATGAATATAGAAGCAAGAATAGCCAAGCTCTGTGATCTTTTTCGCCAATAGTTCAACACGATTTACAGAGTTACAAAATATTATTGACTGGTTGATTTGAAGCTGTACCAAAACAATCAACAATTGAATGACTTGAGCGTTATGACTTAGGTGGGAAGCAAGATGCCTAGTCAAATAAATCATGAAATGATAGAGGTGTCCATCAGCAAAACCTTGGAAAAGAGAGTGTTGAGACAGTGAACTTTCTGTCTTTCTTCCACAAAAGCATAGAACTGTGTAATTCCCTTCAGTGTAAGTTCGTCCATAAGGTTAATCACATAAGGTTTAGGCAGATATTTGTCCTTGAACTCCTTAACAGTCACAGGGAATGTCGCTGAAAACATCAAAATCTGTCGACTAGCAGGGAGGTAGCGAATCAACTGTTCTATGGAAGGTTGAAACTCAGGAGAGAGAAGCTTGTCTGCCTGGAAAGGAAGAGATATCTATATAATTATTTGTGGAAACGTCAAAAATGTAGAACCAAAATCACAAAAATAAAATAATTCAAACAAAATATTATTCGAGAAAAAGAACAGTTCATTACTAACTTAGATAATGCATAACAGAGTACTAGCATGTTTCTATTCAGTAGGTACTATTTTTTGTCCCTAAGAAGCACAAATTCAAACTGAAAAGTTATGAAGGGACATATTAAAGCTTAGATATGATCTTTCAGGATCATTCTAGCAATCTAGCCACTTCGTCCAAGTGACAACGCCATGCACACCACGGTTTCAAAAAAGAGTGCACCACCATCTTGCAACCAACACTAAACCCTGCTATTTTTGGGTCAAATCTAATATTCAGAGTTCCACTGTTAAAATAAGAAAATCTCCCGTTCTATGTTGAAATGCAAAAGGTGACTAGTTGATTAACAGGTTCCAGGTGGAAACTGAATTTAGATAGGTGCAGGCTGAATCAACCAGTAGGTAATCCAGTTAGGGTGCAAATTTGACAGAGACGTTCACTGACTTATAGGTAAATTTGATTTTGGCACAATCATTGGTTGTTAATTAAAAGCTTAACATTGAACAACTTGGCAAGAATTCTCCTTCCAACAGGATTCTCTTTGACATTAGGGTTACAAACAAGTGGCAAGATACATTACTGAACAAAATGCAGCACAATGGTGATAAAAGTGGTCATTTACATGAGGTAGCAATACGAAAGCACTCAGATAAAGCTTGAAATAAATTACCTCATCCATAATAAGCATTGAACAGTCGTTCAAAATGCAAACACCTTTCTTTGTAAGATCCAAAATACGCCCAGGTGTTCCAACGAGTAAGTGCACAGGTTGGTACAGACGAACAATATCATCCTTCAAACTGGTTCCACCAGTGGTGACCATAACCTGGATCTTCAAATGCTTACCAAGCTCCTTGCAAACTTGTGATGTTTGCAGAGCCAATTCCCTTGTGGGAACCAATATAATAACTGCAAGGCATAAAGAGACCTTACTCAAGCTTTTTCATGAAATATTCAGTGAAAATTACATCTAAGTATCAAAGAAATTCATGCACGCAAAAAAGGAGCCTGAGTAATGAAAAATAAAATAAGACCACTGCTATTATTGTTATGGAAGACGTCAAGTTTAAATCATCTTAGAATCTTTCAAATTCGTTGGATAAAAATAAAGTTGCAGACTCTAGAACAGACCTTGAATAGCATTTTTTTCTTGATCAATCTTTTCTAGTGCAGGAATACAAAATGCAGCAGTCTTGCCAGTTCCATTCTTCGCTCTTGCAAGAATGTCACTACCAGTTAAAGCAATAGGAATGCTTTCCTCTTGGATAGGAGACGGTCTTTCAAATCCCTTCTCGTATATACCCATTAGGAGTTCACGCTTGAGAAAATAGTCTTCAAACTCATTTCCCTTGGTAGCTGTAACATCCTGAACAATATTTAATATAATAAATCATGAGTGCAGAGTAGCAACAACATAATACCAAACTTGTAGGTGGAAAAGTAACACAGAAAAATTGAATCATATCTGTTCAGAACTCCCCCCCCTGGACCAAGAAGACATGTCATTCGCAAGGAAACTTTAGAAAGTCGTGTGTAGAAAGCTGGGCAACACAACATTTCTGAGTTCAACCGTGCCAGCTAATTTTTTTTCTGGGATACGCAGGAGAACTGCGCATCAATAATATTAAGGAGATAAAAGAGGTCCAAAATGGACCAAGTACAAGGAAACCTCCTTACGGAGGCCAGAATTTAGAATAAAGAAACACACACACGCACATTGTAAAAGAACTCTACAGACAACTCAGCACTAGCTAGGCCTAAAACTCTACCACAGGTAGACAGGAGCTCATCGATCCGAAGGGAAGACAAAGCTTTGATCTCTGTTAGAGACCAAAGGACAGCTTCCTCCCTTGCTGCCCGAAGGGCCACAACCAGACTCAGGCTGCAGCCATCGAACACACACCTGTTCCTATGCTTCCAGATAATCCAAGCTCCTAAAATAACAAAAGAGTTGAAGTCTTTCCTTGCTGCCTCAATCACTCTGGAGCTACTATCCATCCACCATGTCTCGAAGGAATGGTCATCCTGTTGAGGACAGAGGCCTTGCCAGCATCCAATCTTCACGAGCTCAAGCCAAAATTGTTTGGCAAAGACGCACCCAACTAGCATATGATTGATCAATTCAACAGCCTGATCACGCAACAAGTACCTCTCTGGATGGTCGAGACCTCGCTTGGCGAGTCTATCGGCTGTCCAACATCTGTCATGCTCAACTACCCAAATGAAAATTTTGCACTTTCTAGGAGCCCAAGACTTCCATACCCTTTCAGCCGGTTCAAACTCCATTGTTCCTTGAAAGAGAGCACTATAAGCTGAACTGCTGAACCTATAGAAAAGGAACCTGAAGCAGCAAACTTCCATATATGCCAGTCTTGTACCCCCGGGCTGTAGCACCCTGCCTTCTAAAGCTTCACAAAGGTCAAGAAACTCAGCAATAACTCTTACTGAAAGCGCACCTCTCAAGCTTGCCATCCACTGAAAACTTGGGAGAGCATCTTGGACTGTCAAGGAATCAATCAGACGTCTAGGAACCAGCCCCAACAACGCAGGTGCAAAGTCTTGGATACAGTTGCCATTCAACCAACGATCTTTCCAAAAAAGAGTGTTAGAACCATCCTCAAGCTGTGTCACAACTGCTACTCCCACAAAAGATCGCACTTCCGGGCACACATGAATGGGAGAGAAGACCATGGTCTGTTAGGATCAGTTTTTTGTAACCATGGCCACCGTGCTTGCAAAGCCCAGCTAAGGTGCCAGCTAATTGTCTAAACAGTTCGGTATACAGTTGTATAGTGAACCATATTCCCTTGGTGTCACTAGATAGGATCAATCAAAGTTGATCTTAGATTCCTAGCATTACACAAATAGATACCATCAACCATGTAATAATTACACAAATATGGGGGTGTTTGAAGATGACTCTTCCCTGTGAAAAGGACATTTATCAAATTTAGGTCCCTCAGAATTTTCTGGCGATCAGAATTGCATTCCACCATGACTGTGATGTAATGATTAAAACTAAAGAAAAAAAATTTACATTGAACTTTTACCGTAGCCTTGGGAATTGGGATAATTTGTGTCAAAGTAAGAGAACTTTTGACTTAGAACAAAGATAAAGTGACCTATAACTTGGTAGATGGGATGGAAGGAGAATGTACAACATTCTAAATTTGCAACAGAAAGGGAGGTTGAAATGCATAACATACCTCTGTCCTGTAGCGTGTATCTGGAGGTGGCAGCTTCAATTGGGCCTTCCAATCTTGTGAACTGCACATATGGACAAGCACAGTTCCTGTATAACTATCTCCACAAGAGTGGCTGGTAATAACCATGTAATAAACCAAGCAAACAACTGGGAACGTAACTAGCGGCTACTAGTACAGGGAATTACTAGTCACCTAGTTTAGTTTCGAAATTAAAATACAGCAAACTGTAGACTGTAGTCATAGCCGTCCGAACCTGTGGCATCAGAATTCGGAACACATCTTTGGGCATCAATAAACCACCAAAATTACCGATATGAGACACCAATCACCAGGTTTGCGGCTTCGCGCACAGATAGCAAGGGTCAAGTTGCATTTGGTTCAATTTTGCAAGCCCCCCTCCCCCGGTGCTTAAACTACACACTAAAACGCACTAGGAACGACGGCGACACGACCTATCACCAAAACCGTAGGTTCAGGTTATCTCACCTCGAATCGACGCCATCGGCGGTCGTGGATGGCGCCAGGGACTTCGGCTCGCTGGTCACGGCTGCGCCCGAGGTCTCGCGGGCAATCTGGCTCCGCCGCAGCCACTGCTGCTGTTGCTGCTGGTAAATGTGGTGCTGCTGCTGTTGCTGATGGCGATTGTGGCCGTGGTGCTGGTGCTGGTGCTGCCTCTGCGCGTACTGCTGGTGGTGGTGCGCCCCCGACGTCTGCTGGTGGTTGTGGTGCTGATGCGGCTGTTGCGGCGGTGGGCCGCGGCCGTAGTAGTTGAGGTTCCCACCGCGGCCGTTGCCCATGCCCGAAGGATACCTGGCGCGTGGATCCATGGTCGCGAGGAGGATTCAGATCTTCCCAGGAATCGACTGGAGGATGCAGGATCCAAGGAGAACTTGCAGATCGGATCGGGAAAAGGATTTGGGAGCTGAAGTCTGTAGGATTGGCTCCTGGATCAGGACCAATTTCGAACCCCTTTTTGCCCTTCCGGCAGGGTTCGTGGGTGGGGGAGGAGCGACGGAAAGGTAGCGTCGCCGGATCGTCGTAACCTTATTAGGGCAACTGTGGGTTTGTATTAACGAAGGAGCAATTACGCTAATGGCCCTGGCAAATTACTTCAATCCGCAGCGGCGCAGGCGAGGCTCGAAGAGGAAGGCTTCGTCACGAAAATCAACTCAATTTTACAAACCTCTAGCCAAACGCTTGCAAATTCAACAACTCAGTGCACCAAAAAAATGAAGTTAGAGTTAATTTCACCATTTTCGTGAAGTAGCAAAAAAATGCTTCACAAACCCATCTTTTCAATAATCTTGTGAAGTTAGGGGTAATTACCTATCGTTCCCACCAATTAAAAAAATGCTTCACTCTTTTTTCCCTCTCGTACTACTGAGGCACAAGGAGACATAAGCCGATGTCGGAGCTCCCAGTAGCAGTCGTCTCCGCGCTAGGTATGTTTGGTTTGAAACCAAAAAGTAGTATGAGGTCTTCCCTTAATTTTTTGGATCACACCGCCACCAAAAAATTACTCCGGTGTTTACCTTACCCCTATGTGACTCTCATTCAAACACTATAGAAACTGTGATCGCCCCTTCCATCCGTCCTTATCATTCAACCAAACACACAGCGCCCGTTCGGCAACAGAGGGTTCAGCGATGGCAGAAATGATAGTGTCACCAATGAGAAGCCCAAGACGCGTCGACCGAAGGCAGACCTAGTGGCGAGAGTTGGCCACGACACGGCACGACATGAGTTCGGCGAGCACAGTTGCGTGAACTGTTGGAATTAGGCCCATTTGTGTGTAGCTCAATTCAATAAGGAAGCCAAGGTACTGTGTAGGGATGGGACGGGGCTTTAGTCCCACATCGCCCATCTAGATAGGAGAGAATTACCTTATATGTGGGAGTGTTCTCTACTCTTCACATGGGACAAATAAAGGGCTATGGAGGCTGCCACACGCGCGCTCGCTCGCGTTTCACGTTTTTTCACGCTATTTATCGCGTTGTGACGTGTTCTAAACAGCAGTTTAATTTTTGCCTTTTGTTTATTTGGTTATCAAATATCACACCTAGTTGCCACGTCAACCAGGAGTAACGAGCACGCACGTTACGTGCGAGATCTCCGGGCGGTTGTACGTAGAGATATTCCAGGGGGCGGTTCCTGGAATATAGCAGATCGAATCAAGGGGTTGCGGCGGCCCATCTATAAAGGGAAGACGTCCTTCAGTCGGAGTCTTCTTCTCAGTTCTCTGCATCGTCGCTTCTCTGCCCTGCCGTCCCTTCGTCTGCCTTGCAACAGATCAAGGGAGAGTGGTGTCTCCGAACCACCGCGACGTTTTGACGACCTGCACGGGTGCCGGCGAATCAGGTTTCTGGGAAGTGCTTCGCGCACGACCGCTCAGGTTCTTCTTCAACACTCATGGAAATCACTGTGAGTAAATCTGCGGTTTCAGTTTATTGCGATGACGGTCTTATGGTTAGATCCGTTGTCGATTCTTATGTTATGCGTTAATCTTATTGAGTTAATTTAGATCTGTTTTGTTCTAATGTCGTTGATATTATCTGCTAGTAGATCTAGATTTTTCGTTTTATGCTGCATTATCAAATTAATCATAGGCGCTGTTAATTTTTCAACAATCCAAAAACCTGATATAATTAACATGGTTGGACCTTCGGATACACTAAAACCTGACCGGTTTTCGGGTGGTCAAAATTTTAAGAGATGGCAGACTAGGGTTAAATTCTGGCCCATGTCGTTGAGGATCTGGTGGGTGATATCCCCAGTTCTTCTTCTCACTGAGGAGCAGGACCGTAACTTCGAGTCTGATAACGAAACATGTGTTGGTTGTATCTTGACACTGTTGTCAGATCAACTATATGACATACACATGCACCACGAAGTGGCTCGCGATTTATGGGAGACCCTGGACCGGATGTATACTGAATCATATGTTGGACGTGAACTTTATGTTAATGAGTAGTACCATGAATACAGGATGGTCGATGACCGCTCTGTCGTGGAACAGGCTCATGAAATCTAGCTTCTGGTGGGGGAACTTGCACACTTTGATTGTGTCTTTCCTAACAAGTTCGTGGTTGGTGGCATCATTGGCAAATTACCTCCTACTTAGAGAAATTTTGCCACGGCTCTCAAACACAAGAAGGAGGCAATGATTGTTGAAAGTCTAATTGCTACTCTTGATGTTGAGAAGGTGAGATCTAAGGATGTGCCCCGTTCTGGTCCAATGGATAGTGGTACCTCTAATGCCAACGTGGTTGAAGGCAAATCTGGTGGGAAAAACAAAAACAAGTCGAACTGGAAACCAAAGGCCAAGTAGAACACTGATTTTAAGAAGAAGAAGAAAACCTTGCAAACCTGACTTGCTTTGTGTGCGGTGAATCTTGTCACATAGCCAAAAATGTTGTAATAGGAAGGGCAAGAAATGTGATGGTCAGAAAAATGCAAATGTGGCTATTGCTGATGTTGGGAATTCTGGGTATGTCCCTCAAATTCTTTTAGCATGTCAATCCACCAATTGGTGGTTAGACATTGGAGCCAATGTACATGTTTGTTCTGATCTAAACTTATTTTCTTCTTATCAGGCTAACGACAGTAGCGCCATCTTGATGGGCAATGGGTCAAGGGCTGCTGTACATGGAATAGGAAGAGTTGATCTAAAGTTGACCTCTGGAAAGACTCTTTTTGAAGAATGTGCAGCACATTCCTAGAATAAATAGGAACCTTATTAGTGGTTCTATTTTATGTCGTGATGGCTTTAAGTTAGTGTTTGAGTCGAACAAGTTTATTGTCTCGAAATTTGGTTTGTTTATTGGCAAAGGTTATGACAGTGGTGGTTTGTTCCGCCTTTCAATGGCTGATGATTGTAATAATGTGGCAAAATCGGTTTCATATTCTGAATTGAATGTAGGCGAGGCTGCTGTTCGACACTCGTGACTTTGTCATATTAGTTTTGATCGCATTATCCAATTGTCCAGGCTTAATTTGATTCCGAAAATTCATGTTATTAGGAGATCTAAGTGTCATACTTGTGTGCAAGCGAAGCAACCACATAAACCTTTTAAGAATGTGGAGGATAAAAATCTGGCACCTTTAGATCTCATTCACTCAGATCTGTGTGAAATGAATGGAATTTTGACGAGAGCAGCTAAAAATATTTTATCACATTTATTGATGATGCTACTAGATATTGCCAGCTCTATCTTGTTAAGACGAAAGATAAGGCACTTAATTGTTTTAAGATCTATAAGGCAGAGGTAGAAAACCAACTAGAAAAGAAAATTAAACGGGTGAGGTCTGATAGAGGAGGGGAGTATCTTTCTAATGAATTTGGTGAATACTATGCGGAACATGGAATCATCCATGAGACAACAGCTCCCTACTCACCTCAATCAAATGGGGTGGCTGAACGGAAAAACCGAACTTTGACAGACTTGGTTAATGCCATGTTGGATAGTTCTGGTTTATCTAAGTCATGGTGGGACGAAGCTATTTTGGCTGCATGCTTTGTTCTAAACTGAGTTCCATCAACTAAGGGTGATAAAACACCCTATGATGGATGGAAAGGTAGAAAGCCTGCTCTTGGATTTCTGCGTGCATGGGGCTGTTTAGCCAAAGTTAATGTGCCTGCGTGCAAGAAACTTATATTGGGACCAAAAACTGTTGATTGTGTCTTTCTAGGATATGCGCATAATAGTGCAGCCTATAGATTTCTGGTGATTAAATCTAATTTTCCAGATGTGCATGTTAACACCGTGACTGAATCTTGTGATGCCTCCTTTTTCGAAGATATATTCCCTATGAAGGATACAGTTGCAGCACGTAGCGAGGCATCTACTAGTTATACTCCTGAACCTAATCCAGTTTCTTTACCTCCTACTTATTCTGAACAACACATTGAGGATAACAGTATGGTAGCTCCACGTAGGAGCAAAAGACAAAGGACTAAAAATCCTTTAGTGATGACTTTATTGTTTATCTTGTGGATGATGCACCAAAAACCCTTGCAGAGGCATATGCATCACCAGATGCAGAGCGCTGGAAGAAGGCAGTCCACAATGAAATGGAGTCCATTCTAACAAATGGGACTTGGAAAATATGTGACCTGCCAGTTGGGTGTAAACCTATGGGATGTAAATGGATATTTAAGAAAAAACTGAAACCATATGGTATTGTCGATAAATACAAGGCTAGGCTTGTTGCCAAGGGATTTACCCTACCCAAAAGAAAGGTGAGGATTATTTTGATACCTATTCACCAGTTGCCAGATTGATCACAATTCGTGTGCTAATAACACTTGTTGCGAGTCATGATCTACTCATCCATCATGTAATGCGGGACAGTGAACTATAAAGTAAGTAGAACATAATAGGTCAGAGGACACTTGCCTTCACCAGGTTGTTGCTCAGGAAGATCTTCGGCAACACACTTAGGAACCACATGCTGCTCGTCGTCTAAATAAAGCGATCATACATTCAATACATTTGGAAAATGACAAATGAACAGCACACCAATCATGTGCAAGCAATGGAACACATCTCAAAATGAAAAGTATAACTCAAAAGGGAGTTTGGGTTATAGGGTGAACTAATCACATTCAGTGGTTTCTTATTCGCCAAGTGTTGTCTATCTCCATGGTTACATAATCTGATTCTACTCATTTTAATGAGACATGAGAGTTAAATCAGGGATAAATCCATACTACCTATTATTAACCTCACAAGATTAAGCATCTATTTACCACTAGGGTTTTTCTTTTTTACTTATCTTATTAAATAAATAACTCATCACATAAATTAACCTATAGCCTAGGCCTAAAATTAGAATGCACCAACAGTGAATGATCCTAATTTATCTGAACAGAGAATAATTCTATGAGCATTTTGCAATTCGAATCACTCAATTTGGAGTTCATATGCAAAAGATATAAAATAGACAAGTTTTGAAGTTTAAAATACAAATTTAGGTCCAATTTTGTGATTAATAAAAAGGTCAGGGGTCTGTTTATAAGAATCCAGGGCCTGCGCGCAAGACCTAAAGGATGGTGGGTTGAATATTAAAGAGCTGGGGGTTTCTTTAACAAAATCACACGCGAAGGGGTATCGAGCCATCTCAACCATCATATCACAGATCGATGACCAAGATTAGATCCCGTAGACGACCGCGTGGGCGTGGGCGCACGACGAGCACTGACAGGTGGGCTCGGGGCGTCAGTGACCTGAGGTAGGATTGACGGGCTGGGCCTAGCGGTAGGGGTGCGGGCGATAAGGCGGATCCGAGCGGTCAAATCCGAATCGGACGACCTAGGTTAGATCGGGTTTAATTGAAATCGGGTCGTCCGATTAGGAATGAGCGGTTAAGATGGGCGTTTGGGATATTGCCTTCACCGGTCAGCCAGAGGCGGCGCTCCCCACGGACACGACGGCACCGTCGCTGGAGGCGAGGTAGACTGGAGTTCTTAGGGCGTTAGGGGTCGGTCCGGATAGCTGGAGAGGTTGGGGATGACCTGCCAAAATTTGTGGCGGGGTAGGGGTTGTGTGAATGGAGCTAAGACGACTAGACGGCGGAGGGGGAGTCCTCGACGGACCGGGGAGCACTCCGGCGAGCAATCACGCGCGACTAAGTGCAAAACAAGGGAAAATAGGGGCGGGGTTAGGACGGTTACCTTGAGGGAAGACTCAGGGGCTCACGAACGGCGTCTGGGGCACGACGAGGACGCGGGTCGACGTTAGCGGAACTTCGGCGGTGAACCAGTGAGCGCGGACCAGGCTAACCAGAGGGGGAGGGGGTGAACCGAGGGGCGTCCCAGGTTGTGGGTGATAAGGCGGAGCTTACCGAGGCAACAGACACGGCGAGGGCTCGACGGCGACCGTAGAACGAGCACGAGACCACGGCGAGCAGCGGTAGAACTTCCTGGGCGTGTGCGTAGAGCGAGAGAGAGGGTGAGGGTGCTCAGTTGAGGGCACAACTGAGCGGGGAGGGCGAGGTCCAGAAAGGGCTCGGGCGTGTGGGGGCATGGACGGGAATCGCGCGGTCATGGGCGCATCCACGATAGAGGGTGCGACAGTTCAGAGGGGAAGGGTCCGACAGATGGGCCCCACGGTTCAGAGAGGGAGCGGGCGAGCGAACGTGCTTCTATGCTGACAAGCGGGACCCACAGACTAGCGAGAGAGGGCAAGCGCGCGCGGATGGGTTTGGCGCCAACAAGTGACCCCACCCGGTAGCGAGTGGGAGAGAGGGAAGGGAGAGCGGGTGTGAGAGGGCGCTGACAGGCGGGGGTTGCCTGTTAGGGAGGGCTAGCGCCCGGGCGCGCGCGCGGGGGCTAGGCTGGCTGGGCTGATTTGGGCCGAAAAGTGGTTTTCCATTTTCCCTAGAATTTCTAATGGATTTTCTATTTTATTTTCTCTAGGGTTTTTCATTTCAAATTCATATCAAATACAAATTCAAACCATTTCAAACATGTGCATCAAATAACAGAATAATTTAGGCTCAACATGATGCAACATTTCATGACCCACGTAGTTTTGACAAAATAAATAATTAATCCCTCTTCTTAATTAACTTAATTTTATCCAAGAGAGAGAGAGAGAGATTAGAGAGAGAGGCAAGGGTAACACCTGAATTTGGTAGGTACTTGAAAGTCGCCTAGAGGGGGGTGAATAGGCAGAATCTGAAAATTATAAACTTTAGGCACAACTACAAGTCGGGGTTAGCGTTAGAAATAAATGCGAGTCCGAAAGAGAGGGCGAAAACAAATCACAAGCAAATGAAGCGAATGACACGGTGATTTGTTTTACCGAGGTTTGGTTCTTGAGAACCTACTCCCCGTTGAGGTGGTCACAAAGACCGGGTCTCTTTCAACCCTTTCCCTCTCTCAAACGGTCACCTATACTAAGTGAGCTTTCTCCTCAATCAAACGAGTCACTTAGACCCCTACAAGGATCACCACAACTTGGTGTCTCTTGCTTTGATTACAAGTGTCTTGAGAACAAGAAAGAGGAAGAAGAAAGCCAACCAAGCGACAAGAGCAACAAGAAAACACAAGCGATCATCTCACAAGTCCTAGAGCACTAGAATTGAATTTGGGGACTTTGATTGGATCGGAGGCTTTGATTTGTGTCTTGGAGTGTTGTACTATGCTCTTGTATTGAATGCACTATTGTAAATGCTTGGATGGTTGGAGTGGAGGTGGTTGTGGGGTATTTATAGCCCCCAACCACCAATTCAACCGTTGGGGAAGGCTGCTGTCAATGGGCGCACCGGACAGTCCGGTGCGCCACCGGACACTGTCCGGTGCGCCAGCCACGTCACCCAACCATTAGGGTTCTGATGGTTTCGACCGTTGGAGCTCTGTCTTCATGGGGCACCAGACAGTCCGGTGCCGCACCGGACAGGCACTATTCACTGTTCGGTGCGCCTTCTGGCGCTGCTCTGACTCTGCGCGAACTATCCGCACACTGTTCACGTTGCAGGCGACCGTTGGAGTTGACCGTTGCGCTCGCTAGCCGTTGCTCCACTAGCACACCGGGTCCCAAAAACCCAAAGGTGAAGAGTTTGAAGTTGCTCGCCCCTGGTGCACCGGACACTGTCCGGTGGCACACTGGACAGTCCGGTGCGCCAGACCAGGGTTTTCTTCGGTTTCTTTTGCTCCTTTCTTTTGAACCCTATCTTTATCTTTTATTGGTTTGTGTTGAACCTTTATGCACCTGTAGAACATATAATCTAGAGCAAACTAGTTAGTCCAATTATTTGTGTTGGGCAATTCAACCACCAAAATCATATAGGAAAAGGTTTGACCCTATTTCCCTTTCAATCTCCCCCTTTTTGGTGATTGATGCCAATACAAACCAAAGCAAATATATAAGTACAGAATTGAACTAGTTTGCATAATGTAAGTGCATAGGTTGCTTAGAATTAAACCAATTTATAATTTCAATAGATATGCATGGTTGGTTTCTTTTTATGTTAACATTTTGGACCACGCTCGCACCACTTGTTTTGTTTTTGCAAATTCTTTTGGAGAAATCTTTTCAAAATCCTTTTGCAAGCAAGTAGTCAAAGATATATGGATAAGATTGTAAGAAGCATTTTCAAGATTTGAAATTTCTCCCCCAGTTTCAAATGCTTTTCCTTTGACTAAACAAAACTCCCCCTGAATGAAATTCTCCCCTTAGTGTTCAAGAGGGTTTTACCAATTTTTGAAAAATACTAATACTCTCCCCTTTTTGAACACACATTAAGATATCGATTTGAAAACTTCTTTTTAAAATAGGGTGGTGGTGCGGTCGTTTTGCTTTGGGCTAATACTTTCTCCTCCTTTGGCATTAATCGCCAAAAACAGAGACATTTGAGAGCCCTTTTTCTTTCCTCCCTACTGGTACAAGTAAATATGAGTGAAAAGAGTATACCAATGTGAGAGTGATGTGGAGTAGCGACGAAGGATGATACCGATAGAGTGGAGTGGAAGCCTTCTCTTCGTCGAGTACTCCATTTCCCTTTTAATCTATGACTAGCTTAAGGACATACTTGAAAAAACACATTAGTCATAGCAAAAGAGATATGATCAAAGGTATATAAATGAGCAATGTGTGCAATGTTTCAATCAAAGTTCCGAGAATCAAGTATATTTAGCTCATTCCTAAGTTTGCAAAAGGTTTTCTCATCTAATGGCTTGGTAAAGATATCAGCTAATTGATCTTTAGTGTTTATATAAGCAATCTCGATATCCCCCCTTTGTTGGTGATCTCTCAGAAAGTGATGTCGAATGTCTATGTGCTTAGTGCGATTGTGGTCAACGGGATTATCCACAATACGGATTGCACTCTCATTATCACATAGCAGAGGGACTTTGCTCAATTTGTAGCCATAGTTTCTGAGGGTTTGCCTCATCCAAAGTAATTGCGCACAACAATGGCCTGCGGCAATATACTCAGCTTCGGCGGTTGATAAGGCTACTGAATTTTGTTTCTTTGAAGCCCAAGACACCAGGGATCTTCACAGAAGCTGACAAGTCCCTGATGTGCTCTTCCTATCAATTTTACACCCTGCCCAATCGACATCGGAATATCCTATCAAATCAAATGTTGATCCCTTGGGGTACCAAAGCCCAAACTTAGGAGTGTAAACTAAATATCTCATGATTCTTTTCATGGCCCTAAGGTGAACTTCCTTGGGATCGGCTTAGAACCTTACACACATGCATATAGAAAGCATAATATCCGGTCGAGATGCACATAAATAGAGTAAAGATCCTATCATCGACCGGTATACCTTTTGATCTACGGATTTACCTCCCATGTCGAGATCGAGATGCCCATTGATTCCCATGGGTGTCTTGATGGGCTTGGCATCCTTCATTCCAAACTTGTTAAGAATGTCTTGAATATACTTGGTTTGGCTGATGAAGGTGCCCTCTTGGAGTTGCTTGACTTGAAACCCTAGGAAATACTTCAACTCCCCCATCATAGACATCTCGAATTTTTGTACCATGATCCTACTAAACTCTTCACAAGTAGATTTGTTAGTAGACCCAAATATAATATCATCAACATAAATTTGGCATACGAACAAATCATTTGCAATAGTTTTAGTAAAGAGAGTAGGATCGGCCTTGGTTACTTTGAAGCCATTAGTGACTAGAAAATCTCGAAGGCATTCATACCATGCTCTTGGGGCTTGCTTGAGCCCATAAAGCGCCTTTGAGAGTTTATAAACATGGTCAGGGTACTCACTATCTTCAAAGCTAGGAGGTTGCTCAACATAGACCTCTTCCTTGATTGGTCCATTGAGGAAGGCACTCTTCATGTCCATTTGATAAAGCTTGAAGCCATGGTAAGTAGCATAGGCAAGTAATATGCGAATTGACTCAAGCCTAGCTACGGGTGCATAAGTTTCACCAAAGTTCAAACCTTCGACTTGTGAATAACCTTTGGCGACAAGTCGGGCTTTGTTCCTTATCACCACACCATGCTCATCTTGCTTGTTGCGGAATACCCACTTGGTACCTACAACATTTTGATTAGTACGTGGAACTAAGTGCCATACCTCATTCCTCGTGAAGTTGTTGAGCTCCTCTTGTATTGCCAGCACCCAATCTGAGTCTCTTATTGCGTCCTCTACCCTATATGGCTCAATAGAGGAAACAAAAGAGTAATGTTCACAAAAATGAGCGACTCGAGATCGAGTGGTTACCCCCTTATGAATATCGCCGAGGATGGTGTTCACGGGGTGATCTCTTTGAATCGCCTGGTGGACTCTTGGGTGAGGTGGCCTTTGACCCTGTATTTCCTGTTCATCTTCCTTGTCTTGATTATCATCATCTCCCCCTTGATCATTGCCCTCTTCTTGAGATGGCTCATTTTCTTGATCTTCTTCTTCATCACCTTGAGCCTGATCCTCATCTTGGGTTGGTGGAGATGCTTGATTGGAAGATGATGGTTGATCTTGTGCTTATGTGGGCTCTTCAGATTCCTTAGGACACACATCCCCAATGGACATGTTCCTTAGCGCTACGCACGGAGCCTCTTCATCATCTAGCTCATCAAGATCAACTTGCTCCACTTGGGAGCCATTAGTCTCATCAAACACAATGTCACAAGAAACTTCAACTAGTCCAGTGGACTTGTTAAAGACTCTATATGCCCTTGTGTTTGAATCATATCCTAGTAAAAAGCCTTCTACAACCTTAGGAGCAAATTTGGATTTTCTACCTCTTTTAACAAGAATGAAACATTTGCTACTAAAGACTCTAAAATATGAAACATTGGGCTTTTTACCGGTGAGGAGTTCATAGGATGTCTTCTTGAGGATTTGGTGAAGATATAACCCGTTGATGGAGTAGCAGGCGGTGTTAATCGCCTCGGCCTAAAACCGGTCTGGTGTCTTGTACTCATCAAGCATGGTCCTTGCCATGTCCAATAGAGTTCTATTCTTTCTCTCCACTATACCGTTTTGTTGAGGTGTGTAGGGAGACGAGAACTCATGCTTAATGGTCTCCTCCTCAAGGAAGCCTTCAATTTGAGAGTTCTTGAACTCCGTCCCATTACCGCTTCTTATCTTTTTGATCCTCAATCCGAACTCATTTTGAGCCCATCTCAAGAATCCTTTTAAAGTCTCTTGGGTTTGAGATTTTTCCTGCAAAAAGAACACCCAAGTGAAGCGAGAATAATCATCCACAATTACAAGACAATACTTACTCCCGCTGATGCTTATGTAAGCTATCGGGCCAAATAGATCCATGTGGAGTAGCTCAAGCGGCCTGTCGATCGTCATGATGTTCTTGTGTGGATGATGAGCACCAACTTGCTTTCCTGCTTGACATGCGCTACAAACCCTATCTTTCTCAAAATGAACATTTGCTAGTCCTAAAATGTGTTTCCCTTTAGAAGCTTGTGAAGATTCTTCATCCTAACATGGGTTAGTCGGTGATGCCAGAGCCAACCCATATTAGTCTTAGCAATTAAGCAAGTGTCGAGTTCAGCTCTTTTGAAATCAACTAAGTATAGCTGACCCTCTAACACTCCCTTAAATGCTACCGAATCATCACTTCTTCTAAAGACAGTAACACCTACATATGTAAATAGACAGTTGTAGCCCATATTGCATAATTGAGAAACAGAAAGCAAGTTGTAATCTAAAGAATCCACAAGAAAAATATTGGAAATAGAATGGTCAGGAGATATAGCAATTTTACCAAATCCTTTGACCAAACCTTGATTTCCATCCCCGAATGTAAATAATTCTTTAGGGATCTTGGTTTTTCTCGTAAGAGGAGAACATCCTTTTCTCCCCAGTCATATGGTTTGTGCACCCGCTATCAATTATCCAGCTTGAGCCTCCGGATGCATAAACTTGCAAAACAGCTTTAGGTCTTGTTCTTAGGTACCCAAACAGTCTTGGGTCCTTTCACGTTAGAAACAAGCACCTTGGGTACCCAAACACAAGTCTTTGAGCCCTTGTGTTTTGCCCCAACATATTTGACAACTACTTTGCCTGATTTGTTAGTTAAAACATATGAAGCATCAAAAGTTTTAAATGAAATATTATGATCATTTGATGCAGTAGGAGATTTTTTAGGCAATTTAACATGGGTTGATTGCCTAGAGCTAGAAGACTCATTTTATACATAAAAGCATGATGTGAAACAGAATGAGACTTCCTAGAATGATTTCTCCTAATTTTATGCTCAGGATAACCAGCAGGATACAAAATGCAACCCTCGTTATCCTAAACCATGGGAGCTTTGCCCTTAACAAAGTTAGACAATTTTTTAGGGGCATTAAGTTTGACATTGCTTCCCTGTTGGAAACCAATGCCATCCTTGATGCCAGGGCGTCTCCCGTTATAGAGCATGCTCCTAGCAAATTTAAAATTTTCATTTTCTATCGCATGCTCATTAATTTTAGCAGTAAGTTGAGCTATGTGATCATTTTGTTGTTTAATTAAAGCTAGGTGATCATGGATAGCATCAACATTAATATCTCTACATCTAGTACAAATAGTGACATGATCAACAGAAGATGTAGAGGGTTTGCAAGCATTTAATTCATCAATCTTAGCATGTAAAATAACATTCTCATTTCTAAGATTGGAAATGACATCATTGCAAACAATTAAATCTTTAGCCTTAGAAATTAATTTATCATTCTCAATCTTAAGGCTAGAAATAGATTCATTCAATTTATCAATCTTAGCAATTAAACTAGCATTATCATTTTAAGATTGGAAATAGAATCATCACAAACATTTGATTTCTCAACCTTAGCAAATAAACTAGCATTCTCAGTTCTAAGGTTGGAAATGGTGTCATGACAAATGCTAAGCTCCTTAGTCAAGTTTTCATTTTTGTCTACTTCCTGAGCATAATCATTTTTAACTTTAACATGCCTTTTGTTTTCTTTAATAAGGAATTCCTCTTGGCTATCCAAGAGTTCATCCTTCTCATGAATAGCACCTATCAATTCATTCAATTTTTCTTTCTGTTGCATGTTAAGGTTGTCAAAAAGAGTAAGCAAGTCATCTTCATCGTCACTAGAACTAGTCTCATCACTAGATGTTGTATATTTTGTGGAGGCTCTAGATTTTACCTTCTTTTTGCCGTCCTTTGCCATGAAGCATTTGTGGCCGACGTTGGGGAAGAGGAGGCCTTTGTTGACGGCGAGGTTGGCGGCGTCCTCGTCGGAGGAGGAGTCGGTGGAGCTCTCATTAGAGTCCCATTCCCGACACACGTGGGCATCGCCACCCTTCTTCTTGTAGTATCTCTTTTTTTCCTTCCTCTTTCCCTTCTTGTCATTGCCCCTATCACTATCACTTGATAATAGACATTTAGCAATGAAATGACCAGGCTTACCACATTTGTAGCACACCCTTTTGGAACGGGGTTTGTAATCCTTCCCCTTCCTTTGCTTGAGGATTTAGCAAAAGCTTTTGATGATAAGCGCCATTTCCTCGTTGTCAAGCTTGGAGGCGTCAATTGGAATCCTACTTGGTGTAGATTCCTTCTTTTCTTCCTCCGTCGCCTTGAATGCGACGGGTTGCACCTCGGGTGTGGAGGTGCCGCCTTGCTCCAAGTTGATGATTTATTTGGAGCCTTTGATCATCAATTCGAAGCTCACAAACTTCCCTATCACTTCCTCAGGAGACATTAGTTTATATCTAGGATCACCACAAATTAATTGAACTTGTGTGGGATTACGAAAAACAAGTGATCTAAGAATAACCTTGACCATTTCATGGTCATCCCACTTGGTGCTCCTGAGGTTGTGCACTTGGTTGACCAAGGTCTTGGGCCGGTTGTACATCGCTTGTGGCTCCTCACCTTGGTTGAGGATGAACCGACTGAGCTCCCCCTCGATCGTTTCCCGCTTGGTGATCTTAGTCACATCGTCTCCTTCGTGCGCGGTCTTTCGTACGTCCTAAATCTCTTTGGAACTCTTCAACCCTTGCACCTTATTAAACTCCTCTCAACATAGATAGGCGAGGAGTATAGTAGTTGCTTGAGAATCAAAGTGCATGATTTGGGTGACCTCATCCGAATCATAGCCTTCGTCCCCCGGCGATGGTACCTGTGCTCCAAACTCAACAATGTCCCATATGCTAGCGTGGAGTGAGGTTAGGTGATGACTCATTTTATCACCCCACATACAATAATCTTCACCTTAAAAAACCGGTGGTTTGCCTAGTGGGACGGAAAGTAAAGGAGTGCGTCTAGAAATACGGGGATAGCGAAGTGGCATCTTACTATACTTCTTGCGCTCATGGCGCTTAGAAGTGACAGATGGCGCGTCGGAGCCAGAGGTGGATGGTGACTGTAACACCCCAGGTGTTTATATTCCGCTCGACAACGAGTACGGATTTAAGCACGTAATCAGTGGATAAAACAGATGTTAAATTTTAAACATCTTCGTCTATTGCGATTTTAATATCGCATCTGTTTCATTTGTCACGGGTTCGACATCATTTTTATCTATCCGGGCTCTTCCTAAATTTTCATGATGTTCGGAACATAGTTGTTCTGAAAATCGGTGCGTCCGGTTATTATTTAAAATTCATCGCTCGCACGAACACGAATTCGGAAGCCCGACCCACCGAGATGATTTTATCCCGAACAAATTTATCCGAACTCGACGACTAAAATACTCGGGGCAAAATAATCGGAATCGCGCAGTGTTTGAAAGAAATCGTATGCGAGGTTGATAATCAAGGAATTATCATTGAGATCCGATTATCACACAAATTGTCGTAGCTATGGAATTAGATGTTCAGACCACAGGTAAATCTATTAGTACGAATTAAACCATATCGAGGTAATTCGTAAAACCGCATAATTGCTAATCAATTAGAACCTCTATTTCGTAACCAGGAAAAGTGAAATGCGTTGTCGAAATGTATTATGGGACCTCTTATTTAATCTCTCTGAACTTTAACCCTAGGAAATGAGATATTTTTGGTTTAAAAAAAATCTTCTTTTCCTTATCCCTGCGCCGCTTCCTTTAGCCTGGAATTTTTCTGTCGTCGTTCTCATCTGCGTCGCGAGCACCAGGAAAAATTTCGCCGCCCAACCGCGCTTATCTCCACCGCTCTCTCTCCCTGATTTTTCAGCGCTCAGTCGTTCCTTTCCTTCTTCACACCGTGCGCAGCTCCCAGCCGAGCGGCTTCTTCTGATGCGCGGACTGCGTCCCTGCATCCAGGGCGACTGCTTGGCCCCAGCTCCCTGCCGCGCCCGCTGCTTGTTCTACCTGCTCGCCCGGCTCGCCGTGGATCCTCACCGTCGCAGCTCCAGCTCGGATTTCCCTTCCCAGCCGAAATTCCTCCCTGCTCCTCCCTCTGCCGGCCGTGAGCTCTTCCCTGGTTCTAGCCATGGCGCGCCCGGACCTCCCTGCTCCCTGCGCTCGCCCACCCTCCGCTTCCCTCAACCGATCGAGTTCCTCTGTTGCGAGCTCGGACCGCGCCTAGCCCCAACTCCCAGCCGAGCTCATCCCCTTCTCTCTCCCATGGCCGGCGATGCTCCAGTCCTTTACGTAGCGCGCGCGCCTGGCTTGCCTCTCTTGCGCGCGGTCCTCTGTTCCTGCGTGCCCTTGCTTTTCTCCCTCGCAGTGCATCCCCATGGCCGAGCGCCCTCTGCCCCAGCTCGCGTCCTACGCGCGTCACTCAGCCCCTGCACTCGGATATCCCTCCTATGGCGCTCCTCTCTGCTCGATTCCGAGCTCCTTTTTCTCTTGCGCGCCCGGCCGAGTTCCGTCGAGTGCCCGGATTTTCTTCCTCCTGCCCAGCTCGGTCGCCTCTCCCGGCACGCCCTCTAATTCCTCCATGGCCACGTCCATGGTTGTGCTCCGATTTTACTTGGCCGCGTCCAGCCGCTACTTCTGCTCCTCAGCTTGGCCTCCTTTCTTTAGCTCGCTGCACCCCGCTGAAGATCTCCCATGGTGCCCCTGCTTTCCGGCTTCAGTAGCTCGCTCTGACCGCTCAAGCGCAAGCTCAGCCGAGTCCCTCTGTTGCGTGCCTGGCTCGTCCCTGTGCCGCGCACCGCTTCACCAGCTCACCCCCTGCGCGTGCATCCTCTCGCGTCGTTCCCTGCGTCGCGCCCGGGATTTTGCCGTGTGTCCACACATCATGCGTGGAGCAACGAAACAAAAATCCGCACGCGTCGAGCTCTCGCGCCGGATCCTTTTTCAGCTTTTTGTGACGCACGCACAATGGACTTGATGTAGTCGCTGCGTGTGTTTGTGTTCGAGCCTGCCCGGCCGCAACCTCGCTTTGCTCTCCGCGTCGCTATTCGCCGGGTCAAGCCCCATGTTGCCGTGTCCCTGTTTTAGTTTGTCGTGCCGCGCCGTCATCGTTTCTGTCGCAAGCGCGTCAGCCACTATTATCTTGACCGCGCCAGCACGCGACTGTGGTCGTGTTCATCGTATTCGCCAACGCTCTGTTGCCGATTCGACTGTCATCGTTGTTGTGTGCTTCGATGCGTGCTCGCCGAGTGTTGTCGATTGTACCTCAGCACTCGTGCTTGCCGCTAGCTCGCGTTAACGCTCGTGCGCCTGCTCATTGTCACTGCGGCGCACTCACTCCTCACCCATCGGGTTTCGGCGTGTTCGCATTTGCCATCGAGTCATCGAACCCGTCATCCCCTGCTCGACCCCCACCTCACCAGCTCGCTCCAGACTTCAATCGAAGGTCGTCTCGTTCCGTGCGTCGTCAAGAAATCCCAAGCGTCGGGTGAAGACGAAGCTAGCTGCGTGGTATTCACCAAGTACTCGACAAAAGCTCGAACAAGTCGTCGATCGTCTTCCTCGTCTACGCCAAGCCCCCAAGCCATGAAGACACTCTGGTGCTGGCCACGCATCACTAGCTCGACAAAAAGGAATCCCACGGGTATTCGGTCAAGAATGGAAACTGTGTGCCTCGCTCGCCAGACGTGTATGATCAATGGTGTCAACCGGAAACCGTCGTCATGCTTGTGACTATCGTGTCGAATTAGTCAGGGTAAGTTGAATCGTATTCCAGTCAGCTAGGTCTATAAATAGATTAAATAGAATTGTTGGTCACAACAAATGTTATTAATTTAGCATGCGTATATTGTGATGATCGATTTAGATAAATTGGTAAAACAAGTAATTAAGATACATAGTTTAAAGAGTTAATAAAAAGCTAGGAATAAAAATAGATGTTCTAGTGTTATTATGTCAATTTGGTTAATGGATGTAGTCGATGCCCTGCTATGATATACATGATGATTAATGCTTGATTTTAAGTGTTTCATCCTTTTTAGTGTAGATTATCTATATTATACTCGTTATACTCGTGCTCATACATGTGCATCATGCATCTCATGAGGTACGATAAATAATCGCGTGAAGCGGAAGATGAGCCAAGTCGACCCCAAGCGCGGGCTAATCCGCAGGATGATGCTGATGGACAAACCGGAAGATGGATAATCTGAACGAGTGCCAAGCCAAAGGATACTTGCCAAGTCATCTAACAAACACTAACCCAGTGTTATTCAGGCAAGCCCCGGTGCATTCGCCACCTCCTTGATTTTTTAAAATCTTTATCACCTTGTTTGATGCATTAGGTGATAGGAGTTGTGTGCTAAACCGTTGATGCATTTCCTTCCTTGAAAAATTGAATACCCTTCCTTGACACCCTTTTATAAAAAGGATTTTTGATGCTTAGCCTTGCTTTAGAAAAACAAAATGTTTTGTTTTCAAACAAAAGTGATGCTTCAGTGGGTGGGAATGTTTTCAAGAAGAAAAACTTGTGATGGTGGATCCATCAAGGCCTTGATGGGTTCAACATCGGAAAAGATACCAAACTTTGGGTTTGAAATGATAAAGCTGAGACTGGGCGGGTGACTTGCACGAGAAAGAGAGTCTCAGTGTAGTGTCTCCGTCTGAGTTGATTAAGGATCGTGTCGATGTAGGCTTGATGATCGATGACCCTTTAACTGGTCACATGCCTCGTCATGGGTAAGCTTTGCCTCGGGCAGACTAATACCAGAATAAGATAACACACAATGGGAGTGGAGAGATGGCGAGAGTAGCGTGTACCCTCCGTGGCAAGAGGCTGGACGGTGGTGTATCTATGCTCTCGGTTGGCGTGAACCTGATCTGGTCTTAAGAACCCCGGTGGCGAGTTGACATATGCAAGGGTTAAGTGCTACATATGTCGTGTTATTGGAGATCCTCAGCTGAGTATAATCAATTCGGATCGCTGTAACTTCACGGACATGAAGACTTGGTCACTGCCCTACACGTAGCATTCCAGTGAACAAGATGGGTTGATAAGAAAACGACTAGTATAGGCCAAGTGCTTGAACTAGGGTAGAAAGAACTCCAGATGCAGGTAACTTTACTTAACCTGACAAGTAAAAATGGATTTTTAAGGATCCACTCATAGTAAGCTTTTCTGCAAAACAGAGTCTTTGATTCTTGATAAGCCATACCTTGAATGCCTCTAGCCAGCATACCCTTGAGAGTCTTTTCTTTAGTCGGGTAAGTCTTGCTGAGTAATTCCATACTCAGGGTTTTATTCCCTGTTGTTTTTCAGGTTCTAACCTTGTGCTGCTGTTGATGGTGTTAAGTGTCGGTGGGCTCGACCTTCTTATAAGTCTAAGTAACCCTTCTATACTTCTTATTGAGGATGGTCATTTGAGCTAGCATATATTTCAAACTTATACTTTTGTAATCACTCCGATAAAATAATGAAAATTTTTGTAACTTGTAAAATTTGGTAATAAGATTTCCGCTGCAAAAATATTGGTGTGTGTGATTTGTATTACTTAATCTCGTGATCTTGGTTGTAAGTGGTTTATCTGATGTCCTTGGGGCAATCGGACGGATCCTGTTAAGTTATCTGGTGCACATGTGTTGGGGGGCAGCTTCGTCGCCGAAGGTCTTGTGAAGAAGAAACACCTTTGAGGGGCCAGAACACAATGTCGAAGATATCAGTCAAGGAGCTTCGTAACGTATCTCCAGATGCACCGACTTAAAAGATGGAATGACCAATTAACCCATGACAACTTATGTTATGATTGTAACCAAGTGTAAAGGGTATGAATGTAATTCCTCACAAGCTGTGTCCTGTGCCTATAAATAGATGAACAGTACCCCGTACTGTTCACGCTGACTTGTATTTGCTCGTGCGTCATGCTTGGACTTTTGCCTTCTGTCAAGCCGAAGGTATAAATGTAATCCAATATTGTTCATGTTCATACATTATATAATTAAGAGATATTAATGATGTCATATGATTATTTATGTTATTTTTCATGTCTCATACGCTTTTTCTTTCATTATTATATATTATGATGATGAAGGTACGTCCTTCATGACCTTCGTCCGAAGATCATTATATCCTAAGGGAGATAATGCTTCGAGGGACGAAGGGCATTAACCATTAACCTTTTTGTGTTGCCTTGTTCTTAACTCATAGCATTTGAGAACAAGTCCCCAACAACATGCATAGCCGTCTAAGGTCTTTGAGACAAAGACAGGTGCATGTGGGCCCGATAATTTGGGAGGTTCTGCCACAACGACGAAGAGTCGGTCTCGTAGTAGACCACCTTCTTCATCTTCTTTTTCTTGTCGCCGCTCCGATGTGACTTGTGAGGAGGTGATCCCTCCTTTAGCTTGTTGCCGGACTTCCTCGATGGAGCCTTCCCGTGGCTTGTGGCCTTCTCGCTAGTCACGATATCCCTCTTGGTGTGATCTCCCGACATCACTTCGAGTGGTTAGACTCTAATGAAGTACCGACCTCTGATACCAATTGAAAGTCGCCTAGAGGGGGGGTGAATAGGCGGAATCTGAAAATTATAAACTTTAAGCACAACTACAAGTCGGGGTTAGCGTTAGAAATAAATGTGAGTTCGAAAGAGAGGGCGAAAACAAATCACAAGCAAATGAAGCGGATGACACGGTGATTTGTTTTACCGAGGTTCGGTTCTTAAGAACCTACTCCCCGTTGAGGTGGTCACAAAGACCGGGTCTCTTTCAACCCTTTCCCTCTCTCAAACGGTCACCTAGACCGAGTGAGCTTTCTCCTTAATCAAACGGGTCACTTAGACCCCTACAAGGATCACCACAACTTGGTGTCTCTTGCTTTGATTACAAGTGTCTTGAGAACAAGAAAGAGGAAGAAGAAAGCCAACCAAGCGACAAGAGCAACAAGAAAACACAAGCAATCCTCTCACAAGTCCTAGAGCACTAGAATTGAATTTGGGGACTTTGATTGGATTGGAGGCTTTGATTTATGTCTTGGAGTGTTGTACTATGCTCTTGTATTGAATGCACTATTGTGAATGCTTGGATGGTTGGAGTGGAGGTGGTTGTGGGGTATTTATAGCCCCCAACCACCAATTCAACCATTGGGGAAGGCTGCTGTCGATGGGTGCACCGTACAGTCCGGTGCGCCACCGGACACTGTCCGGTGCGCCAGTCACATCACCCAACCATTAGGGTTCTGATGGTTTCGACCGTTGGAGCTCTGTCTTCACGGGGCACCAGACATGCACTATTCACTGTTTGGTGCGCCTTCTGGCACTATTCTGACTTTGCGCGAACTGTCTACGCACTGTTCACGTTGCAGGCGACCGTTGGAGTTGACCGTTGCGCTCGCTAGCCATTGCTCCACTGGCACACCGGACAGTCCAGTGGCACACCGGACAGTCCGGTGAATTATAGCGGAGCGAGGTCCCAAAAACCCGAAGGTGAAGAGTTTGAAGTCGCTCGCCCCTGGGGCACCGGACAGTCCGGTGCACCAGACCAGGGTTTTCTTCAGTTTCTTTTGCTCCTTTCTTTTGAACCCTATCTTTTATCCTTTATTGGTTTGTGTTGAACCTTTATGCACTTGTAGAACACATAACCTAGAGCAAACTAGTTAGTCCAATTATTTGTGTTAGGCAATTCAACAACCAAAATCATATAGAAAAAGGTTTGACCCTATTTCCCTTTCAGTATTTAGAAAGAAATTTTATACCCCAAATTCAGAGTGTTACATTTGTCATCTCCTCCATAATGATACAACTGGTGGGCGCCGGCGTGATGGCGTCACGGTGCCTATACGGTGCACCCACATGTTGCTGCCTTGGTCCTATTACGCACCTCTGGGGTGTGTGCCACCTTCGTGGATGTTGGTGATAAGGCCACCATGCGCACTGCAGTGGTCCTTGGCGAAACACAAGTGGTGTAAGTGGAGACCGTGTCTAACCCAAGACATCCCCATGCTTGCGCTGGTATGAGCACGGGCGGAGGTGGCCTAGCATGGTGTTGGACTGGGTACAAGGGACTTTTCTAAAGAAAATCTTATTTACTCAAACTAAAGCTAGTGTTGAAATCAAACACTCAGAAAACTCTACAACTTTAAAGCAAAGGTTTTGGAGCGAAGCGGAACAGACTGGCTCGATTCTAATTGTAGTAGTGTTTGGTTGAGAGAAAATTAGAACAGGGCAACTCCAAAAAAGAATATTGCCTAATATGCTGAATCTCGTCGCTCTTCAAAAAGTGTCAAACCTTTTTGCTCGTGAGTGTTCCTATTTCCTCTCCTTCCCCTTCTATTTTCCATGCCCCTTTTTCCTCTCCCACGGGCCATGTACACAACCCCTTTTCCCTTTCTGTGTGCTACCATTTCCTCCACACTAGCTCTCAGCACCCCTCTTTCTCTCCCACGTGTCACCGACACATCGTCTGTATTTCCCCTCCTGCGTGTGTCGCTAAAAGATGCCTCCTCCCTCTCAGAGGAGAGGGCTTGGTATTACACCTAACTTCTCCCTAATATGCATGTCCCCTTCGTCCCTCTCCCTCCTTCCCGCTCTTCTTATAGGTCGAGGATTATTTGATAGTGAATTATGGGGTAGATCACGAGATCGAGAACAAAAGGTATATGTAGAATGGGTTAGATCAGAAGATCGAGAATTGAAGATAAATGCATATAAACACAAAGATTTAGATAGGTTCGGGCCTCTCGATGCGAGATAATAATACATTATATTCTCTTTTGGGACGCCTTGTCCCTTCCTTTATAGTCTGAGAGAGCAGTTACAGAAAAGTTATCTAGTGTCGTAACATATAAGGTTGCATACCATACATGTGATAGCATGTGAATCACCTTAACCAATTCTAACTAGAACTCTTAGTTTTATCTATACATGCACATTTTCCCTTGTCTGAATTCTACCATATTATATGGATATCAACCTTTATCTATAGATCTGATAAGGTCCTGCACCTTATCTTTTTGGGCGAGTCTGGCATCTCCTGCCATGTGGGTTGAGCTCTTGATATCATAACCAAGTGATTGGACCAACTTGTTCTTG
The DNA here is from genome assembly GCA_029449295.1 of Zea luxurians. Lineage (NCBI taxonomy): Eukaryota > Viridiplantae > Streptophyta > Magnoliopsida > Poales > Poaceae > Zea > Zea luxurians. The sequence continues at coordinate 8,028,873 of JAOPSE010000083.1, read as the reverse complement.
TAAAAACATCTACATCAAGCTACTTGGTCCAAATCAGTGGTTAGTCTACGGACCCTACATATCCAAAGTCTCTCATAAGGGAGCAATATTTTTGTTGCATGGTTGTAATAAATCATGATCAAAGAACATCTTAACCCTTTCTTGAGTATGTGATCTTAAATAAAATATTCTTCAATTGTCATTGTTCGAGGGGTAGTAATGTATTGCATATGATTTGAATTATCAAGCAAGCACAAAAGTATCGACAATTTTGTTAATTATAAAAGTGAACTTAATAGGTCCACCTCTTCTAAAACACATTGCTGACGAGCAACCGATGCTTTGATAGATAAACCATGAATCTTGTGAACCATAGCATATAATAATATTCAATCGTTTTTTCTCTAGGGTCTCACATTAGAACAAGAAAAAAAATCACTCATAACCAATAGTGAAAAAATTACAGGGCATGATTGTGAATATCTTAGGCCTTGGGTATTCACATTCATTAAGATTGGTAATTGATTTACAAAACTTGGTATTCACATTCATTAAGATTGGTAATTGATTCACAAAGCTCAATTTTATTGAACCTACAAGTGGCATGATCAAGATCTAGAGAGCAATTTTCAACAAAACCAAAAACAATACTTAAGTGGCTATGTGAGATCATACTCTTGGTTGAAGATATAAAAATAAAATTCATCACGTGAAGCATGCAATGAGCATATAAAATCTATGGTGAGAAGTCTAGTCCCTCTATAACCAGTTAGGTTACAAAAAATGCCAACCAATATTTATAAAAATAGAGTTCAATCCTAAATCCATACCTGTTTGATGAGGACGTTTTTATCGAATGCCTTGGTGTGTATAGTGCGGTCTCAGATAGCGGTGTAGTTTTGGTACTCTTGTTAATTGAAAACAAGAGTATCGTATTAGGATTTAGCATCCTTATTGAATGTGCACGGTATGTAGCATGGTATTCTCTCTCATAGTTTTGTTCATCGATCCCTACTTTCTCACTCATAGCATCCCTTGTACCTTCTTGACCATGTTCTTCATCCTCTAAAAAAGGAAAATAAGAACACCGCACCGGCTAGGACAAAATATTAGTGCTGGCAGTTAGTCACCTAGAGTTAGTCATTCTTCCAAATTTTCACCTTCCTACAAAAATTAAGACTCATGAAGAATCTTAGCAGAAGCAAAAAAGGAAAAGTGGGAAAAACTATAGGAGGGGTGGCTAGATGACCACCCTCTTCTTTTTTCCTTTTGTTTTGTATCCCACTGAGAGCACCTAGAGGGGGTGAATAGGTGATCCTGCAAAATTTAACCCAAGACAACAAACTTGGTTTAATAGTTGAGTTAGAGTAAATCAAACCAAGTTTGAGATTAGAGAAAGAGAGAAGAGAGCTCCTCACTTGATTGCTCCTTTGAGATGTGTATCAAACTTAGGAGCAATAATACAAATGAATATAAGAACTCAAGAAGGCAATAATCGTAATAGAGTGAATGGACAAGAGATACGACGATTTTATCCCGTGGTTCGACCATTGTCTACTCCACGTTGTGACCTCCTTTGATCAAGGGTTGCACTAAACCCCTCTCAAGTGATACAAAGATTAAACTTGAGTACCAAAGTTGTCTTACTTATATCAAATCCAGGTTGTGAGGAATCTCCATAAATTGGAGTCTCTCACGCCTTACACAAATGATTTCAATCAAAACTAGAGTAAGGAGGGAGTAACAATACACACACGAGCACAGTCGTAGCAACAACACGCACACAAGCGAAGAAGAGAGCGCAAGAATGAAAACGACAGAGTCACAGCTCAAGAACGCGCTCAAATCTCTCTCATGAATCAACAACATGGTTACAGAGTCTCGGGGTGTAGAGTGCTTGTACCAGGTAGAGGCAACTAAGGGCCTCTTTTATAGCCCAAAAGGGATAAGGAGCTATTGCTCCTCCATTTAGAAGTCTCTGGTTGCCTTCTGTCAGAAGGATGCACTAGATTGTCCAGTGCACACCGGACACTGCATAGTGGCTGATTTCATTCCATCTTCGGCCGAGCTGACCGTTGAGTCGGTCGTTGGAGCCTTCGGTCGCTTAGCACACTGGACTGTCCGGTGGGCCTCCCGATCGTTGGCCCAGCAGATGTGGCCGCTATTAATCATGCGCCGACCGTTGGCGCGGGCAGAGCTGCTGGCCACCTGGCTCACTGGACTGTCCGGTAAGGTCCAGACTGGCCCAAATTTGGCCAAACGTAGTCAAACTCTTTTTCTTCAAATTTGCTCGACTTGATAAGTTTCCTAGTGTAACACCCCTGGTGTTTATATTCCGCTCGACAACGAGTACGAATTTAAGCACGTAATATCAGTGGATAAAACAGATGCTAAACTCTAATTATTTTCGCTATCACGATTTTTATATCGCATCTGCTTCGTTTGTCGCAAGTGCGACATCGTTTTTATTTCTATCTATCCGGGCTCTTCCGAAATTTTCGTGATGTTCGGAACATAGTTGTTCCGAAAATCGGTGCGTCCGGTGATTATTTAAAATTCATCGCTCGCGCGAATACAGAATTCGGAAGCCCGACTCACTCGAATGATTTTATCCCGGGCGGATTAATTTGTGCTCGACAACTAAGGTGTTGGGGCAAAATAATTTGTATCGCGTGTTGTCTGAGAAAAATCGTGCGCGAGGTTATAATCCAATTAATTCTTCAGCACGTTGTTTCGACGACAAAAATCGTGTATACATTAGCGGCTCTGGTTTCAGCTGATTTCGGTCGAATCGCGCAGAGCGAATTAAAATCGCGAAGCCGGACTCAAATAATTTCTAATCGGTTAACTTCAACGAAATCAGTCGTAAATTAAAATACCAAAGCCGAAATATGTTTAATTTGGTCCGTTGCTTTTCGCCTTGATCTAAATCATCAAAAGTGAATTAACAACACGATTTTGTCCGAGTTTAGAGAATTCGTTAAATCAAGTCGTTAGTTCTCGGATTTCCGTTTTAAGATTCAGGAAATGAGATGCGTAGTTGAGTAGTGTATCGACCCAGTGTGCATTGCTAAAAATCCAGACAGAAGAAATATCTGCGATTATCTGTAAAAAAATAAAGAAAAGAAAATCCAAAAAGAAATCTCAGTGCCTTCTTCCCTATCCCGCGGCTCCCTATTCTGATCTTTTCCGTCCAACCTCCGTGCTCATCCACGCGTGGGGAGAAGAAAATCCAGCCGCCGAGATTTTTGCCGCCGCCGTCGCCCAGCTCGGATGGAGTCCACCAGCAGCCGCTCAAGCTCTCATTCTTATCTCTGCCGCTCTCTACTCTTATTTATTGTGCGCAATCTCCTTCTTCTTTCTCGCCTGTCTGCTCTAGCTCGCTATGGAGCACTCCCTGCGCTCAGCCGCTCCCTTCAGTTCTCCTCAAGCTCGCCGCGACCTGGATCTCCGGCCACCGCGCCTGCTTCCTCCCTCCATCAGCTCAGTTTCGAGCTTCTTCCTCCCTGCGCTATCTTCTCGTGCACGCGCACCTTCTGCTCACCGCACGCATCTCCCATAGCCGAGCCCCTCCAGCCACCTCCCTCGGCTTGCCTTCCTTTTTCCCTGTGCTTTAGCTCGGCGTGCCATGAGTCGCTTGCCAACAGCCGGCTTTCCCTCTCCCATGGCGGCTGCTCGTTCTTCCCCTGCTCGGCCTCTGTAGCTCGCCGGGGATGCCCCTACTCTGCTCGCCTTTAAGCTCGCTCTGGTGCCGCGAGCCCAGCCAGAGTTCCCCTGCTTCTATAGCTGCCTGCATCGCGCGCTGCTCCCTGCGTCGCGCGGGTCTCTGGTGTTCAGCTGCTCAGCTCCTTCTGCTTCCTTGTCGAACTCGTGGTTATAGTCTCGCTTTGCTGCCACAGCCGCGTCTACTGCTGCGCTCGGCCTGCTCTCTTGTGTGCGCTCTGTTTCCTCGCCGAGCTGGTCCCTACGCGCCGAGGTCGCATGCAGCTCTCCCAGCTCGTCATTCCTCTCTGCGCGCGCGTCTGCTCCTTTGCCGTGATCCTGTGCTTTCTGCTCGGTCCGGCATAGGTTTTAGTTGACGGTCAAGCGCGCCCCGTTTTCTTTGTCTTGTCATCGTCGTTCAGTTCACCTTCGTAACTTTGTCGCGCGCACGAAACTGCTCGCAGTCGACCTCGAGTCCGTGACACGCGCGCCGGACACGGTAAAGCGTTGCGTGTGCCTGTGTCCGAACCCGCCCGACCGTGACCTCGTTTTGCTTCTCGCGTCACTAGCCAAGTCTTTTCCTAGTGCGCGCCATAAAAATTCGCTCGGCCACGGTCTCATCAAACTGCGAAGCTTCCTCGCCAAGCGCTTTGGCATCGGCTGTTGTCGATTCCGCCCTTGAGTTCACGAGCGCTCCTTGCTCGGCTCGTTTCGCCGTGGGCAATTTTTCCATACCTCAAATCTGTGCTGCTTGCCCCATGTGCGCTCGCTTCTCATCCATCGGGTTTTGTGCGTGCTCGCGTTTGTCGTCGAGCTGTTGAACCCGTTATCTCCGGCTCGATCCCCACCTCGCCAGCTCGCTCTAGACACGATCTCATCATCGTTCCGCGCGTCACCAAGAAATCCCCAGAATCGGATGAAGACAAAGCTAACAGCGTAATATTCCCCAAGTATTTGATTCAGGAAACTGCATCCGAATCCTTGCCGTGTTCGCGGATAGCGCGTCAGATTTAGAATGGTAAGCCGATTCAAAATTTCTATTAGCTTGATTATTGAAGTTGTTCGATAAATGTGAATGCGCTTATTTTCATAATTTTGAAGCAGTCGCGTCGTGGTAGGATTAAATATATATATGAAATACGCTGGAGTTAGTGATGCGAAAGATAGATAAATTTAGGTAATATTCGGGCAAGCTAATGACGAAGGAAATGAGCTTAGTATTCCTATTAGCTTGTTAATAGAATTTTCGAGTGTCGTTATGTCAATTTGATTAATTGATGTAGTCGATGCCCTGCTTAATCAGTTAGTTTAGTCTAGGTTTGGTATTTAGTTCGATGTCATGAGAGACGTGCAAATTACCTATATAATTAACAGTAAATGGCATCGATTAAAATACTGAATAAAAAATGTGATGAGTGATGTAATATTGGGTGTTTTGCTAAAAGACTTATGTTTAGCTTATTGTTGCTTGATGTTTGAAGTAGATGCGATTACGCTAAAAAATATGATAATTGGGCGTAGTCACATGTCGATAGCTAGTGTTTTTATATAAAATAGTACGACGCTTCGTCACTAAGTGTTTAGTTCTGGTCGGTGTAGCACTATTTAGGTTTATTCTTATCTATATGCATTCATGTGCATAATGCATGTCATTCAGGTACGTTAAATAAGCACGTGATGCGGAAGAAGAACCAAGTCGACCCCAAGCACGGGCTAATCCGTAGGATGAAGCTGATGGACCAACCTAAAGATGGACAATGGAGCGAATATCGGAATAAAGGCTGATCGTCAAGTGGACGTCATCTAACAACACTAACCTAGTGTTACTCAGGCAAGCCCCGGTGCATTTGCCACCCTCCTTGATGTTTTTAAAATCTTTCTCACTTGATTGATGCATTAGGTGATAGGAGTTGAATGCTTAAACAATTCCTGCATTACCTTCCTTGAACTCGATTACCTTCCTTGAAACCCTATCTTTACAAAAGGTTTTTACTATGCTTAGTATTGCTCTAGCAAAACAAAAGGTTTTGTTTTACAAAAGATGATTGGCAAAGTGGGAGGGATGTTTTTGAAAATAAAACTTGATGGTGAATCCCTCATGGCCATGATGGGTTCAACATCGAAAAAGATGTACCTCTGCCAGGTACCAAGCTTTGGGTTGAAATGATTAAGCGGAGACCGGGCGGGTGACTTGCACGAGAAAGAGAGTCTCGGTTTAGTGTCTCCGTCTGAGTCAATTAAGGACCGTCTCGATGTAGGCCTGCTGACCGAGGACCCTTTAGCTGGTCACATGCCTCGTCATGGGTAAGCCTTGCCTCGGGCAGACTAAGGCCAGAAGAAGATAACATGGAATGGGCGTGGAGCGGTGGCGAGAGTAGTGTGTACCCTCCGTGGCAAGAGGCTGGACGGTGGTGTATCTGTGCTCTCGGTTCGCGTGAACCTGATCTGGTCTTAAGAACCCCGGTGGCGGGTTGACATATGCAAGGGTTAAGTGCTACATATGTCGTGTGATTGGAGATCCTCAGCTGAGTATAATCGATTTGGATCGTCGTACCTTCGCGGTTATGAAGACTTGGTCACTGACTTACACGTAGAAATCCAGTGAACTAAAGGGATGATGAAAATACAGCTAGTGTAGGCCAAGTGCTTGAACTAGGGTAGAAAGAACTCTAGATGCAGGTAACTTTACCTAACTTGACAATAAAATTGGATTTTAAGGATCCACTCGTAGTAAGCTTTTTTTACAAAACAGAGTCTTTGATTCTTGATAAACCATACCTTGACTCCCTCTAGCCAGCATACCCTTGAGAGTCTTTTCTTTAGTCGGGTAAGTCTTGCTGAGTAATTCCGTACTCAGGGTTTTATTCCCTATTGTTTTTCAGGTCCTAACTTTGTGATGCTGTTGATGGTGTTAAGTGCCGGTGGGCTCGGCCTTCTTATAAGTCTAAGTATCTCTCTTATACTTCTTATTGAGGATGGTCACTTGAGCTAGCATATATTTCAAACTTATACTTTTGTAATCACTCCGATAAAATAATATAAATCTTTTGTAACTTGTAAAATTTGGCAGTAAGATTTCCGCTGCAAAAATATTGGTGTGTGTGATTTGTATTACTTAATTCCGCAGTTCTGGTTGTAAGTGGTTTATCCGATGTCCTTGGGGCAATCGGACAGATCCTGTTAAGTTATCTGGTGCACATGCATAGCCGTCTGAGGTCTTTGGGACAAGGACAGGTGCATGTGGGCCCAATAACTTGGAGGTTCTGCCACAGGCTGGTATCGAAGCTGGATAAAGTATATACTGTCACATACGTATTTTCAAAACAAAAGTTTTGGCTTTGAAAAACCTATTTTCAACTAAACACATTGTTTGGCTTTGAAAAACAGTTTAAAAAAACTATAATGCTAGCGACCTCCTCTGTTAAGCCCTAAGTTAAGGACTATCAGGTGGCTTAGTTTAAAACCACTAACCCACAACCGGGGGTATTGCATACATGTGTATTGTTATTTTTAAGGCCATTCAGTTTTGAATGGATCGACGCTTAAGGTAAGGTGAGATGTGAGAGCATGACCGAACAACCGTCGGTCTAGGGAAGTGCTAAATTGTGGCGCTTGATTATATACATGTTTTACATATGTATATATGAAGGCTGCACTGTGGAGTATTTACTTTTCCGGGATTCAGTACCCCATGGATGTGTATGGGTATACAGACATGGGAATACTGAGAAGTGTAATGTACTTGTAACGACGCACCTATGCTCAAGTAAGAAGGTGAGTTACCATAATGAGTTGCCCTATGGTTAAAGTGTGGCAACGGCGCCTATGTGTGGCTCGGCGCTTAATGATGAGCTAGCCTCCATATAGCAATATATGGAGTATAAATTATGATAAACTGTCATGTGTGAATTGCATCATTGGGAAATTGGGTTGTGATGAATCTTCTGCAGGTACACTAACCTCGAAAACGTATGTGTAGTTGACGACTAGCAAAATACCGTGAGAATCGTACGTATGCCACCGAGATAGAATGCTATTGCCACATTATATTGGCAAAAACTCATGAGGATGTGTAGGACGAGCATGCATCCTGATTGTTGCATCATGTTTGTCACCTATACACCCAAAATGCTTCTCTCATCTTTATTCCAGTAACCATTGATTGTAGATCATCTAGTGTAGTGTGAATTATGAACTTTGATAAAATAGTTGTCCTCCGTTCCTTAGGTATTATGTTTAGTTGCTATATGTGTGCTCTTGTGCTTAATGTGCCGATAGAAGGTTAGAGACTTGTTTGCCTAAACCAAAATCAAGCCATGTTCTTATTTGGTGAACTTAGACCCAAATTTGAATTTACCATTATCCCTTCATGACCAAACTCATGTAAATAAATGCTTAGATAATATCCTTGTTGGACCTAAAGTGTACCCGGACTTAAAACAAAAATCTCAAGTCATGTTTCCTTCCAAAACCATTCCCTTGTTGACCATTTGCTTGAGTTTGATGCCTTTGATTTCCTCATTTCTATCGAAGGCGTACCAACTTAATCTTATGATTGTTTCCCTCCATATCTAATCAGATACTAATCCTTGGCCTTGTAATCTCTGCGATGGGCATAGAAATATGCTTGTGGCTGAAGTAACAGTCTCCCATCGTACTCCTTTCATCAAGTTTAGGTTATGGTAATGCCTTGTTCATTTCATCGGGCCATGATCTAGTTGGCTCTCTACTTGTAACCATCCTTACAGGTGGAGTATCTCTTTGTATATTGTCACCCTTGCCCAATCCATTGGTATCGCGCGAGATTTCTTATTGGTTACGTCTGGCAATGGTGTTATGACTAAAACCGATGGCACCGCGATGAAACCGAGGGCCTCCTGTGGATGCACACACATGGTTGCGCTACTTGGCATCCGCTGGTATCACCGTTAGTAGTCATAGTCCGTTATTAGACTATATCGATATGTTATCTTTGCGCAAATTATTCTTACCACGTGAGATTCATTATTGGTGCCAATTCGATAATGACATCTCGATTAATGACTTATGGTACCACGGCGAAACTGAGAGCCTCCTGTGAATGTGCACACAGGATTCTGCTGCTTGGCGCATGCTGGTATCGAAGTCTCTAGTCATGATCCATTGTGGAACTACACCGATGTGTGATCTTCCATGGACTCCTTCCTTGAAATGATTTCGGTGTTGTTTGTGAAATGATCAAGCAACATCTGTCATTTCCGTTGGATCAAAAGGGCATACCACTTTCATGTGTGGTCTTATTTCTTTTGACCTTGGTAGTGACTACTCATACAAGTTCCCTTTACATCCTTTGTGTAAAGGTGAAGCCTTGGAGCTTTTTAGTGTCGAGAGACAACTGATTAGCTCTCTGAATGGAGATTGGATTTCCCCTGCTGCTGAAATGCAGGAGTTTGTTCCTTCGCTCTCCTATTAATCCATGTATTCCCTAACTAAACCCGTTCATCTCGTATGAAGAAACGGATGAACAACCTGACCAGATGGATTTCTACCCAAATGCATGACCCTTTGCTAGCAAAAAGGTAAACTCTCAACCCTTGGTTTACCGATGGTACTGAAAGGACTTGTTCAATGTCAAAAGTAGTTCAACAAGTTGGTTTTACTAACTTGTAACTGCCTGGTGAACGAAGGTTGAGTTTAGAGATCGTTTTATCGAGTTGTCTAAGCTCACTTTTGTCCAACCCCTCTTAAGGAAGAACTTTCAAGAATTGAGATTAAGTCAGCCAGTAATCACCTAACTATCGCTCTAGTCGTGCCTCGATTTCCTCACGTATGCTTTTCTAGCATGAGTGATTGGGTCAAACCATGTCTAGTGCCCGATAAAATGGACTAGTTGCAAAGTCCGCATCTACAGATCCCTCCGCTAGTGATTCTCTCGAATCTATACCATCTTTCGTGGACTTGAATTCTCGGGTTAGCCACATGTTAACCGTGATAGTATTCAACATCCACACTCGTCTCATGTGCTACGAGCTTATCATGACCACTTGTTGGTAAACCTCCTTTGGTGTGATTTACCCAAGATGGTGCATCTAATTCTGTTTGGGTAAAATTGCGCATTAGTCGCTCGCTCAATAGACTCAGATAGTACAGTCTCATCAGAAAAAGCAAACTGCACACATGGAACCTTATCTGTTCTTCTGGCAGACATCGTCTCTATTGATGGACATCTTTAAATTAGCCCAAGGCAATACATGTTATGTCCACTAGAGAAACAACATTCTGAGACACTTGCCTTCGCTCGGAACTGTCTCATGATTATCGCTGATTGGGATATGGTTTACATGCTTCTCTACTCTTAGAAGTCTTTCGTTCCGAATCTCGGGACGAGATTCTTTTAAGGGGGGAGGGCTGTAACACCCCTGGTGTTTATATTCTGCTCGACAACGAGTACGAATTTAAGCATGTAATATCAGTGGATAAAACAGATGATAAACTCTAATTATTTTCGCTATCGCGATTTTTATATCGCATCTGCTTCGTTTGTCGCAAGTGCGACATCGTTTTTATTTCTATCTATCCGGGCTCTTCCGAAATTTTCGTGATGTTCGGAACATAGTCGTTCCGAAAATCGGTGCGTCCGGTGATTATTTAAAATTCATCGCTCGCGCGAATACAGAATTCGGAAGCCCGACTCACTCGAATGATTTTATCCCGGGTGGATTAATTTGTACTCGACAACTAAGGTGTTGGGGCAAAATAATTTGTATCGCGTGTTGTCTGAGAAAAATCGTGCGCAAGGTTATAATCCAATTAATTCTTCAGCACGTTGTTTCGACGACAAAAATCGCGTATACATTAGCGGCTCTGGTTTCGGCTGATTTCGGTCGAATCGCGCAGAGCGAATTAAAATCGCGAAGCCGGACTTGAATAATTTCTAATCGGTTAACTTCAACGAATCAGTCATAAATTAAAATACCAAAGCCGAAATATGTTTAATTCGGTCCGTTGCTTTTCGCTTTGATCTAAATCATCAAAAGTGAATTAACAACACGATTTTGTCCGAGTTTAGAGAATTTGTTAAATCAAGTCGTTAGTTCTCGGATTTCCGTTTTAAGATTCGGGAAATGAGATGCGTAGTTGAGTAGTGTATCGACCCAGTGTGCATTGCTAAAAATCCGGACATAAGAAATATCTGCGATTATCTGTAAAAAAATAAAGAAAAGAAAATCCAAAAAAATCTTAGTGCATTCTTCCCTATCCCGTGGCTCCCTGTTCTGAACTTTTCCGTCCAACCTCCGTGCTCATCCACGCGTGGGGAGAAGAAAATCCAGCCGCCGAGATTTTTGCCGCCGCCGTCGCCCAGCTCGAATGGAGTCCACCAGCAGCCGCTCAAGCTCTCGTTCTTATCTCTGCCGCTCTCTGCTCTTATTTATTGTGCGCAATCTCCTTCTTCTTTCTCGCGTGTCTGCTCTAGCTCGCTATGGAGCACTCCCTGCGCTCAGCCGCTCCCTTCAATTCTCCTCAAGCTCGTCGCGACCTAGATCTCCGGCCACCGCGCCTGCTTCCTCCTTCCCTCAGCTCAGTTTCGAGCTTCTTCCTCCCTGCGCTATCTTCTCGTGCGCGCGCACCTTCTGCTCACCGCACGCATCTCCCATAGCCAAGCCCCTCCAGCCACCTCCCTCGGCTTGCCTTCCTTTTTCCCTGTGCTTTAGCTCGGCGTGCCATGAGTCGCTTGCCAACAGCCGGCTTTCCCTCTCCCATGGCGGCTGCTCGTTCTTCCCCTGCTCGGCCTCTGTAGCTCGCCGGGGATGCCCCTACTCTGCTCGCCCTTAAGCTCGCTCCGGTGCCGCGAGCCCAGCCTGAGTTCCCCTGCTTCTATAGCTGCCTGCATCGCGCGCTGCTCCCTGCGTCGCGCGGGTCTCTGGTGTTCAGCTGCTCAGCTCCTTCTGCTTCCTTGCCGAACTCGTGGTTACGGTCTCGCTTTGCTGCCACAGCCGCGTCTACTGCTGCGCTCGGTCTGCTCTCTTGTGTGCGCTCTGTTTTCTCGCCGAGCTGGTCCCTACGCGCCGAGGTCGCATGTAGCTCTCCCAGCTCGTCGTTCCTCTCTACGCGCGCGTCTGCTCCTTTGCCGTGATCCTGTGCTTTCTGCTTGGTCCGACATAGGTTTTAGTTGACGGTCAAGCATGCCCCGTTTTCTTTGTCTTGTCATCGTCGTTCAGTTCACCTTCGTCACTTTGTCGCGCGCGCGAAACTGCTCGCAGTCGACCTCGAGTCCGTGACACGCTCGCTGTACACGGTAAAGCGTTGCGTGTGCTTGTGTCCGAACCCGCCCGACCGTGACCTCGTTTTGCTTCTCGCGTCGCTACTTGCCAAGTCTTTCCCTAGTGCGCGCCATAAAAATTCGCTCGGCCACGGTCTCGTCAAACTGCGAAGCTTCCTCGCCAAGCGCTTTGGCATCGGCTGCTACCGATTCTGCCCTTGAGTTCGCGAGCGCTCCTTGCTCGGCTCGTTTTGCCGTGCGCAATTTTTCCATACCTCAAATCCGTGTTGCTTGCCCCATGTGCGCTCGCTTCTCATCCATCGGGTTTTGTGTGTGCTCGCGTTTGTCGTCGAGCTGTTGAACCCGTTATCTCCGGCTCGATCCCCACCTCGCCAGCTCGCTCTAGACACGATCTCATCATCGTTCCACGCGTCACCAAGAAATCCCTAGAATCGAATGAAGACAAAGCTAACAGCGTAATATTCCCCAAGTATTTGATTCAGGAAACTGCATCCAAATCCTTGCCGTGTTCGCGGATAGCGCGTCAGATTTAGAATGGTAAGCCGATTCAAAATTTCTATTAGCTTGATTATAGAAGTTGTTCGATAAATGTGATGCGCTTATTTTCATAATTTTGAAGCAGTCGCGTCGCGGTAGGATTAAATATATATATGAAATACGCTGGAGTTAGTGATGCGAAAGATAGATAAATTTAGGTAATATTCGGGCAAGCTGATGACGAAGGAAATGAGCTTAGTATTCCTATCAGGTTGTTAATAGAATTTTCGAGTGTCGTTATGTCAATTTGATTAGTTGATGTAGTCGATGCCCTGCTTAATCAGTTAGTTTAGTCTAGGTTTGGTATTTAGTTCGATGTCATGAGAGACGTGCAAATTACCTATATAATTAACAGTAAATGGCATCGATTAAAAATACTGAATAAAAAAATGTGACGAGTGATGTAATATTGGGTGTTTTGTTAAAAGACTTATGTTTAGCTTATTGTTGCTTGATGTTTGAAGTAGATGCGATTACGCTAAAAAATATGATAATTGGGCGTAGTCACATGTCGATAGCTAGTGCTTTTATATAAAATAGTACGACGCTTCGTTACTAAGTGTTTAGTTTTGGTTGGTGTAGCACTATTTAGGTTTATTCTTATCTATATGCATTCATGTGCATAATGCATGTCATTCAGGTACGTTAAATAAGCATGCGATGCGGAAGAAGAACCAAGTCGACCCCAAGCACGAGCTAATCCGCAGGATGAAGCTGATGGACCAACCTAAAGATGGACAATGGAGCGAATATCGGAATAAAGGCTGATCGTCAAGTGGACGTCATCTAACAACACTAACCTAGTGTTACTCAGGCAAGCCCCGGTGCATTTGTCACCCTCCTTGATGTTTTTAAAATCTTTCTCACTTGATTGATGCATTAGGTGATAGGAGTTGAATGCTTAAACAATTCCTGCATTACCTTCCTTGAACTCGATTACCTTCCTTGAAACCCTGTCTTTACAAAAGGTTTTTACTATGCTTAGTATTGCTCTAGCAAAACAAAAGGTTTTGTTTTACAAAAGATGATTGGCAAAGTGGGAGGGATGTTTTTGAAAACAACACTTGATGGTGAATCCCTCATGGCCATGATGGGTTCATGAAAGTCGCCTAGAGGGGGGTGGATAGGCGAAACCTGAAAATTAAAACTTTATCCCCCAACTAGATCCCTTGATTATTGGTTAGAACAAGATATACAAATACAGGAGTATACAAACTAAGTTCTTGCTTGGAAAGAGTATTGTTAAATAATGCGGGAGTGATAAATCAATACAACTAATAAGTTATAGAATAACAAAGCAAGAAGCCTTAGATGAGAAGAGCACTAGGACAAGTTCTTTCTTGCAACGTGTTGCTTCACTAAATGGGAATTTAACTTGAAGCAATCACCAAATGATATTAGCAAATAATGGTGCAAGAAAGCTTAGAGCAAGGGAAAAACAAACAAATCACAAGAAATAAACACAATGGACACGAGTGATTTGTTTTACCGAGGTTCGGCCCTCGAAGGCCTAGTCCCCGTTGAGGAGTCCACTTAAGGACGGGTCTTTTTCAACCCTTTCTCTCTCTCCCCCGATCACACAAGGATCGGTGAGCTCTTCTTCTTCTCAAGGATCACTCTCGATCCCACAAGGACCACCACACTCTTTGGTGTCTCTTGCTAGCTTTTACAAGCCTCCAAAACTTTGGAGGAAGTTCGATGGGAGTCAATACTCCACGCACAAATGAACACAAAGATGTAGCACACACAATCTTTCAATGAATCTCACAAGGCGCTAGGGCTAAACTCAATTGAGTAGCTCTCAATTGCTTGCTCTCTCTTTTGTGGCACTTGTGTTGGTTGTAGTGGACTAAATCTTGTGCATAGGATGGATCAATGAATATATGTGGTTGGGAGGGCTTGAGTATGTCAACTAGATGACTTGGAATGTTGCTTGGGCTCCCACACCTTGAAGTGGCCGGTTGGGGTGGTATTTATAGCCACCAACCAAAATCTAGCCGTTGGTGAAGGCTGTCTGTCGCATGGTGCATCGGACAGTCTGGTGCACACCGGACATGTCCGGTGCGCCAGCCACGTCACCCGACCGTTAGGGTTCTGACCGTTGGAACTCTGACTGCTGGGCCCGCCTGGATGTCCGGTGGCGCACCGGACATGTACTGTAGAGTGTCCGGTGCGCCAGTATGGGCGTTCCTGACTTCTGCGCCCGCTGGCGCGCAATAAATGCGCTGTAGGTAGCCGTTGGCGCCGTCGTAGCCGTTGGCCCGCAGTTACACCGGACAGTCCGGTGTACACCGGACATGTCCGGTGAATTATAGCGGAACAGCCGTTGCATTTTCCCGAAGCTGGCGAGTTCCTGAGGCCGCTCTTCTTTGGAGCACCGGACACTGTCCGGTGTACACCGGACAGTCCGGTGAATTATAGTGGAATTGCCTCTGGATTTTCCCGAAGCCGACGAGTTTGCACTGGAGTCCTCTGGTGCACCGGACATGTCCGGTGGCACACCGGACAGTCCGGTGCGCCATACCAGAGGTGCCTTCGGTTGTCCCTTTGCTCTTTTGTTGAACCCAATACTTGGTCTTTTTATTGGCTAAGTGTGAACCTTTGGCACCTGTATAACTTATACACTAGAGCAAACTAGTTAGTCCAATTATTTGTGTTGGGCAATTCAACCACCAAAATTAATTAGGGACTAGGTGTAAGCCTAATTCCCTTTCAATCTCCCCCTTTTTGGTGATTGATGCCAACACAAACCAAAGCAAATATAAGAGTGCATAATTGAACTAGTTTGCATAATGTAAGTGCAAAGGTTGCTTGGAATTGAGCCAATAAATGTTACTTACTAGATATGCATGGATTGTTTCTTTATTTTTAACATTTTGGACCACGCTTGCACCACAAGTTTTGTTTTTGCAAATTCTTTTTGTAAATACTTTTCAAAGTCCTTTTGCAAAATAGTCAAAGGTAAATGAATAAGATTTTGAGAAGCATTTTCAAGATTTGAAATTTTCTCCCTTTGTCTTAAAATGCTTTTCCTTGACTAAAACAAAAACTCCCCCTCGAATAAATTCTCCTCTTAGTGTTCAAGAGGGTTTTAAAATATCAATTTTGAAAATGCTACTTTCTCCCCCTTTAGAACACAAAGAGATACTAATTTGAAATTTACCAATTGAAAATCATCAATTTTTTTAAAAGTAGGGTGGTGGTGCGGTCCTTTTGCTTTGGGCTCATACTTTCTCCCCCTTTGGCATGAATCGCCAAAAGCGGATACTTTGAGTGAGATATAAGCCCTTTTCTTTCTCTCCCCCTTTGGCAAACAATTGAAATATTCAATTGAAATAGAGATATGAGTGAAGATTATACCAAAGTGGAGAACTATGCGGAATACCGACAAAGAGTGGATAATACCGATGGAGTTGAGTGGAAGCGTCGTCTTTGCCGAATACTCCATTTCCCTTTCAATCCTATGACTAAGCATGAGAATATACTTTAAAACACATTAGTCATAGACATAAAAGAGATATGATCAAAAGGATATGTCAAATTAAGCATGATCATTATTCTGTATAACATAGATTGCTCCCCCTAAATATGTGCATGGAGAGGAACATATATTTCGGCCTTAAATGCCAATTGCGCATACTTAGGTTAATGAGAACATATCTATATTATACGGAATGTGAAGTGCATTGTGTCATATTATAAGTGTGATGCTCATGACAGTTTATGCACTTATGAAAGCATGTTGTAAACATTTCAAGCATTTTCCCTTAAGGATTTCAAAGAGGCTTAAGGACCATCCACCTTTGGAATAAAGGCAGCTTATCCTCGTTACAAGGTTAAGCTTTAAGCTCTTTGACAATTAAATCACTTCATCTAGTTTCAACAAAGATGCATTTAAAGCATGAATGAATTTTTGAGAAGTTAAACTAGATATGAAGCAGGGATACGCATGGACATGCTTTCTCTTCCTTTTAAACAAGATATGTAAAGAGAGTATAGAAAAGGAAGATTTAGGTACAAGTTTAAATGAAAGGAGATAGTTTTACCTTTTTGTACCTTTACATAGGGACGCTCTCTTCATTGTGCTTTGTCCTTAGTCTTAGATGCTTAAGACCTATTCTTAATGACAATATATGGAAATATTTTGCACAAGAGAGAGTTCTACAACTAGTGATCTTTTCAAGTTATTGTTAGCATATATCAAATGGATCACAAGTTGCATAAATGTATCATGAATTCTCCTTTTAACTTAGTGCATATCAAGAGAGATATTGATTGAAAGAATATGAGGCACTAAGAGGCATGATTGTTAATGAAAGTCATTCAATGATCAAACAAATAACACATGTGATCAAAAGAACAACATACGCATTGGATTATAAATTAAGCTTAGGATAGGAGAATCCAGCAAATACTTCATGAGAAACTCATTCTCATGCAAGAGACTATATGAAATTTCTAAGATAAAGTAATAGTCTCAACATAATCAAGATATAAAAGAGGCTCCCCCTAAAGATATGCATCGAGTATTTGAATTGAATGGATGTATTTACTTTAAAGACAAATAGGGAAAAGCATTATACATCTTGATCAAGGCTCATAAATTTTGCAATAAACAACTTAAGCCTAGTATTCTCATAATGAAAGTATTTAGAATACTCACAACCACACCATTGATTGTTTTGTAGACCTTATTGTCCAAGTAGGTGTTGTTGTTCTTGATGTCCTCCTCTTTCATTTGAGAGTCCTCCCTTTGTAGTTGTTTCCTTTTCCTTTCAAACTTATTGAAAATACTCAAGAAAGATGTTAATAGCACAAAGGAGTATATGATGAAAGATGATCTCTTTAGATAGAAAATATAGACAGTTCATCATTCATAAGTAGGCTCAAGAGATACTTTGTTAGTAACACAAGCACTAGTTTCCATTTTTGTAACCATTTTTGATAAGGAATGAAAAGCTAGATTATTAAAACATGGAAACTTCATAGCATGAACTAGATTATCCATAGATGATGTTATGCTCAATTTTAACTCATAAAACAAGCATAAATAATCCTTTGAGATTAGGAATAAATCTAATTCATGATTTGGAAAGCGATAAATGTGAAAGAATCATATCCAATTTGAGCAAGTAGAAATACATCATAAAACATTGGATTGATTTTTCTTTTCATGTTAGATTACACGCTTCCAAAGAGAAACTTATTCTCTACAGGTGAGACTACTTGGGTTACTTAAATAAAATCAATAGTCTCACTATTCTAGTTATAGAGAGAGTTTTCCTTTTATAAGTGTCCTAAGGATTTGAATTCCTTACATAACACCCTGTTCTTTTAGGAACTTGAAATATCTCTATATCTAGAAACATGGCAATAATAGAATAGCTTAGCGAAAAACATGCCATGTGGTACTTCCAACAATTTAAAGCATGTAGATTGCCATAGGATGGAAATGATGAGTATGCAATCTACCATATGATAGGAAATTTTTCAAAGAATGGTAACATAAATTTAAAGGCATTTGAAGTGCTTCAATTTTTCTATGTGACTACACAAGACACATAAGAAATGATATTCTAAAATACTTGCACTTAAAAGATAAGTGTTACCATCCTTTGGCTTTCCTCCATGTTGTAGGCCTTGATTTTTCGCATATGATATCTCTTCACTTCCTACAACATATAATATCTTTCTCGAGATGATATGAGTTTAAGACATAGCAATTTGAAAAATAACCTTGGGTCAATAGTTTGAGTTGATAAGAATTGAATGGACTCTCTCAAGCATCCCAAGGCTTCATATCATCTCCTTCTCCTGCAAAGCTTATCAATCATATTTTGGTACCCATCGCTTGATGGGTCCATCATGGTTAGTCAACAAAAATCTAGGAACCCAAAAGTCCTTTGTGTTAGCACTAGGTAAACTCATTACCTTTCTAGCACAAGTTGCAATTTTGGGTTGCCTAGTTACATGAGAATCAATTAACAAGTTAGGAGTGGGATAATCACCAATGGGACAATCCTTGCATTGATGTCCCTTCTTCCGGCATGTGTAGCATAGGCGTTTTTCAAGTTTTGAAACTTTCTTCTTTCCTTGTTTGTTGCTTGCTACATGGTTAGTAAAAACTTTTTTTTAACCCTATGCCTTTTTGTTTTAAATGGGGACAAGATCTAAGTAAGTGTCCCTTCTTAGAGCATTTAAAACAAAGTCTATCATCCTTGTTAATAATCAAGCCATTTTTAATGTAGGGACATGACCTAATCAAGTGCCCCTTTTCAAAGCATTCACTACACCTCTTAATGTGAAGTGTGACTTGATCATTACCTTGGGTGTTTCCTTTTGTAGAGGCGTGGTTGAGGCTTTTGGAGGAGGTATTGACTTTCATCTTTTGCTTCTTCCTCTTGGCAATCCTCAAATCCTTGACATTTTCCTCAAGGGTTTTAGTGCATGCCACGGTTGTTCCCGTCTCAAGCTTCTTCACCATGTGGTCACGGTTATCTTGAGAAGGTTGAGCAATGCACTTCCCTTTTAGTTGTGTCAAGCTCATCTTCAGCCTCTCATTTTCTTCCTTGAGCTTTTGATATGAATCATCGTTTGTTCCTGCAAATTCTAGCTCAAAGGAAGATTTGCTTGTCGACGGACAACAAGCATTAGCACATGGTAATATAGTATCAATTTGAATACATGTGCATGAGTGAGGTTGTTGAGATTTTAAGTTTTCTATCACAACCTCATGAGCAATGTTTAATATGATATGATCATCTCTAAGATTTTCATGAGAGCATAGGAGCATATCATATTTTTCTTGAAAAGCAAGATTTTCAATTTTTAGCTTTTCTACTTGGTCCTTAAGCAAGGTATTCTTATTTACTAATTGAGCTATACAATGTAAAGCGTTATCTTGCTCAATTGAAATAGTTTCATACCTTTGGACCAAATCAACATGAGAGCTCTTTAGCTCCTCATGTTCTTTAGTCAACTCGTCAAAGCATTGCATCTTCACGGAGAGAATACTTTCTAGCCTTTGACGAGCTTCGCCTTGCTCTCTTGCTCTTTCTAGAAGTTTGAGCATGACCGCCTTATCTTCTTGGCTTAGGCGAGCGTAGAGTTGCACAAAGCTTCTTTCTTCCTCCTCATCCTCATTTGTGCTTCCGCTATTATTTTCATTAGCCACACAACATATGTGGGAATCGAAATGGGAAGACAAACCTCTTGGAGAGGTGGATTCATCGTTTGGTCTCCACCGTTCATTTTCTTCTTCTTCCTTGCAAGGGTTAGTATCACAAATACCAAAGGAAGAAGAAGCACAAAATGAACTATCATGTTTGGACTTATTAAATTTGTCTTTAATTCTAGTCCAAATATCATACACATCACAAATGGGTTTGTCATATTTTATTATGAAGGCATGATAGTCTTCTTTGCTAAGGGATTTACTTAAGATGTCATAAGCTAGATAGTTTAAGCGTATACATCTTAAATCTTCTTCGGAGGTATTTTCCCTAGCATAGTTAGGAGGAATAATACTCTTGTCTAAAATTTGTTCTAATTGTGGGTCTACCGTTCTAAAAGCATTTATCACTCTAGTAGACCATGAATCATAATTAGAACAATCGGAAAGTAATATCTCAAGAGTTACCTCCTTGTTCTCCTGGGTCTTCTTGTTCTTTTGGGATCTTCTACGAGCCATCACTTCGAGTTGTTAGACTCAAGATGAAGTGCCTAGCTCTGATACCAATTGAAAGTCGCCTAGAGGGGGGGTGGATAGGCGAAACCTGAAAATTAAAACTTTATCCCCAACTAGATCCCTTGATTAGTGGTTAGAACAAGATATACAAATACAGGAGTATACAAACTAAGTTCTTGCTTGGAAAGAGTATTGTTAAATAATGCGGGAGTGATAAATCAATACAACTAATAAGTTATAGAATAACAAAGCAAGAAGCCTTAGATGAGAAGAGCACTAGGACAAGTTCTTTCTTGCAACGTGTTGCTTCACTAAATGGGAATTTAACTTGAAGCAATCACCAAATGATATTAGCAAATAATGGTGCAAGAAAGCTTAGAGCAAGGGAAAAACAAACAAATCACAAGCAATAAACACAATGGACACGGGTGATTTGTTTTACCGAGGTTCGGCCCTCGAAGGCCTAGTCCCCGTTGAGGAGTCCACTTAAGGACGGGTCTTTTTCAACCCTTTCCCTCTCTCCCCCGATCACACAAGGATCGGTGAGCTCTTCTTCTTCTCAAGGATCACTCTCGATCCCACAAGGACCACCACACTCTTTGGTGTCTCTTGCTAGCTTTTACAAGCCTCCAAAACTTTGGAGGAAGTTCGATGGGAGTCAATACTCCACGCACAAATGAACACAAAGATGTAGCACACACTATCTTTCAATGAATCTCACAAGGCGCTAGGGCTAAACTCAATTGAGTAGCTCTCAATTGCTTGCTCTCTCTTTTGTGGCACTTGTGTTGGTTGTAGTGGACTAAATCTTGTGCATAGGATGGATCAATGAATATATGTGGTTGGGAGGGCTTGAGTATGTCAACTAGATGACTTGGAATGTTGCTTGGGCTCCCACACCTTGAAGTGGCCGGTTGGGGTGGTATTTATAGCCACCAACCAAAATCTAGCCGTTGGTGAAGGCTGTATGTCGCATGGTGCACCGGACAGTCCGGTGCACACCGGACATGTCCGGTGCGCCAGCCACGTCACCCGACCGTTAGGGTTCTGACCGTTGAAACTCTGACTGCTGGGCCCGCCTGGATGTTCGGTGGCGCACCGGACATGTACTGTAGAGTGTCCGCTGCGCCAGTATGGGCGTTCCTGACTTCTGCGCCCGCTGGCGCGCAATAAATGCGCTGCAGGTAGCCGTTGGCGCCGTCGTAGCCGTTGGCCCGCAGTTACACCGGATAGTCCGGTGTACACCGGACATGTCCGGTGAATTATAGCGGAACAGCCGTTGCATTTTCCCAAAGCTGGCGAGTTCCTGAGGCCGCTCTTCTTTGGAGCACCGGACACTGTCCGGTGTACACCGGACAGTCCGGTGAATTATAGTGGAATTGCCTCTGGATTTTCCCGAAGCCGACGAGTTTGCACTGGAGTCCTCTGGTGCACCGGACATGTCCGGTGGCACACCGGACAGTCCGGTGCGCCATACCAGAGGTGCCTTCGGTTGTCCCTTTGCTCTTTTGTTGAACCCAATACTTGGTCTTTTTATTGGCTAAGTGTGAACCTTTGGCACCTGTATAACTTATACACTAGAGCAAACTAGTTAGTCCAATTATTTGTGTTGGGCAATTCAACCACCAAAATTAATTAGGGACTAGGTGTAAGCCTAATTCCCTTTCAGTTCAACATCGGAAAAGATGTACCTCTGCCAGGTACCAAGCTTTGGGTTGAAATGATTAAGCGGAGACCGGGCGGGTGACTTGCACGAGAAAGAGAGTCTCGGTGTAGTGTCTCCGTCTGAGTCAATTAAGGACCGTCTCGATGTAGGCCTGCTGACCGAGGACCCTTTAACTGGTCACATGCCTCGTCATGGGTAAGCCTTGCCTCGGGCAGACTAAGGCCAGAATAAGATAACACGGAATGGGCGTGGAGCGGTGGCGAGAGTAGCGTGTACCCTCCGTGGCAAGAGGCTGGACGGTGGTGTATCTGTGCTCTCGGTTCGCGTGAACCTGATCTGGTCTTAAGAACCCCGGTGGCGGGTTGACATATGCAAGGGTTAAGTGCTACATATGTCGTGTGATTGGAGATCCTCAGCTGAGTATAATCGATTCGGATCGCCGTACCTTCGCGGTTATGAAGACTTGGTCACTGACTTACACGTAGAAATCCAGTGAACTAAAGGGATGATGAAAATACAGCTAGTGTAGGCCAAGTGCTTGAACTAGGGTAGAAAGAACTCTAGATGCAGGTAACTTTACCTAACCTGACAATGAAATTGGATTTTAAGGATCCACTCGTAGTAAGCTTTTTTTACAAAACAGAGTCTTTGATTCTTGATAAACCATACCTTGACTCCCTCTAGCCAGCATACCCTTCAGAGTCTTTTCTTTAGTCGGGTAAGTCTTGCTGAGTAATTCCGTACTCAGGGTTTTATTCCCTGTTGTTTTTCAGGTCCTAACTTTGTGATGCGGTTGATGGTGTTAAGTGCCGGTGGGCTCGGCCTTCTTATAAGTCTAAGTATCTCTCTTATACTTCTTATTGAGGATGGTCACTTGAGCTAGCATATATTTCAAACTTATACTTTTGTAATCACTCTGATAAAATAATATAAAATTTTTGTAAAATTTGGTAGTAAGATTTCCGCTGCAAAAATATTGGTGTGTGATTTGTATTACTTAATCCTGCGGTTCTGGTTGTAAGTGGTTTATCCGATGTCCTTGGGGCAATCGAACAGATCCTGTTAAGTTATCTGGTGCACATGCATAGCCGTCTAAGATCTTTGGGACAAGGACAGGTGCATGTGGGCCCAATAACTTGGAGGTTCTGCCACACCTAGCACTTAGACAAATATGATTAGTATCTAAAATAATTGACTAAGTGTTAGAAGCGTACCTTTTTTACTTGGAACCTCATAGATTTATAGTATGCTCATTTTCAAGCCTAAAAGTGCATTTTTCTCAATTTGCTTTAATTACCTGTGCTCATGCTCATACAAGATGATGTTAGTCCAAAAACAATGTGTTGTGCATTTAATCACCAAAACAAAATAAAATGTAGTGTAGGCATGAAAAGGAGATTTGTCTGGATTTTTAGTTGAGCCATTCTAAGATACATAATCAATGCCTTGACTCTTCAAAACTCAAGACCCAACATTATGTTTTTTGGCGTTTCATCGTTTTCATAAGCCCACACCCAACAACCTAACATCAAGCGGCATCTCACAGGTCGTGTCTGTCGAAGAATCTGAGTGGTCGAGCATTGGATTGTCGACTTTTTGATTTTATTGTCCTTTTTTAACAGACTATCCAAGAATTTGCTATATAAGTCCGGATGTCATAGGCCTAAACGTAAAAAATCACAAGCTACAAGCCAATTATCACAATATTATTTTTATGATGAACATTTTTAGATATATTTTTATTCTTTCTATAAATATATTTATATATACCGTGTATACACTATACACGTGGGATATGCCCGAGGATACCCCTAGCTATGTCACTGTGTCATAGTACTCATGGAGAGCCATCTTTTCTTACATCTTGACATTGTCATCACGTGTTGTCAATCTTCTTCTCCCATTTCATTCACATTGTCCAGATCACAAGTAGACTTGCCTCCTCTCATAGTTACCGCAATCGCATTTGCAACTTTTTTAGACTAACCAATGGTCTTACCTTTGTTCAAATGTTGGGACAACAACTGCTAATCAATTTAGCTAGGTTTCTATCATTTATTAAAGCCCAATTGATTGTTAATGGCAGAAGCAATGATGTTTGTTTTAGTAGTTAAGTTTTCAAGAATCTTATAACTAGTAACTATTTTTATATATGTTTTCATCTATTTTAGATTGGTATAATACAAAAAATATTTAATTGATTTTTTTGAAACCTTATCTCCATTATCTTGATAAAATGAACATGAATTTCATACATCTTATTGTTAGGATTGATAGCTATGGTGATTGCCACAACAAAGTGGAACATTGACGGAGGCGTGGGGCAGATACGGGTGGTAGCACGAGGAACATGAGATGAAAACGGTCGGAAACGGTATTTATTCGGTAATCAGTTTTTTCTTTGATTGCGAATAAATATGATATAGAATATATAATACAAATTTGTATTCTTATTTTTAACATCTAGCTTGTTAAGATTCATAAAAGGTAAACCTCAAATTCATCCTATATTTTCTCAAATAATAGATATAAACTTCGGTATGGATTCGGAAACAAATTCGGTAATTTTTTCAACTTTTTGTGTTGTAGGGAGCAAATAATACATAAAACAACTTATATAATATTTTATTCATATTTGTACTAATGTGCTTGATAACATAAAAAAAAGATCAACATCAAATATTATACATATCTATTTTAAAATATTAAATTTGTTCTAACAGTTCGGATTACCACTTTCATCCCTACGAGTGGCAGTAGACATAGCCATGAGTGGAGCGAGAAAAAGAGCAAGAGCGAGTGAGGGAGAAATGACACACGATAGGATAAAGTAACTAATTTTCGCCAGTTATTTGACAAAAGACAACAAAAAATAATTATTTTTATCGAAGGTCAACGAAAATTGGCCGATCTTCGTAGGTTTAACTAAAAGCCTATAAAAATGTTTTGGTGCATATTTTTTTGGGTTTTTCTGCTACGCTACTACCTATCCATCAATTAAAAAAAGGAAAAAGATACGAAAAGCGGATGCCACATTTTCGAATTAAGAAAACACAATCTGCGCAACCCAATAGCTAGATGCAAGCGTGTAGCTCTCAATATTTTTCTATTCATATATCTCTATATAATATGGAACACTACTTTGCACCGTTATCAGGCTCACATTTTGAAGCGCCCCAATCCTATGGGACTCAAATGTGATACAATTACTAGTCATAGGAGGCTAGTAAACACATTTATACAACAGATGATTCCAGATCTGCCTAAATGAGATAAACCTATAAAGGTGACGATAAACTTTAAGAGTTGGTCCACAACTCGGGACATATCATCAGAGTGGGGCCGAAGCAGCCCGATATACGCAACGAAACAATTTAGCAGTCCAACAGCCACAGGCAAGGTTGGGAACAGGCGTAACTCTTACCCGACCAACGATCTCCTTCTCTGAAAAACAACAAATAAGCAAGGGTGAGTACTTACGTACTCAGCAGCCCACTTTCCCCCGCGGAATGGGGGAATCAGATATAATGCATGGAATATGTGGAGCTCAGGATATTTTGCAAAAATAACAATATTTGATGCAGAGTTGTTTTGTAAAACATTTTGTATTTTTTAAAGTGCATCCTCTCCCAAAGGACCAGGAAGTTTTTCAATATTAGAACAAAATCCCCTGGACTAAACCATCCAGGTATCTCAGCAGTTTCCCACTGGTTTTCATTTTCAAAAACAGCTACTGGACTTCCCGTCCACCATAGCTCACGGCTCAACCGCCGAACCTTTTAAAACCACTTTTCAAAAGCACCTTTTTTTGGAAAACAAAACACTAATTGTCATACCACACCAGACTCGTCCATTTCAGTGGATACGAACTATTCGAATAGATTTGAACTCTACGCAGAGGTGTACACTTTACCCACTAGTCTGGTTTCTGCAATCTCACCGTCGTGAGATCCGAATGCCGAATCTCTCTCTTTCCATGCACGTCCTTACCTTAACAATTATACCGGAAGGAGTCAGGCCACCACCATGCCCAAACCGGACAAAACATTCCCCCTCCTTATCCTCCTGGTGCTCCCCAGCCATCATAACCCTGGGGTTCGGACCGTACAAGTTCAGATTGAGTGACCGCCCATACAGTCTCGAGTGGTTGTACTTGTCATGAGTACAGGTAGTGAAGGATAACAAACCGGTCCTTATATGAGGGGACAATCCTTCTGCTCACACCTAACCTGGCTGAGCCAACACTTGAGGCCCTCCCCTAAACCAGGGAGTCCCTGATCATCCCCACTCAAGGGTGATAAGGGTGACAACCCTTCATCATACCCATTTTGAAAAACATTTCCTTTTGAAAACTCACACCCTTTCTCAAATCATTTGTAACAAAGAGTATAAAGATTGATTGCGGCAAGCGGCTGGGTGGCCATAATAACTTTTCTCAAAATCATATCATGCATAAAATAACAGGTTGAGGGTTGTGGTTGAAAAATCATACGTAATTTATGCATCAAAGGGATCCAATGAGCTTGCCACGCTTATCTGGCGAAGGGGGGAGAGCTCGCGGAACTGGCTTCTGGCTCCATCACCTGGCATAGACTTGCAGATCTAGCCTCCACGAGACGGCACGAACGCTCCGATAACTATGCAACATGAACAAGCAAACATACAAACCAGCAAGTATACCAACAAATATTTAGTATAGTGGTTAGAATAGCAATATATGGATGGGTAGAGTCTTGAGCAGAATCTATGTCATGTGGTGTTGTGGTATTACTGGTGGCGGAGCGGAGGTGCTTACCAGGAGAGTGGATTGGAGGCGAAGCGACACTATGCGCGTAGCCGGCAGAGCGGAGTAACTGAGTGGGTGGGGTGTTTGCCTTGGCTGAGGGTGTTGAGTGTGTGGAGAGGGTAGCTGGGTCTATTTATAGCTGGGTGTATGTGGTGTAGTATAGTAGGGTTCACTGTTGGTGAGAATAGTGACGAACGAATCGTCTGACTTAGTATGAATAGGGAAATTATAGGCATAATATGGGACAAGAGTATTTTGGGAGTTTTCTGGAATATGAACCATGCTTAAGGGATGACATGATTGGATAGGAAATAGTTTGATAAGAATATAGAAATAAGAATTATTGGAACCTGAGTTTGGAAGCTGGTTCGA
The DNA here is from genome assembly GCA_029449295.1 of Zea luxurians. Classification (NCBI taxonomy): domain Eukaryota; kingdom Viridiplantae; phylum Streptophyta; class Magnoliopsida; order Poales; family Poaceae; genus Zea; species Zea luxurians. The sequence continues at coordinate 8,001,884 of JAOPSE010000083.1, read as the reverse complement.
AGGAATCTCAAAGTTAAGCATGCTCAACTTGGAGAAACCTGGGATGGGTGACCAGATGGGAAGTTCCCACTGGAAGGAAAATCACAGTCACCGGGGTTCGTATGACTGGAATATTGGTCTAGCAGGTCTTAGGTGGACTGGACAACATGATGGATGAGTAGTTGAAATTTGGGGTGATCGGATGATCGATGAATAGTAACGATGAAAAAGTAATTATAGATGTCATCGATGAATAGTAAGGATAATGAATAGTGTTGGTGAATAGTGTTGGTGAATAGTAATGATGAATGGTAATGGTGAATAGTGATGGTGAATAGTTCGTATGAACGAACGATGAATGATGAATAATGACGATGAACGAACGATGAACGATGAATAGGAACTATTAATGAACGGATGAACGATCGAATGATCGGAGGAACGAACGATCGGAATTTCGGCAGCATAACGGCTGGACAAAGATTATTTGGACGAGCGATGAATAGGGAATATGAACGAACGATGAACGATGAATAGGAACTATGAACGAACGATAAACGATCGAATGATCGAACGAACGAACGATCGGAATTTCGGCAGCATAACGGCTGAACAAAGATTATTTGGACGAACGAACGGACGAACTATCGGATGAATGGACGAACGAACCGTGAACGATCGGACGAACGAACGAACAAACTAAGAACAGGTGGACGAACGATCGAAGAACGATCGAACGATCCTTTTGCTAGTGTGTGCTTGTGTGGGAAGTGGAGTGGGCGTGTGGGGGGGGAGGGAGAGAGTTGCCATGAAATGGCTTGGGGTGGCTTGAGAGGAGGCCCTTGCCCCTCTATTTATAGCCATGGTGGGGGGATTAGGGGAGGGATGAGAGGATTAGTGGGAGGATGAGAGGATTAGTGAGAGATTAGCATGTATTTGTCTTGTATAAGTGTAATTAGCTTGTAGAGCTCACCGTATGACACCGGAGGCGTACGTATACGTAAGAGCATGAGGAAAATTATGGAGAAAATATTTGTAGGGACTTGAAAAATGATTCTGAAGGTATTTCTTAGGAGGAAAATATTTGGAGAATTATCGGTGGAATATCTGGGTAGTATTTCTGGAAAGAATCAGAGAGGATCACTGGGGAAATATTTGGGCAGTATTTCTAAAAAGAATTTGAGGGGGATCACTCGGGAAATATTTGTAGGATATTTTGAGGAGGATTTTGGAGAGAATATAGACCACTATATTTTATTTGTTGAGATCAACTCTCAAACAAACATTTTGAAATGAAATCTGAAATTCATTTTGAATTTAGAGCGAGTTTGAGAAAATTTCAAGATTTGAATTTTTGGGATGCTACACATTTGAACGATAAACAACTAAAATCATACGTAAACAGGTATTTGAACTATGATTGTTGACTCTAAACCTATAATCATATCTACCTAGTGTTGGTGCCTTTTTGGGGGCGCCAATCACTGCGTGAGAACCGGTGGTGGTGCTCTTTGCACAGGTGCGGACGGTCCGCGACCTGGCACAGGGCTAGGGTTCCCTGCGTGACATGCCGGACGGTTCGCGCCCTGGGTCGGACGGTCCGCGCGTGCGCAGGGGCAGCAAAGGTCGCCGGTGGTGTAACACCCTGATTTTGGGGGTATAAAATTTCTTTCTAATAATCACCCAAAATCATGTGTTACTCTTCTCTCTCTCACCCTAGGTTCTATCTCTCTCTAGATTGTTCCCTCCCTTTTTCCTTTTTAAGTAGACTTAGCTTAAGTCAGGGAGATTTAATTATTTATTTTTGCCAAAACACTATGGGTCATGACATGTTGCATCATGCTGAGCTTAAAATATTCTTTGAGGTGTTGCACATGTTTGAATTTATTTGAACTTGAAACCTAGTTTGAATTTGGATTTGAAAACCCTATGGAAAAAGAAATAGAAAAGGAATTAGAAAATCCAGAGAAAAAGAAAAAGAGAAAGCAGCCCAGTCGGCCCACTAAGCCCACCCAGGCCACGCGCCCGCGTCGCCTGACAGGCGGACCCCGCTTGTCAGCGGCAGTTCTCTCTCTCGCGTGCTCTCTCGCTCGCTCTCTGCCCAGTGGGGCCGATCTATCGGCGCCAGTTTTCTTCGCCTGCACACTCCCTTTCTCTCTCTGCCTCGCGGACCCGGATCGCCAGTCGTCGAGCCGTTGCCCCGAGCATCCCTTTTTTCTCTCTCTGCGCCGTGGGCCAGCCCTGTCAGCTCCGCCCTCTCCACGCGTCACCGTGGACTGGCACATGCGCACTCACGCACGTCGCCGGGTTTCTCGGCCACGACGCCCGCCCACGCGCCCAACTCTCTTCTTATAGTCCCGCCTGTGCCTCGCGCACACCCCCACCTCATTTCGCACACCCTCATCCTCTCTCGCGCTCTGCTCTCGCCGCCAGCCGTCGCCGGAGACTCGCGCTCGCGTCCCCGACCATCTAGCTCACCAGAGACCGCCCCAAGCCTTCCCGAGCTCTGCCCCGAGGTGAGACACCCGTCCCCGTGCCCAATTTCCCCTATTACGCCCTATGTTCGGTCAATTTCGCCTTCTCCGCTGCTCGGCCGTGGCAGTCCGCCGTGCTCGCGCGGTGGCCGACCGATTTTGCCTGGTCTAGTTCACCGGAGTAGGCCCCTGTGTCACCCCTGCCTCTGTTGAAGTTAGCCAAGGCCTTAACGCGCCTTAAGTCCCCCCCATGGTCGGAATGGCTCACCGGAGTTTCTCCGGTTCGTCCGAGACCTTCTCACAGCCGTTCTACCCTCTCTGCCCGTGGATTCATGGCCTCTTCCCCACCACTGAGTTCGCCGTGGCGCAGAGAGCACCTAGAGGGGAGGGTGAATAGGTGATCCTGTAAAAATCAAACACTAATAGCCACAAAACTTAGTTATAAGACTCGAATACGCAGCACACCCACGCACACAAGTGAAGACTCGAGCTCAAATGACAACACAGGGAGTCCTTGACTCGAATAGAGCTCAAATCTCTAACGCAACAAAGCGAATGCGCGGGAGCAGAGTCTGGATGCCTTAGAATACTTAGTGAATGCTTGAGTGACTCCTCCATGCGCCTAGGGGTCCCTTTTATAGCCCCAAGATAGCTAGAAGCCATTGGAGACCAACTTGGAAGGCCAAACTTGCCTTCTGTCGGGTGGTGCACCGGACAGTCCGGTGCACCACCGGACAGTCCCTGTAGCTGTCCGGTGCGCGATCTCCTTCCATTTCTGGTGCATCCGACCGTTGGTCCTCGGTGTCGGTTGGCGTGTCCGGTGCTCACCGGACAGTTCGGTGTGCTCAACCGACCGTTGGCGCGACCATGTGTCACGCGAAGATTGCGCGACCGACCGTTGGCGCAGGCGACCGTTGGCTCACCAGACAGTCCAGTGAATTATAGCCGTACGTCGCTGATCCTTTTCCTGAGAGCGACAAGTTCGCTGCGGATGACTCACCGGACAGTCCGGTGCACCACCGGACAGTCCGGTGAATTATAGCCGTGCACCGTCGTCGAGTCCCGAGAGCGGCCTTTTCATGTGGACCAGCCTGGCGCACCGGACACTGTCCGGTGCACCACCGAACAGTCCGGTGTGCCAAGCCGAGTTGAAGTTGGCTGCACACAGCCACCTCTTTTTCCAATTCTTTTCTCACTGATTCTAGCACTTTAGATAAAACACATTAGTACTCAAAACAATGTACTAAGTATAGAAACGTACCTTTCTCTTTGATTTGCACTTTTATCTTTACTTGGCACATGAGAACTTAACTAAACGTGTTGGGCACTTAATCACCAAAACATTATTGAAATTACCCAAAGGCACATTTCCCTTTCAATCTCCCCCTTTTTGGTGATTTATGCCAACACAACAAAAAGCAATAAGAGAAGTGCAAAATCAATGCAATTGAAGACCAAATTGTTTTTGACTATAATTTGGCATATTTGGATCGCTCTTTGCCACCACTTGGTTTGGTTTTGCAAATCAAATTTATTTTCCTATCTCTAAGTCAAACACACTTGTTTAGGCACAAAGAGAGATATTTCAAGGGAAAAAATTGATTAAGTACCAAAAACTCCCCCTTTTTCCCATAATAAAAAATTCTCCCCACAAGAGACTAAATTTTGCAATAAGTGTATTTTGGACAAATGAAAAGTTCTAACTCTATTGTTTTCAAAATTCACAAGTGGTAGCTGATCCATTTGCTTTTGGCCTTAATTTCTCCCCCTTTGGCATTAAGCACCAAAACGGGATCATTCTTGGCCGTTTAACCCCATTGCCTCACCAAAAAATGTCAATTAAGAGCAAAAAGGCAAATAGAGCATAGGAATGAACTTGGAATTAAGTACACCAATACCGGAGTGCAGTGGAAGTCTTTGCAACGTCCAAGTCCATTTTCCCTTTCAATGCACCTTTGAGACTACATCAAGAATACTCAAACACAAAGGTTAGTCTCAAAGGGTCAAGTTGTAGCATATCTCCCCCTAAATAAGTGCACCATTTGCATATGGACTTGTGAGGTCCGGGGAGGTCTTGTACAACTTGAGCACCACAGATATACAACAAGTAATGTAAATGCTTCAAAGTAACATGATCAAAGGCATAGAACACATGTATGCTATAGATCAATCCAAGTTACGCGAATCTAAGACATTTAGCTCACTACGCAACCTGCAAAATGTTTTCTCATCCAACAGCTTGGTGAAGATATCGGCTAGCTGGTTCTCGGTGCTAATATGAAAAATCTCAATATCTCCCTTTTGCTGGTGATCCCTCAGGAAGTGATGCTAGATGTCTATGTGCTTAGTGCGGCTGTGTTCAATAGGATTATCCGCCATGCAGATTGCACTCTCATTGTCACATAGGAGTGGGACTTTGCTCAGATTGTAGCCAAAGTCCCGGAGGGTTTGCCTCATCCAAAGTAGTTGCGGCAATACTGTCCTGCGGCAACATACTCGGCCTCAGCGGTGGATAGGGCAACAGATGTTTGTTTCTTAGAACTCTAGGACACCAGGGACCTTCCAAGGAATTGGCACATCCCTGATGTACTCTTCCTATCTACCTTGCACCCGGCATAATCAGAGTCTGCGTATCCAATCAAGTCAAAGGTAGACCCCTTTGGATACCAGATCCTGAAGCAAGGCGTAGAAACTAAATATCTAAGAAATCGCTTAACGGCCACAAGGTGACATTCTTTGGGGTTGGATTGATATCTAGCACACATGCATACACTAAGCATAATGTCCGGTCTACTAGCACATAAATAAAGCAGTGAACCTATCATGGACCGGTATGCCTTTTGATCAACGAACTTACCTCCTTTGTTGAGGTCAACATGCCCGTCGATTCCCATAGGTGCCTTCACAGGCTTGGCGTCCTTCATCCCAAACTGCTTGAGAAGATCTTATGTGTACTTTGTTTGGGAGATGAAGGTGCCGTCCTTGAGTTGCTTCACTTGGGATCCAAGAAAGTAGGTCAACTCGCCCATCATCGACATCTCAAACTTTTGTGTCATCACCCTGCTAAACTCCTCACAAGACTTTTGATTAGTAGAACCAAATATTATGTCATCGACATAAATTTGGCACACAAAAAGATCTCCATCACAAGTCTTTGTAAAAAGAGTGGGATCGGCTTTCCCAACCTTGAAAGCATTAGAAATTAAGAAATCTCTAAGGCATTCATACCATGCTCTTGGGGCTTGCTTAAGTCCATAGAGCGCCTTAGAGAGCTTGAACACATGGTCGGGGTACCTGTCATCCTCAAAGCCAGGGGGTTGTTCCACGTATACCTCCTCCTTGATTGGCCCGTTGAGGAAAGCGCTCTTTACGTCCATTTGAAACAACCTGAAAGAGTGGTGAGCGACATAGGCTAATAGAATTCGAATAGACTCTAGCCTAGCCATAGGAGCAAAAGTCTTCTCGAAATCCAAACCTGCGACTTGGGCATAACCTTTTGCCACAAGTCGAGCCTTGTTTCGTGTCACCACCCTGTGCTCGTCTTGCTTGTTGCGGAACACCCACTTGGTTCCCACAACATTTTGCTTTGGACGTGGCACCAGGCTCCAAACTTTATTTCTCTTGAAGTTGTTGAGCTCTTCTTGCATGGCCAACACCCAATCCGGATCCTGCAAGGCCTCTTCTACCCTGAAAGGCTTAATAGAAGAGACAAACGAGTAATGCTCACAAAAGTTAGCTAATCTTGAGCGAGTAGTTACTCCCTTGCTTATGTCACCCAGAATCTGGTCAACGGGGTGATGTCGTTGGATCGTTGCTTGGATTTCGGTTGGAGGTGCTCGTGGTGCTTCTTCCTCTATCACTTGTTCTTCCTGTGCTCCCCCTTGATCTTGTGCCTCTTCTTGAGGTGCCTGTTCACCGTCTTGAGTTGGAGGATGCACCATTGTGGAGGAAGATGGCTGATCTTGCTCTTGTTGTTCCTGTGGTCACACATCACCTATCGCCATCGTGCGCATTGCGGCCGTCGGAACATCATCTTCATCTATGTCAACAAGATCAACTTGCTCTCTTGGAGAGCCATTAGTCTCATCAAATACAACGTCACTAGAGACTTCAACCAAGCCCGATGATTTGTTGAAGACTCTATATGCCTTTGTATTTAAGTCATACCCTAGTAAAAACCCTTCTACTGCCTTGGGAGCAAATTTAGAATGTCTACCTTTCTTCACTAGAATGTAACATTTGCTCCCAAATACACGAAAGTAAGAAACGTTGGGTTTGTTACAAGTAAGGAGTTCGTAGGAGGTCTTCTTGAGAAGGCGATGTAGATAGAGTTGGTTTATGGCGTGGCAAGCTGTGTTCACAGCTTCCGACCAAAACCGCTCGGGCGTCTTGAACTCTCCAAGCATCATCCCTGCCATGTCGAGAAGCGTCCTGTTCTTCCTCTACCACACCGTTTTGCTGTGGTGTGTAGGGAGCGGAGAACTCATGCTTGATGCCTTCCTCCTCAAGATACTCCTCCACTTGTAGATTCTTGAACTCAGACTCGTTGTCGCTTCTTATCTTTTTCACCTTGAGCTCAAATTCATTTTGAGCCCTCCTTAAAAAGCGCTTTAGGGTCCCTTGGGTTTCTGATTTGTCCTGCAAAAAGAATACCCAAGTGAAGCGGGAAAAATCATCAACAATAACAAGACCGTACTTACTTCCCCCGATGTTGAGGTAGGCAACGGGTCCAAAAAGATCCATATGAAGAAGCTCTAGTGGTCTTGATGTTGTCATCACATTCTTGCTGTGATGAGTGCTTCCCACCTGTTTTCCTGCCTGACATGCTGCACAAGGTCTGTCTTTCTCAAAACAGACATCGGTTAGTCCTAACACATGATCTCCCTTTAGAAGCTTATAAAGGTTCTTCATCCCAACATGTGCTAGACGGCGATGCCAGAGCCAGCCAATACTAGTCTTAGCTATTAAGCATGCATCTAGATCGGCCTCCTCCTTTGAAAAATCAACTAAGTAGAGTTTGTCGTCTAATACACCCTTAAAAGCTAATGAACCATCACTCCTTCTAAAGACAGATACATCAACGTTTGTAAAAAGACAATTGTAACCCATGTGACACAATTGACTTACAGACAGAAGGTTGTAACCAAGCGACTCTACTAGAAATACATTCGATATGGAGTGCTCATTGGTGATGGCTATCTTGCCCAAGCCTTTGACCTTGCCTTGGTTCCCATCTCCAAAAATAATCGTATCCTGGGAATCCTTGTTCTTGACATAGGAGGTGAACATTTTCTTCTCCCTCGTCATGTGGTTTGTGCATCCGCTATCGATTATCCAGCTAGAGCCCCCGGATGCATAAACCTGCAAGGAATTTAAGCTTGGGTTTTAGGTACCCAACTCTTGTTGGGTCCTACAAGGTTAGTCAAAATAGTTTTTGGAACCCATATGCAAGTCTTGTCTCCCTTGCATTTGGATCCCAATTTCCTAGCAACTACTTTTGCATTATTACATAAAAGAACAAATGAAGTATTGCAAGCATGGTAAATGGTAGAAGGTTCATTGCCTACTTTCCTAGGCATATGTGGCACAATATGATTTCTCCTAGGCCTACTTCTACCATGCACAAAAGTAGAGCTAGAGGCAAATATAGCATGTGAATTATGAGCAGCATGATTATAACTCCTATTGTAATGACAAGCAACCTTCCTATCATAAATAAATGCATGGTTCCTTTGAGGACTACTAGCCATAGGGGCCTTCCCTTTCTCCTTGTTGAGAATGGGAGCCTTTTGACTTGTTAAGTTCTTGGTTTCCCTTCGAAAACCAAGCCCATCCTTAATTGAGGGGTGTCTACCAACGGTGTAGGCATCCCTAGCAAATTTTAATTTATCAAAATTAATTTTGCAAGTCTTAAGTTGAGCATTAAGACTTGCCACCTCATCATTTAATTTGGTAATAGAAATAAGGTGTTCATCACAAGCATCAACATCAAAATTCTTACATCTATTACAAATCACAACATGCTCTACACATGAACTAGTTTTGTTGACTTCCTCTAGCTTAGTAGTTAATTCATCATTTAAACTCTTTAAACTAGATATAGTTTCATGGCAAGCAGATAACTTAGAAGATAGCATTTCATTCCTCTTAGTTTCTAAAGCAAGAGATTTTTGAATGCTAATAAATTTGTCATGCTCTTCATACAAAATATCTTCTTGCTTTTCTAGAAATCTATCTTTTTCATTTAGAGCATCAATTAATTCATTAATTTTCTCTACTTTAGCTCTATCTAAACCTTTAAATAAGCTAGAGTAATCTACTTCATCATCGAAAGAATCATCATCGCTAAAAGTAGTGTACTTAGGGGTATCTCAAACATGTACCTTCTTTTCCTTGGCCATAAGACATGTATGGCGTTCGTTGGGGAAGAGAGAAGACTTGTTGAAGGCCGAGGCAGCGAGTCCTTCATTGTCGGAGTCGGAAGAAGAGCAGTCTGAGTCCCATTCCTTTCCAAGGTGCGCCTTGCCCTTTGCCATCCTATAGCTCTTCTTTTTCTCCTTCTCGCTCTTTTCTTGTCCCTGGTCACTATCATTATCGGGACAATTTGCAATAAAGTGACCAGTCTTACCGCATTTGAAGCAGGAGCGCTTCCCCTTGTTTTACTCTTGGAGGGATATTCTTTGCGTCCTTTGAGTGCAGCCTTGAAGCGCTTGATGATAAGCGCCATTTCATTCTCGTTGAGCCCGACAGCCTCTACTTGTGCTACCTTGCTTGGTAGCGCCTCCTTGCTGCTTGTTGCCTTGAGCGCAACGGGATGCGACTCGTAGACGGGTAGTGGACCATTCAAGGCGTCATCCACATATTGTGCCTCCTTTACCATCATGCGCCCGCTCACGAATTTTCCAAGTATCTCCTCGGGCGTCATCTTTGTGTACCTGGGGTTTTCACAGATAAGATTCACAAGATGGGGGTCAATAACTGTAAATGACCTGAGCATGAGTCGGACGACGTCATGATCCGTCCATCTTGTGCTTCCATAGCTTCTAATCTTGTTGACCAGGGTCTTGAGCCTGTTGTAGGTTTGTGTTGGCTCCTCTCCCCTGATCATGGTGAATCTCCCTAGCTCGCCTTCCACCAGTTCCACTTTGGTGATCATTGTAGCATCATTTCCCTCATGTGAGATCTTGAGGGTGTCCCAGATTTGCTTGGCGTTGTCCAAGCCACTTACTTTATTATACTCGTCCCCGCAAAGAGATGCTAACAACACAGTAGTAGCTTGGGCATTCTTATGGATTTGCTCATTAATAATCATAGGGTTATTCGTACTATCGAAATGCATTCCATTTTCCACTATTTCCCAAATGCTAGGATGGAGAGAAAATAGATGACTACGCATTTTATGACTCCAAAATGAGTAGTCCTCTCCATTAAAGTGTGGAGGTTTTCCTAGAGGAATAGAGAGTAAATGTGCATTCGAATTGTACGACTTGCGAGAATAGTCAAAAGAGTAGTTTTGATTAACCGTTCTCTTTTTCGACAAAGAGTCGTCGTCGTCATCGTCTCTTGGTGAAGAAGAAGATGCATCACTGTCGTAGTAGATGATCTTCTTGATGCGCCTCTTCTTCTTCCTGCCCTTCTTCTTGTGACTCGAGCCTAAGTCAGTGGGCTTGTCGTCCCTTGGCTCGTTGAAGAGGGACTCCTTCTCCTTGTCGTTGACCACCATCCCCTTTTCCTTAGGATCCATCTCTTCGGGCGGTTAGTCCCTTAGATGAAGAGTACGACTCTGATACCAATTGAGAGCACCTAGAGGGGGGTGAATAGGTGATCCTGTAAAAATCAAACACTAATAGCCATAAAACATAGTTATAAGTGTTAGAACAGCTAAGTAGCTTGAAGCGAATTCTTGTGAACACAAACAATCACAGAGAGAGCAACACAAGACACGTGATTTTTATCCCGTGGTTCGGCCAAGTAACACTTGCCTACTTCCATGTTGTGGTGTCCCAATGGACGAGGGTTGCACTCAACCCCTTTCAAGTGATCCGATGATCAA